>JARWLC010000001.1:12255000-13645833 GCA_033318265.1 Phyllotis vaccarum
GGGTTACGTACACTAAGACCATCACGATGCTCTTGACCTCCACAACCAGAATATTATTGTAATTTATCTAGAAAACTTCATTAAACCTGCATTTTATTCACTGAATTTCATATCGTATTGTAAATAATGTTTTTAAAGGAAAGCATTTTTGTTAACATAAACTATCCCTCCTAAGAACAGAATAATACAAAAGGAAATGAAGCACTTTTAATGTAAGATCCAGATGGGATTTCTTTTCATGAGTTTTTATGACTCTTTTTCTCAAGTCTTAGTTAAAAAATGGATCAGATTTTAACAGAATACTTTTGTAAAGCATATATTTAAATATTTGAGAAATTACAGCAAGTACCATTTGCTATTCCATGCTTTATTAACAACCAAAAAAACTAGTGTCAGCAGTCTTGTTTTCTGAATTTAATTTACTAATGTCCTTTTTTTTTAAAAAAAAAAAAAAAAAACAACCTACAACTATTTAGATAGTTTAAGATATCATAGTATTAAAAATAATATTGTTTGGAAAATCATTCTAAAATTTTATGACTTTTCTCAAATAACATATTATTTATTAAGCATTGATGTTTGCAGAATTGATGTCAAATTGCTTAGTTTCCCCAAAAAACTATAAGAAAACTCTATAATTATATTTAACTTTTAATATGTGATGATTAAAACTTTCCAACTACAAAAGGAAAAAAATCTCTTACAGAAATAAATTCTTATCAGAACTTCGCAGAAAGGAAGTTTTTTTTTTTCCTTTGCTTATTAGAATTTGTCAGACATTCATATTACAGTGCCTGATGAAAATATATTTTCATGACAGAAATATTCATTGATTAAATAGATGTCAAAGAGGTATAAACTCATTATTTCAAATTGATATTCTTAGTTTGGATATTTCTTTGTAACTCCAAGAAATTATAAGATGTAAAATAAAAACACTTTACAAATAGCCATAGGGAATTATTTAGTCATACAATGTACTGGGTAGGAGTTATAAAATTGATTCTGAGAATTTAAAAGACTGCATATCCTTAAACACATAAAAAACAAATACCAGAAGTAAACTTTGTCCACAGGGATTCAGAACAGAGATAATTGAACCATCCCTTTCTAGTTAAACAATTGAAACTCGTGGTAGAGCTCTGTATGAAATGTATTTCCTAGACAACAATCTTCACACTGAGCATGAAAATCATTTATAACAGTTTAACAACATTGGCAGCATTTTCACCTTTATATTCAATATCACTTTGAAACTTTGATATTTAAATGAAATCAAGAAGGCTGTAATTAGGAATTCGTGGGCAGTAGGTAAGTCAAAAATCAAAAGGAAACTCATTACTCTAATGCTAGAATTACTGATACTGTGGCTGTAAATTAAACATTTTAATTCATCCAAGTTTGAAGTAAAGTTTTAATATCCATCGGTTGCATGTGGGAAAACAAGCAAAGAAATCTGTAGCATTGTGTGCTTATAAGGCAGTAATCTACTGGCTAAACCCTAGAAAGAAGAAAGGAACATGAGTTAAGTATAGGACACTAATTTTTTGCTGCTTTGTGTATTCCCAACTTCTATTCCATATTAAGCTAATTTCCCAGACTTCAGAGTCAGTATTTTTAACATCTTTTTTTTGTGTGTGTAGAAAAGAGAACAATTTAAAATTAGTTCTTAACTGTTTTTAAATGGTGGGGAAATATACTTAAATTGTAACAAATTATTTTCCAGAATGCTTTTACATTCTCCCATTTGAGGCTGTATTTTTAAACAACTCCGCACTTCTGCCTTACCTAAGCCTTCATACCTGCCCTCTAGATTCTGTTTCTATGAGGTTCAGGACTTGTGAAATTCCTTTGTGAACTCACACAGCATGTGACATTATGGTATTGTAATTTTACTTAAAAGAATACCTTTGACAACTCATCCATGCTGTACTGAGGAAAATAACCTGCTTTCTAATATATTTATTGACTGTGCTGTTTTCTTTTATTGAAAGTAGATTTTTTTTATCTTATGAAATATGTTCTGATTACCTTTGTCCCTGCTTCTATTTCTCCATAGAGGAATTTTATATTTCCTTCATTTAAAAACCAGCTTCCATGAAACAATAAAATATTATAATATAATTAACATAACATAATATAATAATGTAAAACATAAAACAAGAACTAACATATGGAAGTTGGATAAAACAAAAGAAAAAAGAACTCAAGAAATGCACAAGAAACAGAGACCCAAAATTATGCACATGCTCAAAAATTCCATTAAAATCATAAACTAATATAATTTATCACAAAGAGAAAATCCCTGACATGAAATGAAGCAAGGAATATTGATAAATGCTCTTGAATTCATTTCCTGTTAGCCATCTACTTCTGGACATGCAGCCTACCCTGAAGAGTAGTTTGAGACTCCTGTAGTTAAAACTAAATGCTCAGTTGCAAGTGGTTATTAATTGGACACTACTTCTGGGCTATAGATAGGAACATGTGCTTGATTCAATTCAAGGGCCCCAAATAGAGCAGACCCACCTAGTTCCTGTGCATAATTTCTAAGTCTCTGTCTGTTCATGTATACATGTACATTCTCCTGCTGTCTGGGGCTTTTTTTTTCCTTTGTGACCTTCAACTTCTGGTCCTTATATTCTGCTTTCTTTTCTCCTCTTGAATTTCATGAGCACTGAGGAGTCACATTTATGGAGATCTTGAATTTGAGGTAAGAGTTTCAAGGCACCTAACTTCACCAAAAGTCTTGAACTATAACTTTGTATTTTTATTTCATCTTCTGTAGTATGTAAATTCTCTGATGATGGGTGAGCAAAGCACTGGTTGTATTTATTTTTCTTGGCCTGAGTTAACTCAGGATGATTCTTTTCTAGTTCCATCCATTTTCTGTAAATTTCATGATGGTATTTTAAATAACATGTAAGTAATATTCCTTTGAGTAAATATATGACATAATCTTTATCCTTTCGTCTTTGAGGAATAACTAAGTTTTCCCAATATGTGGCTACTGATAATAAAGCAGCAACAAACAAGGTTGAATGGGATGGTGAAACAACCCTTGGGTATATGCCCAAAAGTGATATACCTGTATCATGAGGTAGATAGAAGACCATTTTTCCTAGGAGCTTCCAAAACTGATTTGCACACTGATTTGTGACTATACAAGTTCACATGGCAACCAGCATGTTCTGCTTGTTCTGCAATCTCATCAGTATGCGTTACCTCCTATTTTATTGATCTCACATATTCTTATTGATGTAAAATAAAACTTCGAACTAATTTTTATTAGCATTTTTCTGATGAGTAAGGATGTTGAACATTTTTTTCTATGTGTCACAGTCATTTGAGTTTCCTATATTGAAAATTATATTTGAATGTGTAACTCGCTTTTAAATATATTTTATTAATTTATCTTATTTTCCCCTTTTTCTTTCTAATAAAAGTAAAGTTTCAATTTCAACATAGCAAAACTATGCTAGTGATATGAAATATCTTTCCATACACTGTGAATTACCACTGGATAACAAAGTAACTGTTTAGGCCTATGGAAAAGCAGCTTAGAGGCAAGTGGGAATTCCAAGCATTGGTAAAGTTGGAGAGGGGAGTCAGGGGAGGCACTGTAAACTCCCACAGAGAGAGGAAGATGTAAAAGTACAGGTAATCCATAAGCTGTCACACGAATAAAGGAGATTCAGGGATAGATCTCTGAAGAAATTGGAGATATTAGTGAGAATAAACACCACAGTTAGATCTTACCCAGCTGTCTTCCAGCTTCCTCAGCCTCACTTCCCTTGGCTTGGCTTCCTTCCTCTCCTGTGTTTCTATCCTGTCTTAAATACCCTTTTGTAAATTAAGGTGTGGCCCCACCACTGCCTGCTTGAGAGCCTGGAATTCTTTCTATAATCTAAAGTGATCTGACTCAGTTGGGATTAAGGGTGTAGGTCACCACTCCCAGAATACTCCCTGTGCTGGGATTAAAGGTTTGAATCACTACTCTCTGATTCTCCTAGACTGACTATGGTTAAAGCTCTGGAACTTCTGGAGCTTTTATTAACTCCCCACATACACTGTGGGTAGATTCCCACTGATATCTCCAAAACTTATGAGGCTTTTATTGAATCCCAACAATGAGCTGTGAGGCAAAACATAGATTAGTAGAAAAGTGTGTCAAGTTAAGATGCAAGAGCTGGGTAATAAGAATCTTGAATCACAGACCAAACAGTTTATAATTAATATAAGCCTTTGTGTTATTATAAGGAATAAGCAGGTGTGGGCAATCTGGAACTTAGGGCTAGACCAAGCCAGAAAATTCTGGCTACAGGCCTCTGTAGCATTTCTAAAGGATATTTTAATGTAATTTTCTTGTGCTTCTAATATGTTGCACTTCTCAGAGCCTACTGTGGTCAAGTTGCTTGGCTCTACTGGAGATATTTTGTTGTGCCTGTTATTGATACTATTTTTACCCTGATATCTAAGCTTCTGGGTTTGAGAAAGTGCTAACATTAGGTGCTGGTATCTGGTTTTATATTTGTTAGACATTTGTTTTGTTCCATGCCTTTTGCTACCCTCTATAGTACTTAGGAATATGAATGATGGCAATATGTTGTCTAATAGAAAATTCTGAGTTCTTGCAGGATGTGGAGACCGACAGTTCTTAATAAACTTTAATCCCAAGTATTTGGAGATGATGTTTAGGAATAGTAATGAGCTAAGTGGTGGAGGATGAACTGGTCAACAGAAGGGAAGAAAACAGGGTATTTCTCCAAAATCTACTTAATCCCCTGGTAATGAGGACAGAGAATGTGAAGAGATCATAGCAGCATTGTAGGTTGTCTGCTACAGATTTGGGTATGAGACTGGCCAATGGATATAAGAGAGGTAGGTATGTTAATGACTGAAGCTACCCTACCCAGCAGGCTGGCCTATTTGTTTTTCTGTCAGATGTGGCTAGTGGGATTATAGAAAAAGCCCTCCAGGTTTGAGAACTGGGAGAACTTGAAGAGAAGAATGTGTGATATAGTGGATATGGAGGCAGGGAGGAGGAAAAGATGACAGGCATGAGGCTAGGATCTACGATTTGGAGGATTGGAGGGCGTTGGGAAGAATATCAGTGAAACTATCTGTTTACATAACCAGAGCATCCCTTGTGTTCCTATGAAATGCCTACTGGAGTTTGGGACTGTGTGGGGATTTAATAAAAGCTCCAAAAGATTCAGAGATATCACAGGAAATCTACCCACAGTCTATGTAGGGATTTAATAAAAGCTCCAGAAGTTTCAGAGATATAGGAGGGATTTAACCACTGTCAGTCTAGGAGGATCAGAGAGTGGTGATTCACATCTTTAATCCCAGAACAGGGAATATCCTGGGAATGGTGACCTATGCCCTTAATCCCAACTGAGTTCAAGGTCATTTTAGTTAACAGAAGGAATTCCAGTCTCCCAGGCAGGCAGTGGTAACTTACCAAGAGACTATTTAAGGCAGGCATAGAAAGACAGAAGGAGAGGAAGCCAAGAGAATCCAGGCTGAGGAAGTTGGAGGAACAGCTGTGTAAGATCTGACTGTGGTGTTTACTCTCTCTAATATCTCTGACTTTATCAGAGATATATCCCTGAGTTTCATTTATTTCTGCAACAATTGGCATCCAACTTTGGGGTATTAATTCATCCCCTCCCTATCCAAAACACCACATTTGCTGGCCAGAACAACACATGGCTGGAGGAGTAATTACTAGCAGGCTAGGTTTTCTATTCCGAGTTAGCCTCTAGCCTTAGGCAGACTGGCCACACATGTTTCTGTTTCACTCTCACCTGGGTAAGTCTTTCAGACAGTTGCCTCTTTCTCCTGGTGGGTTGTTTCTTTATCATTTTGGACCCTCCTTGGGTTGCTTTCACACAAGGTAAGTGTGTCACTTCACAACCAATTGAATCATCAACAGATAGCAATTGGTGAGTAAATCATTTTATGTATTTATGTAGACGGAGTTTTACTTTCTAGGCGCCAGTCCAAAATTAATATTTATTAGAATATAAATTAACACTCACGATATTAGTAACAGTTTATTGTGGCACCTGAACAAGGACTAGCGTATCCAAGCGATGGACGAGCAATGGACGCGTGATGGAAGGACGATGGATTCTGATTCTGTCTGTCCAGCAGCCAGCAGCCAGGAACCAGGAAGAGAGTGTCCTCATGTCCCAGCAGCCACTTATCGGGTTGGCCACACCCCATCCAGGTTGGCCACACCCCCTCCAGGGTCCTGGAAGCTTCTTCTGACCTTATCAGCTGACACCTTAATCCCACCACATATTTATTTATTTTTTTTTTTTAGAAAAGGAATTTGTTTAAAACAATGAAGGGTGCTTGGTCATAATGTAACCTCTCAGTCGACAATTTGATATTAAAACCAGTAAAGGAAAACATAAATAAGGTAGATGAAAATATAATACTTATCATACTGTTTACTATGAATAATTTTTGTTTGATTTCTTTGTTATCACTTAAAAAGTCGATTAATATAAATACAAAGAAAAAGGTCTTTAAAAAGCCTGTCGAGAGAGAACATAAAGTTGCCCAAATTCAAACAAAGGAATATGAAGAACCAATTTCAGCAAGGTCATCTAAAATTAGACAAAACCAGGCAACATTAATATATCTAGTAACCTTTAAAAAAAAATGAAGGATGATAGAGATGAAAGAGAAGCTAGCTGGGCTCCAGTACAAGTGTTAGAATTAAAGAGAGCAAAAGAAGAAATTGTAACAAATGGGATGCATTCACCATTTGTGAAACAAACGTTGAATTCCTGGTCATGCTGTAACCAGGTCACCCCTAAAGATTGGTTAGATATGGTTACAGCTGGTCTAGAGGCAGAACCACTTATACAATGGAAATCATGGTGGAGGGAGGAGGCTAAAAATAGAACAAAGAAGCAGTGCCAGAGGCATAGAAGTCTCCCAAGACCGACTTCTTGGGGAGGGAGATTATGCTGATATTGACAGGTAGTCATTATACAGTGACCATCTTCTAAATTTATGTCACATGACAGTTTTAAATGCCTGGGATCAGATTGAAGAAATAGGGAAGAAAAGTGAATCATTCACTAAGTAATTCAAAGCCCCAAAGAAACTTTTACAGACTTTTTGCACAGATTAACTTCAGCAGTAAACAGAATGGTATTGGACTCAAAAGCCAGACAAATAATAATTGAATCACCGGCTTTTGAGTATGGCAATGCACTGTGTAGAAAAATACTTAGATCTTTAAAAGCACCTTTGGAGGCTTGAATTTGTGAGACAATTAATCTAGAGTCCTTTGACAGTGATGATAACTGGATAGGAGAGCTTATTTCAAGTGTTATAAGAATAAATTGAAATGTTAAATGTTACAATTGTGGAAGGCAAAGTCACATAAAAAGAGATTGTAAACAAGAAACAATGTTTTTGATAGGAATAATCCCAAGAGAACACACCTCCCTTCTAGAATATGCAGAAGGTGTGGAAAAGGATGACATTGGACTAATGAATACATATCAACAAGGGACAGACAAGGTAACTTTCTGCCCTCAGGAAATACCCCAAGGGGGCTTTCAAAAGCCCCCATATCAAATCAAATCCAATTTTACTCTGCATTGTGGAGGAAACATTTTCCCAGAACAATTAAACAGATTAAAACCTATTTTTAAAAGACATACTACACAGAATGATAGAAAATATACAGAAAAAGGAAAAAATATAAAACAAATATTTTGTCAAGCTTCCATAAATGTACAAAGGCAAAAATTAAAAGTGCAAATAAATGATGTTATTATTGAAGGCTTACTTAACACAAACATGGATGTATCAATAATTTCACCAGAGTCATGGTATCCAAGTTGGCCCCTTCAGGAGGTAAATGCTCAGTTTTGGGGTATTGGGTTGACATCCCAGGTAAAACAGAGTGCAAAATGGCTTAAGTATATAGGGCCAACAGGACATAGAGGAATATTAAAGCCATATGTGGCTGATATTGCTATAAATTTATGTGGATAAGATTTACTACAACAATGGAGCACACAGACAAAGAGAGGCTATCCATGAAAATTTACAAGCAAAAGAATATCGTAACTATTGGTACTAGTATACTTTATAGGGTAAAATTTCATTGCTTAACCTCTACAAATTCCTTTTGTAAGTTGAAGTCCCAGTTTGATTATAATTTAAAGCTAGCTTCAGAGTTGGAGTGTGGCTTTCTCTTTCTCTAAACTCAAGAATACTTGTTAAAGGAAAATACAAGATCCCTGTATCATATCAGAAGAGTCACCTGATATGGGACAGAAAAATAACAAAAAATAAGGGATTATTCTATTGTTACTAATCCTATGCTGAATAAGTTGTTATACATTTAGTTTCCTGTACATTGTGTTGAGTTTTAGTCTCTTAGCAGTTTTCTGCAGTGATCCAGGAAAATGCCTAATCGAGAACTTAAAGTATCCAAAAGGAATATGGGGCCCCACAACGATGGTTTCACATGAACTCTGACAAAGCCACTAGGCTGACAAACACCAATAAAAGATCAGATTTGGACTACAAACTGCTCACGACAATTTTGTAGCAGCTCGGTGAGATGAACCAGCTTCACAGACTACTATGGCCAGGACTTGAAACAAGCTGTGTGCTTTCCTGTTATGCAGAGACTGGACAACAAATGATACAGCTACTTATTTCAGGACTTGACATTTAACAAAACTTTTCTTTTCAGGATCCCCAAAAGATGCTATTGCCCCGAGTCAGCAGGAAATATAATTAAGAACCAGCACCCACACTCCCAAGTGGTGGGGTGGGTTGGTTTTGGTTCCCAAGTGGTAAGGTGGCTTAGTGTTGGTTGTTCAATAGGTTATGGATGATTGTCATTGTTTAGGTTAATTGGTTAAAATTTGTTAATAGTTATGGTTAGAAAAAAAGTTAAACAATAATGATTAGATTCAAGATTTGTGTTTAAAAAATAGAAAGAAAAAAGTATACAGATATATAGGATATAAGGATAGATTATTGAATATTCTTTAAAAGGATTTACTAGCTTTAAATATTTTACATTGCATTGGTTTTTTGTATATTGTATACAAATTGTGTTTGTACTGAGATTGTGTTACTGTACAAATATCTTTATGCTTGTTCAAGGTAGTATACTTATTCATTTCATCTAACATTGTAATACAAGTTGGTAGTCCATGAAAGATTTTATTACCAATTAATTAGAATATAAAGCGATACAAGTTAGTAGTTAGACATTACATTCAGACATAGTCAAGTTAGATATGTTCTCAAGATCAAACAAATAAATTTTAGATGAACAGGTCTTCAAACACTTCAGAGATCCATAGAATATGGCTTTCAAAATATTTTAAGAACTTGGACTTTTCTGGACAGTGAGACAGGTTTGCTCCTTGCAGCAGCAATCTACTTCAAGAGAAAAATGGACATTGAAAAAACTCCATATAGAGTCTACTTTCTTTGTGGCAACAGTTAGCCATTGGCAAGATCCTGTCCTTGTATTGACTCTTGACATTATGCTATTTAAACTGGACAGGCAGGTTCCTTTCGGAAAGTGACCTTTGAACTTTGACAGAACAAGCTGACATGGTCCTTCAGGTCCCTGCTTTTCAGAGAAAACTCTGTCAGATATACCTCCATGGATGGTGTGAGGCTGGTAGTGGCCCCTGGTGCACTGTACCTGGATCTTCCCTGAGTCAGGTTGCTTGGGAATGCAGCCCAAAGCAGGTAGTAAACTCCATCTATGGCTAAATACTGGCATGAGACTGATAGCCAACAAGTACCTTAAGGGAAAGTTGAAAAGAACTTTTAAGAGAGAGTTCAATCTTCAGAACACAAGAAGTAGTGACTGAACTACACCAAAATGGGAAAAGCAGATTTCCTGCTTCACTGAGATGATAAGAGACTCTGGGCCTGTAGGCTGAAGATGGATGCCCCAACTTTATAAAGGAACTTTGGGTGACTGTCCAGGCAGATATGTGTCATCTCTGTCATTTCTAGTTTTGGAATTTGCTTGCACTTCCTTGTTATTTGGGTAAATATTATTTCCTTCTTGGGTCTCTGAGGTAGTTGAAGATGAGATAGTTATAGTTTCTAATGACAGTTTTAGAAAAGAAAACTTAGTTAAAGTTTATAAGTTTAAGAGACATCAAAGTAATATCTTTTAGTTAGAAAGGAAGTGAATTAGGTATAATCCTTTGGACTCATCAAAATAGTATAATTAATGAAATATTTTCTTTGAATTTTCAATTGTTAATGGACTGGACATTGCTCATTTATTGTTTGTATATAATGTATATAATTATTGTACCTATTATGTATGGTTTTTCTTATGTTAGCTATCACCTTCTTTTTTTTTTTTTTAATTTGACACAAAAGGGCATATGTGGGGATTTAATAAAAGCTCCAGAAGTTTTGGAGATATAGGAGGGATCTCACCACAGTCAGTCTAGGAGGATCAGAGAGTGGTGATTTACACCTTTAATCCCAGCACAGGGAGTATCCTGGGAGTGGTGACCAATGCCCTGAATCCCAACTGAGTTCAAGGCCATTTTTGGTTACAGAGGAATTCCAGACTCCCAGGCAGGCAGTGGTGGGGCCACACCTTAATTTACCAAGAGAATATTTAAGACAGACATAGAAAGACAGAAGGAGAGGAAGCCAAGGGAAGCCAGGCTGGGGAAGCTGGAAGATAGCTGGGTAAGATCTGACTGTGTGGTGTTTATTCTCTCTAATATCTCCAACTTTCTCAGAGATCTATCCCTGAGTTTCATTTATTCATGCAACAAGACTTAGATACAGAAATTAATGAAGGGAGAAAGTTTGGAGTAGAAGAGATTTGTGTGCTTTACTGGAGATTGGGCCTGGGAAAGAGGTTAGATGGAGGTAGGTAGTCTGCTCCATAGCTGTAATGCAGGGAAATGAGAGTTGGATCTGAAGGAAAGGAAAGATTTAGATTTGCAATTAGCTTGCCTGTTTTTCTGGTCTGTGATGATAGCTGGTTCCTAGTGAATGCCTGCTTGTACTGGAGGCTGTGAGAACTGGATGAGTTAGGGGAAGAAAGTGAGGAGGAAATGAAGGGTAGATAGTCTACAGTATATGTCCTGTTACAGACCTGGAGATAACATTTGAGGATTGAATTTGGAGGAGATTTGTGTTTAGCCTTCCCATTTTTTCTTTCTTTTTGTTTTAAAGCTCAATATCATACCCTGTCATCTTGGATGCTCTTATATGTCCTAATACTAGCATTGGGAAGTGTGAGCATGTATCACTTTAGCTAACTGTATGCAAGAATAGCCAAATTTTAGTGTTCTGGCTTCAAATAAGACATACTTATCCTCAATGTTTGACCTCCATATTTGCTTTCACACACACACACATACACACATACACACACACACACATACACACACACACACACACACACACACACACACACACACACACAAAGTCTACATTCACCTGTGCAAACATACACTAATGCATACTCCCAATAATAAACTATTGGTTTTAGGATATGACTCCATGGCAACTACATCAACACCAAATGGCTCAAAAGTAGCACTGATTACAGGTCCTTGGAAATTAGCCATCTTTTGCCTCCTCCAATGCTTGTCTAGAACCACAGACAATCACACAAAGATATAAAATAAAAATAAAACTTAAAATAAATTTATATTTTAATATATTCTTAAGCATTTGATAAAGGAGTTCTAATGAGAGAGATATAAACACAGACAGACTGGCAGGAAGGCAGACAGGCAGGCAGACAGACAGACAATCAGATAGATAGATAGATAGACAGATAGATAGATAGATAGATAGATAGATAGATAGATAGATAGATAGATAGATAGATTCAAGAAGGAGTTCCTCTGAGATTGTTTTTCTGTTACTCTTTAAGTCATGTGGAAACTCTATGTTTCAAATAATTATGGCCAGATTTTAGATGTATTCAAATTTGGAAAGGCTACATATTTCTAATGGGATATTGTATGGAAGAAAACCAAATGTGGAAACAGAATTTTATAGACAGCTTGTTTATTTCCTCTAGAGGTGATTTATACACAGTTTAGCTTTAAAGTATGATCCAGCAGACAAAATTAACTGTCAGCCTGCTGTCATGTCAGTGATAATAATTTACTGGTTATGCAAAATTCTAAACTTTTGACCTTTCAATTCAGAATATCCAACCTATGCTAATGAAGGGATATAACTAAGGAAAAGAAGGATACAAAATAGGTTGAATCCTTTGCAGTGATAAGACAGTTTTATCCAAATTGAGTAAAATAACTTTCACCCAAAGATTGGCCAATTTGGCTAGTTACACTTAAAGACTCCTTGCCCATGATACAGGGTTGGGAACTCAGCAGACTATCTGCCCAACGACTGTCAAAACTCCCTGTGACAGGTATATCCAAAATGAAGCTAAAACATGTCCGATATTTAAATCTTTAACCTAGACCTTTCCCTTTATTCTAATGCCTGATGTCTGACAGGTTAATTACTCTAGACAATAGCAAAACTACTGGATCTCTGGGAGCACTTGGTGAGCATGTACTAATGTTTTGACTGAGTGTGCCTCTTCTTAAGCTTTCTAAATTGAAAATCCATTTTATACACTTAGCACAATTCTGTTCCATGTATATCCACATAATGGAAAAGGAGAAAATGTTTTGTTTTTGAATGGACTCTAAATTGCAAGAAAACAATGACACATGAGCTATACCTATTCCACTCTTGGTTAGAGGACATAAAAGGTTTTAAAAACCTAAGTGAGAAGGATGATTGGGATCTAAGGCCTTATATCTATTTTTAAACTAGAACAGCAGAAAGATTTGCTCATAAATATGGTCCTAGAATTGGTGGACTTATATTTACTCCTTATGATGCAATTTGGAACTATAAATGGCCTGATGAGAAACCCATTGTATGTATGCCAATTTATGAGGCATCTAGCCATGGCTTAGGAAAATCTAAAAAAAAAAAAAAAAAAAAAAAAAAAAAAAAAAAAAGACTTACACTTACACTAAATACTCTATGTTTACTTAGTCTCACTGGCTTCTCTGCTGTCAGTACTGACTGGGTCTGTAATTCTCATTTTGACTGGATCAAGGGTAGGACCCTATAACTTACCTTATGCCTCTTTAGAACAGGAAGAGTCCATGATCTGATTCAAGTTTTGAAGACTAGTACTAGAATGTGACAGGGTCAAGGTGCATCTTTCTTGTCACAGATGTAGCTATATTAGGTCTGAACAAAAGCTGATACCCACCACTACCCTCTCCCCAGGGAACAGGGGATAGGAATCCCACTAAAATTACCAGGTTTCAGGTACTTGAAATCAAGACTTTTTAGCTAGTTGCTACTTTTCTTTTGTTATGTTGCTTGCTCACTCTAATTCATCTTCAACTGCCACTCAGAATATGGCGTTTGATTTAATAACTCCACGCAAAGATGATACAGTGATGTGGGAATGCCTTTCTGTATGCTGTGAATATCAATCTTTAAATAAAGGAGCTGTTTTGGGCCATGACAGCCTCATAGAAGAAGTAGGAGGAGGAATCAGAATAGGTAGGAAAAGAAGGGTGGAGTCAGAAGCAGATTGAGCAAGCTGCCCAAGGAGCAACATGTAAGAAACACAGGTGAGCCATGGGCCATGTGGCAGACAGACTAATAGAAAAGGGTTGATTTGAGATGTAAGAGCTAGTTATCAATATGCCTGAGCCATAGGCCAAACAGCATAAAGTTAATATAAGCGTCTGAGTCATTTCTGGGGGCCTGAGAGGCAGGCAGCAGCAGGCTACAAGAGTTCTCAGACAGCAGGTCTGTGGGTCTTGGACCTTTGGCCACCTGGGACCAAATAAACCCCACTGCCACAATCCAGGGCTGCACTGTGAAAACTGTTCCTCTCCAGAGAACTGATAGATGGATTAATAAAGACTCTCAGATTTAGACACTAATTTGTTGTGTGGTCCCTGAGCCTCTGTCCCACAACATTTTGGTGAGTTCTGCCTTGTTACAATGTGGTTTGTTGGATCTGTGCTGCCTGAGGCCGGGACCCACAGACCCACAGACTTGCAGCACCAGACCCTTAGCCACCTGCTGCTGCTTAGGCCCCAGAAATGACTCAGACACTTATATTAACTTTATGTTGTTTGGCCTATGGCTCAGGCACATTGCTAGCTTGCTCTTACATCTTAAATCAATCCATTTCTATTAATCTGTCTGCCATGTGGCCCATGACTCACCTGTGTTCCTTTCATGTTGCTCTTTGGGCAGCTTGCTCAATCTGCCTGACTCCCTGACTCTGCCCTTCCTTTCCTACCTATTCTGATTCCTCCTCCTACTTCTTCTATTGTGCCTGTCAAGGGCCAAAATAGCTCCTTTATTTAAAGATTGAGATTCAAAGCATACAGAAAGGTATTCCCACATCATCTCTCCATTTCTGTCTAATCAAAAAGGAAGGTTTCAATTTTAACATAGCAAAATTACACATAACAAAATAGCTATCAGGCAAGAATTACAGTTGCAATATCTGGTCTATTTGTACTTAGCAAAATTAAAGAAAATACTCTATCATCTATCTTATCTTTGTGAATCTAAAGTTTCATATCTAATATACCTTTCAAATGACTAAGAAAAACTGTACCTATAACTATTTAATCTTCAACTACATCAAAGACCACAGAAGGATAATTTACCCAAGTAAACAAGAAGTGCAAGTAACTTCAAAATCTAGAAGTGACAGAGATGACACCTATCTGCCTGGACAGTCACCCAAAGTTCCTTTATAACGTTGGGACATCCATCTTCAGCCTACACAGGCCTAGAGTCTTTTTTTTTTTATTTCAGTGAAGCAGAAAATCTGCTCTTCCCATTCATCAGTTGCTTCTCCTCGAGTCCTGAAGAATGTCTGAGAGTTTTCTCTGCAAAGCAGGAACCTGAATGACCATTTTGGCTTGTTCTGCCAAAGTTCAGAGGTCACCTTCCTATGGAACCTGCATGTCCAGTTTTAACAGCATACTGTCAAGCAGTCAATATAAGAACAGAGAAACTAATCTCCTCCTACTTTTTCAACAGTGCCTGTCATGGGCCAAAACAGCTCCTTTGTTTAGAGATTGATATTCACAGCATACAGAAAGGCATTCCCACATCACTGCCTTACAGAATAAGTGTGGGAAAGATAATGAAGACATTGAATGCACTGTAAGTGGTCCTTGTAAAAACTGAGTTCAAAAACACTGATTTAGGGAATACTATTCACAAGGGATGAAATTGCAGCAAATGACTTTTAAATTTTAAAGTATTATAACTTTTTACTATTAAAGAGAATGAAACATTATGTGTCTTGATTTTGCTTTATTTACTCTTTATAAATCTAATCAGAGTTAATTAGTTAACATTATTTATGAATTTTGAAAAATGTGACAGGAAATCTCTACTCTGTTCACTGTTCTAATAGATGTTAATGAAATTTATGAATTTAAAGACTTCTTGGACTAATAATTCTCAAAATTTATACGACAAGCAATAAAGCATTTTGAAGTACAAATTTTATATTAATTTTTATTTCTAATTAAAATTAACTTGTTAAATATGATTTTTAAAATTTAATAAATAGAATATTTTGAGTTTTAACTCACAAAATACCAAAATACTTTTGGTAATTGAAGTATATATTTTAATTTTTTTATCATGTCTGAATTACATTTTAGTATCTCATTTTTAAAATCTTTCAAATATTTGAATATAATACATGCGTATATATCCCCTATCTTCTACCTTATGGAAAATTTGTCTTAATATTTTTTCATGTATTTTAATTATATATACTACTCATTTTTACAAATTATCAATTTAATACTTATTTATATTTCCACTTTCTATGTTCATTCATAAAATGGCATCAATTAAGAGAAATTGTATACATAGAACTGACTTCCAATAATCAATTTACTTTTTAAATTTCCCATTCTCACCACTGCTCCCTCTCCTGCCCCTTCTCCTAGTCCTTCCCAGCTTCTCCCCTCCCTCCTCACTATCCTCCCCCTGTCTAAATTCATTCCCCAGAAGAGGCAAGGTATCCCAGGGTGAGTCAATTCAGTTTTGCATATCCAGTTGAGGTAAAAGGTCTAATCCAATAATAAGGCTGAGAAAGGTTTTTTCCCAGTGGCCAATTCATGTATCTGGAATAGACTATGGCCAGATTGCTAGGGTCTCCAGAAACCACCTGTGCCTTTTGTCTGTCATCCATATTCACAGATTCCAGACCCATTCCATGAAGGTTCCTGGGCTGTTACTTGCATGTCTGAGAGCTCTCAACAGCACAGGACAGCCTACTCATGGGTCTCTCCATTATGATCCTGATCCCTTCTCTCATGCAATCTTTCCTCCCTCTCTTAAGCCAGATCAGTATCTCAGTCCAATGTTTAGCTATGGATCTCAGAATTTGCCTTCATGGGCTTCTAGATGAAGGTTCTATAATGGCAGTTAGGGTTGTCATTCATATGATAATAAGGACAGGCCAGTTAAAACATTCTTTCCACTATTACCTGAGTCCTAGCTGGGCTCATTTTGTGGGTTCTTGAGTGTTCTCTAGTATTAGGTTTCTCTCTATTCCCACAAAGGCTCCCTCTCTCAGAATATCCACTACTTTGCTCTCTCTCTCTCTCTCTCTCTCTCTCTCTCTCTCTCTCTCTCTCTCTCTCTCTCTCTCTCTTGTTGCTCCTTACCCCCACCACTGATTTACCATCTGATTCTCTCATGTTCTCTTCTTACTTTCTGTTGCTCCCCAACTCTCATATGTTCACAATTTTCTCAGGAGATCTTTTCTATTTTATCCTTCCCAGGGGGATCAATGGATGTCTCTCTTAATGTTCCTGTTATCTAGCTGCTGGGTGTGTGTGTGTGTGTGTGTGTGTGTGTGTGTGTGTGTGTGTGTGTGTGTGTGTGTGTGCAGTGTAGCATGGTTGTCTTTTATTGTGCTATAAAATTCATTTATGAGTGAGGACATACCATGTCTGATTTCTGGGTCTGCGTACCTCAGGATGATACTCTTCAGATCCATCTTCATATTTCATAATGTCATTTTTTTTAATGCTGAGTAGTACTCCATTGTGTAAATGTATCACAATTTATTATCCATTCTTCAGTTGAGGGGCATCTAGGTTGTTTCCAGGTTCTGGCTATTATGATTAATGTTATAAACATAGTTGAGCTAACACTCTTGGGGTAAGAACGTGTACCCCTTTGGTATATGCTCAACAGTAATATTGCTCAATCATTGGGTAGATGTTTCCCAGGATTCTGAGGAACTACCATAATGACTATCAAAGTGGCTGTACAAATTTACACTTCCACCAGCAATGGAGAAGTGATTCTTGCTTCATATCCCCTTTAGTATAGGTTGTCGTGTGTATTTTTTATTTTAGGTATTTGACAGATGTAAGATGGTATCTGAGAGTTGTTTTCATTTGCATTTCTCTGATGGCCAAGGATATTGAGCAGCTCTTTAAGTGTCTTTCAGCTATTTGGTGTTTTTCTGTTAAGAAGCCCCTATTTAGCTCTGCACCCTATTTCCAATGGGATTCTTTTTTTTTTCTTTTTTGACCTCTTCTTTTTTAAGTTTACATATGTATTTTACTGTTGATGTAGTAACACTGGTGAAGATGTTCACCCATTCTGTAGACTGTTGTCATGTGTATGATCATGTCCTTTCTCTTACACAAACACCTCAGTTTCAGAAGGTCCCATTTATTAATTGTTGCACTTTTTATAATTTTGATGAATGCCACACAGTATCACTTCAATTTATAAATTAAAATCAAATTTCAAACAAATTATGATTGTAAGGGAAAGGAAAAAAATTTTACATAAATATTTGGGCAATTAATATAAATAATCTCATCTCTCCAGAATAAGGCAAGTACTTGAGAGCTTCTATATCAAAAATTGTAGCCAGAATTTTTGTAACAGAAACATCCTTGTGGAAGTGAAATGAAGCAAACTGGAAAGGCTTGGATGAAATCTACTCCTGAGTAACTATCTTCCCAACTGCAATTACCTGAGCAATTCATGCAGATACTCTTATTTTCTACATAACCAACCAAGAGAGTTTCCTATATTTTAATGAAGTCATATTATATAGTGAGGTAACCCTTGACAATTTTTAAGCTTCTCACATTTTTGCTGCCTCTTATACACAAAGCTTTCAACAAATGAGTTTCAGCTTGCACTTAACGTTGTCATTTTTGGCTTCCTTTTTTTTTTCTCAAATGTAAAGTTCTTTCTTCCTTCTTTTTTCCCTTTTGTAATTTTTTTAAAATTAATCTTAATGAAAAAGACATGACTACAATGTTAAGTTTGTAAAAAGCACATTCTTTATTGGCAAAGTAAATATTTAAATTTTCATTTTAATTTTTTATTGAAAATGTTTTCATATATTGTGTTATGGTTACTCTTCCTTTTATCTCTCCAAATCCTCCATTTCCTCATCCATCTATTTCAACACATTCATTATGTCTTTAAAGAAAATCATCAGGCCAAGAAACAAAAAACAAAAGAAACACACACACACAAACAGACACATATAAAAACCACACAAACAATAAGAAGAAAAATAAATCAAAAACAGTTATATAAGAGCAAGATGTCTCAGTTGATAAAGCAACCAGCTACACAGACTGACAGCTTGAGTCCATCTGAATAAAGCACATGGTGGAAAGAGAAAACATAACCAAACTAGCAAGTTGTCTTCTAATCACTGAATGTGTACTGGGCCCATAGGTACACAGATGCGCAGAGAAATAGACACACACACATATGCCATATTAAATAAATAAACCTTAACTATTTTCTCCTATCTACCTATCTACATAGGTACACAGAGAAATAGACACACACACACACACACACACACACACACACACACACACACACACACACATATTCCACATGTGCTTCCACATGTGCTGTGGCCCACGGATACACATATGTACAGAGAAATAGACACACACACACACACACACACACACACATTCCACATGTGCTGTGGCCTATGGTAACAAAGATGCACAGAGAAACAAACATGAGTACACACACATATCCCACACGTGCTATGGACCATGGGTACACAGATACACAGAGAAAGAGCACACACACCCACACACACATATTCCATATGTGTTGTGGACCATAGGTACACAGAGGCACAGAGAAAGGGCAGACATTCACACATCCACACACACACACACACACACACATATACACATCCCATAAATAAACCTTATCTATTTTCTCCTTTTTTAGTTTTTAAGTATAATTAATGTTATTATGACATATTAGTGGGGTTCTTTTTCACTTATTTATTTTAAAAGATGAATAAGACCATTTTTAGTGTTTTTAGAAAAAATCTAAAATGTACATATCTACTGATTATTTTTTATGTTGTCTTAGTGATGTAGATTCTGAAGTGATTTAGTGAGTGTGAACAATAGCATCTTTGTATTCATGACTGTAAAATCCCAGGGTAAAACATTATAGAATTTAGCATATTCTAGTACTGCTACTATTATCACTCAAAGCCAGCCTCCTCATTGACAGTTCTTCCAATAAGAGCACACCTACTCCAAAAAGAGCATCACTCTGAATATGGCTCAATTGGGGATCCTTTTCTTTTAGCCTACACAAATGTTATAACAATTCTAAATGGTCACATAAATGAGCAATGCACATGAATTTAAGAAAAGATAAATGAAAAATTACAATCTAAGAAAGAAATAATAAATGTATAAACCATACTTAATTATAATTAAAGTGTCTATTTTAAAAATAATGCTATAAGTATGAAAATTAAGTATGAAATAAGACAATTTGTGAAATTACAAAAATTTCTCATAAATAATATGCTAAAATTTTGTATAAAATAATATAATACAAATAAACAAAATAGTGAACCACGTTAACAAATAAAGAAGTTTTTCATGGCAAATAAATTAACATTTGTCCAGGAAAGTATAAACCTAAAAGTCAACAGTATGATAGAACTGTCTTTGAAAGGCCAGTGTGCTAAACAGTGATAATACCAGTTACTAGTGGAGATGGAAAAAGAAAAGAATTTCAAATGTAATCTGTATGTCAAAGACAATGTAAACATTAATCCTTTTTTAAGATTAAATGTATTTCTTTATAAACACACAATAAACATTTATGTACTTTAAATATGTATTCTAAAATTGTGACTCATGGTCTTAAGAAACTTTAAAAATATACAATACAATAATAGATGCTTCTAGCATTTCAGCTCTTTTTTTCCATAATTTTATTCAGTTTTAATTATCATATTATTTTGGCATTTCTTTTATGTCATTGTCCAAACACTCCCATATAAAACCATTCCAATTAATGGTCTTTTCCCACAAATTGTTATTTTTTGGTATAGCAGCATTTTAAGGATTACCAAGATACACAACATCAATCAGAATTTTCTATGATAGGGGAATAGATGTTGACATGGTGTATCCACATAATAAAATATTGTTTATCAAGAAATAAAATTAACTATCAAGATATTATAGGCCAGGAAGCAATTTTCACACATATTTCTACATTGATAAGCCGGTCTAAACAGAGCACTTACCATGCCAGATGATTGCAAAGGTTCATTACATTCAGAGAAAGGCAAAATTATGGATGCCATTGAGAGCACAACCAGTAGTTACAAGACCCTGAGTAGAGGCATGAATAGATATCCAGAATGCTTTAAGGTCAATGAAACTATTTTTCACAACACTCTAATAGGTAGGCACTGCAGTACCATTTCCCTGGCATCTGTGTGATCAGAACAATGCTGGAGAAGTAGATTTATTAATTCTAACATTCACAACATTCTGAAGAATTTGGATGAGTTAGAGTTCTATGGTAACTATATTTTCTACTAATTTTTCTTTGAGTCTAAACTTTGCAATCAGTCTACAGTAAGTAATATTATTGCACGCAATATTTAATATACTGTGTATTCTGTCTTCAAATAGGCCTACCTTTAAAATATTTTGAGTTATTAATAACAGATTTGACTTTTATGCATTTTATTAAGCATAAATTTACCTTGTAAAGATTATAATTTATGAAATTTTGTTCTATTAAAACTCTATCTTATGGCCATGTTTTACAAAAGTATCAACTATGTATGAAACTATTTTATTAACAATTTTAGAATTTACTTCTGCATTTAAGCTATGAAAAGTTTAAAATACTTACCTATGAAATGAATTTATATGAGAAACAGTGTTTCAAATATTTGGAAAAGATTACAGAAATTTTACCATATTACCACACTTTAGAAACCTCATAAGAAAGTCTTTAACACCAGTACTGTGGCGTTATAGTCAGTGAAAATATTTTCTTGGAGGAGAAAGAGAAGAAACAAGTTACATGCTTACATTTTTAAACTTCACTTATACATTCTGAATTAGCATATTTTTAAATTGCACAAGATTTTACATGAATCTATACTAAATTATATTCTTTTTGTCGAGATAACTGTAGACTTATATAATTTAAACATACTGCTAACTAAATTGAATACCAAAGAATTTGTTTCTTTCCAGACTTGAGTTCTTTGGCTTCTTAAATCTGTACAAAATAGTAAGCTTACCTTATACACTCATTTGATAGACAAAATTACAACTGTAGAAACAATTTATAAAATTTCAGTTTATAGTTGTATAATCTAGATAGTTATTACCACTTTATTTGCTCATAAATTTGCATTCTAACCATTTAATCACCATTTAGTTGGATTAAAAATTATTTTTCTGTAGTATCAAAACTTTCATATTAGATTTGTATTTTGTTTTTTACTTTATAATTTATTAGCTCCTTAGCTTACTAAATTCATATGTCTTTTACTTGAATTAAACTTGTTCTCACTTTCTGAAAAACATATTTTAATCTGTTGTTTTAAATTATATATTACACTAGATATTATTAATTAGAAGTCCATATTTTTAATTTATTCACATATTAATTGTAACAAAGTACTGTTTATTTCTTTTCTAGTTCTCCTTCATCTCAATAAAATGTTCCCTCACTTAATTTTGTATATCTCCTTTCACTCATGAAGTCATATTAAAGTACTAACTAAAGTACAATTGCTTAATAAAAATTCTAGATATATTTCCATTAATATTTTTAAATATACTTTTGTCATAATCAAACTTAGTTTGATGATTCATACATTTTAAAATTATTACTAGAATTAATTTACTTTATGTGTTTCTTTTTACATCTGTTATTGTTGGTTTCCATAGTGTTCAAGACTCTGTGGTACATAAAAGTCCAGAAGAACATAAAATCTCTTGGAAATTACTGGAGGTTCTGAGACTCCCAATGAGAGTGCTAAAACCTGAACTTGGCTATTCTAAAAGGGAATCTGAGTCAGTAAAAACTTTTGAATCATCTTTCTTACAATTAGAGGTATACATGAAAAGGAATATCCATAGCATATAGAATTTTTAATTAAAAAATTAAACAAATCTGAATGGCATTGAATATGCTAGGTATATTTTATTCTCATATATTCTGTCAGGATAATTTTCATATGAATATAAATAAGCTCTACCACCTGGAATAAACACTTACTTGACTTCATTGTGTATGCTTGGTAAAGTTAGATTATATAAACATATTTATTTAAAATCAAGTTTATTATGATTTATTAAAGGCAAATATTTTATCTATGTCTCATATATATGTACATATTATACACTTATAGGTTCATATAATCTTGTCTTTTTTAATAAGGCATCATTAGTGAAAAACATTTAAGAAACCATGTATGTAACATCAAACCCTGCTTGTTATTTTAAGAGCGTTTTCAATTTTGAAAATTATGCATGCTTTGAAACTTCAGTGCGAAATAAGAAGCCTGAAATGGAAGCATATTTGGAATGAACAAGAAGAGTAAATTGTTGTAATTATCTTTCCTAATCACAGAAACTACGAATCTATAAGGACTGGTTTAAAATCAGTGAAGACTGCATATAATGTTATCAACCCAGAAATGGAATGGATATTGTAAAATAAACTTTGTATATATACAAAATTACTCATGATTCTCTTTTAACTGTCAAATATGGAATTAAATTTTAGGAATGCATGTGTTTAAGAGCCTCAAAATAATATATTTTAAAAACTATCTCATATATCATATAGGGCAAAATACATAATAAAGAGCAATCACTGCGTAAAAGCAGGTAAATTCTGTCTATACTCAACGTCTCAAATCACCTTACAAAACTGTTGTGACAAGCTGACATGACTAGAATACTCAACAACCATGATAAGGAATAAAATTATAAAATCACCCAAACAATGGATGAACGATATACTCTGTGTTGTGGGTTGAATAAAGTGTAGAATACATACTTTAACAACTTATTTATTTTAAGTATCTTTTCATTACAAAGTAGCATGTATTTTCAGAAAAAAACATTTTTAATATAATTTGTCTTTATCTGTCTTATAGAAAATTCAGTACCTGGAATGACACTAAATATGGCAACATTTTAACACAGAGAATAAGAATACTAGAATATGGTATTTGGAATCTAGTAAAATTCAGGTATTGATGGAACTTAATGAGGTTGAAAATGTATGTCTAATACACCTTTCCTTTGGGAAGGAGGAGGGGGATGTAATAATGAGGTTTATGGCCCAGACTTTTGGACCTAGCCTCAAGGTTTAGGCTTGCAGACCCACAGACCTGCAGAGTCACACAAATGCTTACAATAGTTTTAGGCTGATCATCCTAAGGCCCAGGCATATAACTTGCTAACTCTTTACCCTTAATCTAACCCATGACTCTTATCTTGTTCAGGCATGCAGCTCAGTACCTTCCCTCTGACTAGTATAGTTGTCCTCTGCTTCTTCTGGCTTCTCTCAGGCATCACACTCTATTTCACCTGTTCCTAGAGTCTTCTTAGTCTGGTAGCCCCACCCATACTTCCTGTCTACCTTTGGCCAATCAGCGCTTTTAATTAAACTCATAGGCGGGGACAATTATTTATAATGGAACAAAATAATCTCCCTACCGGGTAGAACAAAGGGAAAGCATGGTGTTGAGAAGAGAAGGAGGAGAAAAAAAGGAAAACAACATGAAGAGAATGGAAATAAAATGGGAGGGGAGTGGAAGACAGTGGGGAAAGGAGAAGGGAAGACAGAGGAGGGGAGAGGAGGAGGAGAGAGCAGGGGGGAATGATGTGGGATACAATCTTTAAATAAAGGAGCTGGACCTGTTTTGGACCATGACAGGCACCATAGAAAAAGTAGGAGGAGGAATCAGCATAGGTAGGAGAAGCAGGACAGAGTCAGAGACAGAAGGAGCCAGAAGCCCAAAGGAGCAACATGTAAGGAACACAGGTGAGCCACAGGCCACATGGCAGACAGATTAATGAGAATGGGTTGAGTTAAGATGTAAGAGCTAGCTAGCAATGTTCCTGAGCCATAGGCCAAACAGCATGAACTTAAAATAAGAGTCGGAGTCATTTCTGGGGGCCTGAACAGTGGTGGGCAGCTAAGGGGTCTGGGGATGCAGGTCTGTGGGTCTGGGCCTCTGGCTGCCTGGGACCAAGAAACCACATTGTAACAGGGGAAGGTCATTTTCCCCTATTCTTTAGTGACTGGTAGTAGTCAGATACAAGTTGGGAATTCCTTTTTTGTAAATTGAAGAGGAGTTGTTTAATAAATTGATGTGAAATAAGATTCTGTAAATCTTAGAGGCAGCAAAGATATAATATAAGAAAAATTTGAAAGTCCAAAGAAATATTGTATTAATTTGTGACTAAAATCTTGAGGCTCGTATTAAACTTTACATCATATGCTGATATAAGGTCAAACAAAGTCAAAGGATATTGTACAATAGTATATATCAGAATAAACTACAGAAGTAATAGAGAGAAGAGTTTCTCCTATTTCAGAGACACAGAAATAGAAAATCTGATTGGCAAAATTTAATCTGTGCTCAAAATTTTAATTTCTCCCAAAACATAGTCATTTGTGGACATTTAAGATGTGTCCCTTAAGTTTAAAAATCAATTGTTTTGGCAAAGATCTCTCTAGTGTTCTTAAGGACTAACTTAACTTGTGATTAGTCTGGGAGGTCTTGAAGGGTAGTCAGAAAGTTGAGTCTCATTAAAAATGTTACAAAAAAATTTTATGAAATAAAATATATAGTATAAATATATAATATTAAATGCAAAATAATATTTAGAGAAAAAAGACTGGAATAAATATAAAATATGTCACCACAGGCCTCTCTTACAGCTACATTATAAGTGGAAAATTTGTTTGACTGTATATGTATAATAAAATTGATAATTTGTCAGAATAGTAATAAGAATACTAGCAAAGGCTTATTGATAAGTTTTAAAATGTAATCTGGTAGCAACAATTATTTTACCAACATTGCAGATTCAAAATCACCTGTCAGGCAGTGAGAAACTAAAATCAGATCAAGAATTCAGACAATGATGTTGTATGATCATCCAAGGCTGCAACCTAAGAGAGTATCTAGGACATAAATTTTTATGTCTTCCAGGAAATATGAAATTTGAATACATATACTTAAAATAACCACTGTGTCTATATTTGCCTGAGGCCTCTCTCTAGTGAAGGTAACTGACTGTTGTTAGACATAGTGGCAGCTGGAACCTGTCTATGATGGCTCAAATATTATTACCTACAAGATATTATGGAATATTATTAAAGTTAAAAGTAACTGTTATATAACCAAAAGTTTTCAACTCTAGGTTTAAAAAGCAAACCAGCACTTAAGATGGAAAATATTATTGATATCTATTATCTCAGAGGTTCCTTAAAATGCATTGCAGTTGTAATCAGAAAAAAAATGTAAAGTGTGATACTTACATTGTTTCCTGCAGGTGAATGTTTGAACAGAATACGTAGAAGTATAGATTACTTATATAAATGAATTTATTCACCTTACATTTAGTTGCTACATCATGTGGAATTTTTTAAGTAAGCTTTTTCATGCTGCCTGCTGAGATTAAGTAGTGCTCAGGCTGTAAATTACAGAAACCAGACCACAAAGAAACCTTTCTTACTGAAGATTAAAATTAATTGAATCTAAATGACAATGTGTTTTTCACAAGTATTTAAATCAAGTAAATGTTTTGTCAGGATCTATGATCTAAAATCTTACATTTTGGAGAATAATTTGGGATTTAATTCCTGGTAATAAAATGAATGGATTTGCACAGTGTAAATTAATCAAAGATGAAAGTGGCTTTAATATATTAATTTCTCCTAAAAGCTCTTCTATCACAATCCCAACTGGCACCCGAGGAGCTTTACAAGCCATGATTCTATCTACATAGTGAAGCTCAGAGCTTTCTATCTGCTCTACCACAGTGATGATCTGATGTGCTTGAGATGAACACAAGATTTTGTTCCAACAATGTTAAATTGAAATTCTAACACTTCTGCAGTCTTAGCAAAGGATATGGCAAGCATGGGCCCCTTTGAGAATACAATGATTTAAATTAGTAAGTGTCTCTATATAGTGGAAGAAAATAAGACAATGCATGTTTTGCAAATGTAAAGCAGATTTCCATTAATAATGCTAATAATAATAATACCTTTACTTAAGTCTTATAATAACTATTGTTCCATAATATTTCTGCTTGTGAAGCACCTAGTCAAGAAGCAAAGCCCATTAATTTAGATATCATTATGCCATATGGAAGTGTGAGGATATGTCTGCCACTTAAAAGCAGATATGGTAAGTTAAAAGACTACAAGGTGGGTATGAAGAGGGGACAGGGAAGGGAAGAGGAAATTATGTAATTTTGTTACAACCTCAAAAATAAAAGAAAAATAGTAGCCAAACTAATCCTTTACTGCATACTTTTATGCTAGTAACATAAAAGTCCCCTGAATTGTCACTATTACAGAGAGAGGGAAGGGTAGGCTAGGGAGGAACAGAGAGTTGGAACCTGAACTCAGCTCTGAGTGTGTGCTCCATGTGCTTTATACAGGGCAGCAGAAGCTTTAACGTTTATTTTGTATAGAATCTTCCATAACTTATTTTACTTGCATATTTAATAACTAGTATTATTAATTTTTCAAATAAATATTTTATTGCACTATTTCCACATTCATCCTTCTCACCACTTATTGAGCATGTTTATCCTAAATACTGTCGGCCTTATTGTCAAGTACATAGATGTGATTCTATGTTAATATAAATATATAGATTGTTCATATGGTGTTGCAGTGGGGTTTCTTGGTCCCAGGTGGTCAAAGGCCCAGACCGTGCCATGCCAGACCCCTTAGCTGCCCACTGCCCACTGCTCAGGCCCCTAGAAATGACTCAGACACTTATATTAACTTCATGCTTTTTGGCCTATGGCTTAGGTACATTGCTAGCTAACTCTTATATCTTAAATAAACCCATTTCTATTAATCTGTCTGCCACTTGGCCCGTGGCTCACCTGTGTTCCTTACATTTTACTCCTTGGGCGGCTTGCTCAATCTGCCTGACTCCGCCCTACTTCTCCTACCTATGCTCTGATTTCTCCTCCTACATTTTTATGGTGCCTGTCATGGCCCAAAACAGCTCCCTTATTTAAAGATTGATATTCACAGCATGCATAAAGGCATTCCCATATCAATATGGGGAAAATTATATAGTTTCTTATTTCCAGATTACCCTCATTTATTTTCTTCTCTGACCTTCTTTAGCCCTCTTCTTCCCTCTGTTTCCATATCCTATGTATAAACACACACACACACACACACACACACACACACACACACACACACACTTCTAGATTTTATATAGGAGAACCATGTTACATTTCTGCCTATGTAAAGATTATTTCACGTATCAAAATGATCTTTATTTCCATTTATTTTGCTGCAAATGGTTCCCAGAACATATGTGTGTTATGATTTCCTCTCTCTATATATATCTTCCAGTTCCTTCCTTTAACCCTGCTAACCCATCCAAATACATCCCCATCTGTTTCTCATTAGAAAACAAACAAGCTTAGTTGTCTGAGACAACAATTAAAAATAACAAAATAAAGAAGAAAAGTATCATATCTGACTTGAGCAAGACAAAGATCAAATAAGAACCAAAAGAATACACAGAAATCAAAAATCTACTCCTTGTCACATGTAGCAATTCCATAAAAAACACTAAAATGGAGGACATAATATATATTCAACTGCCCAAGACAGACCAGCAGTGCAAGCTTTGGACATGCTTCCCAATGTCCTTGGCTTCCTATGGGCTTTGCTCATGTTTCTTAAGGGATTTTGTTCATTTGGTGTCTTCTATCCTCTCAGGCTCTAGCATTTTATCTGGTTCGAAGTCATGTGAGCACTGTAGTTAGTGGTTTATCTTGTGGGTTAGGCTTTCAGTCAAATCAGTTACTGGTTGGTTACATCCATAAATTTTTGCCTCCATTTTTCTAGTATATCTTGCAGGCAGTACAGCATTGTAGATTGAAAGATTTGCGGCTGGCCTTGTGTTTACATTTATCTTTTGGTAGCAGGCATAGTACCTTTCTGTATCAATGACACTAGAGCATAGAGATGAAGAATCTGTAGAATACTGAAGGTGTTGTCTTTAGCAATGGGAACTTATTATCAGTTGGGAAAAACAGCCTGTAGTCGACATAAGAATCTGTGTTATTTGGGAATTTCCATGTGCACTCTATTGGCTAACAACTCCATTAGAGTTTTGGAAGCTTCATTTGATGACAAGACAAGGAAGGTAAAACTCTATCTCTTCTATTACTTGGCAATTTAATTTGGATTGTCTTTGTGTGTGTGAGTGTGTGTGTGTGTGTGTGTGTGTGTGTGTGTGTGTGTGTGTGTGTGTGTGTGCTAGAAAATTACTACTCTATTGTTTTCATATTATCCCTCAAATGGCCCTTAATTCTAGGGTTTCTCTTCCTAATTTACCTCTTCTACTTTCTCTCCTCTTGAATCTCCAGGTCAAGCACCCTTCCCACATCCATTTATAACTATCAATTTCATTTTCCTTTTCTAATGAGATATCTATATCCCCTAGTTTCTTACTCCATGCTTAACCTCTGTAATCAATAGATTGTTGCTTGCATTTCACTGAATTAACAATTAATAGCCACATGTAAGCAAATATATATTATATTTGTCTTTCTGGGTCTGATATACCACACTCAAGTAGTTTTACCACTCATTTACCTGCAAATTTTTTAATTTTATTTTTTAAAACAGTTGAGTAATGTGCCATTGTGTAAATGCCTCACATTTTTTTTTTTATCGATTCTTCTGTTGATGACATGTTGTTTGTTTCCAATTTCAGACCATTGAGGATAAAGCACAAATGAACTTTGTTGAGGAAAAGTCTCTGTGGTAGGAAGAAGCATCCTTTCTATATATGTCCAAAAATGGTAATGCTTTATTTTGAGGTAGATTGATTACCATCTTCCTGAGAAACCACAACACTGATTTCCAGGATACGTGTACAGGTTTACTCTCCTACTTTTATTTTACACCCTCATCAGAATCAGCTCTCATTTTAAAAGATGGGAAATATTTACAAAAACCTTATTGTTTGTTATTTCAATGAATCTATAGATTACATTCAGTAAATGTAACTTTTTATATAATTTAAATCTTCCAATACATGATAAATACATTTTCTACTTCTAACACCATTTTCAACATGTGTCTTTTTTTTAAAGGGGTCAATGTATTAGTATTTCATCTGATTAGTTAAGACTATTTCTAGAAATTTAAGAAGGCTTTTTAAGTAGGACATATTTTTTAACTTTTTTATTTCTCAATGAGATCATTATCGCTACGCTGTAAAGCATTTAATATTCATAATGAGTTCTTTTGTAAAATGTTTATCAGATGTGGGATGTTTCCATTACTGTTTTTAGAAACCTTTAGTCATGCAACCATGTTGGATGCTTCTTTACTACCTCTTTTTCTTATTTATTTCTACTGACTGAATGACATAAACATGATCATTATACAGACTAATAGTAGAGAAAATGAACAGCCAAGTCTCCATCTGATTTTAGAAGATATTTTGTGTGTGTGTGTGTGTGTGTGTGTGTGTGTGTGAGAGAGAGAGAGAGAGAGAGAGAGAGAGAGAGAGAGAGAGAGAGAGAGAGAGATCTTCCCTTGAGCACATAAATTCTCCTATTTAAGATAAAACAGGCAGAGTGTTTTTTCTATGAGATCTTCCATTAAAATGCACAAAAATCTGTGTATATCAATAGCATCCATGTTAACTATATTTTGCTGTGATAAATGCCATGAAGAAAATAATTTAAGTAGGAAAGATTTTGATGTAATTTTATAAGTTGGGTCACACTCTTTCAATGAAGAAGGTCCTTATCAGCACTAAAGGCAGAACTCTAAGAGGAACAACTGAGGCTGAAGCCAGGGTAGAGCACTGCTTACGGGCTTGCTCAGATTGCTTTTTACTATGTGAGGACCGTCTGCCCAGAACAAGCAACATCCCCAGTGGTTTGAATCTTCAACATTAGTAATTGATCAAAAAATACCTAACACACGAACCTACAAGCAATTTGATGGTAGTTTATGCACAATTAAGTTTCCTTTTTTCAAAACATTCTAAGTTTGTCAATTTGGCAATAAAAAAAGATAAGGACACATTATAATGTGGTCAAAAACCAAGAATGCCAAATTCCATTAGGATAAATATAAAAATTATTTTAAGGCTAAAATTATTCTTTAAGTAGAAGAGGACTGAATTTGAAAATGGAAAAGAAAGTTATTAAATAACAATGATATCGAAGGCATATAATTTTAATTATGAGAAGTCAGATTGAAAAGTGCAATGGAACAAGCGTGGAAGACAAGAATGGTAGTCACAAGACACATTAAAAAAAATCAAAGCTAAAACAAGATGTAAAATGAAAATTGATGATAAATATGAAAGAACTATTATAGTGTACATAATTTAACCAATTGGTGAATCTTTTGCACAAGTTGAACATGTTTCCTCTCCTTCTCTGAGTTGTGCTTTAGAGCTGACTTTACAGGCTGGAACAGGGCTATAGACAGCATTTTTGTGAATCCAAATCAGTAAGCCAAGACTGTGTTCCTGCTGGGTTTGCTTCTTGCACATAGTTCAGTTCTCTGTAGGAGGTTGGCTCTTCTTGCTATGGGGTGCCCTGATTTGTACCTTGACTTCTCACAGCCACAGAAAGTTTCCTCTCTGGGATGCTCCTGTTTATATCTTCTCTAAGTGCTGAGGCCTCTCCTCACACCATGACTATGGCTACTTTTCAGTCAGAGACTTAGTTCTTGCCCGAGTGTATTTTTGTTAAGTATCCTGTATCTGGCTCAGCTTATTTCTTGTTTTTACATGATTTCAGTGCCATTGCCAAATTGGTGGATGGAGATGGCGTGCTTGGGTTTGGTGGCACAGTAGACATAAATGTTCTGCTTCCTCTCTAAGAACAGTTTCCATGGTTTCACCCCACAATAGTAGCAACTTCTGTCAAAGTGTGGATAAAAAGAGACAGGGGCAACCTCAAGTTCAACCCGAATATCTGTGTCAGTTTAATTTTCACTCCAGAATTTGTCTTTTATATATATAAGAAAATTTTACAAAATATTATAAGCATCTCAGCTTAAATCTAACCCTTAATATTTCTTTCTTTTAAAATACTGCATTTGTTCATTTGAGCTTGCACTTCAAATTTAACCCTTTAATTAGCTATGTTTCTAACTGTTAAAAAGTAAACAATAATAAAACAGGAGCCAATTTTTATATGCCATGAAGGATTTCCAAACTCTATGTCTGTTATTAACTTGAATTTTAATTAAAAGGTACAAATACTGTGTTTAGATCCAGTGAACAAAAAAATCTCCTAAACTTACAAAATCACGGGCAAAAATCACAATTTCAATTACTCTGCCCATTTAGTAGGGCAAAGTTGGGAAGTTAGGTGATAGATTTTGATTATATTTTACTTTAATTAAATATGCTCTCACAGTCCCTTTGTTACATGTCCCTTATTATTGATAGACTGGATGTTTTATCTAAGTAACCTTAGCAAGATGTGCAGTAATCCACAAACATGCCATTCAAGAGTAAGCAGGTGTGTGTCTCTATGGCCTTTGACATATTTGGATATTTGAGCAAGAATCAAAATCTAAATCACTTGCTTCATTTGCATGACAGTAACATCTGTGTTTTAGCTGATGAATAATATTTCCCATATGCACTGGGTTTTTTGGGAAATACATAGGAAGATGGTTTATTGGGTAAAATACCCACAGTGCAAGTATAAGAACATGAGCACGGACTTTCAGAGCCCATAAAATCAAAATACATTAGTATATTTCTTAAATCCCAGTGATCCTTTGGATAGAGAGAATGTGTAGAGGAATGTATTGAGAATCCTGCCCTATGGAGTTCTAAGTTGCCTAACAATTAGAAAACCTATCTAAACTATAGTGTAATGGTTCTATAATACTTAGTAGCAGTAGAAAAAAGGTAGAATTTGCTTATAGCATTAGAAATTACAGCAGTGGTATCTACTTCTTTGCTCTCCCTCTGTTGCTTCCCCACTCACACTCGACCATCCCACCTCTCATGTTCTCTCCCCACTTCCCTTGCTCTCTGTCCAGGTATGATTCCTATTTACTCCGGAGATCTTCTGTATTTTCCCTTTCTAGGGGCATCCTTGGATGTCACTCTAAATTTCTCCTTGTTACCTGGCTTCTCAAGGGTTTTAAATTGTAACCTGGTTATCCTTTGCTTTATGTCTAAAATCCACTTATGAGTGAGTACATAGTATGCTTCTCTGTGTTTGTGTTATCTTACTCAAGATTATATTCTCTAGAACTATCTCCTTTTTTAACAGCTCAGTAGTACTTTATTGTAGGAAAACAAAGAAATAAATATCTTAATGGAGGGAGCCATTGTGGGGTTAAGGAGAAAACTGGTGAACTCACATAATGAAACTGGCTAAGACTCCAAGAAATAGTGGAGATGATGCCTTAACTGACCTTCTCCTATAGTCAAATGAATGACCACCCTAAGTGTCATTATAGAATCTTCATCGAGCAATTGATGGAAGCAGATGCAGATATGCACAGCTAAGCACTGTGTCGAGCTCACAGTCCAGCTGAAGAGAGAGAGGAGGGATTATATGAGCAAAGAGATCATAAGCATGAAGAGGAAACCACAGAGACACCTGACCCTAGCCATTGCGAAGTCACTAACTCTGAAATGACAGCAGAGGAAGCTTTATGAAGCAGAACTAAGCCCTCTGAATGTGAATGACAATCACATGGTGTGGAGAGTGTGTAGAGCTTCTGGAGTCAGACCAGAGTTTATTTGTGGGACACAAACTGGCTTCTCAGATCCCTCTCCATACAAAGGAACACTTTGCTCAGCCTTAAAACTAGGGGTAGGGGCTTGATCCCACCTCAACTGTATTTATGAGACAGGACTGACTCACCTCAAGTATCAATAGTCCTTAGTTGTCTGTGCTATTTTTTAAAAGTGCCTTGTTTTTAATATTTGAGAATCATGAGATCTTTCCCAAAATATTTTTATTTTTTTCTTTTTAATTGAAAATAGATTTTTCTCCCAGACCATAGATTTCCCTCCTTCTATTACTTCCAGCTCTCCTCACATTCCCTTTCCTCTCATCCACCCCCTGTTCTTTTCAGAAAAGAGCAGGCCTCCTGGAGACAACAATCAAACACCACAATAAAACAAGATAAAAGAAGACAAGGCAAAAGCCTTCATACTAAGGATGGACCCAACAACTCAATAGGAGAAGAGTGCTAAGAGCAGTCAGAAGACAGAGATCCACCTCCTCTCACCATTAGGCATCAACATAAACACCATCTAACAGCCATAACACACGTGCAGAAAATCTCACACAGACCATGCTGGCCCCATGCTTGCTGTTTCAGTCTCTGTGAGCCCATGCGTGCCTTGTTTAGTGGACCCAGTGGCCCATGTTATCCAGGACTCCTCCATTCCTTCTGACTTCCAGTCTTTTCTTCCTATCTTCTGCTGGATTCCCAGATCTCCAGGGCGAAAAAACTGACAAAGACTTTCACTTTAAACACTTTCTTGAACTAAAGTTAGGCTGTGAGTCTCTGTATCTCTTTCTCATGCTGCCACAGGAAGCTTCTCTGATGATGACTGTACAAGGCACACACACACACATATATATGTCTAGAGGATTATAACTGTTGATCATTTAATTGTTTGTTTTTGATTTTTGCTTGGTTGATTGGTTGATTTTCTATTTTTTGTTTTGTTTTGTTTTTTGCTAGTTTGTTTTCTGTTAGTTTGATTTGATTCTGTCCTAGGTATTTGATCTATCCAATATCAAGTTGCTGGCCTCCTAGGCATTGTAGGGGAGAGACATCCTTTTGTAAAATAGGCTTCAAATTAATACAGGTTTTGTGCCACCATTACCTCAGCATATCTTGCAGACAGGACAAATTTTAGTTGGAGAGTTTTGTGGATGGTTTGGTGTCCTGGTATATTTTTCAGCAGCCTACAGACTATCTTCTCAGGCCAAAAAGACTAGAACATAGAATGAAGGTTTCATGTAGTCACCTCCCTATCTTAAGTGATCTGTTATTATGTGCTGGGTAATGGGACTCTGTTGTCAGTTTTTAGAGAGCAACTTTCTGCCCTAAGATCAGTCTGAGTTGTTTAAGGATTTTCAGAGGCCCCATATACAAACAACTAAACTGAATACAACCCAATCTCACCACTGGAAGACCTGCCTGGTTGAAAAGAATAAAAAATAAAAAAAAAAGGCCAGGTCAAGCTTAGTATCCTCTATTATGAGGCATCCTCACTGGAGTCATCCAAATAAACTCCAGCAAGTTTCCACCAAGCCCCAGTTCTCTGCAGTTCCAGATCTCCCTCCTCACACTCTCTTTCCATCCCTTTCTGACAAGTTAGTTTGATTTATTCCACTCCATTCTATAACTTCCCTGGAAGTCCACTACAAACAACCAACCAAACAAAAACAACAACAAAAAATCCAGGAATTTCTAATGCTTTTTCTTATGGTTACTCTGATTGAGGTGTCTTTCTGTATGTTGTGAATATGCTTTATTAACATTTGTTAATGAGAAGTTGATTTGGCATATGGCAAAGCAGCTTATGGGCAGGCAAGAAATCCAAGCAGAGATAACGGAGAAGAGTAAAGTCAGGGAGATGCTGCAAGCTGAATCCCAGGAATCAAGATGTAATAGAAGACAGGTAGAGGCACCGAACATATGGCAATATATAGTTTAATAAAATGGGTTGTGTTCAGTTGTAAGAGCTAGTTGGTAATAAGCCAGAGCCATAGTCCAAAGAGTTTGTAATTAATATAAGCATCTGCATAATTATTTTGTAAGTGGCTATAGGACCGTGGGTTGTTGAGCTTTATCCAGATTGAGGAGCCTGAGTGGAACAGAAAAATGGTACCCACCATCAAGCAATAAAAGGCTTTAAAAATAATCTAAATACACAAAAACAGAGCAATGCTGACCTTCCTAATCTCAGTCTCAGACACATGCCCCCCAGCAGCTGCAAGAGAGATATAGTAGCCACCAGCTTTCATGAGCAAAGCTGCATGGCTGATTTCTGCAGTCTCTCTTTTGGGCCAAGGCACAAAGATGCTTCTCTCAGACACTGCTTTCAAATTCTGGAGTACAACTGTGGACTTAAAACCACAACTCCATGCTACTTAGTACTACTTCACAGAATTAAGGTGGTAAGCAAGACTGATTGATACCTCTGCTGTGTTGAAAAGCTAAGGGGTGGATACAGGAACCACGAGTCCTGTCCACACAGTTGAAAACCTCTCCAGGTAAGAAAACAATTATTATAGATACACAATAAAGCAGATTCAGATGGAGAAAACCTTTAAATTGGTTGCAATGTGTATAAAAGTATATGTAGGCTTGGAAGAAAGAGAGAAAAAGTATATGTAATGACTAAAAATAGATTTAAAATAAAACTAAAGAAACAGTAAAAAATAATATAAAATAAACAGCCACATGAAGATGGAAAATACACAGAGTCTGGATTACATATATCATTCTGTTTTATTTTAATTGTTTTAACTGTTAATGGGCTATCTACAGAAAGACATTTTATTGTAAATGCTATGTTAAATCAACATATGCATTTAAAGGTATCTTGACTTTAAAATTTGAGTCTAAGAATATGTTGCTTTGGAAAAGAGGTTCTGCTTTCATTTTCACAGAAAAATGATAAACTGGATTGCTTAAAGGCTAAGATGGTTTGATTGGGCAAGACCCCCTAAAAAATCCCTTATGAGAAAAGGTGGCCCAGGTGATTCAACATTCACTTCAGCTTCAAAGATGATGACCAATGTGATGCAGCCTTAGGGTCCTCCATAAGACTGCCAGTGCTCCCAACCAGCAGGAGTAGCCTAGAAAATTATACTTTTGAAAAAAATAGATTATGGATGTCTGTTTTTTGTTTATAAAGTTTATCTATTGGTTAGATTCAACCTCTTTCTAACGAATAAATAAGGTATATATATATATATGTGTGTGTGTGTGTGTGTGTGTATCCATTTAAAAGGTAGATTATTGAATCCTTTTATAAAGCAATACTTTTAAAAAATACTTTACATTGATATGAATCTTGTTTTATTGATAGAAATTTAAGGTTAATTTTCTTATATTGTATGTTTATTTCTACACTTGTTTAAACTATTATGTTTATGCAATTATTTTCAAATTGTAATATAGCATTAAAATTCAGATTAATAATCTTCTATAGTAATCAACTTATAATCATGTCAGGTAAGTTTTTTAGATATACAAAAATATATTCAATTAGATAGATAAATTTCAAACACTTTAAAGACCTATAAAATATAGCATTTAAAATATCATAAAAACTTATTCTTTTCTGGACAGTGAGATATGTCTTCCCCTAGAAGCACAAATATACTTCAACTGCATAGTGTTTATCTGAGATACTCCGTATAGAGTTCAATTTCTCTGTGGCAAATTAGGTATTGGACAAGAAATTGTTCTTGCCTCAACTACTTGACAGTATGCTGTATAAACTGTACATGCAAAGTGACCAATGAACTTTTCTAGAACAAGATGTGATGATCATTTAGCTTCTTGACTCACAGAGACTATGAGAAATTCTGCAGGACACAGGAAGAAGCAACAGACATATTGTGCCAAAATAAGCAGAGCAGTCCTTCAAATGTCATGCTTCACTGAAAGGTATACTAGAGATTCTAGGCTTGTAGTATAAAGAAAGATGCCCCAACATTGTAGAGTGACTGTCAGATAGCCAGATGTCTCTGTAATTTCTTGAATTTTGGAAGTTGCTTACAATGCCCTACCTTACTCAAGTAATATTATGTCCTTCTATGATATTTGATTGTGTTTAAGACTAAATAGTTAAAATTATAATTTTCCTAGTTATAATAAAAGGTAAATAAGATATAAAATTTTAGCCTCACAAAAATAAAATAGATGGTATAAAATTTGTTTTAATTTTGCTAAATACAAGTAGACCAGCTATTGTAACTATAATTCTTGATTTATCGTGGTTTGTTATGTTTAATTTTAATATGGCAAAATTGAAACCTTTATTTTTGATTAGGTAGAAAAAGGAAGTGAGATGAAATATCTTTCTGTGTACTGTGAATATGCTTTATTAGCCTTGGTTAATAAAAAACAATGTTTTAGCCTGTGGAAGGCAGCTTAGTAGCAAGCTGGAAATCCAAGCAGAGTAGAGGTGAAGAGCAGAGTCAGGAAAGATGCTGAAGACTGGTGCCTAGAAATAAAAATATTATAGGACACAGGTAAACCCACAGACTCATATGGTGATACATAGTTTAAGAAAAAATACATTAAGTTGTAAGAGCTATCTGGGAATGAGCCTGAGTCATAGGACAAACTGTTTGTAATTAATAAAAGCCTCTCAGTAATTATTTTATGAACAGTGATGGGATTTTATGTGGGAGAGTTTTGTCTGGAACAAGGAGTCTGAATGGGACATAGCTTCTGGCGACAGCTACTCTCATAACATATTTATCAAATTATTTTAGTATGGTGTATAATTATTTGATCTCTTAGTGGTGATACTAACTTTAATCACTTGTGCATAGTAGGGTTGTTGTCACTCAAATATAAGATTATATATATGTTTATAAATAATATTTCTTACCATCTATAGAGAATGCAAATTAATGTGATTTGCTTCATAGAGGTAGAGATATGTGGAAATTATCATCACTTCTCAAGGTGAGTTAGTCACTCTGTGAAGTAACTTGATATAGTTAAAGTAATTTTCCTTATACACCATTTATTTATTTACTTAACTCATTTTTCATGATGGGCTAATGAATATTTATTATTTGAGACTAAATTAATATATATTTAAACACATATTTATATGTTTTATATAAAATAGTTGTATATATTTTACATAAAATTATCTATGTATATAATTATAGCCTAGGCCTAAAAGTACTTAGCAAGTAAAAATGAGCATCAGTTTGTTATTAACAACTACTGTGATTTTTTTTTCTTATTTTCAGGTACTGCATATGCCTGGATATCCCATATTTTCTTTATACAAGTTTTAAATAGTGTTAAATATCAAGAGCTCTACTATGGTGAATATTTGTTCTCTTTCTTAGTGGAAACATTCAATACTTTATTCTTAATGTTCAAAAAGCTAGTCCTAAGAAATGTGATACACATATTTCTCTCCAAATATCTAAAATAACTGTTTTTATTTATTAAATATACCTTAATGCTGTGATCTTGTTTTTATTATCTTGTGTTTTCTTTTCTATCTGTTGTTTTTAAATATTACATTGTTTCAAATAGACATTGACAAATATTTTCACAAACACTGTGGCTACTTTTAAAATTCAATTCATTTTTATTGGTTATGGGTTTTTGTTTTTTTGTTTTTTTTTACCAACAATACATCTATCTACAATGTTGCTTCTGGATCTAATGTTTAAGACTCACTGCAGGAGAGATGCCAGGAAGCCAATGAGACCTTAAGCCTACAATACAAATTACAAACAATTAAGCAATGCTATGGGTGGAAAGAAATGGTCTTCCCCAGAAAGGAAGACATCAATTGGTCAGCCAAGATTAAGTAAGTGGTCAGTGCTGAAATCATACAAGAAAGTCAGAAACAAATCAAGTTATATTTTTATATTCTGAAATATATATATATTTAAACCTCCCAGTTGCTAATGCTTTTGGAAAGAGACCAAACAAAGCAAGAAGCGATCCTCTATTCTTCCTGCATTAATCATTTTTAAAATTTATAAATTTTCAAAGTTATTCTAATAGCTGTAAAATTTCTAATAATAAATGTATTTACAAAGTTCTTTTATGTGCTTTTTTCATACATGTTTATACTATGGAATTTTTACAGACAATTAAGTACATCTTAGGAAACAGGCAATGTTTGTTATAGAGATATCCGGTTCTGTGGCACTGGGAAAAGACATGTCAGATCTTAAAATATTTGATTGACAGGACTAAAGTAATGCTAGGTATGCATGATAGAACTCATGAAGCTTCAGTATATAGAATTGGAGATGGGTATTCACTGAAGCAGGCAGGCCAGTGATTAGCTAAAGTCCCTCTCTCAGTTCCTGATGTGAACAGTGATGCATAAAAACTTGTCAACCTCACATCCTTTTGCCTAAAAGGTTATCTACATATGTCAATAGATCTCTGTTCTACCTCCAAATAGTAAAACAACACTTTCAGATTCTATATATGAATAAAATTGTAAAAGTTTTTCTTTTATTGTATTACTTTAAAAAATGTTGTGGACAAATGTGTTAACTTTATAAAGTCAATTATATAATTTTGACATCAAAATATTATAAAAGAAATTAAATACTATATATTTAAATTTCATTTATATCATTGTTTATCTACTATTCTTATTTTAATATGAGAACTCTTCTAATATATAAAAAAATGTGTAGTAGATAATTTCTTGTCTAGCCTTGCCCAAAGATCTGGACCAGGAGTCCCAAATAATCTCACAAAGTTTGTACTAATTTTATGCTGAGCAGCCTATGATCCAGACACATTGCTAGCTAACTCTTGCTCTTACACTAACTGATGATTCTTATCCTGTTCAGCCATTTAGCTCTGTACCTTTTCTCAGAGCAGCATAGTTGTCCTCTGTATCTGCTGGCTTCTCCACTGGTCTCTTTGGCATCGCTCTGGCATCTCTGCTCTGTTCTTCCTGTTCACAGAGTTTTCTTAGTCTGGTAGCCCTGCCTACACTTCCAGTCTGCCTTCAATCAACATTTTTATTAAAACAGTAGTCAGAACAAATATTTACACCATACCAGAACATACTCAAACAAAAAAATTAGTTTTTAACTGAAACACAGTTGTTTTAAAAAGAAAATTAAACTTTGAAGAAAAATGTTATCAGCATGTTTATTTCATAATTCTTAGCTATTGGTGAGAGAATTATAAAGGATCATTTAAGGAGTATCTGAAGAAGAAAAACATTTCAAATTTTTAATGTGACATTGTGGAAATACGTGTGTATATTATGCACATGTATGCACAGCCTTTATGCACATGCTGCTTAAGAGGCTTATTTTTTAACTTTATTAGTTTGTTATACATAAAGAGAAATTATAAATATTCATGAGGTATTTGATTGTTTTTATAATTATATGTATCTTTCCTAATCATGATTAAATCAGGTTAAAATATCTACATCTTCAAATATATGCCAATTATTTTTTTTATCTTTTTATTAAATCTGTGATTTTTCACAACATGCACCATCCATCTCCCTTCCCTTCCATTTCCACCTTCTCCTCTGTGGCAGTGGAGTTTCTTGGTCCAGGGCAGCCAGAGACTCAGACCCACAGACCTGCCATGCCAGACCCATAGCCACCCATCTCTTTTGCTCAGGCCTCCAGAAATGACTCAGATGTTTATATTAACTTTATGTTGTTTGGCCTATGGCTCAGACACATTGCTATCTAGTTCTTATGTCTAAAATAAACCCATTTTTATTAATCTGTCTGCCACATGGCCCATGGCACACCTGTGTTCCTTACATGTTGCTCCGTGGGTGGCTTGCTCGATCTACCTGACTCCGCCCTGCTTCTCCTACCTATGCTTTGATTTCTCCTCCTACTTCTTCCATGGTGCCTGTCATGGCCCAAAACAGCTCCTTTATTTAAAGACTGAGATTCACAGCATACAGAAAGGCATTCCCACTTAACTTCCCCCTTTCTGTCTAATCTAAAAGGAAGGTTTCTATTTTAACATAGAAAAATTACATATAACAAAATATCCATCAAGCAAGAATTACTGTTATAATATCTAGTCTATTTGTATTTAGTAAAATTAAAGAAAATACTCTAACATCTACTTTATGAATCTAAAGTTTCATATCTAATATACCTTTCAAATGACTAAAAAAAACTGTACCTATAACTACCTAGACTTCAACTATATCAAAGACCACAGAAGGATATATTACTCAAGTAAACCAGAATTACAAGCGACTTTTAAAATCTAGAAAGGACAGAGATGACACCTATCTGCCTGGACAGTCACCCAAAGTTCCCTTATAAAGTTGGGGCATCTATCTTCAGCCTACAGGCCCAGAGTCTCTTTCATTTCAGTGAAGCAGGAAATCTGCTCTGCCCATTCTGGCACAGTTCATCAGTTGCTTCTCCTCGAGTCCTGATGAATGTCTGACAGTTTTCTCTGTAAAACAGGAACCTGAATAACCATCTCGGCTTGTTCTGCCAAAGTTCAGAGGTCATCTTCCTATGGAACCTGCATGTCCAGTTTAAACAACATATTGTCAAGCCGTCAATATAAGAACAGGTTCTTGTACAGTGGCTAACCATTGCCACAAATAGACTCCATATGGATTTTCTTCGATACCCATTTTTTTTTTTTTTGAGGTAAATTAGTGCTGCCAGGAGCAGATCTGTCTCACAGTCCAGAAAACTCTAAGTTCTTAAAATATTTTAAATGGCATATTCTGTAGGTCTTAGAAGTATCTTAATATTACCTTCCTAATTTAAATATATCTTTGTATATCTAAAAATCTAACTAACATACATTTCTTAATTATACATTATAATTTGAAATCAGTTACATAAACATCCTGTCTTAAACAAGAGCAGAACAATACATACAGCATAAGAGAATTGACCTTAAATTGTATCAATAAACCAAAATCTATATCAATATAAAACATTTTTAAATTAACAGCTGATTTCTTGAGCTAAGTAAATTCAATAATCTATTTTTTTAAAAAATCATTTATATACCATATCTCCATTTTCTTCTTAGACCATTTATAATGAAAACAAACATCTAGAAACAATATTTGGGGAATTTGTGTGTTGTATTTTATTATTATTTTTTGTTGACTAAGGGGCATTGAAAATCTCACGGTTGTTGAGACTGGATCAATCTGTAGCTCTGAAGTTGATATGGCCATCTCTTTCTATCAGAGGTTTTTTCAGGGGGTCTTGGTTGATGAAACCATATTTGCCTGGAAGCAATCTACAGGTTCTCATTTTTTGTGGAAACAAAAGAAGAACTCTTCTAAAGCAATAAATCTTTAGACACAATTTTAAAATCAAAATATCTTTAAAATATATATTCTTGTTTAACTTAGTAGCCTTTGTATTTGTAATCTATTGTCTTTTGTAGTTAGCTCATTAACAGTTAAAAAATTAAAAGAAAACACAATAACAACCAAAATCTACATTTTGTGTCTACTTTCTATCTTTACGTGGCTTATCATATTTTTATTACTCTATTTCTCTTTTTATAGACATTATCTTCTTTCTTTTTTCTCTGAAGACTATGTACCTTTTACACACATTGTAACCCATTTATAGCTTTTTTTAAATATGAATCTGTTTTATTGTGAATCTTTAATCATTTTCTAAATAGAAGAGCTTTTTAAAATACTCTCATTCTCTTGCCACATAGTTTTTGCAGATATAGTTAAAATAGTAAGTTCTCTTAAAGGGACTGTGTCTCTGTTCATGGCCATCAAACAGAGCACACCCAAGAAAATGCTGCTACTAAGAAACTGTCTTTGTTTTGTTTTGTTTTTTGTTTAAAATAAACAGAAATTTAAAATCAATCACATGCTACTGAGTCTTCTCTGATATTTTAGGAACTGGCTTGACTTACATTGCCTGCTGCCAGTCCGCCAGCACCATTTTGAATGTGACCCAGACACACACTTTCTTTGAACAAAGACCTGCTTCATATACACAATTTGGAAGTTGCCTTTGCTCAGTTTCTGCTAAAACTATTTTTAAACTTATTTAGGCATTAAGTGGATATTTGCCCCACGTTAGGTGCCATCTGTGACAGTGGGGTTTCTTGGTCCCAGGCAGCCAGAGACTCAGACACACAGACCTGCCATGCCAGACCCATAGCCACCTGTCTCTGTTACTCAGGCCTCCAGAAATGACTCAGAAGCTTATATTAACTTTGTGTTGTTTGGCCTATGGCTCAGGCACATAGCTAGCTAGTTCTTATATCTAAAATCAACCCATTTTTATTAATCTGTCTGCCACATGGCCCATGGCTCACCTGTGTTCCTTATCTGTTGCTCCATGGGTGGCTTGTTCAATCTGCCTGACTCCATCCTGCTTCTCTTACCTATGCTCTGATTTCTCCTCGTACTTCTTTGGTGCCTGTCATGGCCCAAAACAGCTCCTTTATTTAAAGACTGATATTTATAACATATAGAAAGGCATTCCCACATTACTTCTCTTGCAACTATCCCTCACAAAAAATAAAATAAAATTGACAAGATAAAAAAAGATACAATAAAACAAAAGGAAATGAAAGAAAATCTCAGTATGGAAGCAGTAGTGTGGCCCAGTGATTCATACAGTATACATTTTAGTCTATACATATTTAACTATAAGTGATCATTACAATGAATTATTGGTATGGTTCAAAGACTTGGCTTCTGATACACTATTAATATTGTACCCACGCTGGGACTCCTCTTGGATATCCTATTGTTCTGGTGTACCACAGAAATACTGCAACTTTGGATTTGTATAATTGGCCCCTTCCTGTGCGCTAGCAGATCATAAATGGAGTTCACATTGGCATAAGCTAACTCATCACCATGGTTATACACTTGAACAATAGCTAGTCTGCCAGCTTTCCTCTTTATCACCATCAGTGTGAGCTATCCAGCACTGCCCTAGCTAACTCTCCCAAAGCAATAGGCAGAAAGGTGCTGGGATAGATAATTTGCACTCACAACATAAGGGCCAGTTCTAATATTATTCTCTCTTACAAAATATCTTGACCTCAGTTTCCCTCCTATAACAAATCTAGTCATCCCCTCTCACCCCAAGATTAACTTCTCTTCCATTCTCTTTGGAAAATAGTAGACCTCCTGGGGATATCAACCAAAAATGGATAATAAGTTATAGTAATATTAGGTATAAACCCTCAGGAAAAGGTTCAATGAGGCAGCCCAATACTTGAATAAGTTTCTGAGGTAAATAAATCAGAGACAACACCCATTCCAATTGTTAAGAATCCCACAAGAACATCAAACCACACAACAATAACACATATACAAAAGACATACTTCAGTCATATGTAAGCTCTGAGATAATTGCTTCAGTGTATATGAGGTCCAATGAACTGTGCTTTGCTGATTCAGTGGGCCATGTTCTCCTGGTGTCCTTGACCCCTCTAGCTCCTACAATCCTTCTGCCCCCTCTTTCTCAGGGTTCCCTGGGCCCTGCCTAATGTTTGCCAGAGGATTTTTGCATTTGTTTTCCCCTATATGATGGATGACGTCTCTCTGATGTTGAATGAACTAGGCTTAAATCTATGAGTGTAGCAAAGTATTAGGAATCATTCCATTGCGTTATTGGGGTCTTTGGGGATTTTTTTCCCCCTAATGGCAGTTTTAGACTAGGGCTTTGAAGTCTCTTGTTCCTGGACATCTAGACAGTATGGTCTTCTTCTAGAGGCATAGGACTCAAGTTGTACTAGTAATTTTCCAGTCACTCCCACAAGTTTTGCATTACTATTACTCAGCACATTTTGAAGGCATAATAAATTGTAAGTTGAAGGTTTTGTCATTATGTTGATGTTCAAGTCTCACCATTAGAAGCCTTGCCTTTTAAAAGAAGACAGCCAGTTCAAGCTTTATATCCCTCGTTACTAGCAGTACTCACTATGGCCACCTCCACAGGTTCAAAAAGTTTCCATTGCAGCAGGTTTACACACTGTCTTCCAAATATTACCTTATTCCAGTCCCTCCATCCATTCCCATCTTTACCTACTCCCAGTTCACCTGCACAATCTATTATATTTTCATTTCCCCATGGAGATCCATGTTTCCCTCCAGTAGCCCTCCTCTTTATATAAATTTATTGGGTCTGTGGATTGTGGCTTAGTTACTTAATGCCTACATTCACTTAAACATGAAACATACCATATTTGTCTTTCTGGGTCTAGGTTTTCTTATTCAGGTTCTTTTTTTTTCTGGTTGTATCTATTTGAAAATTTCATGGTGTCTTCTTTTTTTTAAAACCACTAACTGCTGACTTACACACCATTATGTAAATGAATGTACCATATTTTGTTTATCAATTTTTCAGTTGCAGAACAGCCAGATTTTTTCCAGGTTATGAATATTGTGAATAATTTAACAATAATCATGGTTTATCAAAAATCTCTTTGGTAAGATGGAATATCCTTTGGGTATATGTCCAAGAGTGGCATAACTGAAACTTGAAGTAGATAAATATTTAATTTCCTAAGAAACTACCATATTGATTTACAAAATGGCTCTATGAGTTTTACTCTCACTGGCAAGGGAGGAGTGTTTCCTCAGCTTTGCACCTTATCACCATGAGCTGTCACTTGTGTTTTTTATTTTAAGCATTCTGACAATAAAACAATTGTGAACCCCAACATCCTATCTAAACTTTCTGTGTAAATCTTTGCTTATCAAATATTTTTACTATCATTTTTAACAGTGAAATACTTAGTTTTGTAGTCATTCGATTCTTTCACTGTTTGTTATCATATTAATATGAAAATATATTTGGAGCATCTTTTTAAAACATATGATGGCATATTAAATTGTGATATACTTCATTTTGTATATTGATTTTTGTTTTCTAAATATTCAGATTGTCATTAAAAATATAAGCTCCAAACAAATATAATTAAATTTACATGACAATTCATAACATTATAAATTACAAAAATCCTCATTTATTAACTTTTATAAAATGTTAAGCTATGCTAAAAAATCAAACATTTTAAAATGTCCAGCCATTAAGTAAAGCTAACAAATGCAAGCATGTTTAGGTTTAATGAAAAATAATCAGATAAATAGATATCAACAACTGAGTGTCAAGTTATACAGTGTTCTTATGGATTTATCATGTGATGAATGTTCCATCAAAACTTCCTCTATCTGATATTTTAGACCACATGGTGAAAGATTCATTTTGAGAGCCTTTTAATTTTATGTGAAAGCACAGAATTTAACATAATACAGTTATTTCTGTCTGTGTTTTCTGCCACACTCTATAGTTCATGTTATCATTTATGTTTCTCTGCCCTACTATAAAATGTCATTCAAATGTTATTAAATATGATACTTAGTAAAATACAATATGTAAATGAACTTAGGGAGAGAATGGAGGGTTGAAAATGACTTTAACAATCAAAAGAAAATGAAATTGAGGAAGGAGATAGAGGAAATGGGTGACAGAATTTTGTGTATAAAATCTCCAAAACTTAGAATAACAACTTCAAGATAATATCATAATTTGATATTAAAACCAAGAAATACTTGCCTTACAATAGCTTTATTGTTTCACAAGGTCCCATTATTGTTATTATTACCCATTGATATTAATATTATATCATATAATTAATAATATATGTTGATTTTAATGTATGCACTATTGGTGTTCAGGCCCACAGAATGAATTAAACATGACTCATAGGGGCTCACAGAGACTGAGACGTATGTCATGGAGCCTGTCTGGGTTTGTTCTATGTCTTCTACATATGTTAAAGTTGTTTTTCTTGCATTTTGGGGGGGACTCCTATCAATAGGAATAGAATGTTCTCTTACTCTTTTGCCTACTCCTGTCTGCTGTAACAAGCTCTTCAATACTACAAGATGATTATCTTTGCTAAATGCTGCTGTTTAACATAAAGTAGCCTGGAGAGCATATTGAATGGATAAAACAATTGATAAACACATATGTTTCCTGAAGTCAAATTTTTATATTTTATGATTGTTTCCTCAGTTAGTGGTGAGATGCTGTGTCCACTCTCTACCCTCATTAGAGGAGCTGATTTTTTTGCAGTAGAAGCTTATTAACATAGAGGCCCACAATTGGTCAAGGGACACAAAAAAGACTGAATAATTCTCAACTTTCAACAGGAAATCTCTAACTCTTTCTAATTCTCATTTACTTTGGGAATAGGAGACAGAAAAATTGTAGGAGCCAATACTATTGGATAACTACAAGGATGCTGGTTTTCCACATACAGCAAAGCAGTTGTACTGTTTCCTCTATAACAGGTGTGACAGTATGCTTCAAATATGTGCATACTCAATTCAGGTACTGTAACAACTTGATCTATTGCTGTACTTTGAAAATAAGAGATTATATAGATTATTTGTACCCAAAATTGGTAGAAGAATAAAACTTTAAATAGTTCATAATTAAAGTCAGAACAAGCAAAAGGTCCCCATATCTACCACAATTTGGGGTACTGATTGAGCTATGTCAATATCCCTATATGATAATAGTGATAATGTTGCTTTCCTTAGGAGCATCCTCTGCTATAAATATAGTAGTGTACATGTGAACTCCTAGCAGATGGATGATTTCAATCTTGTCAATATATAGCAACTATAAAATGCCCATGCAGATAAGTAAAAAAAAAAGCTACCATCACTACCATTGACATTTATTTAATACTTATGAATCTCTCTACTGGCAACTACTCTAAAATCCTCATTTTTAGTATCATCTGGGAGTACTTACTCAGAATCTCATAAGTCATCTTGGAATTTCTCTGTATGTTTTAATTCTTTTATATTTAAGACTTAAGACCTGAGTGAAACCAAAGACTGATTTTGACATTGAGAGTCTTAACACTTTTGCCTTATGAAAAAGTTCAATCCCTGTTTCTGAACTCTATACTATGCCTCTGTGTATGTCAGAGGTCTTTGTTAAAATTATGCAGTTTTAGAGTTGGTCATTTTCAAATGCAAAGTATATAGCAGAAAGTGCCTTGGTAGGCATAGGAATCAATTGTCTTTTGAGAAGTTGTTCTGCATATTAAATCAGCTGCATTAGCGAAAAGGACAAGTGGGATCAGGAGTGTCAGGCTGAAGATAATGAAGTGGTGCTCCGCTTTTCATCTTCGCAAATTATTTTTAGGAAGTAGGCAACTGAATGAATAAAGAATAATCCAATTGGGACTGGATTCTCTTGTCAAAATACAAAGAAAATTGTCAAAGCTGTTAGGTCAAAATGAATGAGACCATATTCTTATATCTAATAATTACAAGTTTGGGACTATAAGTCTAAAGAAGTTAATGTATGCTGTGGTACTGGAAAACAGCACATTTTACCAGAAGGAGTGACTATGATTCAAATATGGTGAATAATATCCATAGTTACACATGTTTTTAGCTTATTCATTTAATCAGATGAATATTAATAAAAATCTGCCATTAAATGGGCATTGAAATATCTTTTAAATTTAATCTAAATGTGCAAAATACTTTAGTATTGTATTTGACTTTTATTTTTGGCTATTTTTTTAAAGTAGAGATATTATATAAAATTACATTTTATATTAGTCATTGCACAATATGAGGGTAATTACAAAATAAGATGTATATTATTATTTGCAATATTTAATGAAGGCATATGAATGTAATCTTAAATTTTCTAAAGTATGCTGGACATTTTTTAAAATAGCATATAACTTTATCGCTGGAAGTATCAAGTACAAAAATAATCATAGTGACACTGATTATTATAAGCAGATTTTTTTCATTTGCAGTGTTCTTTGCCTATTTGGCTATATCTTTGTTATAGCTACAGCCTGATAGCACTATCTTCACTTTTCATTCAAACAGAAACCTTAAAACATTAATTTGTTGAACTCATTGCTCAGAAATGAGGAGTCCAGACCTTAAGAATATAATTAGTAATGCTAAGTTCTCACTCAGGAATGAAAAATCAATAAGATTTAATGTAGACATGAGAAACAAACAAACAACAACCACAAAAAGACTGAACCAAGCAACCTGAATTATTTGAAGAATTCCAAAGCTGCAATGAAAATGCCAAAGGGCAATAAACAAAATTCAGCAGTCATATCTTTAGAAGGCTAATTTTAAAAAGTTTTAGAAGTATAATGAAAATTTCATAGTTTAAAGGACAAAAAGGGAATAGAATCAAAACTGTCTTCTTAGTGTTGGTGTTTTCTTGGATCAGCTCTGTTTGCTGGAGGCAAGCAGAGGCTTGGCTTTTTAAAGAGAAGCTTCCTGATTCAGCCTAGAGGCAAAACACTTGTGGTTTTTTAAGAGGCCCTGCTGCCTAATACTTAAATGGAGTTCATGAGCAGCAGATGGCAAAGCTTTGCTTGGTGATTATATGGACCCTAAAATTCCCACAGTACCTAGGCTTAAAAGCTAAATTCTATGAAATTAGACTAGGACCTGTGTGGAGCCATCCATCCGTCCTACCAACCTTTAATCCTTAGCCAAGGACCTTGGTAGATTAAAGGTGTGTTTAGAAACAGAAAGAAATAGAAGAATCTTGGTAGAGTCAAGCATCCTACCCAAGCAGAGGTGTGGCCAGAGACAGAGAAAGTTAAGAAATAAATATACAGTAAAGACAGTATTTTTTTAAACAAGTCTAAGTGGTTCAGAGTGTGTCGAAAATATATATACATAGACTTAGAGAAAGAAAAGAAAAGTTAGAGAAAGCCCTTAAAAAAGAAATAGAGTAAAATAAATAAATAAATAAAAAATAAGCCATGTAAAAATGGAAAATACAAAGAATGTCTTGATACTGTATATTATTGACTTATCTTTAAGCCTCTTGACTAAAACTGATGTAGTAAAAGCTGCTAAAAGATAGTTGATTATAAGTGCTGTCAGTTTAATTCAACCAATAGATTTTGTAAATGAGTTGACTTTAAAGCTAAAATCCAAAGATATGCTACTTTGGAGAAGAGGTTTTCTTTTTATTTTCACAGAAAATGAGAGACTGTAGATTTATTTCTGGATAAACAACATAAAGTTTGATAGAGGAAGACCCCTGAAAAATCTCCAATGGAACTAGATGACCAAGATGATTCAGCATTTCAGAGCATCCCTGCTGAAGTTTACCTGAGTTCTGTATCCAGAACAATTTGAAGGAGACTGGCTGATAAGACTCAGCCTAACAGACTACTCCACTAAAGACTTCTGCATAATCCTACATTTTTCTTTGGATTCTTATGGGATTGCCATCATCCCATTCAGCAGGAAGTAGCCTAGAGAGCAACACCCACATTTCTAAAACCTGGATTATGGATGTTTGTGTTTATTTACAGTGTTGTTTATAAGTTGTTATAGATGGGAGGGGATAAAACTAGATTTGGAGTTCTTTTTGTTTTAAGAAGAGAAAAAGGGATATGTAGGGAGTTTATGTTGTTCCATTATAAATAATTGTCCCGGCCTATGAGTTTAATAAGAAGCACTGATTGGCCAAAGGCAGACAGGAAGTATGGGCAGGGCTACCAAACTAAGAAGACTCTAGGAACAGGAGGAACAGAGCCTAATACCAGAGAGAAGCCAGAAGATATAAAGGACAACTATGCTGCTCTGAGAAAAGGTACCAAGCCACATGGCTGAACAGAATATGAGTCATTGGTTAGTTTAAGGATAAAGAGTTAGCAAGTTATATGCCTGGGCCTTAGGCTGATGAGCCTAAAACTATTATAAGCATGTGAGTGTCTATGCAGGTCTGTGGGTCTGCGGGCCTAAACCTTGAGGCTAGGGCCCAAAGTCTGGGCCAGAAACCTCTTACTCTAGAATATATTTGTAAATTTTTGATATAATGTTACTTGGATTTATACAGAATGTTATATTATAAGAGAGTTGACCTTTGATACTGATGTTTTTTAACATAAAATGATTTTGTTATTTTTACAATTAAACAAAACCATATACATGTTAGGAGCAGAAATTTTTTTTTTCAGTCAGAAACCAGATATGTACTCATAAATGGTATTATGCAAAAATTTAAATATATAGGAATGATAATGACATTATATACAGGCAAACACCAAATGCAATTGAAAAATAAAAGACTCTTCTGGGTAAAAATTAGGTGGAAATATTTGTTTGGCTTCAGAACCCATGTAGGGGCAGGGTAGGTAGAATCTTATGTACTTCCTGTGAGTATAAGTCCAGGAAATTGAAACTACATAAAGGAACAACTTATATACATAAAGTATGGTTTTGGGACACTCATGTAGGAAAAAAATCATTTGATTTTTTTTCTGAATTTAGGCATTGTGCTGTGTTCTTATGTGTTTCATAGCAGGATGGATTGCCAAATAGGGACAAAAGTGGCAGGAAGGAAAAGTTTTTGTTCAGGACCTGACATTAAAAGGTTTAAGAATTTTTAGGAAACCATATATTTGAGTTTATATCCCCTTCATGTTAGAATACTTAATTTGTCTATTACATCAGAAAAGTACTGAGACGTGATTCATTTTTCCTAATTATTCAAATATGATATCAAACTCAAATGGTTCCTTTTTCATTCCAGCAATAGGTCTTAGCTGTCCCTCCTGCAAACGTTCTGGGGAATCATCCGGGACACAAACATATATCAGAAAATTGCCTCTGCCTACCAAAATGCAATGGTTCTTATAATTTTAATGTACTTGCTGTTTTATTTTCTTTTTACTTTTTAAAGTTTGGAGTTTTTATAAGCAATCTGATTTTTTGTGAAAAGAAGAAAATCAATACAAATTTACATTGAGGGGATTAAGCGTTCATGTGGCTTGCAGTGTCACAGCCTTCGTCATCACTGAGAGAAGTCAGGAAAGGAACTCAAACAAGGCAAGAACCTGGAGGCAGGAGCTGATGCAGAAGGTATGTGTAATTCAAGTCAGCAAAAGCACATGTGATGTGGGAATGCTTTTATGCATGCTGTGAATCTCAATCTTTAAATAAAGGAGCTGTTTTGAGCCATGGCAGGCACCATAGAAAAAGTAGGAGGAGAGATCAGAGCTTAGGTGGGAGAAGCAGGGTGGAGTCAGGCAGATTGAGCCAGCCGCCCAAGGAGCAACATGTAAGGAACACGGGTGAGCCACACGGCCACGTGGCCATCAGATTAATAGAAATGGGTTGATTTAAGATGTAAGAGCTAGCTAGCAATGTGCCCGAGCCATAGGCCAAACAGCATGAAGTTAATAGAAGCGTCTGAGTCGTTTCTGGGGACCTGGGCGGCGGCGGGCGGCTAAGCGGTCCCGGCAGGTCTGTGGGTCCGGGACCTCTGGCGTCCTGGACCCGAGAAAACCTACTACTACACACATGGGCTGTGAAGAGGTGTTGCATACTGGCTTGCTTGCCTGGTTTGCTAAAACTGCTTTCTTATAGAACACAAGCACACCACAAGCCACAATAGACAGAGGTTTGCCCATCAACTACTAATTTAAAAGATGCTTTTTAGACTTGCTTGCAGCCACATCTTTTGAAACCATTTTCATAATCTCCAAGGAGGGTTAAGCAATATGCTTATCTATGGGTATAGCTATATGTCCACTGGATTCAATGTATTGCTGTATTCACTTAGCAGAATAACTGTAGTTTGTTTTTCTCCAGAGCTCACGACTTTGATGTGGGAATGTCTTTCTGTATGCTGTAAATATCAATCTTTAAATAAAGGAGCTATTTTGTCCCTTGACAGGCACCATAGAAAAAGTAGGAGGGAAATCAGAATAGATAGGAAAGGAAGGGCCGAGTCAGAGACAAATTGAGCCAGCTGCCAAAGAAGAAACATGTAAGGAACACAGGTGAGCCATGGGGCACGTGGCAGACAGATCAATGAGAATGGGTTGAATTAAGACGAAAGAGCAAGCTAGCAATGTGCCTGAGCCATAGACCAAACAGTGTGAAGTTAATATAAGCATCTGAATGATTTGGGGGGACCTGATAAGTGAAGGACAGCTAAGGGGTCTGAGGCTGCAGTACTGTGGGTCCTGACCTCTGGCTGCCCAAGACCAAGAAATCTCATTGTAACACAACCTATCGAATAGTCTTAGGTTATTGGCTTCATTACTTATGTCAGTATGGATTCAATCTTATGGAATGTGCCTTAAGTCTAGTCAAAAGGTATCTGATTATTCCAATATTTCCAACACAATGGTACCACGGTATATCTTGCAGATATTTCACTGTTGTGGCAGGGTTCATAGCTTGGTGAAACGAATGATTCTTTCTTTTCTCTTCTAGTAACATGGAAAGTATCTCCAAAGAGTTTGGATATGACTCAATAGAGATGAACTATCTATTCAAGCACTGGCTAAATTTTGTATCTAATTATTATTTTTCAAGTTATTATTATCATGCTTGTCTCCAGAAAGTTAGTTTTGTTTTGTTCCATAGAAGGCAGTAGGAAATAAGAAATAGAATTTTATCAAGATGTGAATTTTATAGGCAGTGGTACATCTTGACTTCAGGACAATTAGCCGACAAAAATGTTCACAAAATTTGCTTCAAGTTAAATAGAAATATTATAAGATGAATCTTCAATTAAACCAGTTTTTTATCTGTATTTAGTCATGCACTTCTGTTTAGAGACCTAATTAAACATATTTTTACATGTGATATCATGAATGAGAGTGGTCAACATACGTTCATATATCTGAATGTTCAATTGCCATTTAGTGAACAGGAAGGATAAGGAAGACAGGCCTTGTTGGAGGAGGTGTGTTACTGGAATGAGGCTTTAATCGCACTCCAGGTCGAGTCTTACTTTCTCTTTGCCTCCAACTTACAGACTAGGATATAACCTCTTAACTACTGTCCAGTGGTGTGGCTTCCTGCCTTCTACCATTGTCTGTTTCATGATGGCAGAGGATTAGCCTTCTAAAGTTTAAGAAAGATCTTAGTGAAACGATTCCTCCTATAACTTGCTTTGGTCATGGTGTCTCTTTACAGCAGTAGGACAGTACCTAATATTCTAAGTTTGAACTGCCTGTGTCAATTTGTATATGTATAATATACACTCATGCATCCCCACTTGTGATATTACTATGTTCTCATTGACTATTTGAGTAATTAGCAAAAACGTAAAAGAAAATTAAATCCAGATTTTACATTGCAAATATTGAAACAATGATGAAAAGTACACAGAAGGCTGGTTTTCATCACTTTTAGAAATACAAACTCTGGAAGAAAATATAGAAAGCATGGATGGATGATGAGTGTCTGGATTATTAAAGAGTCTAACGTGCTATACCTCATGCTTTGATAGATTCTAGGTGTTAAAAGTCATGTAAGGCCATAAATACTGATATTATCCAGTCAATATGCCCAACCATTTTGTCAAAAAATGTGTGGCATTATATGAAACAAATACTTTGTTTGAGACAATTTCCAGAGGATTCTGACAGATAAGGGACTTTTTTCAAAAGCACTTACAGAGTCGGGTACAATGAAGTTCTATGGGAAGATATGGATAGCATTTTACAGCATTATATATTACAGGACTGTGTTCTAATGTGTACTTATGTAAAATAGTCATTATATATCATGGCTTCTTATATATATTTGATAGTGACAAAGAAGTTTTAAAATAGGTAGAGCAGTGTGAGATAACCTTGGTTTCCTAAACAATAGTTTCTCTCCAATAATTTATTTATAGTAGTAACTCAATACAATTCGAATTTCTCAGCAATTCTGAACTTGAGGCAGCATTTTACATTTTCAGAGATTATATCCAGTGGTACAATTATGATTGCAAAACTGAACATGGCTTGGAAGTATTCATTGATACCCTAGAGTTTATGTCTGAAATGAATTTTTTAAGCCATTTACAGTTCAGCATAACCATAAAAGGACAGCAAAATATTTAGAAATTGCAATGTCATTTTGCAATATCAATACATTAGATACCCTTAAAATCTAGAGCACTCATTTTATACAATAAGTCATCTTCTATGCATTAATTATTATTTTTCATATATGCATATATATACACATAATGTATATAATCCATAGGAAGAATTTAGACTGTTTGAACTGTGGTTATCAGAAACTTGAAATAACTACTTCATGCATTCAACTAATTTATTGAAGTATGAAATAGACAAATTAGAAAATTTAATTGAAACAAAGAGTGGCTTTTTAGGATTTGTATATTAATTTCTCAGAATTATGAATTGTATATTTAAATAAGCAGGATACAAGCAATTTTAGGCTCCTTTGTGAAAATATTTAGTAATTCAGTTAATATATGTTGCAAAATTAACATTTAAAAAGAAATTCAAAATGAACAAGGTAGTGTTTTTATAATCATCATCAATAAAAAATCTTCCAACCTTTTCTCAGAATTGACTTATTGCACAGATTATCTTGAAATACACACATTAATAGCTCCAAATTCATATTTCTACTTCACAAAAATGAAATTTCTACAGTAATGCAGCTATATTCAAGACTAGCACAAATAAGTAAATAAAACCAATTATAATTATAAAAGGGTAGAATCTTTTTTCTTAATATTATACATATTTCACATTTTGACATAGACCTCTATTTATATTTTAAAATTCAAGAAACACAGTATAATGGCTTTTCTAAATGGTTTAAACATAATGAGACCAAGACAACAGTAAAAGGTTCTACAATGAAACAAAATTTTAAACAATCAAAGATAATAGAAAACATTTCAACAGCTACATTCTCTGCTTAAAAATAACATCTAAGCTTAGGGTGAAGGAAGCCCTTCTCAGACAAGCATTTTTAGCTGACAGAATTTATCACATGTAAATGAGAAGCAAAATATGTTCAGGAAACCCTTTATGAGAAAGATAAAAACACTACCCAGAAAATTCCTAATATGAGGTAAAATAGAAAGTATCAGTAAAATTGACCTGTGTATCAAATAAAGAGATAAAAATCAGGATCATAAATTGTACAGTGTCATTCTAATGCATTTCACATGTGTTTTGACATAACACATGAAAAGAGATCTATTGTATCCATAGAAAATAATGAAAGAAAACCACAGCATTCAAAGGGGAGAATCAAGATTTGTCTTGCATCAATTAATTTTGGAATTTAAAGACGCACTTTATTATTGAAGGTATGGGAAGGATGCCATTACTATCCAATTTTTTTTTCTTTCCAAGTTTTTGTTTAAAAGGTTTTTGCCACATCTACCACAGCTCCCATTCCCTTCCCTCCTCCCAGTCCCTCCCAGTCCTCTCTCACCCTCCCCATCCCATGCCCCATCTATTTCCCAAGGAGGGCATGAAGTCAAGATGGGTCAGTTCAGTCTGACATATTCAGTTGATGTAGGTCTGAATCCCACATCCCAGTACCGTGGCTGGGTTAGGTGTTCTTCTGCAGGGAATGGGCTCTGAGATGTCAGTTTATGCATCTGGAACATACTCTGATGCTACTGCAAGAAGTTCTACAAAGTGCCAATGCATTTGACAGCTCTCTACATTTATAATCTCGGTGATTATTTCAGAGTCAGTGAGCTTTCAATAGCTCAATTAGCTGTTCCTCCCTGTCTCCTCCTCATGAACCTGTTGCTCATAAAACCTTCTTTCTCTTCAGCTGGACCAGAAGCTTGAGACAATGCTTAGCTATAGTTCTCTGCTTCTGCCTCCATCCACTGCTGGATGAATGTTCTATAATGACAATTATGGTGATCACTCATTTGATTATAGGGGATGTCCTGTATAGGCACCCTTTCTACTATTGCTTGGAGTCCTAGCTGGGGACATCTTGTGGATTCTTGAAAATTTCCTTAGCACCAGGTTTCTTTCTAAACCTATAGTTGCTCCTTCTATCAAGATATCTATTCTTTGTGTCTCCCTCTCTGTTACTCCTCTCACTCAACCATCTCCTCTAATGATTTGTTTCCACCTTCTGTTGCTGGCTCCCCATTATGATCCTAATTTACTCAGAAGATCTCTATTTCCCCTTCCCAGGGTAATTCCTGTATGTCTCTCTTAAGTTACTCCATTTACCTGCTGTTTGGGGGTTGTGGGTTTGTTGCCTGGAAATATTTTGCTTCATGTCTAAAAACCACTTATGAGAAAAACTCAGGATGATATTCTTCAAATCCACCCATTTACCTATCCAATTTTTAAAGTGTATAAAATATCTGAAATCTACACTTTCCTTTTTCATTGAATAAGCATGCATAAGACTAGTCACATTACACAAGTAGGACCTGTAGATAAGCACTATTAGATTCCAAACTTATCCTTTTTACAATCTTTTAAATACTATTATAAACATGATTAACTATTACTAATAATGACTATTATAATAACTTATTACCAATGTAAAAATCCAAATACAGTACCCCTGAACTCCTACTGAGGTTGTGCTATGGATATCAGGATGAGTTTGAATGACAAATTAGGATTTTATCATCATGACAGATTTAGGCAATTGATCTTGAGAGATGAAACTGCTAAATAAATTTATGCTGTAAAAGCGATTCCTTATAAAGTGTGTGTGTGTGTATGTGTGTCTATTTGCTCTCCCAGGATCAGTTCTGTTTTAGTCATTATAATTTGTCCTATTACAGATTTATTTAACAAAATGAATAAAGAGAATTGAGAGAAACTGTTTAGATAAGAAACATGGAGAAAAATTCAGTTTGGCAGGTGGATAAAATAATGAAATGTTATTTTATTACATATTAAGCAAATTGCTCAGACAAGATTAAGCTCCCAGAAGGAGAATGGGAACATGATATTTCATGCCTGGGAAATCAATATTTAGGAAAAATAAATTAGGAAGAAATTGAGTCTGGCTTAAAAACATAATCCTGTTGAATTCTAACATGGAATGCAAAGTATTGACAAATTGGTGGATATATCTACCATAATTAGTTATTAAGCACAGTTAAGTTAAACAAAAATATTTTTCTATGCAATTAAGAAAATTGGAGTGGCAAGTATTTTGAAGCTATCACATAGAGACAATAAAGTCTGTTGTAAACAGTTATTTTGATTTTGAAAACATATAGAGTTTTATTTTGTGTAAGACAAATGATTTACCCTGCACTGTTCATCTAGTAACATAAGTAAAATTCTTTGTCTGCTCACTTATCAACTCTCCCTTTATGTGGTAGTATTGAATGAGTGCATCTAGTACTCATATTGTTCCATGGGCTTACTCCAGGAACCTAGTTGCCACTAACTGCCACATGAACACCCAGGGTCTAGGCTGCAACTTGCAGCTATGTTGATGTCTGAGGGACATGCCACAGCCAGGGCCATGATGATCTGAGGGGTCTACACTGTCATTGAGGGCCATTGTGTCATCCAGGCCAGGGCTGCTTCTGAAAACCATGTCTGGATCCTTGGTCCTACTGTAACAGGTTCTGTGAGGATGTCAGTGGCTTCCGATATGTTGCTATGGATTCCACAGAGAAAATGACATCTCTCTGAGTGGCTTACATTGCCACTTGGAGCCATGGTGACATCAGAGCCCACACTGTTGTTACGGACACTGTAGGGTGTTAAATTTTAAATCTCATAATAGAGGTAACTTTCACCAAGGTCTAAAATTTTATAATATTCATTTAAATGTTATGAAGTTTTTATATTTTAAAGACCAAAATTACAGTATTACTTTGAGTTTGCAAATTTCTGAGGTTTCATTACTTATTTTTTTTTCTATATCTACCACTGCTCTCTCCCTTTTCTATATCTCCCTTCCTCTTCTCTCCCCTTAGTCCAACCAAGTCCTCCTTTAGCTCTCCCCACCCATCCTTTTCCCAAGGAGGGCAAGGAGCCCCAAGGTGGTTCAGTTCAGTCTGTCCTATCTAGTTGAGGTAGTTTGGTGTTCCTCATTGCAAGGTTAAGACTAAGTTAGGTGTTCCACTGTACTGAATGGGCTCCCAGATGTCAGTTCATGCACCAGGAACATATTCTGATCCTAGTGCAAGAGGTTCTACAAACTGCCCATATCATTTGACAGTCTTCTATATTTAAAGAGTTTAGTTCCTTCCCATGACGGTTGCTCAGTGATTATTTCAGAGTCCCAATAGCTAGGTCAGCTGTCTCTCTGGGTCTCCTCCTCATGATCCTGATCTCTTTCATCATATTCTCTCTCCCCTCTTTCTCTTCAGCTGGACCAGGAGGTCAAGTTGATGCTTAGTTATGCATCTCTGCTTCTGCCTTCATCCATTGCTGGATGAAGGTTCTATAATGACAATTCAGGCAGTCATTCAGTTAATTACAGAGGAAGTCCTGTTTAGGCACCTGATGTGGGAATGCCCTTCTTTATGCTGTGAATCTCAATCTTTAAATAAAGGAGCTGTTTTGGGTCATGGCGGGCACCATAGAATAAGTGGGAGGAGAAATAGTTTAGGTAGGAGAAGCAGGGCGGAGTTAGAGGCAGACCAAGCTGAAGCTGCCGAAGGAGCAACATGTAAGGAGACACGGGTGAGCCACGAGCCACGTGGCCAACAGATTAATAGAAATGGGTTGATTTAAGATGTAAGAGCTAGCTAGCAATGTGTCTGAGCCATAGGCCAAACAGCATGAAGTTAATAGAAGCGTCTGAGTCGTTTCTGGGGGCCTGGGCGGCGGTGCGCGGATAAGCGGTCCCGGGCGGCAGGTCTGAGGGTCCCGGACCTCTGGCGCCTGGGACCCAAAACCCACTACAACAGGCACCCTCTTCTATAGCCAGGGACATCTTGTGGGTTCTTGGAGGTTTCCTTAGCACCAGGTTTCTCTCTAACCCCACAATGGCTCCCTCTATCAAGATATCCATTTCTTTGTTCTCCCTCTCTGATGTTCCTCTCAAACAAACATATCCTCTCATGATATGTTTCCATCTACCCTTGTTCTCTCCCTGCTATGATCCCAATTTACTCAGGAGATCTTCTCTATTTCCCCTTCTCAGTGGAATTCCTAGATGTCCCTTATGTTCTGTCTGTTACCTAGCTGTTCAATAGTTGTCATTTGCAGCCTGGTTACTCTTTACTTTATGTCTAAAATCCACTTATGAGTGAGTACATACCATGATATCTTTCTGGGCCTGTTACCACACTAAAAATTATATTCTCCAAAGCAATTCATTTGTATGGCAAATTTCAGGATGTCATTTTTTTAACTGTTGAGTAGTACTTCATTGTGTAAATGTACCATAATTCACTAATGTATTCTTCAGTTTTTTCCAGGTTATTCCTATTACAAATAATGCTGCTTTGAACATAGTTGAGGTAATATGAATGTGCATCCTTTGTGTCTATGCCCAATAGTCTTATTGCTGGATCCTTGGGGTGATTGATTTCAAGTTTTCTGAATAACCACCATACTGCTTTTCAAAGCAGCTATACAAGTTTAAACTCCCACCAGCAATAGAGGAGTGTTTCTTTACATTCCCTATTTCATAGTCTGTCGTCTGTATGTTTTATCTCAGCCATTCTAGCCAGTGTAAAATGGTACCTCAGTGTTGCTTTAATGTACATTTCTCTGATGGCTAAGGATGTTGAGCAATTCTTTAAGTGGCTTTCAGCCATTTGTAATTCTTCTGTTAAGAATTCCCTTTTTCAGGAATCCCATTTTTTAGTTAGGTTAATTGGATTTTTGACCTCTAGTTTCTGAAGTTCTCTATATATTTTAGAGATCAGTCCTCTGTCAGATGTAGGGTTGCTGAAGACCTTATCTCATTCTGTAGGCTTCCACTTTATCTTATTGACCATGTCCTTTGCCTTACAGAAGCTTCTCAATTTAAGAAGGTTCCCATTTTTCGTTGTTGTTGTTCTTAGTGTCTGTGCTACAGGTATTACATTTAGTAAGTAGTCACCTGTGCCAACTCATTCAAGGTTATTTACCATTTTTTTAAAATCAAGTTTAGTGTAGTTAGGCTGATGTTTTGGTCTTTATCTGGGTTCATGTTTTGTGCATGGTGATAAATATGGATCTATTCGTATTCTTCTACATAATACCATCCAGTATGCCAGCAATATTTGTTGAAGATACTATTTTTTCTATTGTATATTTTTGGCCTCATTCAAAAATCAGGTGTTCATAGGTATGCGAATTAAGGTCAGGGTCAGTGATTTAATTTCATTGATTCACAAGTCTGTTTTTATGCAATTATATGGCTGTTTTTATTAATGTAGCTCTATAGTATAGCTCTAAGTAAGGGATGATGATGCCTCCTGATGTTCTTTTTTTGAGTAGGATTGTTTTGGCAATCCTTTGTTTTCTGTTATTTCATATGAAGTTGAGTGTTGTTCTTTCAATATTTGTAAAAATCAAACTGTGTTAAAATGTTGATGGGTATTTCATTGAATCTGTAGATTGCTTTGGTAAGATTTCCATTTTTATTATGTTGATCCTACTTATCCATGGCATGGGAGATCTTTCCATTTTCTGATATCCTCTTCAGTTTCCTTCTATGGTGACTTAAAATTTTTGTCAAACAGGTCTGCAACTTCTTTGGTTAAAGTTATTCCAAGATATTTAATACTATTTGCAGCTACTATAAAGGGTGATGTTAACCTTATTTCTTTTCATCCTCTTTATCCTTAGTTTATAGGAGAGGTATTGATTTCTTTTAGTTAATTTTTCATCCTGCTACGTGACTGGAGGTGTTGATCAGATGTAGGAGTTTGAGGTCAGTTATATACACCACCATATTATTTGCAAATAGAGATAATTTCACTTCATCCTTTCCAATTTGTATCCCCTTAATCTACTTTTGTTCTCTTATTACTTTAGCTAAAACTTCAAGAACTATATTGCATAGATAAGGAGAGAGAGGACAGCCTTGTCTTATTCCTGATTTTAGTGGGATTGCTTTGAGTGTTTCTCCATTTAGTTTGATGTTGGTTGTTGGCTTGTTGTATATTGCCTTTATTATATTTAGTCACTTTACTTGTGTTCCTGACCTCTCTAAAACTTTTATCATCAAGGAGTGTTAGATTTTGCTAAGTGCTTTTTCAGAATCTTAGAAGAAGAGCATGTGATTTTTGCTCTTTCACTTTTTTATGATGGATGACATTCACAGTATTTTATGTTGAACCATCCCTGCATCTCTGCGATGAAGCCTACTTGATAGTGGTGGGTGTTTCTCTTTGGTATGTTGTAGAATTTGCTTTGCTCAAGATGTATTGAATATCTTTACATTAATGTTCATAAGGGAGATTGGTCTTAAATCTCTTTCTTTTTGTATCTTTGAGTGGCTTAGGTATCAGGGTGATTGTAGCCACATAAAAATAATCCAGCAGTGTTCCTTCAGTTTCTACTGTATGGGACAGTTTGAGGACTATTTGTATTAGTACTTCTTTGATTGTTTGGTAGAATTCTGTACTGAAAACCATCTGACATTGGCTCTTTTTACTTGGGAGTCTTTAAAAAACAGCCTCAATTTCCTTGGTGTCCTTTTACATTATTTATCTGGTCTTTATTTAAGTGTGGTAAGTGGGACCTGGCCCAAAAGCTGCTTTTAGGTTTTTCATTTTAGAGAAATAAAGATTTTTAAAAAAATGACCTGATGAATCTTTGGATTTCCTGGGTGTCTGTTTTTATGTCCCCCTTTTCATTTCTCATTCTGTTAATTTGGATACTTTCTCCCTGCCTTTTGGTTACTTTGGGAAAGAGTTTATTTTATCTTGTAGACTTTCTCAAAGAACAAACTCTTTGACTGATTCTTTGTATTGATTTATTTGTTTCAATTTTAATGATTTCAGCCCTAAGTTTGATTATTTCCTGCTGTCTACTCATTTTAGATGAGTTTGCTTCTAATTTTTCCTAAGGACTTCAGCTGTGCTGTTAAAACTCTTGTGTAAGATTTCTTTAGGTTTTTCATATAGGCAACTTCCATGGGTTTATTTATTTATTGAATGTGGTTTCACGAAAGGATCTAGTTTCCTTACTTTGGAGATTACCTTCTAATACTTTATTTAGGACCAGATTTGTGGAAAAGTATTGTTTAAATCTGGTTTTGTCTTGAAGTATCCTCTTTACTCCATCTACAGTGATTGATGGTTTTGCAGGGTATAGTAGTCTCAGTTGGCAACCATAGTTAATCAATATCTATATTACATCCAACCAGTACCTTCCAGCTTTCATTATTTCCACTGAGTAATCTGGTGTTATTCTTATGGATCTGCCTTTATAGGTAACTTAGCCTTTTTTGCTTTGCAGCTGTTAGTATTTTTCTTTATTCTGTAGGTTTAATGACTTGATTACTATGTAGACTTTTGAGGGAGGGTTCTCTTCTGTTTGATGTTCTGCAAGCTTCTTTTATCTTTAAAGCCATTTCCTTCTTTAGGTTGACAGACAAATTTTTCTTCTATGATTTTGTTGAATATATTTTCTATGCCTTTGAGCTGGTACTCTTCTCCTTTGTCAATTCCAATTATTAATAGGTTCAGTCATTTCATGGTGTTCCCCATTTTCTCACATTTTGTGTTCTGACCTTTTTGGTTTAGTGTTTTCTTTGACTGATGTCTATTTACACTATAGAGTCTTCCAGTCCAGAAGTTCTCTCTTCCAATCTTACATTCTGTTGGTTATGCTTGCAATCTGTAGTTCTTGTTCTTTTCTTCAGATTTTTTTTTTGTTTTCAGCATTGTCCCAGTTTGTTTCTTTATTGTTTCTATATAATTTTTTAAATCTTAAAAGGTTTCCTTCACCTGTTTGATTGCTCTTTCTTGGATTTCTTTGTTTTCCAGCGGTTTGTTGATTTCTTCCAATTTTTGGTTGCTTTTTCTTCTATTTCTTTTAAGAATTTTTCATATTCTCTTTTAAGTCTTCTAATATCCTCACAAAGTTGTTTTAAGGTTGTTTCTTTTTGCTTCTTTGTAGTAGGAGGTTTCTGGCCTGGACTTTCCAGCCTAACCTCAAGGTCTAGGCCCACAGACCCGCAGTCCCACAGACCTGCAGTCCCGCAGTCCCACAGAGACACACAGATGCTTCCAATAGTTTTAGGCTGATCAGCCTCAGGCCCAGGCATATAGCTTGCTAACTCTTCACCCTTAAGCTATCCCATGTCTCTTGTTGAGCCATGTGGCTCGGTACCTTTCTTTAGAGCTGCATGGTTGTCCTCTGCATCCTGCAGCTTCTCCCTGGTGCTCTGTCTGGCATTCTGATCTCAGAGATTGTCTTAGTCTGGTAGCCCCGCCTACACTTCTTCTGAATTATAATGCTTAGATCTTAATTGTTGTAGAACCACCAGCCATGTTGTTCTTTATGTTCTTATTTGTATTCTTGCACTGGTATCTGCCCATTGTTTCCTCAGATCATGCAGGATTTGTCTGTATCTCAGGGATCTGATTTTAGTGCAATCTGTTTTGTGTCTGTGTGTCTCTGGAAAACTCTCTTAGTCCAGTCTGGGTTCTTGTTCCACTTGGTGTTAGTGTATTCTGTGTCACAGTGGCCCTTCTTAATTCAATAGGTGCTGACACACTGTGGGTAGTGGATTCTGTGTCACAGTGGCCCTTCTTAATTCAATAGGTGCTGACACACTGTGGGTAGTGTATTCTGTGTCACAGTGGCCCATCTTAATTCAATAGGTGCTGACACACTGTGGGTAGTGGATTCTGTGTCACAGTGGCCCATCTTAATTCAATAGGTGCTGACACACTGTGGGTCTCAGATGGCTGCTTTTGATCCAGTAGATGTGGAGAAACTGAGGTTCTTAAGTAGCTTCTCTTGATCCAATGGGACCTGAAGAACTCTCTTTATCACTTAGTCTCTTACTCTGATGTGGGCCAAGGGTATGTTCTAAAGTTTCTTTTTGATGAAACATTTTCTTTAAATTTTAGTTACCATATGATGGACTCAGTCTTTACTTATTTATTTATTTTCTTAATTTTTTGAAAATTTGCAGATATTAACCTCATTTAGGCAGTGTTTACACAAGGTAAAGAAGTAGCGGGTTTGGATTTGCCCATAGTTTTTATTATGTTAGTTGTTTGGTTAGCCAAAGTTCTCATTTGTAAGACAGTAAAGGTATAAGTGATCTCACACTGGTGACAGGTCTTGTTTTAATAAGTAAAGTCATCTCGAAATTTTCCTCAGAGTATAGATAAGTGATTTTTCTAAAAGTGAAATTTTATATTCTGAGTCCTTGAGCTACAGTCAATATTCTTCAAGTTCAAAAAATTAATAATGATTTCCTATGTATAATAATAAAGTATCTTTTTGTCTAATTGCTTATTGTTATACACATATCTCCAAAAACCGTGGGAAGAATGAACTACTAGTTTGCATAGATCAAAATGTTGACACCAATGTTTACTACTAATTATCATATTTTAAAATGTCACATACCCACAGGAACAAAAACAGCACTCCAAAGTGTTTTGTGAAAAATACAATAATTAAATTTTGTATTTCTTAAGACTCAAGTGAACATCTTTCAAAATATTTTCCATGAAGAGTTAGAAAATGCAAGAAAAATATTCTTCTGTATATAAAGTAAAAATATTGCCTTGACAATAACTAGAGTCAGTTTTATTAGGCAGTTGAATTATCTGATCGAATTAATAAAGCATCAGTACCCCTAGAAGGACATCTCATAGATGAACCATGACATTTAGAGTTTCACATTTGGCAAATTGGTTATGTTGGTTCCCCTAAAGTCTACATAATTATTTTTTTTTTTATTATTTTACTGACTAGGTTTTCTACCTAGAGTTTATACTAAAGTATCTTCTTCCTCAAAAGCGTATGTTATGAATTGTTTAGGTGTATCCCAGAGGTTTGGAGTGTACTACTTATTTAAAAGTAATGATACAATTAGAATATTCTAGTCATCAATATTACTTACAAAGCCTGAAGCATTGTCTGTGTATTCTTTCCTATTGATGAAGCATCAGATCAGTTAATGTGACTGGAGTTTATATTAATAATTCCTTTAGATTATATTTTCTACCTTATATTGATATTTAAAAGTGTTCTGTATTGCTTTTGTAATTCATTAAGTTGTTTTATATTCATTAATAATGATTTATTTTTTCAATTTTTGAGGCAGAGTCTTGCTATGGAGTCTGGGTAGCCCTGAAACTTTTAACTCTTTTATTTGCCTCATTTTTGTTTGTTTATGTATGTTTATCTTATAATCTTGGGGATCAAACTCAGTATCTCATGAAGGTGTTCCATAATATTTGCCTATATTATTATTCTAAATTATAACTCTTATTATTTTTATTAGAGATGTTGTGAGTCAAGGCCACGGTCTTCATATGTTCTTTAATAACCTAAAAACACAATGACACAGTTTATACTTAATTGCTAATTTTAAGACATATTGACATTTTATATTTTTTTGTTGGAGAGAGATGATCCTTCTAACATCTACCAAATTCTTAGACATAAAAGAGTCTCTGCTAGGAGACTGCTTTTGATGCATGTATATCAGTCAGTTGAGATGGAGACTTCTATCTTGTGTGTTAATCTCTGCAGACAGTACTTTCTTTGTTTCCATTACCCAAAGATCTTCATAATAAGGAATCACTGCTATAATGTGAAAACCATAGATAATGTCCATACCAGGTAGTCCTATCCTTCTCAACCTGTCCCATCTTGTTTTTTCTGTAAAATTCTGCCTTTCATTTATTAGTGTAGCTTCTATCAAAATATACTGACGTTTCTAGCACATCTTTGTCAGCTATGTTGTTCCTTTTCTTTTTATGAGGTGTGGGAAAAGCAATTAAACAATTAAAAACCAAATAACAACAACAACAATAAAAACAAACAAACACTTAAAAACACTAACTACCACTAACAAAAAATTAAAACTTGTCTCCTGAATCTCTCCCCTTTTTCCTTCTTGGTTGTATTAACAAAACATCCTCAAAAGAACTGAGGACATATGCATTCTAAACTGATGTTAATACTTAATTCTACTTCTAGGAAAAGAAATAGTGTAAACTACCTTTCAACTCTTTTTTACTAAAAGAATCAACACTGGACATTAAATAACAAACAAATAAGAGCAGATTCTAAAATGTGAAAAAAGCAGAATATTAAAACACTTAGATATCTCAGTAAATAAGGTATTAGATAGTAATAACTACCTGCCTTTTGTCTTTTTCAGTGTGTCTCAAACAGTGAAAATATGCAATTCCTAACAAGTAGACATTTAAAATAAATTTGCTATCCTAAGCCATTTAATGCAGAAAGTGGCACCTGACCAAAACATACATTTTTATTATTTGGATAGTCTACAGAAGAAGTGAGGGTTAAGAGAGACACTCAGAGATTCCCCTAAGAAGAGAAAATAGAGAAGATCACCTTAGCAAACTGGGGTAATAAGAAGTTGCAACCAAGAAGTGTTGGGGAACAAATCTTGAAAGAGGGAGATAGAAAGAGGTGTATATCTCGATAGAGGAAGCCAATGTGGGGTTAGAAAGAGACTGGGTTTTAGGAAAACATCCAAGAACTCACAGGCCAAGTCAGGGTAGAGGGTGTGCCTAAATATGTCTTCCCCTATAATCAAATGAGCAACCACCCTAAGTGTCATCACAGAACCTAAATCCAAGAAAGAATAGAGGTGGAGGCAGAGGTCCATGACTGATCACTGGGCAGAGCTTCTGGTCCAGATGAGAGCAGGGGAGGAGAGTCTGTATGAGCAAGGGGATAGGAATTATGAGTTAAATTCCACAGTGATGGCTAGCTGGAGTTCGTTGGGGAGGGCTCACTGAATTAAGAATAGCTACTGGAGATCCATCAGGGAAATGGCTCTAGGCCCTCCAAGGGTCCAACTGTCAATTGGCATGAGCAGTATGACGATCCTCAAGGGGTGAGATCAGGCTGTGTTCCTGCGCATGGGCTGATACCTTGGAGCCCATCCCTGTAGAGGAACACCTAACCCAGTCTTGACTTTCTGATGAGTAAATTAGATTTTCCTGGAGTTGATGTGCCATGATGAGCTGACCCACCTTTGGACTTCTGGCCCTTTGGGGGAGGGGATAAGTGGATGGGGAGGGTGAAGTTGAAGGGTGACTGTAAGGGAATGAGAGGAGGGAATGGAAGGAGATGGGGGAATACATATACAAAAATGGCATTTTTAAAATATATATAGAGAGAATACATATAAAGAAAAAGAAATGAGGGGCTCTTAATCTGTACATTTGAGAAAGTATTGAGTACTGTATTTGTGCCCTGAGACATTTATGAGGCACCCAAAATTATTGAGAAATTGTCTGTACACAGTGAATTTTCATCCTTCAGGTTAGTAAATATGATCCTATCAATACACATGCACTTTGAAGTCTAATAAAATAATATCCATATTGACCAATTAGAATCACATTAAAGACTATTCAAATGATAAAAAATAAATTAAGTAGAGCTCATATATGCTCACAGAGACTGAAGTGGCAAACATAGGACCTGCGAGGGTCTCTACTAAGAATGTGCAATGGCTGTTAACTTTGTTTTAGTGTGACTCATGACAGTGTGCTTCTGACATTTTTGGCTGTTTTGCCCTCTTTGCCTTTTATTGAATTGTCTTGTTTTGCCCTGATACAAAGTACTTTGATTGTATTATTGTCTTTGGCTTTGGATGATAACACTTTGGGTAGTGCTTTTTTGTCAAGAGAAAATGAGAGAGAATCAATGTAGAGGGTGAGGAAGCTGAGAGGAGTTGAGGGAAGAGAAAATGTGTGGTCAGGGTGTATTCTATGAGAGAAGAATTTGTTTTAATAAAATAATTATATGTACGTATATATAATCTCTTTTAATTGTATAGGGTAATTCTTCAATCTGCCAATTATTTTGTTTCTGAAGCTTTTTAACTTTATGTAATGCCAAGTCCAGTCCCTGGGAATGTTTTTTGTGGTACTGGAGTCCTTTAAAATCCTTGGTTTATGTTTCTACTTTGACTATTATTTTAAGACGTTTCCAAAGGCCTCAGCTGGTAAAGATGCTGTGGTCTCTCTACTAGCATCACTGCTTCCTCTGCTAATGATCTGGGAGCTGTGGTTGATTGGATGTACATATATTCACTCTTCTGTTTAATTAACTCTTCCTTGTGTCTGTTCAGGGCCAGTAGCATGCTGTTTCTCTGACTAAAAGAACTTTTATTAAAATACATTTTTTCCCCTATGGCATAGAATAAAGACTATTGTACCTCAACTCCACTTCTTTTATGACATCATTATCATTGCATAAAATAAACCTATGTACAAATTTAATAAGTAAAGTTTTATACTGTCAATTTATTTAAAGAATCCTCATGAAAAGATAAGTGAAATTTGTTTGAAATTAGAATTATATTAAATGAAGGATGAAATGAATCAATTGAAAAGAGGAACTATATTTTGAATTATTTGTTATATCTCATTAAAAAACTGAAAAAAAATGGGATAGAGACTCAAAAGAAACTGAAAGAAACAGAGGAATAAAAATTAAGAAGAGTTTTGAAATGCAACTATGATATTCATAGAGATAAACAAAGCTCTATTGGATACGCATAAGTGAGATAATGTAAAGAGCTTGGAATGACAGAATTAGATAATCCAGGGCCAAGCATTTCACTCCGCTTTAATATTTCTTCAGTTAATTCTAATCACATCATGTATTTTTCCATGAAAAACAGTAGAACACAAATAATGGAGAATTTTATGGTACATTGTATTTGTTAAATGTTAAGTTTAGTTAGTTTGTTTATTAATAGTAAATAATTTTAGACAGTGTTTTAAATATTTGTGAAACATTTTAATCAGGACAAATAAATTCAAAATGATTATTATCTATATAAGTGTTATTCATAGAAATATTTGTCAATTCAGTATATCAATAACCAAATTATTAAATGGCAAAAATACAATTCTAAAAATAGAATTGTGACTTTATATGGATAAAATGACTTTCAAAGCATGCTTTCACAATATGCTCTTCACAGGTCTGTGTAACATTTTTATTTGGCTTTTTGCATCAATCTGTTCAAATTCAGGCTGCCATTCTCACAGTTTTATATTTATTTTAGTGGATCTCTGGAAAGCAGAATGCAAAAAGCAGCATACAGTTAAAGGACGTGAAAATAACACGTAAATGTTGAATTATGTTACAGACATTTCCTGTATGACAATTACACAACACTCTGCATGGTTAAAAACTTAGTAATTATTACTTAACCCATTTAACCCTCAGCTACTTTTCATGTTAACTATAGTTCTAATGTTATTTTTCCTTAACTACGACTATTCAAAAATTTGATCCAAATGACCTAACCACAGATTTTGATAAATGTCTACTCTGGAATTTTCTCTAGAGTTTCATTAACTTTTTGCTTGAAATACCTTTAACCTCAGAAATGAGAAAAACTAGTGAATCTTGATACAGAGGTCATAAAATTCATACTTACTTATAACTTAAACTTGTAAATCCTACTCACTCAATGACCACAATCACTCATTCTTAAATACATTTTTCCTAATAAATTTCAGTATGTGTACTTTTACTACTTTCAAACATCTATATTAAAAGTCATAATATACAATAAGCTTTACTATAGATCAAATATTCTTAAAGGAAAGCACTTCATCATTTATACAACTTCTTCCTTAAAAGCACCTTGCTTCACTGTAGTAAAATATTAAAATCTGTACTAAATAATGGAATCTTAAACTTGATGGTGGTATAATTTAACACCTAATATCTATTCGTCTGTATGTAAACTGATTTGTGTACAGAAGATCTATTTCTAAGTATGAATGTAACTATAAATAATTTTAATCAATTTACAGTATTAAGTAAGAAGCATCCTTCTCATGATAACTGAAATTAACTTTCTCCTGAACCATTTCCCAAGTCCCTTTCAACCAATGCTATCATATGTTCTGAATTCACTATGTTATACTTTATAAAGAGATTCATTCTATGAAGTCCATATGTGAGTTTCATTTTTTGTTAGCACTAGAATAAAAGTTTCAGGAAATCTAGTTCAAATCATGGCAGTACAGATGGAGCAGAGAAAAGTTTAAAAAGATGGCTCAACTCTGTATCATCAAAGTGTTTGCTCAATATTTACCTATAAGGTACATTTGAGATGGATTGGTGTCAAGAATGAAGAACTATGTGAAAAAAATGGTTTGTGACAAAGTGTGTGTGTAAATGTGTGAGTGTGTGTGTGTGTGTGTGTGTGTGTGTGTGTGTGTGTGTCTGTGTGCATTCATGTATGAATACATTTTCATTGTGAAGGTAAAAGGACAGTCTCTATATTATTTTGCAAGAGCCTTCCACCAGGATGTTAACTTAGCAGGACTCCATGTCCAAAGGATTTAAATACTCTGCTTTCCTATGTCTTGGATTATAAACACATGCAACTAAATTTAGCATGAGTCATTTTAATATTGTTTCTGGAGTTGAAAACTGAGTCCTCATCATTGCACGACAAGAATTCTCTGATCTGTTTTCCCACCCCATTTTCATCTTGACTTAGATCTGGAAACACAATTCTCACTGATAGTTTGTATACTCAGTTTAAAACCTACTGAATTGGGTAGAACAGAAAAAGAAAGATGAAAATAATACAATTAATGAGGACAAAAGAAAGAGCATAAAATGAGACTAGAGAGGAGAGAGAGAAAAATGGAGGAAAGATGGGATTAAAGAAAAATTAGAAAATGTGTCTTTTCAATATATATAATACATACATTTTTCTTTTCTAGCCTAATTTTCTTAAGTAAACTCCATGCATCGGTAAGTTTTTCAAACTTCACTGGGGAATCTGATATACACATTTAAAAATTGTGCATTAATAACTCAGTTTTTAATATATGTCACAGATGTGGCATTTTGGCATTTTTATTTCCCATCTTCTGCAGGAGATGGGTAAAATGCAGGTGGACAATGTATAGTGAGTGAGAGATTTCAAATACTTACTCCTAAAAGAATGTCTTTATAAAATCTCTCCATTTAGGGCTAGCCAAGAAAGATTGGAGAAGACAGAGCAGATGAAGAATATCAAGGAAATAAGACTTTCTAAACATAGCAGGTCCTACACATATAAGTTAACAGAAACTATGGCAGCATGCACAGGGGCTGCACAATATAAAAAGTAGACAGATGCCCCATCTCTAACCCAAAACTATATCCAAGTTATAAAAACTCATAAATGATACTATTTTTCCTACAATGTAGTTTTACTGGTTATACAAACCACTCTTGAGAACAGGTCTCAAGCAAACACTAGACAACAAATACAACATAAAGTTAATGACATCTTTGAGGGATCTTTGTCTCATATATATGATCAGTAAAATAATTTATTTGCATTAAATTATATTTATTTATTGTACTTTGTTTACATATTATGAATTCAGTTTGCATGAAAATCCTGCATGTCTCTACATCTATTCATGCTTCTAATGCTTTTTCTTTGCCTTTTTAATTTTGTTTTTATTTTCTTTTGTTATATCTCATTTTTTTTTAAAATGTTATGTTCTTTAGATAGCTGTTTATTTTCTAAGGAGTGGCAGAAAGGGTGTGATTTTAGATGGGAGGGGATATAGGGAAGAGGAAGGGAAATTGCAATAAGAACACTTTGGTATTTAGAAATCTATTTCCAATAAAGCAAAAGAAATTTAAAAGAAAGAAAATGTAGTTTGACAAAAGTTAAATTAAACTCATTACAAGTATTTATACAAGAAATGAGAACTGTCTTAGAAATTTGAGAAATATTTATTAACCTCTTAGAAATAAATTGGGTAGCAAATCATCACAATTACTCAGGACTTACTGAATTTTCTAAACTTTGAGAAAATTATGAGTAGCTTAAAGTTCTTAGGACCTTGTGAAGGTATGAGTATCTGTGTAGTTTGACAGATGCATTAACTTTATTCTTTAAATAATCACTTTTAAACGTGTCTTTGTATGTGAGTGTGAATAGAGGCCTATGGAAATTTAAATAGTTATTAGCTGACACAATTCAATAAAAGTTAATCTAATAGTTTAGTGAGAAATTTATATATGTATATATGTATATATACACACATGTAAATATATATATTTATATTTAAAAGTTACTAATGCTAACATATGAAAACTGCATACAATCTTTTTCTTTCAATTATGAACTTTGCCACTTTTAAAGACATTGTTTGTAAAGATACATAAACTTTCTCAGTGTGAACATTCAAACAGTGTATTATTCACTCTCATATAGGTGGGAGCAGCTGGATTTAAGCCTACGCTGTAGATGAGAAAGAATACATTAAAAAAAATTGAAATAAAAGAAAAATTTTCCAAGCCTTGGGAATCACAACACTGTACTCTGGAGACAAAAAAATTGATAGAAGTGATATGTGCTCTGGTGATTTTTTTCCTCAAGGGATATTTGTTGTATTGGAATAGAACAGAAGTTTGAGACTGTGCATCTTATATATGCAAAGAATCTAGCTGGATGAAAGGCATATTGGCAGAGGGATGATAAGCCTCAAAGAAACAAAAGCTTTCACCAGAATCTTCGCAGAGTAAATGACTGGAGGTAAACACTGAGGTAATGGAAATAATTTGATAAACACTGGATATTTTAAGCAAAATATGTAAAAATTCAAAAATAAAGAAGTATATTAGAGTTTTGAGTTCAATTAAATGATTCTGGGGGATGTGTGCATCTTATGAAAACTTTTTAAATAATTACATACACATAAGAGTTTTTTCTTCCAGGGAATTTAATAATTCACAGCCTAGAACTCAAGCGAGAACTTGACTCTGCATTTCACTGATGTATTAGCAAAGAGCAAAGTTAGAATTTAGACTTGAAACTTCATAAGAAACTTCATAAGAAAAGGTTTAGAAAGAAAGAATGTAAGTTCTTCTTACATTCCAAACAAGCATTCATCAGTTATTTTAGCAAATGCTCAAACTTAAATTGTACAAGAGGAGACTTTCAAATTAAAAGACATTAGTATTGAGATAAGAGAGAACAAACAGTGTTGACAAAAGGTCTACCTTACTGGGAAATTATAAAGCAAGACTCATCAACAAAGAAAGTCAACCCAAGATAATTCCAGGATTTTAGTTACATAAACTAATGATTAGGTGTAGATTTCTTAGATAGTGCGAATGGATCATTATTGGATATACTTAATAATGTTGGAAACTATGACAAACTTTCATATGAAAAGTTTCTGTAAACATTTTAAATGATGATATGATATATCCAAACAAGATGAGGTATAACTATCATCTAAATAGAACAGTGGCAGCTCCAGATTATAGTTTTATTCCATGGAAACATAAACATTTAGCCAGGGAGTCTCAGACTAAATCTTTTTCTCAATAGCACATAAAGTATAAGTTTTTACCAAATAGTTCAGCAAGAAAACTGCATTTCACAAATGCCACTGGAATTTTAAAATACCTCTTATAATACCACTGGGGAAAAAAGCTGATGTGTTAGTAACATTTGTAAAAATGAATAAATTCTTTAAATAATTGAGTAAAATAACAAAGCAAATAGATTACTATAGCTTTTAATAATCAAATATGGCAAACTCCAGAAAATGTAGAATCTGATTTCTACAGTTTTACATTATAGTACTTAAAGGTTATTTTTTTGGTTACTGACTTCCCCAAAGTTCATATATGCCTGAAACTGCTCCCCCCCCAAAAAAATGACTTAGATGCTTACATTAATTTCATTGTGCCTGCTGCATGTCTCAGGCACATTGATAGCTAGCTCTTTCATCTTAATTCAACACATTTCCATTGATCTGTCCTTCCATGTTGCCTGTGGCTCAACTGTGTTTCTTTATATGTTAACTCTTAGACAGCTTGATTCTTGGGCATCTCCCTTAATTCTTCCTTCCTTCTCCTACCTATGCTTCCATTCCTCTGACTCCTTGTGTGATGCCTGTCATGGGTTAAAATAGTCATTTATTCGCAACATATAGAAAGACATTTCCACATCATTACTACACCAAAATGTCAAAGTAATAAAGATATAAAAAAGCCACCCTATGGCAAAGAATAAACTTGGAAATATAAATATTAGGTTAACTGTAAGTATTTGAGACTTAAGAGATATATCTTCAGTGAAGAGGGCTTGTTTATGTTGTAGTGTTCAGAAATATCAACACTCCCAAAGCACCTACTGTTCATGACACCTTATAATTACCATTCACTTTTTTTTCTAATATTCATGGTTAGTCTCATGTGCATATTTATACCCACATGAAAACACATATCCACATATTTTCTTTAAAAAATAAATCTTCAAAAAGTGTTTTAGTGTAGTTAACAGAACCAGATATGAGTTCAATCTGGTGGAGTGGTCTTTATTGTTAATTAGTAACAAGATAGCTATTCCCATAACATTCGTGCCACTATTGCACTTTTGACATACCTTGCCTAGACTGTCATTACTGTAGCTCAGAGGGCTCAGAGATTGGTAAAACTATTGATGACTTTTATCCTTCAACATAGAGCCTAACAGGACCATGAATCCAAATAGTAATGATGTGACTTCATCATAGATATGGGGTTGATTTATCCGTGCTTTGTCAATTTGGTATGTAAAATATATAAGATTATTATAATGATGCTTAAGTTATTAATGACAACCCAAGGAAATGACATTAGTTTTTAATGTTTGGAGAAGACCCATGAGGCTCTATTAACCAACAAGTCAAACCTCACATGAAATACTTGTGATTGGGATTCTATGTAATCATTTACATTGTCTGAGGAAGGAGCATTTTCTTCACTTTCTCTCTCTCTCTCTCTCTTTCTCTCTCTCTTTCTCTCTTTTTCTTTCTCTCTCTCTCTCTCTCTCTCTCTCTCTCTCTCTCTCACACACACACACACACACACACACAAACACACAGACACACACACACACATACACACACACCCAAACACTAACACACACATGTTGATGAAATTATACTGCAAAAAAGAAGTATTAAATTAACTATAAACAATGTATGGCTAGAGAGCCATCCCAGTGCTTTTTGCTCTTGTAGAGGATCAAAGTTTTAATTCCTTCATAGGCTATATCTATCTAATAGTATGTTTCCATATAATATTTTCAAACATCTTTAAAATTACTTTTCTATCCAATATTATCTCCCCTTTTCAGAAATGCAGTCCCTATGAGGTCTACCCAAGATCTAGTGGATAGTTTTTTAACCTTTCTTTGTTTTTAATTAAATAAGTAAGTAAGTAACTAACTAACTAATTAATTAATTAAATTGTTTTTTAGCTCAATCAAAGATGAAGGTTTCCCTTTTTCTCTTCTCCCAGATCTCTACCTGCCCACCTTCAATTCACATTACTTTTTGTCATTAAAGGGAAGGCCTTCTATGCCACCAACAATAGCATATCAAGTTGTAGTAAGACTAGGCACCTCCTCTCCTACTAAGGTGGAACAGGCAACCGGTAAAAGCTAAAGACCCAAAAGCACACAACAGAGAGATATCCCCTGTTTCCACTATTAGAAGTCCTACAAGAAGACCAAGCTATACAATTATAACATAAGTACAGGGGGTCTAAGTTAGTCCCATTTCAAACTCTATGGATGGTCGTTCAGTCTCTGTGAGATCATAAGAGTCCAGATAAGTTGCTTCTGTGAATTACTTTGTGGTGTCCTTGACCACTCTGTCTTCCAAATTCTTCCCTCTCGACAGGATTCCCCAAGCTATACCTAATATGTGGCTCTAAGTCTCTGCATCTGTTTCCAATATTTGCTGGTTGAATCCTCTTTTATGACAGTTGAACTAAGTAACAATCTTTGAGTATAGAAGAATATCACTAGTAATCATTTCATTGTCGTATATATTAGTCATGCTTGTTCTATCTTAGGTCCCTGTGCAGTCCATCCTCTGGTTCCTGGACCTCAATGTAGTGTCAGGAATGGGCTCCCTCTCATAATATCTGTCTCAAGCTGGAGGAGTCATTGATTGTGTACTCCCATCATTCCTGGGCCACCTTTTCTTCACTAGCACATCTCATCGAATGACAAATTTTAGGTCAATGGTTATATGGCTGGATAGAAGTCTGAATCCATCCACCAGTAATATTTACTGATTACATAAGATGGACATTTAGGCTTCATATTCCCCATTGCAGGGAATCTTAGCTAGCATCACCATCATAGATTCCTGGGTGTTTCCATTGCTCTTTTTTTCTAGCTCACCATAAAAATGTCCCCAGATTCCACTTGTATCTCCTACTATCCCTCCATTTTCCTGCCACCTAATTCCTCTGATTCCATCTCAACCACCATCCAGGAACCCCCATTCACCTATGATGTCTATTCTATTTCCCATTCATAATGAGATTCGTGTGCCCTCCCTTGAACCTTTCTTGATACTTTCTTCTTTGGGTCTGTAGATTTAAGCATGGTTATTCTTTATTTTGCAGATAATATTTACTTTTCTTACATCAATAAATAAATAAATAATAAGCACTCAGAAGACTAAGTGGCTTTTAAGAAAAAATAAAATGGTTGATGTTGGGAGGAACAAAAATTTTTATATGAGAAAAGTAGAGAAATTCAAGGCAAAGGAATAGAAGGTGGATTTGATCAAAATTAATTATATTCACCTATGAGATTCTCAAATAAAGCATTCATACTATTGTAAAAAATCAAATAATTGTGTCAAATTGATTTAATTCATAAGGAAAACTTTACATTTAAATCAAATGGCATGTAATACAGAAGATAAGAGTGCTGACAAAGTTTTACTATAAATAGAAAGGAGAAATGCTGATATTTGATTCAATAATTTGTGCTCATGAGATCAGTATATGTTTGAAGAAGTAAAAGAAAGTATTGAGGCAAGTAACTATTAAACAATTGAAATTATGGGTTCAATGAATCAAAAGAGAATATGATATATGGTGTAAGGAACCTATGATACAGTTGCTTAACACAATAGAGTTTGGAAAATATTGAATAAGAATGAAGAGAAAGGAATAAATCATCCTTTACAAGAAAATGAATAAAACAATCAGAAACTGTTTGAAATATGAAATTTCCTATAGTTTTAAGGGGAATGTGATCAGAAAGTTTAAACTATTTAAAAATAGGTTTTGCCAAAAATGATTACAGAGGGGGATAGAAAATATTAATGAAACATTGATCACTCTTGATCACTCTGTACTTTTAAAGGTACACACTGTATCTGAGAAAACAGCCATATCATGAGGACTGGGTGTGGACAGTAAACTTCTGGCATAAATCATATGAAAAGCAAATATGCCCAAAAGTATTGTGCTACTATGGAAAATAATGTTACAAAAAACACATGAAGTATAAATGTAGTGAAAATCCAGAACTCTGAAGATATAATATCTGAAACAGTAAAAATGTATGTATCAAATTATATTATATGTTAAATATAATTAAAGTCACCTTTTTTAAAAAAAAAAAGATTCTGAACTAGTAGACAGGGCACATCATTATTCATTAGAATTTCTATCAGGACAGGGACAATGACATAGGAGCCTGGAAGCAGTAAATAAGCTGTAAACCATGGCAGAATTATGATTACTGAATTGCTTTTTAAATATCCAGAATCATCAGTCTAGGATCAAGAACTCCCTCAGTGAGTAACACTATCCCACATCAATCATTAAGTAAGAGAATATCCCTAAAGAATTGTCACAGACCAATGATGTGGGCATCTTCTCACTTAGGTTACTTTGTAATAAATGACTCTAACATGTCAAGTTGACATAAACCTAGGTAGCAAAAAGCATTTTTCTTACTGGATGGTTGAGATTCCAAAACCTGTACACATATAACAAGTACAGCTTTTTGTTTGCAGGTAGTTATATGCCTATGGAAGCACCTTTGCAAATTATTTCACACAATTAACTTTAAAGATGTTCACTCATTTTTTTATATTACTGACCTTTGGTTCTTCAACAAAATTCCATCAAAATCAAACAAATTATTAAAAGGAATATACATAATGATTAAATAGAGTTAATACAAAAAATAACGGAAGTTCAAGTTAATAGACTGTGCCTAGAGTGAAATATTTATTTCTTATAAAAATTGAATTTGTGTCATATATCTTATTAACTGAATAATTTGGAACTAAAAGAATGCTAATTTTCCATTGTATTTAAAAGGTACTTTTTGTAACAACAATCTGTCTCCAAAACTTCATAGAAATATTAATACATGGGCAATTTATTTACATAATAAGGGGTGGAAAAATTTCCCAATCAACATCATGCTAACATATAGAAATAAACATCATCTAGGAGATGAAAAATAACATATAAATATATGCTTTTATGTTTGATATTGTATATTAATAAAAATAGTCAAGAGAAAGCTGACAAATACGCCCATATTAGAAAGGAAGTGTTAACATTGCTTATCTCTGGTAACAATGATTGTGTGTATGTAAAAATCTCAATGCCTGCCTCAGAGACCTAATAGAACTCACAAATAACTAATGTAAATTTAGGACTACAAAATTTATATACAAAAGTCAGTCATATCTGTACATCACCATTAACAATTACCAAAATAGAATTGCATAGACTGAAGATATAGATTCTCCAATTTTTACAGATCGTAAGCACTAAAAGAATAAATGACATTAAGAAGAACAGCTATGGACTTGCAGGCAGTTAAATACCAAGGGGAAACTTGCCTGCATGCATCAGTGATAGACTTAGGTGTCTATCTTTGTTTTATTCCATGTAAATGAATGAGCAAAGCTCTTAAGCTACTTATATCAGAATGTTAGAGAGACTTGGATTTATTGGTAACTTGACTTTAACTAATTTGGCCCAAAACTTGAGAAATAAACCTTGTTTTAGCCACACAATACTTGAGAAAAAAATAGCAAAACTGTTAAAAAAAAAAAAAAACAAAAAACAGATAGTGTGAATTGAATTACCAAATACTGAAAAAATTAAGATGTAAACTAAGGAAAAGAACAGTTATTGTTCACAGATAGGTGACCTTACTATTACCAAGATGAGTATATCATCAAAATTGACATACAGACTCAATATAATATGAAGATTGTAGTGACTTTTATGAAGAAATGTAAAATTCAGTTTTCAGGATTATGTGACATGCAATCCAAAGAGGACAAGGCCAAAGCCCAAAATTTGAGAAACAAACTTTGTTTTAGCTTCCAAATATCTGAGAAAAAAATTTTAGAGAAAAATTTAGCAAGAAGGTTAAAAAATGAATACTGAGAATTACCAAATACTAAAAAATTAAGATGTAAAATAAGGGAAGAACAGTTATTGTTCACAGATAGGTAACTTAATATTACCAAAAGGTTGATATCATCAAGATTTGCATACAGATTCAATGTACTATAAAGATTTTAGTGACTTTTAAGAAGAAATATAAAATTCAATTTTATGGATTATATGGTATGTAATCCAAAGAGTACAAGCAATTTTAAGATAATTGTAAGAGGGGAAGAATCATACTTACCAATTTCTTCTACTCCAAAGCTAGGGTTATATAAATGTCTGTATTTTTGGATAGAGAAATTAGTTTGATGAAAGAGATGCAGAATATTAAAGTACATTTAATGGTACAACAAGAGTTCTAACAAATGATACAGAAATGAATGCATGTCCATGGGAACCAAGATGAGCTTGTATTCCTTCCACATGATAGGAATATTAGCCTAAGATTAATAACCACTTGAAACACAAATAACTAAGGCAAATAAAACCACAGATTGCTGTTATTGCTTATGAGCATCTCTTTGGTAAATGCTTATAAATGAGATTAAAATAATAATCTACTAAAGACCTAAATTCTACTTGTTTAAATATGCAATTTTAAAACTACAAATACTAAGAAGCTAAAATAAAAATAAGTGAGAAGAAATATTTAAAATCTTATAACCATGATCTACTGACATCTCAGATACACAGAGAACTCATATAATTCAATCAGAATACAACTCTCAACTTAGAAACTAAGCAGAGATTTAGACAAACACTTTTCTAAAATGTAATGAAAATGAGCACACATAACAATACAATTATGTGTTGTTGTCATTAGTTAATGCATTTCAGAGTTACAATAACATACAAGTTCACAAGCCAGATGTGGGGTGCTCCATTGTATATTTTGGCCTTTGTATTTTTTAATCAACTATTGGGTGTCATAGGTATATAAGTTTACACCAGTGTCTTTTGGTCATTTCCATTGATTAATATGTCAGGTTTTATGGCGCAGCTTTTATTACTATAGCTATGTAGTATCTACAGAAGTTCTTTATTGAACAAGATCATTAAAGTATGTTGAGTTTTTGTCAACAGTTTTTTATTTGCATCTAATAAGACAATCTTACGTGTTTCTTTTTTTCAGATTGTCTACATGATAGATTACACTGACAAATTTCTTTATTTTGAACTATACCAGCACTTTGTTAAGAAGCCTATTTGATAATGATTGATGATCTTTATTATCTCTTCCTGGTTTCAGTTTATAAGAGTTTTTGTAACTTTTGCATCAATGTTCATGAAGAAATTGGTCTATAATTCTATTTTTAATTCTCTTTTTTTGTTGAGTGTGGTATGGAGAACAGAGTGACTCGACTCATAGTTGTACTAAAATCAACAATTTAAAAAAATGGGAATTCATAAAAGCGAAAGGCTTCTATAACCAAAAGACACAATAAGCAGGACAAATTAAAAGCCTAAAGAATGAGAAAATGTTTTCACAAACTCCACATCTCTTGGAGGGCTAAGATCCACAATACATGAAGAACTCAAGAAAACAGACATTAGGCAACCTAATAATCCAATTTAAAAAATGAGGTAAAGATCTAAACAAAGAATTTTCAACAGGAGAACTCAAATAACGGGGGGAAAACTTAAATAAATGTTCAATGTTCTTAAAAATTAGAAAAATTATAAACAAAAGCAATCTGAAATTCAATTTATACCTGTGAGAATGGCTAAATCTAAAACACAAGTGGCAACTCATGCTGGTAGGAAACACATTGATGACTCCCACATGCTGGTAGGAGTGCAAACCTTTACAGACACTTTAGAAACAAATATTACAGTTTCTCGGGTGTTTGGGAGCATTCTACCTTCAAATCCAGATATACTACTCCTGGACATATACATAAACGACACACCATCCTACCACAGTTTGAATACTCATAGATGGCCCACAGCTGAAGAATTGATAAAAAGAAAGGCTACATTTACACAATGATGTATTACTCAGCTTTAAAAGAAGTAACACCATGAAAATGCAAGTAAATGGGCATAATTACAAAAAAAAAATAATCATCTTGAGATTGGTAACCCATACTCGGAAACACAAACATGGTATGTACTCACTTATAAGTGGACATTAATTGTTAATTAAAGGATAATCAAGCTATGATCCATGGAATAGGGAAGCTAAACAACAGGGAGGGCTGAAGTATGCATGGGGACTCATGAATCTCCCAGGGAAGGAAGGGAAAATATAGCAGATTTGATGGGTGGACTGGAGGCGAGTAGGGATAGGAACGGGAGGTATCAGATAGGTGGGGTGTAGAGGGAAAGAGTACTAGAGAGAGGACTGGAACTGGGAAGCATTGCAGAGGTGAACCCAGTGCAGTGGAAACTCCCAGGAAATACACGAATTTGAACCTATGGAAGACAACTAGGAACAGATGATATGGACTTTGAACCAGCCATCTTTTCTGATCAGGCAAGGCTTCAAGTAGAGGGACTGAGAGAACAACAAAGCCAAAAATCTTCAATGAACAATTTGTTCGACCTGTGAAATGTGCTGGGGTGTAAGTGCCACAGATGTTGTGAGAGTGGCCAACCAATAAATATTCCAACCGGAGACCCAGGCCAGGAGTTGGAGCAGATGTAGAGCCGCACAGCCAAGTATTGGGTTGAGCTTAGGGAATCCTGTGGAACAGGGGAAGGAAGAACTGTAAGAGCGAGAAGGTTCAAGAATACCATAAGGGATCAGAGATCAAGGATAAGGGTTTTAGAGGCTCACTGCGACAGAATTGACAATCATCCTGTACGGGTACGATCCAGGTGCTCTATACAGTAGGAGTGGGAGGTCTCTGAATCTTTTGCTTGCTTTTGGGAGCCCTTTCCTTGTAAAGGTTCGCTCTTTCTAGCCTTAAAATGAGGGATATCCCTAAGATATCTGTCCTTCTTAAAAAAGAAAAAAAGTAATGGATCTGAGGGATTAGGCAGAAGAACAAAGAGGAAGGAGCAAGGTCAAACTGTGTTGGGAATGTAACATATGATAGTAGAATAAATAAAAAAAATGTTATATTGCTCTCAAACAATAATTCTAATATATAAATGGTCAAGAGATTAATGGATGTATGAATTTTAATATATGGCTTATATACCTCAACATTTAAATGATATTTTTATTCATATTTATGTAACCATGTAGTTTTTGACATTTAATACCCTATTTCTTAGTAATTTCATGTCTGTATGAATTACATAATTAAGGTAATTCATGATAAACAGTTCCATTCAATAGGCTATAACTTAGAAATGAGTCGTTGATGCCATCAGCAAAAAAAAAAAGAAAAGTTAGTAAGAAAATATTAAAATTAAAACCAACAAGATTGTCTACACTACAACATGTGGTATGGCAATGACAGCAGCCAAGCCTGAAATATTTTATAAACTTATTTAAAAATTCAAGTTTTTGTGCAGTATTTTAAAATATTTTTATGAATTATTTATCTTTATGTGAATGGATGTGTATTACGTGCTTCATTGGCATAACTGATACCAATGGAAATGAGAAGACAGCTTTGGATCCCCTGTAAGTAGAGTTACAGATAGTTATATTTCATCTTGTGGGTGCTGGTAATCAAGCCTAGGTCCCTTATAAGAGCAACAAGAATTTTTAACCTGTGATTCATCTTTCTAGCCTTTGATTTAATATTATTATTATTATTATTATTATTACTATTATTAAGGTTGTTGTAAACTGATTTGCAGGTTTTAAAGGCAAAAGCTTCAGGTCACAAAATTGTCACATAGTAATAGCAAAAGTTTGCACATAACCTTTCTTGATCAAGTTAGAGTTTTATAGATAACATTAATAATACATTAAAGAGATAAACATAAGCTCAATACAGAGTTTTATTTCTAGAATCTGGTACTCAGGAGATTAAAACAGAAAGATATTAAATTGATTATAGCCTATTTTAAAGTGAAAAACTGTTTCAAAATACCTAGCAAACAAAAATCAAAACAGGAAGAACACTTCCAAAATATTACTCCATTTAAGGATATTTAAAAGTACTAAAGGGACTTAAACAAAATCTTGATAGCAATTTGTAATGGCATCATTTATGATAGCTAAAAAGCAAAATATGTATTGTAAAATTTCAATGTGTGAACATAATAAGATGGTATATATGGAGATTTTTACAAAATAGAGATTTTTAAATTCTAGTGTATTTAAAATTTGCTTAGTACCTTATACTGTTATAATAAAATACCATTACATTCTAAAACTAAATATACATTTCTTACATATTGTGATTTATAAAATGCAAAATGAAGACAATTTAAAACTATAATTTAGGCACAATTTTGGAATTTATGTTAATTTGGAGAAAATATCTAGAACAAAATATAGATAGAGGGAAATGTAGATTATAAAAATACATTTGAAAAATGTGTTTGTAATTATATATTATTTCTAAAATATTTCCCATGTATGTTTTGTTTTATCATACAATGTCTTAGTATATATTCCCCAGAATGGTTTTTTATTCGATATCTTCCTGCTTTCATTCAAATACTGAAATTATAAGCAAATGACAATATATTAAGTTGCAAATAATTACAAATGTTACACACACGTTAGTATTAATATGGATAGTTAATATAAAGTCACATGTGCCATAGATGCAGAAACATTTCAAGGAAAAGTAATAATGTAATTTATATCATGAACTTGCACTACATTAAGGATTCATTAGAAATGCCTAAATCTCATTTGTATCAAAATTATAGAAATAAAGTACAGAGCAGTAAAAATTGAGCAGTAAATTATGTGAAAATATTTATAATATTTAATTCTGATAAAGGGTTTATAATGACTGGTGTTGATCAGAAGTGTGTCATTAAGATAACTACCAAAGTGACCTCAATTTCATTAGTCATCCAGAAAATGCAAATCAAAAGCATAGTGAATAATCACTTCATGACCATTGACTTGTATTTAATTAAAAGGCCCATAAACACCGAGAAAAACCTCAAATAACTGCAAATTTTTTGTGAGATAATTAATTAACACAACCTCTTTAGAAAATAAATGAAGCATCCATTAAAGTAAAAAATATACACAACCTAGCTTGTTATCAAATAATTTCTCATCTGAACACATTTATCACAACAGGACACTTTATTACAACAAAACCCCAAATACAGCACTGCTCATAGATAGCATTTTAGTTATATTTTATACAAGAAAGTAAATATTCAATAACTAATGTGTCCAAATATTTGTATGCATGTTTGGTTGTGTACAGATATTTCATGTATTTGTATATTGCACATTAGTTATAAAATGCAATGCTCCACAATAATAGGAATGTTCAATGACAGACAAAGTAGTTGTGAGTCTCAGAGGATTATAACATAAACAATTAAATTTAACCATTTGCTTTCCTATTTCACTTATCCATAAACTGAACCAGAGGCAATTTAATTTATCATAATAGAGTTCACAATAGTTGTTAATTTGAGGAATTACTTAAGGAAAGTTGATAATTTTCAAATGTTGGCACAAATGTTGTGAATCAGATCCTTTAGAAAAAAAATAATAATGTGTGTGTGTGTGTGTGTGTGTGTGTGTGTGTGTGTGTGTGTGTGTGTGCGTGTGTATGTATTGGTATGTCCTTTTTCAATATTTCTTTTTTATTTATATTAATTTTTTAATTTAAAAATAATTTTTCCACATAACCATCACTGATGCCTCTCTCTCCCCTCTTCCTAGTCCTCTCTCAGCCTCCCCTGATGTGGGAATGCCTTTCTGTATGCTGTGAATAGCAATCTTTAAATAAAGGAGCTTTTTGGCCCACAACAGGCACCATAGAAAAAGTAGAAGGAGAAATCAGAGCATAGGTAGGAGAAGCAGGGCGGAGTCAGACAGAAGGAGCCCGAAGCCCAAAGGAGCAACATGTAAGGAACACAGGTGAGCCACGGGCCACGTGGCAGGAAAGATGAATAGAAATGGGTTCATTTAAGATGTCACAGCAAGCTAGCAATGTGCCTGAGCCATAGGCCAAATAGCATGAAGTTAATATAAATGTCTGAGCCATTTTGGGGGGCCTGAACAGCGGCAGGTGGCTAAGAGGTCTGGGGCTGCAGGGTCTGTGAGTCTGGGCCTCTGAATGCCCATTGCCCACCCCATTCCATTTCCCAGAGGGGTCAAGAAATCCCAAGGTGAGTTAGTTCAGTTTGGCATATTCAGTTGAGGTCGGTTCTAGTCATCTGTCCCAGCCCCAGTATCAAGCTGAGCAAGGTATTTCTCTGTAAGGAATTGACTCCTAGAAGTCAGTTCACATACCAGGAATAAACTCTGGTCCTACCACAAGAAGCTCCATAAACTGCCCACACCATTTGCCTGTCATCTATATTTGGAGGTTTTAGTTCCTATCCATGAAGGTTCCTCAGCTGTCATTTCAGAGTCAATGAGTTCCCAATAGCTCCAGTCAGCCACATCTGTGCTCTCTTCCTCATGATCCTGATCCCTTTGATCATATACTCTCTCTTCCCTGTTTCTTTAGCTGAACCAGGAGCTCAACCTGGTGCTTAGCTATTGATTTCTGTTTCTGCCTCCATACTTTGGTAGATGAAGCATCCTAGATGAAGGTTCTATAATGACAATTATGGTGGTCGTTCGCTTGATATAGGGGAAGTCCTGTGAAAGCACTCTCTCCAAAATGCTTGGAGTTTTAGGCAGGGGCATCTTGGGGTTCTTGGAAGTTTCACTACCACCAGGTTTCTCTCTAACCCCACAATGGCCCCTCTATCCAGAGGTCTGTTTCTTTGTTCTCCTCCTCTGCTGCTTCTACCACTCAACCATCTCCTTCTTTTATGATCTCTTCCAACCTTCCCTGTTTCTCTTTAGATCTTATAAATCTTTGGCCTTTTCAATTATTTATATTTTTGTTTGTTGTACACATTTTTATGAAATTAAAACCTGTACTTGATAAATATTGTGAACGTTTTCATTTTTTCAGATTATTACTACTCAAATCTTTCTAATTTATTTTGGATATGAAACTGATTTTTAAAACAGAAAATATACACTTCTAAATTTAATACATATTATTTGTAGCATATTTTTTTAGACATATCAAGTGTACTTAATTTTTCCTAACAATAAAAATAATTTTAAGCCTATGACTTTTTGTCTGTGTATCTATTTCAATATAAAAATCAATGTGTATATAATTAACACACTACAGAGATTAATAAAGTCAAAATATTGGGGCAACAGCAAATGTTGGTACTTAAAAATATAACATAGATCAATTAAATGAACTTAAACTGACAGATATTCTTTTGCAGAAATTCTTTTTCTTTGTTTTGTAACAAAAATATTTTGTTTTAAACCTAAGCTATAAGGATTCTAGAAAGGCAACAATATTCAATATGAGCCAAAATGATAACTTTATACAAAATTTAGCTATTAATTTCTCAAATATTAAAAAAATTGACTATCCCATAGGCAAAGGGCTGAGTTTGCAGAGTCTCTGAACATAAGTGAAAACAGAGAGAGCCATCAGAAGCCTAAAGATTTCTGTTAATATGTTTAAACTCCATATTTTTAGAGTAGAAATCATTTTAAGTGATATTTTATATTTTGAAACATCCATAAATTTAAACAAGTTATACTGATCACAGTGATCTCAATCCTACATATTCTAGTGCCCCCTAGAACATCTGCCTCCTTCTTTTTATTTTATTATAGGCATACTGCCATATGCTGGGTCATGAGAACTTTACTGCATGCCATATCCACAAAAGACTATGATTCTATCTCACTTAATAGATGTCAGCTGTCAGTATCTTGGGAGACTGAAGTGTGCCTTTTGAGTTTCTTGACCATCTGTGTTGGAATTTGTCTAGCTTGGTCTCAGACAGGGCAGCACAAAAGTCGCTTCATTTTTTATTAGCTAAAGTTTCGAACTTCTTATCATTCCAGGGAAAATGTAGCATGTGCTATAATATCTTGTTTTTGGCACATTGTCTCTTTTTACATAGTAAGAGTACATAGGAAAAGGGTACACTCCACTGCCAAAGAGACACAGTTTAAAAGAATAAAATTAAATAACATTAGCTCAAATTACTGGCCCCTCACCCACAGCCTAGACTGATCTCAAAAGAAGGCTCACTCCAAATATGACTCTAAAGAACACTTACCATGCCTACCAACCCCCAAATCAAATATAGGTGTTCTTTTTTCTTTGTTCTTTTTGAGGAGGGGTTTCCTTTGTTTTCATGTTATGTTATGCAAACATTCAATAGGTATTGTTTATATCTTGCTTCAGTTAAAGGCTAGCAGTTTCAGAAGGCAGTGAATGAAGAAAGGGGGTCTTAATAATCCCCACGAGGTATAAACAGACCACCTAGTATTAAATATAAGGGAAACAAAGTAAGTCTGCATGTCATAGATATGGCACTCACCCTGAAAGTCCCTCCTCTCTCTGATACTACTGTAATAAAATACTTTTCATGCTCATTCCTAAAGAATCATATATTCCATATAATAGAACTCAGTCGCAAAAATCTATTGGCTAGAAAATATCTAATTTAATATGTATCTACTTAATGTCTATGCCTGTGGCTATTGTTTAATGACAAAGATATCTTAGATGTTAGCTTATTAGAACATTCTTTCATAAAAAACAATTTATGATCCTCTGGCAAGTGTTATTTACTAGACGTTGAGAAATAATTGATAAAGTAAATTAAAAAGAAAAGAAAAGGATAGCTGATAAGTTTTCATATTATAGTGGCTATCTAAAGTATAATTAATGACTTACCTTTATATTCATGGCCTATCTGCAACTCAAAAAAGTGCTTTTCCCATTTACATTTGTTTCCTTATCTTGTAAAATATTAAATAAAATACTTATATATCTGAAGATGTTATGTATCAGAGTGAGATTATTACAAACTAGAAATAGAAACAAATATAATATTCATTAAACCTTTAGATATTTATCCTCCAAATGCCTTCCTTATCAGGATCACAACTTGTGCATCTATGATCTTCATGTACTTGATGAAAAAGATTCTCTTTATTTGTAAATGACACTTATACATTTGTTGACCAGAACACACAATCACAGTTGCTTTCACCACATGATTCTTGGAAATTTCATCAGCAACTATAAATATTGTCAAAATATTAGTCTAAGTAAAATACTATATTATGCTGTATTCTCTTCTTCATGAGAAATTTAAAAAAAATAAAGAATTGTAAAGTTTCTTTTGGTGTGAACGAAGAACATTTATCATGAAATTTCAAGACAATTCTGAAAAAAATATTCTACTGTCAAGAATAAATGTTTATTTTCTTTTATTACCTTGACAATTTATTTAAGCTATCTTTATTAGTATATTTAGCTCTATTTAATATCAAAACACAAGATTTTTTTACTTATTTCACAAAGAGATATTCTCTCTATGTAGTCAAATTAAATTTTTATAGATGTCCATAAGGAATGAATGTGCATGCACATGTTTATGTTGTTTCGTGCAGATCATAAATATTACTGTCAGGAGTAGTTGCTGTATCATGAAGTTTATTATGAGAAGCCCAAAACATTTTCTGGGAATGAAATTTTGTCCTCTACATGGGCAGCATTGTTATAACCCCAAGTCCGCTATTCAGTCCCAGTCTTTGTTTTGTGTATGAACTTTTATTTTTGGTGGAGTTAACAAAGATCAGTAGGAGAAAAAAAATCAAAAACTGTAAATACAATAAAAATGAGTGGCGGACTATTACCCCATTACTAACGATAATAAAATTGTGACATGAATAGTGAAGTGAAACACTAAAGTTAATGCTTAATAAGGGCAAAGAGCAATATCAATGAAAGAAGGAAAGGAAGAAGAATGAAGTACTAAGAAGAGAAAGATAATATGACAAAGGTAAGCAAATAAAGTTAGATACAGTATAGAAAATGACTCATAATTAAAAATAAAATTTATTAACAACAGCATTACAAAATTGTACAAAGGTAAAAATAATAAGAATAATTTGGACAAGCTCCTTTTCATATATTGTAATGCTGAAATCTGACAGATGCAAGGAAGGCTAGTTATAGTGGCTTAAAGATTTAGCATCTTTTAGTTTCTCTTTTATTTTCCTGCACTGGTAGTACAGTATGTAGGCTGGAAGGAGTTGGCAAAGATATAAAGCTGTTCTTAAGTTACACATGAGTGGTTGGGGTCAGAGACTGATCACTGTCATTCATAAGAAGCTGGGAAAAATTGTTCATCCGTTGTATGTCAATCAGGGACAAGTAAACTTGCAAAGCAAAGAGCTATTTCATGTGTCTATATTACAAAGAATTGCAAGCAGAGTTTCATTGACTCTATCCTGTATTTATCTTCAGTTCATAGCCATGAGTTTTAGTTTAATAAAGTAGGCCAAAAATGTAGCAAACTAAGCATTTTTGGTCAAGGTATGATCCACCTATCACTGACCTATCACTTTTTGAAATATGTCCTTTAAGGCAATATGCCAGGATGTCAACATTTTATTTATAAATTCTTTTCCAGGAAAAGTAGTTATATCTCTCACTAAAGCAAAGCCTCAACATGTTCTTCTTGGATATGGTTTCTGATATATTGTGAGTGAATTATGTTTTCTGTTCTAATAGAGCAAGGGGAATAATTTTTTTTTGTTCTAATAGAGCAAGGGACAAACACATGTTTCTCTTTGTAGCATTTTCACTCCTGTTAGAACAGATTTATTGTCAATATTGGGCTTTTTGTGTATGCGCCAGAAATTTCTACATGCAGGATTTCAGAATGGGTTTGTTAATATTTTTCATGTCCACAGAGAAGCACAGTTTTAAGCAATCACCCCCTTCTTAAGATGGTGAAAATGGTTTTTCTTCATCACTAACATGCTAGCAGAGGATTCAGAATTGGCTCAACAACAAATCTGTGCATAGTTTAAATAAATACCTATGCTTCTCTGTAAATAAGACTGCTAGCCTGAGTTCTGGTTTTCTGTGTGTTTGCTTTTCACTCCTGAGAGGCAGGGTTGGAAATGAAAACTTTGTCTTTCTTTTAAAGATGTTTAGTTTGTTTCATTGTCCTTTAAATGCCTTTTCACATTTTCCTTAAATGCCAATATTTTTCCTCTTCTCCTTTGTAGAAAGGCTTTTGTCAGATACTTCTCATTAACAAGGTTACAAGGAGGAAAATAATAATGTACCATAATAGGCTGCACAACAGCCTATAGGACACCTGTGATTTCTGGGAATGTCAGAGTCCCCATCTGTGCATTCTAAATATTTGCAACTGAATTCAGTGATTTGCATCTTAGTGATAGAGAAGCCCAAACAAACAAGCCAAGAAGCAAAATGGTAAAGAAAGATTGATTACCTGCAACAGAACAGGGAGACAGAGGAGGTATTCATCATCCAATTTCTCCATGCAGAAAAGAAGCATGCAGTCTTATTCACAGTAATAACAGAAAACAAAAACTTTAGAGCTAAACACAGGCAAAATCCTCAGTATACAGAAAGTACAGCAACATTCAAGAGAATACGTTTTTAAAAGTATATTTTAAAATGCTTATCTTTAGGCCATCTAGTATTTGTTTCACATGTTAAAAATCTGTTTTTTCTTTTCTTTTTTCATTTTTTTTTAAATTAAAAAATGTCATTTTATCAATGTATCCCTTTGCTCCTTCCTCCTCCCTCCTCCCAGTCCCTACCAGTGAGCCTTCAGCCTCACCCCTCCCCATTCACCCATCCCCTTCTCCAAAAGGGCAAGAAGTCCCATGGTTGGACAGCTCAGAGTGTCACATCTACTCCAGGCAAGACCAATTTACTCATCCTAAAGCCAATGTTGAGTTAAGTGTTTCTCTGCAGGAAATGGCCTCCAAGTTGTCCACCCATGAACAGGAATACAGTCTGATCTCACCCCTTGTACAACATCCTAGTATGCTCATCTTTAAGCACAAACACATAAATCAGTAATATCCAGCTTTCAAGAATGATATGTTTCTGTTATACTGAAATCTTAGAGATAAAAGAAAAAGACACTTTGAACATTTGTTATTTGCCCATAGATTTGACTGGATTATTTAGTAGTTAACAGTCCATTTATGTTTTACTAGTTGGAGAAAAAAAGTATCTGTTCCCTTTCACCTTTGTATTTGATGACTTCCTGTGGCTCTCATTAAGAACAGTTGCTAAAATCAAGATTTCTTTATACTCATCATTGCTTACTTTTACCCTCTGACAGCATCTCCTGCATCAGCCAAATATTTTTCTTTTTTCAAATATTTTAAATCAATATTTAAATAAATAAATTCTACTGGCTAAGTTTTTATATACTTGGGATATGCAAAAAGCATTTTAAATATATCTTTAAAAGATATTTCAACTATACCAGAAAATAGAATAACAGAATTTCAAAAGTAAAAAGAAAATATTTCCTTTCATCAATATTCCAGTACTTAAGAATATTTTAGCATCTAGAGCTATATTTATATAAACATTTACAATGGATATTTTGTCATTTCATCAAAAATGTCATCTCACTGTAAAAAGATACATAGACTCACTATAAATGATAAAATACTTAAAATAAATTCATTATCTACCTATATATTATAAGATATTACAGTAAATTAAATCAAACTATAATTTTATAGTAAAAATCCCAACTTTATATGAAATAGAACAACACGCCATTTCAAAGTAAGAATTATGTTATATTTCCTTATAATAAACAGTTATTTAAACAAGATTTATTGACTGGTAAATTAAGCATGTCTTATCTTGGGGAAGTGAAACACAGACAAGGCAATGTAAAAGTAAAACTTTTCAATTATACAGTTCTCATAAATTTAAAAATGAAAGGAAACATACAGCATTTTAGCAAAAAGTTGCTACTCATTTTACTATATTTCCTCAGCTTCTTTTTATTTCAATATAAATGCAAGGTTATAATCTTACAACAGTCATGCATTTAAGATTCTCCTTAAATATTTAAATAATTTAATTGCATCTGTGTCTATCGCTTTTCTCAATAGCTGTCACTAAGACGACAACATCAGTACATTTCAACAAAGAATCATTGTCTATTTAAAGGAGTTTTAATGGATTAAAAAAAGAAACCACCATCTTATGTTTTCGCAGTCATCCAGCATTAACTGAAGGGAAAGTGGAGAGTACAAAAATACACATTCCTAAAAGCCTTTATATAATATTTAATTCTTTGTAACTATCCAAAACTAGGAATATTATTGTGTTAATAAATTTTGTTTTTTGATAAGTTCAGTCTTGTATCTAAGTCATTCTGTTTACTACCTCACTTACTACCCATTTTCTCTGGCTCCCCAACCCATCCTGGACCTCTTCTTCCATCCAAATCACTTCCAATGTTCATAATTTTTTTATCTTGACTATAGCTATTTGTGTGAGCACTTTCTAATAAAATTTGTATGAGGATTTGGAATATGGAATCTGATAGGCCATCAGTGAGTATATATGTTTCATGTTGGTCCAGAGTCCGTTTTTTCTTGAGCTCAAAAGCCAATGAAAAATCTCAATAAGCCCCTCACCCATCCATAGCTGTAACACAGATAAGAGAGACTCATACATACCCAGTGTCAGTCTGTGCATCTGCTATCAGTTCATAATTGTCCTGATCATGTCATGTTTCAAAGATGTTAATTCATGGCCATCTTCTGTATTTTATATTCTCTGTCCCCTCTACTTCCACAGTGATCTCTGAACCTTAAGTGAGTGTTATACATATTTTCTTTGAACCTAAAGCTCTAACTTATTCTCAAAAATTTGTGCAGATACGGGTCTCTTCATTAACCTGAAATCACGCCAAAGAGTATCTTCTTTAAAGTTAAGATAACAAGAAACCCAGGATTGCCAAAATAATCTTATTTAATAATACAACTTCAGGAGGAATCACCATCCCTCACTTCAAACTATACTATTGAGCTATAGTAATAAAAACAACCTGATAAGTGGCATAAAAACAGATTTATGGATGAATAGAATCAAGTCAAAGACACCTTAATTCCCACACATATGAATACCTGATTTTTGACAAAGAGGCCAAAAATATACAATGGAAAAAAATAGTATCTTCAACAAAAGGTGCTGGAATAACTGGATGGTAATGTGTAGAAAAATGCAAATAGATACATATCTATCACCCCACACCAAACTCAAATAAAAATAGATCAAAGACCTCAACATAAGCCCAGCTACACAGAAATTATAAAAAAGAAAGCGGGAAATACACTTGAACACATTGACACAGATGATCACTTCCTAAATATAATGCCAGTAGCACAGACCCTAATAGAAACAATCAATGGCACCACCTTAAGTTGAGAAGCTTCTGTAAGGCAAAGGACGTGGTCACTAAGAAAAAAATGACAACCTAAAAAATGGGAAAAGATCTTCACCAACCCTAAATCTGATAGAGGATTAATCTCTAAAATACATAGAGAACTCAAGAAACTAGAGACCAAACACCCAAATAATCCAATTAAAAAATTGGGTTCATAGCTAAAAAGGGAATTCCGAAAAGAAGAATTACAAAAGGATCAAACATACTTAAAGAGTTGCTCAACATCTTTAGCCATGAGAGAAATGCAAATCTAAACAACTTTGAGATACCATCTTAACCTTTCAAAATGGCTAAGATCAAAAACACAGATCACATCCTATTTTGGAGGGGATGTGGATGAAGGGAAACACTCCTCCATTGTTGGTGGGAGTGTTAATTTGTACAGTCACTCTAGAACACTTTATGGTAGTTCCTCAGAAATCTCAGAATTTTCCTTAATGATCTAGCAATACCACTATTGGGCATATACCCAAAGGACATACATTCTTACCCCAAGGGCATTAACTCAACTATGTTCATAGCAGCATTGTTTGTAATAGCCATAACCTGGAAACAACTTAGATGCCCCTAAACTGAGAAATAATTTAACAAATTGTGGTACATTTATACAATGGAGTACTACTCAGCAGAAAAAAAAGACATCCTAAAATTTGCAGTCAAACTGTAGATTCAGAGAGTATCATCCTGAATGAAGTAACACAGGCCCAGAAAGATAGACATGATATGTACTCACCCCATAAGTAGATTTTAGACTTAAAGCAAAGAATAATCAGGCTGCAAATTAGAACTCCTGAACAGCTAGGTAACAGAGAAATTTAAGAGAGACATCCAAGAATACCCCTGGAAATGGGAAATAGAGAAGATCTGCTGAGTATATATTGGGATCACAATGGAGGGCGAGAAAGGGGAGGTGGGAACAAATGATGAGAAATGGAGACTGTTGAGTGAGAGGAGCAACAGAGAGGGAGGAGAAAACGAGATGGATATTTTGATAGAGGGAGCCACTGTGGGGTTAGCTAAGCTAACCATGTAGAGCTCCTGGCACAGATGAGAATGGAGAGGGTATGAGAGCAAAGGGATTAGGATCATGAGAAGGAAATCCACATAGACAGTTGACCTGAGCTCTTGGGAGCTTGCTGACTCGGAAATAATCAATGAGGAATATTCAGGAAAAGATACAAAACCCTTCAAAAGTAGATGACTACCAGTTTGTGTAGCTTCTAGGAGTAGGATCAGACTATATTTCTGTGGATGAACTGACATCTTGGAACCCGTTCCCTACAGAGGAACACCTAACCCAGCCTTAATACTGGGAGGAGGGACTGGGACCTCCCTCAGCTTGATAGGCCAGAGTGAACTGACCCACCTTGGGACTCCTTGCCCTCCTTGGGGAATGGATGGGGACATGGGGTGAGAGGCTCAGGAAGGACTGGGAGGATGGAAGGCAGGGGAGCAGAGAGATATGGAAAAATAAATTAAACAGAAAAATAAAGCATAGCCATTTTCATTGAGTATAAACATAACTATTTATAAATTATCTTGATATCATAACAAGTAAAGTATTTCTGTCTTCTAGAGCCTAATATACCTGTATTCAAGAATTTTAAATGTTTTACAGTATTAAATATAATTTTTTTCTGTGATGGGACTTAAATCAATTTTTGAATATATTCGTATATCTATCACATTAACCCCATTATCATACCAGTGGCCTTAAAGTTTCTTATTGGATTGATATATATTTAAGTTAAAAAATAGAGTACATATTATATATAAAAAAGGAAAATGTTATGTGGTGGATGAGGAAAAGAGATGATGGATAGAGTAGGTGAGAGCTCTGTGTGTGTGTGTGTGTGTGTGTGTGTGTGTGTGTGTGTGTGTGTGTGTGTGTGCACGTGACCTGCACGCACACAGACACACACACACAAAAGCACACACATGTGTATGTGTGGGGGGCAGATTAAACAAGCTAGGAATATGTGAAAAAGCCATATTCAATCTCACTATTTTATGGTCAAATTTAAAATATAATTTAAGAAAATTTTAGGGTGATACTCTGCATGAGTGAATAATCCTAGTCACACAAGTCAAAGGCTATGAAACAAATATCTCAGAACAGATGAAAGAAATTGTGAATTCTTGGTTAGGGAGTCCTTAAGTCTTCAAGATCGTATAAGCTATTGCCATTAATTTGTTGTTCCATTAAAATAAAATTATATGACTATTATTTGAGGTATAGTGTACTTCATCACAGGACTTAGGGAAATCAAGCTAGAACAGAGCTATAATCCTCTTTATTGGTACCTAGATTTTATACCAAAAGTTACTTTGTGAACAGCTATTAGAGAAACACCATCCTGAGCCTTACCTATCTAAGAAGCAATAAGTTAACAATACTAATTGAGTAGGCATGAAGTGCCCCTGTTATGAACAGCATGAGTGTTGTAGTGGTGATTAGCTTCTTTGTGATTAGATTTCAGACCTACTCTCTACCTGGGATTGTAAGTCAAACCAAAAGTCCATGTCTGCAATGATCCTCAGCCAAAGGGATGATTCCACCACCACAGTAGCCTTGTGACATTAACTCAATAATAAGTTGCTTTCTAATTACATATATTTATTCCCACATATCTATGTGATATTTATCTTTAGGAAGAGAAACTTCTGATTGAAATATATATGGCAGACATTTAAATATCTGTTTTTGCTGGTGACATTCTCCTTCTTGCGTAGCTCCTTAGAAATGCTGTGCCTGATACCACATAGAGATACCCTGAAAACCTCAGCCAGAACATATTTATTAGAACAAACAATAGCTGTAGAACAATAAAAAGGGTCTTGGGCTTACTACTTATTGTAAATTTTTTGTGTAATCAAAATATTTTGTGTCTCTAAATTATACTGGTATTATTTTATCATTATATTTTATTATATTATACATGTTGGCTAATATAGTTGTTGATGCCTAGATTAGAAACTTGTCCTTAAGCTTAAATTTTTGCTATGATAGGACCTGAGTGTGTCTCAGGAATCCTAATTGTTCTCATACATTTTAACACAAATAAAAAGAAATTAAAGAACATTGGAAGAAATTGCTGAAATTATAACCATCTACCTTTCCTATTACTATTGAAAAAGCAAAACTGTCCAAAAAGATTAGGAGGCAAAAAGGAGATGAAAAATTAACATTTAATTTATATTAGGAAACAAGAATTCATGTAAAATATTTGTTTCTAGAAGAAGTTTAACATTGAAATAGACAATTCTGAGTACTTCAGATTTGCTTCTTGCTAGAAACTGCTAAAAACCAAATGCACAGAATTCATAAGAAGAGTTTATATAAAATTTATTATTGTTATCTAATACAAGGCTCATTGCTATTCTAAGATTATCTTATAAAATATGTGTCGACTGAATAAATACTTTAATCTGGCTCTCACAGCCACAATGCACCTGGTCCTATCCTTGGATGTCTCTAAATATTCAGGTTATGTATTCTCCTACCCAAACTTGGTATTTAATTCATTTTTACTAAATTAAAAGATGCCATAGAAATGCCTGAATTTATTTTAGTCACATGCACAATATAGGAGAGAACCTAAGCTAAGTTCCAGAGAGTATTCTTTAAATTGTTATCAGAAAAATTCCTTTCATTGAAATGATGTTGAATATTAACATTAGTGTTCTTTTTGAAAATTAATATTAAATAATTTGATTAAGATAAAATTTTTGTAGTTACAATGAACATTAAAAGGTTTAATTGATATTCTTAAAATTCTTTTATATATCATTTTGAGAGGTTTTTTTTTTTTTTTCCCCTGTATTGAAGTTAATGGAAGAAATTTGTCTTCTAAGACAGTAACTTGGAGTCACTTTGAGAAGTCTTTCTTAGTAAGGGAACAGCTCAAAATGCAGTTAATAGTACAGTCATCCAAGTTCATGAAATATAAAACTCCAATTCAAGTTAATTTTTAAACACAGATTTTTGTAATATTTGACATCCAAACATTTCAAAATAAATGACTAAATATTTCAACACAGATTGTTACATTATTTTCATTGAAGTTTATAAATGAATCCCACTACAGTAAGCAATTGACTAGAATTGCTACAAATAATAACCTAATTACAAGAGCTTGGACTGATTGCTTAGATTAAAAGGTAGAATACTTTTCCAGCTTCCTTTTTTCTTATATTTAATTTCTTGACACTTCAGACATCAACAATGTATCTATGTTAGGCATTCTGCTGCAGTTTTCTAAATTCCTTCCTCCCTCTCAGATGCATGACCTTCACTTAATTGTGAATGTTACACATACCACAAACATGCACATGCATAAAATCAAGCATTCTAAATTTGTGATGGACTGCAGAATGGAAACTGTCATAGATGTATGTTATAACAAAATGCTTGAGATACTTGACTTACCAAAATGAAATGCTTATGTAACTCATTACTTGGGAGAGTCCAGTTGAGGATTAGATGACATTTTTGCTTTGAGTCCAATGATCTTTGCGAGATTCCAGTGTTTTGGCATGTGTGACAGGGAACTCAGACATTTTCTTGAGTAAAAAGCTAAAGAGAATGAAAGGGTCAGACTCCTCCACTATAATTTCCCATTATTTTAAATATGAACTAGTATTTTATGCCTTCTAAAGCTTCCACTATTTACAGGTTGGTAGTTGGTTGGAGATAGTTGTGACATGGAGGCCCAGACATAGTCACACATAGTACAACTGATTTAAGAAGTCTTTTGTTGTTACCTTGTATTTACAATGTTTTGTAGTACGTTTAGTGAAATCATTTTTACTAAATCTTTTAAAGTAAATTTTGTTTGTATATTAGAATATATACTCCGAACTTGTAGCATGATAGCTATAAAGCATTTTTATTTTTTATACAGAATTTGCATTAGGATAGAAGAAATTTTATCTCTATTTCTTATTATAAAAATATTTTAGGTGGATATAATTCCATGTCTTTAGGATACCTATATTTATAACCCATTTCCTAATATGATTTTATTCCTGAGAATAAGTTATGCACCAATTATTATAATAAATCTGATTTTTAAAAGAAAAGAGAGGAGAATAGAGGAAAGTAAGAGTTAATCAGTAAATATCAACTTTCAAATCAAAGTATATGAATGCAAATGACTTGTCTCCTTTTCTGTTATAAATAAAGCATAGTTTGCTGGCAGGCTATGCCAGATCTTCACTAACCTGTTTACAAAGTACCAGCTCTTGAAATATATAAATTCAAAAGTTATATCTGATTCTTATTCCAACATCATGGAAACCATCACTCGATAATATCCATTTTCTGCTAATGACTTTCATACTATCATTAAAACAAACCCATATTGAATTTTAATGAGGGTATTGCCTTGGCATTCTTCTGTAAAAAAATAACTTGCTATATTTAAATTCTTGATTCATTATCTACAATAATTCACACGTTTCTTGTACTTTAGCAAAGAATTATGAGCATGCAGAGATGAAGACAAGATTTTATAAATAATAATTTCACGTATAAAGACAGGCCATAGATTTTGGAAATTAAATATAAGTTTAGAATAAAAAACCTTTATTTGTTTGTTCCTCTGTTTGGCTTTGCTTTGCTTTGCTGTGTTAGCTTCCATTAATATTAATCCTTATATAAATTTAAAAATTATAAGTCCTTACAAAGTCCTTATAAGGACTGTGAAAGACAGAGGGTCATCTTCACAATTACATGTCTAAATGTGTGGTGATGTGTTGCCATTGATGATGAGATCATTATAAAAGTAAGAGGAGTTTGTTTTATTTTGTAAAAGTATACCTCTATCCCAATTTAAGATTCTCTTCGGCAATTCACTGTAATGCTATGGTATCTTCCTTTTTTTTGTGGTAACCTTTTTTGATAATATCCCTATAATTTCTCAGAAATAATGCTACAAGTAGATTAACAATTTCTAGCATACCAATATCAAAATGACAACACTATTAACATAATTAATGATGATATATATTTAACTTTAATCATTTTTAAAGGTATACTTTGTCCCAACAAAATCAAACCAAATATTCTTCTACTTTTTCAGTATGTTTTACATATAAGTGTAATAATTGTATTCAAAGATAACGATTAAGCTATAGGAATTCACTTTCATTTTCTTAGGTTTATTGTGTATGGCTTGCATTCAATGCTTCTTTGGGCCACTCTGCACATGATATACTTCTCTCAGAAGCCACCAAAGAATGTTGTTTTCCACTGACCAAAAAAATAAATGAATAAAGAAAATGGAGTATCTGGAGCTTTTACTACACCCCCACATAGACTATGGGTAGATTCCCTCTGATATCTCCAAAACTTCTGAAACTTTATTAAATACCCACCTATCCCCTTTTGTGTCAAATTAAAAAAAAAGAAGGTGATAGCTAACATAAGAAAAACAATATACAATAGGTACAATAATTATATACAATATATACAAACAATAAATGAGTAATTTCTGGTCCATTAACAATTGACAATTCCAAGAAAATATTTCATTGATTATCCTATTTTGATGAGTCCAAAGGATTATACCTAATTCATTTCCTTTCTAACTAAAATCTATTATTTTGATGTCTCTAAAACTTATAAGCTGTAACTTCAAAATTTCTTTTCTAAAACTGTCATTAGAAAACTGTAACTATAACTATCTCATCTTCAACTACCTCAGAGACCCAAGAAGGAAATAATATTTATGCAAATAACTAGGAAGTGCAAGCAACTTCCAAAAACTAGAAATGACAGAGATGATACCTATCTGCCTGGACAGTCACCCAAAGTTCCTTTATAAAGTAACTATTGGTACCAGTATATTTGATAGGGTAAAATCTCATTACTTAACCTTTACAATTTTTTTTATTAAATTCCCAGTTTAATTATATTTTAAAGCTGGTTTTAGAGTTGGATTGTGTCTCTCTACTTCTCTAAACTCAAGCATACTTGTTAAAGGAAATAAAAAAAAAATCTCTGTATCATATCAGATATGGGACAGAAGAATAACAAAAAATAAGGGACTATTCTATTGTTACTAATCCTATGCTCAATAAATCATTATATGTTTAGTTTCCTGTACATTGTGTTGGTTTTTAATCTCTTATCAGTTTTCTGCAGTGATCCAGGACAAGGCCTAATTGCGAACTTGAAATATCCAAAAGGAAGATTGAGCCCCACAACAATGGTTTCACATGAACTCTGACAAAGCCACTAGGCTGACAAACACCAATCAAAGATCAGATTTGGACTACAAACTGCTCAAGACAATTTTGTAGCAGCTCGATGAGATGAACCAGCTTCACAGATTACTATGGCCAGGACTTGAGACAAGCTGTGTGCTTTCCTGTTATGCAGAGACTGGACAACAAATGACACAGCTACTTATTTCAGAACTTGGCATTTAACAAAACTTTTCTTTTCAGGATCCCCAAAAGATGCCATCACCCCCAGTCAGCAGGAAGTAAACTTAAGACCACAGCGCCCACACTCCCAAGTGGTGGGGTGGGTTAGTTTTGAATCCCAAGTGGTGGGGTGGCTTGGTGTTGGTTGTTCAATCTGTTATGGATGATTGTCATTGTTTAGGTTAATTGGTTAAAAATTATTCATGGTTATGGTTATAAAAAAGTTAAACAAGAATGATTATATTAGAGATGTGTGTTTAAAAAATATAAAGAAAAAGGGGATACAGATATATAGGATATAGGGATTATGGAATCTTCTTTTAAAAGGATTTACTAGCTTTAAATATTTTATATTGCATTGGATTTCTGTATACAAACTGTGCATTTTGAGATTAATTGTGTCATTGTACAAATATTTCTATGCTTGTTTCAGGTAGTATACTTAATCAGTTTATCTAACATTGAAATCCAAATTGCTAGTCCATGAAAGTTTTTATTTCCAATAAATTAGAATATAAAGTAATGCAAGTCAGTAATTAGAGATTACATTCAGACATAGTCATGTTAGATATGTTTTCAAGTTCAAACAAATATATTTTAGATAAACAGGTCTTCTTCAAAAACTTCAGAGATCCATAGAATATGGCATTTAAAATATTTTTAGAACTTAAAGACTTTTCTGGACAGTGAGACAGGTCTGCTCCTGGCAGCCCCAATCTACTTCAAGAGGAAAGGGGCATTGAAGAAACTCCATATGGAGTCTACTTTCCTTGTGGCAGCAGTTAGTCATTGGATAAGAACCTGTTCCTGTATTGACTGCGTGACAGTGTGCTATTTGAACTGGACACGCAGGTTCCCTCAGAAAGTGACCTTTGAACTTTGACAGAACAAGCTGAGATGGTCCTTCAGGTTCCTGTTTTTCAGAGAAAACTATCAGAGATGGCCAATGGATGGTGTGAGGTGGTAGCCGCCCCTGGCACTCAGCCTGGATCTTCCTAGAGTTGAGTTGCTTGGGAATGCAGTCCAAAGTGGTGGTAAACTCCATCTAAAGCTAAATACCAGCACGAGGCCAATAACCAACAAATACCACAAGGGAAAGTTGAAAAGAACTTTGAAAAGAGTCTTCAATCTTCAGGACACAAGGAGAAAGGACTGAACTACACCAAAATGGACAGAGCAGATTTTCTGCTTCATTGAGATGAAAAGAGACTCTGGGCCTTCTGGAGCTTTTACTAACCCCGCACATAGACTGTGGATAGATTCCCTCTGATATCTCCAAAACTTTTGAAACTTCATTAAATCCCCACAGGAGTAAGTAATTGTAATTGAACACTATGCACACATAAAATAGAATGAGATGAGAATTTGGTAGCAAAGTGTATAGAATTGTAGCAAATAATACACAGCAAATAAACTCAAGTACAGAAAAACAAGTACTCTGTTATTGATGAAAACTAAAAATATTATTTCCATAGTAAGACAATAATTTCAAGAGGCTGATAATTGTAAACTTTTGAAGGAACTGAATTGGTAGATGGTCACTTATTGGTGCAGGAATGTAATATGATAGGGAAAACTTTTAGTGATCTATGGCATAGTGGGTTAGCTACCACTGATAAAATCAAATTGTATGTGTCAAGACAATGAAAGGGGAAGAGATTAAAAGTTTCCAAAATAAAGAGTAATACTTGTGGTGGTTTGAAATTGTTATCATGACAAAAATAAAAACTGAAGTGTGTGAATGTTAACTATTATCTCACATGAGAAATATGTTAGAAAATTAATCAGAGTCTCAACTTTAAAAGTACCAAAAACATTTATTTTGTACATGTGGGCCAAAAAGTATCCAATAGTAAATAATGAAGATATTTACTTTTAATCAAGTAAGAAATTTGGTAGTGTATCCTGCATGTGTTTATATGTATTGTAGTATTTTGTGTGCAGTGTGTGTGTGTGTGTGTGTGTGTGTGTGTGTGTGTGCACCAGTGATAACAGCACATGTGGACAACAGGTTTAAATTGTGAATTTTTATTTTCATTTTAGATATAGTATTGTGCAACCACATGTACCTGAATTTTATTTAGATTGGTTTATCATAAGCACCTAGCCTCTGTCTCTACCCAACAGTATTACACATATAATCACATATTGTAACATCTGACTTTATTTTACTCTGTCACACATTCATAATTATGTATTTAAGGCCAGAGTTTCATCATTTTCTATTGCTATCCTGCTTACTATTTGAACTGAAATCTCTTATTGAGTATGGTGCTCAGGGATTTGAAAAGATGAGCTAGTCAGTGAACTCTAGGAATCTTTATGTCTTTGCCTCCCTAGTGATAGAGTGAAGACATACATCATTATACCAAACTTCTAGGTCATTCTGTCCATAACCAGGTCTTCATATGTGAATAGAAATTATGTTAGTAACTGAGATATTTTTAAAGGCCTCTAATATTTTTACTTTAAAATTTGGATGAAATTAGTCAACATTATATGAAATTATTTATTTTGTTTTGTTACTGCTTGATTAGTTTATGTATTTGATATTGGTATAATTATGTTATGTTTCTTTAAATTAATATGGTTTTCATTTTTAAAAATTTTTAAATGGTGAATGTTATCTAATATATTAAGTCAATGAACATAAAATAGTTTATTTTAGACAAGAGGCTTATTTGTGTCCATTAAATTACATTAGGATTAATAAGAATGACCTATTTTTCCATCTGATATTCACAACTGATGTTAAAATGTCTTTCTATATGTTGTAAATAAAGGACTGTTTTGACCATGGCAGGCACCATAGAAGTAGGTGGAGGAATTGGGGCATAGGTATGAGAAGGAGGGTGGAGTCAGACACAGATCCAGCCAGATGCCCAAAGAAGAAACATGTAGGGAACACAGGTGAGCCACAGGCCATGTGGCAGACAGATTAATAAAAATGGGTTGAGTTAAGATTAAGTTAAAATGGGTTTGTTATCTTTCTTATGAACAATATTATCTTTGTTTTTATTTTAGGGGCTAACTTCTATCTTCTGTGTATATATGGATGTCTTACTTAAAGCTTATGTCTTAGAATAATATGTGGACAAACTTGAAAGTACAGACTTCTCCCTCAAGACATTTGGAAAGTACCCTCTGACTTTCTTTCATTCCAGATGTCAGAAATTAATGTAATGCTATATAACTATGCCACCCAGTTTAAGATTTAAGTGCCTTGTGTTCCAGGAAAGTGTATGTTGGTTGTAACTCAGAATTGATTTGACTTTCTACTTTCCCAGATGGCTCTTTAACTTACAGCCTGAGAGGTCTCTGATGAGTTTTTAAAGTCATTGATTTTTTAACTTGTTCAAATTTCCTATGCTTAAGGATGGTGGTAAGCCATACAAAGGATCTGTGACATGCCACAAATATGACTGAAAGTAGCCTACATTATATTTGCAATAACTGATTTCACAGTACATTAATTATATAAAATATTGCAAAATTATATAGATTAGTATTAATAATTTTAACCATATTTCTATGGCTGTAAAAGATGGTACTGAAGTTGCAATGATGAAATCCAGAGAAGCAAAACAATGTTTAAAAATTGTCTATTATTATTTTTTAAATGATGTTTCATTTAATGTGGGATCAAAAATATTTTTATTCACTAGGCAGTATAAGTACATAAGAGTGAATATCAAATACATTTCATTGTATTTTATGATGGCTAATGTTAATTGTCAAACTAACAAAAATATAAAATCATAAAAGGAGATGAGCTTTTTGGCAGTTATCTAGGGCATTGTCTTGATTGAAATTCCCTTGAAGTGGATAACCTGCCTACTGTGGGTGACACAATTTCGTATGCAGAAGATTCTGTACTGTATATGATAGAGGAAGTGAGTTAAATACTAGCTGTATATATTTCTTGTTTTCTGATTTATTTTCCCGTGGAGAGATTTTGATCAATTTAGTCAGTTTATTCCAGAGACTCAGAGACTTGCTTCATTGGGAGTTCAAGTCCACTTTGAACATGCTATTACAATAAACCATAACTAGGAATTCTGAGTTAAGATGAACCTATTGTTCTTCAAATTATTTTTTCAAAACATTTTGCTGTTGCATTTTGGTTTTCCTTTAGTGTGGCAATTGCTATGCCTTGGTACTTCCACTTTAGAAAATAGACATCTGTCTTCTGTGGCTCCTATTTTGATAGTTTGTAAATTCATTTCTATTTTATAGATGTTCATAATTAAGAAAACTTGACCTTAAAATGTGTTGGAGTTGTTAAATATTACAAAGACTTTCATGGTTGAATTTAACGTATTTTAAATTAATATCATTGTCACAAGCCTATGGGGATAAGAAATGAAAGTTAATGGTTTAAGTATACTATAATTGACTATCAATGTGACAAGCAGTGGAGTTTTGATGAGTATTAATTGTAAACTTAACAAAATTCTAAAGTCACTTCCATTATGGGACACTGTGAAAGATTAGCTTGAGTTAAACTTAGTTAATATAGGTTGACTCTACTGTTATGAGTAAGACTTTTATACAAGCTGGGTAATCCTAGACAACATAAGATAGAGAAAGTCAGCTGAGTATCAGTATGTGTTTGTTTGTGCTGTATTACTTTGCCATGGACACAGTTTGACCATCTGCTACAAGCTTCTGCCACTACAACTTCTGCATTATGATGGACTACAGCTGAGAATCCTCAGACAAAGTAAACCCATCTCCCTTAAATTTATTTCACTCTATATTTTTCTTTCTCTCTTTAGAAACCAAGCAGTCAACATTAGAAGAATTGAGGATATTTTCTTGGCCTACTACTCACTTTCATCCCTGGGTTCTATCTATCTGGGGATTGTGCATGCTTCTACAGTCTCTCTGAGTTCATATGCATATCAGTACTTTAGTGTCTTTCAGACACTGTTTCCTTGGACACCTATATTAAGTCAAAGTTTATAGAAATTTATATGGCCCAAGGTTTATAGCAATCAGTACAACCCAGCCACACAGTGTGGTGATTACGAGTGTGATCCAATATATCCATCTCAATATATTATTATCAATGGAATAATAATTCAGCAGAAGCTCAAAGGGGTTAAAACAGATTCTAAATTTAATGTGACAATCTTTGATACAAATTTAAAATTTCAGGGACTCTGAATGAGACTTAACTAGGCCCTTTGAATGTGGATGAAAGTTGTGTCTTGAGGACTGTGTGGGGCTTCTGTCAGTGAGACCAGGAATTCACCCTAGTACATGAACTATCTTTCTGGAGCCCATTCCTATAGAGGAATACCATGCTTAGCCTTGATACAGAGGGGAGGCTCTTAGCCCCACCTCAAATTTATACATCATACTTTGCTGACATTCCTTGGGAAGCCTTACTCTCCCTGAGCAGTGGCTAGGATAGGGTGAGGGGAAGTTTTGGGTGAGTGGAAGGAGGGAGGACAGCGGTTGTTATGTAACAAAAATTAAATAATAAAAACTTATGTAAAGTAATTTTTATATATACTACTATCTCTATGGAATTTGTGAATACAATAGTCATATTGGCAGATTATCTAAGAATCAAATCCATGAGCATGCTTGTGTGAGATGATTCATGTTGTTACAGAGGTGAGAGAATGCACCTTAACAATCGACAACAACATTCCGTAAGTTTGAGTCTTGGAGTGAGGAAACAAGAGATAAGAATGAGAATAAAGCGTGCATTGTACACCATTTTCTGACGTGGACAATGTGTGACTTGCTCTCTCAAACTGCTGAAGTCCTGACCTCACTGCTATTAATGTTCATTGGCAGCACTCTGAAAACAACCTATATGTCCCCCCAATTGAATAATAGCTTTTTTAAAATGTGGTACATTTATACGATGAAGTACTACTAAGCAGAAAGAAAATGACATACTGAAAAGTGCAGGCAAGTGGGTGGAACTAGAAAAAAAGTTATCCTGAGTGAGGTAGCACAAACCGAGAAAGACAAACATAGTATATAATCTTTCATAAGTAGATATTAGACCTAAAGCAAAGGATATCCAGGCTGCAAATAAAAAACCCCTGAAAAGCTGGGTAACAAGGAAATACCCATGACAGATATCCATGGACCTTCTCGCAAAGGAAATATAGAGAAAATCTAAGTAAATTGGGACCATAGGGGGAGGGGCTAAGGAGAAGTGGGAAGAAAACATGAGGGAATGAGATGGTTGGACTGTAAAAGAACAGAGGACAAAAAATAGATACATTGATAGAGACATTGTGGGATTAGAGAGATACTTGTTGCTAGGGGAATACTCAAGAACCCACAAAGATGACTCCAGCTAAGACTCAAAGAAATTGTGGATATGGTACCTAAACTGGCCTTTTCCTATAATCAAATTAATGACCATCTTAATTGTCATTATAGAACCTTCATCCAGGTTCTATATGGAAAAAGATGCAGAGATCCACAGCTAAGCACTGGATCAAGCTGCTAAACCAGTCAAAGAGAGGGAGAAGGGATTATGTGAGCAAAGGGGATAAGATTATGATCAAGAAACCCACAGACACAGCTGACCTGAGCTATTGGGAGCCCACTGACTGAACTAACAGATGGGGAACCTGCATGAGAATGAACTTGGCTCTCTGAATGTGGATGACATCTGAATGGTATGGGTAATTTATGAGTCCTCTGGTATTGGAACCAGAACTTATTCCTGTGTTCTTGTTGCCCATTCTCTACAGATAAACACTTTGTTCACCTTTGACACCTGGGGGAGAGGCTTATTTCTACTTCAACTGGATATCCTAGACTGCATTGACTAACCCTGGGAGTCTTTACCCTCTCTGAGGAATGAATGGGGGATGGGGTAAGGTGAAGCTCTGGAATGATTGGCAAGAGAGGAGGGGGGAGAACTATGTTGTGCCTCCCCCCCCCACTTAACCCTCCCATTCTCTCATATTCTCTTCTCACCTCTCCTTGCGCTTTTATGACCTAAATTATTCAAAAGATCTTCTCTCTTTCCCTTTCCTATCTGGATCTCTGGATGTCTCTCTTAGGTTCCTCCTGTTACCTAGCTGCTTAAGCATTGTGGATTGTAGACTGGTCATCTTTTTTTTTTTTTTTTTTGACATAAAGCAATGGTAGGTATGTTTAAAAAACAACAACAAAACCTTTTAAATAAAAATATATAAAGTAATATGTAATTTTTATTAATAGTGGTAATTTAATGTTAATTACTTCTATAATGGTCATTAAATATGTCTTAATTACCTGCTTGTGCATTATTCTCAGATAGGAGTTGTTTCCAAAACATCCCTCTGAGATGCTCATTTGCACATATTCCATAGGAAAGTACATTCAAAAGCACATTGGCATTAATAAAGACATAATTTTTTAAATGAACATGTTATTCACTTAATTGTATTAATAGGGTTTTTGTTTTTAAAGTATCATGGATGCCAAAATGTGTAAAGTTTCTCTACTAATAAAACAAAATGGAAAACTTACAATGCTGCAAAAGCATTCAAGATGTAAAAATGAATATTAGACTCTATATAGTTAAATTGCCATCGTGATCATGGAAATGCTTTCAAACTTATTAAATATATTATGATAGTTTTTATTTTTACAGGATTATTCTTTATTGGTATATAAGAATATTTATATAAAATACATATTTCTAAAATTATTTATTTATTTGATAAAATTATAAAGTTTACTTATGGTGAACAAAACTAATAATACATAAAATTTTGGTACTCTAAACACCATATTCAAATGTGGAAGCACTTTTATAAAATTATTAGAGTAAAATCAAAACAAAAATTAAAAATTCAATACATTTCATAAAAATGGGTGGATGTCAGAGAGATGAGATAATGGAATTGGGGGAAGAGAATAAAACATATCTCTAGGTCATAGAGGCCACCTGAAGACAATCTTAGCTTTTGGGTAAATGAAGTCTAGTTGTCTTCTAAGTCAATACATTCATTTTCTCTTTATCACGTGTTCCAGATATAGCTAAACAAGAAGAGGAATTAAGATTGGAATGATGAGTCTAAAAACTATTTGATTAAGTGCTGGACCTGCAACATTACAACATTCATGAGAGTTCATGAGGTCATTGGATTCTAATCAGTCAAAAGGCTTTTTAAGAATTCTTATCCACACAAAAATCAAGTCTATTTTAACAATATAATAATGAAAATATTTAATTCTAAAATTCTTCTGTTATCAATTAAGCACTTGATTTACTAAAAATGAATGTGAGTAAAAGAGACACACAGTAAACACTGTATTATTCGACTTCCAGTTATGTAACCAAACTAGAAAATATGAAAGAGCGTGGAACAACATGAAGACGGATATATATGTAGGCAAGTGAACCTGGACACAAAACCCAGAAGTAAGCCCATTTATGGAAGCCAATTTTTTGTTAACTAACTGAAAATTATCTATCTTCTATAAATAATCCTGGGAAAAATATTTATGTACATGCTTGAATCAGGAAGTAGACCCTTTCCTCAACAAACTCAAAGTTAACTCAAAATACTTTCGTGATTGAAATGATAGCTTAAAGCATAACATTTTTACATAAAGGGGAGATAAAGTATGAATTAATGAAACATAGAAAGCTTTTAAATGCACTATCTCGGCTCCAGTAATCAAGAAAAGTATGTAAAGTAGTCACAATTGTAAAAATAAGGTGGGGGATGTTGCTCAGCTGTTAGTTACTTGCATAGAGTACACTAAACCTCAGTTAGATTACCTGAGTACCCTTCAGTTGAGAAACGGGCAGGAAGTTGAGAAAGGGGCAGGAACAATAACAAATAATAATAATAATAATAATAATAATAATAATAATAATAATAATAATACTCAAGAAATCTCATCCATACAGCTTCCTAAAGAACACCTGAACAACAATGTGAACTGCTGTGCCAATTTCTTTCTGCTATGACTGCCATAAAAAATACATCGTCAAATTTTAATCTCAAATAACCCTTTCTTGCTAAAGTTGCTTTGTTAGGGTGTTTTGTCATATTAAATAACTAACACAATGCTAAAACTAAAGATAACTTTAAAATCTAAGAATAACTTGGTTTGCTTGATTGATGGATTTTCTGTTTTGTTTTGAGATAAGATTTCTCTGTGTAGCTCTGACTGATCTCCATTTCACTCCGAATACAAGAGTGGACTCAAAGTCAGAGAGATCCTCCTGCCTCTGTATCCTGAGTGTCGGGATTAAAGGCATGTGCCACCACTGCCTAGACAGAATGTCATAATTTTTGTTGTGAGCCTATCAGCCGTTGGCCCATCTCTTCAGTCTATCATACTTTGGAAAATAGTAAAGAAATACTGTAACAAGTCTTACTCATACAGCTTTATATTTCTGCTGATTAGTTTCTACTGATTAAAATCAACTAGTTATTGTATAGTGTGTTCGTACGTATTTTAAGACAACATTTTTGTTATTTTACCAAGAAATGGTAATACTAGACTTTGTCATAGTAATTGTATGTATATGAGGCAAAGTTGCATTTATGCAAACTTCCTTAATGTTTGCAAAGAGAGAGATGCACGTTCGTCCTTTTGTGAAGATGCCTGGCAGTTTTTAAACCACAGGCTATAAACCATTAACACATATACCCTTTCAGACAATCTGTTTTGGTTTAGCTACTTATATCTTCTTACAGATATTAAGCCAGTTAAGTGACCTTTTAAGTTGGAATTGTTAACAAAAATTTACCTTAGCTAGAGAGGACAGGTCCCTTGCCAGTTCTTATGTTTTTGTCCTGTGCTACTTCACTGTCTTTGCTTCTCAAACCTTCACAGTGTTCTGATTAAGAATAACACTTCATGCTGTTACTGAGGGAAACTACAGAGAATATAAAATCACTCACCACTGGTGTGTGAGGAGATCTGGGACTCTCATGCTTTTGTAGCACTACTTCCCTCTCAAATAAATGTGAAGTAGTTCAACTTTTGTGTAAGGCACATGCCTGCGTTTCACACTTCCTAACTATAGCCTCTCTCTCAAACTCTCTCTCTCTCTCCTCTATGTTTCTTTCTCTCTCTCTCTAACTTTCTCACACAATTGCAATAATAAAGCCTATTTGCAAGTGTCTTTTTTCATATCCTGGGCATAACATACATTTATACATTTCACTATTTATTAATGATGTTAAATGCTTCCTAGGGCTTTTAGAAAACTAGTTTTCTGAAACTTTCAATATCTACTGACTAAATAAATTTTTTCTAAGATATATAAACAAACATGACTTTTTTTAGATTTATAGAAAAAAATAATGTCTATTCTGTGAGCTGACAAGGTAATTAAATGTATTTTACAAGATTACAATATTTGAAGCTTGCCTACTTTATTTTTTACAATTTTTATTTTAAATTTATCCTGTTCTTATCTTAGGAAAAATGCCATTTGTAGGTAAAAATTATAGTTGTTAATAGAGATATGACATAGATGGAATTATATTTATATTTCAATAATTTTCACAACTAGCTCATTTTTTGAAAGGTTGGTTAAGATTACAGAGTCATTAATGGAAATGCATTGTGGTCTATGTTTACATATTAGATAAAATCCAGCTGAGAATGAAGACATGTTTCTTCCCAAAACAGGTAGGTACAAAATACTATTTAGTCTCATTGTATAATTGGTAAAGTATAACTAATTTTCATTTCCAAATTTAATTGATTTGAGAAAATCCCAGGAGTTAGGTAATGAGACTGTGAAGGTGTTTCTACAGACGTTTTTGGCAGACCTGTTCTGTCTTAAAGAATAATATAATGCTTAGGTGGATTCCATGAGGGCAGAATTTTCATGATTTAATTGCTTCCCAAAGGTCATAACTCTTAATGTTGTTGCACTGAGCTACAGCTTGGAATTTCCATGGAACACTATTATTTGAACAATGGTAGATCCCCACAGTGGCAGAAAACTAACTTTTATTTCTCCTCTTCTATCAGAATCAATGTCTGATCACCTGGGAAAGGAACTGGATTGTTTACAACTGAAATGTTGGTGTTGTTTTATTGTTTTATTTTTCTCTTTCAGCTAATAATTTTTAAATATGTTTGGAGTTTTTATGCTTGGGCATTTTAAACACGTATGCAATGTGCTTTTTATAAAACCCACCCACTTGTACTTTCCTTTCAACTCTCCAATAAACCTTCACCACATCTGTCTCCCAATGTCAGGTACTGTTTGATTCTTAAGTATTGACTAGAACTGGTGCTGCCAGTATGTCTGTGAGTGTTGGTCTCACCATTGTCTACTTGCACGATGCTGATTCCTAACACAATTCCTGCTGCTCATTCCCTCAGAAGCCAACTGCCCATATTTCCTTAGCATTTTCTCTGTAGCCCTGGATGGTAGCTATTGTAGTCTGGGAGTTTGAATAAGAATGGTCCTCATAGGTACATGGATGTGAATTCCTTGCTTGGTGTAACTTGATGCTTTGAAGCATTAGGAGTGGCCTATTTGGGGACAATATCACTGGGGTTGGGCTTAGAGATTTCAAAGCCTATTCCATGACCTTTCTCTGTCTCTGCATGTCTTTTTCCATCTCTACCCCTCTCTCTGTTACTCTCTCTCTCTGCCTCTCTGACTCATGAAAGTAGATCAGATGTAAACTCTCAGCTATTGCTACATCACCATGCCCGCCTGCTTTTTACAGTCAGAAAACATGTTGGTAGTCATAAAAGACTATTAAAAACACCATCAAAAACTATAAACAGATCCCAAACTATTTTTTTTTCTTATAAGTTGCCTTGGACATGGTATCTGCTCACAGCAATAAATGAGTCAGTAATATAGATATACTAAATCTTGCAGAAAGTATATAGTATTTTTATGCTTGGATTTCATGGAAATGGATATAAATGCAATTGTAACTTTCTCCTCATTTCTGTATCTACAGGGTCCCACAGTAATGAGTTCATGATAAGTGGACATAGTTGTTGTATCTGATTCTCTCAGAGATTTGAAATGCCCAAATTTGATTTCATATATGTATGTTTTACTGACATATATATCACACATAATAAAATACATCATATTGATTATTGAATGACTAGGCCTATAACTCAGTAGTAGAGCATATGCCTAGCATTTCAAAAGACGAAATTCATATTTTCCAATATAAGTTTGAATAGATATTAGTAAATTCCCTTATCGTGAAAACACTTTCAGTATATAATGAAAGATCATTATCATCAGTTCATTTATGAACTGAATTGTGCTGTTTCTTCGCCTAAAATGTCATATATAAAAACTCTACTTCTCAGTGTAAGGGTTTTTTAGCTACGATTATTATATGGGAAATTGTTGTGAAGATGAATACCTAATATTTATTGTCTATTGCCTCTATTAGATGATATAGACTGGACATATCTTTATGCACTTGTGGAAGAAATAAAAAGAGGTCACAGGGAGAAGGCAGCATCAATACCACCTAAAATATACCTGAAAGTATTCTGACCTTAGAAATTGATCATAAAAAACAGAGTGAAATGGCCACCTAAAGCCACATGTGCTTAATATTGTCTGACCTTAGAAGCTAAGCACAGGTTAGATAGCTCAGTAGTTTAAAGTGTGAACTGTTCTTTAAGAGGACTTATGTAACATGTTCTTGAGAATCCAGCTCCAGAGAATTTGATGCCTTCTTCTAGCCTTTCTGATCCCCAGTGTTCACGTGCACATACATGCCCCTCGACTCCAGGCATATACACGTGCTTAAAATAAAATAAATTAAAGACAATAACTGGGAAAATAAATGTATGTTGTTTAAACAGTCCTGTTTGTAGAAAACTGGGAGGTAGCCTGAATTAACTAATGAACTTCAAAAAAACCTGTTTTATAATTATTCACAGTCTGTTGTTATAAACCTAACAATAACCACAAATCCTGGCAATAAATTATCTTTCATCTTTTTCTTTCACTTTCTGGTCAATTCTGGCAAGTGGGACATTACATAATGTATGTGATTTTATATTTGGGTTATTTCAATTAGGTTGTTGGCAAGGCATACCTGTGCTTCATCACACACCAATATTTTGCTATTTTTATGGCAACAGAATGTTCTCATTTGTTTACTCATGTATTCATTGATGAATACTTGGGTGGATTCTACCGTTTGGTTATTTTCATAGAATTGTTTGAAACTTCAAACTCCTGTTAGCATCAGCAACTAGCACTCATTCTCTTAAGATAAACTTAGAATTATGAGAAGAATTGCTGGGGCTCATGTAAGTTTCACTTTTGAGGAATTGCCCATTTTCTTAGTAGCTGCAATATGTTCCCTTTCCACTAACAATGGATAGCACTGAATAACTTCCTTTAGATTTTCTTTTAGATATTTGTAAACCAACTGTTTTGTTATAGTTCTTGCTAAACTGTGATTTTTGAGATTCAATTATGTAAGATAGTTTTGAAGCATTTTGAATTCCATTTTACTTCTTAAAACATTGTTACATAGAATATTTTATACAAAAATCATCTCCCTCCAACTGTATCTTTCCTCTTTCACTTTACAAAATATGTTGCATTTATCATCTTGATTTTAGATTTTTCTTTACATATTTTTATATTTACTCTAATATGCAACTCTTTCTAACTGTATTATATGAAATTGTTATACTTTTGTACCTATAAATTAATGATTTTTAAAAATTCAGTGAACATGTGTGTGTGTGTTTGTGTGTGTGTGTGTGTGTGTGTGTGTGTGTGTGTGTACAATATTTATCTCTGTAGACTAAGCTGTCATGGATTTCTCTACATAGCCAAGGCTGACCATAAATATTTAATCCTGTTATGGAGCAACACTACATTTTTATATACTTTTCTTCTTTCACTTTTTACTTTTTATTCTAGTATAAATTAGACACAAGTTAGCACTGCATCCTGTCATTCTACCAGACTCTGGTTTCTAGAGTTTATAATATTTTTCCTTTAAATTGTGCTGTGTGAATGTTTGTCTATATGCTGTGAATATCATTCTTTAAATAAAGAGACTGTTTTGGCCTAAACAAAGGCACCATAGCAGTAGGTGGGAAATCAGAACACAGGTAGGAAAAGGAGGGCAGAGGAGTCAGACAGAAATGGGATCCAGCACCAAAGAAACAAGGTGTAATGAAATAAGTAAGTCATGGGCCACATAGCAAGACAAAATAATGGGAATAAGTTGAATTAAGATGAAAGAGCTAGCTAGCAATGTGCCTGAACCATTGGCCAAACAGCATGAACCTAATATAAAAGTCTGTATGTTTCTTTGAGACTTTGGAATTACTGGTCCAGATAAGCAAGCAGTGGCCGGCAGGTTTGAACTGTGAAGATAGTCTGGGCCAGAAATCTCTTTCTGCAAAATTAGGTCATTTCTTTTCTTAATTAAATGTGTGTATTGATCATTTATTCATTTATTTTAATTTTTACCAGTAAAGTCAGTTAACATTTCCAGCTTCTTCTAGCCATTTGCAGTGTCCCATGGCCGTGCATGCACTGTCAGCATTCAAACAAAATGTTTAGTCATCCTAAGCCTTACATCCTATATAATCTATGTGTCTGCACTGTGGCTAAGTAACCCCCATATGCATGCTCTGAACTATCTTTAAAAGCAGACCCCACTTTTTCCGTGGTCTCATCCTCCTTTCTACCACAATTCTTCTAGGCAGGCTTTTTTTTTTTTTTTTTTTTTTTTTTTTTTTTTTTTTTTTTTTTTTTTTAACTTCATTGTCTACAAATAAGCTCTTAAAGTAGGTGTTCTTACATTTTTTGTCAGTTTTTAATGCTAATAAATACAACAGAATCTATGATCTTTGGCTATCATAATTTTCAGGTACAGAAATTTCATTATTTTATGTGTTTATTTGTGGAGAATATGAACAATTTTTTTTCCTGCAGAAACATTATTGTGCTTCAAATTTAAATGGATGTATTTTATGTGTTTTACTATTTTAAAATATGTTTCGTGAAATCTTTGCCTGGAAAACCATATCTTGCTGCTATGATGTCAACTTTGTCATACTTTCTGTGAATTTATGCATCTAGAAGCATTTGGTTAAAAACTAGACAACATAAATATTATATATGTGTGTATATGTGTATATGTTAGAGAGGCTAGGTTCTCTCATATTTTTCTAAGAATCACAAAATTTGAAATAATATAGAATTATAGGAATCTAAGCCTTGTGTGCATATTCTTGTGAACTTTCTCACACTTTTAATATTTTTCTTTCTTTTTGATTTAGCATATACTGAGTTTTTCTGTCAACTTCTTTATATATGTGTAATGCTTTTTTAGCAATCTTTAATGTCCACTCTACTTCTATTGCCATGCATCCTGTACAATTCCCTCATCACACTTATGGCTCTCTCTTGCTTGCTTTCTTCTCTCTTTCTTTCTTTCTATCTGTCTGAATCTGTCTTTGTGTCTGTATGCTTGTCTTTTATCTCTGTGTATGTTTTTTAAGTTTTGATGAATTTAACCTATATCCCATTTATGATCATGGGTTAGAACTATTTGTCAAAAAATGTTTCCTTTTCAATTTCTAACTCATTTTCCTTTTATTCATCTGGCCTTTAGTTAGGGATCCCTTTCAAGAAAACATCTATTTGATCACCTAGCTTGATTTAAAGAATAAAACATGTTTCTTCTGTGGTATTTTTTTCCTTTACAAATTTCTAGTCTGTGGCTGTTCTGCTAGCTTAATTACTCTGTTCTCAGATCTTCAGATCTTTAATCAAAGCACACACTCATGTTTTGGGAAACAGGATGGGTGGATGAGGAGGGGTGAGGCTGAAGGCTGATTAGGAGGGATTGGGAGGTTGGAAGGGAGGGGGAGAGCAAGGGGATACATAGATAAAAATGACAATTTTTAAGATAAAATATTTTTAAAAGGACAAAGAAAGAATGAGTGTGTTCATGTGTATATGTGTGTACGCATTCAAATGAAATTTTGTATAGGTCTAAAATATAAAGTTGGTGTGTGGTCTTCCAAAAAAAGTAAAAAATCATTTCAAGTGTATATTATTAATCTTTTTCTAAAAGTAATCTATCTGGTTTGATTCATGCCATCATACCTCATCTTGTTTCTATGAAAATTATCACATTTAATAGTTCTTGATCCATACAGGATATATGGTCATTTATAGTTGGTATGAAGTTCACCTTACCTTTTTGACAGCTTTTAAAAATCACTAGTTTTGGGGTTCTGGAGAGATTTTTCAACAGTTACATCCTATTCCGTAGAGCAACACAGGCTTTTTTCTCAGCACCAGGTCAGTTCACTTACACCTTTAGGTATAGCTATTTGGCTTCCATGGACACCCCCTGCAAATGTAACTGGACAATAAAATAAAAATTAAAAATAAGCTTCACCCTTGAAACTTTATTTCAAGATGGTTCTGTCCAACCTACTTGTAATTTGAGCATATTCTTTAACAATTAAGCTGAAATCACCACATTTCTGATGAAATTTAGCTGTTGTTTATAGAACTGATCATGTTCCTGTCCTTATGTGAATGTTTTCAAACTTCTATTAAAGTTATGTTTCAATTTTCAATATTTTTTAAACTCAATTCTCTGAAGTTCTCCATGATTCTATGATATGAGAAATTTTTCAGGGAGATATATTCTTTGGATTATATGACTATCAATCAGACATTTTTATCAGTTATTTTCCAAATAGAAAGTTCAGTATTCTTCATATATTAAAAATAATTCTGATTGAGATGGCATATGCTGTTTGGACAAGAGAGGGCTCTTATAAGTCACAGTGTTATTAAATATATTTATAAATATAAACCAGGGCTTGTAGCATCTGGCTGTGGCAGAGAAGTCATACGTAAGTGAGAATACATGTCTTAAGAAAACGTATCATTCTGGATGTTAGGAGTTACAAATACTTGGTAGATGAATAATAATTTTTTTTCAGAAAATAAACCTCATCTCTCCAAAACAGAGGTTCGTAGAAAATTCTTATACAATGAACAGTAAATGCTAACCATTTTAGATTGAACTCATATCAAGCTAACAGGGTTGCTGCCATTTCTTATTTATCTATCAAATAAAAAAAAAAAACTGGCATTTTTTTTTCAATTTCTAAACTGAGCCATTACAAACCTGTATCATTCTACTGTTTCCTATAATTTAATATTATGCTATAGAACTATTTCATATTCTTATTTATTGATAAAGCTGAGGTAAGTGACATTAGTCACAGATAATATTTCAAACTGCAGGGTAAAGTGCCCTACACATTTCCCATGTGATGTACTTAATCTATAATAGTTATTTATTTGTTATATTTTAAAATATTAAGCATATAAAATAACTTTTACTCTTAACAATATTTTATTAATTTTTTAATATCCAATACATGTTTATTATATTTAGCCTCCTTCTACTCTCAGATCCATCCTCACTTGACCACATAAATTTGTGTCTTCATTGCTCTGTACTCAGGAGTGCTATTTGTGCTTCCCAATAATTTACTGGTTAGTGATCACTAGTGTTTTATTGAAAATATATTATTGTAAACATTTTTTGAGCATAATTACCATCCTACACACCTAAAACATCCCTACACATCATAATTCATGCACTCTATGTCTCTCACTAGAAAGCTAACAGGCATCTGAAGAATAACGAAAAAGTAAATAAATAACATAAAAATAAAAAATGTGGATTAAGACAAATCCACTAACAGAAAAAAAGTACAAGAAACAAAAGCTGATACACACAAATTCACTTCTATAAAAACACAAAAATAAAAGCTATAGTAGATACACAAAGAACCTATAATCTATTATAATAGTAACAAATACATAACAAAATCCTGAAAGACAAAGCCAATGAGTTTTGTGTTGGTTATATACAATTTGTTATGGGGTCTTTCTTTAAGCACACTATATGCCCCTAGTAAAACTCCATTGGAGAGAACTAATTTTTCAGTTGTTAGTGGAGATCAACTGGAAATAACTTTTTCTATGGGATTGAGGCTGTGTCTACTTCTCTACTTGGCACTGAGACCCCTAAATCCATACAAGAGAGACCTGTATGAACTCTGCACCTCCTCTGTGAGTGTTATACATAGAACTTTCAAGCTATCCAGTGTAGATGAAGCATTTTGTCAGTTCCAGGTTGATTTTCCATCTTTTGCAGATGTTATGGCTTAGATATTTTTGATAGTGACCAAGTTATACCAAAAGGTTTTATAGATTATTACTAACTTTTTCATAATATTTTCTAAGTATTTTCAAGATTATAATTTAATTATATTTCTCCCTTTCCTTTCTTCACTACCAATTCTCTCATATATCTTCAAATCTTTCCTTCAAGCTCATAGACTCCTCTTTTGCTAATTGTTAGTGAATGAATATATATTTTTAATTATAACCTGTTGAGCACATATAGTGTTGCTTGTATGTATATTTTCAATGGTGACTACTTGGTCTTAGACAATCAACTGCTGTTCTTTTCCCTGGAGAGGAGGACCTCTCCCCCTCCCAGCTTTCTTCAGTTGTCTGTCACTCTTTGTACAGTGCTGAGGCATTCTGGGATTTTCTTCTATATGTTCTTTGGCATAGTCCTTGTTCAGTTTATGTTTCAGTGTTCATATAAAATATTAAGAGTACAAATTCTCATGTCGCTAGAAAACAGATTTTTATAGTAGTCTTTCTGATCATCTTATACTGACAGCCTTTCTGCCCCTTCTTCCACAATGTTTTCTGATTCTTAGGTATAAGAGTGTTTTAAAGATGTATCCAATGGTCCTTAGATGTACAAGCTCTAAAGTTTGCTTAGTTGTTGGCCTTATTTGAGACCTCTATTAGTTTGTTGTAAAAGGGAGCTTTCTGATAAGTAGACTATACTTATTTGTGGGTTTAAAGACAAATGTTTATTGATTATTGTTAGGCCTTATTCTACTTTCATAAATTAGTTGTTGTAGATTACAGTCCAATTACCATGATTTACTGGATATGTAGCCATTTCTTAAATTATATTTTATTTTATTAACATTTCATTTATGTTACATTCTGACCACAGATTCCCCTTCCTCTTCTTCCATTCCCTCCCCCAGCTCCAAACTGTTCCACTCCCTAACCACACCACCTGTTTCCCACACTGGATTACATTACCTTTCTTTGATGAAGGGGAGAGGCTGAGTCTTTCCTCAACTTGAATCCCATCAGAAGCCTGCCCATATCTTATTTGAGCCATATCTTTTAAAAGAGAAATGTACATATCAGATACCACTCTCATGACACTTCTTACTTCAAGCGTATGAATCCACCCTAAAATAATAAAATAATTTAATTGAAACAAAATTTAAATGATCTAAATTCTTTTGTTGAAACTTTCATTGTCTCAATAAATGAATATTTAGTATATTTTATTGTTCTAATTATACTTAATAAGAAAATGAAAAGTCATAATATATATATATGATAAACATATTTGAAAGACAAAAATTCCTAAGTAAGCTGTTCACATTAAGTGAGATGGAGGGGTTTGTTTCTTGGTTGGTTAGTTTCTTTTTTATGTAGAGCTTTCAAAAACATTTTCAACAAATAGGAAACTAATCCTGTGCTACACAGAGAACTAAAATAGTTAATATTGTTGGAGAAGTAGGAAAAATTGTGGACTAAAGACTCATTTATACCACCAAAGATTACTGCTTTTATTTACTATCTACTCAAGAGACTTCTTTTTTCTGCTTATCCATATTTAGTGAATGTTTATGCATGTCAGCTATAAACGCAAGGAAGTAAGAAAAAGAGTGAACAATGCTTTCATTTCTCACCTGACAGATACAATGGAGTGAGATATGGCTGTAAGTTGAGAAGTGATACTGTAGCAAATATTTTGCTACTTGAAGGTACTAGATAAAAGCTGTATGTTATGATTTAGAAAACCAAGAGAAAATGCAGATGAGTCAGTTTCAGCAATCACATTGTAGATGGATTTGCTAAATTATAGTGATAACCAAGAAAAAAGACTCATCACAGCAATAAATTTAGCTTGGATTGTAAAAGACATTGCCTTTCCTTGGTGACCTTAATATTTATAAAAATTACTCCTAACCCAATCTTGACTTTGGGATGAGAAAATTGGACTTGCCTGCAGTGTATGTGCCACTCTGAGCTGACTCAACTTGGGACTTCTTGCACATAGGCAGAGGGATTGGGGCATGGTGATGGGGGGGGGAATGGGGGGGGCTGGCTGAAGGCTGACTGGGAGGGATTAGAAGAAGGGAAGGGAAGGGGATCAGTGGGATATATGGATAGAAAAGTCATTGTTTATAAAAAAAAAAATTCAAAAAATGTAAGTTAAAAAGTAAAAGAAAAATTAGTTTATTAAAGGAAGATTTTTAGTGGTATAAGAAATCAACACCATTAGCATGGGCTTCTAATTACAGGAGTAAGATTGTTTTAGTTGTAAAACAGTCAAACTCTACAGCAACAGACAAAGACCTCTGTGTTTTTAAATTCCAGTCACTGTGAAACTTCCACACACCATTTTGTGACACAAGGCTGTCCAAAATGACTCCAGTTTAATCCATATGATAGGAAATGATCTATACAGCACTTTCAAAGAGAAATCTGAGAGCTCTAGCTCTACAGTATATCATTTCCTCCAGGAAATAAAGGGGCTTTTAAATTTTTAAACTTGTTTTAAATTTACTTTAGTTCTTCAAATAGAAAGAAAAAAACAAGTTAGCACATCTCTCTTACAGCAATGCTCTATCCCATTTTAACTTATATTCCTATACTAGCAGAAGAGATTTTGTCTGAACTTTTCTAGAAGGAGTGGTTTTCATGAAAGCATCTGAGATATGTGGTGAGCAGCCATTGGTATACTCAGTTTCCTCTCAGGATTTGGTGCTCTTAGTTAACTGTACTTTACCAGATTCATTCCTAGAGGGTGGAAAGCCTTGTTTGCCTTTTTCACAATGCTCCTTTGTTGCACAAACTATCCTGAATACCACGTGTGAAAGATCACCTCACAAACACAAATTCCGATAATTTCATCAAAATATTGTTTTGCAGACCAACCAGCTATTTTTGATTGTCAAGCGAGAACTGTGTGCTTTCTAACTTTTGACATGTTAGGCAGGACTGGGAGTTACTTCCTCCTGTCTTCATTTTAGTACACCCCTGCTAGCAAGATCCTGTCAGCTGTTGCTAGGATGGTGATGACTGCTTTTTCTTACTCTTTGAAGTCTTTGTTAACTTTATATTTAAATCTTTGCTTGACATTTTTTTTCTCCTCTTAGTTCTTTGCACTGATATTTACTGCAGATACATGTTATTCCCTATACTCTTTGGTCCATTTTCTATGATTCCTTAAGAAAAATAATTTACAATGTTTTGTTAACTTGATTATGCTGTGATTTTGTGTAATTAATTTATAACTTAAACATTTCCTATGATTATTTTCACATATTTTTATGAACTACTTGCAGAACTATAGTAATGCCATGCTATTTAACTTGATTTGATTCCATCAATCAGTAAATTCCTGATGCCACCCTTAGCTCTTTGAAGTGGTCTCTGAGGCAATTTTTACTAGTTTTTCCAACCACAGTGGAGTCTTTTCTGTTTTAGGGTTTTCTATTGATATGAAGATGCACCATGACCACAGCAACACTTATAAAGAAAAATTTTTAATTGTGGGGGTGGTTTACAATTTCATTACTTCAGTCTATTATCATTGTGGCAGAATGCAGAGAGGTTCACAGGTAGATGTGGGCTGAAGAAAACCCAAGTGTGCTATATCTTGCTGGCCAGAGGAAGTTGATTGATTATCAGGCCGAGAAAAGCTTGAGCAAAAGAGACCACTAAGCCTACCCCATAGTGACACTTCCTCCAAAAAGGCCACATCTCCTAATAGTGCCATACTTTGGGGAAGCCATTTTCTCTAAGATTGACTGAGCTGCTTCTCAAGACTAAGAAATTACAACAACTCCTATAGGTCTCCTATAATCTCAACACTTGCTATTTCACAGGCATGTGCTTACGTGCATACATGAAATACACACAGAGTTAACTTAAAGAAATCAGGAAAATATTATGGTAAACCACATTTAATGATAATTTAAGAGTAAATCTAACTATCTAAATCATTTTGAGAGAAGGAGATGTTTTTGAGAATATGAGCTTTATTTCTCGAGATTCCATTTTTATCTTTGCTTGGAAATTATAAACTACCAACTGTAATCTTTTAACAAATGATACAAAGTCACATCAGAAACCTGAGGCAAGAAAAGTAGCATTCAGTACTTCAGGTATATTAACAAAATCATAGAAGAAAACTTTCCCAATTTAAAGAAAGAAATGCCAAATAAGACACAAGAAGAATACAGAACACCAAATAGACTAGACCTTTTCAAAAAAGTCTGCTCACCACATAATAATCAAGCCAATAATTCTTCAGAATAAAGAAAGAATGCTAAGAGCAAAAAAAGGAAAAAGGACAAGTTACTTATAAATCCATCAGAATAATACTAGATTACTCAATGGAAACAATGAAACCAGAAGATCCTGGTCAGATGTTATACAGACACTAAAAGACCATGACTGCCAACCCAGGCTACTATACCCAGCAAAAGTTTCAATCACCATAGATGGAAAAACAAGATATTTTACAACAACACCAGATTTCCACGATACCTCTGCACAAATCTGGTCCTACAGAAAGCACTAGAGAGAAAACTTCAATCTAAAGATGCTAGATGCATCCATGAAACCACAAGCAATAGATAATCACACAGGGGGGGGGGAGACAAAGGAGGGAAAAACACAAACTTTACCTAGCACCTGGGTAACAGGAGGAACTGAAGAGAGACATCTATGAAGCCCTTGGAAGGGGAAATAGAGAAGATGGACTGAATAAACTGGCATCAAGCAAGAGAAAGTGGAAAGAAAGGATGAGAGAATGGGATAGTTGAGTGGGGGGAGCAATAAAGAAGGTGAACAAAATGGTGCTAGAGAAACATTGAAGGGCCCACAAGATGCTCCTGGCTAGGACTCCAAGAAATAGTGGAGAGGGTCCCTAAATAAGACTTCCCCTATAATCAAGTGAATGACCACCCTAATTGTCATTATAGAACAGGAATGGATGGAAGCTGAAGCAGAGATCCACAGCTAAGCACTTGGTTAAGCTCCAGTCCAGCTGAAGAGAGGGAATAGAGACTATAGGAGCAAAGAGGTCAGGATCACGAGGAGACCCAAAAGAGAGATGATCTGAGCTGTTGGGAGCTCACTAGCTCTGAAATGACAGCTGAGGAACCTTTATGGGAAGGAACTAAACCTTCTGAAAGTAGACGACAGTTGAATGGTTTAGGCAGTTTGTGGAGCCTCTTGCAGTAGAACCAGAGTTTATTCCTGGAGCATGAATTGACATCTCAGAGTCCATTCCCTACAGAGGAACACCTTAACCTCGATACTGGGGAGAGGACTCAATCCTACCTCAAATGATTATGCCAGACTGAATTGTCTCACTCCTTACCTTCAATGGGGAATGGATGAGGGGTTGAGTTGGGGGATGAGGGAGGGCTGGGAGAAGGGGAGGGAGGAGGAGTAGAGATGGGTATGGGAAAATTTTATAAATAAAACTGATACAAAAACAAAGAAAGTAACAAATACACATAAAACTTTGCAGTCCAAAATTCTAGAGCGGGGCTTTATAATTTTCATAGGTTTTTCCTCTATTGTTTTATATTTTTCTAATTCTGAGGTACACTCTCAGACAACTGCTCAGCTTTGTTTCCTCTAGAGAGGTCAGTTCTACAGCTAAATAGTTCAATTCCAACCATATTAATCCTAAGACTGAGCTGTAGTATAATGATAAAAATGTAAAACTTTCACTATGTTAAGAGCTGCTTCAAATTGATATTATAGATGTGTGGAAATTATCAGCTAGTTTTTCATCATCCCTTTCACTGATTAGCCATGTGAAACAGCTTATTACCTGGGTAGTTCTGTTCACTCAAATCAAAGTTCTCTCACACAGGATTCCTCAAATGATATAGTTTTTGGAAACTATTATCCAGCAGAAGCATTTTTAAGCACCATGGTTCTATTGGATCTTCCTCAGCATTATTCCATCCCTTTCATCTTTGAGACATCTTGTAAATAACTGTGGGGGAAAAAGAAAAAATAATAATGCAGAGATTTTTTTTTTGCAGTCAGACTTACATTTGAAAATTTGTGAAATTCATTGCTATTTTACATTCCACCTAGAAAAGTAAATATTTTTAGTATACATACCTGAGAAGTATGCCATTTCAGTATAAATTTGACTTGACTTACATCTCCATTCTGTCGATAATATTGCCTTTGCACCTTATGAATAAAATATGAACTTTGATTGTTGTTTCTCTACTTTCTATTAAACATGGATAATGTAAGGTTCCCATTAATATAATTTTTCATAGAATCTGAATAAATGAAATTAAGTCTAACAAAAATTAATTTTACTGGGCTATCACAGGAATAGAATAAAGTGTTGCTACTTTTGAAGATATAAACTTATTGTGGGGTCAAATTTCTGAAACAAAAAGTTATTATTGTTATGGAATGGTAGATTTAGTTATATATGATTTATCATAAATAGATAAATATTATATTTTTATTTATGCTTTCATTTTTAAATTATTTTCATTTCTCTATCATCCAATATTATTATCTATGGCCAGAAATTATTTCTTTAATTTTAGGAAACCTAAGATTAGCATTTTTTTTCTTCTATTTTATTTCAGTGAAGAAAGCTAAGTTTCTAAGTTGCCTTAGGTCATTTATGACATGTCCATATCAGAAAGTGAATGTTGAAAATGCCTCAGGGACAGAAATGATGTGTCTATTTTGGAATTTTTGCAATTCTGAGTATGATAGTGCCACAAGACTGAAAAATCTTACTGTAAATATTATGCCCCATTATAAGAAAAAATATCAAAAGAAAAGTGAAAAGATTCATAGTGCACTGTTTATACAGCTTTATTTTTATTTATTTATTTATTTATTTATTTATTTATTTATTTATTTATTTATTTATTTATTTATTTATTTATATATGTTTTATACCTGATGTACGTTATGCCTCTATCAACTTCTCAATACCTCTCCTTTAACTCCTCTCCCCCAGATCCACTCCTCCTCTGTTTCCCTTCAGAAAACAGGCCTCGAAGGGATATTAACGAAACATGGTAGAACATGTTAGAATAAAATTAGGCACATCTCTTCGTATCAAGAATGTGTGAGGCAATGCAGAATGATGAAAAGGGTCCAGGAACAGGCAAAAGAGTCAGAGACATTCCCGCCACTGACTTTTATGAGGCCCACAAGAACCCCATGCCATACAACCATAACACATATGCAGATAACCTAGCAGAGAACCATAAAGGCTCCCGACTTTTTCTTCAAATTTGTAAGTACTCATGAGAATTGCTTAGTTGACTGTGTGGGTTGTGTTTCTCTGGTGTCTTCTGATTCTCTGGATCCTATAATCTTTCCTTCCCCTCTTCTCTGGGGTTCTCTGAGCACCACCTAATGTTAAGCTGTGGCTTATTGTATCTGTTCCTATCAGTTTCTCAATGAGGCATTTCTGATGATAACTGGTCCAGGCTCCCATCTATAAGTATGGTAGAATATTATTAGGAATCCTTTCATTTACTTTATATATAAATGTGTGTGTGTGTATATATATATGTTAAATTAAACATATATATTAATTTAATTTCTTAAACCTTCCAACTTCTGTTCCTTCTCCCTCCCCTCTTCTTAGTCATCCTCCAGCTTCCCTTCCAGGGTAGGTCAATGCAGTCTGGGATATCCAGTTATGGAAGGAACAAGGCCCTCCTCTGTAGTACTGAGGTTTCTTGGTCCCCGATGGCCAGAGGCCCAGACCCACAGACCTGCAGTCAGCCCCAGTCTGCTTAGCCACCCGCTGCTGCTGCTGCTCAGGCCCCAGGAAATGACTCAGAGGCTTATATTAAGCTCATGCTGTTTGGCCTATGGCTCAGGCACACTGCTAGCTAGCTCTTACATCTTAAATCAACCCATTTTTATTAATCTGTCTGCCACGTGGCCCGTGGCTCATTTGTGTTCCTTATATGTTGCTCATTTGGGCTTCAGCTCGGTCTGTCCGACCCCTCCCTATTTCTCCTACCTATGCTCTGATTTCTCTTCCCACTTCTTGTATGGTGCCTGCCAAGGGCCAAAACAGCTCCTTAATTTAAAGATTGAGATTCACAGCATACAGAAAGACATTCTCACATCACTCCTCCAGTATTATCCTCTGTAAAGACTGGGCTCCAAGAAGCCAATTCATGTTAAGAATAAATTCAGGTCACACTGCCAGAGGCCTCACAAACTGCCTCTGTCATTTGATTATCACTCATGTTTCTTCAACCAAAGAATAGGTAATGAAAATGTGGTATATTACACAGTAAATTGTTATCTGTCAAAAAAGTGATACTATAAAAATTTTAGACAAATTGATGAAAGTATAAAAAGTAATTCTAGATGAGGTAACCCAGACCCAAAAACAAACACCCAGAAGTCCAAACTTATAAGTTGATGCTATCTGTAAAATAGAGAATATCAATCCTGCAATCCACAGAGAGAGGCAAAGTACCAAGAATTTCATAAGGAAAAATAGCTGTGTCTCACTGGGAAAAGAAAAGAATAGATATTCTGGGTGGACTCAGGGAGTGGAGATAGAAACAGGAGGTAGAGGAAAACTTATTGGGAGAAACTTGAATTGGATTCTATTTGGGGGCAATGTGGAAATCTTGTGCAATGGAAACTCATCGGAATCTCTAAAAATGACCCTAGCAAAGATCCTAGCAATGGAGGATATAGAGCCTGAACAGGTCATCTTCTGTAACCAGGCAAGGTTTCCAGTGATGGATCTGAGACATCAGCCCAAACACAAAGCCTTAGATCTACAATCTGTCTTGCCTTCAAAAGTACTGGGTTAAAGGTGGCACAGAACTTGCTGGAGTGGTCAGCCAACAACTGGTCCAACTTGAGAGCATGGTAAGAGAGGGAGCACATGTCTGACAGTGATATATAGAACCAGAGGCTCTTTATATATAATATATATATATATGTATATATATCTTTAATTTTTCTTAATCTTAGAGGAAATTTTATCTCATTGACATTATGGTTTTGCCCTTTTATTATTATTTACAGCACTGAATATTATATATATATATATATATACTTGCCTACAAATTATTAAAATTTTGTCCATTTATTGATTAACAAAATGTTATATTTATCAAAAATATGCATAATATGTTTAATTTTATTATAAGGCAGAAATCATCAGAGGCATTGGACTAAATAGATCATTAGAAATAAAAAAAATGAAAAGATTTAAAGACTAATAAAGACAAATTTATTTCTCAGTTATTGAAAAGAAAATATAAATCTCAATAATATATGGCAACAATTCTTTAGAAAAGCATAAAATAATCTCAACTGTTAATAAGGTTGGAGAGCAAAATAATTCTTCATCACAAATGAGATGATTACAATCAAAACTACCATCCTGTTAATACAATGTTTCAGCAAAAATACATAGTTCTTGTTCTGTAGAGATAGGTTTGAAATTAAGTGCAATTATTGCTCTTATAGAAGCCCTGAGTTTACTTTCGAAATCCATGTCTAAAGACACACAAAGTGCAAAATAACATGTAGACATAATTAAAAACAAAACTTAAATTTTCTATATTTCTGTGTACTGATATTTAAATATTTAAAAGCTCATTCATCAACCAAAAATTTTATACACAGATAGTTGTTCTCCATAGGAATAAAGAAAATTTTGGAATGAAACTACATTTATCTGAATATTAACATGCAAATGGATTATATTTTATACAATTTAAATACTACTCAACTACAAAAATAATAAATCTCTGATATAATATATATGAGAATATTAAAATATTAGCTTTAATACAGATACTAGATTAAAAAGTACATATTTTTGAGCCCCTTTGATCTAAGTTAAAATTGTAGTTGATGCACAGTGCTAATGTACTATCTATGAAGAAGTCAGCTTTATTGTGAAGGTGTTTACAGAGTGGTTTTGGGAGGATTTCAGTTGCATATGCATCTTTAGTTATTACAATTTATGATTTAATGACAAAATACAAAATTTCTTGAAAATCAATGACACATTTTAAAATATTTTCAAAAATTCTTGTAATCTTATATTGTTAAACTTTGAAGCAAAATTCAGATTATGTTTAAGTTTTTCTATTTTCTGTCTACATTTAGTGTACTTAGTGGAGTAAGTGTATTTTCATTTAACTGTTCTTAGATTTCAAGTAACAAGGACCTAAATACAAGCATTAATGTTTGTGTGTATATAGTTATCTATAAAAATAAATTAATCACTATATATATAAATTTAATATATAAACAGAAAAAATGATTATGTCTGAAAAAATGAAGTCCTTGATGCGTTTCTATTGAAGTTCAATTTGCATACAGAAAATGGCCATCAAAAATTTAAATATGATTTATATATCCAACAATGGGCAGTTTTCTTTTTCAATTTTTGTGACTTTAGATAAAGAACATTTGCTGTCAGATAATTTTCATATTATATGAAAAATGATTCATTAAAAATGAAATATGATATTGCCTGTCTCCTTATCAAGAGTAAAATTACTCATCCCATCCGTGGTTCTGTAACTTGTTTTGCATAGTATTACAATGTACTTTATTAACTTGAGTGCAGACCTGTAGGTTCAATGAGAATAGTGGAGATATGAACTCATCATGTCATGATAATAGTAATGAGTCTTGCATGACATTCACAATTAATATGCAAGTTGAGTTTTATATTCTCTTGCTTTGCCCGTGACCTGGTTTTAGTATCCATTCTGTGAAGTGAGCTTCCTTTGTAATCAGCCCTACAATCCAAGTCTTAGAGAATTATAAATGCAGCAGTGGGCATGCTGGCTGCTTATCAAAGACTGGGAAACAATGCAAGGGTCTTTGGTCACCATTTAGCTATATATAGGTATTAGCCATAATCAGTATCCTTTTCTAAACAGTCTTTTAAAGGAAATATTAAGTATTAAAATTGAACAAATTATAATTTTTGTTATATTTAATACTAAAAGATGAAAATAAATTAAATTTTTCTATAAAACTGAAAAGAATTGCTATTCTTAGCAAGAAGAAATAGCAGAAATAGGCTTTGTGAATATATTATCCATGAGAATATTAACAATAGTTACTTAGTTAATGGAAAATTATATTAACAATACTTACTTAGTTAATGGACAATTATAAGCACAATATATAGCTCATGTCTATTTTTTTAGACAAGAAATGAAACTTTCACAAATATTTTTGTCAAAATATTGTATTGACAAGGAAACCATGAATTATAGAGCCAACAATAATGCAATCAACCCACATCAAAGCCACAGTGAAAAATGTCTCTGAGGAATAGATGTAAACTATAAATTATAGACATTCATTCTTAGATATATTGATTCTCAAAGGTTTAGATATTATACATACATATGATTATAAAATACTGTTTTTTGTTAGTAAAATATTTTTTAAATGTGTTTTACATTTGTAAATACTTTCAAGGGTTCAATCCAGGACTATACTATAATTCAAATATGCTCTATTATATAATACAAAAACATTAAAATAAAACATTAAATAGTAGAGTTCTGTAGTGGGATTATGTTACATTGTAACATACATTGTAAATAATTGAGCCACCTACTCATTCAATAAAAATGATGATTGGCTAAAGGCAGACAGGAAGTGTGGGTAGAGCTACCAGACTAAGAAAACTCTGGGAACAGGAAGAACAGGGCAGAGATGCAACAGACACACCAGAGAGGCAGATACAGAGGACATCTATGCTGCTCTGAGAAAAGGTACTGAGCCACATGGTTGAACAGGGTAAGAATCATGGCTTAGTTTAAGAGAAAGAGTTAGCAAGTTATATATCTGGGCCCCAGGCATCTGTGTGTTTCAGTGGGACTATGGGACTGTGCATCTGCGGTTCCAGGCATTGAGGGTAGGCCGGAAAGTCGGGCCAGAAATGTAATACAGGGTTATTCTCAGGATGTTCTCTCATATACAATTTAAACTACATCAGAGCTCCAAACCAGTGAGTTTCACAGTTAACTGTGGATGAAAAATATTAGTAAAAAAGATACAAGAATTTTGAATTTGCACAGATTTTTTTCTGCACTTGTTAGAAAAACATTGTAGATGAACTACATCAGTGTTCCAAACCAGTGAGTTTCACAGTTAACTGTGGATAAAAAATATTAGTAAAAAAGATACAAGAATTTTGAATTTGCACAGATTTTTTTATGCACTTGTTAGAAAAGCATTGTAGATGAAAAGAACTTACATATTATATATAATATATGATAAAAGTTATGAATTATATACATTACCTAAAAGAAGTATCTATATATTTTATTTGATATTTACAGTTTTTTATACAATACAGTTTTGTACAAAATTCTTGCATATAATCATCTGAACAGTCACACATATTTCTATGAGTAGATGAGGACAAATTCTTCGTGGATACTTTAGGACAAAATCATATAATATAGACAAAAGAATAATTTGCAGATACATTTTACTATTTATTCATATTTTAAAAGAAATTTAGCCTGGGATTAAGTGTTTATTATTCATTCATGTTTTTAAAAGATGGAGGTGGTATTTCAACATAATAAAAATGATTCCAAGCAATGTGAGCCAAAAACAATGTTATCAATTGCAAAATAAGACTGTAGATATGGGAAAGTTAGTAGATTTGTTCCCTAGATTCAAGAAAGCACTAGCTTTTGTACCAAAAACTGTAGAAATCAAGCATAATTAATCCTGCTTATAAATGTACCATTAAGGAGTTGGGGACCGAAAGCATTAGAAAAACAGCAGTTCATGACCTGCATGGGATACATGGTTTCCCATCTCAATGAAAAAAAATAGAAAAAATATACAGCAATAAACTAATCACTCTCCAAGAATCAGCTGGCAGATGTCATATCTAATAGTTTACAGCATCAAATAACGCGTGCTTATGAGAAGGAGGAGTGGTAGAGGAAAGCTGTCGGTTCCTATCATTGCATTCAAACCCCATGTGTCATTTTGTTCTGTCTTCAGTAGTAATTCTTTAAGAATTCTAGCCAATATATTTTGGTCATATATCTATATTGCCTTCCTCAAGTTCCTTCCTGATTCCCTTTACTAAACTTTGTATTCTCTTCTCTCTCTCTCTCTCTCTCTCTCTCTCTCTCTCTCTCTCTCTCTCTCTCTCGGTGTGTCGGTGTGTGTGTGTGTGTGTGTGTGTGTGTGTGTGTGTGTGTTTAAAACTCTCTTCTTTAAAAAAAAATCAAGTAAAGTTTGTGATTTCCAAATTTTCTTGAACATGTTCCCATCCACTGGAGCATGGTTGAGCTACTAGGAGTTACAATTTTCAAGAAAACTAGATCTTCCTCTATCAGTCACTATTAATTTCTTCACTAGGGTTTGTATTCCATGTCCATTTTTCCTTTTCATCCCAGAATATTTTCTTACTTGAGTATGTGCATGTCTTGTTACATGATGCAATCACAGTGAGTTCATATGTGCAACTTTCCTGCTGCATCTCGAAACCACCATTTTCTTGTGATTATCTACATGTGACTCTTACGGTCTTTTAGCCTCCACTTTCACAGCCGTCACTGAGTCTTGAGAGAAGGTAGTACAGTATAGCTATCCATTTTGGGAAACGAATATCCCCAGTTTCTCATTTCCTGCATCTTGTTCAGCTGTGTGGCTCTGTGTTAATTATCATTGATTGCAAGTAGAAAGTTCACTGAGGAGTGTTGAGGAATGCATTATTCTATTACCATAATGATGTCATTAGGAATAAGTTTAATGTGGTCTTCAATTTTTTATGAATAATTGTAGTTTATTTATAGCTAGGTACTACTTTTATAGACACAGAACCTATTATAGTGTCAGGTATGAATTCCATCTTGTAGTAGATGTTTTAAATCCAATTAGAATAATGTTCACTCAAATGATGTTCAGATGACTATTGAAGCAGTGAGCATGAATTTCTAGGATGATCATTACTGTAGCTTATAGGTTTCACATCTGTGTAAAATTTATGATTATTTTCCTGTTCTGATAATCTCAAATTTACCTTCTACCCCTATGAATACTAGCTGATGTTGATAGAGCTACCTTTTAAGAACCAAGTGATTTCTCCAGGCACTATTATTCAAGTATGTGGTATCCTCAGCAACAGGGTATCATTGTCTACATAGTAGATACAGTTAAGTCTCAACTTATTTATTGTAACTGGGTGTGTGGTTATATCTAAGGTTTCTACAATTAAGATTTCACTTAAAAAAGAAAAAATAATTATTTTGAGTATTCCACATAGAGAGGGGACCAAACATATTAATATTAACAAATTAGGGGAAATACATGAAACTGTGATTTATATAAGTACTTTATATCTTTAAAATAGACTAATATATTTTTATTTTAGCATGCCAAAGGTTGGTAAAGTTCCATTTATTCAACATAATGCCAAGTCACAAAACATTATCACAAGTATCAATATTAATACACCACAATATATTAGTTACTATTGCTTTAAAAAATTCCTCACAAAGGACACTTAACTGAAGGATCAGTGATTCTGTACATTATGACAAGGAAGATACCTTGACAGATACAGGAAGTATCTGGATGGATACATAGTGTTCAGTCAGGAAACACATATTGCTTGCTCACACTGTTACTCAGATTAGAAGTGAAAGTTGAGCAGCCCACACTGGCATGCTCATAGATTTATTTCAAAGGGATTTTAGCCTCTGTCAAGTTGACAATCAATATAAACCACCACATACAGCTTCTGTGCAAAATCATGTCAGTGATCCCAGGATTGATCATGTTGACAAAGGACACTAGTTTAGCCTGAATACTTTCTAATCCTACCAGCTTATATTTATCTCAGAGTCTTCTTCCTAGATCTTCTCACTTGTATAGTTTTACTTTAATAAATGTATATGATCATAGATCACAACATTCTCTATTATTCAGTACATATTCATCTATATACTTATAGCACTGATAACCCATCCCAGCAGTGCAACACACTTAAATAACAGTAAATGGAAGTAAAGTAGTATTTACTTCAAGAAGTATTTATTGGCTCTCATAAAATGTCTCATCCTTATTTTTTTATGTCGTTACACATCTGATCTATTCATAACCTAAAAGCAAAAAGGTTTATTTAAAATCTAGCAGAAATGTTTATCTTCATATGTAGTTTCTGATGTTTTACAGACCATGACAAACTAACAATACCCCCAAGTCAAAGAATATCATTTGATGATGGTTAGAAAGGACTGTTTACAACATGAGGAGTCTTAAAATCTACTGTTTCTGATACCAGTAGTAATATGACTGTAAATGAAGTCATGTTACATGTTGATTATTTTATGACTTATTAGCTTTGGAAATAACTGTCTATCTGTTGCACATAATTCATATCAAGTTACTAGCCATGTTAAAGCTCTCATTTGCTTTCTAGCTAGGTTTTCTCAAGGGAATCTTGCAAATATATCAACTATGTGACTTTTAACTTATGGACATTATGTAAGGGAAAGTAACATTCATTGAATTTATCATATAATCTTGTTTCAGATGTGCAAATATGTTTGAAAAACTTTTAAATTACATTTTAGCACATACTGTGTGAGCAGAATACACATACTAGGTTTATTACCCTGTAACTGTTGGAAAACAAATTTCAAAATTTTGGTATAAGATCAATAATTTCTAGGTAAGGAGTAGAAGCAGAGTACAGAGTGGGCGTAATATAGATTGTATAAGGCATTCCAAAATAATACAATTCATTCAAATTTTCAAAATATAAGAAGCATATAACTCAATTCAGAAAATTTACTTGTTGAGGTCGCCTATGCTTTGGACCCTGCTACTTCTCCTTTGGGGAAGGGGGCAGGAAAGCACAGAATCAACCTCTCAGACTCTGGGAGATAGTTGAAACAAACAAGTCCAATTCATTCAGGAAGATGAAAGTGTCTTATACCCTCTGTCAGTTAGGGGGAGGGGCTGTGTCTTTCTGGCATCTGCAGCTGTGGCATAGTCCTCTCTTGCTGATCCAGAACATATCACATCAGGACTCCACCTCTGTGGCTAAGGTCCAAGGCAGACCCCTGGTTGGCTTATGAGGTATTTTCCATTCAAGGGGCCCTATGGCTATAAGGAAGTTCTGTGAACACATGTATAAGGTACCAATTACCAACAGTTTGAATCGGCTGAGGTCAGGCTGGCCAGATCCCTAGCAGCCTCTAGGGCCTGTACTTCCCACATTTACTGACTAAGCGTTTATCTCTAACATGAGTTCTTGTACTCTACTTACCAGCAACTCAATTATAAATAGGCATGGAAAAGTACTGGCACATATGATTATGTGCTGCCAAAAACTAGCCTATTCATACATCTAATTTTGTAGTTTTGAGCAAACAATAATGAATCACAGAAATATTTTTTAAAAAATCTTAAAGTTTCAAGCTTGTTGGGTATATTATAAATTTAAATATTTTATGCTTTTAGAATACAGTTTATATTTATTGGAAAGGATTCTATTTGTTTACATGATATGTCTACTTTTAAAGACATTAAATAAGCAAATAAAGGTAATGTTACTTTTGTGGATTAAGTGTAAACCTGCCCCACATGCAGAAAGAATTTTCTCTAGCTCCTTCAAAGTTCCCAGTTCATTGGGTTGAAAACGTGGTCTAGGCATTGGAGACTTTTAAGGAGGGATTGGAGAATATTAAAACCCCTTTCCTCTGTCATTCAAGCCAATATGGTGTCAGAACTTAAACTCCAGAAGTTTAATGCCTAGGAAGCTTTGCTTATCCACAACATTTGGTTTGTAATTGCCTCTGTGTTCCATCACACACCCAATGAGCACTCGCCTCAGTCTGTTAGAAGCAATGGATTTATTTATATTATATATATAATCAATTAAATTTATTCATTAATTTTACATCATTTGACCATAGATTCCCCTCTCTCCTCTTATTTCCTCCCCATCACATGCCCTCTGAATCCCTCAAACACACTACTTTTCTGTTTTTGTTCAGAAAGGTGCAGATGCTGAATGGCCTAGAGACCTAGAATAGAATCAAACATAAAAGGAAAAAAAAAAGTCAACGTAATGATGTCTAATGATATTCTGCTATACTCATAGATTGGTGGCTGCCACAATTGACATAGAGAGCCTTCATTCAGTAACTGAAAGAAACAGATGCAAACCCACAGTCAAGCATTTGACTGACTTCGGGGAATCCTGCTGAAGACAGGGAAGGAAAGCTGTCAGAGAAAGGGGGGTCATGAAAATCACAAAGGAACCCACAGAAACAACTAATCTATGCTCATAGGAGCTCACAGAGTCTAAACACACAACCAGGGAGCCTGCATGGGACCAAGCCAAGTCCTCTACATATGACTGACAGTTATGTACCTTTATCTATTTTGGGGACTCCTGGCAGAGAGAACAGAGGCTGTCTCTCATTCTTTTGCTGACAATCAAGAACCATTTCCTCAAACTCAGTTGCCTTGTCCAGCATTAATACTGGAAAGGAGCTAAGTCCTACCTGAACTTGATATGCCATGCTTTTTTTTTTTCTTTTTAAAATAGTCTCTCTCCATTTTCTCAATTGAAATCTCATGATATGATAGGAAAATAAATATTTTCAGAGCAATTCAAGTTATGAACCCTAGTAACTTAGCCTACAGCAGTTCATAAAGTATTAATTTGACCCACTGAGCTATAAGTCTTTTAAAAGAAGAGACGATAGTGGGTGAAACGTTTGTGGGAGAGGCAGAGAGAGGTGGAAGGAGAGAATGTGAGGTGGTTATCAAGATAATCTGCACACATGTATGATACTTTCAAAGATATAAAAATACATGGAATGTATACCTTATTCTATGAAGTATATGGGTATGTTGTATATTACACACACATACACACACACACACACACACACACACACACACACACACACACACACAAATTTTATGAAGTACAGCATGGCAGATATGACGGTACACAACATATTAAGTAAAGCTAACATCTATAACTATGTGAATTATTAACCTCTCTCATGATAAAGAGTTTATGTTGTTTTTCCACTGACTCCTATTGGGAGATAAAGCTCATTCTCCACATTATTCTCACGCCTATCTCTTCCGATTCCTCAATAATTTATAGTCACTTCAGACTTTGAGGTTTGTAACCAAAGAATTTATTTCATTATATGATTGCCTTTTTATCTCTTGTCCTTTCATTGGTAGACAGTCATCGATGGCCTTGGTGTTGTTAATGGTATTCTGTTAATAGAGCTGCACATGGTGATTTGATTCACTGAATTCATTAACTTAGAAATACATAAATATATAAATATAACCTGCCTTAGTGAGGCTTGTATGGATATCATTTGAGGAAAATTCTGTTTTAATGAACATATATTTTTATCAGTGTTCACACTAATTTGCTATGGTTACACTAACTAAGATTTACCAAAAGGATTCTGCCTTGCCATATACACAATAAAACCTTTTTTGTCTTTTTGATAATAACCATTACAAGTAGAGTTAGAATTTGTCCTAAGTTGAGTGAGGTTAAAAATGTTCTCACATACTCAGATTATTTACTTTGTTTGAAATGCGTACATTTAGATTATATTTATAACAAAAGAAAATGTTAAATCTTAGGTGCACATACAGAGAGATAAACTTCCTTATACACTGTCCCTCTTTCTTTCTTTTTACCTCAATTCGTATATTCTAAGTGGAATGTCTATAATAAAATTATGCCTTTCATGAGATTTCTTTCTTCTGTTTCCGGCTAATCCTGAGTATTACTAAAATATTAATGGGAATTAGTTATAATGTCACATATAAATATCAGAAAGCAATATGTAGGACTGTGTATCATATTGAAGGGAAAATATATGATAATATTGGGAACTCAAAAGCAAAAAAACAAAAAAACATATTGCTCTGGATACTGGAAGGTAACAACATATTGGTTGAAGTACATATAACAATCCCTTTTAATGTCTAATTTAAGGAGTTGCAGATGTCATTTTAATGATAAAATTTTAATTCAAACATTTCAAAGCACATTTAGAAAGGAAGAGAAAACTCCACAAGTTATTAAATTGAGGTTTTTCTTAATATTCTTTGTTTCATAATTCACAGTTATTACATTTGTCACTTGAAATTATATTAAAATTGCCTGAGCCTGAAATATATTATCATACAAAAACAAATGTCTTTATTCTTCCAAAAAAGTGTCTTAATTACATACACAGTGTGCTATGTGAAACATTTGGCATTGATAATTTCCATCCTTTCTTCCCTCCCTCTCATTCTCTTTCTTTCCTCTCTCTCCTTCCCTCCCTCCATCTATTTGTCCTTCCTTCCCTTGCTTGCTCTCTCTCTTCCTTCTGTTTTCTGTCTTTCGTTATGCTCATTACTTTTTCTTCCTCTCTGTTTCTGTCACAGCTTTCCCTCTGAAGCAGAACAGACATGTATCCTACTGCAGGAGGTTGGCAGTTTATTGGACTCTAGTTCGCGTATATTTTTATATATTACAATATGCTCTAAGTACTATATCCTGTGATTTCAAACAAAGTGTACTTTTAAATTCTAAATGAATACACCAGCTGAAACAAGGAAAAAATAAAAGCAAATATTTCATAAAAGCTCAATTGTTTTCATTAAAATCTATGATAGAAAATTAAACTTAGACCTGTGACAACTTTCAAGTTTTAAAAATTTATAATAGGGAATCCTAAAATATACAAACAATATAGAGGTTTGTCATATAAATATTTGAATTAAAATATTATTTTAATTTTTTTATTATGTTGAGTGTAGTATGAGGTTTCTGTTCCGTACTTTGGGCCTAACCTCAAGGTCTAGGCCCACAGACCCGCAGACCCGCAGTCCCACAGAGACACACAGATGTTTTCAATAGTTTTTGGCTGATTAACCTAAGGCTCAGGCATACAACTTGCTAGCTCTCTACCCTTCATCTTACCCATGATTCTTCCTGTTCAGCCATGGGGCTCAGTACCTTTCTTTAGAGCAGCATGGATGTCCTCGGCTTCCTCTGGCATTCTGTTCTGTGCTTCCTGTTCTCAGAGTTTTTAGTCTGGTAGCCCTGCCCACACTTCCTGCCTGCCTTTGGCCAATAAGAGCTTTTTATTAAACCAGTGGGTGGGACAATTATTTACAATGAAGAAACACAATCTTCCTATATATCCCCTTTTCTCTTTAAAACTAAAAGAACTCCAAATCTAATATTCTTTTCCCCCCTTATCTATAACAACTTATAAACAACACTGTAGATAAACACAAACATCCATAGTCCATGTTTTGGGAATGTGGGCATCATTCTCTAGGCTACTTCCTGCTGAATGGGGATGCTTGAAATCCCATAGGAATCCAAAGAAAAATGTAGGATTATGGACAAGTCTTTAGTGGAGTAATCTGTAAGGCTGGGTCATTTCAGCCAGTCTCCTTGAAATTGTTCTAGATACAGAGCTCAGGAAACTTCAACAGAGGTGTTCTGAAATGCTGATTCATCTGGTTCATCCATTTCCTTTGGAGATTTTTCAGGGGGTCTTCCCCTATCAAACTTTATGTTCTTTATCCATGAAAAAATCCACAGCCTCTCATTTTCTGTGAAAATAAAATGAAAACATCTTTTCCAAAGTAGTATATCTTTGGATTTCAGTTTTAAAGTCAACTCATTTACAAAATGTATAGGTTGAATTAATTGAATAGCATTTATAATCAACTGTCTTTTAGCAGCTTTTACTATGTCATTTTCAGTCAAGAAGCTTAAAGATAAGACAATAATATACAGTATCCAGACATTTTTTGTATTTTCCATCCTTACGTGGATTTTTAATTAATTAATTAATTAATTAATTAATTTATTTATTTATCTATCTATCTATTTATTTATTTATTTATTTATTCTATTTCTTCTTTAAGGGCTTTCTCTACCTCTTTTTTCTTTCTTTACCCCTATGTATATATATTTTCAACACTCTAAACCACTTAGACTTTTAAAAAAAACTGTCTTTACTGTATATTTATATCTTAACTTTTTCTGTCTCTGACCACACCTTTAATCTGCCACTGTCTCTGACCACACCTTTGCTTGGCTAGGATGATTGACTCCACCCAGATTCTTTTATTTCTTTCAATTTCTGAACATACATTTAATCTTCCAGGATGGATGGATGGCTCCACCCAGCTCCTAGTCTAACTTCATAGAATTTATCTTTTCAGCCCAGGTACTCTGGGAATTTTAGAGTCCATATAATCACCAAGTAAAGCTTTGCCATCTGCTGCGCATTAACTCCATTTAACTATTAGGTAGCAGGGCCTCTTAAAAAACTCACAAGAATTTTGCCTCTAAGGCTGAGCCAAGAAGGTTCTCTTAAAAAAGCCAAGCCTCAGTTTGCCTTGGGCAAACAGAGGTGATCCATGAAAACATCTACATTAAGAAGCTATCTCTGATTCTGTTCCCTTTTTGTCCTTTTTAATAGAAACCTTAAATCCACCATACTAATAGGAACTAATAGAAATTGATCCAGCAAGTTTTGTGTCAAACAGATGCAAACTGGAGTCATTATTAAAAATGAATCTCAACTGAGAAACTTCCCTGCCCCCACAATTATCTTCATATAAACCTGTGATGTTGTCTCTTGATTGATGGTTGATGTGATGTGGAAGGGCTCAGATCACTGTGTGCATAACCACACCTAGCCTGTAGGTCTGTATGATATAAGAAATCAGGCAAACCAGGCCATTTGAACAAGCTCTAAGCATTCTTTATCCATGGATTCTGCTCAGGCCTTTGCATCCAGTTTCCTGCCCTAAGTTCTTTTTCTGACCTACTTGAATTACAGACTACAACCTGAAAATGAAACAAATTTCTTCCTATCCAAGTTGTTTTTTATTAAGGTATTTATCACAAAAATAGAAGCATTAATGAAGAAAGAGTAAAATTTACACAAACAATAAAATTCTTAAATTCAAAGAAAATAAAGTGCTGAGTACCACACTTATACCCAAATGTCATGCGGATAATTCAGGTTTCCACAGTTCAGCACTGTCTTCTGCAGAGGTGTGTGTCTATAGTTGTGACTGAGAAGTGGAAAGAATTGAAGATGAAGAAAACAAATATTTAAAAATACCTGACAAATTTTCTAGATTAAGTTAACTGAGGTGCATACTAAATGTGGGAAGCATTGAAATGGCCTGGCATCCTGGAATACATACAAGGAGAAAGGAACAAACAGGTGAAAAGGGACATTTATCACGCATCGCTTTCCAATGTGACACAATGCAATCAGTATCCTGCTATGCACACCTCCAAGCCTTCCCAATCCTGACAAGTTCTTTCTCTATATGTAAGACAAAAGGGTTATCACCTTGATAATGTTTCTTTGGGCAGACACTTTGTCACAGTAATTAGGAAAATAGCTATCAAGGTTAGTTCCTCACGAAAGCCAGTACTCTCCACTAACAAAAAGCCCTAGTATGTACACATATGAGCATAGTATGTACACATACCGACCAGGAAGGCCCTGCGTCTACTGCCGCAGTCTCTGTGAATCCAGGTGTACTTTGATCATTTTCATTTAAAGGGCCTTTTTAAACTGGGGTCTTCTATCCTCTGTGCCTCTTACATTTTCTGCCCCCTCTTTCATGACGTTCCTTGATTTTGGTGGGGAAATATTTGATAAAGACCTCCATTTAATGCTAAGAGTTTCATGGTCTTTATTTTCTGCAAAATGACTGGATGTGAGTCTCCGTTTCCACCTGGTACAGGAGAAAACTGCTCTGATTAAGGCTGAACAAGAAACTACTCTATAAATATATCTCAATATAATTAGGAGTCATACTATCTCTGTTTTTGTATTTTAGAATAGTTTGTTTGGTTTTGCCCTATATCTCTGGGCTATTTAGTATCAGGTTCTTGTTCACCCAAGCAGTATTATGTTTATCTCATGGAGTGACCCTAAGTCAAATAAAATATTAGTTGGTTACTCTCACAAGCTTTTGCTACCATTTCTATAAACTATCCTGAAGTCAGTGCACCATTATAGATAAAGGGTTTGTGGCTGGGTGGGTATTTACATTCTCCTTTGATAACACACAGAGTATCTTCATATACTAAAAACACTAGAATAAGTGGATGAAGCTTCTGTGTAGGAGCACTAGCTTGACATCCCATGTTCAACATAGGTGTTATCTTCAGCAATGGAACCAGGGAGTCACTTTGCGCAGAACAATCTACAGTCTTGGCAATGATCTTAGTTGTTTGGTTATTCCATTGGACCATTTTGGCTAGCAATTCATTCGGGTGTAACACAACCCCGGTAATGGAGTCTTAAGGGACAAGAGATGGTCAGTTGGGGCTCTGTTCTCAACATTATATGCCAATTTCATTTAGATCACCTTCACATACACATGTATTTATAAAGTTTCTGCTGTATTAAATGCCCTTATTTAACTATCTAGCCTGATATTCATTCCAACAACCCAACAATTACTTTCCTTGAACATTTGATCCTCTCATTCCATATCTATTTGATTTCCCATTCCTAACAAGATCTATTGCAGTCTGAAGTTTCTTTGCCCCACCCTGCCAGCAGCCTAAACAAATGTCTCCCAATTGAGGTCCTGCAGCTGCTTATAAAATAGTTAACTCAAAGGCTTAATATTATAGTAATTGCTGAAGCAGTAACACAGACTTGTTACTATTTCACTCTCACACTTAAATTAACCCATAATTCTTATCTATGTTTATCCACATTTAATTTAAGTGTGAGAGTCTCTGAGAGCCATGACCTCTAACCTCTGACATCAAGCCACATCCTCCCCTGGGCTCTGACATCAGGCCCCCTTTAAAGCAGGGTTCCCATGTGCATCTCTCTCTCTCTCTCTCTCTCTCTCTCTCTCTCTCTCTCTCTCTCTCTCTCTCTTTCTTGTCTTGTCTTGAGAGCTCCTTTATGTTTTCTCCATTCTTCCTCCTCTTTTTCTTTTTTCCAGCTTTCTTTGCCCTTATAACCATAACCCCTCTGTTAATTATAGCCATAGTCATCTAACAAGAAAGCCTCTTCCTATATTGAAACTGATGTTAAGGGCCTCCTGCTATCTACCACTGCCTTCTGCCATGTTCCACATTCCCACCTGCATCCATAGAAATCTGCTGACAGATAACTGGGTATATGGATATTATGCTGAAATATGCATAAAATCTCAACACACTTGGCTTGTTGCTTTTGCTTCAAAGCATTCTTTTGTTGCTTATTTGTGTCTAGCTGGAGTCTGCTGTTCTGCCTTTCCTCTTCCCAGAGTTCCCCTAGTCTGGTAGTACCACCTCTACTTGCTGTCAAGGTACTGGCCAATTAGCATTTTACTAAAGGAATACAAGTAACAAATCTTTATAGTGTCCAAGAGCATTATTCCACAATCTGTTTCCTCTACTCCTTTCTCTATATCTATCTTCTGTGATTCTATGGATTGTCATGTGATTATCATTGGCTTTACCATTACCATATGCATATAAGTAAATATATATATTATATTTATATTTCTGGGTCTGAGATACTTTTTGCTTGAGACATCTATTTCCTTCCAAATTTCATGATATTATTTTTATAATAACTGAATAATGCACTAGTATGTAAATATACCATATTATCTGTATTTACTGCTTTTATTGCTATCTATGTTGTTTCTAATTTCTAGCTATTATGAATAGAATAGTAATTCACATGCCTAAGCAAATGACTTCTGCGATACAATGAAGCATGCTTGGGCTATAGCTAGATTGGTCACCATCTTCCTGGAAAATCCCACACTAATTTCCATAATGGCTACATAAGTGTGTATTCCCACCAACACTGTGTGTCCCTTTCACTCCACACCTTTCCTGTCATGAGTTGTCAGATGTATTATATATCTTAGCCTTTCTGACAACAATAAGGAAAAATATAAAAGTAGTTTTGATTTTATTTCCCTGGTAGATATGAATTGTAGACATTTACTTGAATGTTTCTTAGCCATTCGAGTATCTTCTATTCCGAAGTCTCTGTTTATATCTCCATGCTATTTACTAATAACATTCATGATTTTCTGATATCTAATTTATTTCTTTTGTTATGTACTTTTGCTTCTAGCCCTGCATCAGATTGTAGTTGGTAAAAACTGTTCTCTCCTTCTGTAGCTTTCCTCTTTGTCAAATAACGATGTGCTTTGCTGTGAAGATGCTTCTTGGCTTCATGAAGTCCCATTTATTAATTGATTATATTAGTGCTTATGCTAATGGTGTTCTGTTCAGAAAGCTTTTTTGTGCCAATGAGTTTGATTATTCCTCATTTTATCTTCTGACATACTTAATATCTAAGTATATGTTGAAGTCTATGATACCTTGTATTTAAGTACATATAATGTTATGAATATGGATTCATTTGCATTCTTCTGTATGCAACCATTCAACTTGACAAATATCATGTGTTGAAAATCCTGTATATCTTGCAGTATGTATTTATGAATTCTTTATCAGAAATGAAATATGTGTGCTGTCTGGGTCTTCAATTGCATTGATCAACATGTCTATTTTAATGCCAATACTGTGTGTGTGTGTGTGTGTGTGTGTGTGTGTGTGTGTGTGTGTGTTTAATTAGTATAGCTTTGTAAAACAACTTAAAAGCACAGATGGTGATGCCTAGAAAAGATCTTTTGCTATTCAGGATTGTAATTAGCTAGCCTTTGTGTGTCTGTATGTGTGTTCTTATGAATCTTATGTAAATTGTTCTTTCAAGATGAAAATTGTATTAGAATTTTGAGGAAGATTACATAGCATATGTTGATCATTTTCTTTCTGATTATTTTTTACAAGTTTGCTAGATCTTTATCTTTTCTAATATCCAGTTCAATTTTTTTCAGTGACTTGAAGTTTTAATCACACACTGCTCTCCCGTCATTTGCTTGAGAAAGCCCGAGGTATTTTATTTTATTTGAGGCTATTGTTAAGTGTGCTATTTTCCTGAATTTTTTCCTCAGTTTATTTGCTGCTTGTATAAATAGGGCTCCTGAGTTTTGTGACTTGTTTGTATTCAGACACATTATTTCTACTGGAATTTTTATGGTTACTTGTTTATATTATCATATCCTCTGCAGATATATGCAAAGATATTTTAACTTTTAATTTTCAATTAGTATCTCCTTCATCTCCTTCAGTTGTCTTATTATCAAACTAAAACTTCAAGCATTACATTAAATAAGGATGAAGAAGGTAGACATTTTTAATTATTCCTGATATTAGTGGAATTTCTTTAATTGTTCTCTCTAAACATCTAAGGTGATGTTGGTTTTGCATTTATTGTAAATTGCTTTCATTGTTTTTGGATATGATTCTTTCACTCCTGTCTCCTCAGAACTTTAATTATGAATTTGCATCTGATTTTGTCAAAGGATTTTTCTCTACATCCTCTTTACACCACATCTAATGGGATGATCCTGTGGATTTTTTTTTCATTCATTTTATTGCTGTATTTAACAACTTATATATGTTGAACCTTTCCTGTCATTCTGTGATAAACCTACTTGATCACAGAGAATTATATCTTTGATGTGTTCTCATATTCTGTTTGCAAGTATTTTACTGAGTATTTTTTCTTTTATGTTAATAGGGGAATTTTGTCTTTGATGATTTTTTCGTGAATTATGGGTGGCTTTAGAATCAAAGGAACCTCATAAAATAAATTAGGAAATGTCCCTTCTGTTTCTTTTTTGTGGAATAATTTGAAAAGTATTGGTGTTAATTCTCTTTGATACACAGATCGGTTCTGAAGCTAAAATCACGTGGACCTGGATTATATTTTGGTTATATATTTCTAGTGATTTCCTCTGATTTGATATCTATCCTTGATATTAACATGTGATTTTTGGATGAGGCAGAATTATGGCTCCTGTTTTCACATCTACTTCTGTTAGTTTATGTCTTTTTCTTGGGGAATTGATGCCATCAATGTTGAGAGATATCAGTAACCAATGCTTATTGATTCTTGTTATTTTGTTGTTGTTACTTTGCTGTTTGTATGTGTGTGTGCATGTGTGTGTGTATGTATGTATGTATGTGTATATGTGATTGTGTATGTGTGTGTGCTGACTTTCTGTTGACTCTTCATTATTCATTTTTTGTGCTTTCTTGGATATAATTAGCCTCTTTATAGTTTACCTTCTGCTTCATTCTAAGACTGGATTTGGAGATAGTTCTTGTCTTGTTTAATTTGGTTTTAACACAGAATACATTATTTTTCAAATATAGTGATTAAAAGCATTTCTGAGAATAGTAGTAGTCTGGCAGGCATTTGAAGTTCTCAAAGTCTGTAGTTCATGTTTTTCAGGCTTCTTGGATCTCTCTAGAGTAGTTAGGTATAATTCTAATAGGTCTGTCATTATATGTGAACTTTTAAAATTCTTGTTTTTGCTGTTCTGTACACTTAGTATTTTGACTATTATGTGGTTATAGGACTATTTTCTGGGCCATTTTATTTGACATTCTTTATGCTTCTGGTACCACTACAGGCATAGCTTTTATAAGGTTTTATAAATTTTCTCAATGACACTGTTGAAAACAGTTTTCATGTCTTTGACCTTTTTTATTCTCCTCCTCTGTTCCTATTTTCTCAGGTCTTGGCCTTTCTCAGCACCCCGCATTACCTAAGTGTTCTTCTACAGTTTTGGTCTGTTTGTTTGGTTTTCTTTTTACATTTAACATTATCGTTGATCAACATATCTATTTCTCCTAAGATCTTCAAAGCTGAGATTCTCCCCTCCATCTGCTGTATTCTGTTGTGAAACTTGCCTTTGTGTTTTCTGTTCAAGTTCCTGAATCTTTCATTTCTATGTTTTACTAAGTTGTGGTTTTTCTTTACTGATTATATTTTTATTTTCAGGTCTTGAATGGTTTTATTCATTTCCATCAACTGTTGTTTGGTTTTCATGGATTTTAAAAAGAGATTTATTTGCTTTATCTTTATGAACCTCTCTCATTTTCATAAAGGCTGTTTTAAGGTCTTTTATTATGCTTCAATTATGTTGGCATGTTTACAGCTTTCTGTGGTAGAGTTCCTGTGTTCTAGTAGAGACATATTACCCCAACTCTTATTGATTGTGCTTTAGTACTTGTGTCTTACATGTGTAATTGAGAAGCTTATAATTCTAGATGACTATATCTAGTCTTCTCTTTGTTGCGTGGGTATTTTCTTCTTTAGGTTATGTTTCCCTCTGGGTATTTATTTATTTATTTATTTATTTATTTATTTATTTATTTATAGAATGTGGTGGCTATGTTTACCTGTAGTTCTGATAGTTGTAGGAATTACTATTTCCAAGTAAAATATGTTATTGTGTATTGATACTTGAAAATGATTAGATTGAGACCAGTGGAGGAATTTTGCAAGTGGGAGGTAAGTAGAGTGTCTCATCAGGTTTTGCTTTGTTAGTCTCATGGGGGTAAGGGCAGAGGGTGTGGAGATGGCAATGTAAAAATTCTGTTACAGAGCCAGGGTACGACTAGGGTATTTAACCTGAAATAAGGGAGGAAGAAATAAAGTCTATATGGCTTACCTACTTTTCTATTTACAGTGACCTGTGGATTTTCAGGGAGTGCCTGCTAGAGTTGAAGGCTAGGAAAAACCACTGAGTTGAAGGAAGGAACTTTAATAATGAAGATATCTGTAATCTACTGAAAATGTCTAAAGGAACAGAAGGGAGGTTACAACAGGTGGTATGCTTCGGAGATGGCATGAGATTTGGGAATTAATTTGGAGGTGAAAGGGATATGGAAAGGAACTCTAAATAAGCATACTTATTCTTTGGCCTGTGAGTTTTCAGGGAATGCCTGTTGTTGTTGGGGGAGAGACAATGCAAAGAATGAACAAAAAGAGGTTAGGAGGGTTATCCTATGATCCATCAGAGAATATGTGACCAGTGGTTGTTTCATGTGCTGCAAAGAAAAAGTGCTTGAACTTGAAGGATGGAGAAAGAGATTAAGATCTGGAGTTTGCTGACTGGCTTCCCTCACAGGGGTCTTGACTGTATTTTCTTATACAAGTCAGTGATGATTGCTAAACTGAAATCTATAGAAAAGACTTGTTAGGAAATTAGAAGACTATTGGCATAAAAGTAGTCTTAATACAAGAAGTTTGTTGTTTATTAGATAAAAAATTGTGAAATATGAGCTAGACTTTTGTTATTTTTGTTTCAATATATCAGTCAATAGACTCATATGTATAAATATAACAGATCTGGGATGAAGTTTTGGTGGAAACATACCTAAATATATTTACAAAAGTGTAATTAAGGGAAACAAGACTTTAAACGTTTCTTAAAAGTGAAAACAAAACAAGAATAAAGTACATCTGTCTTTGTTGTAGAGTAGATTTCTTTTGTTTTTGCGACAGTCTCTTGTAAGTAGCCATGATTGGCTTAGACTCATTTGTAAAACAGGTTGATCTCAAAGTCACGGATCTGCTTGCTTCTGCCTCGTGGGCCTAGGATTAAAGGCAGACAACTTTCAAGATGATTATGCTATCTATGCATCCATGCAAGGTATTAGAATACCCATTGTGATACTGAGGAAAAATAGGACCCAAGTAGAGAGTATAAACAGACTACCATCTAGAATTAGAAAGTAGAGTATCAAAAAATATTATTAGGACACTGTAGTGCTTTTTCAACATCAGGAGCTATATCTTCAGCATGATATAAAGTGGAGGCTATAAAAAACCACTAACAAAATTACTCTATTACTATTTAATATAGTTCAGAAAATTGCTTTGGATTTATTGCTAGTAGAAAATACTTAATGCTAGGGTTGTTTTAGTTTTAGTTGCATATGTAAATGTAACAGATGGGTATGTACACAATACAGCAGGATTAGAAATTTCCAATCTCGATATTAATTGAATCTCCTGGAGCTGGACTTTTAGGTAATTTTGTACCACATAACATGGGCACTGAGAAGTGAAGGGGCATATTTAGCCACTGACCAATCTCTTCTGCCCTGTGTTCCAGCACATTCTTATCTGTTGTGGGATTCGGGTGTCAGCTGGTGGGGTCCAGGGAAGCTTATCCAGGGTCCTGGGCTCCTGGAGGGGGTGTGGCCAACCCCATTGATAAGGGGCTGCTGGGACGCTGAGAGGCTCTCTTCCTGGTTCCTGACTGCTGGAGGGAGGCTCACGTCGTCCGTCCGTCTGCAGACTCCGGTCCCTGTTCAGGTGCTATTGTAATCTGTTGCCTGTACAGAAGTGTTGGTTTATATTCTAATAAATATCTATCTGGTATTAGTGTCCTTGTGGGTAAACTCCGCCTACATCTGGCGCCCAACGTCCCGGCGGACGCGGGCGGGTCGGGGCTGCTTCAGAGGCCTCTCATCCAGCGCACCCTGGCTGTCTGCTTCTGCTGCACACGCGATCGGTAACTCCACCCCTCCCCCAGGGCGCGGCTCGCTGCCTAGCTAAACGGCTGACCCGGGCTGCTTGCTTCTGCTGCATGCACAGTCAGTAACTCCGCCCCTAGCTGTACCGCTGCTCAGTTCATTTTAACTGAGTTTGAACTGGGGCTGCACGCGCGCCCTTCCCCCAACCTGGCTGGCTGGGTTTGACCCAAAAACTGCAGATTCAAGCGGCAGCTCCGCCCCTAACCCCTGTAACTTGGGACAATTGTGAATTACTCCTGTAGGTGAACAAAGATAACTAAAACCATTCTATCTTTTAATTAACATCCTGTCTTGACTTGTGAGAATTTGCTTTTTCCAAAGATTCTATTCTGTCTGCTGAGACCCTTTAACACCTGGGATCTGTGAATAGCGTGCTGAGTGTTTCTACATCGGCCATACAGCAGGGCACTAAACGTTATTGTGACACCTTCTGACCACACAGCATCATTGCACCTAGATTGAGGTAATGGCTGACAACTATTCTTTTGAGGAATTCGGTATATATTTTTCCACGATGGTTGACAAGTTTTTAAATGAGTATCTTGAGGTATTCAATACCCCAGTTTTACTACTTTTTGGTCTGTTTCTGTATGTTGTGTTCCACAATAGACGGGTGATGACTGAGGTCATGAATTCAAACCTTCAATTACAGTCCAAACTTGGTATTATAGAATTATCAAACGCTACACTGTCAGATGACGTTAAGCAGATGCAAAACTTAAATCGGCAGCTGTTGTCCAACGTATGTGAATTACAGCTCTCAAACTCTGCTATGTCAAAGACGATAGATACTCTACAAATTGATTACAACAAGCTTTCTCATTATGACAGCACTATACGAGAACAATATAAACTCTACGTAACTGATGAGAACAAGAAACTTGTTGACCACATTAATAAAGTGGACGAGAAAATCATAAATTATGTTAATGATGTAGATCTCAAAATTGCTAACTCGGCGAGGTCTTTAGAAGGATCACTTCATCAAGAAAGTCAAGCTTTGAGACAGATGGTATCCGAAATACAAGAATTTGTACCTGCAATGTCCAAATTCCAGGAATGGGAATCCCTAGTGTCCAAAATCCAAGAATGGGAACCCATTATATCCAAAATGGAAGAATGTGGGGACCATATTGCAACACTACAAAAGGGCAATGATACATCTTATGCTCAGAACAGTTCAGGTCAACCCCCAATGGGGTGTTATGGTACTGGAAATACTTTACATAAAGTTGTAAACATCACGGGGATACCTCCTTCACCACCACTATTGTTCCCAGCTACTATTCAGACCAAGATGGCACCAGGGGGTTCCTCGGAATATGTAGAGTATAGTTATGAGCCAGTACATATGAAAGACATCAAAGATTTTAAAGAGGCAATATCCATGTATGGTATGGTATTCACTCTACTTATGTAAAGCAGCTCCTGAATTCATGGTCTGCAAAAAACCGAATCCTCCCCCTCGATTGGATGCAGCTAACGGCTGCTGTCTTGGACCAAAGTCAAAACTTACAGTGGAGAAGCTGGTTTAGAGAGGAAGCCAGGACCTTAGAACACCAAGGAAGAATTAGGGGTTTCTTTGCTTCTCAGGACCAAATCCTTGGTGAAGGAATGTTTGCTGACATGAAGACTCAAACTACTTATGACGAACATACTTTATTGCTATGCCCTACGGCCAAACTTAATGCATGGGAAAAGATTTTAGACCCAGGTCAAAAAGTTGAGCATTATGCTAAGGTCAAACAAGGTTTGAAAGAGCCTTATACTGACTTTCTACACAGGCTTACCACGGCTGTAAATAAAGCAATATCAGATCCAGAAGCTAGAAAGCAAATAATACTTTCTCTGGCCTTTGATCATGCTAATCCGGAATGTAGAAGAATGCTTCTGCCTTTAAAAATCAGAGCCGCACCTCTAGAAGAATGGATTCAATATACAATCAATGCTGAACCTCTCCATAGTAATGAAGACAATTGGGTAGACCAAGCCATTGATAGGGTAAGGAAGAGGAACCAAGGAATCACTTGTTTCAACTGTGGTAGACAAGGCCATGTAAGACAAAACTGTACACGAAGTACTCTTGGAAACGATGCCCGATCTAGGTTTAATTCGAACAGAAGGCCATTGCCTTCTGGATTATGCAGAAGATGTGGCAAGGGACGGCATTGGACCAATGAATGTAGATCTACCAGAGATAAAGAAGGCAACCCTCTGCCATCGGGAAACGCCTTTCGGGGCTTCCCTCGGGAAGCCCCCCAAAATCAGACTCCAAATTCGAGGATGGTGAGATCATATCCGGTCGTAGTAGAAGACCAGCATTCTGAAGACGAATAGAACACCCAATACCTGATCTTGAAAAACATACAGTATCAGATGATAACATAAATTCAAAAGAAGATTCAGAAACTCCAAAGAAAATTACAAAACGAATATTTTGGCAGACTTCGATAAATGAACAAAGACCAAAATTGGGTGTACGGATAGACGATATTTATATCCAGGGTTTAGTCGACACAGGGGCTGATGTTTCGATCATAACCCCACGGTCCTGGCATCCGAGATGGCCTTTACAGACAGTAGACATCCAATTTCTGGGTATTGGAACAATATCTCAGGTGAAACAGAGTGTGAGGTGGCTTGAATGCATAGGACCAGAAGGTCAGAAAGGACGGTTAAAGCCATATATGGCTGATATAGCAGTGAATCTGTGGGGTCGCGACCTCCTAATGCAATGGAATACCCAGATTAAAATCCCTCCTGGTTATGATGTCAGCCGGAGGCTCAACTATGTTTCCAAAAATGACAAAAATTCACCAGCCATTCAAGTTGTACAAAAGAATCACCCTCTTAATAAGACACTCACAGCACTGCCTTTGAAATGGTTAACGGAAAAGCCTATTTGGGTTCAACAATGGCCTTTGACAAAAGAAAAACTTCAGGCTTTGGAACAGTTGGTACAGGAGCAGTTACAGGCTCAGCATATTGAAGAATCAACCAGTCCGTGGAATTCTCCTGTTTTTGTTGTCAAGAAGAAATCTGGAAAATGGAGGATGGTGACAGATTTAAGAGCAATTAATAAGGTGATTCAACCTATGGGCTCCTTACAATCTGGTATTCCCCTGCCTTCTCTGCTACCTAAAGGATGGCCTATTACAGTTATTGACTTGAAAGATTGCTTTTTTACCATACCTTTACAGGAACAAGACAAAGAGAAATTTGCTTTTACAGTGCCTACTCTTAATAATTCAGGGCCAGCTAAGAGGTACCAATGGAGAGTCCTGCCCCAAGGAATGTTAAATAGTCCCACCTTATGCCAATATTTTGTACAACAACCACTAGAAATACTGCGCAAGCGCTTCCCACAATCTATCATTTACTATTATATGGATGATATTTTGTTGGCAGACCCAAACCCGCAGACATTAGAAACATTGTTTGAAGAACTACAGAAAGTATTGCCTAATTGGGGACTGCAAATTGCTCCAGAAAAAGTACAGAGGGGAGATTCTATCAATTATTTAGGATATAAGATAGGTTTACAAAAAATTAGACCACAAAAGGTAAAATTAAATAGAGATTAATTGAAGACTCTTAACGATTTTCAAAAGCTACTAGGAGATATTGCTCATATACGGCCCATGATTGGTATAAAAAACTATGAACTAGTTAATTTATTCAAGACTTTAGAAGGTGACAAGGGTTTAAGTAGTCCAAGAAAACTATCTGATGAGGCTGAGAAAGAATTAGAGTTGGTAGAAAGAAAACTTCAAGAAACACATGTGGATCGTGTGGATCCAGACTTGGAATGCATACTTGTTATTTTACCCTCAAGACAATCTCCAACAGGAATCTTAATGCAAAGAGAAAGCATCATATTAGAATGGATATTTCTGCCACATAGGCCAAGCAAAAAGATGAAGACATATATCAAAAAAATTGCTGATCTGATTTTTAAAGGTAAATTGAGACTCCGCCAATTGACTGGAAAGGACCCTGCAGAAATTGTTGTGTCTCTGACTAATGAAGAAATTGAACGATTATGGGCAGACAGTGAACCTTGGCAAAAGGCTTGCAGTGACTTTTTAGGAGAAATTAATAATAAATATCCCCAAAACAAGAGAATTCAATTTATAAAGGAAACTAATTGGATCTTTCCTCGTGTAGTACAAGATGAACCAATTTCTGGAGCCCCTATATTTTATACAGATGCAAACAATTTTGGGAAGGCTGGCTACAAGTCTGAGAACCTAACTAAAGTGGCTCAGAGCCCTTATAACTCTGTTCAAAAGTCAGAACTATATGCGATTATTATGGTGTTGTTGGATTTCACAGAACCTCTTAACTTAATTACTGACTCTCAATACGCAGAAAGAGTTGTTTCACATATTGAAACTGCTGACTTCATTCACGATGATACAGACTTGACCTTACTATTCATACAACTACAAGATATCATCAGAGGTAGGATACATCCTATGTACATAACACATATCAGGGCACACACGGGCCTCCCAGGCCCTCTAGCGCAGGGTAATGAGGAAATAGATCGGTTGCTAATAGGGAGCGTGCTAAAGGCCACAGAATTTCATGAAAAGCATCATGTTAACAGCAAAGGGCTGAAGAAGAGTTTTCCTATCACTTGGATTGAAGCAAAGGAAATAGTAAAAAAATGTGACACTTGCTCTTTCTATAACCAACCATCTTTACCTGCAGGAACTAATCCTAAGGGTACACACAGAAATGAGATATGGCAAATGGATGTGTTTCACTTTCCGGAATTCGGAAAGATGAAATATGTACATCATACTATTGACACCTATTCTGGAATGCAATGGGCGACTGCCCTGAGTTCTAAAAATGCTGATGCTGTACTTACTCACCTTTTGGAAGCCATGGCCATATTGGGAATTCCCACTCAGATTAAGACTGACAATGCTCCAGCTTACGTCTCCCGAAAAATGAAGATAATTTTTGCATACTATGATATAAAGCATATTACAGGGATACCACACAATCCTACAGGACAGGCAGTCGTGGAGAGATCTCACCGCACATTAAAAGAGATGCTTTATAAACAAAAGAAAGAAATAAAAAAGCCCAGAGAGAGGTTGCATAGTGCCTTATTGACTTTAAATTTTCTTAATGCTGATGAAAAGGGAACTTCAGCTGCTGAGAGACATTGGGTAGTAGAAAAATCTTCTGAGTTAAATCAACCCATTTACTTCAAAGATGTGTTGACTTCCGAATGGAAGCCAGGGTATGTGCTTCGATGGGGTAGGGGTTTTGCTCTTGTTTCAACAGAGACAGAAAAGATATGGGTACCAACAAAACTAATAAAAGCCCGCTTCGAAAAGGAGTCTCTTCCTAAACAAGAAAAGTAACTGCTCATCCCTGACATGACAAACAGATGCGTGGTAAGGAAAACACACTTAACAAACCTCGGGCAGGGTCTCTCAGTTTTGTCTTTACAGGAAAATGGATACAACTATTTTTACGGCATTGACTAAACATTGAATAATTACTCACCTGCAATAGAAGACAGACTGAGGATTAAGGGATGTACAAGACGGACTACGAGACCAACTGATACACACATGCAATACTGGGTAATTTCTCAATTTTTACTGCTTTACATCTTGCATCTACATCTCAAAAAAAAAATGGTCCTGATTTGACTATTTATAAGGCTGGATTTGGATTGGGAACTTGTGGCTTTCTCCCTCTCTAAACCCAAGCATATTGGTAAAGGAATATGAAAAATTCTGTCTCACATCATAAAAGCCACCTGGTGTGAGACAGAAGGCAAAATATTTAGGGACCAATATTACTATGACTTCATCTTAAACCTCGTTCCTCCCTGTTTCTGTACCTCTCAAACATCTCATTCTGTCTGCTTCCAGTCTCCTAAAGTCATGAAAGATATAAATATCTTTTGAATATCTACAATGCTTAAGTTTTCCACTGTAAATAACATTTCCTCCTATCAGCTATCTACAAAGAATCTGAAACCGAGATGGGGCCTCCACCGGAACAACTCCTGCTAGAAAAACAAAAATAAAAGAAAGAGTATGAGAGAGAGAGAATAAGAGACAGATAGACAGACAGCAGAGACAAAAATAGAAAAATCAAGAACCTGGTGCACACCAACCAATAATTGCCTTCAAGAAATAGATTATTCAAAAACAGCTGCAAGATAGCTCCTTATGATTATCCTTCAGATCACACTGCTAATTAAGTTTCCAGATGGAGTTAACCACTATCGTAAAATTGGTTATAGATGTATGTGGTCAGTCCATTAAGAACTAACCATTGTTTTAGCTTTTACAGGATCCCAAAGAGATGCCATCACCCTTAAGTCAGCAGGAAGCAACCTTATAAATGACTACGCCCCCTTTCCCAATAAGTCTTATGCTCCAAAGGTTGTGGGTAAAACTGGGTAAAAGACAAAACTATAATATACCATCAGAGATCTTTTTTTTGTAGAAGAAAAGGGGAATAGATAGGATATATAAAGGTAGACTCTTCTACCTACCTATACTTCATTTTAGCTGAATGTATGGGCTAAGCTAAAGACAATTTGCACTGTCATAGATATCTGTATATTGATACTAATGCAAAATCATTTTATATGTTTAATTGTGATAATTTGTACATTGGTACAAAGTTTAATCTGAGATTGTTTTATGTAACCAAAGCAACTTGTACTTCGATATAAATCTGAATCTGTAACTATTATGTAAAGCTGAATTTGAAATTGCTATATTTTATGTATGCTTCTACCTTTGTTTAAAATATTTGCACATCATTGTCATGTATACTATGCAATTACTACCTTCATTTAACTATACTAGATATAATGTATGATTGCCCTCGTTATGATATATGCACAAGATGTTTTATATACCTCTGTTTGGATGATATATATGTATTTACATGTCTAAAATACTGTGGACACTTTACCTGGTAAAATACCCCTGGCTAATGTTCGATAGTTCTACTAAGGGTCATTGTTCAGAGATTGTACACCCCTTATATAGGTATTCTAATTTTTAGTACAGGGTTTATTCCTTAAGATGATAAGATCTGCAGTCAACACTATTTAAGGTATCATATCCCAGTCATATCAGATACAGGTTAGAATATCATAGATAGACAAGAATCTTCAACCGTTTCATAGACCCAGAGAATATGGCATTTAACATTTAAAATTCAGCCACGAGAGACACGACGACTCCTGGTGTCACTGCTCCCTTCACGAGATGGTGTTGAGCATCAAAGATACTCCATTGGAGTTGGTCCTTTTGGCAAAAAATGGCCGGTTGAGTAAGGAACTGTCCTTACCTTGATTGCTGACAGTACACACATGATGTCAAGCTGGATGAACAAGTTGATAGATGGAGACTGACGAAACCTGCCTAGACAGGATAAGACAGTCCCTTCAAAATTGTTCTGCTTGTGAAAAGATCTGTCAGATACCATAGGCCTATAGCCAATCCGACAGATGTTCTAACGGTGCACAAATCCAGAGGTGATTGTCCAGGTAGCTGTGTTGCTGTCCTCTCCCAAATTTTGGAAGTAACTACTTCCATATACTTCTGTCTTTCAGACAAATTCACCTTCCTTCTCAGGTCTTGAAGAGGTTGAAGAATAGATGTTTAAGGTTTTCACCCTAGTATCCCTTAGATAAGAACACTCAGGTGTTAGATTCTCACTTTCCCAGATTAACCCTTTAAAATAATCTATACACCCTACTATCTACCGATATTCTAGAACTATTAGATGTACCTTATATAAGTTAGGCTTTGATTAGCAATTATACTTTGACCTCTCCTAGATACTACCTCATAATAATTCCTACTGTACATAGTCTTAGTTTAGAACCTTCTTAGTTAGAAAAAGGGGGGAGATGTTGTGGGATTCGGGTGTCAGCTGGTGGGGTCCAGGGAAGCTTATCCAGGGTCCTGGGCTCCTGGAGGGGGTGTAGCCAACCCCATTGATAAGGGGCTGCCGGGATGCTGAGAGGCTCTCTTCCTGGTTCCTGACTGCTGGAGGGAGGCTCACGTCGTCCGTCCGTCTGCAGACTCTGGTCCCTGTTCAGGTGCTATTGTAATCTGTTGCCTGTACCGTAAGTGTTGGTTTATATTCTAATAAATATCTATCTGGTATTGGTGTCCTTGTGGGTAAACTCCACCTACACTTATCTTCTATGTTCTTTCCATAATAGATGTCTGAGCTTCTTTTTCAAACTGTTACAAAAGTAGATAAATAATTTAGTAATCATCTTTTAAAAGTATTTATAAGCTTACTGTATTATAAGGTATAATAATGGCCTTGTAAACATTCTATACTTGAAACGGATGATATACTAGTATCAGGGAAGATGATAATTTACACATATGGATAAGATAAAGGAAAACTTCAAATAAAAATCTGGGTAAAGAGGAAATGAGAAACCATTTTCATCCTTGGAACTGGAGAAGGATACAGGGCAAGCTATTAGGATTATGCAGAAATCTACCAGTGGAAGACAATCAGCAGGTTATTTTTGTCAAATTTGGGAAAAAAATATCCTGAAGCACTTACATAAAAATATTAAGTTAAAAAAATCAAAAATAATTTGACATCTTGCTCCTCATTATAACTTATGCCAACACTGGTGAATATTTGAACTAACTACAAGGAAAGGGTATGTGGTTTGAAGTTTCTGTACAGAAATGAACACCAAAGACAAAGTGGTATGTAGAAAGCAGGTTGAGAAAACAAAAGAAATTCTGTATTGTCTATGCATTCTTCTCACAGAATCCACTCTTGATGTCTTTAGATAGCAAGCTTTCTCCAGATTCCAAAGATGAACAGACTTGTCAGATGCTGTTCTTTTATACTGATTCGGTGTTAATGAATGTTCCCGGTGGGTTGCATTACGCTTCGCCTTCCTCAAAACAAGTATATCAAATTCTTATTTCCTCCAGCCTCAGGAGATGACCTCATTGGGAAATAGCTTCTTTTGAGTTACAGTCAAGTTAAGATGAGATCATTTATATTCTATACAGAACATGACTCACTTCTCTCTAAGGAGGGGGAAATATGAACATCGTCAAACACAAGTATGAAAACATACTGGAGAGAAAGCCATGGAAAAGCTGGGGGGAAAAATCTAAAAAAAAAAAAAAATCTATGAAAAACTAGAAATTCTCTAGGGTCTAGCAGATTATAACATATTTATCAACTAGGTATCTATGAAGCCAGGCTCTGATGTGACTGCAAGACATGTGCTATATGTACAAAGGCAGAAGCAATTATCTTTACATAAACAAGCAGCTATGGTATGTAAGAGAGAGTATGTAAGGACAAGCAACTAGTCCTCATATACAATGTGACACCTTCTTTTCATTTGCAAGCCCTCCTAACTCTGTTTGGCAATTTCAGTGATTTTTCTTTCTGTGTTGTTAGTGAATTTGATTTACACAGTGGACAATAGTTCTTCTTGACCTTATGATAGAGAACAGTTTTGCAGCGAGCAAGGTATTCAATAAAAAAAAGATCCTCCCAATTTACAAATTAACTACAAGACATTTCCCTTTATTCTTGACATTTACAAGGGGAGGTGATAAATTTTTTTTATTCCCTTATTCATCTCTTTCACAATAAACATATGTATGTTAAATTTCAACATCTTGATTGAAGATATTTATACGTATGTTATATCTATTTTTTAGCTTCTGCTCTTGCTAATTTATTCTGAGGTTTTATCAGATTACAATTTTTTAAACTAAGAAGTAGGTTCTGAGGTCTTTTAAGATCATTTGCCAAATTTATGGCCTTACTCCTGAATCAAAGGCTCAGCATGTGTCCGTTATTCATTGTTTTAGCTGACATTTTGAAAATGATGTTTTCTGAAGTTGCTAGGCCTCTTTAATTTTCAAGGGTGTGATGCTATACTTCACTGGGACTGGAATTATTACCAGTTCTAAATTTTCATTAAAATGATGATCCATTTTCTTTAATATCATCTGTAAAAATGGATCCTCTAACATTTAAATTATATGGATATTCATGAAACAGGGGCACCCGCAATATTTTTTTTTTTTTTGGATTTTTCAGAAAATAGAAAAAAATGAAAATTTTTTCTTTCACAAAATATAGAAATGGAACATGACATTCACAAACTATGTACTGTAGAATTCTATATTGCAGACTCTGGGAAAGCAAATCTATTTTTTTCTAAGAAGTTTATTTGTAGTTCTTTATTATAAAATTCATTGGGATATGACTCCCATTTACAACTTACAATATTAGTGACCAAGATTCTCTAATTTACCATAAAGTAAAAAAAAAAACAAAAAAAACAAACAAAAGCTTAAAAGAAGAAAAATGAAATTACAATTTGCCTGACATAACATTCCTACTGATGGAATTATCCAACCACATTCTTATTGAATTTGAGGTCAGATCCACAAGATGAACGTTTTATTTGTCACTAATATTGGTACTATTAGCCTATATCTCAACAAAACTTTGGCCTTATGGAAGAACCTTTTATTAACATTTTACTGAAATATCTATTTACTAAACCAACTCCCAATGAATTACCATTGTAACTAAGAATTAATTCATTTCTCTATCTTTCTTGGATGAGCTTCTTTTTGCAATAGATGCCAAGTAACACACAGTTCTGTAACTGAAAATGGTGTAGAGGTTATGTAATTGTGGAGTACTTAGCCCTAGGGGACAATGATATGTTGTCTCTTCCCTTCCTAAGCTCTGATCAATGTAGAAGAAGACACAGACAGACTGAAAGAACCAGAGATGGCTCATGACTCCAAGGGAACAGTGTTTTCCTGACACAAAAGGGAAGAGTAGTTTAACATATTAACTCACAATAATTGTGACAGAGTATAAAACCCTTGCACAAACTCAAGACAGACAAAATGTCAGCATGGAATGTTTAGGTTAGGAACCAAATGTGACCCCAAGATGAACAGATATGGGTAACTTACTCTGAGAAGGATGTGGCATATGGTAATCTTACATACTACAGGGCATGGATCTGAGATATGATGATAAATGGAGAAGGATAATCCCAAAATACACTTTATGAATTATCAAATATATAATAAATATATTTATTCATGGAATAATCGCAAGCATTGTTATTTCAGTCTTATTTCCTGTTAATCAATTAGTAGTTCTGTTATGATAGTCAAACTCTATAGTTTGATAGTCAAACTCATTGTCTGACTCCTTTGCTATTAATTAATTTTTCCATCATCATGTTCATAATTGCTTAGTGAATACTACCATTTCAAAATAAAACCCCAAGAAATCTAACTCCGAAGCATATATCTAGCAAAGTTACATATTAAAAATGTCAATAGTTATTGTCTACTTTACACAACATAAAATATAAGATCATTAAATTGTCCCTTACTAGATGAGTAGATGGGGAAAAACTGGCATGTTTCCACAGCAGAATATTATTTATTAATCACAACATAATAATATATTGACATTTTGCCAACTTCATATTACCTGGACTATTTGATGTTATCTGAAGTAGACAATGTACAGCAGGCAACACTGACCAAGTTCTTGTTCATCATAGACAGGTTAAAAAAATTTGAACTCATAAAACTTAAGAATAAAGAGCAACCCATGACACTATAGGTGCCAGGTGTTCTGGGTCCTTGTTGTCACGCAGGGTCAGACACCTTGTACAATTATAGTGTCTGTGGACTGTGCTTCACCCAGAGCCATGCTAATCAGTGTGGTGGGCATTGCCACCTGGAGCCATAGAGATGTCCAATCACAGGTCGCTCCCCAGAGCCTGGGTTTGTGACTCTGGGAAGCCCAGAGTCTGCTGTGGTGTTCAGGGCTCCAATGGCCACCATGGGCTCTAAAGATGCCCTATAGTCTAGACAGCCACTTTGAGATCATGTTTTGTCCAGGGTCCTTGATGCCACCGGGGCCAGGCTGATATTAGTGGCCTATGTTGCCACCAGGTCTTGATGGGATCCGAGTCTGAGTGGCTGCTGAAGGCCATGTAATCCTTCTGCAGCTGGGGTCTGTGGTGATGTCCATGGCCAGTGTTAGCACAAGGGTCACTGAAAACATGCTGTGCTAAGATAAATCTTTTCTTCACTGGACTTGGGATGGCTGTTTCTGCCTGTTGCTAGATAAGCTATAGCAGGCAAGTAGGGCCTACTCCCTAACCCTCAGTTTCCACTGCCCCAGCACTGTACCACCACCACCCCCTCACTAGAAAAAGATCCTCCCACTCCTCACCTGGGAAACACATTAGAACTTATCCTGTTGTCAGGGGAACTAGAATAGATGATACAGCCCTGGTGGAGAGAGAACAATACAGCCTCTCATCTTTTGTGTGGTGGCATGGGTGGGGAAAAGATGCTCACCCCTCCCTCTTGCTATCTGTGGCAGTAAGAAGAGCTTGAACTTAGGGTCATGAGAATGAAATAAATAGCCCTGCTCCCACTATTCCTTTCTACTGCCCAGCAATCCTAGATATTTCTGGGGGAGAGAAAGGAGCGAGCAGCAGTCACTAGGGGCCAGAGAGGACGTGGAAGCTAGGAAAAAAGAAACGGAGATCAAATGATAATGTCCCATAAAACAGTTAGAGATCAAAGCTTAAATGTAGTAGTTTGATTTTTAGAACTATTGGGTTCTTATATTATAATCTATAACATTCTATCAGAAAGTCTAAATAAATTGAAAGGAATAGATTGAGGTGTACCAGCCTAAAGACACATGGCTTATGGAAGGATTAATTATTTATATATTACATATATGTATTGAATTATCATGCTCAAGTGTCCATTGATGTATACAAACTACAAAATACATTAATGTATTAAAAACTACATTACAACACAAAAGAGATATGACTTTCACAAGGAAACAGCAAAATTTTCTATTCATTTCCTAATATATTTTGTAACATCAAACAACATAAAAACTTCATTCGTAAGGAATTTGTATAATTGTTTATATAAAATAAATGAAGTAATATATATTATTATTTATAAAATTTCTAAACTAAAATCAACCTATACTTTAAAAAATTAAAATATGCTTGTAAAGAGACACTATGAAAATCAAATTATTTAATATCTGATTTTGAATATTATGGAGATATAGACTACTTATTAACAAATATGACCACCAGGAAGTGATAATTTTTTTACAATAATGTTTAGAAACCAAGGGTAAAATATAGACTTAAATCATAGTTGAACATACTATTCTATGTATTCTGAACTTTAGAAAAAGTCTTGTAATTAAATACAAAGTTTTATATCACTTTCCAATTACTGTCACAATTGTTTTGTTATTAACATATTTTGATTAGGCCAAGATCTATAAGTTTCTATATTCACTAAAAAAATTGACATAAGAGAACATATTAGAAGAAAATATCTAGATAATGTAATTCAACTGTTTATTTTTTTAAAAAAATGATTAACTCAAATCTTATAAGTGCATATTTGGAAATTAATGTAGTGAAAAGGATAAAGTCATAAATGAACAAAATACCCTTTAACATTATAGCTAATTAATTATTATGAAGCACAGCTAGAAACTGATTTTTAATTATTGTGAAGTACAGGTGAGAAATTGATTTATATATACATATACATAAATATTTATAAAACTTTCCAAAAAACCATTTTTTGATATGAAGAAATTAATTTAAAAAATACTATCCCTCCAAAATTATCTAATACTGGATATCTTAGTTATTTCACTAATTTGGAGTTAGAGTATAAAGACAAGAGAGAAACAAACGTAACTTTATTACATGTAGATTACAAGTTTATACAGAGAATTCTTATTTTAACTTCTTCTATTTGGTATCTTTGAGTGTTCCATGTCTCACTATGTCATATCCAATGTCTATTTTATTACCCTATTTGTTCTTTTCATATAGCTTACATTTTAGTTTTTGTGGGATTTCTGAGTATAACAATGAGTGTGCTCTGTGACTTACATTTCTGTGTTTTGGATGTGCTGTGGTATGAATTAATAGTCCAGGAATGATGAGCATTGAGAGAATTAATCATTATGTACAGTTTTTAAACAGAGTTTCAGTGAAACTTAGATCTAAGAGCACAATAAAAAAGTTAAGAACGATCATGCATTAAACTTTCAAGATAGAAAAAGATGCAAAGACAATGTCTTTATATCAGCCAAGTAGGCACGTATCCTCAGCAAAGGAAATATAAAAGGGGGTGCAATAAAATATTTGGTCAAGTGGATTTCAGTGAAATTAAAACATATGATTGACAATCAAAAAAATTCTTTTAGTATAAAGATTAAAATCATACTAAAGGGAAAAATATCTAATAAAATAACAGTATCTCATTATACCTCTTTTGTTATTTTTGTTAGATATATATTTTTTATAATCAATCAATATGAAATGTAAAAGAGCTGGCAGAAATAGAGATCATTCACATATTTTTGGAAATCAGCAGATAAGATCTATACATCAAAATCAGAAAATATACAGTAACATTGACCCATACATTAATCTGGAGCTAAAGTGTCACTTTAATTGCAATATAATATGCTAACTGTAACACAGAAAATAATACGCAGAGAGGATACAGAGGGGGAAGATGCAAGCAAAAAGAAAAAAGAACAAACATATACACAAATAAAAAGAAAGGGGGGGGGAGGTAGAAAGAGAGAGATAACCAAGAACCAGGTTGGCCTCAAAGTCAGGCCTCTGCCTTCTGAAGGCTGAGATTAAAGGCATGCACAACCACCACCCATTAAGAGAATATCTATTTATTTTTAACTTGGAGTCAATGAGAGTTTATAAATTACAAAAAAATATAATAATGATACACATACTAATATCTAGTGTCTGGGATGTGTTTAGATATATGGAATACATCTACCTACAGGAGCAGTAAAGGAGGATGAAGGATGAAAACCTCTGATCTTCAGAAGGATATGGAGAATCCATGGTTTATCTCATCATTTATTCAGCAAATACACACTATGTTGTCTATACATTGGATAGAATTTTGTATTATCAGAGTGTAAATAAATATAACTGTGGAATCCATGAAGACATCTCTAGACTTATTATCATGAAATATTTACTTTCCTGGGAAAGTAAATAAATTGTGTCAGAAGGATTATATGTCTGTTTTAAAGGTTTATATATATTATATTTATATAATATATAAATATTATGTAATTATGTATATATAAACATAATATATGTAAAAATATTATATGTATGTATACACACACACACACACACACACACACACACACACATATATATATATATATATATTACAAGTGAGACAGCACTGAAGCATTTGGGCCAATTTTTTTCCTGATTGTGTAGTCCCTTTACAAATGCACATAAAATGGTTTCTAAAAATATTGAATAATACCTGTTAATTTGAAGACCTTCATATAAAGAGTAATGTCAAAATCAAGATTTAGATTAAGCACAAAAACCTCTAAATCTCATATAATTCAGCAAACAGCAAGTTGGAATCACATTTTATAAAACTTTCACTATCAACCAAAAGTGATCGCAAACATAGCCTATTTTTAAATAAGCTACTCGCATTAAATGACATAGCCATATAAGCAACATATTTTCTAAAAATACTCATAGCTGATTCAATTGCAATAGCATTAAAATTGAAAATCACAACTCATTAAATAATTACCTTCCTCTTAATAAAGTCAAATAATTTTATCAATAAAAGTGATATACCACAAATATTAATGCCGCTTGCCAAACTCAGGCCATGAAATGATTTTGAAATGGTGCAGTATGTATGTCATAACTCCACATTGCTTTTAATTTTTAAGGCTCCATATCTTGGAGTAACAAGCCAGAAAATGTTGCTTTTAATTATTTTAATCATTATTTAAAAACCCAGCTAGTTAATTTAAATTCCGATAGATTTTTTTAATTTTATGGATATTATGATTATGGGAATGTGTACACATATATGCTATGGCATATATGTGGAGGACAGAATATAACTTTGGCAATATATTTTTCTTTCTAACATGGTTTTCGGAAATTAAACACAGGTTATCAGGCCTGTGGCCCAAGTGTTTTTTTCTTCTGATACACTTCACTGCTAAAAAAATATGTTTTATATATTGATATTTAAAGAGGTTCATAGATTTTGTAAAAATTCTCTCAATGTAAGGATAAGATAGATTGTTTACAGTTAAAATAGTTAAGTTCATTTAAGTTTTTTATAGTAGCTTATTACACATTAATTTGAAAATAAATATTGTACAACTTTAATTTCATAATGTAGTTTTATAGAAAAAGAAATAGAATGTAATGAGATGTGAGACATTTAATATATGTTTTCTCATATATTTGAGATCATTTAAATATTTAGAATATTAAAAAATACCATTTAAAATATTTGTCACATAAAATTGTATTGAAAAGCAAAGTTTTGATATAAAACCAATTATGGGACTAAAATTTCTATTAAAATAGGCTATTCAACTTTCCGGTTTCTGGATGTGATAAGTTAAGTCTTCAAGCTACCTAATGTGAAGCAGTGTAGAATAATATTATTTATATTGAGATTTACTTTAGCTTTGTGCTTTGTACAACATAATTAAAGTGTAACTAATTCAGTTATACTAATATAAGAATAAACAATATTATGTACATGAATTTCATCTCAACTGAGTAATAAAATGATGAAAATTTAATTATCTTTATATTTGGAATATGGATATTAAAATAAAATTGTTTGAAAGCCTCAAATCCAATATAATTAACCCATTTTAATTGGTTCAATCAACTTAAACCATTGAGAAATTTTTAATTTGATATTTAACATATTATGAAATCCAAAATATAAGTATAAAGAATTAAAAATTATATTTACCAAAATAATATAGAAATAAAAGTTAATGATAATTGTAAATTTAAAACTCATATTAATAATAATACTTAGCAGCCTAGACTAGGTCCTGTTTATCAGTATTTTTCTAGTTATATTCACAATTAGTTACAATTATAACGATGTCCTGGGACCTTTGCTACAATTATGTTTTTAAATCATGCAAGCAAATGATTTTACTGTTATAAATACAGAAGGTAAAAAAATCAGACTGGGTGAGATAAGATCTTACAGGAATGGATGTTTCACTCTGGAGTCAAAAATTCATCTACAAAGAACAGGGTCTGTTTACAGTTATTTACATTTACATTGTCACATTGCCCTAATTGAAGCTACTCTGTAATCAATCTTCCAATTTGGGAGAGACATTTTGTGTGTGTGTGATTGTGTGTGTGTGTGTGTGTGTGTGTGTGTGTGTGCTTGTTAAAGTCTTTTCTTTTTATGGTTTTTAAAATTTTGTTAATTAATTAATTTTCCTAGCCTAATCACAGTTCCTTCTTCTCCCTCAATACCCCTCTTCCCACTTCCCCCATCTATTCTTTCTCTTCTGTTTCAAAAAAAAAAAAAAAAAAGCAGACCTTTAGTGGATATCAGCCAAGATATACCAAGTTGCAGGAAGTCTAGGTCCCTCCTTGCCAATTAAGCCTGAACAAGGCAATCTAATAAAAGGAAATGGTCCCAGACTCAGAGATGTACGGGGATTATGTTGTTTAATTGTAAATAATTGTCCCTGCCTATTAGTTTAATTAAAAAAAACGCTGATTGGCCAAAGGCAGACAGGAAGTGTGAGCTGCACTATCAGCTATCAGACTAAGAAGACTCTAGGAACAGACAGAACAGAGAAGAATGCCAGAGAGAAGCCAGAAGATGCAGAGGACAACTATGCTGCTCTGAGAAAAGGTACTGAGCTGCATTGCTGAACAGGATGAGTCATGGGTTAGATTAAGGGTAGAGAGTTCACAAGTGATATGCCTGGGCCTTAGGCTGATCAGCCTAAAACTATTGTAAGCATCTGTGTGTCTCTGTGGGTCTGTGGGTGTGCGGCCTAAACCGTGAGGCTAGGCCCAAAAGTCTGGGCCAGAAACCTCATACTACATAGAGAAAGTCCTTGCTCCAACTTTTAGGAGGCATATAAGAAGACAAAATTACCCAATATCATATATGTAGAGGACCTAGGTCAGTCCCATGCAGGCTCTCTGCTTGTCAGTTCTTCCTCTGTAATTCCCGTGAGCACAGGTTAGTTGATGCTGTGGCTTTCCTCATGCTGTCCTTAATCTCTCTGCCTCCTGCAGTCCTTGCATCCTGTCTTCTCACAGGGTTCCCATGCTCTGTCTAATATTCGGTTGTGAGTTTCTGCATCTGTTTCCATCAAGTATTAGATGAAGTCTCTTTGATTGTAGTTGGACTAGACAGGAGTTATGTTTGCCTTTCTGAATCTCAGTTACTTCACTCAGTGTGATCTGTATCCTCTATTTGCCAGAAATTTCCATATTTTTGTTTTTAGCAGCTGAGTAATTCATTGTGTAAATTTCACACATTTTCTTTATCATTCTTAACTGGAGGGGTATCTAGATTTTTTTTTCGAATTCCTGGCTATTATAAATAGAGCTACTATGAACACAGTAGAGCAGGTATTCTTGTGTATTGTCATTTAGAAAAATGCCCAGGGGTGGTATAGCTGCATTATGAGGCAGAATTCTGAGAAAGATTTGTTTTCATATGCAAAATTATGTTGCCTTTGTTTAACAAAGTAAAGATATGTTGTTGAATATTTACTTAACAATCACAAATGTCCTGCATTTTTTGCTATTTTACCTTGCCTGCCTAAGGTAGCTGATTGGTCTGATAAATAGCTAAATTGTCAGTAGTAGTGGATATAGGCGGGTCTTCCAGGAAGGGAGTCTAAGTAAGAGGAGAATTTAGGATGAGGAAGAAAGAAAAGGAGATGCTGAGGGAGAGCCAACCAGACACAGAGGCAACAAAAAAATAGAACATACAGAATAAAAGGTAAAAAGACCAGAGGGAAAATGTAGATGAATAGAAAGAGGTGAAACTGAGTGCAAAGACCTAGTGAGAAAAGCCTAAGCTCTGGCCAAGGTTTTCTAATTAATAAGTCTGTGTCTTTATTTAGGAGCTTGTTGGTGATCTAAAGAAAATGCCAACTACAAATGGTGCCCACTATAGAGAGAGAGAGACAAAGACAGAGAGAGAGAGAGAGAGGGAGGGAGGGAGGGAGGGAGGGAGGGAGGGAGGGAGGGAGGGAGGGAGGGAGGGAGGGAGGGAGAGAATCAAGAACAGAACAAAAAAAATTAAAACCCAGCCTGCCACAAAAGGGGCAATTAAATTCAGCTCTTGCTTAGACACAGCTTCCAGTTAAATGCAGCTCTCAGTCAGGCCTGCAGACTTTAAGGTTCACCTCTTATGGGCCCAAAGAGACAGAAAAGCCCACTTACAGAGACACACAGCTGCCACTAAGCAGTTAAGACTTTGCCCACATCGGAGAATGAATGCTACAGGTACATTTCAAGTGCATACAAGTGAACATTTCAAGACCAAAAAAACCATTAAACAGGTTAGAGTGTGTGTAGAAAAAAAGAAAAGAGGGTATAAATAGTCACAAAAACAAATAGTTTAAAAATAACTAGGAAAACTCTTTAAGGAAGAAGTAAAGTAATATAGAAAATCTTCACAAAGATGGAAACTATACTGGAAGTGTGGATCCTGTATGGTGTTTTGTTGACTGAATTTTGAAATGCTGATGAGTGAACAACAGCTCCTGAGACACATGGGATTGTGGAAGGGGCTGCTGAACTAAACCAGCCTAGATACTTCAGGAATGTCTTAACTGTAAGATGTAATTTGGACTTGATAATTATTCCTTTTTATTTTTATTAATATCTTTTAATTTATTTGTTTTAATTTTACAACCAACTACTGTTTTCCCTCCCTCCTCTTCCTGCTCTCCCCCACTTTTCATAAGGGGTAAAGCCTCTCTTAAGTAATCAACAGAGGGTTGGTGGAATGCCTTACTCAGACCAGATGCAGGGGGAGAACCTTGGTCCTGTATCACTTTGATAATTATTCTTATTGTATACAGTCTTACTATGTTAAAGCTGAAGCCTTTCTTTTTATTTAGATAAAAGGGAGGAAATTCTGCAGAATACTTGTTAAATTATATAAAAATGTGTTTGTTGCATTTGGTTATGTTGTATAATATTTGTTTAACTCTATAAAGATTTGTTGCATTTATTTAATTATATAAAGACATTGTGTTGCTCTTTTACCTTGCCTGACTAAGGCACCTGTTTGGTCTAACATAAAGCTGAGTTGTCAAAAGTGAGGGAGAATCTATAGACATCCCTTCCATACAGGAAGAGTAAGTAGGAGAAGAAAAGTTTAGGTTGAGGAAGAAAGAAAGGATAGAGCAGAGAGATGCCAGGGGATGGTCAGTCAGACACAGAGGAAGCAGGAAAGTATAAAATACAGCATGAAAGAAAATATGTCAGTATGAGACAAACTTAAATGATGAGAAGTAGGTTAAATTAAGTGAAAAAAAGCTATCAGGATAAGCTGTCTGATAATCCTTAATCAATAATAAGTTTCCAAGTCTTATTTATTAATAAGTTGACTGGCAGCCTAAAGAAAGTTCCAAAGAGAGTAGATCTATTCCCAGTGTTCTGAAGAAACTGTCATATTGATTTCTAAAGTGACTGTACAAGTTTTTACTCCCACCAGCAATGGAGGAGTGTTCCCCTTGCTCCACATTCTCTCCTGCATAGGCTGTTATCTGTGTTCTCGATTTTAGTCATTCTAAAGGGGGTAAGGAAGATTCTGAGACTGCTTTTTACTTGCATTTTACGGTGGCTAAGGATGATGAACTTTTCTCTAAGTTTTCTATGCCATTTGATATTCCTCTGTTGGGAATTCTTTGTTTAGACTTGCACCACATTTTCAGTAGGATTATTTTGTGTGTTGATGTCTTATTTCTTGCATTCTTATATATTTTGAATATCAGCCCTCTGTTAATATGGAACTAATGAAAAACTTCTCTCATTCTGTAGGCTGCCATGTTGTCCTTTTGATGCTGTCCTTTGCCTTACAGATGTTTTTCAGTTTATAATGTCCCATGTATTAATTGTGAATCATAGCACCTCTATAATTCATGTTCTGTTAAGGAAATTGCTTCTTGTGACAGCTTGTTCAAGACTACTTCCTATTTCTCTTTACTCTCTTGCTTCCAACAGGCTTTCCTCTAGCTCCACCCCAGTCTTCCTCCAAAAGAATAATGCCTCCAATATGTAGTTATCTAAGCCTGGTACATTCAGTTGAATCAGGACCAAGCCCCTCCGCACTGCATCAAGGTTGAGCAAGGCATCACACCATAGGTAATGAGCTCTAAAAAAAACCAACCAACCAAAGAAACAAACAAAAAACCCTCTTGTGTACTAGGAATAAATTTTGATCTCACTGCCAGGGGCCCCTTAAAAAGACTAAGATACACAACTTATGCATAGGGCCTAGTCAGTGCCATACAATCACCACAGCTATTGATGTAAAGTATATGAGTTCCCATCAGCTTGTTCCAGTTGTCTCTATAGATTTCCCCATCAAGATCGTAACCCCACCCCATGCTCATATAATTCCTCTTACCTCTCTCGAACTGGACTCCCGGAGTCTGGCCTGGTGCTTGGCTATGGATCTCTGCACCTGCTTCCTTCAGTTACTGGATGAAGGCTCTATGATTACAGTTTGAGTATTCACCAATCTGGTAACTGGGCTAGGCCAGTTCAGGCACCCACAAAACAATTTCTACAATGAGGGTGAGAGCAATACTTAATTGTAGGTAAATGCATATAAGTTGGAGTTTCTCTTAAAATGCACCAATCCAAGATTAATATTTATTAAAATATAAACCAACACTCACGATACAGGTAACAGCTTATATTAGTGCCTGGTGGACTGGATTATCCCCAGTGATGGATGCTGGATGCCATCTCCAGCAGTCAGGAACCAGGAAACAGGCCTTCCCAGGGTCCCAGCAGCACCTTATGAATGGGGTTGGCAACCCCCCTTCAGGAGCCTGGGACCCTGGGTAAGCATCTTCGGAACTTATCAGCTGACACCTGAATCCCACCACATCTGCATGTATATTTAGAATGTATGTAGAAAAATAACATAATGGGGGGGGTGCAGTCATGTCTTCTCAAAGATTCATGAGCTTATTATCGCAGGGTATTTATCTAGATTTTCAGTACTAGGCATAATTGCTCTGTTGTCAAGCGAACATTTAATCCAATCAGAAAGCTTTTGGTTATTGTCAAGATGAGTGCCATGACTGCATCCTTAGGGATATCATATTTTGGTTGTCATTGTTTAAGTTTATAGGTATTGTGACTAGGTTGGACTGTTCCTCTCTTGGTAACTTGTGGAATCTTCTGATACCATGAAAACTATTACTGAGAGAAGAGGCTTTCAGGTCAACTTTTAATCAGAATCTCACTAAAATGACCTTTAAACATAAGGAATGATAGTGATTTTTTTTTAATGATAAACGGTTGTAAAGTAAATCCTACAGATATTAATGTCTTATAAAGAAAGCTTATTGAATGTTGAAAGCAATATTTTAACTATCAGAAAAAACAGAACAAAAATTTCAGATCTCTAATTCCACTTAAGGGTAAATTTAATATTTTACATCCAGTCGTGCACTATGATCTTTCTTTGAATATTTGATGTGAGATCTTTGTTTCTGAAAATTATTTTACTAAGTCTTGTTTAAAAAACCTCTGTGTTGTCTCTATAGCGTTGCAGCTCCATGGGTTTTAACCACAGGGAACAGCATCTACGAATTCAAAGAAATTTTGTTAGTTTCTTAATTTTAATTCATATATAAATTTTATAACCCCACTCTTCCAATGATATAATATACTACAAACTGAATGTCTTAACCAGAAACAGATTTTTAATTTTGTACTTATGGAGGTTAGAGGTCCAATGCAAGATAAAAGGAAGTCTTAGTATTATTGATGCAGGAGTATGAACAGGAGATGTTATTTTCTAAATCCAAAGGCTTCTCACATTTTAGCTCATGGTACCTCTTTTTTCTTTAACTGGACAACAGCTGATGAGAATTTTTCTCTTCTTTATAGTGTTCCTGAGACAGTTTACTGTCCTATGACTTACAATGTCATTTGTAATTTTATTAACTATATCCCGATATTCCAATGAAATTTCTGCATACTAAGATTGTGTGATTATTCTTATTCATCTTCTATGACCTATAAATTTAATAAATTTCTTTTCATGTAGCAAGGAAACGCTTGATTTCTCTGGATAAGACAGTGAATGTCTTTGATTCGCTGTTATGCCTGACAAAAGGTGTTTTTGGAAATTCAATAGCTGGACAGAATTCTATGATAATAACTATCTTACTGCTCTTGTATAGATCCAAAAAAAAAAAAAAAGATGCCAACATTACTTGGATTTTGTGACCTTCCCTTAATTTCTTTTATACAGTAATATTATTTTAAGTTGTGTTACTTTTGTTTATGCTGTGGAAAATTTGTCTTAATGATGCAAAGGCATGTTGAATTCTTTTATGTTGTATTTATTTTAATCTATGAAGTTATGATTCTTTGTCTGTCTAAAACACCTATTGGTCTAATAACGAGCTGAATGACCAAGAGCAAGGCAGGCAAAACATAGGTGGTGCAGGCAGGTAGAGAGAATAAGAAGAAGAAATCTGGAAGAAAAAAAAAGCCAGCAAGAGAACAAGTATAGAAGAGTGCAATGGGCCAGCTACCCAGCCACCCAATCACCCTGTAACCCAGCCACACAGACATGCAGCCAGCTAGTCTCCCTGCCACCTGGCCACCCAGCAGCACGGTCACACAGCCACCTAGCCATCTGGCCACCCAGCCACCTGGCCACTCAGCCACCCAGCCACAAAGCCAAACAGCCACTCAATCACCCAGCCACACAGCCACCTAGCCACACAGCCACTCTGCCACACAGCTACCCATACAGCCATAGAGTAAGAGTAAAAGGAGCTATACAGAAGATAGGAAAAGAAAAGGCCCAGAGGCAAAAATTACATTGCATAATTAATTTAAGGGTTTTGTTGGTTTTGTTGTCTTTTATTTTTAAAACTGAGAAGAAAAAAGCCAAGCTAAGGCCAGGACCTTATAAGTAAGAATAAGCCTCTGTGTGATTTTATTTGGGAGCTTAGTAACCCCCCCCCCAAAAAAAAATTACCAAGGACACATTTCTTTAAAGGAGGTTGATTTATATAACAAACAAAGATACACTTAGACCAATAGACCAATCTTTGTATAAATGTGTGGGTGAGTATGTGTGTGTGTGTGTGTGTGTGTGTGTGTGTGTGTGTATGTGTGTATCATAATACATAGGAGGCTGCAGATTTTGTAGTTATTTATTTTCATATTCAATAGCAAAAAAGAATCAAGGATAGAAATTCAGGCTTAAAATATTTTATATTGGTAGAAATTTTTACTTTGTACATATTTTTATTACTTTTTAAAGTTATACATATTTATAATGTACTTATATTACTTCTACTTCTTCCTCCTTTAAGTACATTTTTTTCATTGTCCTCTGCTCCTTTAGTTTCATAGGCTTGTGTTTTCTACTTACTATTGTTTCATACAAATTTACTGTAAATCACTGATTACATTTAGTGTTACACGTATGTTTAGGACTAAACTTTGGAGGCTTGTCTCTAGAGAAAACTGATTCACCTTTCTCAGTAATTCTTGATTGACTGCTGCTCTTCCTCTATTGGCGTGAGTTCTTCGGAAATTTCCTTCATCTACATTGGCATAACAACTGTTATTCTCATTATGCATGTTTGTTTGGAAATTCCTGTTTATGAGATTACATGGACAGGGCATTGCTGTCATACCTAGATGACACCATCTTGCAGCAGGCATGATTTTGTTCTGGCTCAAAAAGCAAAATTTTAGATATCAACTATTACATCAAAAACAAAAGTAAAACTGGGCTTCCAATTATGTTTACTATTATTATATATGTCCATATGCCTAATTACCTACATGTGAGTTGTATGCATGCAGTGGATGTTTAGGCTGGAGGAGAAAGTTAAGACTCAGGGAACAGAAGTTACAGTTCCTTTTGAACCACCTGATGTGGGGCCATAGGAAACAAAACCAGGTTCTTTGTTACAGTTATGAGAAATGGAAGTTCTAGCAATCACTGGGCTATTTCCTCATTCCTCAATAAATTATATTCTTATCTAATGTTCCAATGTGATTAATGAGAAAGTGAAGATTATAAATCAAGAATAATTGCACCTAATACATTTAATGCATAGAACCAAAGTTTTGTCTAATCCTTGATGATCATAGGTGTGAGAAAATAAAAGAAATATGATATGTATGTAGAATTTAGTTGATGATTCTCCGAGTTAATTAATGTACAGACCAATATGTTTCACACCCAGGAAACATAACAATATGAAATGCTTTTGTACATATGCTTCATAAATGAATGATATATTGGCAAACAATTTTCATTTCATGTGCCTAATGTAAGCTGCTAATATTGGTTCCTTGGATATCTGGATATTTAAATTTGAGATCAATACACAAAATAGTTTTTGTCTTGCATTATTTATAGGACATACATTACCAAGAATTTATTATGGGTAGTATTTGCTAATCCATTTGCTAATTGTTCATGAACTTATTTTTTTAAAGTAATGTCTAAATAAAATAAAATGTAATAACCATTAGGCTTTAGCTAGAGGAGAAAGGTAGAAAAAGAGTATCTGAAAGGGAGAAAAAAAAACAATTTTTGTTTCCCTCAGTCAGACAGTAATATTTACAAACAGTTTGAAAATAGAGAAATATGAATAATGTAAGAAAAGAGCAATTTCACTAATTATAATTAGCAATTGCCTTCAGGCTAACATTTATCATACAGATGAAAGCAATTTATTGTTGTTGTTAATAAAACTGTCCAACATTGTTAAGGAGGCTTTATTCTTACCTAAATGAATTTGTCATAATGATTCAGTTTCATCATGTAACGAGAATGAGACTTAAGATTAACATCCCCAAATTAAATAATTAATTACATTTAGCTTCAATTACAATTACTAATTGATACAAAGTCACTAGCTTACCTCTTACAGGTAATCAATTTTATAACTGAGGTCTTGAATAAGTGGTTAAATCATTTTAGGTCAGTAGCTCATATTCACTGGCTAATTAGACAAATTTTGTTTTGCTAAGCACCTCAAGAAAATGGTACTACAAGGCTTTAGAAGTAGAGTTTTCCCATAATATACTTGTTGAAAGTTTCCTGTATGATTATAACAGAGATTCCTGTTTGATAGATAGCTCTAATAATAATGTTATATATCTCTTCAATCATCCTAGATACCTTTTCTGTTTCACCACAACTGTATGGTAAAAAGGGAGATTTAAAATGTTTTATACATTTTTATGTTTCTTTAATGTTGTCAGTTCCAGCTGCTGTTTGGTGGATTCTCATTTGTAATACAGATCAGTGTGAAAAAAAATAAAAATTCTAAAGTTAATTAATTTTAATTAGTCTAATATTTTAAATAATAATATGATGATTATTACATATGGATGAGCAAATTGGATTAATTTTCTGTGCATTCTTGGAATTTTAGATATCTAGAAATATCTGTAAGAACATTTATTCAAATAAAATTGTTGGTCTCAGAGCATTTACTTCATAGAGTTATGATCTGCAAAAATAACAGATTTCAAGAACAAGTATGTTTTGAAGCTACCGGGAACTTGTGGCCTGGAATAACTTTTTTTTAAGAAGTTGGTAAAATTGATCTACTTGTACTAGCTATGGGCATTTGTTTTCTCTGAGAAGCCAAAATTATAACAGGTAGAAACTGGATATCTCTGTGAGTTTGTAAAATGATCAACATTGTGAATCAAACCTGGATATTAAATTCTCCCATGTGTGTCCTTTTAAAAGATTTTCCCCAGCTCAGCTGTCTCTCTTTTAAACAACCTCACTGCAAATATGTAATAAGTGGAGTTGAGAAAATATTCATAAAATTGGCTGTATAAGACTGCTTTGGACTTTAGTTCAGAAATTTGAAGTGTGTGTGTAAAGCTGGCTAGCCTACGTGATGAGAACTGAATGTCAACTGTGGAAGCTGATGCAAGAGATTCTCTACAGGTCACACATACATGAATAATGTCATTAGTATGGCTGGAATAAATGAAACAATCCCACATAGGAAACTAATTTTAAAATCTTTCCAATTATAAATATACATATAGATAAAATTATATGACTATATGTCTGATTTTTAAATTTGGAAGCCACAGACATAAAACCAATTAAAGTTAAAGTCCTGCTAATGGGACCAAAGAAGAAAAGTAAACATCAACCCAGCCACAAACTCTTAAATCTATTCTAGTGACCAACTTACAAGATACATCACTGCAAAACAACTTAGTATAAAACCACATACTGCTGTTCTGCTAAAAGAAAGTAGCAGGAGACCCACAGCCAGCCAGTAGGCAGAGAGGAGAGACATGGAATACTCAGCCCTAAAAGGAGCGTATCTATCAAATGCATCTGCTCAGGACTAAAAAATATACAGCTTTTGAATTTGTCTTTACCTACATAATTATACTATACATTAATGTCCTGTGGGATGGTCTATCTGTACACTGTGAAGTTGTGTGGCTACCACTGGTTAATAAAGAAGTTGCTATGGCCTAAGACAGACAGGACAGAGCAAGTTTGGTCAGAAATACAGGGGAAGAAAGACAGAGTAGTGAGAGGCACATTTCAGCCAACCAAGAAGCAACATGTGAAAGTACTTGTAAACCACCAGCCAAACGACAATACATGCATTAATAGAAGTGAGTAAATTTAAGATAGAAGTATTAGTTAGCAGTAGGCTTGAGCCACAGACCTAACAGTCTGTAATCAATACATGCCTCTGTGTGTTTATTTGGGAGCAAGCAGATGCGAAACACAGGAAAACTGGCCACATTAATGTACTCAGTATATTTACTCTTGGTCTTTGAGGTGCTTTTATCTGAAGATGGTATTTTTAGTACTGTCGGTTTTAATATAACATATATTGAATTTTTTGACTTGATTAAAGAATCCCACATGTATCTTTATCTGGCCACTGCAGACAAGGGAATATTGCAAGAAAGGAAAAATAATATCAAAAAACAAAGAAATTCCTTCCAGGTCAGTGATCATACAGAAGTTTTAGAAATGATTATGAAATGTATGGTAAACAGTAATAAATAATTCACAGCCTTTAAAAATAAATGAATTTTCAAGCATACATAATGTCTGTTTGTAGACCATTTTACTTGTGTAGTGAGGTAGAATTAAGTGCTTGTACTGGAAATATTGTTAGCCCCTAGGATGTAGAGTGTTGAAAAACATATAGACTAAAATGGAAAAATATTTGAACCTTCAACTGAAATGTTAGAATCTGACATAAAGAAAATTGGAAGAATGCTGCATGTATGTTAGCAAAAGAGGGCAAAAGTAGAGGAGGCTTGACTCAGAAATGATGCTGGGCAACAAGTTCTTACCTACGGACACACATGAGGAACTGCCTTCTGGGCTCTGATTTCCTAGGGGCTACTCGGGATGGTTCTTACCAGTGTAGTGTGTTATGTGGGTATTTGTGAATTGTGGAATTTAATTGATAGGTAAGCTTTAAAGTTCTCTGTTTTTCCTTCCCTAAGGAAAATACCCACCAGTGACCGCAGTTTCTCTAAATTCTGAGGCCACTTTGTAATTCCAATGAGCCCAGAATTTCTAAAGTTTTATAGTAAATGCAAATATCACACAACTTTCTTATTGACATATGATCAATTAATAAATTGCTTCTCATATACATAAGTAAAATAATTATCAAACACCTCTTTACATTGATTTGAATAATCTAGAAAGCACATCTGCACTTAGACACAAGGGCCACTGGATGGCAGTATTATGTTGTGCCTGTTCGTTAGATTTAGTTTATATTTTGCATACTTCAAAATGTAGAAATCGGCCTTTATAAAGAAAAACTTCTAGCAAATAAAAAAGTTATATTATTTTAGAAAGCATTTATGTTTATTCAGTCCACCATGTAAGTCCATTTTTAAACTGCCAAAATGTGTTGCCAAAGCTCTGAAGCAGAATTATGTAGGTTTCTCTTTGTTTAATATAAGCCTATTCATCTTCTGCACAATACTGTTGGAGTCTACGGAATAATTACACAGTTGTCTATGTTTCTTTTTATTCCCTTTTGTTATTACTTTACTAATATAATTGCAAAATCAAGATGTTTGAAATTATTGAATATAATATTAGTCTTAAAACATATACTTAACATTGTTATAAGAATCCTACAAATGTTTGCTAATATATCAACATTAGAGTTTCAAAATACATCCTAAATAATGTTTAATATATGATCACAGTTTAATTGATTTTTTAAAACCAATAACAATATAATGAAATATATAATACTATATTTTGTTAAATTAAATTTGGACTCTAGGTATTGATGGTAGTGCACTGAGACATTTTTACTGCAGTAAAGATGTATACCCTTTGTGGTTTTATCAGTGAAATTTTTTTTTCTCCCAGTTATAATAAGCCTGACAAGGTAGAGTGCATCTGCCCTGTCAATACCCTGGAGGCTGAGACAGAAGAAATATAACATCTGAGGTCAGCTTATGCACAAATGTTAGACAATGTATCAAAAGTCAAAAATAAGAGAAACGAGATATAAGAAAGAGAGAACAAAGATGAAGAGCTCAGGATGGTTAAAGAGTAGCAAAAAGGACCACCACCAATGGACTGGATTAGAATAGCATATGCCTGTTTTGCTTCTTGGCTGTCATAATAGTAACAGACCTGGATGCAAGAGACACAGAAGTGAAGTAATTTGTTTTTGTCACAATTCTGACTGTGATAGGCACAAAAAGTATAACACTAATATTTGCCAAAACTCCCCTGACTATCACAACATGTTAGAGAAGAAGAAAGAGGACTTCTTATAAGCATGGAGGCCAAGTGTGTGTGATGAGCTCACATAATAAGCACACATCAACTCCTGTTGCATGGACACAAATATTTATGTAATCACTACTGCTCTGCGTGGATCTTTAAAGTATACAAACTTCAAGACCTCAACCTTTAGGAGTATGAAAGGATTCACACCAGAGAATCTGGTGATTAACAACACGGGACTTAATTAAGTTTTCGAGAATTTATGATGTATGCAGGATGTAATTCGTTTCACTTAAGATATTTTGGAGAAAATTATGTTTACTAATTCTCTGAAACACTAGCTTTAAATTATTTTTCTATATATCTTAATTACTTAAATATTTATATATTTCACTTTATTGGCTACAAATACCAGATGTAGAAAATGTACATATATATTAATATATATCATATACAAAATATAATTACACTTGTTTGACTATTAAAATCTTAATTAATTCTAATATTCAAAATATTTAAAATACAAAATTATCCCTATTAATATTCTTAAATTATATAATTATTTCACATATTTGTGTTAATGTCCATAGATGCAACAGTACACATGTGGAGGTGAGAGGGAAGCTTGTCAAAATCTGCTTCCTCCTTCCACTGTATGATTCTGGAGGAATGCATTAAAGTAATGGCGTGGATCAGTTGCATTACCATTTGCTGATCCATTTAAAGGTCCCAATTATAAGTTTTAAAATATGAACAGTCATTTAGAAATTTAATTTATAATGTATCGATAAGGAAATCTTGTGACTATCCACAAGATTTTAAGTATGAAGATAAAATAGAGTGACTTGAGAAAAATAATATTTATCATGTGAAAGTGTTAAAAATTCCTCATATTTCTTTCTATTCCAAGTTAATGTAGTATATAAGAAGATATTTCATGTTGAAAATGTTTGCAAAAACATTCTTGGAGGGACATCCATCTGCTTGAGATGAGTAGAAAATGGATTAAAATGGATTTCTATATTGTAACTACTGAAATAAGGATAAATTCCATTTCAAATAAGATATGATTAAATTCATTTTATATATTTCGTATTTATTGATGTCATTATTCTACCTTTTTATTTGATCTATCAAGTAACATCAATGAGAAAAAATAATTTGATTTTGATCTTGTTATGTATAATTGCCTCCATCACTTCCCTACGCAATTATTTAATAGCAAAAGCAAATTTCTCTAATGAAAAAAGAGATTGTTTTAATATGGATCAGATGTACTTCTTTTATACAACCAGATTTTATAATATATATGCATATATATGTTAATTTGTTTCTAGCATTTAATAGTTATAACTTCTGTGAAAGTTTAAACTTTATTAACCAAATTATTTTGGTACCAAATATATTTTCAAACTAGCATTGAAAGTAGGACAAAAATAACCTTGTTATATAAACTTTTCTTTCCCAATTTTGAGATGCTTTGTATGTTTACTTAAAAAAATATGTGTTTATAGAAACATCTAAAAATAAAAATAACTATAGAAGTTGTTAATGACCTTTTCTACCTATGTTCCATGTTTTCTTAAGTGATAAAGAGAAATAAATGCTCTTTAAGGGCAACAAGAAAGGCTCCTTCAGAAATGTTCTTAGTTCCCAAACTTCAGCAATATTTTGAGAATCTACTTTGACTACAGGAAACTACCTCATGATTTAGGAAAATAGAAAATGTTACTTCCCCAAGCTGAAAAACTTCACACAAAACAAAATATATACATAATGTGGAAGGCATATTAAAGGGGACATTGCCCACCCATTTTGGTTGACCTGTAGAATATAAGACAGACTCTAGCTAACATATTTGTAAATAGTGCTGTTTTAAAGATCACTTTTAAAGAGTAATCAGACTTGGCAATTTGTGTAGGGTTCATTCACTTTCTCTTCCAAGAAGGAAGTTAATGTGTTATAATTGGCCAATATACATTTTTATGAAAATCATAAATACAGTAAAACCATTATATCTTTATACTCAAGTTACTGAGCTTATTGTGCTTCCTTAAATTATATCAGTTTGTGTATAAGAGAAGATGGCATTACTGTGACTTCAAATATTCACTTGCGTGTAAGAATTGTAATGTCAAGTACATCTAAATGATACTTATCTTCGGCATATTTGAGACATGTAATATTCGCATCAACAAAGTGGGGGCAAAATGATCAGGTATTCAAGGTCATTCTTGGCTATGTATGACAGTTTAGTATAGAGTGAGTGAGCTACCTCAAAAACTATTTAAATTTTAAGCATTTATCGTTAAGATATTTCATTTATTCCACATGACCATAAAATAATTCATTAATCACTTGCATAGCTAATGACGCTAATACATTTATATAAATGATATCTGTACTTTCAGATATCAAATGGAATACTAGTAATATCTGTGAAGGTCTGGGTGCAAGGAATAGAGAAAGAGATGTGTTAAGATGAAAACCATTTTATTGAACATGGCAATCAGTACCTTTAGGGATTCTTATTCAGCACATAATCCTGGGCAGATCCCCTGCAGTCTGAAATAAAATGCAATCTTTATAATTCATATTCATAAAAGAACATGTTCTATTTTAAAAACTAAGAGTACCTCATTTCTCCTCTCCTATCCCTCCTCTCATCTCCCTAACACACCCCACCCCCACATATGATCTCAGTATGTATCCTACCTCTACCTCTTGGGTGCTGGAATTAAATTAAATTTAGTCACTAAACTAAGCTTAGCACATCTATTTCTGTAGTGAACTTATCCAGATCTAAATTGATGGCTCAGTCATTTATCAAACTGTTCTAACTTCAAACAACCAGAACTTAAGTGGAAACATTCACTACAGACAAGTAGTAGAAAATGTGGATTCCATACAAGCCTTGCTTGTGTTCTAACTTATCTAAAGAGATTTTTTTTTTTCATGTACTCTAATTGAAAATTTAAAAGTAGATTAAAAATAAGACACATGAGGCAAAACCATTAAATTTTTTAGATGATAAGCTTCGAGCATTCTGAAGAAATCATTTTTCTTCTGACAGCAATTTATATCAATACTCAGTACAATTAATTCACCACAGAATCCCCGTGTAATGAAGTTCTATGCAAGTACAGGTGACTGAACTATTAGAAATAATCAAATCAATGTTTTTTTTTTTTCTGTAAGTTCTATGTGAGATATTTTGGTCAGAGTATGGTAATTAGATATTAAAGAAGGAGGTCCACTATAAACAAGAAAAAAAAATGGTTCTCCACAAGAATTGGATTCCTCAAGTCATTCAAACTGAGATAACGGGGAATTTTGTGTAAATAAATGAAGGAGAAAATTGTGAGACAGGGAAAATAAAGAAGAGAGAGGAGAAATATTAAATCTAAATCTCTACAGAGTGGACTTGTTAGTCTGGAGATTCAGGGAAGAGTTGATATTGAAATACAGTCTTCAGACAGGACCACCTTTTGTTGAAGATAAAGCATTGGTTAGTTGTAAGCTCTCCATCATAGCTATGATTCATTGTGAAAGAATGCCTCTCTTTTTCTTCAAAGTCTTTATTATGCAAATTCTAATTTCACGATTTATAAAAAAAATAGAAAATCATCAAAATAGATTTTACCAAACTCTATAAAGCACTGACCATTTTAATTATGGTGGTTGGTGAATTAGCCACGTGATGTAAAAAGCAGTCAGTGCTATTTAAATAAAACATCACACAAATAACTCAGTACTTAGAAGAGAAAGAGGAGATTTGGAGGGATCTTTGCACACTAGATTAGGACAACTGTTCAAACTGTATTTCAGTATTAGAGGTTTTTTTTTTAAAATTAATAATTTTTTCATTATATTCCTCCACGAGAATTGTCCCATTCCTAAAGCACAGATATACGCGTTAAGAAAATATTAATTCATTTACTTTTTTTAATCAGTAAAGATTCAGAAAAGTGTGTACAAGTTGCTAAAGATGTTTAAAGGAAAATACACGGGACGTAGAAATTCACTTAAGCAATAGACTCTTATTTTTTCAAAATTTCTGCTGACAGAGAGTGTATAGATGTTTTATGGCATGCATATGTAGCTACACACATAAGAAGTTACTTTACAAGAACATTTGTAATTGTAGAGATGATTTACATTAATTCTGTTAAAACTTAAAGCCAGAACCATAGAAACAGAAGAGAATGAGAGATGAGAAAGGAAGAAAGAATGACCAGGAAACGGGTTTTATTGGCTACTGACAGTGTCACAAATAGGGTTAGGGTTATAAAACCAGTGGCATCAGCATTGATTTTTGCAGTTTTTTGACCCTAAAATTTTTGGAGTTGGAATTTATTCTGGAAAAAACCTGAGGGGTTCTGACTTTAGGAGAGAAGATGCTCTTCACACTATACATTTACACTATTTATACTTATGCCAAGATAGGTGATAGAGTTGGCAGTATAAGTTAGGTAAAGCGTAGAGTGACAGAGGATGAGCAGCTTCTGATACTTTTCTTACCTTTATCCCCACCACCTGCAATCAGGGTAAACTGATGTAAACGTGGAGTTTGTGCGGATTCAATATACATACCACAAAGACTACAAGTCTCACACATAGCAAAGAACTGCTATTTATTTTTAATGTAGTACTCTGCCCTATGGATTACCTAGGGTATATTCATATCTGCCACCAAAAATGAGCATATTATCCTTTATGTTTCCTACTTAAATGTGAAGATCTTATGTTTCAATATGGATTTTATTACAAATTAATTTCATAGTATTATGTGAGTAACTAAACTGAAAGTATAGTACTTTTATAACTAAAAATACTTCAATGCTTGCAAAAATGGAAAGTAGTTTTACTTTCCAGTTTTATTTTTAATCCTCTAGTTTAAAATTTTACATTAATAGAAATATGAGACTGAAATATTTACTTCTATTATTAAATGCCTTTGATTTTGAAACTGGATATTAGAACATACTGCTTTAATGTAATCACTTATGTAATTATAAAAATGACTATTATAGAAATAAACCATTAAATATCTAAATATAAACTTAAAATTATATTAATAAATTAAATTGACTTAAGAAACCAAAAAAATTGGCTTATAAAAATCAAGACGTCATCAAAATAAAAGTAACTTTAAACAGCAAATAGCCATTGTGAGATCAAAATGAATTATCTAGGACACACAAAGTTATGTATTAGCATGCCACTATTTAGAGGCCTTCTCTTTTGTAAACCCTTGCCTTGTTCAATGCTTGCAGTCACTTAGACAATTTCTTCTTCATCTTCTTCTTCTTCTTCTTCTTCTTCTTCTTCTTCTTCTTCTTCTTCTTCCTATTATCTGATTTTCTAGTTTGAAATCAATTCTGTCTCCTTCAACTTATAGACTAAGTCACAAAAAGAGTCCTTCTGATATTCTTGTAAAATTCCTGATTTTCTAAATTTTCCTGAGTTCCCAGTCATAAAAAGACTCTGTAATAATCTTTTCTGTTTGTCTCATATCTGGTGCTTTTCATGTTATGGCATTATGTGAAGCTTAATAGATTTCAGTTCATCTTTACTACAGATATAATAAAATGAGTAAATTACTCCTTATTTCAGCCAGTGATTATACCCCACCTTACATATGCATATGGCAAATTTCCCTGCTGTTAAAACTGTTTACATGTTTATCACAATCCTCTAAAGGAGAATCTGAGTAGCTATATCTTTCTTCTTCAATTTCTGTTTATTTTTAAAGGACTATGTGGCTTTGAATTGAGGTTTGTAAGATAGCATAAATATGAGCTTCAACACAGGTTATGGAAGATAGTTTAAAACATAAGCATTAACACTGTGAGTTATCACCTAGATTCAGAACGATCACAGAGATATTATTTTCCTATTTTTGTATGAAAAAATTTAGAAATAAACAAAAGGAATTTAAGGGATGAATCTTCAATTTATATTATTACTTGAAATTTAAATTAAGTTTTAAAATATGAAAATATAATAAAACTCCAAAAAATCAGTAATATTTATGCCAAATAACTTAACTAATTAGTGGATTACCTTGTTAATCTACTAACTTTACATCTGTGAGACTAGTAGGATATTCTTTTCCGTCCTATAAGGTTTTTGAAGGCAGGCATCCTGCTTTCAGTGTATTCAATAACATTATTATCTGAGTCATTATGTGCTATGTTAAGCAAATTCAGTGTAGAAAAATATCGTATTAAATTGTAATTAATTAATTAAAGAGTAAATATTTTAGTTTTGTTTTTAAAGCCTTCATATGAACGCAAAAGAGTCTGAATGAATATACAAGCAAAATCATTGCTACACCAAGAATGCTAAAGGCTCATTCATCATTTAGTATAGAGCTCTGTTGAATACATGGGGAATAAAAGGCATTTTCTGATATATCTCTGTTCAGAAGCCAAAGATTTCCCGTGTGGATTGTTCATTGAACAGTTTAAGAGAAATATCCATGTCTCACTAAACATCATCTCATATTACGAATCCCATTCCAGTCTTTACTGTCTATATTTTATGCGTAGTTGTGATTGGAGTTGACTAAGACACCAAAACAGGAAAACCAGCTGACCAGCAACGAGCTGGCCCTTCAACTGCAGAAATGAAAGTTAATACTCAAAACAACAACCATGTAACAATAAGTGTAACTGTAAAAACATAAATTTAACTGTGAAAATATGATTTTCCTGCACCTTCTAATGCAGTGGGACTATTTACTTCCTGAAAGATGGACAGATAAATCCTATATTCTGCTATGTTAGCATAGACTCACTCTTCCACAGTGAGCAGGATGTCTCTTTTCTGGAGAAATGGACTGTGACAGAGGATGCAAATTCTATTTTTAGAATCTTTTTTCTCTTAACATCCTAGCTCATGTATTCTTTGGTAAAAGATAATATTACTAAATTAAAACAAATTATGCTATATTATATCTTTTCATTTTTATTTGAAATTGTAATTTTAATATACTTTAGTAGATGTCCTAAAACATTAAATATTTACATATATACATGCATTTTCAATTGAAGCTTCAAGAACATTTTTCATGTAATATAGTAGTTCACTTCATGTAATTAATTGGATATATTTTTAGTTATTCTCAATGATAAGGTAAATTGTCTGGAAGTTTTCACAATAAAAATTTCATATTATATCATGAATCCAAATATTTAACACTTTACTAATTTCAAACTATTTTATTAAAATTAGAGCTTCTCATCTGTTAGGAAAATATTGGATACATCTGTCATCCAAAGCATAGCAATGCCAGAAAAAAATACACTTTAATAAAAACTAATAATTATCTCTGCAGTGTTATCTTTTTCTGTTGTCTACTCCAACTCAAATTAACAACGAAACGCAAATAACTGTAAGTCGTTTAGAAAAGGTTCTTATGTTTACAGCTAGATAATTATGTCCAGGCTCACCTAGATAAATTGAATGGTAAAAGAAAAGCACATAATTACACAAGATTAATGTCTATCAAAAAGTAGATGTTTATAATTTTAAGAAATCAGAAGAAACTTCTCAGCAATCAGCATTATGACAGATAATAAAACATAATGTTACCAGAGGACGAGTGTGGGAGGAGAGGGCACTTACTTAGATAACAGGTGATGTTTAGCAAAATTGCATTCCTATAGCAAAGTGCAAGATTTAGAATAAAATAATATTAGTCTGGAGAAAAAGAATGTTCAAATCAGAATCTTCGTTTTTCCTATTTTTATAAAATTAAAATATCTGAAGATATTCTTTCATTATCAATTAGATAATAGCCTTTATCTGAAATAAAGGAAATACTTAATTATTTCACAATCATAATATAATAAAGCACATTGTCCTAAATTTTTTAAAGATTTATTTTATAATTCCATTGGTGTTAGTTCCTATGAGGATTCCTAGAGGACAGAACGAGATGTCATATCTTTATTATTGCTAGCAGTTGTGACCATACCAGTGTAGAAGCTGGGACCTGGATCCTGTTACTTTTCAAAGATAATGACCCATTTCTCCAGCTCTTTGATCTACAAGTAAAAAGTCAACATTATATGACTTTCATAGGAGGGTAATAGATGTTATTAAGCTCCTGTATAGGTAGTTTTCCATAGGACAACCATGTTTCATGTGTCCTTCTTGCCAATTCCACCTTCAGATAAGCTTTAATTGACTTGTTTGTGCTTCAACATTGCTGACTCAAGGAAATGTCAGTGAGTCTTTTGTTAGAGTTATTAAATCCCTAATCACATTTTCTTGGGGGATACAAGCACTGCCTTATTCATATCTCTTTAGTAGTATCTTTAGTCTTCATCCAATTCATGTCATAACTTTATATAATTGTTCACAAACAAAAAAATGTCTCCTTATATTACAAAATATATTGGAATACACAGAGAACTCAGAATAAAAAATTTAGGTGGAAAGCCATTCACCTAAGGGATAGTAGCATGACTGTTCAGTACGATTATCCAATAGGAAAGATGTGGTAAGGAGATATTTAAAAGGTAGAAAAGTACATATTTTTCAATAATCATTTCTACTACAGGTATAAAAAGAACATGCACATGTACAGAATAATCAATAGATTTTCATGGTGAAGCTAAGAGAGCTGTAATTAAATCATTCTCCATATATATGTACATGGCCCATCATATTTGCTGGTCATTCTGAGAGAAATGAAGTGACGTCGATCTTAGCCCATAGAAAAAGTATATTTATAAATTAATATTTATTTAAATATTATATTTCACTGTAATTTGAATTTTAATATTAAAAACGTAAAAACATTACACCCTGGGTATATGTGATCCAAGATTTTAAAATGATATTGACAAAATAGAGACACTAGAACATGATATTCTTATTGTAAGTAGTTCCAGTAGAATTTTTAAAAGGAAATAATTATTGATGATAAATACTAAAGGTGAAAATTTTTTTAAGGGAAACTATCTAAGGTATTTATTTCTTGGATAAACTTACCATAAAAATATTAACTAAAAGAAGAAAAGTTTTTCTCTGGTTCATAATTGGAGTTACTTTTCACAGTGGCATAAAATGCAGGGCAGCAGAAGTTTCAAGCTGCTAACCACTCTGTATCTTTGCATCCACAGGAAAAACAACAAGAAAGGATGTTACTATTCATTCATATATATTCATGTATATATACTATTCATATATATATGAAAACACACACACACACAATCATGGCTCCAGAAATGGTGCCACACAGAGGACTAACTTTTATACCACAATTAAGCAAATAAAGATAATCCTTCATCGCCATGTCCAGAGGCCTATCTCAAATGATTCTTGATCTCACCAGGTTGACAGTTCAGAATAATCATTACAACCATCTTTGGATTTTTAAAAAAGTCTAAAACTGTTCAGTGATATAGAATGTAAAAACAAATAATTGGATCAATGTACTTTAAATGATGAAGCATATAATTATGAAAATATTAGAGTTTAAAGCATTCTGTTTAATTTTTAAAACAACACTTATTCTAATCTAGAGGAAGGTGAATTATTTAGAAGAATTATAATTCCTCTAGAACTTAAAGTTATATTGAATTCATAAATTATTTTGATGGATGGATGAGATGACTCAGTGTAAAGAGGTTCTTGCTGAGAAGTTTAAATCTGATATTTTGAACCACAAAGTAACAGGATAGATCTGTCTCTCAATAATTATTTTACTTACACAGAATTGGCATCGAACTTAGAAATTAGCATGCACACACACTGACCAAGAAATGGAGAGAGAGGAGAAGAGAGAGAGAGAGAGAGAGAGAGAGAGAGAGAGAGAGAGAGAGAGAGAGAGAGAGAGAGAGAGAGAGAGAGAGAGAAATTTCTTTATAAAGATCAAGCCAGAGCCAGAGGGCCTTTTATATGAATTGGGAAGATGTTTCTTATACTCCCACCTTGCTCACCCCTAACTGATATGGACATTTTATTGCTTCTGAGCAGGGTGAGTCAGTTTTCTTTTAGAATGTGGCTTCTGATAGGTAGACCACATTCCAGTGGATGACCCCCAATCCAGAAGTATATGGACAGTGCAAATTTTAGTGGATGGCTTTTTACAGTTGAATGAAATAAAATAGAGCATAAAATTTGAGGTAGGGTAAGTCTGGAATTAATTAGCAATGAATATATTAAAAATGCTATGTATGAAATTGTCAGAATTGATAAAAAAAATTATTAGAAAAAATAATTAACCAAAAATATAAAAGTGCTAAAATCCTATGCGATTTTTCTATTTAATTTTCTTGATCTATCAGAAAGAAAAGTGGTGAATGAGGAAGGATAGTCTTAAATTTGGTGAGTTAGTCTGTTTACTTCTTGAGAATAAAACAGTTGAAATATATTTAAATAGTCTTGGACTTATAATTACCCACAGACCTGAGTCTTGTTGGTATCACAGTTAAATAACTATTGGGAAAAAATATTGAGAAGTAGTTTTCTGAATAATTTTAAATCAACCTTAGTTTATTGTTTATCAGAGTTGATGAAAATCACAAATAATGCTGCCTGTGAACTACAAAATTTTATCTCTGAGCATACAGTTTCTAAGGTACGTATTTTATCAAGATTATTTTTGATCTTTTAAAGATTTGTCTCTTAAGTTTTTCTCTTCAAAAACAGTTGGTAATTCTTGTGTGTTGAGGGGTGTTTATATGTGGATCATAAATACACACATTTTTTATGTGGTGATGCTAACCGATGCACACACACTTAGACAGTAGTGAGGTTATTGTTTTTCTTCCTTTATTGCTGTTCATTCATCTAACTTACTGCCTTGGGACAGGTCTCGTACTGAACCTAAAGCAGAAGACACTTTTATTCTAAGCTGCCTACATGCTAGATGTCAGAATTCATTTGCTGCTATCCCCAGAGCTGTGTTTACAGTTGTAAATATTCATGCTCAATTTTTATTGTGAGTATTTAGGATTCAAATTTAGGTCCTAGTGTTTGAAGATGGAGTTCTCACTGAGCTTATTCCACAACCCAAGAATGGACAATTATTTCCATTCTATGTTTCAAGTTTTTATGACTTGAGCAATTAATTAAAAAATGAACAATTAAAACATATAGGTTTCTCACTAGAGTTACCTTGTAAAATCCTCCTACACAATATATTACCATGCTCACATAGAAAAAATTACCATGTTTAACTAAATGAATCCATGGAAAATATTCATTATATACATTTTATAATTTTTACAATTTAATTAATAGCTTATCATTTATGTTATTCAAATATCAAATGAATAATATATCTTGCTATTCTTAGGTTGTCTATAAATTAGAATTTTCAGACATGATGTATTTTCAACTCTCAGTAAACAATGAATTTTGTGGGAAGCATTAAAAGTTTTATCTCTTTACTATAATGGAATAGGAATAATGTGAAACTTCCTTAAAACCTTGATTAGATCAAATAAATTCTTATTTAAGAAAAAACTAAACATTCACCAATTTACCAAGTGTGTCTTTGACATTACACATGTGTGATAAGCACACCTAGGTAAATTTGTTCCACCTCTTCTTGGTTGCAACTAATTATGACCCCAATTTGCTAAGGTGATCTTCTCTATTTTCTCTTCTTAGGGGAATCTTAGGATGTCTCTCTTAAGTTCTTTCTGATCCCAATCTGTTCAGGAGTTGTGGCTTGCAGCTTGGGTATTCTTTGCTTTTTGTCTAAAATCCACTTATCAATGAGTACAACCCATGTCTCTCTGGGCTTGTGATACCTTGCTCCAAATCCACCCATTTGCCTGAAAATAGGAAGTCATTTTTAAAGGCTGAGTAGTACTCCTTTGTATAATGTACACAGTTTGTTAATCCATTCTTCAGTTGAGGAGCATCTAGGTTGCTTCAAGGTTCTTGCTATTTTACGAATAATGCTGTTTAACATAGTTGATCTAATGCCTTTGGGGTAAAAATGTGCATTCTTTGGTTATATTCCCAATAGTGGTATTGCTGGATCCTTGTGGAGATTGATTCCCAGTTATCTGAGGAACTGCCATACTGCTTTCCAAAGTGGCTGCATAAGTTTACACTCCCACTAGCATGCACAAATACAAATAAAATCTTTTGAATCTGTTACTGGTATTTGTATGTGAATGGCTCCAGAAACAACCTTTTTGTACTGGATAAGCTATAAAAGGGTTCTTCCCTAGAAGAGGATGTTTCACTACCCCAGCAACCATTGTTTGCCTATAGCTCTTTGTCTAGTGGTGCAAACACATGCAGTTTTTCTCCTATTTCACTATGCAAATTGCTATTGCCAGGTTTACATAGTCATTACAAGACAATGGTTCATAGTATACTTTCTAGTTTTCTGGCTCTTAACATCATCTGGCCTCTCTTCAAAGATGTTTCCTTAGCTACATATGTAGGAGTGGTGATGTAGTTTTAATCACTTGGTCAGGACTTCCACAATCCTCTGATTTCTGTACTGTGTCAACTTGTGGGAAAAGCGATTCTTATACAACAATTAAATGGGAATAAAATCTGTCAAGGCCTGAGAAGAATGCAGAAACAAATTCTTCTGTGTGAGATTCTGGAGCCAAAGAACAGATTCCGTAGACACCTGGGAGGAACGCAGATGATAGTGTAAGCAGGTGACACAAAGTTCCCTTTTTTTCTTTCTTTCTTTCCCTTCCTTGCTCTTTATGAGCGCTCATGTCTGGTATATTCATGTTTCCTTCCAAACATACAAGCTTTTTATCTTGATTACAAGCAGTGACAAAATAGTTGAAATTTAAGCAGGAAAGCTTTCATTCTGCATTACATTGAAAGACACACGGATAACACTCCCATTTGGGAAATGCATTGATACATTGATACATGAGATGAAACCTCAGCTAAAACTATATAACTCGTGCTATAATATTTCTATAAACATGAAAGAGGTGAGAATGTCATTAGTCACTGAAAACTTTGTTTTCTTATTTAATTTGAAGGATGTAAATAAAATACCATACAAGATTGTATATTTGTTTGGGGCACAAAATATATACAATGTAGAATGTAGCCTTCAGTAAATTTGAAAATTTATGGACTTACAAACCTTTTAGGTAGTTATTAAGGCAGTGGGTAAACATTATTTTAATGTAATTTCTATTAAAATACAGTAAAATTACATTGCATGTAATAGGACATAATATGGCTACTTAAATAACTATATTTTATAGAAGTAAATAAGAAATAGAGACACAATAAAGATAAATAAAAAGCACACCCTTATTTTGTTCATCTAATAAAGTTCCATTGTTTGGTTAATTTTATTACTAGTATATATTAAGATACTAATTTCTACACATTGCATGAATATAATTTTTCAATTTAGAGCTTGCTACTTAAATAATGTTTCACTATAAAGGCTTAATTTTTAAACTATTTGTTATATAACTATAGATAATAAAACATTATAAAAATTTAATTAAGTAAAAGTTGTAATAAAAATCTACAAACTAATGTTTACACGTGTATCTGTTGTGTAATTATCAGTTTGTGTAAATATCAGAACATTTGTGGAACGTACAGTTCAATCCGGCTTTGTTAAATATTAGGTGTAGTATTATACACCTTTATCTCTAAGTGTATATGGCATATTTTTTTTAAAACACCAAAATTAGTAAACAATAAAATAAGATACCATCATAGTTACCATTCCTTTGTCGTGAAACAATGTCATAACCTGAGGCAACTTATAAAAGAAAGCATAGAATTGAAGGCTTATGATTTCTGAAAGTTAGAGTCTGTGACCATCCTGGAGAGAAGCATGGCCACAGGCAATAGATAGGCAGGTAAGAGTCTGGTGCAGAGGCTGAGTAATGTTTTACACTTAATCCAAAAACTTGAGTCATATAAAGAACCAATTAGGAATGGTGTGAGATTCTGAAATATACCTCTTCTAAAATGTTTATACATTCTAATTATTCTCAAACAATCGCATAAACCAGGGGCCAAATATATGAGTCTACTGGGGCTATTCTATTTCAAAACACTATGAAAATATTTTTATCTTATATAGCTGTACAAGTTATTCAGATATTAATTATTTATTAATAAAACCAAATGACTCATTTGGATTTTTGATGCTTATATTTACTTACATGTAAAAATATTTTTCTGATATTGTATATTTTTATGTTCTTTTTCTTTTATTAAAAATAGATGTTTTCTCATATAATATATTCTGATTGCAGTTTCCCCTTCTTATGCTTCTCCAGATCCCCCTACCTCCCCTACTACCTTTATTTAGCCCCATTCAACTCTCACTAAACAAACATGCTTCTCTGGAGGTAATAGTAATAATACAGAATAAAATAATAAAATAAAGAGATAAAATAAAAGCTAACCTGATGTGGGAATGTCTTTCTATATGTTGTGAATAAAGGACTGTTTTGACCATGGCAGGCACCATAGAAGTAGGCGGAGAAAATCAGAGCATAGATAGGAGGAAGGCAGAGTGAGAGGGAGAGATAGAGCTAGATGCCCAAGGAAGCAAGATGTGAGGAACAGAGGTGAGCCATGGGCCATGTGGCAGGACAGATTAATGGAAATGGGCTGAATTAGGATGGAAGAGGTAGATAGCAATGTGCCTGAGCCATAGGCCAAAGAGCCATAGGCCAAATTAATACAACCGACTGAGTCATTTTGGTGGCATAAGCGGTTGTGGACAGATCTGGAACCTGGGGCTAGTGTGGGCCAGAAACCTCAATGCTACACTAACCCACTTAAATAGGACAGAAAAGTTAAACAGAAGGAAAAGAGACCAAGAGATGGCACAAGGACTCACATGTTTGTAGACTTGAGAACCCCATGAAAACACTAAACTAAAGGGCATGTAGGACAAAAATAGAGAAGAAAAATACAAATTCAATACTGAATTGGAATAACGATGTTGATGTTGAAAGGAAGAGCCCTGGCAACATTATGAGACAACTTCAAAAAATGTTGCTGAGTTTATTTTCTGCTGGCCATATGCCCCTGGGCATGCACCTACTCTTAAAAATAGTTTCTTTTCCCAAAAAGACTCCTTTGGAGGAAACTAAATTTTCATTTGTAAGTGTTCATTATCTGGAATAGCTCCTGGATAAGGGGTTGAGGGATCTATGCTCACTTTTCATTTCAACTCCAGGACTCCCATAGGTGCAGACACCTGTGTGCCCCATTGTTCTGTCTGGGTCTCTGTAATCATATGTCCATTAATTATCGATCAAGTGGCCACTCTGGTGTGTATGGTTTTATTTTGTTAGTATTCCCCATATCCTATGGCTCATACACTCTGTTTGCCTTCTCTTCTATGGCATTCTCTCAGCCCTGAGAAACGGAATTGGCTGAAGATAATTTATGGCTGAGAGTTCAAAGGACTCTCACTTTTTGTATAATGTCTGGCTGTGGGTCTCTCTGTATTTGTTCTCATCTGCTGCAGGAGCAAGCTTCTCTGATGAGGGCAGAGCAAGGCACATATTTTTAAATATACTAAAATGTCATTAGGAGTCACTTTACTGCTATACATTTTCCTCAGAATTTTCATATTTAGCATTACCCTAGGCACTGGCACTATTTAGTCTCAAATTTTGGAGGAGCAAATAAGAAATAGAGACACACTAAAGATACATAAAAAGCACACCCTTATTTAGTCTCAAATTTGGGGTTACTCAAATGGTGTTGGGTGTGGGTTCTATATCTCATGCAATGGGCCTTACATTAAATCAGATATTTCCTTTTTCCTCAAGCTTTGTGTCACCAATGCCCTAAAATATCTTGCAGGCAGAATATCATTGCATTATATAAAATAACCCTCTGTGCAATGTGTGAATATATATTGTGACTGGTTTAATGAGCCAGTTGACTTGCCAGTAGCTGAGTAGAATAGAAACAAGAAAACAAGGCAAACCGAGAAATAAGAGATGAGGAAGAAAGGAGTCAGGGAATCACTAGCCAAAAACAGAGGGAGCAAGAGATGAATCTGCCATTCTGAGAAAGGAACTGCCCCATGGCAAAACATAAATGTGAAATATGTGTTCATTTAAATGGCAAAAATCTAATAAACCTGAATCATTGGGTAGTCATTTTAAAGTAATATCAATGTTAAGGCTCAATGTGTTTATTATGAAGCAGGTGCTAAGACACAGAGAAATTCTGCCTACAATTGTGAACACAGGGTTCACGGCTAATGTGCTTTTGATAGCATACAGAGACCTTCCTGTGGTAACGATGTTAGCATGTAGGAGTGAAGACTCTATGTAGGAAGCACTTCAACTTCTCCAGGTTCAATGACTTGTGTGGGTGTTTTCTTCAGAAATTAGGCTTTACTATCAGATTGTGGAGAACAAACATATCTTTGAACATTCTAGGTTGTTTGGGGTCTCCATTAGACACCTTTAGCCAACAACTCTATTAGATGTAACTCAGTTCCAGTGCTCGAAGCTTCATGCGTGGTAAGATGTGTTCAACTGAGTCTCTGTCTCTATCATTTCTTGGGATGTCACGTAGATTGCCCTCATATACGTATATATTTTAGAAAACTTCTTATCTATTAGGTTTTCATACTCCCCTTAAATTGCTCCTGATTTAATCTAGCTATATCCATATTCTTTTCCTTGTTCATTTCCTTCTTCCCTTCTACTCTCCATGTGATCCTACTTCTCCAGTACTCATCCCCTGTCCACACATAACTAATAATTCTATTTTCCTTTCCTAGGGACATCTCTCTTTCCCCACTCTATTCCCCTACTTTATAGACCAGCAGTTTGCATCCTATTTGTTGCTATTCCTTTGGCAGACCTCTTTTTCAAAAACAAAATTGTTTTGATCTATCATAGTACTAAAAGTTACAATATGCAGTAACAACAAAATAATTTTATAGTTGTGGATCACCACATATAAGAAAGTGTGTTAAAACATTTCAGAATTAAGAAATTTGAAAACTGCTGTACTATACATCTATGGATTATATGCTGGTTATGATTGATATAGAAGTCAATACACATATAGAAGGGAATATATACCATATTTATTTTTCTGGTTTGTGTTACCTCACTCAATATGATTTTTTTGCATACCTTTCATTTACCTTTGAATATCATGCTTAAGTTCTTAATAAGTAAAATTATTGACTGGTATTTGGTTAGCATTTGGTTGAACACTTTTAGCCTTGACTCTAAGCAGCAACACACACACCTCTTTGTATATTTCTTTTTAATTCATATTCCTCCTAGACAAATAGAGTATCACATTCAATGGTGGATATGATAACCCATGCTTTATGTGCTTACACATGTTTAGAATGCACATGAACCTGTAGATTCTTAGGTTAGTAATGAAGTTCCTGATATAGGGATCGATGGTAACATATTTCAGTGTCAAGGCACTAAATACTCCTATAATATTCTTTAGCTCTTAAGTACATACTTATACTGCAAAATATTCTTTTCTAAATGTTTAATACATAAAATATTCTAAAGAGCTTTTTTTTTCTGGAAGTTAATGGGTTAAACTGAACAATTACATGTCCACTAAACCTTTCTTCCTCATAATATATTTTAATGTATTTCTTTGAAATAATTTTTATTCCACCCAGTCTTTCCAAATACTATTTGAGACTGACCTATTAAGACAAAACTTCATAAGCAGCTTAAGATGTTATATTATTTTTAAATTTATAATTTAGAGAATCATATAATTTTCTATAAAATATATCTAGAATCCAGAATTACATAATCTAAACTTTTATTTTCCAAATTAACTTTGTGTTATTTTATAAATATCTATGTAAATATTTTATACTTCATAACTTATAGTTTGATTTAATTTCAAAAGGTTTCTATACTTTAATTTTTAGCAAAAATAGATCCTTTTATACAATATATTCCATCCACTCCTGCAGTCTTTTCTCACCTCCCCATACACAGATTCACTCTCTTTTTTTTCCTTCTGAAAGGAACAGAAACAAACACAATAAAAGAAAATAAAATAAGACAAGGCAAAATCTGTAATATACAGCCTGGATAAAGAAATCCACTAGGAGGAAAAAAAATACGAAGAGCAGGCAAAAGAGGAAGAGACACCTTTACTCCCACAGTTAGGAATCCCACAAGAAAACCCAAGCAAACAGTATGATATGTGCTCAGAGGTCGTGGCACAGACCCATTCAGGACCTATTCTTGTTACTAGAGTTTCTGCGAGTCCATATGGGCCCTGCTTACATGACTCAGTTTGCCCTGTTTTACTGGTTCCCACCATCACCTGTCTTCCATGGCATTCGAACATCTCCTATGGGAAGAACCTGATGGGGACCTCCAATTTAGCATCTCTTCACATAATGTCTGCACCCACTCCCATCCATTGCTGAAGGAGCCTCTCTGGTGCTCTGTGATGAGGACTAAACATGGCACCCAGCCATGAGTATAACAAAAAACAATATTAATGGCCAATTGTCTTAGGTTCTACCCTAGGTCTCTGCTCTATCCAATTTCTGGTTCTTGACCATTCAAGAAGTAAGGGGCATAAACCTGACCTCTCTGGGTGTGGGCTTCAAGTTAAACCAAATTTTGGGGGAGAGTGGGTGGGGAGGAGGAACTTTCATAGATTCTGTACCATAATTGCCTCAGCACATCTTGAAGGCAGATTGTAGATTGAAGGTTTTCTAGCTTGATTAGGGTCCGGCTTCTCTTGAGTAACCTTCAGAGTTACTTCAGAGTAACCTTCCTACATCAAAGAGACTAGAATGCACATGTGAAGGCTCCATCTCTCTACATTCAGTGTGTTAACTGTGTAATTGTTGTGCTCAGCAATGTAACCTAGCTCTCATTTTTTCAGAAAGTGAACCTCTGTCCCAATATCAGTTTGGGATATGTGGGATTTCAAAGGGTCCAAGATAGCCAAGAACTTGACAGAACGCAACCCAGACTGCCACTGGCAGCCTTGCTTGTCTTCAGAACGTGGCCAGTTTGGATCCATACACCATTACTAGGTTTCCTCCGGAGGGTTCCTCATAGATTCTAGGAAGTATCCACAGCGCTGAGTTTCCACACTGACCCCAAAGGCCCAAAAATTCCAACAATCTCTCCCCACACTCCCTTCTTCAATTCCTGATCCTAGTGTGATTCCTTCTCTCATCCTCAACATATTTCAGCCCATACTCCCAAAGTATTCTATTGCCCCTTCAAAGAGGGATCCATTCATTCCCCCTAGAGCACTAGTCTCTTTCTATGGGTCTGCATATTGTATCTTGACTATCATTTGCTTATGAGTTAATATCCACTTATAAGTAAATGCATACCATATTTATCTTCCTAGGTCTGGGTACCTCATTCCTCAAATTGAATCGATTTGCCTACATATTTCATGATGACATATTATTAAACAACCGAGTGATACTCCATTGTGTAAATGTAGCATGTTTTCTTATTATTAAATTAATTCATTTATTTTTTCCAGCCCAATCAGTTGTCCTTCCCTCGTTTGATCCTCCCAGTCCTTCTCCAAACGCCACTGCCCAGAGTGATCCACTCTAGCTCCCTTCTCTTCAGAAATGGGCAGTGCTCTCTTGTATATCAACCAGTCATGACATACCGATTTACAGTAAAAATAGGTCTTTCCTATCCTATGAAGGCTGAATACCCAGTAGGAGAGGAAGGATGGTAAACAGAGTCAGAGTCAGCTCTTGCTGAACTGTGGGACTCGGACCTACCTCAAATGGATACACCAGACTGAATTGATCCACCTTGGGACTCCTTGTCCTCTTGGAGAATCAATGTGGGAGCGTGAGGGAGCATTGAGAGAGGACTGGGAGGGACTGGGATGAGGGAAGGGAGGGTGAGCAGGGGTATATATGGCAAAAAAAATTGTGGTGTGTGGTGTGTTTTAGAATGTGTGTGTGTGTTCTTTTGGTTATGCTGGTTTGAGACTATTTACTATGTTTTCATGGGTGTTGTAAACCATAATTTGTTGGAGGTTTACTTCTAGCACTTTCTGTATGGTTGAATTTGGAGATGAATACAGTTTAGCATTGACTTTGTAATAGAATATCTTGTTTAATCCAATTATGCTGATTGAAATTCTGCTGTGTAAAATATATATGGGCTGACATGTGTAGTCTCTTATATTCTACAAATATATCCAAGAGCTCATGGATTTCAAAGTCCCCTTTGAGTAGTCATGGATAATTCTAATAGGTTTTTCTTTATATGTTCCTTGACCCTTTTCCCCTACAGCTTTCAGCAGTCAATCTTGTTCTGTACATGGTGCTTTGATTATTATGCGCTGAGAAGATCTTTTATTCTCGTCTTCTTTTTAGCGTTCTGTATGCTCCTTCTACATTTACAGACAACCCATTCTCTAGGTTAGGGATATTTTCTTCTATTTTTGTTGACTTTGTTGAAAATGTTTTCTGTAACTTTTAGCTGGGATTCTCCTCATTCCTCTATCTTTATTATGCTAAGATTTGGTCTTCTTAACTGTCTCAGAGTTCTTGAATATTTTGTGTCAGAAATTTCTTTAAGATTTAATATTTCCTTTGACTATTGTATTCATTACTTCTATCATATCTCCAATGTCTGAGATTCACTTTTTCATTTCTTGTACTCTGCTTTTAACTGTAAAGTCACCTTAGTTTGGTTGTTTTTTTTTTTCAATCTCTTCTATTTGCATTTGTATGTCTTGAACAATTTTATTCATTTACTTCAACAGCTGTCTCTTTGTTGTTTATTTGTTTCCTGGCCTTCTTTAAGTGATTTTTTTTTTTTAATTTCTCTGACTGTGTTTTCTTAGATTTTTGAAAAGATTCATTCATTTCCTCTTAATCGACTTCTGTTGTCTTCCTATTAAACCAAATGGTTTTAATGTCTTTTTCATTTTATAATTCGGCTGTGTTGGGATATTTGGGGCCTGCTATGGTAGGATATTTGGGCTTTGACATTTTGTCCTTTTTGTTTATTGCTTCCTTGTTTGCAGTGATCATAAATTTGGGTGCCGATTTCTATTCGTTTGTTTGTTTGTTTTTATTTTCATAGTGTCTATGTTTAATTTCTGGGTCTGTTTGTTTTGTATTGCCTGTTTCACTTACCTTCCCACCTGTGTTTTAAAGGGAGTTTTTCTTGTTTGTGAAGCTGGGGGGTGCTAAACCCAGGGAGATGAGATCTGTGGCTTCCACAGAGGACATAGATAGGAGGGAGGAGAGGCTACAGTTAGTGTTCTACTGCAGGTCTTAGGATGCAGAACAGGGAATACAGAATAATTTTAAGATTGAGATCTGTAGAAGATTGTTTTAATTTTTGTAAACAATGAGTAAATTTCTACAAAATGAAATATTTGGTGACAAAATCGTGGCCTTCAATAGAGACACTTTAAAATGAATTATCTTATTGGAAAATGCAATAACAGTTAAATAAAGGAAAACAAATTTTAAACATTTAATTAATTATCAACCATCTTGACAGTAAGTTATTATTCATTTACTAGATAAAACACAGCTCTGAGACATCTGCCAGAGTTAAAAATTTAAATTATCTGGAACTGAATAAAAACTATTATTGAATGAACAATAAAAGAATGTTATCTTATTCCATTTTGAATATTTTACAAATACATTAATTAGTATTTTTAAAGGAACTGAAAGTCTCTAAAGGGTATCTATGGCATACAGTGCACTTTAATAAACTAGAGAAAAGAATATGATTTGTGCTTTATAAAACAGTAGATTTTTGAAGTTTTTTATTCATATTTCTGTCATATGATATATTTTCAGGTATATGAAATAAAACTATAGGGAAAACTATCACTGTGAATAGACTCTCTCTATAATGTATTCTTTGGTTTTGGTTATAGAGTACAGCTGTGAAAATTCTTCATTTGAAGAAATATAATACTCCTTATCTGCCAAAATTTTATTGGCACATTTAGCAACATTATTATACAATGTCATCACATGCATGTTTGTTCATAAATGTGTAATAGTGTATTATACTATTAGCTAAAACATATACTTGAATTACAAAGACTACAAAATTAAGTTTAGTAATATCATTAATGTGTTCTGTTTTATATTCTTATGGTCATTTACCTGAGGTTAATACCTCCATCTAGAGATTCTGTATTAGAATTATGCAAAGTGAATAAAACAAATATATTTGTTTATTGATTATTACATCCTCATAATTTATATATTTATTAGATTTTATCATTCATTATTTAATTTTTCTAAAATTTCAATTAGTAGTAAGGAACTAAAGTCTATAATAAGTTGCAAAAAGACCTTCAGATAATTACAAAATATTTTATATTATTGCTTCATGAATATGAATAATATTGTTTTAACCAAGGGATCACGTACTCTAGCTTGCATTGTACACATGCACACACAAAAAAATACCCTGTTATCCTTTGTATTTTAAGCTGCTTTGTTCATCATATTTTCACAGCTGTATACAAAGACTTTACTCATTTCTTACAGTGTAATATCTAATGCTTACATCAATATATATATGAATATATATATTGTGTAAGTATTATTTTATTTTGACCCACCTTCCCACTTCCTCAAATCAAACTCAGCATAATAGACTGCTCATGGGTAGCTGCATAGCTGGGGAGATATAATCCATCACCCTCTTCTCTAAAGTACATAGTTTAAAAAGATGTTTTGGGGGTCAAAAATTATTATAATAATCTTCTAGCTATTTTTATAATATTAATATAGTACAATTGTTTTATATTTAAACTCAGAAAACGTCCAAATAAGACACAAAAAGTAAGTAGACATTGCTATGCAATTTTCTCAATTTTCTTTTCATTATCACTAATTGTAACTGTCTCTCATGATAAAGAAAACCCCATTTTCTGTTCTCTGATTTCATCTTAACTATTCTTCTGCTTTTTGTGTCTATAAATGATCTTTCTAAGTTTCATGTACAAATTACCATGACATTTTTCCTCTTATAGTTGACCTATTCAATTTTATCATAATTCAAGGTGCCTGTATAATATAGGATAAAGATTTTATTGGCTCAAAAATGTATATCACTCTAAAAAATGCTTGTGTTAAATTTTGCTATAAATTATTTTTTGTTTGAAAATTGGGCTTTCTACTTACGATTATAGAGTGATTTCATTAATATTAACAAATAAATAATGTGCAATTTTCAAATTACATAAGAGATAATCTCTTAAAAGTGGAAATGATAGGTTTTTTTTTGCCAATTTAGGAACATTTTTATGGTGGTGATATACAAATCTCCATCAAAGCCGCAGCACATTCTGTTAACACTGAGAATGCACAAATTATCAATTTCTTGCTATCTATATTAAAATTGTTATTTTGTTTCTAATTTGTAAAATCCATTCTAATACACATGAAATATTAAAGATATCTCTTTCCCTAGTTAAAAAATTTTGAATCATTATTGATACTCTAGTTTTACAGTTACAAAGTTATACATTCAATAAGGTAGATAATGATATTATTAGTATTTTCCACTTTGAGTTTATTAAACTAATTGAGAAATGCAGGAGTTAGACCTACAGCTTAAGTTCACACAGTGCATCACAGAATTTTATTAAAATCATAATAAATATTTGTTATTTACCACATTTTTTAAAAATTACAAAATTGTATATTTGAAATTTTAGACAATACATTGAAGACGTTTAACAATTATTCATATCAGGATATACCTGTTAATTATTCTGACTCATCAAAGAAACCACGTTAAAATAAATTTGCGTATAATACTAGTTATTCTTAAAAATACTAAAAATCATTTAAAATTTTACTATTTGCTTAGTATTTCATAATTGCTGTCTATTATTAATATGATGAATGATTATTATGAATTAAATGTGATTTAACTGACTAAATAAATATTGATTAGCCATTTAAAGATATGATATATATTAAACCTTTATTTCCCTCAGTACTCAAAAGACAGAGGGAGGTGGATGTCAGAGTTCAAAGCCATTGTGGTCTAGAGAGTGAGTTCAAGGACAGTCAAGAACATAATGAGAAGCTCTGACTCCGACAAAAAACAAATGCTAAAAAAAACTAAATTAAAATATATCACTCTAAAAGTTCTGTTTACATTATTTAGAATATTTATAATTCAAAGAATTTTTTTGAAAAAATAATGATAAATTAAACAGTTCACTAGATTCTTGACATCAGATATCTAATGTAATACTATGAATTCAGATAACCATAGAACAGTTATAACAAAAGCCCTTATTAGCTCTCAGATGTATCAATACCTGATATATATAATTCCTTCTGTAGTCAGTAAGATAAATGTTATAATGCTTCATACTAATCTTTAGCTTGCTGTGATAAAAAAAAACACTTGGAATGAGATTTATGGGTGTAAATATATTAAAGTTGACAATTAATATGTTAACTTTCAATAATGTTTAAAATTTTGTCATATATTATTATTTTAAATTAGCAGTTTTATCATAGTTATTAATAGTATTTGTTAGTTATTTTATTTAAGTATAATTCTTAATAAAATACAACTCATTTATTGAAATGTGAAGAATGGCTGATAATTATGACTACAAAAGAAAGATAAAACTTACAAATTTTCTCAAATTAAAGGTAGCCTTCATTAAAAATAAAAACATAAATATAGAAAAAGCGTGTTCTCTGTGAGTTTAACAGAAAAGTTTGAAATGTATTCATGAAGTTTCACCAATATAGCTATGAAAACAAAACCTGAGCAAGAATCTAATTTTAGAATTAAGATTATATAATATTAAATTAATGAAAAGCTATAATCGGCTTGAAAAGTGATGTCAGCACAAGATAGATGTATCTTGAATATCTTGTGACATTAGATTAATTAGGTATATTGAACTATTTATATTTGAAATGTTTATACAATATTTATATATATGTGCATGTTTGTGTATACATGTGCATAAACATGCTGTATTAATATTTTGAGGAAGAGCTTAAAATATCCGCATGAATAGAAAATAAACCTAAAACTCATGAAGTTAGACTCTGACAGTGCAATTTTAACATCATTGAGTTAACTACTTAAACTCATTCTTAATAACATTGTCACATGGTCATATGTCTTGTTTTTGTAATTGATTTTTATTTCAATCTTATTTCTGACATCTGAGAGTGCTAAACACAAACTTCAGTATTATTTTAATTTTTAAAACTTTATTTTAATTTCTGAGATAATTACATAATTCTCCCCTTCATAATATTCTCCAATCTCACCCATGTGTGAGCTCCCCTTCTCTCTTTCAGATTCAATGTCTCTTATATTTGTCATTACAAGAGAGAGAGAGAAAGAGAGAGAGAGAGAGAGAGAGAGAGAGAGAGAGAGAGAGAGAGAGAGAGAGAGAGAGAGAGAGAGAGAGAGAAATTATGACATGAGAGACATTAGAATACTCAGTCCTAAAAGGGATGTTTCTTTTTAAATTTTAATTTAATTTTCATTAAAATAAATGTCATCTCCATAAATGTACCCTCCTGCTCCCCTTTCCCCTCCTGCTCCCAGGTCAGCCCTCAGTCTCTTCCCTCCCAAACCACCCATCTCCTCCCCCAAAAGGGCGACAAGTCCCAAGATGGGTCAGCTCAGTGCTGCACATTCACTACAGGCAAGGTCAATTTCCTCATCCCAAAGTCAAGATTAGGTTATGTGTTCCTCAACAGGGAATGGGCTCCAAGTTCCCAGCCCATGCACAGGACCACAGTCTGATCCCACCCCTGTAGGCTTCACACACTGTTCATGCAAGTTGAAAGCTGCCCACCCTGGGATGTTTCTGTTATGTCTGATTACAAATCCCTAGAAGCTAGTTTATTTTATAATGAGAGACAGAAAGGGAATTGATTTATGTGGAAAGTGAGATATAAAGAAAATGGAAAAAGAGAGAAAAAAAGTTATATGAGTAAAAGAACTCAAATTTCAACAACAACAAAAAAGAAAAGAAAATTTGAAAGTGATGGAAGAATACTTATAACTCATGTGCCTAATAGAGAATTTCTGTCTACTATTAATATTTAGTTGTATCAAATCAGTAATGAAATCACATATAACTCAATTTATTTCTTACAATATTTTATATGTTTATACGTATGTATATCTTTAAAATAATATATACATATCCAGTTGTATTAGAGTACTATTTTCAGCATCAATAATTATAAGGACAATGCATTCAAAACCACCAAAAATGCCAATTTTCAACATAACCACAATAAAAAAAAAACAGCCAATAGCAAGCTTAAACAAATATCTGGGTGATAAGAAACTTACATACCAAATAAGAGCATTATATTATGTTTTTCATGCATTTTAAAAACTATTTCACATTAATAAAGTCAGACCTGAAGACATGTTATTTAAATAGCAGAATTCTCTAGTAACTACTCTGAATACACATATTTTAAAAGGATCGCAAAGAGTTCTAATTAATGGTAGTAATTCATACCCTAACTTCCATTCAAGGTCAGACAGTTTTAATTGCATCATTTTGTTCTTGTTTATATTTCCTAATACCACATTAATATCTCAATGCAGAAAGAAAAAAAATTACTACATAAAGTTTACTACATAAATCTAAGTAGCTTCTTTGGATGTCTTATTTAAATATTCATATACTTACTATCTTATATCTATCTAAAGAAAATAATTAAATATATGTCTATACATACATTCCAATGCAGAGAGTGAACATACAGATATTTAAGATATATTATGTATAATAAAAAGATAGCAATACAAACATTGCTCAACTAAGGAAAATTAGAAAAATGTGATCTATTAAGTGTTTTACATGGTAGAAAGTGACTACATCTGAATTTTAGCAGACGTTTATAGTTATAGAGTTTTTAAACTTAAACACTGGGTAATTTGTTCTAGCAAATGTCAGCTATTTTTGAACTATTTAGTATAATGAACAATATTGGGCATGAAAATCCTCACAGAATTTATATATACATATAAATTATATAAACATATATATGCGGTAGAAACCATTGCTTACTTAATAAAAACAAATTATTTTTGTATAATTGTAAGATTTGTGAGTGACAACTAGTAAATTTTGAGAGATAGTAAAATGATAATTTATTTTGATTTCCAGGAGAGCCTTGTCTAGCAAACTGACACTGAGCAGAACCTTGAGAAAGGAATGAAGGGTTACATATGGATATAGACAAAATAATCCTGGGTGGAGAAAAACTGTGACTACTCTTCTCTTAAAATTTCTAGGAATTTTAAGAATGATGTCAGTGAACTTTTATCAGGATGTTCATCTTGATTTAACCATCTTTTCTTTCACCTTGATAACATGACTTCAATATGTGGTAAATTTCAGGACTAAAGAAAGAATATAATTTTTAACATTTAAAATATAACATGCAACTATATAAAATGGTTCCTTAATATTATGCATTTCTCTAAAGCTGATTCATATGGAGAGATTTTATCAATAAAATATAATGTTATTTTCAGTGGCAGAAAAATTGTTTTTTTTTTAAATAAATATAACTATCAGGATGTTACAATGTAGTTGTTTCTTTGGTCCCAAGAGGCCAGAGGCCCAGACACACAGACCTGCAGCCTCAGACCTCATAGTCACAGACGCTGTTCAGGCCCCCAGAATTGACTCAGACGCTTAAATTAACTTCATGCGGTTTGGCCTATGGCTCAGGCACATTTCTAGCTAGCTCTTACATCTTAAATCAACCCATTCTCATTAATTTGTCTGCCATGTGGGCCGTGGCTCACCTGTGTTCCTTACATATTGATCCTTCGGGTTCTGGCTCCTTCTGTCTGACTCCACCCTGCTATTCGTACCTACTCTGATGCCTCCTCCTACTTTTTCTATGGTGCCTGTCATGGGCCAAAACAGCTCCTTTATTTAAAGATTGCTATTCACAGCATACAGAAAGACATTCCCACATCATCAGGATAATAAGTATTTTATCTTAATTGTTTATATATAGTTTTATAATGCTATATTGCATAGAAAACCACATGTGTAAAATTTAATATATTCATGTATATGTAAAGATCTATATAAGTAGTTTACACATACACTACATATATAATTCTAAACACATTGGCAAATGCACATGAATGATTATTTTCATTTAACTGTATAATAATTTGCTTAATATCCTTAGCACAATGTGGATTCTTGAATGAAAATAGCCCATAGGCTCATATATTTTAATCCTTAATCAGTAGGGAGTGAATTATTTGAAAGAAGTACAAGGATTATACGGAGTATTGTTGCTGAAAGACATGGCGGGGGCCACTGCTCAGGCCCCCAGAAAAGACTCAGACACTTATATTAACCTTATGTTGTTTGGCCTATGGCTCAGGCACATTGCTAGCTAGCTCTCACATCTTAAATCAACCCATTTCTATTAATCTGCTTGCCACGTGGCCCGTGGCTCACCTGTGTTCTTTACAAGTTGTTCTTTTGAGCTTTAGCTCCATCTGCCTCTGACTCTGCCCTTCCTTTCCTACCTATTCTGATTTCTCTTCCTACTTCTTCTATGGTGCCTGTCATGGCCCAAAACAGCTCCTTTATTTAAAAATTGAGATTCACAGCATACAGAAAGTCATTCCCACATCACATACCAATATGTATAACATAAAAATTATGTCATTAAAATCTACCAGTCCTACTAAGAAAAAAAATTGGTTACAAGAAAATATGGAAATATGTTTAGTTTTAAATTCAGTTGGCATGTATCTGAATTTCTATGGAGAAATATATAAGATTAATTTACCTGTGTTTCAGTTTAAATTGGTGACTATAATCAGTTTCTTATTAAGAAATAAATTTTGAAAATTTTTCACGTTACAAAGTACTTCATTGTTACCATTGTAAATGTATTTATTTCTTAAGTGCATCATTGGGTATCAATTATAGTAATGGGTTTATGTTAGTAAAATGGGACCAATACATTCACTGTGTTATTTAATGACCGTATTTCCTTAATTATCACACAAGTCATTTTCAATTATGGCAATTGGTATTCCTTTTTAATCAACGAATTTTTATTATAACTTACAATTTTAAGAAGCACCATTACTTCTTAAAATTATTCCATAGTGTAATGTCAATGTACTTAATATTTATGTATATAGTTATGTTTAGTAGTTGGATTTTTGAATCATATTTTGGGAAACTGAGATGCTTTTTTAAGGAACAGAAAAAATGACTATTCTGAGCACACAAAAATAGCAGAAACAGCCACTATGACAACAAAAATATTTTGAAGATCACTTTATAATTTCCTGTCTTCTTATTCACATTAACTCAACAAATGATGTGTGCTGGATGTGGTTGTTGGTAGCAAAGGAGATGTCTGAGTTGGAATAACAAATGAGAATGTAATACTTATTTAGATTTATCACACACAAATAATGGCTGGTTTTATGTAAACATAAATGTAATAAACAAAATGTATAGACAAAACCCACGTGGTCTCTAGCTATGTAGTAATTTTAATTGGTTATATATTATATGAAGTATTAATATTTATTAAAAAGTATTTTAACACTCTTGGATACAAATTGAACTTTAGTGTAATTTTTGAACTTAGGATGGTCTCCCGATGGGGCTGTTGATCTGAACTTTAAGAAAGTAGGAACAAAATAAGATTACTCAAGATCTCAGCAGCCTTTTAAATGTGGCTGGCCTTGCCCAGTTCAAGTACCAGAACTCCAGAGACATGCCTCCCAGCCTTGTCAGCTAACACCTGAATCCCATCACATAGTTCAGCTGTAATTTTTTTAAATACTGTTAGGTAAAATAATACAATTCAAAAGAACAAATAGATCACATTTTCTCTCCTATGTAAAATTAAAAATATTTGTACAAAATCATTAAATTAGCTAGTGGGCTATAATGAATTAGGACAAGCAGAAGGGGCAGGGTGACAAGATAGAGTGATGATGCGTGATCATATGAAATACATTACCCATATGGAAGAGAGTGCACATTGAAAAGAGCATCATAAATGAACAAAATGCTTGTTATTAACTCCAGCTGCCGTATCCTTGTATGTTCCCTTGACATCTCATCATGACACATCAAGGAATTCTTAAAATGCATGCTGTAAATCATCCTTAACTTTTAATATTAACTAACAGAAATACAGAATTTATCATATCTTAAGCAGCAGTTTTGCTGTACTCCTGCTAGATCAATCTCACATATATCATACAGCACAAGTAAGTGAGAATCGTATTACTAATATCAGAGAAATACATACACCTATTGTGACAATGAAAACTGCAGTTAATATTTCCAAGAAAGTTACTTTAGTTATTAATTAAAGACTGAAAATCAAACATAAATTTAATACATAAGTTAAAAAAGGGAGACTTCATGCTTTGGATGTATTTGAACTCCAATGCTTCATGTGTTATGCACTTGTACCCTCACAGAAATGTGTGAAGTAATACAAAATTTATGAAGCCTAATTTAAAGTACTTAGGGGCAAAGTAAGTACTTACACTCTGATTTACTGTGTTTATATATGATGACTTAAATACATGTAATAGCTATGATAATATAAAATACAGAAAACAAAGTTAGAGATATTCATGCAAGAGCTGATCTCTTGGCAGAATTTTAAGCCTAGAAATCATGAGTTCTATAAACCATTTTAATTTCTAAGTCATACAATTTTAGATGCTCTGTTATAAGAACTAAAAAACTGAGTTATAGATGAACTTTAAATAAATCAATTTGAGAATTGAGAAGAGGATACTATTAACAAAAATATAAATGATGTTAATGGGGAGAGTAGGAGGTGGATTTTATTATGAGAGTAATTTTTATTTTATAATATGTTAACTTTAATTTTTATATGAGACATTATTTATATATACTTGTGAATTTCAATGAAGAAAAATTAAGGTTCAAGAATGAGGCACTCAGAGCTACCTCAACTGGATAGGCCAGACTGAATTGACCCACCTTGGGACTCCTTGCCCTCCTTGGGGAAAGGATGGGATATGAGGATATGAGGTGGGAGGAGGCTCAGGGAGGACTGGGAGGGACTGGGAGAAGGAAAGGAAGGGAGAGCAATGGTATTTTAAATATATGTATATACACAAATAATTTTAGAACAGAAAACAATTTTGAATTGTGCAGTACTAACACATATTATGCAAAGGTCATATGTTCATCCTTAACTGTGGATGTCTATGTAAGATGGTTTGGTTATTTTGTTTCTACTATTAACAAGTATTCATAATTACAGTTTAATGTTCATATATAATTTAGGTTTATTTCAAAGCATATCTATTATAAGAATCAAACACAGCCAATGAAACAGTAAGACATCTATTAATATACTACCTGCACATGGATAAATCCAGTAATGATTTTATAAATGAATTGATGTCTCTGTTTTGCTGTTTTTACTAGCTTTGAATCTCCATGTTGGAGATGGAGTAAGTGGTCTTTGTGTAATGTCATTTTTTTTAAATTTAAATGATATTTCAGAGTCTAAATAATTAAATATTTTATTTTTGATTATTTTTTTGAGATAAGGTTTCTTTTCGTAACCTTGCCAGTCTTGAAACTAGCAGTCAAGGCTGGCCTTGAATAACAGAAATCTGGGTACCTCTGCTTTCCAAATCCTGAGATTAAAGGCATCAGGTGCAACCATGCACCACCCAACACCATCACTGACATTTCTTGTTGTTTGTTTGTTTAAGACAGGGTTTCTCTGTGTAGGCCTGACTGTCTTGGAGTTTATTCTGCAGACCAGGTGGGCTTAGGTATATCCATACCTTTTTCTTAGGTTATGCTTTTATGGAAAGATTTCTTTGTTCCTAATAGAGAGGTAATTTTCTAAAAGGTAAGTGCTGGGAAGTACTTTGACAGCCATTCATGTAGGAAACAAGACTGTGTCCTTGGGTAAGACTGTGCTTTAACTTCTTTCTGCTCTGAGCTTCACCACATGTGGAGCAGTCCCAGCAGTGGCCAGAATAAGGCAGAGGGATGACTATCCTTTGGATGCCAGTTTGGACTGTATATTGAGTCCGGGCTGTATGAGATCTTGCCTCAAAATTTAAAAAAAAAAAAAAAGAGTGAAAGAAAGAAATAGAGAAAGACAAATATAAGTAAATGCCTTATCAAATTTACAAACTGACAAGAAAAAGAACAAATTTAGTAATGAAAATGCATATTTTAAAAAAATTTATTTGTAGACTAAAATTTAAGACACCAAGAAACTAGATGCTAAACTATAAATGTTTAGAAATATATATGATAAACATACTACAGATGATACTATTTTACTGAGAGCATATTATAATTCAGCTTGATTAGATCAGCTCCCCCAATCACCTAATATTAGAGTTAGACCAATGCTGAAGTTAGTTGGCTTATAACTCAGTGGACTAATGTACTTTTCTAAACTGAGTACAGGAAAGAAAAACCCTTCATTAGTAATATCTAGCATAGGATAGCCAACATTCATATTAAAAGCTACAACATTTTGGTTTTTAAGCCTCTTACCTAATCAAAGTCATCCATTTCTATTTTTAATGTGCTTATTCATTTTTTAACTATGTTTTTATTTTTGAAATTGTAATTTTATCATTTTCCTCTACCTTTTCTTCCCTCTAAACCTTCCAATATTTTCCTTTCTCTCTTGCAAATTCATGTCCTCCTTTTGCATTAATTGTTGCATACAATCACACACACAAACACAAACACACACACACACACACACACACACACACACACACACACACACGAAAGAATTGGGAGTAACAGAGTTTACTTTAAATTTTGTAATAATTTGAAAATGTTTAATCTGGCTTGTGTTCTGAATATTTGATTGACTACTAAACTGTCTCAGCTGGTGTTAATATTCTTTTACTGGTAGAACTTTTAATTATTTTTAATTTTCCATAGATTTTACATTATACTCATTTTATATAAAATCCATAGTTAGGACAGACATTAGTATTAAAAATATTTTAATGGTTTTTAGAAATTTTTATTAAGCTCTACCCTGAATAGTAAATGAGGTTCAGATGTTTGCAAAACTTTTGACTGGCCAAAATGTTTTACTTTTATGGGTTGTGTTTATATTTAGAATATAGACTTCCCGATACTCACTAAGTTTAAGACAACAAACACATGTTTAAGGAGAGAACCAATAATGAAGAAAACAGACCAGGAGAGAGTTCTGACTAGCAACACTAGTGGTCAAATGAGGAAACATATTTGTCTTTTAGCAACTGCTGTTATGTAATGTTGGGATGGCAGTTATCTTACCTCTTGCCTGAGTAATTAGGACAGACTACAAATGCTTCCTAATGCCACTGGATTAATAAGAATATAATGACACAATTTGATTGAATTTTGTGATTCTAAAATTTCCATATTCCAGTCAGCAAACCTTGTTTATTCATTGTAACTTTTTACTCTCCTTAATATACTTGATTATCATAGTGGAAATTGATTTCTGATTATACAACTCAATTTATTCCTGTGAAAGTGATACCGAAGAATAAACTCTCTTAATAAGGTGTTAATGAGTAATTAAATCTTCTTTAACAAGCCTTGAACCCTTATAGCAATCAAGTCTCATTCAGTCTCAACAAATTTGCTTTCTATAATCCTCTTTTGGTATCCACTTAACCTTTTTATAGTCAAGATAAAAGTTGGCTACACATTAAAATTAATTATGAAATTTAATGAAGGTGAAAATGAAAATTAATGCTTGTTCCTCACATCCAAGTAGCTGATTGGACTTAAGAGTAATGTGAAGAAAAAATAATTAACAATTCATAACAGTGGCGTGGGCAGGTACTTTGTAAAATTATACTTTTATGTTATTCTGCTGCAAGGTAAGTCACATTTGAATCTTACCACACAATGGTGTAGTTTTAAATCCTGTTTCCATGGCTTTTGTTAATCAGAGATTATTAAGTAGTTAAGTAATTGTCATTTCATTTGGCATCTTTGCTATAGATTGCTGAGGATTATTAGCATGCAGGGCCATTTCACTCATTATTTCTAATTCCTTATGCTAACCATTTGCTGTATATGCAATAATTTTCACCAAAGGATTATTTCACTGAAGAAAAATTAACATAGCATTTTTGCTAATGCTGTTTTTAGAAGGTTTTCTGGAAAGCTGGTCCTTGACTCCTGTCTGGAGTTTGACTAGTAATTAGCTCAACACATTGACATATAATTTCCCATAAATTATGAGTATAAAATTATGTCAAAAATAAGGATTCAATGAGAACTTAGAGTTCTGGTATATAACCAGCAAAACAAAATGTTTTAGACACTCTTTTATTTGCACCACACTTGGTTCATGTGGTCACAACTTCTAGTAAGAGGTGTTTAATGTGACTTATATGCCTCAGAGAAAGCACTTCATGAAGCTCAAAGGTGATTTCCTCCACAATTAAAATACACACAGTCTCCTTTGATTATGTTGGGGCCTATTTTTTACAGTAATAAATACTAGTCATGGATTCAGATACCTGTTGAGTTTTTTGTGAGCCAAAAGGGGGGGGGGAGAGAGAGAGAGAGAGAGAGAGAGAGAGAGAGAGAGAGAGAGAGAGAGAGAGAGAGAGAGAGAGAGAGAGTCATTCCATAAGCTCTGAGACTCTTGAGAACCCCAGTGGTGCAAGCTTCAACTCAGCTAACTTTCCAACTCATTAAAAAAATAAAATAAAAAGTTTAGAGCCTGGTTTGGTAGTGCATACCTTTAGTCACAGCACTCGGAAGACAGAGGCTCTCTGAGTTTACAGTCAGTCTGGTCTACAGGAAAATTTTAGGATAGCCACGATTAGACAGTGAAGGACAGAAAGATGGTGGAGATGTAGTGGAAAGAGAGGATCATGTTCTAGCCCCAGTAGCAGCAGAAGTTGGCAGCTTCAGCCGTATGATTCTGGCTCTAGAGGTAAGAGTAGAAGAAATGGGTTATGAAATTTACCTCCACATCTAAAAAAAAAAAAAAAAAGCTGTTGAGTCCAGGCTTATGGAAGAGGAATCCTTACTTTATTGGAACCCTAGTAAAGAGGTCATTTTAAACTGTGAGACTGAAGCCTGGATTGCCTAGGAAAACCACAATGTTAGAGTTGCCAAAGTTACAGACTATTCCGAGGAGAGCTGTGGAAGAAGAGGATATGAGGATGTGGAGCCAGTCTGCAAGAAAGAAGTTTGTTGCAGCCAACAAAGCTGACCAGTACTGGAGATCTGAAGATCATGTCAAGATCAGTCAGGAAGATGTAAAATTTGGAGTTTGCCCAGCTGGTTTTCAATATTTTCAGTTGGTCCAGTGCTTTTTCACTGTGATCTCTTTCCTATATTTTGGAATAGTAATGTTTATCCTGTGCCATTGTATGTTGGAAGTATGTCATCTGTTTTTTATTATGTTGATGATTTCGCTGAAGATTACAGTTAGGAGAGCGCATCATCTCAGAAGAGACTTTGAAATTTGGACTTATAAACATTGTTGTGACTATATAGACTATAGGAACTTTTCAAATTGAACTAAATGCATTTTGTATTATATTTTTTTTACAAGCTTATAGGGGAGGGGGCAGAATATGATATTTTGAATATAATTAACCTATATAATCTCATAGACAGTGGCATGATATGGAGGTGTGACTTTTTGAGTGGGTATAGTCTTGTTGGAGGAAGTGTGTTACTGTGGGGTTGGACGTTTTGGTTTCCTATTCTCAGTTTACTTCCCAGTGTTTCAGCCAAATTATTGATGTCTACAAGATGTAGAAGTCTCAGCTACTACTCCAGTACCACACCTGCCTGCATACTGCCATGATTCCCATTATGATCTTAATAGATTGAACCTCTAAAATTGTAAAACAAGCCACCACACTTCAATGATTTCTTTATGTTGTAGTACACATCTTTAATGCCAGTACTTGGAAGGTAGAGGTAAACAAATCTCTGTTAGTTTGTGGCTAGTCTGGTCTACAAACTGAGTTCCAGGACAGCCAGGCCAGTTACACAGAGGAACTCTGTCAAAAAAAAAAAAAAAAAAAAAAAAGGATTCTTTGTAAAAGTTGCCATAGTCATGGTCATGGTTTCTTTTCACAGCAACAGAAAACTAAAAGAACCCTAATCCTATTTTATTGGGGAGTGCTCACTTAATGTGTAAGGACATATACCCTAACCACGCCATTAGCCCTAGCATCCTCCTGGTAAGGGAACACTGTGGCCAGTTTAAGTCAAGTAGGGGAGGGTAAGGAAGCTCCATGGTAGAGCAGGAGTGAGTAGGAGGAAGACTAAGGGCTGACAATGGGCTGAATGTGGGCAGTCAAATGAGTGGATTTGGGCAACCTATCACTGAGGATTAATAAAAGAAACAGAAGAAGAGAAGAGACTCAAAAAGTGGAGGTCATTAGCATGCATGAGAAATAGTCAAGGGACTATCTGGTTTTGGCTTCATAGCTAGTTTCCCTGACTAGTTTATAACATGTGTTCACTTTTATTCAAGATGAGGGTGAATTCACATGGCAAAATCCATTTGTGACAACCCTATCAAAGATTACTGTCAGCCACATGGCTGCGGAGATATTTACTGCTTCATTTCTTTTATTATTATGGATATATTTTAAATATATCAACCTAGTGTTATGAATTTTCTGTTAAGCCCTTAGTTACAGATTTTCAATCATAACCAATATGATTATAAATCTTGAGGTACATACGGTTTACACAATAGTCTTACAAAGTATGGTGTATAACTTAGCAAATGTTTTAGAGAATTAAACCAAAACCAAAACATTATGAGATGAGTAGCAAGAGTCTCCCTTGGGAAAAAGTTTGTTTCTTTCTTTTGTCTTACTCTACTTTCTCTTTTACATAGTCAAGTGGATGGCCTGATATTGAGATTTTGGAAGAAATCTTTAAGTAAGCATGCTAGGTTCTAGAGGAGGTGTATCCATAGCCCAGCTTCAAAAGCATCTTTTAATTGAGTGGCTTGAATGTAACAAAGAGTCTAATGTCATTCATACATAAAAGACATCTGAATCCCTGTAAAACTTAATAAAGTAAATTGAGAACAAGGAAGGCTTAAAGATCAATACGTTTGAGCCCTGTATATGGACAGAGAACGCTGCAGGACAGAGCTGAGAGATGTACCAGCTAGTGAGATGGATGTATGTGGAAGGTGCATGTGTGCTGCAGCTGATCTACTGCTTTGATTTCTCCAACTATTGCTACGTCCAGTTCCAATTTTTAACCAATCTTACACATTCCTCAACATTAATTTAAAAGACAGGACATTAACACACAGTGTGTGTGTGTGTGTGTGTGTGTGTGTGTGTGTTTTGCACTAATTCTGGTTATGTTAAAGGAAACTCAGAGTCAGATATCAGAGAAAGGGTGATATCAAAGAGAAGAAACAGCATAGTCAAATCTCATGCAGCTGTCTTCTAACTTCCTCAACCTCCCTCCTTGTGACTTCTACTGCATAAATCTTTCTTTCTTTGCCTGCCTTAAATACCTTTTTTGCCTAGTTGTTTCCAGGATAAGAATAAAGGTGTGGGCTACTACTCTTTGGTAGTTAGCCTTGAACTCACAGAAACACAGAAAGATCCTCTGTCTCTAGAGTTATGGGATTAAAGACATAGGCCACCACTCCCATCTTACCCAGTGCTGGGATTAAAGATGTAAATTATTACACTCTGTTCCTCCTGGATTGACTGTGGGTAGATCTGTGATATTCCAAACTAGTTTTCTTAACTACACAACATATCACCACAAATCACCTTTTGTGACAAAAGTAAAAAGAATGTAAATAACATAAAAATAATATACAATAGATGTATATAAAATTATATATAATATACACAAACAATAATTACATGAGTAATGTCCAGTCCATTAACAATTGACCATTCAAAAAAAATATTCCATTAATTATTCTATTTTGGTGAGTTTGAATGATTATACCTAATTCACTTTATCTAACTTGCATTACTAAAAACTATATTTTGATGTCTCTCAAATATATACACTTTAACCTCTTCCTCTAAGATTACCAGAGGATTGCTGTATGCTCAATGGTCACATTCTTGGGTTCACTGAAGAATTTATACTGATCAAAGAGGGTCTTACAGAATTACCACTGGTGGGTGAGGTGCAGGAAAGAAGGTAAGTCTGTTATGGGTGAGTTGGAAATGAAGAATAGGGGCCCAGTATGGGCAGTGCAGACAATAGAGGAACCTGAAGGATACTAGAAGAGCTTATCAAAGTTACCCATGTAAGTGTTACAACTCTGGGGAGAAATGAATCCTGGGGTTTGGAGCCAAGGATTACTACAGAGTCACATAGCACTACAAACTTTACACAAAAAGTATATTGAGAGGGAGATAAAGTGTGTGTCCTCTGATTGGGCAGAAGCATCAAAGAACTTACCAGGAGATAGGCTATATATAGCTTAATTTTTTGAACTGTTTGTTTGTTTGTTTTGCAGGAGGAGGTGAGCAAAGCTCTTGAGGGTAGCCTGAGATTAATGGGATTCTGTGGCCTCATCTTGAGAAAGGCTCAGGGATTGGAGTGATTACAAGTTCAGGAGTGTGTGGGTTCTTAAAATCCAGAACTGAGCTCGGACTTTTAAATTATACATGTTCCTTTGAAAGAACATGTATATATCAAGACAAGTATAAACCTACAGCACTAGATATCCGCATCTTCATCTCTATGGCATCATTAAAATTTTCTGGGGAGAAGACAAAAATCCTAAAATCACAATGCTAAAGTATACAATTCATTAAAATATAATATAATCACAATACATAAATATATAATACCTTTCTATCTAGTTATTGCTGTGCTCTCATGCCTGGAGAAAATTATACTTAATACAGACCAGAGAGTACCATTTCTTTAAAAAGTTTTGAAGACATTGTTCTACAAAATGCTAAATAAAACAATGATTTTGTTAGCTAACACATTATATAAAAGATTCTATGGTAGCAATTTATGAGCATTTTGTTTAACTCATAACATAGTAAAGAAGTTTGATTAACAATTGTTCAAGAAACCCCATAAAGAAAATGAAATATAAAATTTTTCACAGATACTTTTTCAAGCTTTTAAGGGGTAATAGTCAAGCCAATAATTGTAACCATATGAAACATAATTTAAAATGCAATACTATTTTAATAATTTAATAAGAAATTTTAGATTTAATAATTATGTTATATAATTACAGTTTACTTATATAAACTAATCTCAAAGTTTAAGTGTTTCAGAGTAATAAACCTTTAAATTACTCAGGTGGTATTTTGACATTATATAACTTTGAACTGTTCACAATAAACTTTCCACAGACACAATTCTCTCTGCTTACAATTTTTCTATGTGGACTGTGTTGAAACAATTTCTATGGTATTTGTAACATATTTACTTGTGCATTTGGATCTTGCTGTATTCAGCTGGATTACTGCCACATTTCCCAGAATTTTATGTGCCCTTGACTTCTTCTGTGAAATCATGAAACACTTATGATAGTTTAGGAATGCCTAATATACCAGGTAGATGCATTAGATTTTAGAAAATTAGAGAAAATATATTGCACAAATTCTATTTGGTATTATTAATACAAACCTGGAGCCAGTTATTGGGAAAAATCTCGTATATCAGGCCACAGCCACTTCTCACCTTGTTGCTGTTATCCAGGAATCCTCAGACTCAATGTCCCTAGGTCCTCAGATGAACCCTTCCCTACTTTTTTTCCACCATGCTATCTCATTTCCTAGTTCAAATTTCCTACAGAAAGGATTAGAGGTGTGTGCCACCACCACCTGGTTTTCTTGGCCTTGAACTCACAGAGATTCAGAGAATCTTTGCCTTCAGAGTGCTGGAATCAAAAGTGTGAGTCACCACCCCTTGATCTTTGTGGCTTGGCTCTGTGGATGTCTCTGTCCTCTGATATTTGAGGCTATTTTTATCAAATGCACAATATATCATCACAGAGACATAGCATTATTTTTGCCCTGCCATACTGCTATGTCATAGATACAAATAAATATCCTAATAGTCTTCAACTGTAGAAAACTGTGTTTAACACTACTTGCTTTAATAAATAAATAAATAATGATCAAAGGCATATATTTTATATTTAGAATAATGTAAATTCCTTGTAAAAAATTACTAACCAAGTTCTTTAATATTCTGGCTAGAATAATAATTTTAAGAAATTGTTATATTTATTTTAAAACATTATATTTGTTTAGGCTACATTTTACATTATTTGTGTAAAACTATCTAATAACATATAATATTATAACAACAGAGTAATGAATATTTGAAACTTAGCCACTTAATTTGAGTCTTTGGTGTTTATATTTGTCTTATGACAGGTTCCTCTGAATTAAAATATTCTCTCTAGAAGTGAGTCAGAAGCTCCTGATATTCAGGAAATAAACAAAAGTTCACATGTCTGAGAGAACAGAATCTTGGAAGATTTCTCAGGATCCTTCCAAGAATATAAGAAGTAAAAAGGTACTTGGGAAGAAGATTCTAACTTGTCTATCACTGGGAAAGAGAATGCATAGACTGCCAGAGCTATCTACAAGCTGTGCTGATATCTCCTGGATTGCAGCTTGTGAGTCATCACCCATACTGTGGTGGACTTTCTGGAGCTGATTTAGAAACAGACTTGCATATTTTAAGCAACATCATAGGTACATTGTTATTCATAAGCCCAATAGAAATTTATTGGATCAAAGAGTTGGGCATTGGTGCAGTCATTATTTTGGTATTTTATGAGTTTCTTCCTGGGGTAAGTACATGTGTATGCTGTGTCCCCAGTAAATCTACTGCAAAGCAAAAATATTAAATAAAAAATGTGAAGCTTGAAAACAGTACTACCATGAAGATGATTTTCAGTCAGTTATACTGTAGGCAAGTGTAAGAGCAAATATTCTTTAAAAGTTTGAGCATATTTTATAGGGAAGCATATTGAAAATAATCACTTTCTGTTTTTTTTTTTTTTATTAAATCTGACAGGATTTCTTGACAAAATAAAATATGATAAAGAAAAAGCCATCATATTGATGCTGGACAAGGCAACCCAACAGAAAAACACATGTTCTAAAAGTAGGCACAAGAATCAGAAAAGCACACTTAGTGACACTCATGAGCCCTATTAAAATATCAAGTTAAAAGCTATGAGCAGACCTGGTACAGACATGTGCAGGCAATGTGCTTTGTACTTCCCTCTCTGTGAGCTCATATGACCTGCTTAGTTGATTAAGAGGCTGTGTTTTTATGATGTCCTTCAGCCACATTGACTGTTACATTCTATCTACTCTTCTGAAGAGATTCCTGAATTCAAGGTGAAGGGGGGCAGCTAATAGACATATTTCTTATAGACTGTCACTCTGTAATTTGTGGTTATGGGTTTCCAAACCTTTTCTTATCTTTTGCCAGAAGCAGCTTCTTAGTTGATGACTGAATAAGGAACAAATTGATGACTATAACAATGACTATATCATTAGGAGTCATTTTATTGATGTTTTATACCAGTAATGTTTAGTTTTACATTAGGTGTCAAGGTTATTTAGACTTTGGTTCTTGTTTGCCCAAGCAGTGTTGGATTATGAGTTCATTCTGGAGTGGGTCCTAAGTCAAGGTGTGTATGTACATTTATCTATTTTTAGTTTCATTTCTTTGATCAATATCTTTGTTTCTATGGCAATAATAATTTTCTTATATAAATAATTTCTGAACCTCTGAGATAAACCATACTTTACTGTGATGGATAATCTTCTTGAGTGTTCCTGTATGCAACTGTTAACGGTGAGAACAAAGAAGACCCCAGACCCAGATTTCTTGCAAGATTAAAAAAAAAAAAAACTTATTACACCTGCGAGTGGGCTCAAGGCAAGAAGATAGCCAAGAGCCCCGAATGCTCTCCAAGTAGAAATTTTATACAGCACTCTAGGTAGGGAAGGGAGAAGTTGCAACGGTTCTCATGGTTACTCAGGGTGGTCTCGCCTGAGTTACTACCTGCAGATCACGCTGACCAAGTGATGTGTCCCAAGAATGCAAGAAGCAAGCTTTGTTTAGACTGCACATCCTTCATGCAGCTGGGAAATCCTGTAAACACAGCTCTTTTCCAAGACTCTGAGTCCTTGAGCAGACAGTCACTGAAACTCTGCCAACCTCAGTCAGCTTGAGGGGCGTTAGGGAGGGGCGAGGGGGGTTCTACTTGGTGGGCAAACAGCTATCGAGACACTAGAGAGTTAAAGAGGAAAGAGTTAAATGGGATTTCTCCATTGTTACACAACTTGAAGTATTTGATTATTTTTACATCTATGTTCATAGGGAAAAGTAGCCTCTAATTCTCCTTTTTAATAGATTTTTATGCAATTTAGGTATCATTATGGGTAGCCTCATAAAAACAAATTGGGCAATATTTCTATTTTGTAGAGTAATCTGAGGAATATTCAAGTTAACTGCTCTTTGAATATCTAGTAGAATCCTGTGCTGAAACCATGTGGTCCTGGGCTTTGATTTTGTTTGGGAGAAATTTAAAGTTTGACTCTATTTTATTTGAGAATATAAGTCTACTGGAATTGCTTATGTCATCCCAATTTAACTTTGTTACTCATATCTATGAAAAGAATTATCCATTTCTTTTTAACTTTTCAACCTCATGGATTCTCTGAATTCTATGGTGTCATTTGTTATGTTTCCCATTTTGTTTCTGATATTTTATGTGGATGGATAGTCTGTTTCTGTTTCTCACCTACTTTTAGTAAGGATTTTTTTTTTTTTATCTTTTTGATTTTCTCAAAGAACAAATTCTTTGTTTCCTTGAGTATTTTAATTATTCTCTTTGTTTCAATTCTGTTTCAATACTGAGTTTGATTATTCCCTGCTGTCTACTTTTCCTTAGTATGGTTACTTTTTTAAGTGTTATAATTTTTAGGTGTGCTCTTAAATTACAAGTAGGAGATCTCTCTAGGGTTTTGTTATAATGTAAGAATCTAATACTGTAATTGTGGCTTTTATTGGGACTTCCATTGTTCCTCATAATTTTACATATGCTGTGTATTCATTTTCATTGAATTCCAGAAAGTCTTAGCTTTCTTCCTGTATTTTTTCCTTAAGCCCCTTTTTATTCAGTAGATAGATGTTTAGTTTCAATGAGTTTGTGAGCTTTCTGAAGTTGTTAGATGTGCTAAACCTGTGGTGGTCTGATAGGATGCAAGGAGTAATTTTAATTTTCTTGTATTAAATGTTTCTTTTATCTCTGAGTAGTTGGTTAGTTTTAGAAAGAGTTACACGAGATGTGGAGAAAAAAGTGGGTTCTTTCATTTAGGGGTAAAATGTTCTAAAAATATCTGTTAATTCCACTTATTTTATAATATCTGTCAATTCTAGATTTTTTTTTTTTGTTTCATGTTTGTCTAGATGACCAGTTCCATGGACAGAGTGAGATATTGAAGTCTCCCACTATCCGTTTCAGTCAATATTTTATTTAAACCCTAGTAAATGTTACTTTTACTAACTTCTGTGCCCTTGTGTTTGAAACATGGATGTTAAGTATGGAAATGTCCTCTTGTGAAGTTTGCCTTTGAAGAGTATGTCATGTCATTTTCTGTCTTTTTTGATTAATTTTTGTTTGAAATCCATTTTGTAGATATTAAAACATATACACCATCTTGCTTCTTGGGTCCATTTTCTTGGAAGATATTTTTTTAATTTTTTTACTGCGAGATAATATATATTCTTGATGTTAAAGTAGTGTCTTATTGGATGCAGCGGAAGTATGCATTCTATTTTACATCCATTTTGTGAGTCTGTAGTCTGTGTTATTTTGTTGGGGACTTGAGACCATTGGTACTGAGAAATTTTAGTTACCTTTGACTGTTGTTTGCTTTTATTTTGTTGTTTTGTGTGGTGATGGTGGGGGCTGAGGTGGTTTGAATGTAAGCGTGTGTGTGTGAGGGGGGTGTGGGTGTATTTCTCTGAGTGTGTGCTTAGCTTCTTTTGATTTTTTTATCTGGTGTATTTATACCCTGTGTTTTTCTGGTTATCATTAACCTCCTTATGTCTTATCATCTTCTGTATACTTTTGTTTAATAGATAGATGTTGTAATTAGTTCGCTGGTCCCGGGCGGCCGGAGACCTGGACCCACAGACCCGCCGCCCTAGACCGCTTATCCGCACACCGCCGCCTAGGCCCCCAGAAATAACTCAGAGGCTTATATTAAGTTCATGCTGTTTGGCCTATGGCTCAGGCACATTGCTAGCTATCTCTTACATTTTAAATCAACCCATTTCCATTAATCTGTTGGCCACGTGGCTCGTGGCTTACCCGTGTCTCTTCACATGTTGCTCCTTGGGCGGCTTCCGCGCGGTCTGCCTCTGACTCCGCCCTGCTTCTCCTACCTGAACTGACTCTCCTCCCACTATTCTACGTACCTGCCATGGTCCAAACCAGCTCCTTTATTTAAAGATACAGTACGCACAAATATTTTCCCACATTTCCCCCTTTTTCTCTAATCAAAAAGGAAGGTTTTAATTTTAACATAGCAAAATTACATATAACAAAATAGCCATCAAGCAAGAATTACAGTTACAATATCTAGTCCACTTGCATTTAGCAAAATTAAAGAAAACATTCTATCTACCTTATCTTTATGAATCTAAAGTTTCATATCTAATATACTTTTCAAATGACTAAGAAAAACTGTACATATAACTATCTAATCTTCAACTACATCAAAGACCACAGAAGGATATAATATTTACCCAAGTAAACCAGAAGTGCAAACGACTTCTAAAATCTAGAAAGGACAGAGATGACACCTATCTGCCTGGACAGTCACCCAAAGTTCCTTTATAAAGTTGGGGCATTCATCTTCAGCCTACAGGCCCAAAGTCTCTTTTCATTTCAGTGAAGTAGGAAATCCGCTCTGCCCATTTTGGCACAGTTCATCCGTTGTTTTTCCTTGAGTCTTGAAGAATGTCTGACAGTTTTCTCTGTAAAGCAGGAACCCGAATGATGATCTTGGCTTGTTCTGCCAAAGTCCAGGGGTCATCTTCTTATGGAACCTGCATGTCTAGTTTAAACAGCATACTGTCAAGCAGTCAATATAAAAACAGTTTTTTCTCCAGTGGCTTACCATTACCACAAATAGATGAGACTCTATATGGAGTTTCTTCAATGCCCATTTTCCTGTTGAAGTAAATTAGTGCTGCCAGGTATAGACCTGTCTCACTGTCCAGAAAAGTCTAAGCTCTTAAAATATTTTAAATGCCATATTTTGTAGGTCTTAGAAGTATTTGAAGATTACCTATCTAATTGAAATATATCTTTGTATACCTAAAAATCCTAACTAACCTAACTATAAGTTTGATTATCAAAAGTGACTATTAACCTTTATTTCTTAATTATACATTACAATTTTAAAACAGTTACATGAACATCATATCTTAAACAAGAATAGAAAAACACATACAGCATAATAAAATTGACTTTAAATTTGTATCAATAAACCAAAATCTATACCAATGTAAAGCAGTTTGAGATTAACAGCTGATTACCTGTAAATTCAATAATCTAATTTTTTTAAAAAAGCATTTACATACCATATCCCCCGTTTTTTTTTAGAAAGAGATTGACTATGACCATTAACTATTTATAATGAAAACAAACATTTAGAAACAATATTTGGGGAATTTGGGCGAAGTTATTCATTACTACTTCCTGCTGATTAAGGGGCGTTGAAAATCTCACGGTTGTTGAGACTGGGTCATAATCTGCAGCTGTGAAGCTGAACTGGCCATCTCTTCTCATCAGAGGTTTTTTCAGGGGGTCTTGGTTGATGAAACCATATTTGCCTGGAAGCAATCCACAGGTTCTCATCTGTGGAAACAGAAACAGAACTCTTCCAAAGCAATAAATCCTTAGACACAAATTTCAAAATCAAAATACCTTTAAAATATATATTCTTGTTTAACTTAGTAGCCTTTGTAATCCATTGTCTTTTTGCAGTTAGCTCATTAACAGTTAAAAAATTAAAAGAAAACACAATAACAACTAAAATCCAGATTTTGTGTCTATTTTCCATCTTTACGTGGCTTATTATATTTTTATCACTCTATTTCTCGCTTTAAAAACTTTTTCTAACTTTTTTATTTTTTCTCTTAGGCCTATGTACCTTTTACAAACATTGTAATCTGTTTACAGGTTTTCTTTTTATCTGAATCTGTTTTATTGTGAATCCTTAATCATCTTCTAACCTTAAGAGCTTTTAAAATACATTCTCTAAAAAGAAGCACAGTTTTTGCAAATTAGGCTGAATCACTAAGTTTTTTTAAACGGACCGTGTATTTATTCGTGGCCAGTAAACAGAGCACACCCCGAAAAATATTGCTATTAAGAAACCGTCTTTGTTTCTTTTTTGTTCAAAATAGGCAGAAATCTAAAATCGATCACATGTTACTGAGTCTTTTGTGAGACTGGTTGTAGCTGCAGCTTACACTGACTGCCAACAGCCCGCCGGCGCCATTTTGAATGTGACCCGGACCATGCTTTCTTTGTACAAAGACCCGCTCCACACACACAATTTGGAAGCTGCCCTGGCTCAATTTCTGCGATCTAGAACTCTTTTTAATCTTTGTCAGGCTCTAAGTGGATAATCGCCCCACGTTGGATGCGCCATCTGTTGTAATTAGTTCGCTGGTCCCGGGCGGCCGGAGACCTGGACCCACAGACCCGCCGCCCTAGACCGCTTATCCGCACACCGCCGCCTAGGCCCCCAGAAATAACTCAGAGGCTTATATTAAGTTCATGCTGTTTGGCCTATGGCTCAGGCACATTGCTAGCTATCTCTTACATTTTAAATCAACCCATTTCCATTAATCTGTTGGCCACGTGGCTCGTGGCTTACCCGTGTCTCTTCACATGTTGCTCCTTGGGCGGCTTCCGCGCGGTCTGCCTCTGACTCCGCCCTGCTTCTCCTACCTGAACTGACTCTCCTCCCACTATTCTACGTACCTGCCATGGTCCAAACCAGCTCCTTTATTTAAAGATACAGTACGCACAAATATTTTCCCACAGATAGATACATTTGTTTAAATTTTACTTTATCATAAATATCTTATTTTTCCATCTATCTTGATTAAAGATTTGTTGGATATAGTAGTATGTACTAGCTTATGTGGCCTCTTTGAGGCTGTAGTACAACTATGGCTTTTAGAGTCATCATTGAAAAATCAGGAGTAATTCAATTATCTGTGTCTTTATATGTTACTCCGATCCTTTTACCTTGAACATTTTTATAGTCTTTCTTTGTTATTTACATGGACTTTTTCATGATCAAAACATTTAGTGCTCAGTATGTTCCCTTTACCTTTTAAGTATCTGTTTCATTTGAAAGAGGTTTGAAAGACTTTCTTCTATAATTTTGTTGAAAATATTTTTGGGGCCTTCAATTAGGATTCTTCTACTTTCTCTATTGCTATTATTAAGTTCGGTCTTTTTATTGTGTTCTAGATCTTCTGGATGACTTTTCGCTAAAGTATATATGTGTATATATATATACATATATATAAAATTTTCCTTAATTAGAGCATTCATTTCTTCTATCACCTCTTAAACTCCTGAAATTCTCTTTGCCACACTCATAATCTATTAGGAAAGATAGCCTCTGTGGTTCCTGTTTAAATTCCTGAATTTTTCCTATCATTCCCTTAGTTGATGTTTTCTTTATTGATTTAATTTTCAATTTTTAAATATTGAAGTTACATTCATTTCCTTCCATTGTGTTTTTTTTTCTTGAATTTCTTTATGATTCTCTTTATTCCATCCAGTTGTTTGTTAGTGTTTTCCAAGATATCTTTATGTGTTTATTCATTTCCTCCTTCAGGACCTCTATAATTTTCATAGTTTGCTTTAAGATATTTGTCTTGTGGTTCAGCTACGTTGAATTATTTGGATCTTGCTCTGGTGGAAAAGCTGCCTTTAGTGGAAACATTTCTCAGGCTATTAATAATTGTTTTTCCACTGCTGTCTAGGCATCTGATTTGGGATGATTATAAGTCTAGGCTTTTGGTTCTGTGATGTTGGGTAGAAATTTTTCTCCTTTTTTCCTGTTTTTAGTTTGAGTTTTGGAGAGTGTGACCAGGGTGTGTTACCTATTCCCCTGCTGGCTCAATTGATGTGTTCAAAAGGAGTATCTGCTGGTGTAGGAGGCTAGAACACTGGGATGAATTTGGGGAAGAAAATTTAGAGGAGACTGTCTTTATTATTTATTGGTGATTGAGTCAGAGAGGAAAAGTGGATCATGAAAGGTTTTCTGATAGAGAACTGGGGATTAGATTGAGTACATTGGAACTGGAGAAACAAAATGGGAGGTGTTGGTCTTCCTTTAAACTACTTGTTTTCCTGGGAGTAGAGACCTTTTGGTGTGTATGAGGTGCCTGCTGGATTTGGGGGCTGGGAGAAAGCAACATGTGCCTAGAAAGAAATTAGTAGGAGAAGCTTGTGGGGACAACAGGAGATGAGAAAGGGGGCCAAAGAGAGCTTCCACAAGTGTTCTGTTATGGAACATAGTTCCACAGAGCTTGAGATGAGACTTGAGATTGTTATGTTTAATTACAGTGTTTACGTAAGAAATAAATGTATGTGTAGATGAATGGGCGCAACATTGTGTTGGTGGAAATGAAACAATTTAGAGAACTTGAATCTCTCCTTTGACTTCATTGAGGTAGGATTATTCTTGCTATTATGAAGTTACTCTACACTAGTTCTGAGAAACATTTTTTTGTCTTTATCCCCATCTCACAGTAGGGGTTCTAGGAAGACTAATGTTCAAAAGCTCACCAGTCTGGTAGAAAAACTATTTCTTCATTTTAAACTAACACATTTTAATCCCAGGATTGTTTTAGTATGTGGATATCCAGATTATATTAAGAAATAAAAAGGAAACCAATAAAATAATTAGTATTTACAATTTTTATACAATCTTACATTAAAAATATATATTCTGTGCTGAAGTACCCTACCAATGATTTTAGATCCTCAATATCTAATGAACAAACTGCCAGAATAGGCTATAAATTAAATGTAAATTACAAAAGTCTAAACTCTCCTAAGCTTTTATATGTATAAAAAGATAACAAAATGGTTAACAATCGTGCGTTATCTCACTGCACCTTTCCACAAAAGACAAGGTTTAAAATCATTACAATTGAAGGTATCATTGATATAAAGGACACTTATATTGAATTTTAAATTTTCTGTATATAAATTATTTATATCAACAAAATATTTGTATACATAGTAAAATATATAAAAAGTAATTAAAACAGTTTTAAAATAAATATATTAAGATAATTTTGTATAATAAGCCAACAAAAGATCATTAAACCAGTTTAATAAAATGCATTTTATCACTATTTATAAACTAAATAGTGAATGCTCTAGAGGCATAAACAAATTCAAAGAATGAATATCCTCCAGAATGAGATTCCAATTAAATAATGTCATTAAATAAAGAAGGCAATGAAACTTTATGATGTCTAAAGAAATGTTCAAGGGACTAAACCAAAAATAAGAACTTTAATGAATTTTAATATTTAATAGCTATGACATAATATTTAATAAAGCAATGAGAATGTCCATGTTTTGCTGTTGTTGATATTTTGTTCATGATATTTGAGATAGAATTTGTCTGTGTAACAGTACAGGTTACCCTGGAACTCTCTTGGCAGACCAGGTTGGACTCAAACTCACAGAGATCCAGCTGCCTCTAACTTCAGAGTGCTGTGATTAAAGGCAGGCAGCATTTTGTGTTGTGGGATACTTTAATCATACTCCAAGATTCCAAACTGCCAATAAAGTTTGCTTTTAATCAGAGCTGGCAAACATTAGCCATAGAGAGATACAGGAAGTAGTATCATCTCTTGTGAGTCAAAGGAAATTAGAAAGAGAAGTCCCTAATCACGTCTCCACTGCTTCTCTCATCAATCAGGAGTTCCTTTTGAAAGCTGACTCCTGAGTTTTTATTAATAAAATAATAATTATATAAAAAATAAAAAGACACCTAGACCTTGCTTAACATTAGAATGCCAGTTTTTAAGCAACACAAATTTTATGTTTTCAAAGACCTCTAATATGATTATATTTCTATAGGAAATACTAAAGAGGATCTACTTGAGAAAAAATACTAAGTTATGGATAATATCAGAGGAAGAGATTAGCTGCTCATATAATCTCTCTTCTGTCTCTTCAAGTGGACTTCTGGAGTTTGGCCTTGTGCTTGGCTGTGGATCTCTCTATCTGCTTATATCAACTAATAGACAAAAGCTCTACGATTAGAGTTAGGGTATTCACCACTCTGATTAAAGAAGAAAGCCAGTTAAAGCCAGCCCCCCCCCCCCCCCCGCCTCTACTATTAGTAGAAGTCGTAGCTGGGATAATCTTTCTGGATTCTGGGAAATTTTCCTAGCACTAATTTTCTCCTAACCCCGCAATGGCTCTCTCTGTCAATACATCCTTTTCTTTGTTCTCTCTCTCTCTCTCTCTCTCTCTCTCTCTCTCTCTCTCTCTCTCTCTCTCTCTCTCTCTCTCTCTCTTGCTCCTCCCACTCAAACATCCAGTTCCCTCAAGTTCTCTTTTCCCACACCCTACCCATCCACCCCAGGAGAGCTCATCTATTTCTATTTCCAGAGAAATCCATGCATATCTCTTATCTTCTCTGAATCTGTGGGTTGTACTCTGTTTATCCTTTGCTTTATACCTAGTAGACACTTAGGAGTAGAAAATACCATGTTTGTCTTTCTGATTCTGATTACCTCATTCAGGGTGATTTTTCTGGTTATATCCATGTGCCTGAAAATTTTATGATGTCAATGTTTTCAATAACTGAGTAATTATATAATTGTACTCTTGTATACATGTACTACATTTTCTTTACCCATTCATTGGTCGAGGGGCATCTAGATTGTTTCCAGGTTATGGCTATTATTACATTGCTCCTGTAAACATAGATGAAAATGTCTTTGTGATATGATTGAGCATCTTGTGTGTATATTCCTAACAGTAATATTGTGCTGGATCATGAGGTAGATTGATTCTCAGTTTTCTAAGAGCTCACTATCTTATTGCCAAAATGGTTGTACTACTCCTACTAGTAGTGGAAGTGTCTTTCTCTCACTCCACATCCTTCCCATCATAAGCTGTCCTCCGTGATTTTAATCTTAGTCATTCTGACAGGTGTAAGATGATATCTCGGAGTCATTTGATTTGCATTACACTGATGCTTAAGGATATTGAGAAACTTCTTAAATAATTTTCTGGAATTTGAGATTATTCTGTTGAGAATTCTCTGTTGTGCACTGTAGGTTATTTTTAATTGGATTAGTTGGTATTTTGATGTCTAGGTTTTTTATTTCTTTATATATTTTGGAGACCAGCCCTCTATAGATGTGAGACTGAAGATAGTTTCCTAAACATAGGCTGTCATTTTGTCCTATTTACCTTGCTTTTTACATTACAGAAACTTTTTGAGTTTCAGGAGGTTCCATTCATTGATGTTGCTCTCAGTCTGTGCTACTGGTGTTATATTTAGGAAATGGTCTCCGGTGCCAGTGCATTCAAGGCTTCCTCCCATTTTCTTTTCTATCAGCTTTAGTGTAACTGTATTTATGTCGAAGTGTTTGATTGTCTTAGATTTGAGTTTTGCCAATAGTGATTATGTATCTATTTGTAATAGTCCATATGTTTACTTCCAGATATAGCAACGCTATTGAAGATTCTTTTTTCTACTGTAGAATTCAGTCCTCTTTGTCAAAACTCAGGTGTTCATAGGTATGTGGATTAATTTCAGGATCTTCAATTAAGTTCCAATGGTATACATGTCTGTTTTGATGCCAGAACCAAGCTGTATATCAATATCTATACATCTCTATATATACATATATGTGTGTATTAGAGATTGAAGACTTGAAGTCAGGGATGGCGATGACTTCAAAAGTTCTTTTATGTACAGGATCGTTGTAGTAGGAACTTTTTGGCTTGCCTAGTCCCAAAGTCTGAACCTGCCCACCGCTTTTTAGGCGCCCCCAAAATGACTCAGATGCTGATAATAAATTCATGCTGATTGGTTTATGGCTTAGGTGTATCGTTAGCTAGCTCCTGAATCTTCCAAAATCTAGAAATGACAGAGGTGACATATGGTGGCCTGGACAGTCACCCAAAGTTCCTTTATAATGGGTGGGGTATCTATCTTCAGCCTACAGGCCTAGAATCTCTGGCATACCTTTCAGTGAAGCAGGAAATTTGAAGGACTGCTCTTGTCCATTGTGGCATCGTTTGTCAGTTGATTCTTGTGTCCTGAAAAAATGTCTGTCAGTTTTCTCTGTGAAGCAGGAAACTGAAGGACCATCTTGGCTTGTTCTGCCAAAGTTCAGAGGTCACTTTCCTATGGAATCTGCATGTACAGTTCTTACAGCATGCTATCAAGCAGTCAATACAAGAACAGTTTCTTGTCCAGTGGATAACCATTACCACAAAGAAAATAAATTACATATGGAGTTTATTCAATGCTCATCATTCTCTTGAAGTAGATTGGTGCTGTCAGAGGCAGACCTGTCTCACTGTCCAGAAAGGCCTAACTTATTAAAATAGTGTAAATGCCATATTCTGTAAGTCTGTGAAGTGTTTGAAGAATGCCTACCTAACTGAAATATATCTTTGTATATCTAAAAAATTCCAACTAACATGACTATAAGTTTGATTATCACAGATGACTATCAATCTACATCTTAATTAAACATTACAATTTTGAATGAGTTATATAAACATAATACCTTAAACATGTGTAGAAATATATAGAGTATTAAAAATTAACCTTAGATTTGTATCAATAAGCCAGAAAATATATATTACAAGTTATTAAGTCAACCATAAGAATAATTAGAAATATTTTAATACTAAGAACTTTAATAATATTGGGTTCTACCTACAGAATTTTAAGTACTTTCTATATTAAATTTTAGAATTTAGCTTAAAATATTAGAAGGCAGTGATACTCATCACTTAAAATTTAATTCAAAATTCTTTATGTCGAAATGTGAATGCATCATCTTAATTTCAACTGTGTTCTGTAATCTTTTTTATGTAATATAAACTAATGTATATTTTAGAGTTTTGGAAGAAACACATGACTTTCAATCATAAAGGTTTTTCTTAATTTTTTACTAATTTTTGAAATAATTATACCACAGTGTATTTCTTTTTATCTCCTAAAGATTTAGCAGTTAAAACCTGTTACTGTTATTTAACCCATATAATCTACATCTTCAACATGCTTTCTTAGAGGTTAAATGAAATTGAAATCTTTTAATAAATATTTTAAATTAGATTCACATACATCTTGTAAATAAAATCAACAGTAAAGAAATAATATAAGTTGAAACATTTCCCAAGTCATATTAACAGTATTACAAAATACTGTTAAATAATAGTTACTTATTAAAGTGACTCTATAAACATAGTAACTCTTCTAACATGGTTTTATTTCTTTGTACTGAATCCAAATACCAGTTGAAATTCACTTTATATTAAGTATTCCTGGACTGACCTTATTCTAAGCTGTATTTAACAAAATCATTAGTGCACGCACAGCATAGTCATGTCTAAAATATTATAATTCCTTTCAAATTTTTGGTAGTTAAAAAATACACCATGGGGATGTAGAAGAGTGGTTATGTATTACTTAAAAAATTTTAGTGTGAACAAATCATGATTTGATCACACTCAACGTTAAATCTATACTAACTGCTATCAACTTTTGCCAAAAAATTAGTAGTTCATATTTCATTAGAAGCCATTATTTGAATGGTAAAGGTTTGCTTTAATTTTCCATACGTTGCATTTACTGAGTATGTTGAGAGCTCTTAAAGCCTGGACATGCCCTATATGTTCATAAAAGAAATGAGAATGTAATAACCTCTAGTGACACAAAAAGCTAATTATGCCTACAATTTTACATTACCTACTTACTCAGTTTTTAAACTTTGTTCTTGCTTTCATTTTGTGTAGGCAGTGTTATTCTTCATTCTTTCGTGCTGTGTAATTCTTTTGTTTAGCATCCTCTCCATCCTCTCTTTTGACCCATTATGTTGAACAATTCTCACAGAAGATAATTTGTCATCACTGTCATAATGAATCCAATTTCCTGAACCCAGACCTGGCCATGGCATCTGCACTGCCAGGAAAACCACCTGAAGGGCTAACAAGAGGCAGCACCATTTGAAATATGTGACTGTACTATTATAGCATTAATTAGATCAGTCAAAAATTTTAGTGAATGCTGTTCTGTAAAGTGCCCCTTACAGAATAAATCATGTTCTTAAAAATTCCCCTTTTCAAGGACACAATACTATTATTGCTAAATATAAAAGCATAGCTCAAAATATGCTACCTATTAAATAGCAAACTTAAATTACAATTGCTGATGTAAATGCTGATATTTTTTCAATAATCCATTGTAATATCTAATTATGTTTATAAAATCTCCTTTTATTTTGCAGATAAAATATATTTATGTAAGCGACCAAGATTAAAAGTTGTATGTCACCCATATTAAAATGCAGAAATGAAAGATATTTCTAACAAGAACTAGGCTGATTTAAACATAAGTCTTTGTTTGTACACTAAAACAGAAAGTAATATAAAGCTGTGGTGATTTGAATAAAAATGACCCCAATAGGCTCATAGAAACTGGCACTATTGGGAGGTGTGGCATTGTTGGAGTATGTGTGGTGTTATAGGAAGAAGTTTTTGACAAGGAGATGTGCTTTGATTTGTAAAATGCTCAAGCCAGGACTGTTACAATTTGGTCTTTTGGCCCTGGGTGGCCAGACATCTAGACCCCAGACCTGCCACCTCAGACCCCTTTAACCTCCCATAGCTGCTTAGACCCCATAAAATGACTCAGACAATTACATTAACTTTATGCTGTTTGGCCTATGGTTTAGGCACATTGCTTTAATCTTAATTCAACCCATTTCCATTAATCTGTCCTGCCATGTGGCAGGTGGCTCACCTGTGTTCCCGAGGTATTGCTCCTTTGGGTGTCTGGCTCAATCTGTCTCTGACTCTGCCCATCCTTTATCTATTTCGATTCTCCACTTACTTCTTCTACAGTTCCTGTCAAGGGTCAAAACAGCTCCTTTATTTAAAGGCTGATATTCACAGCATACAGAAAGACATTCCCACATCAGAAGACTGGTATAATGTCTGTGGATCCAGAAGTAGAACTTTCAGCTACCTCTCCAGCACCATGTCTGCCTGCATACACCCATAATTTCCACCATAAAAATATTGGACTAAACCTCTGAACTGTAAGACAGGCCCAATTAAATGTTATCTTTTATAAGAATTTTCATGGTCATGGTTTCTTTTTAAAGCAATGAAATCTAACTAAATTGGAGTCAAATTAAGAGTCAGTTGGCAATTTATGGGAAAAAAATAGATTCTAAAAGTCAGTTAAAAACACAAAAGCAACTTCCCAGACCTAAATTCTATATGCTACCCCTTACCAAAGTCATTGTGGAATGGAAAATAGAAATGGTCAGAAACATAAGTGGTCAATGACTACAAAAAAAAAAAAAAAAGTATCCTCGGATATAGCAGGGCAGCTGCACATATTAATTCATTTACGTCTTGACAGTCTCATATTCCTCAAAGTTCAAAATTGGAAAACGAAACCCAATTTGGAGTGGGAAGCAGGCCATCATCTCACTGGGCAATTACTAGCTGCTAAAAGAGCACTGCTAACCTCCTCTAGAGGTAGATTCACTGACTGACCAACCATGCTTAAGGTAAAAATAGCATATCCAGGATTATATGGGCAGCACACAATGTAAATGGTAGAGACAAGAAAGTAAACTAGGAAGAAATTTTGCAATGTGAATATAATAAAAACTTGTTTAAAATCACATAAAACTTAAGTTAACACTCTATTTCTACTTGTTTTAATAAAAATTAATTGCAAAAATTATTCATTATATAAGGCTTTAATATAATGTCATGAAATTTGTGTATATATATATGTGTATGTCTGTCTTTATGCATATATATCTATATATATGTATTGAATGAATAATTTGAGGCATACATCACCATATATGGCATTTTCTTATGTAGATTATTTCTAACTTTGTAGCAATTTTTAAACTTCTAATATGTTATTGCTTCCTGTTGTTGGTATTCTTTTTCCTTCTTGCTAATCTGTACTTTGGTCTTAAGCTTGCGGGAAATTTTTCTAAGATGAAAATATTTGAACTACTCTCTTGATTCCCTCATTATGATCATGACATTTATTTATAAAACTTGCAAGAAAATGAATCTATAAAATTTTGTCATGTCAAGGTTTATTGTGTAAATGTGAGCCCTGAGTCAGTATTCACATCTCCAAAAGAGTATAAACTATTGGACCAGGAACTCAAATAATAAACACACTTGGGCTCATAGGGTCTTATAAGCAATGAACTGACAATCAGGAAGCCTGCACTGGACTGACCTAGGCACTCTGGATATGTTAGATTTGTGTAACTTGGGTCCTCTTCTAACAGTGGAAAAAGTGTCTGTCTCTGACTCTTTTATAGGCTTTTGAAACCATACTCTTCAAACTGTGTCCCCTTGGCAAGCCTTAATGCATGGAGAAGTTCTTAGTCTTTCTGCAACTTCTTATGCCATATTTTCTTGATACTCATGGGAGACCTGAACTTTCCTTGTGGATTGTGGGTGGGGAGAGGGAGTACATAGGAAAGGAAGGGACAAGATGAGCAGAGGCAGGGGAAACTGTGGCCGGGGCATAAAATAAATAATAAATAAATTTATTTTTTAAATAAATAGAATCTACAAAGAGATAATTAAAGGATGATAAAGAGATAAATACAAATTTCTCTGTTAATTTAATTTTTATGAAATTAGATTTTTATTAAAATAATATAATTTGATTATAGTTCTCTCTCAACTTCTTCCAATCATCCCTCCTTTTTTAGCCACGCTAATTAACAACCTTCCTTTCTTTATCAGGTAACTATATAAAAGGACACCTGAAATATAATGATAACAGAATAAAATAAAATAATGTTAAATACAAACACACAAATCAGAATAAATGATACTAACTAACAAAAGAAAGCCACATTTTTTCAGTTTCTTAAGTTTGCATTGGGGAAAATTTAGCATTTGTTCTACTTTCTCAAAATTTTAAATGAAATCTTATAAATTCTTCCCTACTTATTATAAACCAGAAAATTAGAGATACAAAGTTCATATACACATACTATTGGGATTCATAATTATTTTTCTTTATTTTCAATGAGTATGTTTTTCTTATCATCATATGACTATGAAGTGATTGACAATATATCTTCAATATCATACTTGTTAGTAAAGTCACACTATATTCTGAGAATATGTATGAATTTATGTCTTAGTTATGTAGAATATGTGTGATAAGGACACAGCGGTGCAATTGAACTAAGTCCAACATATTGAAGTTTAATAAGTATATGTTCAGAGCATATCGTCAAAAAGATCACTCAGTGATAGCCTTGATTACTTCCTGTTGAGTTACTGCATGATTCTTAGAAAGTTATTTTCCAATGTTCCAGTTTCCTAAAACTGAGCTACACTTCTTTACAGCCCAACTGGTGTTTTAATGAAAAAAGTTATTAACTTGGAAATAGTTTTTACATAGCTGCATCTTTCTTTCTCTTCATATTGACTAGAGTAATATAAATGTCACTAGATCTCAGTGGGGAGTAAAATGGCCTCAGCAGGAAGTCTCAGCCACAGTAACAATCTTAGCACTAAAGGATTCAAACGACTATTTATATTTTGAGGTTGTGCTGGTAAATTTCTCAACTATATGTCTGTCTGGGCTTTCATTTTTTTTACCCATTTTCTGTACACAAAAAAAAAGTACTGATGAAGGACTCGGACAACCTCACCTGGATAGGCCAGACTTAAGGGACTTAGAACTCCTGCTCTCCTTGGGGAGTTTGGGAGGCTGAGAAAAGCTGAGAAGTGAGAAGGACTTTGAGGTGGCAAGGGATCTGGGACATTGGTAGATAACCAAAAAAAAAAAAAATCTAAAAAAATTAATAAAACAGATAAAAAAGAAAAAGAAAAAACCTATGAGGAAACATTTGTAATGCATTTTTGATATTTCTGTTTATTTGGTTTTCAAATATGTGCATTTAAGACATTAATAAATTTATTAAACACTAAGATACAAAATATTATGTTCTCTGCATTTTGTTTCAATGCTATTAACCACAAATACTCCTCTGATAACATTATCACTATAATATTGAAAATTGCAAAAAGGCCATTAATCTCTGAATATTTGAATAGGAAGCAAACAAAACAAGATAGTACAGAAATAATCATGAACACCGTGCCACACGTTAATATTTTCAAGTTTAAATGTGTTAAAATCTAAATGAAACTGAAAAGATATGCTGGTATTAGCAAAGCAGTAGAAAGCAATGTTGCATATTAAGTTACATAAATATACTAATAGATGTGATTCCATAGCGCCATACTAGTCTTTGTATACAAAAATGAAAATATAATGGAAACAATGCCAGAATGAAAAATAAATGTTAACTATATGAAATGAAAAATTTTAAGGGATAGGCTAAGTTATATGTAACTTGGGATTAAACATAAAATTAAAATTTCATAGACATGTTAACACCTCTATCACCCTAAAATGTCCAACCCTGCCCCTTGTTGATTAACAACACCTACTCCCCAGAGGTAACCCTTCCTATTGTTATCTGATATCACATCTCTTCAATACCGATTCCCATGTTGCTTGAATTGCTTGTTCTTTGAAAGGTGAATCCTTGATGGAATGGATAAAGCATCCTAAAATGATCACTATCATACAACTTATTTGTAAGAAACAGGAGCAAATAAAATTTATGTTCCTTGTATCTGTGATTCCTTTTCATAAACTAAGCTTCCTTGAGTTTGAGCAGAAAGTTTTAATTTTAGTTCAGCCTTAAGCCCATGTTTTACACTTTCTATAAGAAAAGGAAATGAAGATAGAAGAGAAGGGAAGGAAAAAGAAAATAAGCTGCTTAGATAAAAGTTTTTTTTTCAAAGCACAGTACGTATTAATCACACTCAGTGTGAAGTACAATAACTCTCTTAAATGAATGAAGATTTTTTTAAAAAATTTTTGAACAATATCTATTACCATTCATTTCTAGTCTTTGTTAGCCACCCATTGATATGCTATTTCTGTGGATAATGTTAGTTTAATTCCTCATATGTATGGTCATATAATAATTATCTGTGTCTAGTATATTTTACTAAATTTTAAGGGTCCAAAGTCCATCTCCATGGATACAAACAGCACTGAAAATGTTATACATCTCATATGCCACCATCATTCATGTAATACTGCTAGTCTTCTAATTTTATATCATTTCTCAGTAACTGAAAATTCAGAGCATAGGAGTTTAGACCAAAAAATGGATGTATTTTTGCTCTCTCCTATTTTAGTCTTTGTGGTCTTCAACATATATGTCTTTTGTCTCTTTTTAATGTTCACACTAACACATGCATAATCTGATCCAGGAAAAGTTATATTTTCATATTTCCTCTTTATTTACAGTTTGTGTTGCCTATTAAATCAGTCCTCCATAGCTAAACATTTTCTTGAGAAAGATTTTTTTTTTTATTAGTGGTTAGTTTTCATTATTTTGAAAATGGCTACAATTTTCTGTGACTTACCAAGCATATTTTTACTGGTCATGAGATCCTTGGTCAATAAAATTTCTTTTTTAATATGCTTTTTATTTCTTACTGCTGCTTCCCCAATCTTCTTTGTTTTCTTCCTTCTCATCACCATTCTCTTATTTTTCTTCTCTCCTTATTTTTTATCAAAAATATTTTATACAATATATTCTGATATCGTTTCCCCTCCTTCAGCTTCTCCTTCATTCTTCACTTATTCTTTGTTTTTGTTTGGTTTCTATTTTAACACATTAGTTCTCTTTGAGTTCATTAAGATCCTTGTTGACATGTTTATAAAAAGGATATCCCAACAATTGTACTTTCTAACCTTTTTCATTGTTTTACTGTTTCTTTGAATGGTAAACATAGTTTTATTATTGTTATTAATATTGATGGTTTACTATTTTCTCCACATCAGAGTGAATTATTTTAAGTACCTGAATCTATTTTGACACCTACATTATATTAGTGCTTTCAATTATGCTTCTTTGTGTTGTTGTTTATGTGGGTGCTAAATTACAGAGAATTTCTTATTTCAAAGATTATTGTTTATTAATCATGCTTTCCATATACCAGTCCTATTTTAAGAATTCTTTCACCTGTGTTTTCTCAAAATGAATAATGTACCGCCGTTTGTGGCTAGAAGTCTATTTTTTGATTTTCATTTTTCTCTTCTTTTAGATTTTTAGAAGTAGAATAGTACCTCTTTTGTAATATGATCTCCAGTGACAAAACATCAAGAAACATAGAATCTATCTTGGGCCTGGGATGCTCTTCTGAACAACTTTTTTACAACTGTTTCCCCGAAATTTCAGTTGATTCCATATATACATATACATATATATATATATATATATATATATATATATATATATATATATATATAAATTACTGCTTTAATGAGCGTTTGGTTTGAGATGTCCATTCCTGCAATGTTGACAGAGAATAGTCTCATACTAGATGGCCATTATGAATTGAGTGCCATCCTTGTTTCATTTTTTAAAATACCACTAGGGGAGGGAGAATACAAAAAAACAAAGAGCCATATTGCTGCAGGCATGTCCTCTACTGGGCTCTTGCTCTGTAAATCTCCTCCCCAAAACCCATGCTCACAAAGGAGACAGTTCCTTGGTACCCGCATATTGGAATTCTTCATAGAAAACAATGTGCATCTTCACATTCTCTCCTGGCTCATTTGTCTCCTTGCTTTCCAGAGCATTTAAGATAAACTTTCTACTTAATAAACTCCTGAGAAGCTCCACTGTGATCTTCTCTTGGAAGTCTTATGATAAGTAGATTCTATACATCTATGTTACATCTACTATATACATAATGCTTTTGAATTATAAAATGCTGTCAATAATCATCTATTGTATTTATTTTATTTTGATTAATTGACATGTAACTACTACGTATTTTCTAATATTTTTAATCTCACAGAAATTTTACTTGAAGAATTTAGCATGTTCTGCCAACTATATATTATACAGCTTAAATTTTCTCATTTTTACTTTCAGTGTTTTAAAAAGATCAATAAGCAATAAGTTAAATAATTATAGGTAAAAGGTCATTAATCCATTCTCTTAGGTCGTTATTCATTTGATTGTAGGGAAGTCCTGTTTAGACACACCCTCCACTACTGGTTGGAGACCCAGCCAGGGACATTGTGTGAGTTCTTGGAGGTTTATTATTTTTGAAAGAAACCTTCCCTTCTATTCTTTTTATTTTTATGATGTTTTCTTCTAATCTAGTAAGTGTGAAAGCTTCTGCTAGAATGTTCAGCTATTTTATGTAATATTGCTATTGTTGAAATAATGCTCTTCCATACACAGACCTCTCAGTTCTCAGCTTTCACTTCAGTTGTATTCTCTTAAAAAAAATCACTAATCACAATGTAAGCAATTACTGATATTTAACTAATATAATTATTTTCAGTTAATTTTTCCTTCACATATTTTTTCTTTACTTAGTTATAAAAAACTTTTCTAAAAATGTTCATTAATTCTTTATGATATTTTCTTGTTATAAAACTTTATTGTAAATTGCTATTAGTAAAAATGCTGTAATAACAATAACTTCAATTATTATTGTCTTTTAGATGAATTTAATTTTTAGGTTTGGTGTCAGTTACTCTATTGATCATACCAAGTTAAAATATATCAGTCCTAATCAATTGTCCTGTATTATAGTCATGCCCAAACTGTCAACTGAAGATAAATACCAAATAAATAGATATAATTAGGTTTATAAGTAAAAAGAAAACAATGAAAATGTATAAAAAAATCTTCTTATAAAAATAAAAAAAAATCAGAGTATGGATTTTAGCATCTGGAAATGTTATAAATAGTTTTAATTTTTTAGGTTATGCACATTTTCTCACTAGGAATCCATATCTATCTCTTCAGCAATACAGTCATTTGAGACAGAATCCATATATTCTTTTATTTTAGTAAATATATTTTTCATTCAGTAGTCTGAAATATTTCAGTTAAAAATCTTTGAAGAGGTGCAAAAATCTAATGATCTTTTTGTAGTTAAAGAAAATTTATGTAGATGCATTGTTTCGCTACATTTAGTAAATTAATGTCACGGAAATTAGCTGTTTAAACTCACAGTTTGATATTTGTCAAATGTGCTTCTTGACTTCAAAACAAAGGATCTTCTGAAACATCCCTCTTATGTCATCTTATCAAGATGTATAGAGGGTCAGCAAGACAGGTTCATGAGACATCTAATAAAGAGTCCCAGGATATTTATTGCTTTTTTAAAAATTTCTCAAGTATTGGGGAAATGACTGAAGTTCAGGGATGCTAACTTTATTTCTCCAAGAAATATTTGTTCCTTTTATTTTAGGACACCAATAATTTGTTATTCATGTTTTCATAGCTTTGAAAAATATTACTGTAGGGTCACTATGATATGATAAGTACATTCTGTTAGATTCTAAGCAAAGAACGAAAGTGTAAATGGATACATATATAAAAATATACATATAAATAAATAATTCATTTCTCCTCTTATACTAATTTTTGCTATTGCTATTTCTTATAAATGATGAAGCTCACAAATTCCAGAAAACACTGGGGACTATTTCTTATTTGTACATATTTTTGTGAGACAAACCTCCACATTAAGGAGCAGAAAATTTCCAGCATAGAAAACTTTCAAATATTAACTCCAACAAGGTTACTTTGTATATTATGTTTGAAAATACTGAATTAAATTTATACCATCATTAATCTTTTTTCTGTACATTCCCCAGATTGATATGATACTTCATTAGGACTGACATAAAGATATGGGTAGATAATTTGTGCTTTTGAAAAATGATGTGCTATTAGAACTATTAGATTCAACTGAGTTGGCAATTACATATGAAACACTGCAGAAGTTATAAAGTATATATATATATATTATCTCATTTTGCAAGAAAGTTGATATGTTACACCTTAAAGGATTTCGCATTATTGAAGACTGTTTGGCCAAATTATAGAAGAGACAGAGTGATACAGTTTCCTATATACTGATAAATTGAACAATGATTAAAGATAATAAGTCAACAGTTAATTTCATGTTGACTAAGTAGAACTACTAAACAGTTTTCACTAAAGCTCTTTACCATTCAAAAAAAAAATCATACTTCTTTATCATTAAGATCGTATTATTGTTGGTCTGGCAATGGTGGTACCTACCTGCAATTCTTGCATTTCGGGGGCAGCGGCAGATGGATCTTTGTGAGTTCCAGGCTATCCTGGTCTACAGAATTAATTCCAGGATTGGCTAGGCTACACCAAGAGATCCTGACCCCAAAACAAACAAGCAAGCAGACAACGAGACAGCCAAAAATATTACTTTATTGCTTATCATATAAATAAGCTACATCTAGAGTCATATAAATTCTGTAAATACCATCAATGTGTGATGTCTTTCAAAATAAATAGAGCAAATTTTTGACATGATGCTTTTTGAAATGAATTTTAAATATGCATAAAAGCAGAATACACTTACATATATAACAACGAAGTTTTATAACAAGTGCTTTGTCCTTCTTTAACATTAAGTGTATGAAATAAAAAATCTGTGGTGAAACTCATAGTTTGATGTCCTAGGCTATCAAGGTCATAAGCAAATTAAAAAATAATAATTAGAAACTACTGTGATTTGTCAGGAAAATGTAAAACAAGTGAAGATGCTGAGAGATATTATTTAAATTGAGTGATGTAAACATGAATAAGTTAGTAGGAAATAGACATTTCTGAGGGAAAAACTGAAAGAAGTGGGTAAATGCACCACACAGTTTTAGGATGAATATAATGAAGTTGTTATGAAAAGAGACTGATACTGAGTTAGCTACCAGGCAGGATGCCAGGAAGAGATAGCCAGGAAGAAGGTATGCCCAAGTGGCAGGTTGTTGGACTAGGTATCAAAAAGAAAATTATAGAACTATTATTTTTCCAAAACCAGAGTTAATTTTTCAGAAAAGAAAGAAAGAATATGATAAGACATATATAAGATTGGGTTTTTCTTTTGTTTTGTTTAGGGGTTTTTGTTTTTTTGTGTTTTGTTTGATATAGGTAACAGTTTATATGGGCACTTGAGAGATCAGATTATTTGTGTGATGGACAAAGGATGTCAAAATAGTCTTTTTAGCAGGCAGGAACAAATGGGACCCCCAAGATGTCAGCAGCCCCTCTTGGATGGGGCTGGCTACAGGTACCATATAAAAATAAAAAATAAATCACTACATAAAAAATAGTAAAAAACAATGTCAAAGACAAACCAAGCCAGCCACCACCCAAAATATAAAAAACACAAATAAGCCACAAGCCACATAACAAAGAAAGCTAATAAAATAAGTTAATTTAAAATATAAAAACAAACTAACAATATGCCTAAACCATAGGCCAAACAACATAAACTTAATATAAATATCAAAATTATTTCTAAAGGCCTAATCAACTGCGGTCAGCTAAGGAGTCTAAGACGACAAGTCTATAAGTTCAGACCCCTGGCCACCCGATACCAAAAAACCTCATTATAACAGATGGCACCCAATGTGGGACACCATATGAAGGCATAAATCTCTTTTAAATTATATTAATCTAGGATTAATATTTATTGGAATATAAATTAACATTTATGACATAGGTAACAGTTATATAGGTACTTAAGAAATTGTAATCCAGTGTCTACTTAAAATGCATACAATGAATAGTAGTTTTGAAACTCTAGTAAAATCAATGTTCTTAATAGGTATGAAACTAAAAGTTGGTTTATTAAAAACTTCTGTTAGAACAACAAATTGCAAAATTTCATACATTAAACATGCTTTAGGACTGAACAAGAAACTAAAAACCTGAAGTTTTATTTAGAGATTCCTCATTTATCAGACTATTAAATGGCCAAAATAATCATTCATTTTACAGCAAAACATCTAATGTCTTATCAATTCCCAAGATAATTTTTTTGATAAAATAGTCTTTCCAAAAATTTGTTTCTAAATTTAAGTTAAAACTTTAGTAAATTAGAAAATAGAATTAAATCATTTATGGACTTATATGTAATTTTTTCTCCTTTTAAAATATGACCCACAAAACTTTGAAAAATATGGCACTACAGGTACAGATACAGAGCTTATGCTTCCTGTGTACCACACGCTCCTTCCAACTCTTTCCAGAGTTCATAATGCCTTTATCAATTGCCAAGTCCAATTGACATGTCTTCACAGAATTTTTACATTTTACATATTTCTGACTTTAAGGCTCCCAAACTAAAGTTATGTCCCATAATTTTCTAATTTTTTAACTTATAAGCCTCATTAAAAATATTAAAGTGCAATACACGAAAGGGGAAATTAAAAATTAAATGTCAATTAGCAATATCTTTTAAATTCTAATTTATAAAAATAAGTCTATTATAAGAAAAATTGCTTCTGTTGTTTTCTTAAAGATTCTATTATTACAACCTTCATATAAGTCTTTACCTCACTTGTATTTAAGGATGAGAAGAAAAAAAGATTTTTATTATGAAATGTTGAAAAAAATATATATATTGTGTATGTTTGGACAGATTAAATTTAAAACATTATTAAATATATGCATTTCCCACACGACCATTGTACCCATTAAATGTCACATTTAGACTTTTATACATTGGCCAAAAACAGATTGTTAAATAATAGACAGAAATAGAATATAAGCACGGTTTCAAGACTATTATTGAATTAATTGTAATGGTTGTTCGAGGACTAGATCTGGAATAAAGTGAGTCAAGTGTCTGGACACCTTCATGAGGAAATATCTAGGAAGAGGCAAGAGGAAGCAGAGCAGACCTTTAAAAGGGATTGGACTTTGCAGGGTGGTTCATATAAAGAGGCCTCAGGGGATATGGAACACAGCTTGCATACGCACCTCTACTGTTCACTGAAATGCAGCCATCCCTGTTGCTGAGACCATTCTTTACTGACAATATGCTGCAGTGTTTTTAGGTCCTATAGTGGACTGAAGCTGAGCAACAAAGTTCTGAAGTATGCAGCTTCTCAGACTTACCAGGTACTGGGCTCTGAGCTGTAAGACTGTGTACATAGTTATTTTGGGCCAATACAGTCTCTATTATGTAAGCCAATCTAACAAATCCTTATGTATATGTATAACCACTGCATCAATTGTTTCTCTGCAAAAGCCAGATTAATACAGTAATTGACTACATAAAATTAGAATGGCTTTAAAATATCTGGCCATAACGCAAGGAATAAATTTGAAATTTATTGTTTCATCTCAAATACCATTTTAATATTTAAAATGCAGTTGATGTAACATTAATACTCTTCTTTCTTAATGTGGTGCAATTCCTTCTAATGTGATTAAATCTATACATCATAATAATAGAGAAACAATAACAGATGTGAATGTATGACAGTTGCATTGATGACAATGGTGTTGACAAGAATAAGCAAGCTAAAGAGGAATTATTAATATTACCTGATGGGATTTTTAATGCCCTCATTTCTTTTACTTATTGTTAATCGCTGTGATTAAGCTATAAGTGCCACCAAACAATAAAGTGTAATATATATTATAACAATTATTATGTTATTGAATCTAGTCTATTTAATAAAACACTCCAATATAAAAGCATGCAAATTAATACTTTCTACTCAGTTTTCAACATAATTCTATTATTTTCACTTTAGAGGGATAGATTTATAAATTGTGAATGCCTTACATCCCTTTATTTATCAATTTGTTTTCTTATGGTTGCTTATTTATCAAATTTGTTTTCTTTGTTTATATGCTTATTTGAGCTGTTTTTTTCTGTTATGATTATATGAAAAACTGTTTTGTTTGCTGTGAACATACCAGTGTCTATTCATGCAGAGGTTGCAATATGATCCTAATTGTCTGTGTGAAATTAAATAACACTGTAAGAACAACTTTGATGAATGTAACAGCCAGAGAGAATTTAGAACACCAAAAAGCCTATGCCCTCTGAATCAACATGAGCTAACCCCATATGAACTTACAATGATAGACGCAGTGTACACAAGGTCGCTGAAATTCTTTACCAGAACCTCTGTTCTTCTATGATGGCTTCCAATTAGTACTTTTATGAGATTCCTGAGGATGTAGAATTTCTCACTAGATTCTCTTTTCTAATGAAACATTTTTGTTTCTCACTCTTGTTTAATTTTGATATGATTTTTGTCTTATCTCATAATATATTTTGTTTTGTTATTTTTTTAAAAAAGAGAATGATTATAAACTTAGCCACTTATATAAAGGTTAGCAGTGGACCTCTCATATCTAGTTGGAAAGACAGAAATCAGCTATCTACAATGCATTGGGTTGACATTGGGAATACCAGCCCCATGTTCAGGAGTAGTTTATCAACAAATAATGATCTCCACCTATTTTGTGTGTGTACTTTCCTTATTTACAGTTTGCTTGTTTGTTTTTTTCTTTTTGAGTGATGTTTTTATTTCTGTGGTTTTGGCACTTTGTTGTGTGAGGAAATTGTGGGTAGAGAGATGAAAGGACCTGGGCCAATTTGGAGGAAGGAAAACCTATAATCGAAATATATTTAAATTTAATTTTTCATTAGTCATAAAAATAAAAAGGAAAAATAAATGTAAACTTGCCCAAATTTAAAATGTAGAAACAAAGAGAATATTGAAAAATGAAAATGTACTTAAGACAAATGAAAATAAACCTGACCCTGTTATAACAGGAGCACATGGATATAACAGGCATAAGGGATTATCAATTCAGACTCTTTAGGCAAATCTGTGTGTTTATTTTCAGTACATATGAGTAATTTTATAGTACACCCTATATACTAATAGACTAATATAAATCATAATCTCATTTTAAGACTTAAAAATATCTTATATGTTCATTTTCTTATTTTAAATTATTTTTTATATTGAGATTTTAATATAATTTACTACAAATCATCCCTTATATTCTTCCTTGCTCCAGTTCGAATTATTATTTTCTTATATTTTTCCTTTTGTACTAATTTTTGCTATAGGCATATATATACATATACATACATACAGACATACATACATACATACATACATACATACATACATACATACATACATATAATTTCTAAATATAACCTGCCGAGTGTATATAGTGATGATTTTATGTATATTTTCAGGGCCGATCATTTGTTACTTGCTAATCACTTGGTGAGCTATTCCCCAGGTAAGACTGTTTATCCCTCTCTCAGCATGCCTTTGTCACTGTAGTTCTATGTGTAGGGCTTTCCCCATCCACCTCACCAGTTTATTGTTGCTGACCTTGTGAACCTTTTCGGTCAAAGAATTTAGTCCTAATGGAAATATATTGTTGTTCCATCATTTATTCAATTTTCAATGTATTTCTTTCATAACATATTGATTATACTCCTGCTTTTCAAACAAATATTTATAAGAAATCTTTTTGACTTCCTATACTATTTTAATATAATTCTCTAGATTTAAATCACAGCATCCAATTATAGAGGTTGTCTAAATTTTATTAAAATTAAAATCTAAATTCTATGAGTATTTTCTTTTCAGATTATTTTAGTATTGCACTTGATTTCACTGTTAATTTTATCCTTCAAACTCTCTCCTCCTAGAGCTTTTTCAGGCATTTACTTTGGTAATTCTTTAATTAGATGAAACTGGCACTGATTATGTAAATGCTATAGAAGTATTTAAAGGAAACACATTTCATTAGTTTCTAGAGATAACCCTTTTGTAATTTATGCAATAAACCGTGTATGGTACAAAATAGATAATGTTTTTATAATATATTATAAATACATATTACAAATATATACAATGAAATATTTCATATATTTTTCTTTAGGATCAAAATTATTGTAGAGGAAGGAGTGAATGACTTTAAAGATCAGAGGTGGTAATTATGATGAAACAGTATTTGCTAGGAATGACAGGAGAGTTGCACAGATGAACTCGCAATGGTTGATGTGGAGGGAAGAATAGAACCTAGGGAAACTCAGGTGAGACTAAATCTTACCAGAATTGCACATGAAGTCCAGTCTCTAGTATATAGGGTTTCTATTTAGTGGTCTGGGAGGGGGGGAAGTCAGTTTTCCTTAAGGATGAAGCTGCTGGAGGTTTAACCCCACTCAAGTGACGACGGTACATAAAGACTGTAGAGCAGTTCAAACTGTACTTATGTTGCTTTTACTTGGTTTTACTCTTTGCTAATTTTTCATTTTTTTTAATATGGATACAGACCTGGCTTGTAATTAGATTAAAGAGGAGGTGAATCTTAGAGGAGATGTGCGATGAATATAATCAACATATGTTCTATGAAATAATTTTTTAGAACTTAGAAAACTTCAATAATATATATAGAGTACTGTTCCCTTTTAAAACTACCAACTTGTATAATAAAATATTCCAGGAAAACATGCTAAAGTTTTCCTACTCATCATAAAAATAAGATATTTCTAAAAAGCAATGACTGACCATATCGCATTATGTTACATTGCTCTATGCCTACAATCATAATGTGTGTACTCTACTGAATGTAGCATTACCTCATTAGTTTTCCATTTTATTTAAATTATTGTAAATACTGTCTAGTTCTTCTTTGTCTTTTGGAGTACTTCTCTATTCATATCCAAATCAAGTCCACAAGAAAATAAATAGTAGGTAATGCTCACATTGCAATTATAATGTTATAATTTTAAATCATGATGTTAATGACAACTGGTCAGGAAATTTATATGCCCAAATTAAAGAGAGTTTGTAATAATAATAGTACTATAATTAATATAATAGTTTTATTTATTATATTTTCAATGTTTTATTCAGCTGATGGATAATATATATGAAATGAGTAAATAGCACAATAAAGATCATGTTATTTCATTCATTGGAAGTCTCTCAACCAAATACACATTATTACATTTAGCTATGAATATTCTATTTTATTGTGATATAAAGATAAATATGCAGATTTTTGCTAAACTAATAGCATCTGCTATCTAGCTTGACTTTTTCATATTTAAATTTAATTATTTTTATTTTCTTCTAATAGGACATTAAACATGAAGGCATTATTATAACTCTATTATAATTGCTCACATGGTTCAACAGTGTACTATAGTATCACAATGATGGTGGCTTTGAAGTGTTACAATACATGATTTGTATAGTAGTAACTTATAATATATTTCTATAAGATGTAAAGTGATTACATCAGAGAATTAAACAGAATTATAGTGCTTATAAATTTAGCATGAAGAAATAGTTTTGTTAATTAATTATAGCAGAAAGAAATACAATTTGAAAGAAAAATGCATACAACTTGTTCAGTCACTTTTAAATATGGTGTAGTAAATTAAAGAGGAATGACCTACCAGAATAAAGACAGGGGGAATGTGTAAAATTCTCTTAATATTGTTATATAGATATAATTTGGCAGAATTTTGTAAAGGAGAGAAAATTATATTTGTTTAAACATTTAATTAAAATTTTATAGAATGTGATATTTGATATAATAATCCAAATTTTTTGTCAATACATTGTTAATAAAAATGTCAAATCAGAAGGCACTACACCTTGCATATGCTTTGTTGAGCTTTTCATACCTTATTACTATTATATTTATATCATTTCTGTCCCTCTTGTAGTGGGATTATGTTGTTACACTGTAAATAATTACCTCACCTACTGGTATAATAAAAACACTTTTTGGCCAAAGGCAGACAATTAAGTGTGGGTAGGACTACCAGACTAAGGAAACTCTGGAAACAGGAAGAACAGAGCAGAGATGCCAGCAGATGCAGAAAAAAGAAGTTGAAATGCTGCTCTGAGAAAAGGTACCGAGCTTCATGGCTACACAAGATAAGAGTCACAGGGTTAATTTAAGAGCAAGAGCTAGCAAGTTATATGCCTGGGCCCCAGGTAAATAAGCATACGATTAATGCAAGCTTCTTTGTGTTTCAGTGGGACTATGGGACTATGGGTCTCTGGTCTGGGCCACTAGGCTAGGCCAGAAAGTCCAGGCCATGAGACTGCACTGGAAAGTCCAGGCCAGGAGGCTGGGACAGAAACCATATGCAACAAATAGTGCACAATGTGGGTAAAATAAAGTTGTGGAAAGCTTAAAAACAGTCTATAGCACAGAAACAGAGCCAAAAGCTTCTGAATTGTGTTTCTCTAGTGGGTCATGGTAAAGAAACTGAGGGGTGTATTGGATTACATTACAAAATGGTGTGTTTGCTGCTTGCAAATTTTGCAATTTAAGCTGAATAAGGCCAGTTCCTGACCCTCAGTATAAGCAGGGAGCTATATATATATATATATATATATATATATATATATATATATATATATATATATATAGGTTTAAGTTTTATGTTAAACAAAAAAACAAAAAGGAATCAGAGTCAAAGATGGCTTCTTAGTAACAGCAACATTTTCTTGGGTGAGCTTTGTGCACTGTAGCAAGCAGAGGTGAGGCTTTTTTAAGAGAGCCTTCCTGATTCAGCCTTAAAGGCAAAACACTTGTGAGTCTTTTAAGAGGCCCCATTGCCAAATGCTTAAATGGAGCTAATGAGCAACAGACAACAGTGCTTCAGAGACCAAATACAACAACTGTAGCAGTGGCTGTTTCTTGGTCCCAGGTGGCCAGAGGTCCGAGACCCACAGACCTGCCACCCAAGACCACTTAGCAGCCAAGCCGCTCGACACTCAGGTCCCCAGAAATGACTCAGATGCTTATATTAACTTCATGCTGTATGGTCTATGGCTCAGGCACATTGATAGCTAGCTCTTACATCTTAAATCAACCCATTTCTATTAATCTGTCTGCCACGTGGCCCATGGCTCACATGTGTTCCTCACATGTTGCTCGTTTGGGCTTCAGGCTTGGTCTCCTCTGACTCCGCCCTTCCTTTCCTACCTATTCTGATTCCTCCTCCTACTTCTTCTATGGTGCCTGTCATGCCCCAAAACAGCTCCTTTATTTAAAGATTGAGATTCACAGCGTACAGAAAGGCATTCCCACATCACTTCTCCCTTTCTGTCTAATCAAAAAGGAAGGTTTAAATTTTAACATAGCAAAATTTCATGTAACAAAATAGCTATCAAGCAAGAATTACAGTTACAATATCTAGTCTATTTGTATTTAGCAAAATTAAAGAAAATACTCTATCATCTACCTTATCTTTATAAATCTAAAGTTTTATATCCAAAATACCTTTCAAATGACTAAGAAGAACTTTACCTATAACTATCTAATCTTCAACTACATCAAAGACCACAGAAGGATATATTTACCTAAGTAAATATGAAGTGCAAGCGACTTCTAAAATCTAGAAAAGACAGAGATGGCACCTATCTTCCTGGACAGTCACCCAAAGTTTCTTTATAAAGTTGGGGCATCCATCTTCATCCTAGAGGTCCAGAGTCTCTCTTCATTTCAGTGAAACAGGAAATATGCTCTGCCCATTCTGGCACAGTTCATCAGTTGCTTCTCCTCAAGTCCTGAAGAATGTCTGACAGTTTTCTCTGCAAAGCAGGAACCTGAATGACCATCTCGGCTTGTTCTGCCAAAGTTCAGAGGTCAACTTCCTATGGAACCTCCATGTCCACTTCTAACAGCATACTGTCAAGCAGTTCATATAAGAACAGGTTTATGTCCATTGGCTAACCAATGACACAAATGAACTCCATGAGGAGTTTCTTCGATGCCCGTTTTTCTCTTGAAGTAAATTGGTGCTGCCAGGAACAGATCTGTCTCACTGTCCAGAAAAGTCTAAGTTCTTAAAACATTTTAAGTGCCATATTCTGTAGGTCTTAGAAGTATTTGAAGATTACCTACCTAATTGAAATATATCTTTGTATACCTAAAAATCCTAACTAACCTAACTATAAGTTTGATTATTAAAGGTGACTATTAACCTTCATTTCTTAATTATACATTACATTTTTAAATCAGTTACATAAACATCATATCTTAAACAAGAGTAGAAAAACATATACAGCATAACAAAATTGACCTTAAATTTGTATCAATAAACCAAAATCCATACCAAAGTAAAGCATTTTGAGATTAACAACTGATTTCCTGATATAAGTAAATTCAATAATCTAATTTTTTAAAAAATCATTTATATATCATATCCCCTTTTTCTTCTTAGAAAGAGAATAACTATGACCATTAACTATTTATAATGAAAACAAACATCTAGAAACAATATTTGGGGAATTTGAGCTTTGTTTTCCATTATTACTTCCTGCTGATTAAGGGGCTTTGAAAATCTCATGGTTGTTGAGACTTGATCAGTCTGCAGCTCGGAATCCGATAGGGTTATCTCTTCCCATTAGGTTTTTTCAGGGGATCTTGGTTGATTAAACCATATTTGCCTGGAAGCAATCCACAGGTTCTCATCTTCTGTGGAAACAAAAGCAGAACTCTTCCAAAGCAATAAATCCTTAGACACAAATTTTGAAATTAAAATATATATTCTTGTTTAACTTAGTAGCCTTTGCATTTGCAATCCATTGTCTTTCTGCAGTTAGCTCATTAACAGTTAAAAAATTAAAAGAAAACACAATAACAACCAAAATCTAGATATTGTGTCTATTTTCCATCTTTACGTGGCTTATTATATTTTTATTATTCTATTTCTCTTTTTAAAGACTTTATCCTCTTTCTATTCTCTCTGAAGCCTATGTACCTTTTACACATATTGTAACCCGTTTACAGGTTTTTCTTTTCATCTGAATCTGTTTCATTGTGAATCTTTAATCATCTTCTAACCAGAAGAGCTTTTAAAATACACTCTCTTAGAGCTACAGTTCTCTTAAAGGGACCGTGTCTCTGTTTGTGGCCAGCAAACAGAGCATACTCAAGAAAATGTTGCTACTGAGAAACTGTTTTTGTTTCTTTTTTGTTCAAAATAAACAGAAATCTAAAATCAGTTACATGCTACTAAGTCTTCTGTGATATTTCAGGAACCCTCCTGATTGCAGCTTACACTGTCTGCTCCAGTTCCCCAGTGCCATTTTGAATGTGACCCGGATACTATGCTTTCTTTGTATAATGACCTGTTTCGTATACACAGTTTGGAAGCTGCCTTGACTCAGTTTCTGTGATCTAGAACCCTTTCTAATCTTTCTCAGGCTTTAAGTGGATAATCGAGCCATGTTGGATGCCATCTGTAGCAGTGGTGGTTTCTTGGTCCCAGGCGGCGGTCTAGTGGTTAAGATTCTCCACTCTCACCATTGCAGCCTGGGTTCAATTCCCAGTCAGGGAACAAAAAAATAAAAAGAGAGAGAAAGAACAGACCCCAAGATCCCAGCAGCCTTCTTATCAATGGGGTTGGCCACACCCCTCCAGGAGCTCAGGACCCTGGATAAGTATCTTAGGACCTTATCAGCTGACACCTGAATCCCACTACAAACAACCCCTCATTTCTTTACTGATTTTAACACCACACATTCTCAAAATTCCCTTTGAAAATAATTACCTTTTAAATTACTATTATTTTACACATACAGACTCCATACACACGCACGCATGCGCGCACACACACACACACACACACACACACACACACACACACACACGTACACACCCTACTGAATACACTTATTATTGCTTGTATGTTGATTATTTAAGGATAATAACTGGTTAACATAGTTGGTGGCTCCTTTTTGAAAACATTGGATTCTCTCTTTCATGGTGTTATTGATTTCCTGTAGCTCTATATCTTGGGTTGTACACTTGTGAAATTTCCTCTTATGCATTGGAGTGTTGATTAGTGTTGTATTAGGTAATTTTATTTATTGAGATTTAATTGATGCAGTTTTGCTATCATGTCTAGAAAACCATAACTTGTACTGGAAACCCTGGTCATCTGGTTCTTATATTATTTCTCTTCCATCTTCTCATGTCAATAAGTGATAAAAATGGGGTCACAAATGCATGTGGGTGCATATCCTCAACTGGAGCATTGACAATACAATCTCTATATAAAAAAAATTAAAGGAACATCACATAACAGGAGGCTGTCTGAGTCAGTGGACCAGTGTGCCATGCATGTGAAATATTTATCATATGTGTCTGTCTCTGTGTAATGGTGCATGTGTGTGCATTTATAAAGAAATAATGAAAGAGAGAATCGAAGGTAGGCATGGAAGGAATTGGAGTAGGGAGAAGGAAGTGTAGAGACAGTACAAATACAGTGTGATAATAAAATCAAATCCTTAAAATTTTTCAAACTAAATTGAATTACGTGTCTCATTTTCTAAAGCCTCTGTTCTCCTATCAAAGCTACACAAAAGGGTTTGGTTTAATTACGTACTTGTTCATTTCTTAATTAACCTTTAACATATTTTCAAAACTAATACATTTTTATATGTATATGAGTAAAAATGGAAAAATATTAAATGTATTATATTTTGTAAACATCTTATTTATTTGTATATTTAGGAAATAATTACTTGATGAACACACCATAACCTCTGAAAACATTATTTTTTATAAGTAAATCTGTTTGCTCTATGGCTCAGGTTTTTTACTAGCAAGCTCTTCAAACTTAAGCCATTCCTATTCATCTTTGTATCACCTTGTGTCTTGTGGTTTACTTAAATTCCATTACATCTTGCTCCCATGTCAGCCCACAGTGTATCCTATGACTCAGCCCTTTTTCCTGTCTCGTCTGCCTGGCTAAGAACCAAATCAACTTTATTCATCAACCAATAAAAGCAACACATATTTTCAACATACAGGAGGACATCCCATATCATTTTTCTTTTCTGTCTAATTAAACGGAAGTTGATGTGGGAATGCCTTTCTGTATGCTGTGAATAGCAATCTTTAAATAAAGGAGATGTTTTGGCCCATGACAGGCACCATAGAAAAAGTAGGAGAAGGAATCAGAATAGGTAGGAGGAGCAGGGCGGGATCAGACAGAGGGAGACCAGGCCAGAAGCCCAAAGGAGCAACATGTAAGGAACACAGGTGAGCCACAGGTCACATAGCAGGAAAGATTAATAGAAATGGGTTGAGTAAAGATGTAAGAGCTAGCTAGCAATGCGCCTAAGCCATAGGCCAAACAGCATGAAGTTAATACAAGCGTCTGAGTCATTTCTGGAGCCTGAGCAGGATGGGTGGCTAAGAGGTCTGGGGCTGCAGGTATGTGAGTCTGGACTTCTGGCCGCCGGGAATCGAGAAAACACATTGTAACAGGAAGTTTTTAATGTTGATATAATAAAATTACATGTAACATAACAGTTACCAAGCAAGAATTACACTTAACAATATCTATTCCTTTTGCATTTGGCAAAATTAAAGAAAAATATTCTATTATCAATCCTAACTTTTTGATTCAAAGCTTTTATATCTAATTTATTTTTTATGAGAACTAAATGAACTATAATTATAACTATTCAGATTTCAAATTTATCAGGGACCACAGAAATATAAATACTATCTGAGTAAACAGAAAGTTCATTGTAGCAACTTCAAAATGTCTAGAAATAACAGAGACATCTGGATGCCTGAACAGTCACCCAAAGTTCCTCTGCTAAGTTGGAGCATCCCTCTCACCCTATTGACCTAGGGTCTCTGACTGACACTTTGGTGAAGCAGAAAATTTAAAGGACTTACTTGCCTATAAGGTCTGTCAGTTGTTTTCCTCTGTATCCTGCAGAATGTCTGTCAATTTCTTCTGCAAATAAGGAACCTAAAGAACCATCTTGCCTTGATTTGGCAAAATTCAGTGTTCACATTCCTGTGGGACCGACATGTCCAGTTTATAGAGCATACTGTCAAGCAGTTGAGGCAAAAGCAATTTCTTGCCCAGTGACTAACTTTTGCCAGAAAGAAAGTAAATTCCAATGGAGTTTCTTTAATGCCCATCATCCACTTGAAGTAAATTGGTGCTGACAGGAGAAGACATGTCACACTGTTCAGGAAAGTCTAAGTCCTTAAACATTTTAAAAGCTGTATTATGTGGGTCTTTGGAGGGTTTGAAGATTACCTATCTGAAATATATTTTTGTATACCTAAAATATATATCTTTGTATACCTTAGGGACCTTCTTGTTACCTTGGGTTGTGGATTATAGCTTGTTGCTTTACATTTAATATCTATTTATAAGTTAGTGAATACTGTGTTTTCTCTCTTAGTCGGGGTTACCTCACTTGGGATGTTTTTTTCTAGGTAGTTACATTTGCCTAACATTTTTTCTGCTTAGTAATACTCCACTATGTAAATGTACCACATTTTAAAAATATATATTTTCCTGTTGAGAGATATTTATATTGTTTCCATGTTCTGGCTATTATCTATAATATTTCCATAAACATACCTGAGCATGGCTGTGGTATAAATATATATCTTTTGGGTATATGACCAAAAGTGGTATTTCTGAATCGTGATATAGATTGATTTACAGTTTTCTGAAAATTACCAAGGTGATTTCTAATGTGGCTGTACAAGTTTACACTCACACCATCATTGGAGGAGTGTTTTCTTTATCCCACATCCCATTTAACATTGCTGCCATCAGTGTTTTTGATCATAGGTGTAAAATGGAATCTCAGAGTGGTTTTGATTTGCATTTTCTTGATGGTTAAATATTCTGAGAAATTATTTAAATGTCTTTTGGCCATTTGAGATTCTTCTGTTAGGAAATCTCCGTATCTCCGTTTAACTCTGTAGCTCATTTTCAATTGGATTATGTGGCACTTTAATATCTAGTTTCTTGATTTCTTTATGTATTTTAGAGATCAGTCCTGTCACAGATGTAGAGTTGATATATATATATATATGTATATATATATATACATATATATATATATATATATATTCTGTAGGCTTTTGTTTTATTTTATTGACCATGTATTTTGCCTTACAAAAACTTCTCAGATTCTGGTGGTCCCATTTATTTATTGTTGCTCTTAGAATCTGTCCTACTGGTATAATTAGGAACTGACCTCCAGTGCCATTGCATTCAAGGATATTTCCCACTTTCTCTTTTATCAGGTTTAGTGTTATTAGATTTATATTGATATTTTTGATTAACTTGGATTTGATTTTTATGCTGGGTTATAGATATGTATATCTATTTGCATTCTTCTACATGCAACCATCCAGTTATTTCTGCACATTTTGTTGAAGGTGCTATTTTATTTCCATTGTATTTTTTTGGATGACTTGTCAAATTCAGTTGATTATAGTCATGTGGTTTAATTTAAGGGTTTTTGATTCAATTCCGTTGATTCACATGTCTGTTTTTATGACATTTTATGACAATACCAAGCTTTTTTTTTGTTTGTTTGTTTGTTTTTTTTTTTTTTTTTTTTGCTTTGGTCTATAGTAGAGCTTGAAGGCTTGAAGGCAGGAATGGTGATATCTGCAGAGGTTTCATCATTGTACAGAATTATTATGGCAATCCTGTTTTTTTTTTTATTTCCATATGAAACTAAGTATTCTTTCAAGGTCTGTAAAAATTGTATTGATCCTACAGATCCAAGAATATGAGAGATACTTTTGGCTTTTTTAAAATATTTTATCTAATTTTTGAAAGCATACTCACTACTGTCCCCCTCCTTCCTCTTTTTAAGTCCTCCCCAAGTTTCCCATCAGTCCATCTCCTTTTCCACTCCTCAGATAGGATAAAGAATCTTAGGGTAATAAATGCATTCTAGCATATCCAACTGAAGTAGAACCATGCTCCTCCCCCACTATCAAGGCTAAGCAATGTGTTCCTCTGAAGGGAATGAACTCCAAGAAACCAGTTCATACATGAGAAATAAATTCTGGTACCAGTGCCAGAGACCTCATACACTGCTCATGCTATTTGGCTTTCATCCACATTCAGAGGGCTTAGTTCAGACCCATGGAGACTCTCTAGTTTGAGTTGAGAGTCAGTGTGTTCCTAGTAGTTCAGGTCAATTGTCTCTGTGGGTTTCCTCATTAGGATCTTGACTCTTTTGCTCATATAATTTCTCCTCCCTCCCTTCACTGGACTGGTAGCTTGTCCTAGTGCCTAACTGTGAATATCTGTTTCCATCTCTTGCTTGATAATGATTCCATAATAACAGTTACGGTGGCCATCAATTTGTTATAAGGGAAGGCCAGTTTAGGCACACTCTCCACTGTTGCTTGGAATTTTAGCTGGGGTCATCTTTGTGGGTTCTTTTTTATGAAGACGACATCAGATATTGTTTGGGGGGATTTTCTCATTTTTTGTCATCTACCTAAATTTCTGTCTTCAATGACTTAAAGTTCTTTTCATACAGTTCTTTCATTTCTTTTGTTAGAAGTACCAATATATTTGATGTTAATTGGGGCTATTGTAAAGAGTGATGGTTTTAAAGCAGAGTTTTAAAGCCTATTTACTATTTGTATATAAGAGAGATATTATTTATTTATTTATTTAATTTTCACTAAGCTTGTATCTTGCCACATTACTGAAGGAGTTCCTTGGTTGGAATTTTGGGGCCACCTATGTATACTATCAAATCATCTGCAAATAGCAAAAGTTTGGCTTCTTCCTTTCCAATTTGTATTCTCTCGATCTTACTTTGTTGTCTCATTGCTCTAGCTAGAGTGCTATATCAAATAGTTTTGAAGATAGCTCTACCTTATTCCTTATTTTAGTGGGATCACTTTGAGTTTTTCTACATTTAGTTTGATGTTGGCTGCCGGCATGCTGTATATTACCTTCATTATCTTTAGGTATGTTCTTTGTATCTCTGATCTCTCTAATACCTTTATTACAAAAAGAGTGCTGGATTTATTCTATACCTTTTGTAACATCTAATAAGATAATCATATGACTTCTTCCTTTCAATTTGTTTATATGACCAATGGCATTTGTAGTAGGAGGTTTCTGGCCTGGACTTTTGAGCCTAGCCTCAAGGTTTAGGCCCACAGACCCACAGACCCACAGACCCACAGAGACACACAGATACTTACAGTTATTTTTAGGCTGATCTGTCTAAGGCCCAGGCATATAACTTGCTAACTCTGTACCCTTAATCTAACTCATGACTCTTATTATCTTTTCCAACCATGGGACTCGGTACCTTTTCTTAGAGCAGCATGGTTGTCCTCTGCATCTTCCGGCTTCTCTCTGGCATTCTGCTCTGTGCTTCCTGTTCTCAGAGTTTTCTTAGTCTAGTAGCCCCACCCACACTTCCTGCCTGCCTTTGGCCAATCAGCGCTTTTTATTACACCAGTGGGTGGGACAATTTTTTACAATGAAACAACACATTCTCCCAAAGACATTAACAGATTTTAGATGTTGAACCTCTCTGCATCTCTGGAAGGAGGCCTACTAGATGGCTGATGATTTCTTTAATGTGTTCTTGAATTCAGTTTGCCAGTGTTTTGTTGAGTGTTTTTGCATCTATGTTCATGAGGGAGATTATAATTCACTTTCTTTTTTGCATCTTTGTGACGTTTGGGGATCAAGGTGACTATAGCCTCATTAAAAGAGTTTGGCAATGTTCCTTCTGTTTCTGTTCTGTGGACAAAGTTGAGGAGTATTTGCATTAGTTCTTTCTTAAAATTCTAGTAGGATTCTGCACTGTAATAATCTGGACCTTATTTTTTTTTTTTTGAGAGATTAGGAGACTTTTAATAACTCCTATTTTCTTAGAGGTTACAGCTCTTTTTAAGTTGTTTATCTGATCTAGATTTAATTTTGGTAAGTGCACATATCCATAAACTTGTCCATTTCTCTTAGGCTTTCAAATTTTATAGTGTACACGTTGTTAAATGTGACCTAATGATTTTTCGTGTGTACCTAATGTCCCCCTTTCATTTTTTACGTTGTTCATTTGGAGGCTGCTAAGTTGCTTGTGTGTGATTTTCTCAAATATTTTATGTAGAAATTTAGCACCATGAACTTTCCTCTTATCATTGTTTTTGATTATGTCACATAAGTTTGGGCATTTTGTGGATTCATTTTTATTTAATTTTAGAAAGTCTTTCATTTCTTCTTTTACCTGTTCTTTGACCCAAAGTTGGTTCAGTTGGCAGCTGTTCAGTTTCCCTGAGTTTTTAAACTTTCTGTAGTTAGTGTTATTATTGAATTCTAGCTTTAGGCAATAGTGGTCTGATAAGATACAAGGGGCCATTCCAATATGTTTTATCTATAATATTTGCTTTATGACTGAGTATGCAGTTACTTTTAGAGAAAGTTCCATGAAGTGCTGAGAAGAAGATATATTCTTTTGTGTTTGGGTAGAATATTCTGGATATATCTTAAGTCCACTTGAGTCATCATATGATCTTTTAGATCCATTACTTTTTGGTTAAGTTTCTGTCTGTTAGACTTGTCCATTAGCAGGATTGGGGCATTGAAGACTCCCACGATCATTGTGAGGGCTTGATATGCAATTTTATATTTCTTTAACATATGTAGGTCAATTGAATTTGGAGCATAAATGTTAATAATTGAGACTACTTAATCATTATTGATTTTCTTGTGATGAATATGAAATGACATTCCCTATCTCTTTTGATTGATTTTAGTTTGAAGTCTATTTTGTTTGATAAAATTAGAATAGCTACAGCAATTTGCTTATTAAGTCCATTTGATTAAAAAGTCTTTTCCCAACCCTATACTCTGAGTCAGTGTCTGTTTTTGAAGTTGAGGTGTTTTTTTTTTTTTTTGTAGGCAGCAGAAGGATGGGTCTTATTTTTATTTTCATTCTGTTACCCCGTGTCATTTACTAGGTGTCCTGAGTCCATTTATACTAAGTAATATCAATAATAAGTTGTTAATTTATGTTATTATTTTACTCATAGAGTGTGTGTTTCTCTATTATAATTTGCTGTTGTGTGATTATCTATTATTTCTGTTTTCTTGGGTGCAGGTAAATTTCTTTGGTTGGAGTTTTTCTTCTGGTGCTTTTGAAAGCTGCATTTGTGAACAGGTATTATAATTCTGTTTTTCATGGAATATCATGTTTATCTATGGTGAATGAGAGTTTTGCAGGCTATAGTAGTCTGGGCTGGAATCTATGGTTTCTTAGTGTCTAAATAACATCTGTCTAGGACCTTCTGGTTTTTATAGTCCCCATTGAGAAGTCTGACGTAATTCTGATAGGGCTGCCTTTATAAACTACTTGACCATTTTATTTGTAGCTTTTACTAGTCTTCTTTATTTTGTATATTTAGTGGTTTGATTACTATGTGACAAGAAGACTTTCTTGGGGGTTTGGTTGATTTAGTGTTCTGTAAGCTTCTTGCATCCTCTTAGGCATTTCCTTTTTAAGGCTAAGATAATTTTCTTCCATGATTTTATGAATACATTTTTGTTGTTCCTTTGAGTTTGTACTCTTCTCCTACTTCTATTACTATTAGTTTTAGGTTTGGTCTTCTTATGGTGCCTCAACTTAACTGAATATTTTGTGTTTTGAGTATTTTTGTACTGTTTTGGTATTATTATTAATAATTTGGCTGTAGTGTTTTCTTTCTCTGATGTATTTATTTACTTTACTGCATCTTTCATGCTAGAGATTCTCTCTTCCATCCCTTCCATTCAGTTTGTAATGATTGCATCTGTAGTTTCTGTTCATTTACTCAGATTTTCCATTTTAGCATTCCCTTGGGTTCTGTCTTCTTTATTACTTCTATTTTAATTTTTAAGTCCTGAACTTTTTCCTTCACCATTTTGACTGCTTTTTCTTGGCTTTCTTTAAAGGATTTGTTACTTTTTTCATTTTTTTTCTGTTCTTCCATTTCTTTAAGGGGATATTCCATTTTCTATTTAAAGGCCTCCTTTATCTTCTGAAAGTTATTTTTAAGGTCATTTCTTTCTGTTTCTTCTAAATAGTTATCTTCAGATCTTCCTGGTAGAGAATCACTGGATTCGGCTGTGCCATATTGCTTGTTATGTTGTTGTAAGTATTCCTGCCCTGATTGTGTCTCATTGATCTCTTCTTGGTCCATTCTGTTCTGCTTGTATTTGTGTCTCAGGGAGCCACACTTGGTCTAGTCATCACTCTTTATGCAAGTAGAGCTGGCAGGTTCTTTGACTCAGAGATTCTCTCTTGGTCCAATCTGAGCTCATGGTCTAACAGAGACTGGCAGATTATATGCCTCTGAGACTGAATCTTGGTCAAATAGGAGCTGGTGGATTCTATGTTTGAGGGAACTGCAAAGATACCAGGGGGATGAGTGGATTTGAGGGAGAAAGTGGGACTTTTAGATTACTGATTCTAACAGGGTTTGCCGATGGGGAGGCCTGCCAGTAAGGATTTTTCCTGTTGACCTGCAACTGGGGCAGCAATGTGTGGATACGCTGGCACATGGGTTGTCTGCCATGGCCTCAGTCCTAGAGCCTGGGCTCTCCGGCTGGATGGAGAGGAGAGACACTCATCTCTTGATGTAATAAGAGCTGGTGTATTCTGTGTCTTAAGGAGTAGCTGAGGTCACAGGGGAATGAATGGCTTTGGAGGAGGGAGTCAGCCATGTAGAGGGCAGGGTCCGATGAGGGGGTGGTATTGGGGAGGTGAGCCCAAAGGGATAATTTCTACTGAACTGCAACCAGCAGCAATGGTTGGGGTGGAGCAACAAATTTTCTTTTAAAAGTTGGGAACTTTATTGTAATAGTGTTGCTTATTTTTATATTGAAATAGTGTTTTTATTTTTATATATAGACCCATTAGATATCATAAGCCATTGTTGAACTTTTATAATTTCTCTGTATGTCTATATTAGCTTCCAAAAGGTTTTGACATTGTGTTTATTTCCTAGAAAGGAAAAATGAAGCAATAAACTTACAGGGAAAAAATGTGTTTACAGTGTTACCACTTTCTCCTCTCTTTATTTTATTTCCCAAAGATTTCAGGAGCTGACAATTTGTCTCCTGTAGGGCATGAGTAGAAATTATGAAAGTTCTTCATCAGGTGTATTTCACATTAACTGACAGCCCAGCCCTCCTCCCAGGTCTCTTGCAGTTGACTCTAATGAAATGTATTGGCTAGGATTACAGATTGAAGAGGAATTGATGTTGAAATTACATGAGCTAAACTCAAAAGAAAAAGGAAGGATTTTATTTTATCATAGATTAAACTGGCTTTCTCAGTCAGAATTTCAAAGTGAAAATAGTACATAATTTTTTAAAGACTGCACTTATTACTCATTTTTCTCTTGAAGTATTCAATTTTATCCTCATAATAGTGTTATTTTGACATGTAGTATTTTGTAGGTTACTTTTAAAACATCATCTTAAGCTATGTGCATATATACATAAGTGCAGTCTTTTAAAATGTAATTTCTCTTTCTAAAATGTGTGCATTTGATTGCCACACCAAAGGAGATGAGTATGATTTAGAATGAAATACTGTATTCATTATTTTTGTTTTTGTAATTTATCTTTTTCTTAATTTTTTGAAAAATTAAGATGTGATTAACAATTTGCAGAATTGTTACTGTATAAAAATTAAAACTATGTTAGATTTGTTTGAATTTGACAGTAGTGGTAGAGAACCATGTGACAAAGTAATATAGAACTAAGCACAGCTCCATAATACAGATGACAGAACTAATATCAATAAATAGATATAATTTTATGTGCATTAATAATATATGGTATTGTATGTTTGCATGAAATTAAATTCATGACACAGTAAGGGGTATATTCAATTACATTATATTATTTAGTGTAGTTACATGAAAATCTTGATTCATCCTATGCCAACTAATTAAAGAGCAAAGAGTGCTCATTTTTCCACATAATTAATAGGAAGTACCCTTTATTTCCTGATCTCCTAAAAAGTATGCACATACTTTGCATGTATGATTGTAGGCAAACATTTATATACTGAAAAAATAAAATGTTTCATAATATTGTTAAAGTATTCTTGTCAATGGAAGGGAGTTACCATCATGGTGCAATGTTAGCATAAAAGTCTAATTTAGTAAATGGATATTTTTAACATTGTTAGCAGAGGGTGTTGTATACAAACATATAACTGAATTTTATATGTCTTTTTCTTTTATAAAATTTTATTGTTTTTTGTCTTGGTGTCTAGGAAGAAAGTTCTGAATATTTGGCATTTTCAACTAATTTAGAATCATCAGGAGTAATGTAGCATTGCTTTTTGGTAAAAAAGAATATATATTTTTTCTTATTGTTTTATTATTTGAAATTAAAGTATAATCACCTTGGTTTTATAATTTCTTCAAGTATTGTGGTTTCTTCTGATTTGTGACTTACTGAAGTGAATTATCAAGCTATCAAATGGGATATGCTGAAGAGCCCTGATTTCCAACTGTGTGGAAAAGAGAACTGGGAACCTTAACTGCATGTAGAATAGGATGATTTACAGATTCATTTCATTATTTACCTCTTTATTCATGGAATATATACAACATTTATGAAAGGTATTTTTATATTTGATTTGCAAAACTATTCAGTTTGAAGACATTATTGGACTTTTGTTCTGTATCTCACTTTTTCCTTTATTTTTGGATTTGATTATATACAGAAAAAGGTGTTAACTTTTCTCAAATTATTATTTTCTTTTAGATGCAACTTGTAGTTTAACATGACCTGAAGTTTTTCTTAGTTATTATGCCTCTGTTCTAAGATTTCCAGTTGATTGGTTTATTTTTAATTTCATTGTCCTTAGACGATACTGTAGGTATTTGTGATTTTTTTTTATTTTATTCATTTTTAATAGATACACTGTATAAATGTACATTTATTCTTATGGGAAGGAAATCTAGATTGTTTCCAATCTCAAGTTATTATGAAGAAAGCAGAAAAGAATGTGGCTGAACAAGTGTTCCTTTGTTAGGATTTAGTGTTTTTACTGGTAGGTTCTATCTTCAGAGTAAGAAATTAATAGATTCTGTGCATTTTAAAAGAATAGCAAGACTTGTAGTATTGAGTTTATTTTTAAAAGATTAAGAAATATTAATTATAAACTGGCTGAATGTGTTACCCAAAGATGTATATATTTATCAATCATAAAATAAGAACTAGTAAGTATTGATGATATGGCAACATAATTTATTTTAATTATAAGTAATCCATTTTGAACATCAGTATAATAATTTTTAAAAGCAGATTAGAAAAGTATATGGTTTAGTTCATGAAGCTACTAAAATTTTTCTATAGTGGTTCCAGTTAGGTCAATATATAAAAGCAGGAACAATATTAAGATATTTATAATTTTTATTTCATTATTATATATTACCTATGTACTTGTACTAATAATTCTTTTTGCTTGTTCCTAAATACATCTGTTTCCATAATCAATATACAAGAAGTCGTACATTTGTCATTATTTTACAACCAAACGTTCTTTTAAAGTAATTTAAATTTTTTCTCTAATGATGTTTATGAAAGCATTTCCTAACATCAAAATCTTTTGTAATTTATCTTTTGTTATAGTTAAGACCTCAACAGAATGCAAACATCAAAATGTAGACTTTAGTCCTCACTATGTTTGCAGACAACTTACTTAGCAGTCAACAATTTCTGAGTTTTGTCACAAATACAGTATAAAATCTGTTGTAGTAGCACAAACCCTTATTTTAACTATCATGAAGCTGAGTCAGGAGTATCAGAAGATCAAGGTAAATTTTGAGTACATAGTAATTCTAGAGTTAGAAATAAAATAGAAAGAATTTATCATATATCTGCTTGCTATCTTTCTCCCTTTCTCTCTACTGATTATCTATCTATCTATCTATCTATCTATCTATCTATCTATCTATCTACCTATCTATTCATCTACCTACCTACCTACCTATCATATATTAATTATTCATCTTTTATCAATTTTTCATCATCTATCATTTATTTATCCATTTCAATGTATCTAAGAAAGAAAATTCTCATAAATTTGCATAAAAATATAGTTTTCACTGTGTTTACAGATTTTTAGCTGTCACCATTTCTGGGGTGGACTTTGGTGATGCATCTGCCTTTGAATCATCTATGTGTCTGTTTTATCCACACAAACAGATTGCTGTAGGTAACCTCTCAAATTCATTGGATTACTTTCTGGTTATTAGTACCCTCTGTACTTGGTTTCGTATCACTTCCCTATCTTGGATGAGTAGATATGTGTTCATTTACCCACAACTGTGTCACCCCACAGGGAACATTAAAAATATCACATTATCTACCACACTATTGTTACTATTTGAATCAGAATGACCCATAGCTTTCACATATTTGAATACTTTGACCCAATTGCTATAACTGCAGAACTTATTAAGAGGTATTACCTTATTGGAGGACATTGTTACTGGTAATAGGCTGTGATGTTCCAATCTGCACTCTATTTTCTAGAAATTGCCTTCATCGTACTTTCTCATCGCAGTAATAGAGAAGTATCCAAGACGAATATATATATATATATTAACATAGTTTACAATAAACTTTAAAAAAAAAACTTGACAAAATATTCCAATTTTATCTGTCTTAGAATTACAAAAATGTAAGAATGTTGGCTTGGTTAGATGGGCCAGAAGTGAAGGTAATTATCAACAAGCTTGATGATCTCAGTTCATTCTTTGGAAACTACACAGAGAAAAAAGAAGACTGTTTTTGCCTCGTAGCTAACCTTCTAGAAGTCTCATTTTTGGCTTTGAAAACACCCAATAGAGGGTGAGAGCTTTAGATTTCTTTATATACAAAATGATTTACAGAAAAGATAGCATACAAACATTTACAGAGTCCCATGTGTAATAGAAAAGAAAGAGGGTTTTCCAGAGAGATAGTAACCATGGCCCTTTTCTTTTCTCCAATGGTAGTCTGGATACAGATTGAGGTAGGATTCAGAGCTGGGTTCCTTTTCTCATTCAAGAAGCATATAGCCATTTAGCCAATTTTAAATAATGGCAGGGACCTGACTTGGTGAGAGACATGTGGGGACTTTTGAAATTCTCACAGAGAAGGAAACACACCAAGCTGACCTAATGGGTCATCTGTAGTCTGCAGTAAGAAATAAGAGAGTTTTATCCCAGCAACCTGGATGAAGAAGTATAAAGTCTCAGCAATAAAACATATTTAGGAGCAAGATTGGAAGAGTCCATCTTATATTAATATGGAAGCACTCAAATGTCAGAATGATTCTATCAGGATCTCTCTAAGTATCTTACTGTTAAAGAATTCATTGTTTCCTCTTTCCACTCAGATCCAAATTCTTGAAGCTTTCCTCTGATCACCACAGATGCCATGATATTAGAGTACTCCAAAAAAAAAATGTAATAAAAGCATAGTAGTATGCTACAAAATAGCTCAAATATGTTTAATTATAAAGATTTATTTTTTTAAGTTGTATATGTATGAATAATTTCCCAGTGCTTTTTTTTTTGCATATGCACAATGTGCATGCAGTCCCTCTGTAAAATAGAAGACCTCGCTGAATCCCTTTGAATTAAAATAACATGCAGTTATGTTTCTCCCTGGGGAGCCTGAATAAAAACCTGCGTCCCTAAATATCTGCAAGTGTTGTTACTGGTAGCCACTTAAATTTGAATTTTTTTGACATTTCACTCTAGATATACTTTATGTATTTTCACATTCTAGAGACATTTGTTTAAAGATAAAATGTTTTGCTAAAACTAATGTATGTCATGAAGAATAGCGGAAATATTCTTGTCAGAAGTTCCCCAATTTGGGGTTAAAGAAAACTTATAGCAACAAATCAATTGAGTGGTCAAAAAGTCTCTCTTTCTCTTTCCCTTCTCCAATTCTATTTCTTTCTATAATAAACTTTCCCGTGGATAAAGACAGTTTCCATTGAATTCTGTAATACTTCAAACTTATTAAAGCCTAAATATCTATCATTATACAAAACAATATTTATCTGTTTTTCATAGAACTTACCCATACTTTTAAGCAAGATATCTTAATAACACTGGTAAAAAATGATTGAAATATATTCTTTTTATATTTTTTGATGGGATAAGGTTTGTTCTGGGTTATTGTGACTCAAGGAACTTGAGCAAAGGATATTAATTTTGGAACATGGTAATAAATCAACTAAATTTTAAGAGTCCATATATTTTATACTTGGGAGAACTTCAAGATCAATCATTTGCTAAGACAATCTCTAATATTCTCACATTTTTGTTGTCAAAATACTTTTTTAATTTTTCTATGACATTATATTCATCATGGAATAATAGACTTTTAACTTTTAACAAATTCTTTCCTTTAATGTTATATTGAGAGTAATGGTCTAACAAGAATGAGAATATATTTTCTCTTATCTTTATCCTAAACTGCAATGTATCGCCATATTCCACTGGAGGTGTTTTTTTTGTTTGTTTGTTTGTTTGTTTTTTAAACACTGCTTTACCCTCACTGAAATTAGTAGGCAAGACTTTGGCTATATATTTGGCTTTAGTATAAATAGTGTTTAATATTTTCTTCAGGTGATTATTGTTTGCTAATAGCTAGATAATTGGCTTTAATTATTGCTTAGAATATGGATCAACAATTAGTTAAAATCACTTCTATTTGGTGTGTATGTGTCACATTTAGAATTTATGCTTAGGATAAGGCTACACATTTTAGCATCATTATGATTCCAGTTAGAGTTTTGTAGCCATTTCTTTCCTGTGCGGATATAATAAAACAGTCTGACATATCAGAGAACATCCACCTCTCTGTGAATTGTCAATTGTTAATGGACTGGATATTACTCATTTATTGTTTGTATATATTGTATATAACTATTGTACCTATTGTACATGGTTTTTCTTATTTAGCTATAACCACCTTTTTAAAAAAAATGACACAAAAGGGGATATGTGGGGATATAATAAAACAGTATGAGATATCAGAAGACATCCACCTCCTCCAGTCTTTGTTTGTTTTTTGTTGTTGTTGTTGTTGTTTTTTTTTTTTTTTTTCCAGACAGAGTTTTCTGTGTAACAGTCCTGGCTGTCCTAGAACTTGCTTTGAAGACCAGGCTGGCTTTGAACTCACAGAGAATCTCTTGCCTCTGCTTCCCAAATTCTGGGACTTACAGTGTGGGCCATGGTGTCTTCGGCCTTTCTGTCTTTCTATGTCTGCCTTAAATACTCCCTTCACTCAGTTAAGGCGTGGCCCCACCACTGCCTGCCTGAGAGCCTGGAACTCCTTCTGTAAACTTGAACTCAGTTGGGATTAAGGGTGTAGGTTCGAGGATACTCCAGGTGCTGGGATTAAAAGTGTAAATCACCACTCTCTGATCCTCCTAGACTGACTGTGGTTAGATTCCTCTTTTATCTCTGAATGTTTTATTATAGCCCCAGGCTTTCCTCCCATTTTTAATAGTTGTGTATAATGACATATATTTTTTGGAAAATAGGGAGTAAATTAATGGTCATCGTGTTTTCTTTTATTTATGATTAAGGACTCTTTATCCTGTTTCCTTTCTTCCCAAAGATCTGGCTAATATTTTATGAAATATTTCCCCTTAAGTATTTCAAATCAATATGTAAATTAAAATTAGCCCAATTCTTAGACATAATGGGTCCAATGATTCACATTTTCTTTGATGTTTATTATTATATTATGATGGAATACCCATTCTTTATTAGGATGCCTCTCTGTGGAATCTATAGTAAAACTGGATTGTTATTTTGATGAATCACATTTTTTTCATTAAAGTAAAATACATATTTTATATCAGTTCTAAAGAGAAATAAAGGTTATCCATATAACTAGTTTTTAACTAGTTATTTATAAAGTAACCGTTGAAATTTTATATAGAAAATGATGAATTTTTGTGAGAAAAATAATTTTGACAAGAAGTAATACATACTTTGAAAGTTGTCAAAGGACGTTATCCAAAAGGATATGGATAACTGTGCTTTGTATTCTGAGTTTTACATAGAACCCAGAGAAACAAGATATAAATGGAGCAATTGCCTTGATACATCAATGTAGCAAGTCCTGAGTGATGGGAAGTATCCCAAGTGTTAACAGTACAAACAATGAGATCAGAAACTCAATATAATTACTTAGTAAAATCTTTACAGCTGTGTACAGAAGTTGTTTCATGTGAATATTCATGGATTTTCATAGATCACTTCACATGAGGTTAAATGAGAAATTAATGAGAAGCTCCATCCAGTCTCAGCTCTTGAGTAAACATGCATTATCTGAATAGAACAAGAATGCTGTAGTATTAATGAAAGGGCAACCACGCTGGAGGTTATGTTATTAAACAATAGCTATGTTTACCTGTCCCAACATCCTGGTGCCAAATAAAAACAAAAGGCTTCCATTAATTACAAAACGCTTATCTAATATCTAAGGCATATAATTAACTAGTTCTTGTAGTGAGATTCAGGTGTCAGCTGGTAAGGCCCAAAGATTATCCAGGGTCCCAGACTCCTGAAGGGGGTGAGTGTCCAACCTCATTCTAAAAGGCTGTTGCGATCTTGGGGTCCCATTCTCTCTCTCTCTCTCTCTCTCTCTCTCTCTCTCTCTCTCTCTCTCTGTCTGTCTCTCTCTCTCTCTCTCTCTCTCTCTCTCTCTCTCTCTCTCTCTCCTTATTAGCTGACACCTGAATCTCACTACAAGAACTAGTTAATCTGAAATTAACTCATTTCTGTTAATCTATGTAATTGCCACTTGGTCTGTAGCTTTGCTGGTCCTCTGGCATCTTAATTTTGGGGTGGCTGGCTCTTGTCTCTCCTAACTCTGCCCTTCATTTCAGTCCTTAGTTGAATTGTCCTGTCTAATTTATCTTGCCTTGCTATAGGCCAGAGAACTTTATTATTAACCAATGAAAGTAATACATATTTATAGTTAAGGAGAAAGATTCTAGAAAGATTTCTAGAAAAGAAAAAAAATCCCTAAATATTTATGAATGGATCATTTATAATTTTGTGCTTTCCCTATCTTTGGAATAAGCCATTGTTATCTATCAACAAATGATCACACACACACACACACACACACACACACACACACACACACACACACACACACACACACACACGCCTCCCAAGATGTAAGCCACCTTACAGAAAGTGAATGGAAAGAATAAAAGCTACAGAGAAAAAAGTTCTGTGAAACACTGTTCTTTGGATATGTCATGATGTTGTATTAAGTTTCTGGCCTGGCCTTTCCTGCCTAACCTTAAGGTTCTGACCCACTGACCCACAGACATTGTATTTATTTTATACTGATTGGCCTAGGGCCCAGACTTGCTAACTTGCTAACTCTTAATTCTTGAGATAACCCATGATTGTTACCTGGTTCAGCCATGTTGCTCGGTACCTTTCCTCAGAGCAGCATGGTTTTCCTCTGCATCTGCTTCTCTGGTGTGTCTGTGGCATCTCTGATCTGTTCTTCCTATTTCCAGAGTTTTATTAGACAGTGGCCTGCCCACACTTCTTTCTGTCTTTGGCCAATCAGCATTTTTATTAAACAAGTAGGCGGGTCAGAGGTCAATTATTTACAATGTAGCAATATAATCCCACTACACCATGACTACTGAATACATTAACTCTCTGTCCTGGTTGGTGATTTGACCTCTTGACACAAGCTCAGGAAAATTGAAGACTTCCTACAGAAATCCTATGATAAACATTCTTGATTAAAGATTTCATTGGTGGGCCAATCTCTCTGGGTGTGATGCCACCCCAGGATAGATGATCTTAGATAGTATAGAAAGCACACTTAGACAGTCAAAGGTAATAAGCTGCTTATCACCATAGTCCATATCCTCTGGTTCAATTCTTGCCTCCAGTTCCTGACTTTAATTTTTGCCCTCACATATCTTCATGCTAGAATGCAACTATAAGATGAAAGAAATCTTTTTTTTTTTTTTTCAAACTGCTTTTGGTCATGGTTTTGTCACAGCTATAGAAATATAATCCAAATACTGCAGTAGTTATCTATACAAGACTTGTGCGAAATCAGACAGTTTAAAATTTTAGCAAGAAGGAAGGAGCTTACTCCTGCCCCCACTGGATACTAATACTTACTGGCAACTCATGCTTTAGGAGAGGAAAATAGTATTTTAAACAAATACCAATTCATTACAACTATATAGGAAAAACAATTTTTCCTAATAGCTCACCGGGTCAGCGTGCTTACTTCTGCTAATCTGGTGGCTCTACTATCTTTTCCTTTTGTTTTTAATACAATGCTTGTCCCTTGAAAATGTCATTCTTTCACGAATAGTTTGATGTTTTAAAGATCTTTGGTAAAAATACTTTCAGTCTCATCCACTACCTCTCTACATTATAATCTTACAATATCCTTTTGTATATAAAACTTCGGGACTTGAGTGGAGGGAATTCATAAAGACACCTCATTTAGGACATACTGCCTCAATGTCCTTCACTATCTGAACATTGTCCTGTTGTGGGTCTCAGTTTTAATATCCATCTGCTGCAAGAGTAAACTTCTCTTATGGGAATTGAGTAATGCACTGGTCAACTGTTACAGTAATATATTATTAGGAGTCATTTTATGTATTTATTATTGTTAAATTCATTTTCAGAAGAATGGTAGTAGATTTTTCCCTGAGTTGATATCAACTACAATGAAGTTACATTTCCTCTAGTCTGGGTTAAAATCTCCTTAGTGATTTGTCTTTTGAGAAACTTCTCATATACTCTTAGGCACTAGTGTGTTTTGTTTTAGAATATCACTTTGCAGATCACTTATTTTGTTAGCAGATAATATTTTCTCTGTAAGGTATTTGGGATATAAATTACATTTTAAACAATTAATTTAAGTTTTAATTTTGTTTATTTTTTTATTTTGCTGAAGGGAATTTCTTAGTTAAATCTCTTTTGAATAATATTGTCTGATTCTTACAAATTTACTTTCTTACCTAAATCTATGACTAATACAAATAGTAAAACAACCAAAAAAAATAAATAAAGCAATTACAAAACATAGTCTTTTGCTTGTTTCCTTCTGAGGGTTTAACCTGAACAGTTTTTCAATCAAATGTTAATTAATTTTGATAGACTTTTTAATATAATGTTATACATGGATTATCTCCTATTTGCATATGAACAGTGTATTAGTTACTTTAAACATGGAGGGAGTTTCCAAGCATTCAGTGTGTCATGGCAGTGAAAGCAGGGGAGAGGTGATGGTGATGGGTCTGTGAAAATATAATACTGATTAAAGATATTGATGAATATAAATGCTATATTCAGACTCTGGTTAAAATCTATTTCTTAGCTGAGTGGCCCACACCCTTAATCATAGCACTTAGAGGTAGTGGCATGTGGATTTCTGTGAATTATAGGCCAGCCTAATGTAAAGAGTGAGTTCTAGAACAGCCAGGGGCTGCTACAGAGAATTCCTACATTCCAAAACAAAACAAACAAACAAAATAATCTAATTACTTGTTTTTATATCAATAGCAGTAAAAGCACCATCTATTCCTTAATAGCCTTTGAAATATAAATATTATTATTGTGTGCCAAGTTAACATTTAAATATTTTTAAATTACATGATTTAAGTAACTATTCTTTAAAGCAAACATAAATTAAAATACACTTCCTACCTGAATTTCATCATAGAACTATGCAAATTACCACAGAATAAATATATTTTTCTAACGGTCTTTGGTAGTGTATTACATTGTGTTCTTCTGTTTTGTAGTTTCCATAGTTTAATTTGTAAGATTGAATCAATATAACATTAAAACTGAAAATTTTATAATGTTCTCACAGGGGTTCCTGAAGATAATCAAATACCTTTTTCGTTATTTCACAAAATTGAAGTCTAGATATTTCCCTGCTGAGTAGTAATAAAATAATTGTGAATTTCAAGTAGAAGGCCATAGGGAAGATGAACATATTCATAAGAATTTTAACTCAGACATTTGATTTTAGCATTTTATTATACATATTAACCCAGGTTCAGTTAATATTTTTGTTCATTATATCAATTTAATAATATAAAACCTAGATACTTTGAATATTTATACCTTTAGCTATTTACAATTAAGGTACATAATTCAAAATTACTTTCAAACAACTGAACGTAACCAAAGGATAGTGGAATTATGCATGAAACTTTACTTCATTTGTCCTTGTAGCTTTCTGGAAACATCTGATGAACATGTGGTCATATATCTCTTGCAGGAGCTACACTTTAATTTTTTTATTATATTTAAATATGTTACATGGCCACATTTTAATATGATGAAATCTTAATTGGATTAAGTTGGTACTTCATCATATGTAATGAAACAAACTGACCAGAATGATTTGTTCTTAAATGTTTAATTTGTTCTATTGGAACAAATCCTTTAAAAAATTCTCAAACATAGTAACATTATATACTGTACAGGAGAAATAAAATTGTGGTTAAAACAAAAGAGGGGAGCAACTGGGAGATAGCTGAGGTGATAAAGTAGTTGAGATCACACACATGACAACCTAAGTTTAAGTCTCTAAAAGCCACATAGGAGTCAGAAAAGACACCCAGACTTAAAATCCTAGCAATCTTTATAAGAAATGATAGTTGGAGACAGGCATAGGCAAAGAAGTTAGAGGAGCAGGGAGCATCTACAGATCTGGGGAAAATAAAGAGATATTGTCTCATATATGGTAGAAAAGGCAACACTTGATACTTTCCCCTGATGTCCACAAATAAGGCATTACAAATGTGAGTATGTACTCAACGGCAAATATTTTCACAAATACATGGAGACATGGTAAAAATAGGGCACTGTGGGAAAAGAAAGTGAGACACTCACTCACTTTAATTTTCTGTTTTAAATGTTGCATTGTAAAAGTGAACAACAACTTGATAAGCATGTGTGGTTAATATTTAAAATTTAAATACTAACAGAATATTATTATCATTATCAACAAAATATAAACTTTGAGTGGGAAATGAAGCTAGTTTAATGAATAATAGTAAACTTGACTTGATATTTATCATTGAACTTAAACCAAAAACTTAATATTACCTATAATTTATTAATTTTCATCTCTAGTCTATAAATACAGTAATGACATAAAAATCAGAGAATAGAATTAATTTTGGCTAAAATTTTAATCTAGCTATGTAATATAAGTTAGCATGTTAATAAAGCTGGTTTAACACTGGCAGATACAATAATTGATATCTGGAAAGAAAACAAGCAATCCGGAATGTAATTTATTATAAACAATTGGATATTTTATAATCTCAATTTTATTTGTATAGTCATTTATTTTCTAAGAAACAATACTATAAACTTGTGTGTAGAAGACATACTTGAACAAATGTCAATCAACCTCATTACATGTGGTGACAACCACATAAAGCATTGCCATGCTCTTAGATGCCGGAAGCCTCCTTCCCACTCTTCTGACATTTCTATATTCTAGTTTCATTTTTATGCCTCATATTTACTTAACATAAAATGCAAGTATTTTTGCATAGACAGTTGAAACAAACACTTAAAATGTGTGCAGATTTGGGTAGATAATTGGGAATATGTTTTAAATATGTCAATATATATTATAGGTATGACTATTCTGCTTTCATTGACTTTTTTAAACACATCGGATTGGTTTTCAGATGATAGCTTAGAAGAGAGGATCAGATCCCCTGTAACCCAAGTGATAGTTGTAATCCATGCTGTATATTCTGGGAATCAAACCCTTGACCTCTGTAAGAACAAGTCAACTGCTAGAGCATTTCTCAATTCCAGAAATGTATCATTTGTTATAGAATATGAAAATGTCTTTGAGTTGTACACAAATAAATGTTCCTTATTCCTTTTGTATAGATTTTACAAAGTATAAGTTAAAAAGAATGACATTAATTACTTTATAATATATGTATATTGATTGCATTCTGGTATCAAATAAGACTTTCTCATAGCTGTTTGGCTGAGGTTGTTCTAGAAATTGCCACTTCACAACAGCAAGCAATCTCTTTATTTGTATGACTCAGTAAAGAGTGAATGCAAACAGGCAGGAAAGATTGAATCTTAACAAGACACTCAGAAATCCCATGGGGAGTTTCTTTTTAATTAGAAGTTGAATGACAAATACTTAAGTGTCTTATTCAACAAAATGGTCCAAGATAATATTCATCTACTGGTGAAAGATAAGAAATTATTTCTTTTTCACTTTTAGAATGGTATGGTTGGTTTAAATATTATTCCCCAAGAGAGACTAGAAAATGAACTCTACACCAAAGTTTAAGTATCTACATTCTCTAAAATTCAAACTTTGTTTCTAAAATTTAATTTGATTGAACATAAACTCTTCATAAAAGCAACATCTTTTGTCTATAATTAAACGTAATTCTGTTATTAGACTTCAGTCAGTGACTAACAAAACACACTGTCTCTTAATGTCATGACTGTAAATACAGAGCTGTTGTCTATGTTTCCTACACCAAGTCGGGTATTGGTTAGTTTCCATTGAGTAGGTCTAACTTAGAATCAAGCTCTAGCTTGTCTCTACAAAATAAATTATCTCCAATTGCAGTTGTTGTAAATTACAGAAGATTTAAGGATTAAAACCAAATAAGATGATTTCATTTTAGACTTAAGGTAAGGAAACTGAATTCAAGACATTATTGTTCTATGACTCTTATTTTCAAACATAAAGACAATGACAAGTATATATTAACTGCACTGTATGGTGATTGTGCAATGGAAATATATATTCAAGTATGAAATGTAAAATTATATATTGGAAATCAAAGTTTCAAAATCCATAAACTACCACAAGTAATAGTAAACTTGACTTGATATTAACATTGAAGTTAAACCAAAAAATTTAATATTACCTATAATTTATTAATTTTCATCTCTAGTCTTATAAATACAATAATGACATAAAAACCAGAGAACAGAAATCAATTTTGGCATGACCCATAAAGGCCAAGCAGTTGTCTGTGGTCCATACTGCAACCTGAAGCCATACTGATTTTAGAAATTCCTGATACATCTGGGGCACTTGTTTAGGTCCATAGCCCTTCTGTAACTGGAGGTCCTCTTCATGGTCTATGTTTTAACCTAAAACCACATAGAATAGCATGGTGCATGCTAACATATATGATAAGGGGAAAAGAAGCTAGTTTAATAGTCATATTGATGACTGCATATGTGTGTGTGTGTACATATATTTGATAAAGTGAGACATAGAAGCCTTTTGTGAGAACCACTATGACCAACCAGGCCCCCAGTCTTAATAATTGTAGTAGGCTCTTGGAGTGACACTCTCTAGAGTATATGGCTTCCAGCAGGAGTACAGGCAGAATTAAGGCTCAGTTTTATTTAAGGGGAAGGCTACTGAGATATTTGACCATGCTCCAAATAAAAGATACTGGACTTTTTTTTTGTTTTTGTTTTCTTGGAGGAGAGGTAACAAGGGCTGGGTAATGGAAAAGAAAGGATTGGAAAGTGAGTATGATTTGGGTTCATGTGATCTCTCCAAAGAATCAATAAAAATATTACGTTAAAAAAGAATAAGTTAACATAGAAAAAAATGGCTTAATTAATTTCTAAACTCCAACAAAAAATACTTTTAAGGAAAATATAATCTATCTAGTCCTATGCTCCAGAAATGTGATCTATATAACATATTGTTAAATTAATCAATTTATTTTGAGCTTATAATATAATCACAAAATTTTCCCATCTGTTTTCTCTTTGACAACCCACCTATACACCTATCTATAGTATCTTTTTCATTAACTCTTGTTACATACAATTATAAACCTGTTTATATGCATATATTTCTAAGCAATACAGGTCAGTCCAGAGTACTGAGAGCAGGCCCATAGAATGGGCACATCAAAAGGTTGATTGGCTTCCAAGCAGCAATAGGTCAGCCCTGAGAACAATTACAGAGCAGTGATAATATAGAGAAATACATTCTGTTGAGCTTTAGGATGAGGATACAGAATTTAAAAGAAAAGAAACAGCAAAATCTGTAAGCTTCAAAGTTATAAATTCAATGCCAAAGGAAAACATGACTATAAAAGCATTAAGAGAAACATTCTTTAGTACACTTCGACTTCATGTATATTGTTCTTCATTTTGAATTATGCCAGATGTGTAAGGGTTTTCTAGAAGTTGTGGGAAACTCAGCAGACTTGAAAAGACATTTTGAAAGAAGTATTTTGGAAATTTTTCTGAGCATGGTTTTCATAACAGCATAGTTCTACATGTATATCTTCAATGTATGAGCATACATATCATCTAAATTAATAAAGTTAGTGTTAGTGATGTATATAAGTATAAATATGTAGATTTTCTCAGATAAATATAAACTTATTGAATTAGTTATTATGCATGTTTTTATTCAACTTTAATTATCAACACATAGATAGGTATTTTAAAGATGTACTTATGTAATTGGCAAATGAACTTTCCTTAAAGTGTAAGAACAGTATTATTATTGTTATTATGCATGTTTTTATTCAACTTTAATATCAACACATAGATAGGTATTTTAAAGATGTACTTATGTAATTGGCAAATGAACTTTCCTTAAAGTGTAAGAACAGTATTATTATTGTTATTTTACTTGGTTTGGTCTTTACTGTGTGTGTGTGTGTGTGTGTGTGTGTGTGTGTGTGTTTGTGCTTGAGTGGGATGTACTAGATAAATATGTTTTTTTATACATATACAATACAATTTACATTGAGAAGGTCTGTCGTTTTCTTGTCTTTTTTATTAACCTCAAATATATAACCCCATATTTGCATATCAAGCAGGGGGTAGACAAAAAGGGAGTTATTAGCACTTTATTTCTGCAGCAGTATTATTAGAAATACTATTAACTTAAAGTAAAGCACAGCAAGGCACTTATGCATAATTTAAGCAAATGATTTAACAAACAAATGTTCTTCTACTTATGACTATTTCTAGTGAGGCTGCTGAAGGACTTAGTAAAGTATTTTATAACAAAGGTGAGTTTACAGGAAATATGACTTCTAAAAATAAAAAGATAGATGCAAAATGAGATATAGCAATGACATTCATTAGACTTTTTTTTAATTCAAGAATCAAAATAAAATGTTTTTAACAATTAAATTTTATATATCTTTTAAAATTTTTATATATATATATATGTATATAATTTTTTAAGCTTTAAGTTTTCAAAATAATCAAGAACATATATCTAGTGCTTTGGTGACTGAAGCATGCAATGTATTTGGTAAAATCACAACTGAAAAGCTCATGAACAAACCAATTTTTAAACATTTGAATCTTCTCAAATAATTACTTTTTTTCAAAACCACCTACTTTTATATAATAAATTATATTCTGTGTACAATTTAGTTAATTGGATTAGCAGGGAACAACTACATATGCACATCTATTTCCTTAATAACTTCATATTTTTCAATAACTTCTTATGGAATTTGTAAAAAGAGCTACCACTTCTGTGAGATGTCTACTTTTCTCTTCTACATCTTATTATATTTGAACGTAGATGTGTTGAAATAACAATAATAAACTCTCTCAAACTCTCTTTGTAGGTCTTCTATATCATATTCTGAGTCTTATTATTCCTTTCCTGTTTGGAGGACTTCTTAGATCAAAATTTCTTACTGAGAAATTCCCACTGATATTTTTGTTTTCCTTTTTGGTGACTTCTTACATACTAATAAATTCCAACTGTTATTGTCAGTTTCCTTTTTGGTGACTTCTTACATACTTACTGAGGGTTGTGTCTGTACGTCCGTAACTGAGATATAAACAGGAAGAGTCTATTCCTATTAAGAATACATTAGGAATTAAACAAAACTTACACAAGTTTATGTTACACATTTTAGAGAATGTTTTTGGTGGATAAAACAAAAAGTGAAGATTACTTTTTAGATGAATTACAGAATCACATAAATGTATATGTATGTTTGTGGAGGGTTCATCCAGATAAATAATGTAACATACATTTATACTTTTAGAACAAATTGTCTACAATATCTGCGATGTTACAGTAAATTACAATATTGTATATTATATGCGTATATAATATAAAAATTAAAAACTTAAAAATATTTATTTTGCAAAATTAGGTTCTTTTTTGTGTTGCTCTTCATTGCATAAAATTCTTTAAAAGCTGCTTGCCCAAAGCATTTCTTTGAAATCCTCACCAATATAAATTAAAGTACCCATCGATAGTTTTTCATACTCCATTACCCTGATTGAACAGCTAAATATGAGACAAGGAGTTAAGTAATTTAGGCCCAAAGTCAACTCATTTTTCAAGGTCCAGGTGAGATGCCATCACCTCTGCAAAGCTTTACTTAATGTTTTATGCTAATGGAAGAATTAATCTCTTTCTTCTGATTGATCTAATATATCTTAGTCATCAATGGTCTCTGTAGTGATGTTGTGAAACAAATTATCTCTGGATGCTGAAGTTTTTCAATACCAGTATTTGTTGCCAACTCATTAGTCTGTTTTGGGTGACAATTCTCCTTGGAAATTCTAAAGGTGACTCTTGTTTACTTCCAGATTCTCCTTGGAACAGATAGAGCCTGAGACTAACACTTTTTGTGCCAAATCACAGCACCATAGTACAATTATGTTAAACATAACATCTCTTAAAACTTTAGTTTGATGCTTATAGCCTCTCATTCTTCACAAACTTATTTAGTCAAAAGAAGCCATAGCCAAGATCAATACTTATGGTTATCTATTAAACAGATTATATGAAAGCAACATTCCAATGTAATAAAATAAATTAAAAAATTGTATATATTTTGCCATAGTTGTAATACTGTTAATATATTTTAAACAATTGTTAAATTGTACCTTACCTCATATAAAAGTATGTAGTAGTGCAGTTTCTCAGTCCCAGGCGGCCAGGGACCTTGACCCACAGACCTGCCCACAGAGACCGCTTAGCCGCCCAGCCGCTCAGGTCCCCAGAAATGACTCAGATGCTTATATTAACTTTGTGCTGTTTGGCCTTTGGCTCTGGAACATTTCTAGCTAGCTCTTACATCTTAAGTCAAGCCATTTCTATTAATCTGTCTGCCACGTGGCCCGTGGCTCACCTGTGCTCCTTACATGTTGCTCCTTTGATGGCTTCCGCTCAGTCTGCTTCTGACTCCACCCTTCCTTTCCTACCTATTCTGATTCCTCCTCCTACTTCTTCTATGGTGCCTGCCATAGCCCAAAACAGCTCCTTTATTTAAAGATTGAGATTCACAGCATACAGAAAGGCATTCCCACATCAAAAGTATACTAAAATTCATGTCTTTAATTTGTTAGAACCTATTGTAGATTGTATTTTTAAACAAGAAGTATGGTAAATAAAAAATTCAATTAATTTGATTTCTGAGTACTAAATAAACATTAACTATCAGTAAATCATAAAACTTGGTTTTCAGCAATAAAATGCAATTTAAAACATATCCTATATAAACAGTATATTTAATTTAATTTATGGATTTTTTTATTAGTTTTTATATGTTACTTTACAATTGTATTTCAGATATTCCTCATGGATTCCTTTTGTCTATTGTACATTTATTAGAATTATTTGGGGAATTCTATTTGCTAATGACAGAATTTTCATTTTCAACTGGATCTTTCATACTCTAAAGTTATTGGCACCAAGGTCAGATTCCAACTTATATTTATTCCTAGTTGAACTCACATTGAGGGTCCTTTATATCCAATGGGTCTAGAACAGACTCCATATGTGGAGTAATGCCTATACAGTTTCTTGCATATTTCAAAGCTCAAAGTTCATATCTCCCCTCAGTACTAGATTTTCTGCTTTAATGAGAGATGCTCACATTCCACTCTTCCTACTGTGTCTGTAACACTCTACTGAGGCCAAAAACTTCTTTGTTTATCAGACAAAATCACAGAAAATAATTTAGACATATTTTTATATTTTTTCAAAAGAAAGATTTTAAATTTGAACCAACCATACAACTGGAAACACCATTGCCTAACACAAGCTATAAACAATGAAGATAACTTTTAATATTGAGTGAAGATTTTACATACTTGTGTCAATTAATCTACTAACACATCATTTAGTATGGTTATTGGACATTATTGCTAAGGTTTGTAACTTTCCTAGAATTAATACTAAAAGAATCCATATGAAATCTTTATCTTTTAATAATTAGGTCAGTTTCAGACTTACCTTTATGCCATAAAATTGTCCCTAAATTCCAGCTAACAACAAAGGGCTAATTACATCTTCTCGCATAATCTGATGGTAGTTAATTACCTTTAATACACACTGGGCTTTGGATTTTGTAATTAATTTTTAATACTCAGGATTTACATAGAAAAATTTCAGAACACACATTTCCCATTATACACAGCAATTAACTATTGTAATCCGTGTCACCCTCATATGAATTTCAATCAAGGGAAGTATAAAAGTACTATGAAATAAAGTAAATTTAATCCGTGGGATATGATACATATACTATTAAAGAACAATATCACACTGTTATTGTTATCCACTATTCCTGAACAATTCCAAAGTACATAAAATTTTGAGAATAGTAATATAATTTATTGTAATATGGTATATCAAAGACAAACAAATCTGAGTAGTATAAAATAAGAGATAGGGAAGAACTGAAAGATGTAGAGGGAGGGCATACATAATCAGGATACATTAAATAAAAACTTTCTGTAAAATATATAAGTAAATATTGAATGCATCAGATGGGTAAGAAAGAAAGCCCATTGTTGTTAAAACACTTATTATAGATAACTTATAAAATAAAATTTTAACTATTGTTAAAAGTTATTGCTCAAGAGTAATAAAGATCACTTCAAAAAATTGAGCAATTATACACTAAATCCAATCTCTGAAGGAGTGTTGGAATCTAGAATTGATAGTTAGTTACATACAATTTCTTTATAATTTAGATCATGTTTTGTATCTTGAAACTTTGATTATTTATATTATTATCAGCTATGTGAATATTTGTGTTGTGTATGCATGTTAGAGTGCTGGTGCTCAATAGGCTCAGAAAAGTTTGTCAGCTATGCCTCCAGAGTTGGATTTTTTGGCAGTTATGAACTACCTAATATGGGTGGTGGAAAATAAATCTGGCTTTTGTATAAAAAGAACAGTACATGCTCTTAACTGTTACAAATATTTTTCTGGTCCTAGCTGCCAGAGGTCCAGACCCACAGATTTGCCACCCCAGACCACTTAGCCGCCTGTAGCATCATGATGTTTGGTCTATGGCTCAGGCACATTGCTAGCTAGCTCTCATATCTTAACTCAACCCATTATCATTATCTGTCTGCCACATGACCCATGGCTCACCTGTGTTCCTTTCATGTTTCTTTTTGGGAGGCTGGTCAGTCTGTTCTCACTCTGCCCTCTTTCTCCTAACTATTCTGATTCCCTACCTACTTCTTCTACAATGCCTGCCATGGCCAAAACAGTCCTTTATTTAAAGTTTGATAGGCACAGCATACAGAAAGACATTCCCATATAATTTCCCCGGTGCTGTCTAATCAAAAAGGAAGGTTTCAATTTTTAACAAAGCCAAATTACATATTACAAAATAGCTATCAAGCAAGAATTAGTTATAATATCTAGTCTATTTGTATTTAGCAAAATTAATGAAAATACTCTATCATCTACCTTATCCTTATGAATCTAAAACTTCATATCCAATATACCTTTCAAATAACTAAGAAAAACTATACCTATAACTATCTAATCTTCAACTACATCAAAGACCACAGAAGGATATATTTACCCAAGTAAATCAGAAGTGCAAGCAACTTCCAAAATCTAGAAATGACAGAGATGACACCTATCTGCCTGGACAGTCACCCAAAGTTTCTTTATAAAGTTGGGACATCCATCTTCAGCCTACAGGCCCAGAGTCTTTTTTCATTTCAGGGAAGCAGGAAATCTGCTCTGCCCATTCTGGAATAATTCATCAGTCATTTCTTCTCAAGTCCTGAAGAATGTTTGACAGTTTTCTCTGCAAAGCAGGAACCTTAATGACCATCTCAGCTTGTTCTGCCAAAGTTCAGAGGTCACCTTCCTATGAAACCTCCATGTCCAGTTTAAATAGCATACTGTCAAGCAGTTAACATAAGAACAGGTTCATGTCCAGTGGCTAGCCAATGCCAAAAAGAAACTAATCTCCATATGGAGTTTCTTTGATGCCTATTTTTCTCTTGAAGTAAATTGATACTGCCACAAGCAGACCTGTCTCACTGTCCAGAAAAGTATAAGTTCTTAAAACATTTTAAATGCCATATTCTTTATGTCTTAGAAGTGTTTGAAGATTACCTATCTAATTGAATTATATCTTCGTATACTTAAAAAATCCTAATTAACATAACTATAAATTTGGTTATCATAGCTGACTATTATTCTGCATTTCTTAATTATACATTTCCATTTTAAATAAGTTACATGAACATCATACCTTAAACAAGAGTAGTAAAATATATTCAGCACAACAAAATTTACCTTAAATTTGTATCAGTAAACCAAGTCTACACAAATGCAAAACATTTTGAGATTAACAGCTAGTTTTTTGATTAAAGTAAATTCAATAATTATTTTTAAAAAGATCACTCACTTAGCATATCCCCTTTTTTTCTTAAAAGAGATTAACTATGACCATTAACCATTTATAATGAAAACAAACATTTATAAACAATATTTTGGGAATTTGGGTGTAGTTTTCATTACTACTTCCTGCTGATTAGGGCCGTTGACAGTCTAACTGGTTCTTGAGACTGGATCATAGTCTGCATCCCTGAAGCTGATAGGACCATCTCTTCCCATCAGATGTTTTTTTCAGGAGGTCTTGGTTGATGAAACCATATTTACCTGGAAGCAATCCACAGGTTCTCATCTTCTGTGGAAACAAAAGCAGAACTCTTCCAAAGCAATAAATCCTTAGACACAAATTTCAAAATAAAGATACTTTATAACATGCATTCTTCTTTAACTTAGCAGCTTTTGAAATCCATTGTCTTTCTGCAGTTAGCTCATTAGCAGGTAAAAATTTAAAAGAAAACACAATAATAACCAAAATTCAAATTCTGTGTCTATTTTTCCATCTTTACATGGCTTATTATATTTTTATTACTCTATTTCTCTTTTTTAGAAATTTACTCTACCCTCTTTCTTTTCCCTCTGAAGCCTTTGTACCTTTTTCATATATTGTAAACCCATTTACAGGTTTTTTTTTTTCCTACCTGAATATGCTTTATTGTGAATCCCTAATCATTTTCCAACCAGAAGAGCTTTTAAAATACCCACAGTCTCTTAAAGAACCACATAGTTTTTGCAGATAAAGCTGAATGAGTAAGTTCTTTTAAAGGGGCTGCCAGAAAACAGAGCAGACCCAAGAATTGCTGCTACTAAGAAACCGTTTGCCTCTGTTTACTTTTTATTCAAAGTAAACAGAAACCTTAAAGCAATCACATGATACTGAGTTTTCTGTGAGACTTCAGGAACCTGCTTAGTTGAAGCTAACACTGCCTGCCTAAAGTCCGTGGGCGTCATTTTGAAGGTGGCCCAGAAGCTGTGCTTTCTCTGTACAATGACCCTCTTCAGATACACAATTTGGAAGCTGCTTTGGCTCAGTTTCTGTGATCTAGAGCCCTTTCTATTCTTTCTCTCTTTAGCCTCACGTTGTGATGCCGTCTGTTACAAATAGGTTTCTGGTCCTGGGTACCAGAGGTCCAGACCCACAGACTTGCAGCCCCAGTCCCCTTAGCCACCCGCAACTTCTCAGGCCCCAGAAATGACTCAAACACTTATATTAGCTTCATGCTGTTTGGCCTATGGCTTAGGCACATTGATAGCTAGCTCTTACATCTTAACTCAACCCATTCTCATTAATCTGTCTGCCAAGTGGCCTGTGACTCACCTGTGTTCTTTATATATTTCCTCTTGGGCAGCTGGCTCACTCTGTTCTGACTCTGCCCTTCTCTTACCTCTGCTCTTATTTCCCCGCCTACTTTTTCTATGGTGCCTGTCATGGGCCAAAACAGCTCTTTTATTTAAAGATTGATAGGCACAGCATACAGAAAGACATTCCCACATCACTTAACCACTGAGAAACCTCTCCAATTTCTAGCCAAAGGTTTTAAATATAAATAATTTTGATTAGTTATGTTGACCTAGCTAAAGAATCAGAGGGAAAATGTTATATTACATATTAGAGTAATTATGGATTAAAAATCAGATATGATCATTATTTACCTATCTCAACATCTCAGTATGAAAGAGTAAACACTTTTCCAACATAGGTTCTCCCAATATATACAATTCTTTTGAAATTACTATATTTGAACTTAGTTTAATAGTATAGAAAATAACCTCATGAATAGATGGTATTAATTACATTGATCTTCTATGCACTTAACTCCATAAAATGCATCTCTTATAAATTATACTAAAAATTTTAATCAATATCAAATCCCAGAAAAAAATTATACTATCTTAATTAGTGTTTTATTTTATTCTTGCCTGAATTCACTGCAAGTAATATCAAAGTGAACAGCTTGACAGACTGAGAGGATGGGAGAAATAAAGTTGCACATAAATATACAATACTATCATTTTCACTTAATATCTGAATTCTAAATACAGGCATAGTATTTTTAGCTCAGGCAAAGCATAATAATTTGGGATCAATCAATAGTTTTATTAAAAGGACAATATTAGTAATATAAACTCAACTTTAGAAACCTGGTTAGTTTCAAAGTAAACTAAAATATTCAATTTGATTAATAAGAATTACAAAAACGTCAAAATGTTTCATGGAGGTTCAGTCTATTAGGAACAGTGGCAGAGGAATATGGTGCTTGTTCTGAGAAGTTTTGAAGTATTTCTCTTTCGTGTTATTTCCCTTGAGAGCTTATATAAGTCATAGTAGGTGGAAATCAGCTTACTGTTTCTTCTGTATCTATTGAAATGACCATATTGCCTACATTTTTTTTAAGGATGTGTCTTTATTACTGTTTTTACTTCTTTGGAACATTCTTTACACTCACAAGTTATGTCTCACTATGTAATACTAAGTGAATTTTTTTTCTTTATGAAACTTGATTAATACCTTCTTATGTCTTTGTATTTTATTTATTTGTTTTACTTAGTATTTATTCTTCTCTTATATAATTTACCATGAGTTCTGGTTTTGATTCCTCCACTCCTCCCATTTCTTCTGCTAACCTATGTTCTTTCCCAGATCCATTTTCATCACCCTGTCTCTTCTAAGAAAAGAGCATGACCCCTAGGTAGATCAATGGAACAAGGTAAAATATTAAGACCAGAAACAAGCTCTTCCTTCAATGTTGGAGGAAGCAAAGCAGTAGAAAGAAGAGGGTCCTAAGATTGTCCTCAGAGACACGCCACTCCCACTTTCAGGACCTCTCCTAAAATCACCATGCAACAAATATAGCATACATCAGAGGACCTAGTCCAGGCACTTTCATGATTTGCTATTGGCACTTCAGTCTTTAAAAGCTCCATAGGCCTTTATTAGTTGCTTCAATGGGCCTTACTCTCCTATATCCTTGAACACTCTGGCTCTCACAGTTCATCTTCTCCCTCTTCCTAAGAATTTCTTGAGTTTTCAGGGAAGGACCCGATGGAAACCTGTAGTATGAAGTTTCTAGACCGATCTAGCTCTGAAGTCTGGACCTGCCATGAAGCTGCTTAGCTCTGCCTAGCCCTGATGTCTGGACAAGGAGTCCCAATGTATGAAAGAAACACACAGAATCATATACTATTTCATGTTGTGCTCAGCCTATAGCTCAGGCATAGTACTTGCTAACCCTTCCTCTTAAACTAAGCCATAATTAGCCAAATTGCTTAGTACCTTATTTTAGGGTGGCTTTGTTATCTTCTTTCCTCTGTTTCTGCCTGAATAGCCACCTCCCTCTTTATCTATGCTTTGATTTCACATCTATCTCTAAGATACCCTACCATAGGCCAAAACAGTTTCTTTATTATACAGTGATAATTCACAGTATACAAGAAGATATGCTACATCAGAAACCTCCAACCTAGACTTTCTATCAATCTAATGCTTGGCTGTAGGTATCAGCCCCCAGTCCCACTGGACTCCTAGGAAGATTCTATTTTGACAAATGGACAAGGCACCAAGTATAGCAGAATAGTGTCGGGAATCATTTCATTTACTTCTTTTTTATAGTAATGTTTGCTTTTATCCTAAGTCTCCTGACTACCCGGTCTATGGTTTCTGGTCATGCAGATAGTGTCAATCGTAGGGTCCCTCTCTTGGGATGGGCCTCAAGTTAGTCCAGTCATTGGTTGGCCATTCCCACCAGTTTTCTACCACCCTTACCAAACACATTTTATGGCAGGAATAATTGTTGGTCTAAGTTTCTGTGGCTGGGTTGTTATTCCAGTTTTACCACAGAAGGTGGATGGTTCATACTCTGTAACCTTCAGTCACTAGTTCTCATTAAAGTCACCCATTCAGATTCCACAGATCTTCCACTGTATAAAGTTTCTAAATAGATACAATGCCCATTACATTCCAAATCTAGTAGCCTCTCCTTGTATTTTTTCTCTTCAAATCTCTTGCCTCAACCATATCATACATGTAATAGTAAGGAGTTAGGAATGTAGTTTAGGAAGATGATTTCTTTACAAATGAGAAGAGCTGAGTCGTATCCTCAGAAACTTGTGTGCTAGCTTTTGTGTGTGTGTGTGTCACCTGGACATGACTAGAATAATTTGAATGAAAAAAAAAAACTCAACTGAGAAAAGAATATCTTAATTTCATAAAATCTGGATACTAAGTTTGCTTAATTAGTGGTTGACGGGAGGCAACCTCTAACAATGGTGGATGGGATTGTGATCCTAGTCTATAATAAACCAGACTGAACAAGCCATGTTGAGAAAGATGGTAAACACCCCCACCCCCCATCCATAGTCTCTGAATCAGCTTCTGCTTCCATGTTCCAACTAGTTTTATGTTCCTACCTTTAATGTTTTTAATGGAGTGTGACTTTGGATAGGTAAGCCAAATAAACCTTTTTCTTTCACAGTTGCTTTTGTTCATGCTCTTTTGTCATGCAACATTATCTACAATTAGGACATCCATGTTAATATTTAAGGAAAGATGCTAGGTTATGATTGCAATCCCAATTTAGTAAGGCAGATGTATTATTTTGGGGTTCTGTTGCTGTAATAAAACACTAAAAAATCAAGCTGGGAAGAAAGAATTTTTTGGGCTTACACTTCACAGTTCATCAAGTAAAGCCAGGGCAGGAGTTCAAGGAAGAAAAGCAGGGTAAATGGAGGGTTTCTGGATATAGTTTTCTCTAGACTGTATTTTCTTACACAACCCAGACTCACACATCTAGGAATGTCATTGCCCACACTAGACCAGGATGGTCTTTACCTCACAGCAGCATTATAAATGAATGTGATTCTTTGAAATATTAAAATACACTGCATTCTCAATCTCAGCTCCTATTATATAAATGGTTCAGCAATTCTAATTGAGGTATTCATTCTTTCTCTATAGACAAACTACTACTTTAGTAATAATTTGAATCTCAATGTTAAGTAAATAGTTTTATAATTCTCTTTTGTATTTATTATTTCTAATAAAACAAGTTTTCCACTGCATTTTATGAATGATTTTCTAATGTACAATATCTTTCCATCTTTTCTACTTTCTACACAAGCTAATTAAACAATGGAAAGACCCTTCTCTGAAGCCCTATGGTTCATGCTATTGAAAAACATCACAAAAAAGTTTCTGTGTTCATGGAAACCTAATGACATAAAAGTGACACACTTACATAATTAGCATTTCTATTCTGTGTATTTGAATGCACATATAAATAAAGCTTTAAAATGACTAACATGGGATATGAAATTAAAATATTGGGAAGACTAGTGACATCCTGTTTTATAGAGATAAATTTGGCAAATCTCTCTATATAAAAGCATGTATAAAACCCCCACAAGTATTTATCTTTAATAAAAAAAAGAAAACATAATCTATACAAGAAGAAAGCAAAAGAACACATAAAACATAAATTAACATTTCATATTGTCAGGAACTGAGAACAATATATTGATATTTCTAGTAATATCAGTCTAGATTTATTAAGTAGCTCATAAAATTTTAGGCTTTGTGCTTTTAATATCCAGGTAGTAAATTTGCATCTCCTTCACTTAGATGGAATGGATACATGTGGCATGTTTTATGTGTGTGTGTGTGTGTGTGTGTGTGTGTGTGTGTGTGTGTATGTATATATAAATATACATATATGTATATTGGACTTCACATTAAACTTTTATTTTGTAGCAGCTAGTTCTCTTTTGAGACCATCTAAGGTTATCCTGATCATCTATTCTTCCTTTGTCCCTTATTCTCATTCTGTGTTTTCTGTTTCTGATTACCTTTCCATTTCTAACTTCTAACTGCCTTCTGTCACAATGTAATAGACTTCTATGTATAGCAGTAGAGCCATAGTATAAAATCACTATTTCCACTTGTATAATTATAACATGTTCAAACAGATTGTTTTTTCTTTCTAAAAGTTAGTTGTTAGTTTTATGGGACAAATTTAAGTTTTTTGTGATTGTCCTTTCATCATCTAGCACCAGTTCACATTTCAGGCAATTTTCACTTCATAATTAAACAAACCTATGCACGTATATTGATTTAATCAGGATTGCTACACTCACTAATAAAAATGTGACATCAAGAAGTAGATGCATTTAATAAGCATGAGTATCAAGCTTCTTTATTGCTAAAATTAGATTATATCTTTGTTGATAACATGTATGTACAGTAAGCATTAGTAAGCATTTAATAATGGTAAGATTCTTTATTATGTTTTGCTTAACTGATTGCAGTCTTAAAGTTTCCCCCTTTCAATATTTGTTTAACAAAGATAGTAGAAGTGTATTCACAAGATGATGAACATTGAAATTTATACCAAACATATTTTTAAATAAGATACTATGTTCATAGTCTTTTAAACTTAATTGTAAATAAACTTAATTTCAACTAATAATCTTCAGTAAATGACTTATTGCATCTAAACACTCTTTTTATTGCATAATAATTTTCCAGTTATTTGGCATTATTTGAAGATGACATGCAAGCTCAACTCATTTAAAATACCCTCTCAATACTAATAATCGCCCTCTTTACTTGAATTCCAAATATTTAATGAACTTTCCTTTCATCACTATAATTTTTAAATATTTTACTAATTTAAGTCATGCCAGGAGCATTATTGTAAAAGAAGCCATCTTTACTATTGAAAATATTTTAAATATCAAGATTGACAAAAGAAAAGTAGACAGGTGGTAATTTTAAACCTAGTACTTTATATATAAACAGTTCTCAGTATTATGCATGTGTAAGTAGATTAAAAAGTTTATTATGAACATTGACAGATTAAAAACCAAAGAAGCAAAGTAGCTCACATCTACTTAAAATCCACTCACATTAGAAACAGTGAACTGTTCTCCCTTTATGTTCAGTGCAAGGTTAACTTTGCAACTCACTTTTAAATTCCTACAAATTCTTAATGTCAAGCTATCACTACAAAGAGAGTTTATTATATGTCATGTAAGATAACTGTCTTAAAAATTAATAGTTGATATCTCATTAAAGATAAACTTTTGTACCACACAGAGATCCTTGTTGATGAATGTTTTGGTTACAGACCTTTAAATATATCCATAAAAATTATTTGCTGCATATGTACATATGTAGGTACCAAACATGGGTATAGATAAGAGAAACATTTGAAAATATCTCTATAGAAATATTTTAGGCCTGAAGAATTTTCAGTCTTAATAGCAGTGTAAGTGAACAGACAAACCTAAAAGAATTACAATTACTAAGTGATTGTCCTCCATTTTGTCCAACAATTGATAAAGCATTTGTGAATTTTAAAAATTGGAGTATAGAGAAATACAAGACCCAGTTGTTAGCTTCCTTTTAAATGCCCATTGATTTTTGTGTACTTGAAATTAATTAAAAATTGAGTGTTTGATGCTAGATAATAAGAAATTTTCACCCTATTGCATGTCAGGCGTTGAAAGCCTGGATTTAGGTAAGGACCCAGATGATCGTTTCTATTTTCAACTGAAACTGGAAAAATACCTATTCTGATAATCATTTACTTTCTTTCATTAGATAAAAAAAAAAAACTTACAATCAAAAAATGGTTCCATTTAAGCCTGAATTGTCAGAAAGTAAAACACTGTTATCTGTATACTATGGCTACCAAAATTAGCAAAATAATTTTATCTATAGCGGGCTTTTAGGTTATTTAAGTTGGTTTGTGTTCCATTTTGAAAATAGTTTAGTGAATTAATAACTTACAATAAAGTGGGCGTGCCTAAAAAATATATGTGAGATTCACTGATGATTAATCTGTCTTTTTGACTTTCTAGAGGAACATGTTTACAATGATGTTATTTCTTTTTGATGCATTTTATGCAGTGAACCTGGTAGCACTTGACTGTCTATCTTAGTGGTAAAATGTATAATTTACTCAGTGGGTTTACATTATTACATTTTATCTTTTACTCACTGAATAAATTTTCATTCAATCTTTCAAAGGTACTTCTGTTCCATTAATTTGCTGAATTTATTGGCATACAGTGTTCTCGGCAATCCTTTTTCAGTAAGTGTGCATTGGGAAGTGATTTAACTTTTCTTATCCTGCTCCACACACTCTTCCCCCACATCCATCTGTTTTTGTCAGCATCAGTGTAGCAATTTTAACAAATGCCATCAATGACCTCTTAACACTCTTTGTTCTTTTTTTTTTATTATATTATTTCAGAGATATTTCCTTAGATATTTGTTTATCTTCATCAATTTTACATATGTTCCTTTTCAATAAAGAAAGCATGTTTACCTAATAATATCCTATTTATGTTAACATTTAGATTGTATACATTTAAAATATTTTATTAATTATCTGGAAATCTCACATCATGTACCTTTGTATTTTATATACTTAAAGTATTTTATTAATTATCCTGGAATCTCATATCTTGTAGCTAATCAAACTGTCCTCCTGTTCTTCCCATGTCCTCCCATCTTCCTCCATGAACCTGCTTTCCCCACCAAGAAAAATAAGTCCATTTTGTGTTGTCTACATAATCACGGGAGCACAGTCAGATTTCTTGTGGCCAGCTCCCTAATGAATGATGAGTCTTCCTATATCCTCCAGAAGCCATCACCTTAAGAGAGCCCTAAGGTAGCTCTCTCATGCACCCAAAATACCATCTGCACAAGCCTTCAAGGGGAAGGGACAGTGCCAGATCTCCCATGGATGCTTCACTGTTGGTTCTCTGAGCATTCTTGTCTAGGAAAAGGGTCAGGCCTCATGTGTGTTGTGGGACCAGTGTACAAGGATGTTAACATGGTTTTGGGCAGAAGCTCAGACCTCAGCCATCCCCTGGGCTTTGGTGAATACAAGGGCTGCAGATATCAACACAATCTTTGGATGTATCAGAACTTCTGACTCATTCATGACTCTCAGTGGTTATATGTGTCAGACCCTAGATGTGGCCTCAGGTCACTTACATCAGCTTAGCATCCCAATGCAACCAGAGTGCAAACATCACAAAGACATCAGGCTGCAGCATAGACTGTGCATGTCCATAAGGATCTTAGGTATCATCACTGCCTGAGGTAGAAGCATGTACAATCTACACTAACATGCCATCTGTTAGTATAGTGGGTCGCTGTGATCCTTCAAGAAGGTCCTGTCCAGAAAGTAAAATTTTCATTATCTCAGGTCTCCAAAGTTTCTCAGAAACTCAGAATTTTCTTGGTCAGGCAACTCTGGGGATGAGTCTACATCTTAAAGTCCAGGCTGTGTTCAACATCTCGCTGACCCTACTGGGAAATGACAACATGTGATCTCAGCCCTCTCATGTGTCAACGGTTCTGCCTCTCTCCATAGTGCATGCACCTCTCTGTATTTTTATTTTTCCCAACTCTAAATCACATATTTGTTCTTTGTAGTGGTGTCTGATGCTACCTCTCCACCCCCACCACACGCCATCTGGTCACTTCCTTAGTTTACTAACTTGGCTTTATTTACTTCTTATTGAAAAAGAAAATATATTTCCTTAAACTATATTCTATCATTATTTTCACTCCCACATACTCCCCTAATATTCATTTGACCAACTGCATTAACTTACATTTAAATAAGGTTTCTGCTGTATTCTATTTAGATGTGTTCTAGTTTTATTTCATTAGCTGAAAAGTATGTGTCTTTTTTGTTACATGATATTTATGGCAATATGTGTGTGTGTGTGTGTGTGTATGTGTGTGTGTGTGTGTGTGTGTGTGAACACATATTACAATTGACATGTTTTCACAAATGTTTTGCCTTATACAAGATAGAATTCTGCTTGAAGATAAATATTGACAAGCATACCATCTGAACATGAACTCCTAAACTCTAGCTACTCTGGTCAAAGCAATGTATTTATTATTTTATGTACCTGTATGCTCAAAGGTCTTATTTATTCATTATCTCCAAATCACATATTATCTTTTAAAAATTCTCAAAATTACAGTTACTACATGAGTTAGCCATTGTATTAGTTGATTCATTTACAAAACTGTTAAAGTGAGATTTAGTCCTTTAGTTCAGGAATAAACAATGCAGTCATGATACATAGAAGCTGTGCGTGCCTACAATGAGCCTATATGGTGAATTGTGGATCAGAGAGAAGCTTAATGTATCTTCCCACTTCTTACTCCTCTATACTGAATGATGAATTACTGAAAAGCATCAGTCACTGTTTATGTTGTGTATTCACGGTGGGGGGTGGGTGGGAGGTCCACAGCTTGCAATTAAAACTTCTAATCTAATGGTCAAAAAGATGATCTCGGTTAACATTACTAATTAAATAATAAAAACAAAGAAGTAACATGAATGCTGCAAATGTCTTGTAAGGGAGAGAGGTAATTAGCATTGAGGAAAACACAGAGAATGAAACATTACAGTGATCAGAAATCACTTGTATTATTTGGGCAACTTCTCATCATTTCATCAGAGTTGCCCAAAGCACTTACCTCTTCATAGCCTTTAGGCAACAATAGGTGTTGAAAAACTCAACTCTTGGGGCCAGAACGTAGGCACACCTCTCAGCCCTTACCCTCTTTCAGGACATAGTGGGCAGATGGATACATTTAGACGTAAATTCTGCCAGGACACCTGGAAGAGAAACTGCAGATCTTCACTTATCTCTCTGCCACTTCAAATACAATCAACCCATTCTGTTGCACATTCCCTTCTTCAGCATTAATTGACCCCTATGTCCCCCACCTTCGGTGGATCACAAAGAACTTTGCCTCCAAACTTTTTCCCCCACACCTATTTTTTGTTCTATAAACCCAAATTCAGCTGACACTCCCTGAAAACCAACAAGCTTCTCTGACCAGTAAAGCAAGTAGAGTGCAGATCTTCACCCCTCTCTCCATGATGCCAAAGCCAATCTCCCAGAATGATTCCCAGCTCTCTTTTGGGCTTTCTTCTGTGGTTTCTCTTCTCATGCACTGCCACCTGACCAATGCAGCTAAGCAAATCATCATGGAGTATCCAGATTTCCTCCATTCCTAAGTATCAGCTCCTAGTAGCCAGAAACACATCTTAATTGGAACCCCCAGTTACCAGTGCAACAAAAGATCCAAGAATTCCCCATAAGCAACAAAGAGCTACCACACTCTTCTACTAGCTACAAATGAAACAGAAAACAAGAAAGAAAACAACAGAACAATGACAAAGCCAGATATCAGGACCTGAATTTACAATCTTTCTGATCCAAGGTGCCTAGACAACACCGTGAAAAAAATCAATACAACAGCCAGGACAATACGTCTCCACTAAAGCCCAGTAACCATACCACAGTGGACCAAGAGTATTCTGACACAGCTCAAACACAAGAAAAATACTTTAAAACAGCCTTTGAAACTATAATAGAGGTCTTTAAAAGGAAATGAGTAAATCTCTTTAAGAAATCTCTGAAAGTACAAACAAACAGTGGAAAAATGTGAACAAATAATCATGACCTAAATCTGGAAATGGAATCAATAAGGAACACCCAAACTTAGCAAAGACCAGAATGACAAACTTAGGAATTTAAAGATGAAACAGAGAGACATATTTCACCAAGAGAAAACAAGAAATTCAAGAGATATCTGCCATTGGAAACATGTAATGAAATGGATACAATAGTCAAATAAAATGCTAATTCATATAAAACACTCTATAAAGGCCAAAACTAGAAATAATATGAAAAGAAAGAAACAATAAACTGAGGTCAAAAGCACAGGAATCTTTACAACAAAATTATAGGAGTAAATTTCCCTAACTAAAGAAAAGGATGCCTATCAAGGTTCAAGAAGCATTTAGAATACCAAACAGATTGAAAAGAAAATTAAAGCCCTTGTCACATATTAATGAAAGCACATAATGTACAAAACAAAGAAGGAATATAAAATACTTCAAGGGAAATGATCAAGTAACATATAAAGGAGATGTCTGCAATTATGCCCGACTTCTTAGTAAAGACTCGCCAAATGAGAAGAGTCTCAAAGATGTTTCACAGACTCTGAGAGACCACAGATGACAGCCCAGACTACTATTCCCAGGAAAATGGTTGATCTCCATAAATAGAAAAAAAAGGTAGTTCATGATAAAAACCAAGTTAACAAACCTCTATATAATATCCATCTATAAATCAAGCCTATAGAAGATAGTAGAGACAAATCCCAAAGCAAGAAGACAGTTAACTCCAACCATGAAAACGCAGAATAAATAATCCCAAACCAGTAAATCTAAAGAGAGAAAACGTGCACACCCCCACAAAAGCAAGAGAGGAATAGACAGACAGACAGACAGAAAGACAGTCATACACACACAGAGAGAGAAAATTAAGAACCAATACTGTTCATTTATATCCATCAGTATCACTCAATTCCAGAATAAAATGACAAACTAACAATGGATGTGAAAACAGGATTCATTTTGCTGCATCTAAAAAACATACTTTAAAGATCAAAGATGGAAATCACCTCATGAAAAAGGATGAGAAAAGATTCCAAGTAAATCAAATGCACCCAAGAAGTAAACGGATGGAAAAACATATATCTGACAAAACAGATACAAATAAATCCACTAGTCAGAAGTAAAATTTCACCAAGACAAAATTGATGTATTAACATTCATGCACCAAATACAAGGGCAACCAAATTGGTAATAGAAACGCAACTACTGTTGACCCTCACCCAATAGGAGCAGAAGACTTCAGAGCCTGCTTATAATAATACATAGGTCATTCAGACCAAAACCAATCAGAGAAATTTTACAACTAACTGTTATTTTAAACCAGATCTAACAGATTATGGAATATTGTACCCAAATGCAAAATATCATTTAGTGCTTTGTAAAATTTACCGAAGTCTGACGCAAAGCAAATCTCAATAGATATGAAAATAGTTAGATAACATATCAGACCTCCAGAGATTAAAGATGGCATCAAAACAGAAGTAACAACAAAAAAATTTTACAAACTCATGAAAACTGAACATTTCTTCTGAATAAAAAGTGAATCAAAACACAACTTAGGGCTGAAGAGGTGGCTAAGTGGTTAAGAGCAGTGGTTACTCTTCCAAAGGACCCATGTTCAATTTCCAGCACCCACATGGCAGCTCACAACTGTGTGTAACTCCAGTTTCAGAGGATCTGACAACTGGGCACAGACATCAGGCAGGCATAACACCCATTGCACATAAAATAAAAATAAAATAAATAAATATTTTTTTTTAAAAAAAAGGATTCAAAGTATTACTAAAATAAAATAAGTAAGTAACATTTCCCAAATTATGGAGCACAAATGAGGTGGTTCTAAGAGGAAAGAAGAGCAAGAGTTGCCATAATTGAAGCATTGGAGAGATCACATACTGGTAATTTAACATTGCATGTAAAGGCTCTATAATAAAAGGAGGAAAACACTTCATAGGAGGAGAAGAGAGTAATCATCCAACTATTAAAATAGAAACAAGCAAAATACAAAGAATCAATGAGAATCAAGAGTTGGTGAAAACCCATAAGACTGACAAACCATCAAACTGAAAGTCAGAAGATGAATAGCCTAATTAGCAAAAATTAGAAACTAAAAAGAGAACATATTGCCTGAGTCCACCCCTGGTATGGTTCAGGTCCCAAGTAGGAGGTGTGGAGTTTGTGGAGGAAGGAGACACAATCTGAGAGTGAATCAGGATGGCTGCCACTTTACTGAAAATAAATAAATAGAAAGACTGCACCTTTTATTCTTTATAATTGCACAATAGTTTAGCCACAGGCAAGATTGAAAGCAGATTTAATGCATTTTTCCTGAGACAAAAGAAATTAATTCAGCAAGTATCTAAAGGCCTAATGTTATAAAAGGTTCAATAACTCCAGAAAGCACCCACTTTCTTCAGTGAAGGACCACAAGTTCGTCCAGCCAGAGATAAGGAGAATGATTACTTTTGAAAAGCAGCAACTTTCTTCAAGTCCCCGAGGGAATGAAGACCCTAATCCCAATGCCTGACCTTGGGAAAAAGACTTCTTCTGTGGACCAGACACAGAAGAATCTGCTAAGATTTAAAACAATTTTTATGCCTCAGAAGACGTGATGCAGCATACACATGGAGCTGCTCCCTAATTGGCTTCCTCTGCTTTTTGTTTTACTATGTGGGTCTACTCCCCTCATACACTCCCAAAAGTGAAGGTCCTGATCATTTACTCTTTCCCATTATACTGTACCCATTTTTCATTTCTCCATACTTATTGACTGAACTCTTGCCCTTAATAGCGGCAGGCTCTGATTGGATTGTAAACTTTTCATCCTAGGAGTCAGGTGTATCTAGTTATGAATTCTTTAATTTTCTTGTTCTTGTTGTAATCAAGGAGGCACAAAGAAGATTCCTCTGTCGTCACACTATATGGATACATGGTAACAGCCATTGCTTTTCCTCAAAAATTATTTTGTTTAAAGGTGTTTCCATTGTATACGCTTTCATCTTTCAAAGCATCAAAACTATTTCAAATGAAAAGACATAAGTGATCTCTCAAAGCACTTAGCAAGAGAATCATTTAAAAATGAAAGTAAAGGGGAGCTGGAGAAGTTTGAAGTTGAAATGCTGAAACTTTGTCAAGCAGAAATGGTCACCCTCTACTCTACACTGAAACACAACAGACTCTGAGGAGATCTAGACCATCACCAAAGAGCATTAAAAACCTGTATTCCTCCAAACTGGGAAATCTAAAAGAAATGAATAATTTTCTCGATACATATCAACTAAAAATGTTAAATCAAGATTACATAACCAATTTAAACATACATATATCTCACAATGAAACAGCAGTCATTAAAAGTCTCCTAACAAAATCGACAACAATAAAAACCAAGGCCAAATGTCTTTAGTGAAAAATTCTATGAGAATTTCAAAAGAAAATTAAATTCAATATGATTTGATTATTTCACAAAAATTTATAATAGAAAAAATTATGCAAATTGTTTTAAAAGACCACATTTATCCTGATTTCCAAGCCTCATAAATACCCAACAAAGAGAATTCCAGACCGATTTCTGATATAAACATAGATGCAAATTTTCTCAATATTTGATTGAAATTTATTCCCTCTTCCTTTAGTACATTGTTTTAATTTTGTGGGTTGAGGAGTTTTATTGTTTTCTTTGTTTTGTTGGTGTTGATTTGGGGTTTTGTTTTGCTTTTGCTTTTTATTTTTTGGTTTTTGAAAGAACTTGAAGTTTTTTGTGTGGTAAGAAGGAGAAGATCTGGCAGAATTTGGGGAAAGGGAATTGCATATAAACAAAAGATTTAAATTTAAAAAAAAAATGTTTAAAATAAAACATTCAGAAAAGAAAACAGTGTATAAAGCTAACAAAAAGTTCTGAATCAAGGAAAGTTACTGGCCACAAAGCACAGAAATGTTCCACATCCTTAGCCATCAAAGAAATCCAAATCAAAATCACTTTTATATTCCATCTTACATCTGTTCGAATGACGAAGATCAATAGTACAAATCATGTTGGAGAAAAAACAGGAAAGCTTGGGGACACTTCTCCACTGATGCTAGGATTTTAAACTTGTACAGCTACTATAAAAATCCACATGTTGATTCCTCAAGATCCAGCACACTATGCTCGGGCATATTCCCGGTGCACATTTCATCATAAGGACTCTTGGATGGTTTTTCTGCTCAGGAATTGATTATTTTTCTGCTTAGCAGATTTGACTCTGGTTTCAGAGACAAAGTATGTTTCTCTAACTGTCTCCTTTTGCCTTTTTGGCTCTAATTTCAGAGCCAGGGCATATTTCTTTCCCTGGCTCTAATTCTATGGCAGAAAAAAGTATTTAATAGGCACTAGTTTCAGAGTCAGGATACATTTATTTGGTTCTAGGTTCAGGGATATTGCTTCTTTCACTAGCTTTGAATTTGGGGCTACGGTGGATTTCTTTCATTGACTCTGGTTTCAGAGCCAGGATGGGTTTCTTGCACTGGCTCTAATTTCAGTACCAAGTGAGTTTCTTTGGTTGATCTTTTTACCTTACAATATCTACTTGAATTGTTGGCCAAAGATTTAAAGTTGTTTAAAATCTCAAACAACTCAGGCTTTTTCGAAGACTATAGTTGCTCTCCACAAATTTAAAGTAAGGCCCTGTTATTGAAGAGAATAGCTATGCTATTCACTGAACACAGAGTAGCTGAGCTTGTGCATACATATACTGATCCTCATGTTCTAGTGTTTGTACTTCAGCATGATGCTCTGCCTTTATGGAAAGAAAAAAGCAAATATCAAGCAATAAAAACAAACTTGAACTACAATGTTGTCCTGCCTGCAGGATATGCTACAGCAATGCTGGTTCAAAGCCTGTGGAGTAAATAATTTATATCTAACTTTATGAAAGCTTAATACAAGAGATAGAATCTATACCCAACACTACTTTGTGATCAAGATGCAGAGACTAGATAACCCCAGGTACATAGGGTAAAACCAAATATTATTGTTCTAAATGATAATAATAATAATAATAATAATAATAATAATAATAATAACAAATTTAGTAGTGAAACAACAACTAAAGACATTTCTCTGTACTCAGAAGCACTGTCCTGCTTATCTATCATCAGAGAAGCTTCCTTCTCCATCAGGTAGGAACAAACACAGAAATTCATAGATATTACACAGAGGGTCAGACCTAATAATAGACTCCTAAATGGGATGTCTCTATCAAATTTTGTCCCTTGGTCGGGGCAAAACTAGAAGAATATAGGGATGAGATTCTCTAATTAGTATCTATTTATTATGTAAGAAAAATCAATTTTCAGTAAGAAAAAAGTTATTAGATCAAAGTCTTTCTAAGGAATTAAACAAGAAGAAAACAATATACTTCTCAACCAGTGTTGGAATTTTTCTCTGTGTTAGTTCAAGCATGAAATTTGTCCTCAACTTTCTTCAAGTGCTAACTAGACTAGTAAATCCTCAATGCACTAGGATTTCTGGGAACAATAACAGCTGTTTAAATTGATGAGATGTTTTGAGATTGAACTCTCGTGAATCAGATAGGTTAATGTCATTTTTCTCTAATGCATTTTATTATTTATAAAGAAAATAAGGTTTTTATCTAAAGCACAAAAACCAAAAAACACATGGTTTGTCAAAGAAAATAAAGAAGTAAAAATGTTTCACAATCTCAAAAAAAAATCACAAGTAGCAAGTCCTGAGATTTCATAGATACATAAATTTAGAAAACTCAAAAGAACTCTGTATAAATGTTCAAGGCCATCAGGAGAACAAGGGATACTATCAACAGTGAGTGAGTTCATGATAAATTTAAAGAAAAATAACTGAAAAAAAGCCTATTGCACTGTACAAAAATATACATTAATAAAGACTACATGATATTGTATAAGAATAACTAATTCTAGGAAGCCCCTGCTGTGATTTTTCAATAGACTCTAACAGGCTAGCAAAGAATTTACCGTTTTTGAATAATAAATAGATCATTGACAATCACCCAGTCATTAAAAAGTAAAATGAAAAATAAATAAAGCTGAAGACTTATGTTTAATTACTGATTGGCTGGGTAGTGGTACCTAATGTCTTTGATCTCAACACTAAGGAGGCAGAGGCAGATGGATCTTGACTTCAAGGCCAGTCTGGTCTGAAAAGCAAGATCCAAAATATCTAAGGCTACACAGAGAATCCCTGTCCAAAAGAAAAATATTGATTGGATTGCAGAATTTGCAGTTAGAATTTTAGTGACTTCTTTGTCAAAGCCTTTAATTAAGTAAATAATATTATTTTCAAATTTTTCCATAGAACTCAATTATAAAGTTTTATTTACAAACTACATTTGCAAATATTTCTTCTTATAATGTAACTTGTTCATTATGCTTAGAAAGTAGTAAAATAACTCTGAGAGTAAGCATTTTAATCATATGTAAGTACAGAATTTTATTGTTAACTATATTTTCAGCATAATTATGATAACAGTAACACAAATAAAATTTTCAGAGTCAAACAACAAAATGTTATAATGTCCTTACTTTTAATATAATAAATATCATAAAAGATAGAAATGAAAGTTTTTATGACCATAATACATAAAAACAGAATGAAATATTAGGGTTCTTGATGAAATCCAAATGAAAATTTGGAAGGAATGTCTAGATAAGATAGATATTATTAGAATTCCAAATTCTAACTTATATACAGCCTCCTTAAAATAATGTCACATACAATCAAGATGGCCACACTTGCCCAATTTTAATTTAATGAAAATAATCAGTGTAATTGGAACTAAAATAAGTGAGCACAAAATTATGTGATTCTTCTAGAAATTAAAATTATTCTAATTAGTAATAAAACTTAATTACTAAACAATTTCAATGGGAAATAATATAAAAATAATATTTATTATTTGCTAGATTAAAATGACATGTTAGTAATATCAGAAGGTATTACTTTTAGACTTATTCCTTGCATAAATAGAGCTCACCAATACTTTAAATATAGCATCATCGTCTGCTTGAGATCTTTGGAAGTTACTGAAAAAATTTTCAGTTTGTCAACTAAGTTTTTAAGGTCTCTGTTTAATACTCAGTGTGTCTAAACAGTACACGATCACTTCAAATTTCATAGTTTACACTCAATGTTGATAGTACAGTTTTAACTTTTGGGTTTTGTTTTTTCTAGATGTCCTGTTGAATATTACAGTAGGTCTTTTTAAATGATATTAAGTATATATGCAATTTTAAATATTTTAGGCAGTTTAAATATGTGAATATGGAATGAATAATTAAACTGTGATCCAATCAATATAAATGTTTGTAGTTAATCAACTAAATTAATGAAGCAAGGGTAAACAAAAATATAAATGCCGCAACTGATAGAGATGTAAAAAAGGCATTTAAACAAAGTGAGGAACAATAGCTGATGGCTTGTTTTTGATACAGTGGCATAATGAATGACTCGGACATCTCGATTTTCTACAGTACTTTCTGTTTTCTTCCAGTCCATATTTGTTTAAGAGTTCAGGTGTACATAGCAAATATGACTGCAAACATGATTTTAATGCTCTCCCTAAATTACAAAGGGTGCTATACATATTGACTTATTCCACATAACATGTGTGTGTGTGTGTGTGTGTGTGTGTGTGCGTGTGTGTGTGTGTGTGTATGTGTGTATGTGTGTGTGTGTGTGTATGTGTGTGTCTGTGTGTGTGTGTGTGTGTGTGTGTGTGTGTGTGTGTGTGTGTGTGTGTGTGTGTGTGTGTGTGTGTTCATTTTTAGGTACTTTTCTGGGAACTCTAAATTTGAAACAACCTATTTTCCTTTTTTTTTTTTTTTTAAATTGTATGCTTAGAAGGCACAGTGAATAAATTGAATGTGCAGCATCTGGGATAACAAGACAGTTGAAAGGAAAAATGAATCAAGAAGTGAATAAAGAATGCATAAGAAATGTATCTAAATGAAGTGAGTGATGGGCTTTCATACAAACTGCCATATAAGCAAGATTCCAAAGAAAAGAATAAATAATTTAAATGGCTATGGTGTAAAAATATTACTGTGTTGAAGCACATGCAGTATCTCAAAATCAGCCACTTTTATGTACCTGATACCAATTTCAAATGATTAACCTTCACATTTCAAGGAATTATGAAAGAGTCAATGGGTGTGAAGACAGTAAAGTGACAAGTAGAGAAAGATGGCGTAATGCACTAGACTTCTAGAAGGCATTTTATAAATCATGTGATGCAATGGTGCAGTTAACACTAATGGAGGTGAGAAGCCATGCGAGGATCTAGAAGAGGAGGGAGAAGCCCTAGTACTTGACTTCTGAAATCCATTTGCCCAGTCCCTTGAATACAGGTTGTTAGAGGCACAAACTGAAAGCAAAAGCACAAATCTGTAAACTATCACAACAAGAACACTGGACTTCAACTGGAATAGGTGATAAGCGTGTGGCAAGTAGCAATGGATACTGGTCATATTTAAGGAACCAAAAACATCTAGATTTTCAACATTTAAGGGCTGGCCCCATACCCAACAGGAGATGGCCCACACAAAAGAATTCCAAAGTATTTTTGAAGGTTATTTTTGTATCATATTGGTTTTTTTGTTGTTGTTTTGTTTTGTTTTTTTTGGTTTTTTTTGTTTTTTTGTTTGTTTTTTTGTTTTTTTGTTTTTTTTTTTTAACTTGCTGGTCTGTTCTTCTTAAATTATGGTTTGATTTTGTCATATTAATGTATGGATGTGTGAATGTATGTATGCCATTTGTGCCATTTCTTTTGTTTTTTTTTTTTTTGTTTTTTGTTTTGTACCAATCTATCTCTCTGTTCCCCTCCATCCCCTCCTCCCAATCCCTCCCAGTCAACCTAGCCCCTCCCCATCCCCCATCTCCTCCCTTAGTACCTTTATTCTATCTTTTTCTTGACTTTGCATTTGACTCTATCATTATCTTTCTTTCCTTTATTTGTCTGTTTTTTAAAAAGAGAAAGAGCAGAGAGCTTGAAAGGTCTGGAGATGGAGAATAATCTGTGAGGAGAGGACGGAGGAAAGTTTGTGATTAGAGCATCTTATATACTAATAATTTTATTTTTAATAATAATAATAAAATTATTTTTAAAAGTAGCCAGACTGCAAAATATTTTTGGAAAATTTAAACAAACATGAAAGAGTGGGTCAAACTAATTACCAAGGTATTCTGTTCAAGAAAATCAAGGATGAACATACATTAATATATAGAAAAATAGATGGACCCTGCTCATCAGTTATTGATATGTAGATTAAGGTAGGCAGTGAGAGAGCTTTAGAGAAGATTTCAAGTCCATATACCTTTCCAGAGATGCACACAAAAGTAGAATTAGGGCATATTATTTCAAACTACAAGAAAGATGTGGCTCCACCAAACTATATTTAAAGTAAGAAAATATGACGGAATTATCTAATTAATAAACAAGAAAATAAAATGTCGGACTACAACTATCAGCAAAATATCTGTGCTCTTTGTAAGAATGATGGACCACACTTATATTATCTGTTTATCAACTGTCTGACATCTGTGCCATTTGCAATATATGCGAGTAATAAAAGGAGAATCAATGAGAGTCCACTCATAAAATCATGAGTGACAAAGACAGATCATATGTTAGCCTGAATTTCAGCTTTTTGAGGACTTTCAACAGTGTTTTTTAAGTTGGTCCAGCAGGCTTTATGCCCAGAATGAACAAATAGTGGCCCTTTTCTTCATTTTTTCTCTCAAATATAGGTATCCATTCAGTTATTTTATTGATTTCAGCCAGGGGTAATAATGAAATTTAAAAGTGATTTTTATTTGAATTTCTCTAATGGATAATGATATTGAACACATTTTAAGTATTTTGCACCCATTTATATTTCATCTTTTTCAAAAATTTGTTTACCTTTGTATCCCATTTTTCATTGAATTATTTGTTTTCATAAAGTTCTGAATATTTGTTTTATTTTCTGACATTTTCTAGATGTCCGCTTTCCATCAGATATATCATTGGTATTTTCCTATTTCATTTTCTCAGCTGCTTACTTGTTTGAATACTGGTGCTTTTTGTTGTACATATGCTTTTGACTGTCATGAGATCCCATTCATTATTAATTTTTACTCTTAATGTATGTGCTATTGTTTTTCTCTTTAGAAGTTCAAGCCTATCCTCTTCTTTCTCATCTAGGATATTCAGGATATAAGTTTTTCTATGTTGGGGTCTTTGATCTATTTGAAATTGAGTTTTGTGCAGAGTGATAGATATGGAAATACTTTCAGTTTTCTGTATGCAAATATCCATTTTTATAAGACCTGAACAGGTTGAAACAAGAACACATTCCCAGCAGGGAGAAGGAGGCAAGGGTACAAAGCCTTACCCTAACCAAGAAACTATTTGTAGTTGATACATATTTGGACAGGGAAAATCATTTTCCTCCAATTGAATGTCCCTGTGAAAGTTCCCTTACTAGGAATTACTGGCAGACACAAATGGCTCATTGTTATTCATGTTTGTGTGTGTGTATGTGTGTATGTGTGACTTTGTTGTAATTTTTCTTTGTTGATTGTGATTTTTTAAATATATTGAGAAAGATAAATACATACACAAAGAAGACATCAAGTTGGATGGGTAGGGAAGTGGCAAACATCTGGAAGGCATTGAGGGGAAGAAATAAAATGATGAAAATTACTAGAGAAAAATTAAAATAATAATTAACTTTAAAGAGAAGGGAATAAGATAAATGTTCTCAGTAATCACAAAGAACATTTTTTTTAATTTGACAGTTTTTAATTACAAAAATTTCTTTGATTGAGACTAAAAATAGCATTAATCTATAGATACTAATACATTTATTAGAAAGATTTATGGTTATGTGTTGGAGGCCACTGGCCCCAGCCCCTCTAGGTGGCGTTATTACCTGGTGCTGGCCAACCCGCCTGAGTCGTTAGAGAGCGCATGCGCTTGGTAATCTCGCGAGACTGGTCTGGTTTCTCCGCCTTTCCCGTGGCGTCATGGGATTCTGAACTACGACCAATAGGAAGGTGTTTCGTCTAAAGCAAGAGCCATTTGGTCGTCTTAAAACCGGGTCTTCCTACCTCGTGGTCCCTTCTCCTTCTCTCTCTCTCTCCCCGCCCCGCCGTGCGCACGGACGCCGGCCCAGCTTCTGGGACGCGGGCTCAAGGCCACGTGGCAGATGGCCCGGCCCAGACCACGCTGGGGCCTAGCCTAGCTCTCTGGCTTCCCTTTTCCCCGCTGGGGGCCCGCAGCCGCTGGCTCTTGCGCAGCGGCTCCTGCCCCTCTGTCGGTGTCTCTGCCGGCTCTCTCACTCTCTCCTCCCTCTCCATTTTCCGTAAGCTAAATGCTCTCCCTTAAGATACATTAAAGTTATACTGCAGAAGGATCCTAAATGTGTACCATGCCTCTTCTTGCGGGCGAGAAATAGGCGCGGAACAAGTGGTGCCGGAACCCGGGGATTTACATCGTCTGCACCGCCAGACAGGATTCAGAACTGCGGACAGGTTACTCGGAGAGGTATGTCTGAACTGAACTTTGGTTTGGGACTTTTGAAAGGATTTTTTGAGGCCTTAGTGCTTGCTTTGGCAGTGTTTCTGGTTTTCTTCGTGGTTGTTTTCTGCTTCCGCTGGTAGTGGGATCCCCCCAGTCTATCATAACAGCACCAGACTTCCTGCTTAGGCAGCGTGGTATTGAGATGGCACAGGGTACTCTAAAGAACTCTGTAGAAGAGAAGGCCTGTAGAGATCTGATAGCTAGAGGGCGAGATATCATAAAGAAAGTTCGGGGCAACATGTCAGAAACCGGGAGCCGTGTGAGGTTAGGCGCGCGCCAGAAAAGTGAAAAAGGACCCCCGGTAAAATAAAAGATATGGGGAGTTAGGAATACTCGATAAGTAAAAAGGACCCCCCAGAAAAATAAAAGATTTGGGGGAGATAGGGAACCAGAAACTAAAGGTACGGAAACTTAAAAATAGGAATACTCGATAAGTTAAAAAGGACCCCCCAGAAAAATAAAAGATTTGGGGGAGATAGGGAACCAGAAACTAAAGGTACGGAAACTTGAAAATTTAAATTTAAAGTTTGGCTCCTCGCGGTATGAGGAAAGACAGGGCCTGGGGCGGTTGAGACAAAGACAAACCACGCCCAAGATTCATAGGCAAAAACAGGGCCTAGGTTTTTCTTAGGCGCCACTGAGGCAGCACGACCTATACCTTAAAAGACAGAGGTGCCGGTATGGGTTCCTCAGTGGCCACTGACCTCTGACAAGCTTAAGGCAGTGATTGAGCCTGTTGTGGAACAGCTTGCTAGAAAACATATTTTTAAGCCCTCCACTTCTCCATAGAATATATTAATTGGCTTAGACCTTTTTTGAAAATTCCCACTGCAGATTTAAAGCCTTTGTTTGATGTTTCCTGGAAAAATTGATAATCATCCTAAATATCCTTTGTTACAGTTTGGCTTATCACCCTGTGGTATATCCACATGTTACTTCCTCAGTGCCTTTAAAAGATGGCTTAACTGTATATACAGATGGCTCAAGAAATGGAAGGGGTGCTTATATTATAAATTCACAGACATTTTTCAAAGATTTTGGTCAAAAATCACCCCAGATTGTTAAATGTCTAATTGTGTTAGAAGTTTTACAAAAGTTTGATTGTCTGCTTAATATTGTGTCTGGTCAAAAATCACCCCAGATTGTTAAATGTCTAATTGTGTTAGAAGTTTTACAAAAGTTTGATTGTCTGCTTAATATTGTGTCTGATTCCCATTATGTGGTAAATGCCTTTCAGTTACTTAAACCCAAGAGGCATTTCACCATTACAAATATGGCAGATAGATGTGACACATGTTCCATCCTTTAAAAAGCTTCAATTTATACATGTTTCTATTGAGACCATACATGTTATTCAACATTGCTTAAAGGCATAGAGCGCCTGAGGTAAACCAGCTTGCCTCAAGACTGATAATGGGCCAGCTTACAGCTGTTGTATTTAGTTTGCGGGTCCCATGCCCCAGAGGTCTCGGATCCACAGACCTGCCTGGCGCCGCTTATCTGCCCGCCGTCCGACCCACAGACCTGCCGTGCCAGACCCCTCAGCTGCCCAGCCGCCCAGGTCCCCAAAAATAACTCAGAGGCTTATATTAAGTTCATGCTGTTTGGCCTATGGCTCAGGCACATTGCTAGCTAGCTCTCATATCTTAAATCAACCCATTTCTATTAATCCACGGGCCACGTGGCCTCGGCCCGTAGCTCACCCGTGTCTCCTTACATGTCGTCTCTTGGGCGGCTTCCGCGCGGTCTGCTGACTCCACCCTGCTTCTCTACCTAAGCTCTGATTCTCCTCCCACCTATTCTACGTACCTGCCATGGTCCAAACCAGCTCCTTTATTTAAAGATACAGCACTCACAAATGCATTCCCACATACAGCTCCCAAAAATTCGCCCAATTTTGTGCACAAATACAAGTGACACACCTTACCAGGTTACCATACAACCCTCAAGGACAAGGCATTATTAAACGTGCACATCAGACCTTAAAATCCTATTTGTTAAAACAGAAAGGGGGAATATAAATGGAAAGGCCCGGATCCTATTTTAATAAGATCCCGGGGAGCTGTCTGTGTTTTTCCACAGGATAAAAAAAATCCAGTTTGGATCCCAGAGCTCCTCGCCTTCTCCAGTTGATGTGTTTGGTGACAGCGATAGAAGATAATGCCCACCTTTTCTCTCTGCCAATGCCGGTGATGTATAAAGATTTAGACATAGCTTTAAAGAAAATAGAAGTTTGGGGTTAGAGAGAAGTTTATGTTTTAGTTAAAAATAGTTCAGATATATTACTAAAAAATTTCTCGGCAGCCTGACAAAGGAAACAGAGTTTAATAAAACCAAAATTGGCTTCCTTTTGCTCAGGCAGGCCAGATAAAAATTCAATTTTACCATGTAACAGTTGCCAATCCAAAAATATAGGTTGGGCCACGCCTAAAATATTTTCATTTTCTCCCAATTTAACCACCAGTTATTTAGATTGTTAGCAATGCTTCAGAAATTATAGATAAATTGAGATACAAATTTGATAATTGCCTTTATGCCTTATGCTGAGATACTCAGCTTTATTTCTTTGCAGTAGTGACCCACGTGCCACGAGTCACGCCCATATCACCGTGGCCTCCCAGTAGCTCACAACTATCTGATGCACTTTCAAAAATAGTGCAGACTGCACAGGCGGTTAACAAACTGTCCACCTCAGTAATTGGCACAATTGAGGTGTGAGCAATAACTTGCTGGCTTATACATAACCTCTATTCAATATAAAAACTTTACAAAGACAACTAATCTTTCGAAAAGCCTCTCTCAATTTTCTTACAGAATTGGTCGTCTAAGTTTGAACAGACCCTTCGTGACCTGCAAGTGGCGATCGTCCAGGCCAATTCCACTCGGCTAGACCTGTCGCTGACCAGAGAGCTCACTCCATAAATCCCCTCTTCTTCCCCTACTCCAAAAAGTGGGTGGGGGTGGATATGTCTGACCTAGCCTTTTGCGGAGGACTAGTCATTCTTCTCTAGACGGTTTGTAGGTTCAGAATCCAAAGTCCGAGAAACAAGACAGTTTCGGCTCAAGCCTTAATGGCTCTAGACTCAAAAACCTCGATAGAGGTATGACTAATTATGTTAAAGCAATAGAGATATTATGGCTTAGACAGCTCCTACACACCTAGACTGCCTTGTCTATTGCACTAGATGGAGCGTTCAGCCCGTGTCCTAAGAGGTATGCTGAGCCAAGGGCATCGCATGGGACATACCTATGTCCCGAGAGACACATCATCCTGCATAAGGGTATCTGTCTTAATTCCCTTCCCAGCAAAAGGCAGAGGACAGGCTGGGGGCATCTCGATCTGTCGAGGGATTAGGGGTGACCCCCACGCAAGTCCACGATGTATTCTGGGGGATGATCACTGTCTCCACCCTCTTTTAGGACTTCCTCGTTGCTTAATATTTGAGAAGGGTGAGATGTTGGAGGCCACTGGCCCCAGCCCCTCTAGGTGGCGCTATTACCTGGTGCCGGCCAACCCGCCTGAGTCGTTAGAGAGTGCATGCGCTTGGTAATCTCGCGAGACTGGTCTGGTTTCTCCGCCTTTCCCGTGGCGTCATGGGATTCTGAACTACGACCAATAGGAAGGTGTTTCGTCTAAAGCAAGAGCCATTTGGTCGTCTTAAAACCGGGTCTTCCTACCTCGTCGTCCCTTCTCCTTCTCTCTCTCTCTCCCCGCCCCGCCGTGCGCACGGACGCCGGCCCAGCTTCTGGGACGCGGGCTCAAGGCCACGTGGCAGATGGCCCGGCCCAGACCACGCTGGGGCCTAGCCTAGCTCTCTGGCTTCCCTTTTCCCCGCTGGGGGCCCACAGCCGCTGGCTCTTGCGCAGCGGCTCCTGCCCCTCTGTCGGTCTCTCTGCCGGCTCTCTCACTCTCTCCTCCCTCTCCATTTCTGTAAGCTAAATGCTCTCCCTTAAGATACATTAAAGTTATACTGCAGAAGGATCCTAAATGTGTACCGTGCCTCTTCTTGCGGGCGAGAAATAGGCGCGGAACAGTTATGTACCCATTTATCCAAGTACAGTAGTAAGGCTACTCAAGATATGTGGAAATAATGAACATCTCTCAACATACCACTACCTGTAAAATTCATGGAATGATGTGTAAGCTTGTATGAAAAAAATTAGGTATCAGATAATAGGGATAAGGGCTACTTAAGACTGGCTATTTAGTCAGAGATTAAGAACCAGCCCTATGATGACAACTCTTTCCTGATCTATGAGCTATTGCTGAATTCTCTGAAAAATGTAGATATTTTCTTCAATTGCATGCTATAGTATGATGAGAAATATCCCCAATAGGCTCAGATATTTGAGTGCTTGATTCCATCACTTGGATGTGTTTTAGAAAGATTAGAATGGTTGATTTTGTTTTAGAAATATGTCAATGGTTTCGGGATTTGAGAATTTAAATCTTTCTATTTCTGGTTTTCTCTCTGCTTTGGGCTCATTGTTCAAGATGTGAACCCTTGGTATCCTTTTCCTGCTGACCTGCTTGCTTCTTGCTGCCATAACTATCCATCTTGATAATGGAGTCTTACTACCACAACTATTAGCCATAATAAATTCTCTCATCTTTAAACTTTTGGTCATTTTTTATTAAAAAACAACAGAAAATGAACTAATAAAGAAGTCACTGGTTACCTCAACATGCCCCAGAGTCTCAAGCAATTGCAAATTCATGGCCATACAGAAAGTCATAGTCAAACTCAGTAAAAAATAGAGCAAATAAAAATATGTCAATACAGGAAAGGGACATCGGAAGAGAAATAAAATGTTGAGAGAAAAATAAAAGGGTGAGGTAATACACTGCATGATCTAGAAAAGTAATATCCACAGGAGATCATCAATATGTTCCTCATAACTCAGAGTAGAAATATTTGGAAGTAATATTCTCATATAAAGCTTACTTTAAGAATGTTCTAATATTGAAATAGAAAGTAAGAAAACCTCAAGTATTTGAAGTACATTATATGTCATCCCATCTATATAAATTCTTCAGCTTTATAAAAATGAACATGGAACAACCAAAATATCAGATCTTCAATCTTATGTTAATATTGCTGCTATTAATATATTAATATATTACAGTTCACAGATTATTTAGTTTCTAATACTATTGAGAGGATTTGTTTATATATATAACCTTGGTCCTAAGGTCTTCCCTTTAAAACTAGCACACTAAGCTAACTTTGACAGACGGATGAGTTAAGTATGTCTATTGCTCATCCCTGTGACTAAGTTACTAAACAAAATTTCCATGAAAAATAAGTGAATTAAAACATGTTCTGTTCTCTATTAGAATGGCAAATAGATTTATCTCTTTTTTTCATATTCACTATAATTTCTTAGGAGTCAGTTAAGACAAATAACCTATTAAAAGTATGATATATTATTTTGAGTAAAACAAAAACTAAAGATGAGGTATATGTGTTAATTTAACCAATAGAGAAACAAAAACCCTACTAGGTGAATTGTCACCTTTTTAAAGGAATAATCTATTAGCTCATCTTTTTTCTGTGCATACATGTTCTGAAAATAATGTAGCACATTTTTTATGGGTAAAAGATACAAGGGCAAACTGTTATTATTCTCTGTAAACAGAATTTTCTAGCATTATTCATGAGATTACTACATCTGGCCAGGTAAGCATGAAAATATCACTGCTATATATTTTATGCCACTATATACAAATTCTCAGTGGTCTAGTCTATACTGAGTTATAAAGCCATACCAGATGATCTGACTGTTTGCAGACATTATAGTGTACACTTCACAGTGTAGTGTATTTCTCACGGAATTTCAGCACTCTTCCTATGTGACTTCACATTGATTTTTTACTCACAAATTACAGATTTATATTTAACAAAGAAAATGTACAATATCAATTTAAAACTTTTCAGCTGAGAAAAGAGAAATAATGTATAGAAAGCGGTTAAAATATGTGACATAATATTGGTATTCAATAAACTATCCATTACTTCTTTCTGGATACAAAGCACAAATTTCATTGTTTAATGACAAGAACTGTATAGCTACATCAAAAAATTTCAATTTTAATGCAGTCACTTAATTGGTATACCAGTCTTGAATAAATGTATGGTTAAAATGTTATATAAAACATTTTAAAATGCTAGTGAGCAGAGTTTTGATGAGATACTTTCTAAGGAAAGTAGGATGCAGCTGTGGCTTGAAGGTTTCTTTGCAATATGGAGTAATTAGGACTTTTTTCACTTCATTTGCTATAAATGAGACACAGTAATTGATGGATTCCCTTTGTGTACAAAAAGGAAGTCTCTCAGATACTTATTGAACACATTCAATGCAGATTCAAAATTAAACTAGAAAAAGTAAATATTTAACTTCAAGACAAATACCCCAAATATTTATCCTAAGAAACTCAGTCTGGCAAAATTAGATGTCTTATCATCTTGACAGTAGGTTTTAGCAAACACTCTGCATTCACTAAAGTCAATGTTCTTTTAGTATCTTAAAATTGTATTGGGTCTTAAGCTTTCTTTCTTAAAAAGATAGAATTTATAAGCTAAGCTTACTTTGTATTTTATTATATTGTTTCAAATTGTTTAAGCACAACAAATTAAAAATATTTAAACATATGAATTAAGAATATATTTTCTACATTATGAAATCTTTTGTGTTTTTTCTAGGAAAAAGAAGACAAATAAATCAAATATAAATTTATTGATTATTTGAGCTTATTCATTTTATTACTCCTATGTTTAATATACAAACAATTAACAAAATAAATATAATAAACAACTATATAATTTAATTGTAACTAATAAGTACGGTAGTACATATCTTAGTTTACCTTTATGAATGCTAATATTTACAATTTGTAAAAGTTAGTGAATTGTTGTGGATTAATTATCACCTGAGCATGTATTTAAATTAGAATTTTGCAGAATTTACAAAGAACATTTGAAATAAAATTTCTTGTATGAAGAAATATGTAGAACGAGTATTCAAGAGTTTATTTTACATTTCTGAAATATGGGAAGTAAACACAAATAAGAAGATGAAAACCCCTAAGAAATCCTCAAAGGGAAAGCCATATGCTTAACTTCCTCTGAAGGGCTTAGAAGGGGATGATTTTCACGTTAAGCAAATAAATTTCAGCTCTCAGATTATTTATTTGTCATGTTTTCCAGTTTTTATAAAGATTTATTTCAAAAAAGAGGACAAAAAATACAAGAAAATGGAAACACAAAGGAATTGTTTCATTTTATAATGCTCAAAATGCGAAGAAACGAAGCGTGATAATTCAATTATTTATTAAATAAATAATATGGATGGGAAAGTGAGAACAGAAACTTAAAGTCATTGAAATCAGAAATACCAACCAACTTTGGAGGAAAACATTAATTCAACGTCTGCTGTGTGTAATCACGAACACTATTTAGCGTTTACTCTTTATTAATAAGTTATGTATTTGAATGATGAGATACTTGTGTGACCGTATTTCAGTTTTTTTAATAGACTTTATAGTTCAAAAAATATCATAGTCATAACACACACTATGTTAAAGCTTATTTAAGGAAAATTTGGGCGAGCTAAAATAACTGACAGACCCTAAAACATAGTGTGAACTATTTTCTTTTTATTTCTTCTTCACTCATAAAATATATCACAACAGAAGTTCCCCCTCTCTCCTCTACTGTAAGAGCACATCCACCTGTCCCTTACCAGAAAAGACTAGGCTGCCTAGGAGATATCAAGTGAATGTAGCATAACAAGATGCACTAGGGCTAGGCAAAACCTCTCAAATTATGACTGCAGCAGGAAAGCTAGGATGAAGAAAAGTATCCTAAAAGCAGGTAAAGGAGTCAGAGACCCACACACTTTCACTGTTAGGAGTTTCACAAAAACTCAAGCTAAACAAACATGACATACTTGCGGAGGACTTAGTACAGACCCATGCAGGCTTCATGATTGCCACTTCAGTCTCTGTGAGCCAACTGAGCCCTACTTGATTCTCTAGGTCTTGTTCATGGGAATCCTCTGGTTCTCACTCTTCTTCCTTCTCTTTCCCCTCGTCCAGTCTGGCCTAATATTAAGCCGTAGGTCTTTGATTTGTTCCCAACAGCTATTAGTAAAAAAATTCTCTGATGCCAACTAGACTAGTCACTGAACCATGAGTATAGCAGATGTGGAAATAATTATTTCCTTGATTTTTATTTATTGGCCTAGTTTTGCTTAGTTCTCCTCTAGGTCTCTGGACTCTCCAGATACTATAACCTGACTAATAAGGGAGTGTTGGACATGGGCCCCTTTAGTATATATTTTTAAAGGCATTTTCTAGTGTTTGATAAAAGAAACAAATTTGGAAAAATAGAAGCCAGCAACAAAATTATTAACAGACCTCGAAATAGTAATACTCTACTTCATATGGAAATAAAAAAAAAAAAACCAAAAAAACAAACAGTCTTTCCAAAATGATCATTAGCTATACTATAGAGCTTCAGTAATAAAAACATCTTGGTATTATCATAAAAACGGACAGATGGATCAGTGGAATATAACTGATGACTCATATTAATCCAACACCTATGAACACCTGATTTTTGACAATGAAGCCAAAATATTCAATGGGAAAAAGTATCTTTAACAAATGGTGCTGGCATATATGGACATGTAGAAAAATGCAAATGGATCCATATCTATCACTCTGCACAAAACTCAAGTCCAAGTAGATCAAAGACATCAACACAAACCCAGTTACACTGAACCTGACCGGAAAAAAAAAAAAAAAAAAAAAAAAAAAAAAAAAAAAAAAAAAAAAAAAAAAAAAAAAAAAAAAAAAGTTGAGAATCATGAGAACCTGAGGAAAATTCCCAGAAACATATTTAAGGATGTGAATAATCATGTGTGTTCTCCTTAACCCAGAAATGTGGCAACCAATGCCAGTAGGATGTCTGGGGCTTGCTAGATGTGAACCTAACTCAGAGTTCAGTGACCTCTGCTACTCAAGAAAATAAAATAATGAGTGATATGTCAAGAAACCCTACACTTTCCTAAAATTTCACCGTATACATACTCCTGTGCATACACAACCCACACATATACAAACAAAAAATCTAAAACCTGTCTTAAGTATCAAGAGATAACAAAATGCTGTATCATTTAAAATATATCAATCTATTAAAAAACAGTTTGTAAAATACAGACATTTTGTTATTGAGAAACAGAAGTATAAAAATTGTATATCGTAACAGCTACAGGTATCTTCTATGACTCCTGATAAACTAAGAGAAGGGGACCACAGGCCAATTTACTTAACTCATTTCATAGAAAACATGCTTGGTAAAAGACAGCATTTTGCACACTCCTTGCCAAGCTGCTGTAGAAATAATCCTCGGAGTGAGCTGTCTGGGGATCAGCAGGGAAAGTCACTGTTTCTGTTTATATATCACTACTAAAATTTGTTAATAAAGCTATTCTTGTAATATCTTGAGAAATATATTTTTAAAAGCAATGTGTATATACTTTTGAAAACAACTGACTAGTGTAATCAAACATTCTAGTTTATTAGTTTCCTAGGTACCTTGAATCATGTAATGAATAACATTATATGTCAGATATCCATATACCAAAAATAAAAAAGTGATCGTACCCTTAATAATATTTAACACAATTATACATCTGTAAAAGATTTAACTTTCACACAGCCAACACTAAGACCAAGAGTACAGAAAAATAATTAAATAATTAAATAAAACCATTATGCTTGAATCAATAGCACGTGTGATTCAATATTTATATCATCAGTATAGTTAATTGATTCATTTGTTTATAACACAGACTTTCAGAAAGAAAAATTTCAGCCAATATCAGCATGAAAAGAATGTTTTAACATTTCATTTAAAAGTTTAAAATACTATTTCATGGTTATATTTTTAGTTAAGAAAATGTCAACTAAATATTATCTCCTTAAAAATGATTTTGATGGGGCATAATAGACACTCAAATGTTAAGAAAATGCTGTGGACTACCAATAATCCATAATCATAATTAAACTATTAATGAGAGACTAATAATTTGTTATAGCCAGATTATAATTATTTGGCCTAAAGATTGACAAAAATATTATTTCATTGCAGTGAATTTTAATAGAATATTTTAATACCTAGCAATATCACAAAGAATATAGCATAATTATGATAAAAATTTATAATTTTGAATTTATAACTACTAAAAGATTAGAAATCTCACAGCCTTTGAAACCCAAGCAGAGCTTAGGGCAAAGACACCGTTACACATGGATGGCAATCTTTCAGAGCTACCTACATATTGCTCTGTACATCAAGACCTCTATTCACAGTCTATAAGCTCTGTCTGCTGCCATATAAAACAGTCTCTATTGCGAACTGTAGTCTATGACATTCTGTGTGTTCTACCTATGATGTAAAAAACTCTCTCTGTCTCTCTCTGTCTCTCTGTCTCTCTCTCTCTCTGTCTCTCTGTCTCTCTCTCTCTCTCTCTCTCTCTCTCTCTCTCTCTCTCTCTCATCTCTCATACACAGGTACCAGTTGTACAAATTTTTTTCAGCAATACTTGTTTACTACTGTTCCTGAAAGTAACCTCCACCAAAGAGCTTCTGCTTAATTTTTTACCTTACATCTGGGAGACAACTGGGCTACATATTTCTTTTCCCAATGATTTTTACTCTTTAGAAGTTAGCTATGGTCTCTCTTTTTCTGCCACACTTTTAACTTCAGTTAGGCGTGAAGACACCTGTATACATGTGTAAACTATAATTTTATCTTTTACTTTCCCACACTACATTGCATTGTTTCTCTTTCCAAAGACCAATTCTTATCCTATATTGGTAATTCTACTTATTTAGTAGTGTCACATATTTTTAAGCAAGCACTAATTTGATCATCAGACATATTGTTCAATTTCTCCTTGCACTAGAGTATGAGCCTGAGGGAAGAAAGTATTGCTTTCTTCCATACGTTGGGTTTATATTTAAGGAATACTTGTGTACAAGATCTGCCTAAAACCAAAATAAAATCCTACAAAAACAAAGGCTACAAAGAATAATTTTAGAGCACATAAGAATAATTATATTTAGTAATTCTAAAACTACAAGTTATTCTGGAGACTACACACTTTCTGGACATATTTTTTCACTCATTTTCACATTTTTTGTTTCATGCTGAGGCTAATGACTATTTTCTTATAACTATTATGATATATGATACGATTTTTTTTGAGTTTTGAGTTTTTGTGGGAAAATCAATGAATTGCCTAAGCTGATACTTAACAAGAGCCTATGTTATCCAGCAATTTCCTCAACAATGAACTCTCAAATAAGTTCATGAGTTATGAATTTAGTCAGTTGCATTTTTCTGTCATTTTTGTACCCACTAGCATGCATAAACAATATATAATAGTGACTAGAATGCATTTTCATGAACACATTAATTTGGTTGCTTGGAAAGTATAATTTGCTTACCTGAAGGGAAATATACTCATCCATAAATATCAGAAAAGTTTCTATTACCTAAGAGGTGACTGACTCTCAGCATCTCTATTTCAATATCTCTTCAATGTCAAGTTGTCTGGAGCTGTAATGAACATTGAATTAATATAATTACTCAGGAAATAGTCTATGACTTTTTACTGGCTTAAGCAATATAGAGATACAGCACTGATTCAAGTATTTCAAGGTAAACTTAGTGTTCTAGCCATGTGCTGAAACCAAAAGCCTTATATCACATCATTAAAATTAGTATTGTGCTGGCAACTAGGAGTTCAGAAATTATAGCTAACTCTTATTGAGCTTTTCACGTGTCAGTCACTGATTTAAGTGCTTTCTTTCCCTTAATTGACTTTGTCCTCATAAAAAAGGATAAGTGTTTACTTTTTAAATCAGTTCTTTAGTATTTTGCAGAATGCATTTTATTCATATTTACCTCATCACCCAGCTCCTCCAAGATATATCTATTTCTATATCCAACAAAATTTATCTTTTGTTTTGTGCTGTTCATATATTCTTGGACATGAGCTTTACACTGGACCATGATCAGATTACAGGACACTTCATTTCTTTTAAATTATATATTTAATTTATTGTTATTATGATACAATATTCCCCCCTCTTTTCTTCATTTCAAACCATGTTATATGCTCTCTTTGCTTTTTTGTGTTTTGAATTATTTTTTTAATATAATATATAATATGCAATTTACATGTTATTTCTAATTACAAGATATATTCTTATAAGCCTGCATATTATTACTTGTTTATATGTTCATGTGATGACTACCTCATATTGAATAAGCAATTGAGGTGCTTTTTCACTATGAAAGAATATTTCTTCTTCTTTCAACATTACTTGATATTCTCACTTCTTTGTCTAGGATTGATGCTTCCTGGACTTTTGCCCACCCACGTTTTTTGTCTTTTTTTCTGGAGGTATTACTGTCACTGACTCTAAATTCTAATAGAGAGGAATAGTAATAAAAAACATCTGTAATCAATGGAATGTAGAAAAGGTGAAGACATATATGCATATAAACATCTGATTTTTAATAAAAAGTCTGAAATATATGCTGGAAAAAGATAGCATCTTTATGAACGGTGGTAGTTAGACTACATGTCTGTATGTAGGATGTGAATCAATTTATATTTATCACTCTGCACAAAACTCTATTCCAATCGCATTCAAGACACCAAAATAAAATAGGACACACTAAAACTGACAGAAGATTAAGTGTGGAACAACTTTGGCCACATTAGGACTGCAGACAAGATTTTCAACAGAATAATGATAGCACAAAAACAAAAAAATAAGATTTAATAAATAGAAATTCATGACACTTAAATTCTTCTGTAAATCAAAGCAATCTATCAACTGGGCAAAATAGCAGCCTAATAAATAAGAAAATATTTTTGCCAACTTCATATCTAAGAGGACTAATACTCAAAATATATAAAGAGCATAAAGAGCTAGATATCAAAAGACAAATAATCAATTAATAAATTAGGTAGAGACCTAAACAGAGAATTCTTAATAGAGAAACTTTTTATTTTGTGGGGGGGATTATTATTCTATCACATCTTCATCTGATAACTGAAAATACTGCTTTAAATACACAGATTATGTATTGAATGTCTTTATATTCCCTGTAATTAAATTTTTAACATTAACATTGTTACATTGTGTTAACAAAGCAGTACACACTGTAATTTCATCATCTACCCTTAGGTTTGTACTCAGGAGGAATACACATAAGAATAATAAGTTCCAACATATCCCCAAATTATTACTGACAGCCAAGCCAAGATTCATAACAGACTAAAAAATACCAAGGGAGTTTAGGAAAACTTGAAAAACATAACCAGAAATAACAAACAAGCATTCTTTCACAGTCACCCTTACTTGAAAAGCATGATCACACACTGTTTGATATTTAAATGCACAATGGACCATGCAGATGTTGAGCATACATACAGTTGTCTGTGTTAGAGCAGAAAGATACATCTTACTAAGTGAAAGCACAATAGAGGATGAATAAAAGCCACAGAAGGAATAAACTTCACAAAACAGATTTGCCATACGTATAGCAAGCACACTTGAGAATCTTCCTCAAATGTTTTAAAATAGAACCACAATGAAGTGGTCTCCACCAACAGTAGAGAGTGAACATGGTAAGCAATTTACTTTCTTGGAGGCTGTGATGAAACATAAATGAAACATGATTTCTTAATCTAAATACATCTGTGATATTTAAAGTTTTTACCTAATGGTTTACATGAATAGGGTTTTCCTCTTCTATGAATTTGACTTATTTCCTGACTTCAAAATGTTATAAATAGGCTTTAAAATATTTACAGTACCAGAGACATATCTGGTAAGTTAATAAATACTTATTTCCAGGACAAAGTTTTGATTTTTGACTTCTTGTAATTCCTGTTATAACAAAATTCAAACATCTAATGTTCTCAAGAATCATAATGCAAATTCACATACCCACACAAATACAAACAGCTATCACATAATTACAATTAAAACAACTTTAACAATTTTAATCATATATTTTTCCCTTGTAAGCACTTATTCCTGTAATACAGGTGTTCAGGCATGAAATAGCTTACAGAGCTTTCTCATGTAACAGTGAGGAAACATGAAGGCTTACAATCAGAGAAATTAATCCTTCTAAGTTGGCAGTCTCATTTGGGAAGATTTGGGAAATGCTGTGCTGCTGGAGGAGATACGTTACTTAGAGTATTGGGAAACTACACCCACATACCATTTCTAGTTTCCGCTTTCTACTTTGTGCCTCAGGCTAAGGTTGTGAGAACTTACCCTCTTGTTTTATCTGCCTTGTCTTACACTTGTTGCCAGGCCACACTTTCTTGGTGATCCTGTAACCCTTTGGAAACCAGGGGCAAATTAAACTCTTTATAATTTATTGACTTATTCTATCATACCTGGATCCAACTTTTTCTTTTTCTTTTTTTAAACAAGAATCTTGATCTACAACTGATGGCTTGGCTTTGAACTCACAGAGATAAAGAGTGATTTTTGCCTCTTTAATGCTGGCATAAAAGTCATGATCCAGCACTTCACAACCTTCGAGGTTAAATCTTTGGCTTGGCTCTACCCTCTGAAGTTCAGGCAAACTTTATTAGATATACTATATATCACCACAAAGTGGTGTAGGTGGAGCTGGGAAAATAGGAGAGGATAATCTATTTTTTTTAATAAAGAAGCAAAAATATAGAGTTCAAAATTTTGTAATTTTAATTAACAAAATTCTTTAAAGGAATTCAGTTCCCAAGTATCAAGATATCACTTAGAAGATTGCATCTGTGGATCCATATTTCATATGTGTCCCCCTTTCTATTTAAGTTTATGTTAGTATAATGGGTTAAAACCATTGGAACCTTTTTTTCCGTAACTTCTATATACCCCCTATGTCCTGCTTACAACTTACTGTACCATGAAAACTATCTTGTTGTGGTGAAGATCCCAAGTTAATCCAACATTTGTTTCTCTATATTTTATAATTTAAGTATTGGCAATAGGATCCTACTATTAAGTTCTAGATGATAACATAGACCATCAGCAACAATCTGTAAGTTTAGGTTCCTATGGGAGTTCACTGGCCAACACTTCCAAAATAAACAGATCATTAATAGTTTAGTGCTTTATCTTTGTTAGTTTCTGATGTCTGTTAAGGTTATAAGTGATACTATAACTTCATTTGTAATCATTATTATTCTGCACAGTGGAGATAGTATTAAACCATTAAATCGCTCCTAATGAGTAGATGTGATAATTCTAGACTAATGAACTTCAAACCCTCACACAAAAAAACTTTCCTTGCATTTCCAGAAGATAGTGTTTAACACACTAAATTATAGAAGTGGGGGGCAAAAAGACGACCGACCAAAGGTCATTAGGAATATTAATAACTAATAATATTGAAGATTGCTAAACCCTAAATGGATTATATATAAATCATCCCCCATCCCAATACTCAGGGATCATTCCAAAAGAAGGAACAGACATACTGTATTAGCCAGTGTGATATATGGCTACAGAAAAAAAAAAAAACAACATATCTTTCAGATATATCAGAGAAGCTCTACAGATATGAAGACTATGCTTTTGTACACTGTAAATATTTGTCACTCCTTTTGGTTTAATAAAATGTTGATTTGTCTGGTAGTAAGACAGGAAGTAGGAGCAGGGCAAGCAGACTAGGAGGATTCTGAGAAGTAGAGGAGCAGAGATATATGCCACAGAGGGAGCAAAACAAGAATATTGCAATTGCACCAAGTCACATCAATAGAAATATGGGTTAACTTAAAATGTGAGAGTTATCAAGTAATAAGTCTGAGCCATAGGCCAATCAGCACGTAATTAATATAAGCATCTGCATGTTTATTTAAGCCCAGTTGACTGTGGGAAAGTGGGTCCCAACCCCAGCACTAGGTCAAGCCAAAAACATCTTCCTTAAGAAGAGTTCATTTACTCTAAAACTGGAATACCTGGCAAATCAACCACACTACAATGAAGGGCAAATCATCAAAGAATAAAGTAACATAGATTGGTTTAATGACCAAAAAGGCACAAAATTTGATGGATTAGATAATGAGGAATACATATGGAAAGTGCTGGGTGAATATAGTAAACACACCATCTATGATATGAAGATAATATAAATATTTTAAAAATACTTAAGATTTTAGAAAACACTTTATAATGTTCAAAATATTGTATTCAAAATATGAGAAAATACTAATATTATTGTTTTAATTTTCTTTTGTCCACTCTGAGTAATAGGTTAGATGAAAACTCAAGAATTTATTGAGAAATATCTTAAGTTGAAAAATCCACAACTATTTCAACATTTGCAGAAATATTTCTTGGGAAGGTTTGTGGTCCACATATTATTACTAAATATTCTTGTGGTTTTCCCTGTATTTCTGCATACTGTACACCGTATCCTTTATAGTAGACTATATTTTATATGACTGTTAATTCTATGATGTTAAGAATCCTATAAATTCTTGAATTCTTTTTAGATTTAATGTAAGAGCTCTGTAATATAAATTCTGATAGTATAGAATATAGAAATAATATATATTTGAAATTGTTGTATTGTGTTTTCATAGTAAAGCAGTCATTTTATAAAATGAAAAATACAAAATACAATTGTTACCAAGAAAATCTGAAAGCCATAATACACATTGAAAAAAATAACAGGAATATTAATGTATTTGAAACAATAAACAATATCTTAATAATGAATGACTAGACTATAATATATTTTAATAACTAAATATAACACTGTAATTTCTAAAATAAGAACATTTGGGTAACTATATTAATTAAATTTAATAAAACTTTAACTATAAAATTGTCTTAGAGGAGTAAGAGAATGTTAAAAAGACCATTCCTAATTTTTCCAAAATTGACAATTCTTAGTCCAAATGTAGCTATTAGAAGAGCCTTGGTTATTTAACTTTTAAAATATTTCTAATTAAAAGGTATTCATCAACTGTCCCCTTTGGATCAGAATATAAACAGTAGGTAGAGAGAGTCTGACATCCATTGACTAACTCAGCCCCAGGAGTCAAACAGGCCCTTCCTAAAACTCCATCAGAACATAAAACATCTCAGTGTCCATTTGACCTTATGGCCGCTGGATCAATGCCCGGCACTGTGTTCATTTTGTCTGCAATGCAAATAGTTTGAATCAGTCAGTGTCTCAAGATAAAACCAGTAGATAATTTTCTGACAGATGTGTTGCAGCAGACATGTAAAACAAGAAAGATAATAACTGCTGATTATTTTTAAAATATAAAAGAAGCCTTTATTCTGTACTGGCTGACACAAAGATGTGGGAGAATAGCAACCATGGGAAAAGTTAGTAGGACAAATATGTTTCATAAGAACAACTACAATAAAACTATTAGGAACTCAATGGCTCAACAAATAAATTCAGAGGAAACAAGGACATTGATGAAATAATCATCCACAAAACCTGCTAAAATTTTCAAATAAGATATTTTAAATGCCTATAAGCAAAATGTTCATGGTTGCAAAGGACACCAGAGGCAGTATACAGACATTTAAGGCCTATTATCAGAGAAGAGAATTATAAACGAGTATCAAGCAGACAGCAAACAGAGGTTCAAAAAGTGAATGCGAAGAAATTCTGTGTGCCCTCTAAGGCTATAACTATTTTTAAAATAATACAAACTAAGAACAAATGTAAACATATAATGTTTGTAAAAGTGAGCTGTGTCACTTATCACTACATCAAAGTCTAAGGCACAAGAAAGCAGGGGACAGAAGAGCATAGTTCCGGTACTTTTTGAGATGAACAATATCAGATTTAAAAGTAGATAAAAATAATTAAAATATTTACAGCAAAATATCATCACAAAACATTAAAACATAAAAGTTGAATTATATCAATAAAATATTTAAATTTAAATTATCAAGCTTGTTGGTCTGACCTACAAAAACGAGATAAAAGTCATATAAATCAGCTTTAAAGCTGACTTAGTTCAAATAAATTTTATTAGTTTCTTTTCTGCTACTGCGATAAAGTACCATGATTATAAGCAAGTTAAGGAATCATCTTCTTGGCTTCCTCTTTCAGAGCCCTGGAGGACTGTAATGGCAGGGAAGGCATAGTTCAGAAGAAGAACTGAGAAATCACATCTTGACCCAATAGAGAACACCGAAAGTAGGGGGAAGATATAAGTTCTCCAATCCTTCTCCTAGTGATAGACTCCACATCCTAAGAGGGCCATACCCTCTCCAATCAGCAATTCGATCAAATATTCAAATACATGAAGTAAAAACATCATTTTTTCTCAAATGTTGTATTATCAACCACTTATTTAAATACATTAATTAGATTTTTTAACTGGCCACTGATTATGCAAGTCCCTTAAAGCATAAAAATAAAGTTATTTTGCAAGTCAAAAGCCAGAAAAAACATATCATTCAAACTCTAATGGAAAAAAAGGTATACATAATACTATCCACTTCTAACAAAGGCATTATCAAGTTTTCAGAATAACATTTTTAACGATTCCATATTCAGTCAATCACGTTTGTCCCAAATTAACACCTTATCTTAATGGACATTCATAGTACTTACATTTCATCTTACGATAATATACATAATTCATTTCCAAATGCAAATTAATATTCTTGAATAGATAATGTTCTCGAGCACATTCAAATTCTAAGAAATTTCCCTGGGGAATAGTGGTACACACCTTTCATCACAGCCTATGGGCTCAGTTCTAGTGTGCTTCCCATTAAAGAGTAAGGCCCACAGTCCTGAGTGCTGCAGTTGTGCGGGGATGGACTATCTTTCCCTAGAGCTGCAGGCAGTGGGGAGGCAGGGCCAACTCTATGCATCCCTGTACTCACTGTCTTCAGTGGTAATAGGAGCGGAGCACAGACAACAAAACAGATCAAGATGCAAGGACCCAGATATAGTCCCAGTTACAACTTAGCTCATATGACAGCATGGCCACAGTTGGCTGTGTTTGTTTCTCAGGCATATATGCCTCAGCTGTGGTACATTAAACTTGGACCAAGCTTGTCACGGATAGCAATCCAGATCCTGGGCATCTGTGTGTCCTTTAGTGAAAACACAGGACTTGAACATAAAAACAGATCCAGGCTGCAATAGAACCAGAGACCCAGACAGGGTCTCTGAGGGCAGCCAGAGCTGCGATGTTATCATGATCCAACTGGCATCACAGGAAAGCCAGATAGGCATGGCACTACTGGCAGTGTGGCATTTGACCATCAACATGTCCACAAGTGGCAGTCTAGCACTGGGCCCTTGGTCAGATGGTAATAGAAGCCACGGATATCAACACAAACTCTTCTTGTTGTAGGGGCCTAGACATAGCCAGACATGTACTAGCCCACAGTTTAGGGACAGGGGTCACTATCGTTTCGAGTGGCAGCACAGGTCACCCAGAACCATATGGTCCCAGAAGCAGCATGGTCTTCAAACATTACTGTGGCCTCAGGTTTTGGCCTAGTCTACAGGCCTCTGCAATGCTTCAGTAGCAAGAGGAACCACTGACATCAACACGGAGCATGGATATAGCAGAACCATAGACACAGACATAACCCTCTGCAGCAGCCTGGGACTGGATGTCACCACAGATCTCGGGTGGCAGCCAGATATTTTACAACATCATGGACCCTGTTGGGGCACATTCTCAGACACCAACATACTCACATGTGATAACCCATCCTCCAGACATACACACGACCCTTGGTAATAACAGAAGCCATGGACATCAACACAGAGCCTAGCTGCAAGAAGCCACCCGCATGAGCTGGTTTCCCAAGGCCCTCAACTCTTCAGGTATGCCTTTCTCCTTTTCTCTCCCACTTCTACGTCATGTACTTGATCACCATAATGGCACCCAATCACTTAGCACCACAGCTCGCAGGAAAGATTCTTGTTGGTCTCTGACAGAGCCAGGCAAGTGTCCCGAGCCAGAGTTGTAGCTGTTCTCCACGTGCCTGGGCCTCATGATAACAGGTACTTGTGGTTGATCTCAACACAGGTTTTCTCTGTATAAATCTCTGGCTATCTTGAAACTCTTTTTGTAGACCAGGCTTGCTTCAAACCACAGAAATCTGCCTTCAAAGTGCTGGGATTAAAGGCATGTGCCACCACACAGAGCATCTTAGTGCTATGAAGATTTTCCTCTTAGCACTTCTCTGTGTCCCATAATATTGGGAAAGCTGTGGATTCATTTTCATTGCATTCTAAATAATCTTTAACTTCTTTCTTTATTTCTCTATTGACCCAGTTGCCATTCATTAGATAGTTGATCAGTTTCCATGTGTATGTAGGCTTCCTGTTTTCTCTGTTGTTGCCAAAATCCATTTTTTTTTTCTGGTGATCTGATAGGTTTTAGAGAGTGATTTCAATTTTCTTGTATTTTGTTGTGACTAAGTACACAGTAAATTTGGAGGAGGTTTCATGAAGTACTGAAGCAAAAGCATATTCTTTTGTGTTTGGATAAAATGTTCTGTGGGTATCTGTTAGTTTCGTGTGATTCATAATGTCCCTTGGTTCCATTGTTTTTCTGTTTGGAGTCTTCCAAATGAAATTTTCATTGATAAGAAGGGATTGAAATCCCCTACCACTAATGTGTGTGGTTTAATATATAATTTAAGCTTTAGTAATAATTCCTTTACAAATGGGTACCCTTGTATTTGGAACATAGATGTTCAGAATTGAGATATTGTTGAATTTCTACTTTATTAAGTATAAAATGTCTGTCTCCATTTCTTTCATTTTATTTTGGCTTGGGGTCTATTTTGTTAGTGATTGGGATAACTACACCAGCTTGCTTGTTAGGCCCATCCATTTGGAAAATCTTTTTCTAACACTTTATTCTGAAGTAATGTTTATCTTTTATATTGAGGCATATTTTTTAAATGCATCAGCTGCATGTATCCATTCTGTTAGTTTTTATATCCATTTTGTTAGCTTGTATCTTTTTGTTGATGAGTTGACTCTATTAATATTGAGAGATATTAATATCCATTGATTGTTTATCATGTCATTATGTTGGTGGTGGTAGTGGTGGTTGATGTGTGTGTGTGTGTGTGTGTGTGTGTGTGTGTGTGTGTGTGTGTGTGTGTGTTTATGCTTCCCTTTTTTGGATTTTGCTGGTATAAGATTATGTATTGCTTGTGTTTTTTTGTGGGTATAGTTAACTTCTTTGGGTTGGAGTTTTACTTTGATCATGAAATATTTTGTTTTCTCCATCTATGGTGGTTTAAAGTTTTGTTGGATGAATTAGTCTTGCCTGGCAAATCAGTGGTGAAGAGCTAGGATTACATGGAAGGTTCTGGGTAACAGAATAGTGAATTAATGAATGCCTGAGGTGACAAACATATATTACCTACTTTAAACATTATATGCACATATCTTAAAATATCATATCAAACCTTATATGTAAGAATTTAAATTATGAATCAGTTAAAATAAATGAAAAGGGAATAAAAAGTATTACTTTACTCAAATTTTCACAATACCATATAAGGCATATAAGGGTTTTTCCCCACTGGCTTTAGTTTTGTGGATCCTTTTTTTTTTTAAAAAAAAAAAAATAATGGCTCAGCTTCTCTAACGGAATTACGGAGGTTTGAGATTAAAAACTTGGAACTTTCCTCTTCATCTCTTTGTAGATTCATGTTTACATTTTATCTTCTGCCTATCAAACATTCCTATGTGTTTGTAGAAACAGTTGTTGGGTATTTTATGTCAATAGGCTCATGAGGTCTCTATGTTGTTTCTCCAAAAGATGAAAAGAGATTTTTTTTGAATAAAAAAAATGAATCTGTTATTTGGTGAATTGGAAGCTGAGATATTTAGCAAATCAAAATAATTTTGAGACATAAAAATAAATTAAAACCTTAGAGTGGACAATTTTGTAAGAACTGGTGATGATAGCCTCACATGACTTTATACATACTCAGATTTAATATGTTGTTAGCCATCACTGCATCAAAGCTCACATGCTGGGAAATCATGAGTCTCATGCAAGCCCATGTAAATTTTCTAAGATTATGACAAAGCTGTGAACTGTGTCTAATTCTTCATTCTACCATCTGTTTAACATGGATTTATCACTAGTTACTGGCTTGTTGTAGGCAATCTTTAAAATCTCTATTCATCCTGAACAGTGATCTGTAAAGTCTCATGCACAGTGCCTCCACAGGACTTCCAGATCTCAGCCAGCACCAGCCTTAATACAAATTCAATGCTAGGGAAAAAGAGATTTATATCCAGCTGTGGCCAAATTGTAGCTTGTTGTTATAACTTGTCTTTCTCTAAATCTAATATTGCAAAAAGAACAGCTGCATGGGCGATGCTCCACTTTCCTTATTAACAATGCTCAGATACACTTTTAGGGAGGAGGCCCTTACATTATAAATTGACTAAAACTCTCGGGTTTATTTACTAAAATTACAAATCACTTTTGTAGCATTTGATTTTTCTTCTTTGATGAGAAGAATTGGATCCTTGTTTATACATTTGCATGGTACTATCTGTAAGGCTATAATTAAATCACATTCAGAATAAAAATATATGTATTTATTGTACTTAAATATATTAATAAATATAAACTTACATGAAGGAATGTATTTTTTAACTTATCAAGTCCATTTTGCAAGTCTATTGATGAGTCAGCATGCTATGACCATGAGAAAATATAAGAGTAAAATGACCTTCAAAAGGAGGTCTGAGTTATCAGAAATTTTAACTAAATATCTGCCACCATTGTTTGTGGGATTGTGTAGATGCAGAATCCTATAACATGAAGCTCTTGGCACAGCCAAGATGCTCATCATATAATCACCAAGAAGCAAATTCAGAAATGGGAATAACTTCCTGATGATTCCTTTCCAGGGCTTGATCCCAATGATCTGGGCTCTTCATTGAGGCTCCATGACCTACCTCTTCCCTGCACCATTAGCTAGTGACTTAGCCTTTAGTACAAAAACCTATTTAAATATTTAAGATCCAAACACAAGCAGTCAGATCATATTTGTAAAAGAATATATTTTCTGTACATTTATTTTTGCATGTCCATATAATATCATAGCTTATTAAATCAACTTTGTTTATGATAAAGGAAAAGAGAACCATAATAAGAATACATTTTCTCAATGAGAAGGATGCACGTATTCCAAACTGGCCTATTGTGGGAACCCAGAAAGATTCTAGCTTGTGACTTTTCATTTTGAATCAATGTCAAAGGATTCCAGATTGACACCCTCTGCACCCAGAAGGCCTCATAATAGGAATGTTTTGGTCCTAGATGTAGTTACCTTAAGACTTGTATGTACTTGGCCCCCCTCCCCAGAAAAAATAAAATCAGGAATGCTATTATTCATGCAGTGCCCTCCTGACTAAGTTTTCTGTCTCATTCTCATGATTTCTGTCTCTGCTATCTCCTATACACACTCCCAACTCCAGGACTGTACTAAACCTAAATTTCAGAACAGCCACTGAGAGCCTATAATCTGTTGCAAGGCAAAAGATGATCCTAATCTTTTACTTCTCTGCTTAAACATTTTAAGGACTATAAGCACATGAAATTCTGTACCTGGTTTCTTCAGTGGTATAGAGAAAATCCCAGGCACTATACATGCTAGGCAAGCATTTTAATAGCTGAGCTATATTAGAGCTACTACTAGACAAAACAGTTTTGACAAGCAAAGCAAGAATTCAACAGTATCCAAAGTGTGATTATAGCTTATCCTAGATTTCTAGTAGACACGTGGAGCTGTGAAAGTTAATCAAGTCTATTGAATGTCTAGGAATGTTTTACATTTCAGAAGTAGTGTATAATTAAATAAAACATAAAGATATATAGTCAAAAGCTAAAAGGAGAGATTCAAATTTTAAAATTACAAGAAAGAGACATACTTAACCAATTTCTAGTCCAATAAAAAGATGTCAATTATAAATCAGGATTTGAGGGAAGAAAAGAACAGATAGAATAAATATATTCGTTTGGATACAAATGAACCCTTATAGGCTCATATGTTTGAATTGTTGGTCAAATATGGTACTCTTGGCTCCCAAGTCTTCTTACATGTCACCATGCCTCCTTTTAGGATGATAATGAACTAATCATCTAAACTGTAAGATAGTCTCAATTAAATATTTTTCTTAAGAAGTGCTATACTGGTCATGTGGTCTCTTCACAGCAACATAACAGTCATTAAAACACACACACACACACACACACACACACACACACACACACACACACACACACACGCATTAGTAGATAAACTTACACAGCAGTGCCACAAATGACTGGCTCATACTATAAAGACTGATAACATGTTTTTTTCAATCAAGAAGTCTAGATTCCACATTACTCCCAACTTGCTTGTAAAGGCCAAGAAAAGTGCTCAAGAGCCAATGATCTGCAGTCCATACTGGAAGATCACATATGAGTCCTAATATATGCAAAGCGATGTAAGAGCAGTATCAGTAGTATATATTCATTGTCAGAACTTGCAACAAAGTGTCAAAACCAAATGAAAGAGCAAACCTTTATCTCTTGATTTTTATGTAGATTTCTAGAGAAAGATGCAACCATTTTCCAAGTGGATCATACCATTTCAAATAATCTGATGAGAAATATTCTTTTAACAAATATTCAGTGATTTTCTTTGTATTTGATTTCTTGTCAAGGCAATTTGACAAAGAATGCTAACCTTCAGAAAACGAAAATTAAAGGAAACATTTCTGTTTCAAAGAATGTAGAAATATAAAAAAGAAAGGAAGGGGAGAAGGAGGAGGAAAGAGGAATTAAGTATATTAGTAAGGAATTTAGAAAGGAGTTTAAGAAGAAAGATATTTGTACAGGGTATTACAATTTAACTGAAATAAAATTACATATGATAAAGACAGAGATTGAATTTTTAGAATCATTAAACACTTAAATTTCCCAAAACTGAAGTACAAAATAAAGAGGAGATACATGGAAAAATGACCATCTAGGACTCAACTCTCCAGGTCTAGTAATGTACACATAAGCAAATGAGTGATCAAATAAGTATAACTATAATGCTTATCTAATTTTCTGAAATGAAGCAAAACAAATTTTACTTTTTATTGTTTTATCATACACACAATTTGTGATGCTTTGCTTTGCCTCAGTAGTCTCTTAAACCTCATAAGTGACTTGTAAGCAATGCTGTGTGAAGGTAATCACTAACAGCTTAATAAGGGTTTACACTAAACGATATGGTAGGTGTGGGACATAGGGATACTTAGCAGTTCAGAACTCTTGCTGCTCTTCTGAAGGTGATTGTTAGCATTCCTATGTGGCTCACAATCACAGGTAAAACCAGGAGCTATGATGACTCCTCCGTCTTCTATGGGCACCTATGAGTAAACCCACAAAATTATTTTTTTTTTGCTGAAAGTATAATATAAAATTTTAAAAAGACAAAAAATAAAAAAATCCCTATGAGAAACTGCGAGTCACTAACTGTTAAAAATGCAGAGGAAATCACTCATTACAAAGCATAAAAAATAACTTAAAACATAGGAAAGAGGTACAGTCCATAGAAAATACATTGAAGAAGACAGTTTATAAACTAAGGATCAACAAAATACTTTTATGATATTACTTTCTAATTCAGTGAAGAAGCTCAATTTTTCTGAACAATTGCTTGAGGTAGTTTATACTATACTGGGAAACAAACAGTAAGAATCTATAAACAACCTTTGCCTCAAGAGAACCTTCTTGGTTTTGTTTCATTAGATATGCTTCATGTGTTCCTTGGTTCCATCACTGGAAAGCAAGAAGGAATTCCATTACTACTCTAAGAAAACAAACTGAAGCCATATGGATTATTATACCTTTTACATAATCTATCAACAATATGTAATATCAAAGAACTAACTGCTTTGACATCGTAAGTCAAGGAGGTGGAGTCATTAAAGTTTTTTCTGATGTAATAAACTGAGGCAGCATGTGATTCAGCAATGTGCTGTTGTATATATTATATTTGCAAGGAAAATGAAACCATCTGTCAAAAAAACCCTTTGTATCCTCATGTTACTTACAGTTTTATTCGAAGTGGCATAGACATAAAAATACTCACAGTAATTAAGAATTGATTAGAGCATATAGAAAATTGGGACATTATAGACAATGGAATACTTTTACGACAGGAATGAATATATAATTTATTCTAGGTAGAACCAAACTTTAATGGAAAGATAACAGATTTTAATGATAAATTCAGGCTTCAGGGTTACCAAAATAGACATTTCAAATTATTTTCTATTCATTTGAAGACTACTGAAGATAATACAGCCTAATGTACAATGTTAATGGGAAACAGAATCTGTGTTAGTATTTTTTAACCAAGTAAATAAAAATAGGTGAAAATAATGTTCTTTATAAGTCCAGATTGAATAAAAAAATTGAATATATTCCCAACGAGAGTTTATACAAATTTAACATGTTATATATGAATCACAAAACTGTATTTAAATGTATTGTACTGTTAACAAAGACAAACATTTAGAGTCTATTTTCAGGAGTGTGGGTATAGTTCTCTAGACACCTTCATACAGATTGAGGGTTCTGGTACTCTTATAGGGATCCTAAGAAAATTCAGGATTTTGGCCAAGTCCTGAAGAGTATTCTGTGAAGCTGAATTATATCAGCCAGTCTTCTTGAATCTGTTCAGGATGCAGAGTTCAGAAGAAACTGAAACATAGGTGCTCTAAAATGTTGGATTATCTGAACCATATATTCCCATCTGAGGTTTTTCAAGAGGTGTTCCTTGATCAAACCTTATTTTCTTAAACTCAGAATGACTCTACAGGCTCTCATTTTTTTGTGGAAATAAAAACAAAACCTTTTTTTCCAAGTCACATAATCTTTTACTTCAATTTAGCAAACAAAATATTAACAAAATATATAGGTTGGATTAATCCAACAACACTTATAGCCAAATATCTTTCAGCAGTTCTTGCTACTTTCTTTGCAATAAAAAAACTAAAAACAACACAATAACATAGAGTATCCAGATGTTCTGTGTATAGTCCATCTTTCTGTGACATTATTATTTTACCCTATTTCTTTTTGAAGAGCCTTCTCAACCTTTTTTTTTTCTCTCTCCTGCACCTATGTGTAGGTTAAACACACTGTAAACCTTTTAGAGGATTTTTTTCTTTATTCTGAATCTGTCTACAATTTTCCTGTCTTTTGCTGACTATACCTGTCATCTGCAAAGGCAGGCATAGCTTGCATTAAAGACTTGGCTGTGGGGGTTTGCTCCACCCAGCTATTCTCTGTTAGAGATTAGCTTCACGGCAGAAGTGCTGACTGGAACAACGTTTACCACCCCAACTATGGGAAATTTTCGGATCCACACTTCATCCAAGTGGAGCACAGTTGCCTACTGCTCATGAACGCTTTTAAGTGTTTGGTAGCAGGACCTCTTTTGAGGGTTTCACCACTAAAGCTTCTTAAAGGAAGCATGACTACTTGCCAGAAAACAGAGCCCAAATGAGAAGTAGGGCTTTACTCTGCTCCTTTTCTGTATGTCTAAAGAAAACCTTAAATCCCTCATATAGAGCTCGTGCTTATTTATACCAAGGCTCCTATGGGACTGGGAACCTGACATGTTGCAGCATTTTACTGAACCAACATTCACAGTGACAATTATTTATAGTGTAGAAGAGAAAAGTCCCACATAAGGTGTTACAATAAGTTTTATATAATTTAATTAAATATATTTATATATACATATATGGAAAATATTATGTACCAATACACATATATATGAAATTATTATATATCACACATATATATATATAATTTTAGTGTTTCAACAATAGCTAGGCGCTGATCAAATTAGGTTTATATGACATATCACAAGGTTCACACATAAAGAAAAACTTCTCCTTTCCTCATCAATCACCTATAGCCATTCTATGATGAACATTCCAAATGTAATATATATTAAAATATACAATATATATTTTGTATATTTGTAAATAATATGTAAAATGCATGTTAAAATCATGCTTATGTACCCAGTTAGGAGTAATGTTATATGCCCCTAGTGCCATGTAAAACATAAAAGGATGATTTTTTTCTTTGAGAATAAAATGATGAGACAACTACTTTTATAAAATTAGTTATATCTTCAGGGAGAGGCTTTGGAGAAAGCTTTTTGTTCTTTTATTTTGGCTTCAAATTATACATTTTTTTTGTTTGTTTTTCAAAATAAAATAAATTTGTTTTCTTCTTTCAATGAATATTGATTCTGGATGAGTTGTATGAAAAGACGACCTCTAATCTAGTCACTGAAAGCATAGACCTTTACTCAACTGTCTCCTTATTAGATTTTGTTAGCTTTGTCCTTTATTTTTGTTTTATCAAAAATAACTTTTTGTACAATATAACTTGATTATGTTTTCCTCCACATTCCCTTATATTCAAATCTCCACTTTTCTATTGTTTTTTAAAAAGCAAACAAGACATCTAAAGAATAACAGCACAAAATAACAATAAAATAAGGTAAAAGAAATAATAGAATAGGAAAAAAAACAAAGATCAGAAAAAATAGCCACATAAAAAGCACAAGAAACCCATGTAGACACAGAGAAACACAGACTGTCACACACAGGAATGTCATAAAAATATAAACGGGAATGTCATGTATATGATATATAAGCAAAGGACCTGTAAGGTAGTAAAAAAATAAATTAAAAATATACATGTACAAGCACACGCAGTGAATCACTGTGCATATATATGTGTGTGTGAGTCTATTTATGTATTTATGTAAGTTTGTAAAAAATGCCCTAACCAAACATTACGAAACATAGAACATTCAAAGATGTTATTTTGCTCATTTTGAGTTGGCCATAGTGAGCTACTAATATTAGGCATGTTGCCTCCTCATAAGAGTAGTTTGTGCCCCAATGAGATTTCATGGAGAAAACTAAATTTTGATTTGTGATTTGTTAGCAACTGGAATTAGCTTATAGATTAGAGATGGAGTATTGTTGCAGTGCAGTTTCTTGGTCCCAGGTGGCCAGAGGTCCAGACCCACAGACCGTTTAGCCGCCCACCGCCACTACTCAGGCCCTCAGAAATGACTCAGATGCTTATATTAACTTTATGCTGTTTGGCATATGGCTCAGGCACATTGCTAGATAGCTCTTACATCTTAAATCAACCCATTTCTACTATTTTCTGCCATGTGGCCCGTGGCTCACCTGTGTTCCTTACATGTTGCTCCTTGGGCGGCTTGCCGGATCTGCATCCTACTCCGCCCCACTTCTCCTACCTATACTCTGATTTCTCCTCCTACTTCTTCTATGATGGCTGTCATGGCCCAAAACAGCTCCTTTATTTAAAGATTGATATTCACAGCATACAGAAAAGCATTCCCACATCAGAGGCAATGTCCACATTTCAGGAAAAAAGAATAAAATTTAGTTTTTGTGAACAAAATTGAATGAAAATCTGGCAATTTTACATCAAATACATAACCATTTTCCATTATGTAAACAGTGTTGAAAAAAATCACTGTCAGACAACTTACCCTCAACATCAAAGGGAAATGACTTACTTCTTGAACTTTTTTCAAATAAAAGGCATAGAGGCCACAGCAGGTGATTTGGAAATTTATAGATGATATTTTTTCTGCAAGAAAAAAAGAAGACTTTCACCTGAGCTACTAATAAATTTGTTGTATAATATAGTTTTAGTACTAAAATTATTTATATGCATTCTTGTTATAAAATATATTTTCATGTTTCTGAAATGTTACATTCATTAAAATGCTAATATTAATTACTTAAATCCCATTATTTGTGTTCTAAATATGTGTTAAACGCTTTTTTGTTATTATGCTTCCTTTTGAGACAGGGTTGTGTTATGCAGCACAGGTGAGCTTCAAACTCACAATCCTTATTCCACAACCCCCTCAAATCTTAGACTGCAAATGGCAAGCACCACATAGGGTGAGAGTGACCATTTTAAAGAATGGAGATAACCATGTAAAAAAAGACAGACAATATGCTGTTTTCTCATAACCTTCATTACAGTGCTTTAATCAAGAAAAAAATTATTTTCAAAAAATTATATAAATGAATTAATGCCCTTTATTATCTATTAACCATTATGTAAATATATATATATATATGCTATAAAACATGAGAGGCAACCATGAGATGTTTAAATTTATGCAGACTATAGACTCTTAATTAGTAATGGGTACCCATTTTTATATCTAGAGGAACATTTTAAAATTCCATTGGCACATTTAGATACAATGTAGGATGTCAAACAGTCTGAATAAACTGTAAAAAATCACTAAAATTTGAGGAAGTCTATATAAGCAAAGACAAGTAATTAATCAGAGTAATCCGCAATATGGGCAGTTCTGCAAGCTAGTAAATTATACTGAATTATGGAATGCATATACTAAAACTTAAGGAAATAGATTTTTATTTCTCACTACTAAAATTTTATTCTCTTAGCAAGTATTTCTGCTTTTTCAAGGATCCTTTTTTCTAGTATAACTAATAGTGAAGCTGTCTGTGGAAAATTATGAACTGTAAATCTCATAACATTTATTATGCTTAGAAAGGAAGAGATTCTTCTTCAAACATCTGTAGAAAACCTTAAATGTAATATCCATTGAATAAACTGTCTCTCTATTTCTGTGACAAGAAGATGATGTAGTTTAACGTAGGGATGATTGCATTAAAGACAAAAGACATATAAAGTAACAAAAGAAGATTAGTATTTCACAGTATTCAGCTATAAACCAATACTGTTTATTTAAGTAAAATGAGTAAAATAATGGGAAATTTCTGGATATTAAAGTGTGTGTTAAAGAAATAAAAAGTAAAGATTCAGTGAAGATATATTTTTTAGGGGTCAACTAAAAGCTTTTTATAAAGTAGCTAAAAATGGTTACAAACAGAAAAGAAATGAGTAAGTATGTGAATGAATAAAGGATTACAAACATGAATAGAACACTGGAGGGAATTAAGACGTGCTATTTCTTAAACTGTCAAATTTTGAAAATTCAAAAAAGAAACCCTAGTGTTTGCCTTCAAGAATTTAAATTTACTGGGAAAGATATTCTATCTATATATGGTTATGGTAATATACCATAAATATTACAGTCAATTTAAATATTTGAATAGAGTACTTCTATGACTTTTTATAGACAGACATGAATAATTATGTACTTTTTTTGCTGTCTTGGTTATGTCAGAAGTTTTAAAACTCCATGTGCTTGCTTTTCTTAACTAATTCTATCTTCCTCAATACCTCTTACATTGTAAATATCACATCACATCATTGGGCTCAGTAGAGCCACAAACATGGGGAAATCTGTTGGTGACTGAAAAATTGAATGTGTGATTCATATGAGCCAGTCAATCAGGAATTGATTTTTTTTTTTGTATTACATCAAGGAATGCAGTCTTTGCCTCATTTCTCCAGCTTCTACTGAACTCAGATGTATCCTATTTATTGCTTGTTTAAATCTCTCTTGAAATTTAAATCTTTGAAATGTTGAGTATCCTATAGGCTATTAGAATTATAGATGACTATCGCTTGTTATGAAGACTATTATCTACATGCTGAACCAGGTACTTTCCTTTACCCTATAATAAAGGAAAAGCCTGAGGTGTGCCACTTTTACCTTGGATTTTCATCTTCACTCATTAGTCCCATGAATCCCACATCTTTGCATCCTGTTAATGGATCTTCAGTGTTGACCTAACTTGGTAGTTTCCTTTGTATCTTGTAAGTTTTAAGAAATCTTCTCGCCGGCACAGCCTCCCCCAACCCCACCAGAAAACAACAACAACAACAAAAAATCTAAATCCTGCTCCACAAGTAACAGTGATTACTGCACAGGAGAGCAGCCAAGCAAAACTTAAAACTTAATCTGATTTTGTTTTTGTTTTTTTGAGAAAGTGAATATATATACATATACAAAATTTAAGAGTTTTTTAAACATATCTACCACTCTTCTCCTCCCTCCCCTCTTCCCAGTCATCCTCCAGCTTCTGCTATCCTAACCCTCCATCCAATACTCAGAGAGGGTAAGGACTCCCAGGGCCAGACAATGCAGTCTGGCCTGTTGAGGGAGGACCAAGCCCCTCCATACAGTATCAAGGATAAGCAAGTTGATCCTGTGTAAAGAATTGGCTCCAAGATGCCAGTTCATACACTAGGAATAAAATCTTGTCTCACTACCAAAGGCCCCAAAACTTTAAAAACCCTTTGTCATCTAAATTCCAAGGGCCTAATAGAAGGCTATTTATTATTTATTTATTTATTTATCTATTTATTTATTTATCATTTATTTATTTATTTATTTATTTATTTATTCATTAATTCATTCTTTCATCCATTCATTTGTTTGTTTGTTTTTTGTTTATCCATTTATTTATTTATTTATCCATTTATCCATTTATTTATTTATTTATTTATTTATTTATTTATTTATTTATTTAGTCTATTTGTATGTCTGTAGACTAGTTTTGATTCAAATTCATACAGATCTATCTGCCACTGCTTCCTGAGTGCTGGCATAAAGGCAAGAGCCACAACTATCAGCATATGAATCTTCCTTAATGCATTTTTTTCTACAGCCATTTTTTTTTCTACTGGAGAGACATTTCACTGTCCAATGCAAGCCTTATCAGCAAAACCAATGGACACACAACCCACACCACTGCCCACTGGTGATCCTGTCTCATACATTCTATTTTCAGGCATCTTAATCTTTTCTCTACTCTCTCATGAAATTTGCCGTCTTCATGCTTGTTGGTTGATCCAGTTTATGAAGGACTCATACTTTCCTGCACCATGGAGCAGACTAAGACACTAAGCATTACCCAAGGGTACTCTGTGTTCTGATGTCATTGTCTGGGTTGCATACATTAACACCTAATCACAGGAGTAACTAAAGTCACATCAAAAGGACAGGCTATCCTGTGACACATAGGTAGTTAGTTGTAGCTTTATTGTTATTGTCTTCCCTGAAACCACACTCTCATATCTGTCAGGCTCAGCTTTATATCTCACCACACATTGCACAGAACGTTGTAATTCTTTGTACCAACATATCCTTATGTCATTCCTTATTGAGATGAAAATTTTTATAATGTGGAATTCTTCTAAAGAAATGTGAATAAATATCAATTAATCACAGACTCATCAGTGCCAAAAACAAAACAAATACCTCCACAGAAACTATAGGTCATTGAACTAGAGCTTTGGGAGAGACAGGTTACTTGAAAGAGTATGTATACAAGGTTGCTTATGGATTTGTTGGTACTTAAAGAAATGATGCATAATGAAATCACTCCTGCTAAGATTAATGACAATTTACAGCAGCCACATTCCTGCAGCCCTCTGAACATCTTGCACATAGTTTTACTGGTTTAAAAGTCCATTTCTCCTACAAATTATTTGTACTTTTATAAACTTGGATAAGGGTCCAATGAATCTTCTTTTTTTTTTTTTGTTTTTTTTTGTTTTTTTTTTTGTTTTTTTTTGCTTTCTGAACCTTTTCAGCTTACTTGTTAGTTAGATTTAGTGACGTTTCATTCTCCATCGAAAGAGATGCTTCAATTTTGAAGAAAAAGTTATCCAAGTGTACTCTAGAAATAGAGAGAAAGGCATGGATAATACAAAGAGTTGGAGCTAAATTTTAAAATGGTGGCCTATTTACCTTGCGCTTAAAGAGAATTTTTCAGTTTTGGTAAAACAGAGTATCAAAGAGAAGAATATGGCATATCTTCAGTTTGCTGTGGTTTGAAGCAACAAAACATAGGGAATTTCTTTCATGTTATATTGAGTCAATACATATATAGTCACTCAGTTATTAAATTCATAATTTTATGTTAGAACATAATGTTGATTAAAACAAAATATTGAAACTCAAATTACATTTCTCTAGTGCTTAATAGCAATGTATATCACATACGTGAACTGAATATGAAAACAACACTTTATTATCTGAAAATAATATAGTCATTGCAGCATAAACCAAGGAGCTAATCACTGTTTCCAAGGAAAGAAAGGTTGTTGATTTATATTTCTCCTACACAGTAGGGTATAAAAAAATCATGCAAGGGTGATTTTCAGAAGTATTTTTAATTTGTGGATGCTTATTTCATAGAGCTTACTATACATGTTATTGTCAATTAAAGCCCATTTGGAATTTGAAATATTTAGTTAAATATACATTGTTTATCAATTCACTAATTCAATAATGTTTATTAAGCATTTTAGTGAAATTATGTATTATTGACTAAAGTTATTCTGTATTTACGGTATTCATATAATTATATTGGTTTTATTGTGTATTTAACAATGTGATTTATAAAACCAAACATTCATTATATTTCAGTGAAAATTATATTGTCATCTTTGAGGACAGAAGCAAAACTATTCTTATATTTAAATTAAGAGAGAAAGTGGTGTAAACTTTTTTATGAACTACTTTAAATATTTATTTTAATACAGATATTTTATATAAATAATTAAGGCATTATACATTTAGGGTGAGCCATTAACATATTAGAAGTACTTATAAAAAATATGTTGTATCATTTCTGCTAATTATTTGAATGTTCATGTTAAGTTAGAAGTGACCCTCAGTGTTATTATTTTTATGTTGGCTTTTCTGGAGCATTGTTCTGCTTTCCTTCACATAAAAGCTCAGCAAGACCTGTGAGGACCCAGCTGAGCGCCCAGGCGATGCTCCACAGTGGCTTTGAAGAAATTTTTGGTGATAATTGGCAGTTGATTTTTCACACAACCACTCCGTCTTATTGGTGTCCCCAGAGATGAATGTAAGGAGGAAATGGGAGAGAATGAGCACTGCCCATCTATATTTCCTTACTTTAAAATTTCTAAAAAAACAAATAACGTATGTGTGTGTTTAAATAATGTATATAAGATGGTCTGTTCTTTATTTTGTTTGGTGATTTGGAAGAAGGATTTGTGTGAAGGACATAAAAGTCTCACTGATGCTCTGGTTTCCTGATGTGTTTATGGAAACAGGAAATTGAGACAGTTGAGGAAAAGAAGAATTTTCTCAAGTGATTTTACACTCCCTCTCAATCTCATCATGATAGCGAAGGTCACAGCTGCTCTCCAGGTGGCCCTGTCTATACAGATTTTCCTCTTCTTATTTTTTTTAACTGAATGTAGAAAGTTTTCTTTCAAAATATTCTGATGACATTATGTTCTCCCCATGCTCCTCAGAGACTCCTCAGGCATTCCCCCTCAGTGCAAACAAACAAGCATTCAATAATAATAATAAAATGAAATAAGAAATAAAACACAGGTAAAATCAGAATAAGATTTTTTAAAAAAGAAAACAAGCAAAAAAATACAGAAAATAAAAGCAGAAGATAAAGTGTAAGACTTTCAGAGGCAGAGACATGGGTCCACAAGAATCACTTAAAACCACAAAACTAGAGGCCATACTATAGCAACTGATCTGTCCTCCACTCTTACTAACATAAGTTGGCCATTATTGCTGACACTATTAACCTTATATCTTAGTTTATTCCACTGATACTTTTAAATTAATTTTGTAAATAACATCAAATTAAAACTAACTTACCTCAGTTCTGAGTGAATGTATTACATATATTTATGCCTAAACACAGAATTACTCCATAGGGAAAATTAGCATTTTGTTTTTTAATACACATATAAAAATCACTTGTGTGTGTATGTGAGAGAAAGAGGGAGGGAGAGAGGGAGGGAGAGAGGGAGACAGACAAAGGAAGAACATATAAATCATTAACAGAGTTTCTATAGGAAACTTTTGTACCTTTCCTATATTTTCCTGAGACATCCACTCTTATATTGATGGGTGGTTGTTGGTCTTTCCTAAAAAGATAAAAAAGATATTGAATTGGGATCAAAATAAACTAAAATTTATCAGATACAAAATTTTATATGCATCAAATATTTAATTTTCAGTTCTATGAAACCATATTAAATATCATAATATAAAATAAAAAATAATGTACTGTTATAAAGTGTTTTCTTGGTCCCGGGCAGCCAGAGGCCCAGACGCATAGACCTGCAGCCCCAGACCTCTTAGCCGCCTGCCACTGTTCAGGCCCCCAAAAATGACTCAGATGCTTAAATTAAGTTCATGCTGTTTGGCCTATGGCTCAGGCACATTGCTAGCTTGCTCTTACGTCTTTACTCAACCCATTTCTATTAAACTTTCTTGCCACATGGCCCGTGGCTCAACTGTGTTCCTTATATGTTGCTCCTTTGGGCTTCTGGTTAGGTCTGTCTCTCCTTACATGTTGCTCCTTTGGGCTTTTGGCTCCTACTGTCTGACTCTGCCCTGCTTCTCCTACCTACTCTGATGCCTCTTCCTACTTTTCCTATGGTGCCTGTCATGGGCCAAAACAGCTCCTTTATTAAAAGATTGCTATTCACAGCATACAGAAAGACATTCCCACATCAATGTATGCTAAAGAATGTCCCAATATTTACCAATTTTTATTTTTGTTAATAGTACATTAGTCCATATACTTTTCCAATATATAATTCTGAAATTATTAAAACTTAGACATCATATAATTACATGTTAGTATAAATAAATTGTAAACTAATATATTAAAACTCACTATTTAAAACCTTATTTGGGATGTCATCCTTGTTTATCCTCTATTATGTGTTTTCTTTACTATTTGAACATCTTATATATTTTTCTTCTTTTGCTTTTTTTATTATAATTTATGTATAATGTGACCAAGTTTTCCAATTGTCCTCACAAATTCAATGGTGAATTCTAACAATCTGTCTATAACTGTCTCATATCATAGTGGTGATATGTTTTCAGCACTGCAAAAGGAAAGTCATGTATAGTTTATAAGAGTGTTGGGGGAACCTGTGATTGTCACTGTATTCCAAGGTCTATGATAGGCATTTTTCCCCTGCACACACAAACATCTTCAAGTCCTCTACAGATTGATGGCTTCTAATGAATTCTTTATTTCTACTCAGAGAGATGGGTGTTCTAAAAGTAGGCTAACTCTTTCACACATAGACCCAACCCTTCACTTTCTTCTATGTGAATTAAACTTATCACCTCATTTATATGTATGCATTCTTTCCTTCAACAGATACTTAGTGAACATGTATTTCTATGAAACTCTAGTGAAGAACAATTGATCTTATTAATTTTGAATTTAATTTTAATTGACCAAGACAGATTTCAAACTAACTCTCAAACTCTCATAGACTTCAAATTAAATACAGTAAGTAATGAGAGTTTATATCCTGTTAGGCATCATTAATAAAGTGATAGTGACCTGTTTCTCTGGGTTAGTTCACCTTAAGGCTTCATGGAGTTTAACCAAAGTCAGGCATTATGTGCTTCCATAGTTCCACGAAAGAATGAAGTTATTCAACCACTTAAATAACTGGTTTCTACATTTGTTTTTCTAACAAACTGAAATGAGCTGGCTCACTATTCATTTTTCACATATTCAAACAAGGATGTATTCTTATGACAGCATTTGTTCCATTTTTCTCTGTGGGAAAATGAAGTTTCATTACTTATCTATCATTAGTGCCCTATTTATGCAATAGGCAAGTGAAGAAAGTAGTGTCAGAATCAATTGGACTTGCAGCAATATGCTGATTACAAACGGCAATTAATCAAAACTTCAGTGGCACAGTAATAATAACCCTGCTTAGTCAAACCCTGAAAAAAATCTCTAATGGGTCAGAGGAGAATATTTTTTTTTTCTAAAGAAGTTGTGTAAAAGTGAATTTGAAGTTCCAATTACTTACTTGAAATAAGAATTAATAGACAAAGACAAACCATTCATCAGCAACTTATAATTTAAACACTATGCATTTTTAAATCAAATATATAATTTATATTTCTTATATTTAACAAAATACAGTTTTAAAAAACTTCTGTATTTTCTATTATCGTTAAGTGTTTAATAATTTACCTATACTTTGCATTTACAATTACTTTGAACAACCTGGTTTGGATTTTAAAATAAAATGTTGTTTAAAGTCAACCTGATATAGTATGATAGAAACTGAGAAGTGCAAGAATTGAATATCACCCTTGAGATTGAGGTGGTCTCTATGACTTAAAAGTGAAATAAAAATTGTGTTTTTTTTTTTTCACAAGCTGTTAGAAAACCATTCAATTAAAGTTACAGTCCACCAAGTCTAGACAGCAATTTGTGCTCAATGAAGTAATGGAGGACTCCCATTCCAGCAGGACTCCATACCTACATGGATGATGTAAAGGCTCAGAGGCCTGACCTTATCTGGAAGCTGTACTTAAGCTTGGATGCCTGACCTTTCTCAAGTGTGACTGTTGACACAGATCCCTGCAGATATTACCCCTCACACCTTGATGACCATATGGTAATTAGGTTTTGTGCTACCAGCTGTATAGTAGGACCATTCTGCCAAATGCAAATTAGATGATGCCCAGCTATAGTTCCTATATCCTGTATATTTCTCTTCACTCTGGAATGAAGCTGACCTGTAACACTGAAGCAGGCTTCCTGGAAGGCTATTTCCTTTTGTGCTCACAGCCATCTGAACCAAGGTTCTTTCACTTCTGCTCTCTTCTCCCTCACTGACCTATGGCCATTGATCCCAGAGGAGGAGGGAGACAGACAGCAAGCCAATGGTGTGCCATTGTCTATTTAAGGGTTTTTCTACTCATATAAAAATTATGCTCTGTATCTGGAACATTTTCTTAAATTTTCCTCCTTTGATGCAGAAAAAATAAAAACATTAAATCTTATTAAAACTCTTGAGCATAATTTCTAGTGGTATCTCAGAAAGCTTCACAGAAATATGCACATACCTAAACACATTATCAAAGTCAATTTTATAAACATACTCTGTTTTGCCAATGTTCTGTTTTGCTCTTGAGCAAATACCAGCCCAACAAATATATATTGAAAACTAAAAGAATTTTAAAACCAACTACCTCACACCTATGTGTATATAAGGCTCAGAATTTGATAATTTGGGCATCAAAATCTGTATCTTATATACATATGAGTGTGTCTAATTAGAATTTTGAAATTTCTATAAATTATATATATATATATATGGTATTGATGTAACATACAATGCTGTTTGTTTTTAATTTGCTATATTTCTTTGGAGGTTAATTTAAGAATATGTCACTTAGGAATATGAGTCTGCCAACATTTTCAACTCTATGTTAGTTCCACAATGTGGTGATCAAGTCACCTACCTACTGATAAAAATGTAAAAAAAAAAAAAAAAAAAAAAAAAAAAAAAAAAGTCTACATTGTGGGTATCACAAAATTGCTCTAGATATTTAGGCATGTTTGTGTGTAGATATTGACACTCCCATAAAAGCTGCTAATAGTCTTAAGTCACATGTGTAACAGGAGGTTTCTGGCCCAAACTAGCTCCACAGTTCCAATCTACCTGCCACCACTTATCTGGACCAGCAGTTCCAAAGTCCAAAAAAACACACAGATGCTTATATTAAGTTCATGCTGTTTGGCCTATGGCTTAAGCATATTGCTAGCTAGCTCTTTGATCTTAACTCAACCTATCTCCATTAATCTGTCTTGCCACCTGGCCAGTGCCTTACCTATTTCATTACATATTGCATCATGAGTAGCTGGATCATGTCTCATTTGATTCCACCCTCCTTCTCCTACTTCTGCTTCGATTTCTTGTCTACTTCTTCTACAGTGCCTTCCATGACCAAAGCAGTCTTTATTCACAGCATATAGACATCCCTCATCACACATGCATTGAATAATTACCTATCTTTGCATTATGTATTGTTTTAAATACGTTCTGGTCATATGTATTTATATATACAATGTATAAAACTGTCTATATTACATAATTGGGTAACAAGATCAGAGAATTATTGGAATAACCAATACATAATATAGGAGATGACATGTTTCATAACATATTGAGTAGTCAGGGGTCAATGATACGTAGAAGACCTGACCAAGATTATTAACATACATGAACCAATACAGTAAATAAGTTAACACATGTAGACAACTAAACTAAAAGTCTTTTCCAAATCTGAAAATAAATTGAATAAGGAAAGAGACTTTTCCAGAAATATAGGCAAAAAGTTGGTGAGAAAAACAAAACAAGACCTCAATATATAGTCTTCTAGGTGAAAGCAGCAGCCTTAGACAGGAATCAGTTACTATTACAGAGAACTACCACAGAAAAGGCAGATCTCAGTAGAGAGTATGTATACATGGAGAAGACAAAGTTGATATTACTGTCACAAAGAATTTGAAGACAAAAAAGAGTTCTCTCCCCAGAAGGCTTGTGACATACCTGGTATATAGGGGGAAGGAAACAAGAATTGGCAACTGAATTAGATCAGGGGACGTGTGAAACTGAACTGAGGTAAATGTGAAGGTGTGAGGAATGTCTTAAATCTCTTGTATGTTTGTGGTGCTGTGGATATTGAACTAAGTCACAGAGATTATTAATGAAGGGTTTCTTTGTAGGGACAATGGGCTAAATTTGGTGTTTAACTGACAATAGAATTAAATAATTCTGTTTATATTATGCAAGATGTAAATGTATTCCCTTTAAATTGTAGCCTTCTCTTCTCTTTGCAGAAACTGGTAAATGAGGCTCACTATTGTATAATCTTGCCTTCTAGAATGACAATTCAGCAATATTCACACAGCTATAAGCAGAGGCTCATTCCTTGTCAAATTTTACTGGAAAGAATACTCAGAATTCTCAGGAAGTTCTATCCTTAGTGAATGATGAGTATGGGGTGTCAGGGTATGCTTGTATAAGACAAGACCAGAGGAGTCCAGGAAAAAATGTTAAACTTAGAATGAATATGCCAGATGGAAATCATAGTAAGTTGGCTTTCAAATAATTCTTCAGTTCCATCTCTTTCCGCATACTTGATGTTTGATCACATTACCTAACCACTATGTATCTTTACCACAGCATTTTTAACAGGATATAGCTTTGTATATCTAAATATTTTCTGTTTTCACATTTGTCTGTATTTTTTATTTAACTTTGTTTTCTTGTTTGTGTTTTTGAATGTGAAACACTTTAACCTTGCTTCTAAAATGTTTTCTCCTAAGAACCTTGGTAGGAAATTTGTGCTGGGTTGTAGCGCTTATTATACAAACTTGACTTATGACTATGTGGTGTACAAATAAGATGCTGTATAATTCAATTCTTTGACAGAAAAAAAACTGTGAAAACTAAGAAAACAGAAGGAGGTGCAAAACACCACATAATTAACTAACTCAGAGATTAAGTTTTGAGTACAAATTAAACCTGAAATAAAGTGAAGGATAAAAGTTTAAACGGTATAATGGCTTGAATGCTGTGTCTACAAAATACATGTGTTTAATTGTTAAATCCTCACAACTTACAATGTAACTTTAATGGAAAGGTGTTCAAAAATAAGAAAATATTATAAGATGAGTTCATACTTGCAGGCTTTAAAATGTCATGTCTGGTGACCTATCAGGATGAATTACAACACAGGTGCACAGTGAGCAGACCCTGTAGCATATCAGGGAAACTTTGTTGAGTACAAGAAAAAGACAAATATGTCATAAGAAACAACTTGCTGATGTCTTGACTATAGATGTCCAGAAGTGTGAGGAAGCAGACATCTAGTATGTGGTACTTTTAACAGCAGCCTTTGAAAGTGATACAGCTATATTTTATATATTTCATTCTTGAAAGCATATACTGAACATGAGATAATCTTACATTCATTTATCACTTGATATTTATGATGGTACTATTACAATTACTGTTATCAAAACAAATGGCTAAATTATCACTGATTCACATCACTGGACTTTTTGACTAGCAAAAACTAAACACATGAACACATGGTATCTTTCAGTTAGTTTTAGTCGATAGTAACAACATAATGCATGAATTGCTTTCCTTTATCTTATCTTTTCAGAAAGACATTTCCAAAACTTAAAATTTAAAAGGTTTTAAGTGAAATTGAAAATCTATGAATACAAAATCCATTATTTTAGCCTAAACATTAACATTTATGTGGTAATATTGAGCAATGAATTTATGTTCTTTTGATGTTACTTGTTTGACTGGTTTATTAACTATGTGTTGGGTAATGTTTTATTAGCATAAACGAAAGGGATAGAATCCATAAGATATTCAGCAGGTAAATCTTTAGCCTGCAAACGTGAGGATGTGAATTAATCTCAGTGACCAATACACTGAGGGGAGAGTAAGTCATTCTCTAACCTCCACATAGGAGCACAGTCTGTACAGCACTTACCCTACTCCCATGCAAACAAAAAAAAATTCTTTAAGAGAAGGAGGATGTAATCATAAGAAGACATAGTTATAAACTATAAAAGAGTATATTACATGAATATATGACAAATGTATTGAGTTAGCAAGATTCATTCATGCATAAAAGTAGACCATGGTGTTTGATATTGTTGTTTCTTTAAGAGAATCACTTCCAACAGAAAACTGTCAGAACAAAATCTGGGATCATTTGTGCATGGAATTACTTTAAAAAAAACTTTAATGCACAATAGAAATATATAAGGTGAAAAGAGTTTAGATCAAGTAAGCTAGGTAAATATGAAAGTTTTTAATTTAGAAAGAGTATATATTTAACATGTATGCTTTATATTGTTGATTCTTAGCATGTTTATTGTCATTCATTTGTAGATCACTTATGAAGTTTAGCTCATAGTTGAGATTTCAAATAAGAGCATCTTTAAGAAGATGCAATAGCAAAATGACAAAGTGATGAAGGGTTGTTGCAGGATGTGAAACTTTTTGGGCTTACACTATATTTTGAGTAATTTCTTGGCAGTGCAGCTAAAGTGATTAGGTGCCAGGATCTTTAATTGCATTTGTACTGACCTAACACTGTACTGTATATTGCCACCACGCTGAATCCTTGTTTGGTCTGCAAGTGATATTCAGTCCATGGAATTGGTAGCCTTATATTATTTTGTACATCATCAATATTGATTAATTCATATTTTCTCACATCTTTCCACGGAAGTCTATATTCCATAATGCTGATTACTCAGGTCCTTTTAATATGACGTGTTCATTTCAAGAATCCTAATTTATTACCTACCATTAAACATTTCTTCTGTGTATTACCAGAGTTTAAGCATTGCAAGAATGTTAAATCACCACCAACTGAATTTTGGTTCATCCAGTAGACATCAGATTTCCTTAAGAAGGCACTGTCAGGGGAACTATTACATGAATGGCGGACAAGAATAATTCCTTTGCTCTCCAAATCATTGTACAGTGTGTCACTGAGTTTATGACTATCTACTAATTTGAAGATTATAAAAGGAAAACAGTCTTTATTATCATAATCACATTGTACACATTTTTTTATCAAGTAGCAGCATACGAATGTGAAAATGAACCTGGTTTAAAATAATAAATTAGGTTAAATTGACTGTGAAATATAAACTTTATGGAAATTTAAAACCCTTCTAAATGATTACAGTCCTTAATTTGAAGCTCATTGAATATTGTTTTCTTCTGAGTGCAAATTAATTTTATTGGCCATAACAATAACATGTTGTTATGTTTCTAGTCTTCTCAAATTTATGGTTTTCTCAACATTTGGTATGGTCTATTTACCTACTTTTATAGTTTTAATTAGATAATTATAACACGATCAATACCAAAATGATATCAACACAGCATAATTGCAAACAAAATTTCAAAACAAGTAAATTTTATTGTTCCTGGAAATTTTTCATTAAATGCTCATTAAAAACATTACTAGAGTCTGCCTCCCAAATGATTTTTTGACTTGTAAAAACAAATTTAACTGAAAAGTTAAAAGTTTTTCTTGCTTATTGAATAAAATGATGGCAATGTTAGGCCAGTTGAGGACACACTAGTTCTCTTTCACACTCACTAGGTCTATGGTTTCTCCGACATGTGCCTTAGTCCTAGTACCATGTGACATTTCTCTCTCTCTCTCTCTCTCTCTCTCTCTCTCTCTCTCTCTCTCTCTCTCTCTCTCTCTCTCTCTCTCTCTCATAAAGGTTGACACAAGTATTTTCTTCAATGATTCTCCAAAGTATGTGTTTTGAAGTAGGATTCTTTAAGACCATAGAACTCTGCAATTTAGGTAGACCAGCTTGCCAACAAGTCCTAAGGTTCTATCTCCCAGTTCAGTAATTATAAACACAGGCTCTACCTCAATTGTTCATGGGTGCTAAGGATCTTACATCTGGTCCTCATGCCTATGTGTCAAACATCTTACCAATTGCGCCATTTCCCAAATTTCCTTTAGAGTAACATGGGGCTGAAGATATGTCAAAAATGAAGAGTGTTCATTTAGCACATATAATGCTCTGGGTTCTGTTGCCCTAAATATTCCATTGAAAATTAATAACAATTAATGATATAAACTGTAAATATTATATTGAGTTCTTCATATGAAAATAAGGAAAGAAATACTCCTTACCATTCTTATATCATTTAGTTTAGGAAATACGTAATTATTAATTCTATCACTTTGAAACTGATATATTATAAAAGCTAAGCAAAAAACCTTACTATTTGTAATCTTTAAAACACAAAAATACCTATATTCCAAGTAACATAAAATGTACTTGAAAGGTAATTACAAGCAATATAGTTTCTCTTTCCCTTCCTCTATGAAGACAGGAGAATCAACTTTACAAAGTGTTTAGTATTATTTTTTTCATTCATATTGAGTCTATTATTGTAAATAGTTAATGGTACCACTTAGCAAGTCAGGATTAATTATTAAAATAATTCCTCTTAATTGAGTGTCCCTTATTTACATGGACCATATCAAATATACATATATATATGTATATATATAGTTGTAAAATATTTGGAATATGACTATCTGTTAGTGTGGTGTTGCTTTGTAAACTTCATTTAATTATATTCCACTTTTCTTCAGAGAGTCCACTTACTTAGAAATAAAGTATTATTTGTAAACATTTATTAAATATTTAATATATCATATATCCCTGGTAAAGAAATTTTTTATAATTTCAGCAATTTTTCTATTAGCTGATGTGAAAAAATCATTTTGTGATTTTTTGTGATATCATTTTGTATTTTCATTTTACGGATTGGTATGTATGTCCTTGTAGTACAGTTGAATTATTCTGTATCTGAGCTGTTTCTGGAGAATCTATAAGAAAATTAGTTTATATTTTTTGATTACCTCTCTTACATGTGAGATGAGAATTTTGATCCTACTTTATTTTATTTTTTTATTTGTAATATGAAATGAGTTAACATTCATCATCCAATTAATATATCCCTGATAATTTACTAATGATAATTAAAAGTAGAATTCTTTTGTTGCTACAAGTGTAGAAAGTAAAACTTTGAGCCAACTATATAATAGTTTAATTTAATTTTAGAATATCAAAGTTTGCTTTCACAATTAAAAGAAGGAATATTTTATTGATTTATGAGAACTATATAAAACATCTCAGTAAGTTAATTTATAATAAAATGTACAGATTATTATTTAAGAATTCCAAAGTGACTTTTTGTAACACTAGAAATTCAACAAAGACTTGTGATAGAGAAAATTCCAATCAGTCAATAAGAAGATACACACAAAAAATTTTTGAATTAGGGTTTCTATGGCTGTGAAGAGACTTCATGGCCATGGCAAGTCTAATAAGGAAATATATAATTTGGACTAACTTACATTTCAGAGGTTTGGTCTATTACACTCATGGCAGAAAGCATGATGGCAAGCAGACAGATATGGTACTAGGGAACTAGCTAAGAATTATGCATCTGGATAGACAGACAGCAGCAGACAGAAAGAGAGAGAGAGATGCTGGGCTGGTTTGAGCATCTAAAACTTCAAATTCCACCCTTAGTGATACACTTCTTCCAGAAAACCACACCTACTACAACAAAGCCATATTTCCTAATAGTGCTACTCCCAGTGTGCATTATGTAGGAGGACCATTTTATCTAAATTACCACATTCTACTCCCTGCCCCCATAGGCTTATAGTCACATCATAGTCCAACTCAACAGTCCTTATAATCTACCACAGTATCAGCACTGTTTAAATGTCCAAAGTTGAAAGTCCTTTTGAGAATCATGCAATCATCTTAACTGTAATACCATGTAAACCCAAAATGAAAAAGATCACACACTTTCAACATACAACAGTATAAAGATACACATTATCATTTCAAAAGGGAGTAAATGCAAACATAATGAGGAAATACTGCACAAAACAAGACTAAAAACAGCTAGGCAAACTCCAAATTCTGCATCTCCAAATCTGATGTCAAATTGTTCTTCACCTCTCCAACTCTTTTGAGCTTGCTTGACTGGAAGACACTTTTTTTTAAATCTTGGGCTGGTTCTACACCCTGATAGCACAATTCCTTGTCAGGTAGTCCATGGCTCAGACATCTTCAATATTTGGGGATCTCAGACTTCACCTTCACAGCTTTACATGATCTCCTCTTTGGGCCTCAATTAAGGACAACCCTGCCACATATGCAGTCTTTAGACATGGAGGGATATTCAATAACCCCTTTGTTGTATCTTTGACTTTAAAGACAAAAGCAAATGGCCCAAACTGTCAAGTTCTGCTGGATGCCAGGGCTGGAACATGGCACCTTTATTCATATACATTTCCTACAGCTTTCTGTTTTTGATGGTTCCCTTCTTCTCTCTAAGCTTGGTTGTCCTTGAACTCACTTTATACACAAGGTTGCCCTTGAACTCTGAAATGTTCCAGCCTCTGTTTCTCACTTCTGGGATTAAAAGCGTGCACCTTCATGCCTGCCTCTAAGCTTTCTTTAATTTCTTTTCATGTTACTTTAATTCTTTTATACAAGTTAGAAGCTTAGATAGGTGGTATTGTGCTCTGTGGTTACCATTTTCCTTTATTTCACTTAGCGCCATATTTTAAATCAGTTTAAACTTTTTGGTAATGCTTTCTCCTGCAACTGCATTTTGTATTTTTCTTGTTCAGTTTGCTACTTTTTATTGTAGATCTACATTAGACTGGCAACTAATAGCTACATCACACTGTCAATTATAATTTATTTGAAAATTTTCTGCCAGTGTGTTAATCCACAACTCTTCAATTTAGCCTCAGGGAAAATTTTTTTTTTTTTTTTTTTTTTTTTGACAGTAGCGAAAATCAGCCACATTCTTTATCAAAGTAACACAAGACTGGTCTCTAGGCCACATATGAATATTCTACCTTTCTGAAACCTCTTGAGCCAAGCTCCCACAGTTCAAATCACATTCACTGCCATCTTCATTAAAACCACCACAAAATTTAATTTGAAAATTGTATATGATAAGCAAAATTAAAAAAAAAAACTGCTGTACTGGTTTTTATTCCCATATTTTTAGCAGTTGATTGGCTGAATCAGAATCAGGAAGATTGCAATGAGCTCAAGATTATTTTGGGCAAAATCTGAATTTCAGGATAGCCTATCTATACCAAAACTGATTTTAAGAAATAAAAAAGATACAATGTTATACTTTAAAAGAAACATTAGTGTTACTAGGAAAATGAAATTAAAACCAGAAAACAGAAGATAAATCTGATCATCACAAAAATATTAAGTCAATTCATACAGAAATATCTCAGTAATTGTACAACGAACATCAATCCTGAGCTCCTGAGGCTAGGGTAATTAACTTGTTTTACCATCATACTCCCAAGTTTTGCTGGCTGACAGTGTTATAGGGGCAATAGAAAAGAGAAATAAGACAAAATTTTTAATTCCAATATTACATCTACTTGTTTGGAGGGCATAGTTAAGGAACAATAAGTAACTATTTGCTTTTTTATATATTGATTCACATAGGTGAATTTTCTATGTAAAAGTGTGAAATCTGAAGTTTGGAAAATTGGACATCACCAGCTTTGTCTCTAAAAGCAATTTCCTTAGCACTATGTTATTTGATTTTATACTTTATCTAACCTAAAATATTAATTTATTTGCAATACTGACCAGTGTCCCCTTAATTCCAAAACACACATAGACAACCACACAGGCACTCATATACATGTATTTTAGTCATATGCTCCAGTGTATGGAAACAAAGTGATAATAAGCACGTGAAGTGGCATAATGTCTGGGTTTATATGCTGAGGATGAGGTAACATATCTTTACTTTGTTAGCACTTCAAACACTCAATGCTTAGTAAGTAGATTGTGATTTATTTGATGAACAGGTATTGAGATAAACTACTTTTATGAAAGAATAAATATAATATTTGAACAATACATCAAGAATTTTTTATATTAACTGTGAATCAGAAGTTTAGAGAAATTTAACAAATATTATACATGTTAAACTGGAGAAGTCCTTTATCTCTTGTAGGGCCTATGAGTGCAGCAATAACAAGGTGTTGCATGACAAAATATTACCTACAACACACATACTACTCACAGTTCATACCAGATAGGAATTCCTTAAGGACCAAAATGCAGGTACAACCAAAGACCAACTTGGCTAACCCATTTTATTGGGGTTACTTAGAGGAGTATGGGTGAGGATTTGCTTACTGGAGCAGATAAGACTCAAAGTCAATGTCAAAGCCTACCCCAGCATGAATGACTGCTCACAAAGCTAGGAACCTGAATCACATTGAACAACCTGCCGACATCTTAACCATGTTGGAGAGTGGGCTATCTAGGTGCTTCCGTAGGTCTAAACTTCTCCCGGAAGCTCAGGTGGTTCCTTCTTATTCCAGGCATCTGGTATGGTCTCAGAATCTTATTTGGAACTTTTCTTCTCTGAGAGACTTTGCCACAAAGCCTGTATAAGAGGCTTCTTGTTAGCCTCACTTCCTTCCTTTGAGGGAGATTCTCAGCTTCTGTTGTTATTGTACTCTTGCAGGGTGGAGCATAGTGAATCTAGTCAGGGATTCCTGAGGAATTTTTTAATTGGTTACATTTCTGCTTACAGAGCTTTCTAGAGTATAATGTGAGAGAAAACTGTTATAAGACAGTCAGTCACCCCTTCCTTACATTCTAATAGCATGCCAGTATTTCAGCACATGGAGTTCATAGCCAAACAGAAATGTTGGAGACAGTTCTCTGTCAGCAGCCTGCATGGCCCGTTCAGACTCTGGAAACCACCAAGCAATGTGGGGTTTATGGGTGCCCAGCTTTTTTTTCTGTTTTGCTGTCAAAGTTTTCAGCAACAGGGTCTTGTTGTCTAATTCTGGAAAGCACTCAATAGCAGTAGAAACAGAATTTATGGTTTACAGAGCCTCAAGTACTTCCTTGACCAACAGCACATAAGGAATTACCCTACTGCTTACTCTGGGGTATTTATTCAATAACTTTACGGCCACTGAAACAATCTTTTCTCTGCTTATGTAGAGAGCCACTTTATTTAAACAGTACTTTGTATTAGTACAGGTTTGCTTTCTTATTTGGTGTGCCTGATAGTGCTATTTGCATACCAGGCATATACATGAATGGGGTTTTAACACTTCCAGTATGTTATTCCAGAAGTTAGTTCAATTGCTTATGGATTTTCAGTGGCTTTAAAAGACTCTATTGTAGGGGGATTATGTTGTTCCATTGTAAATAAAGGTCCCACCCACTGGTTTGATAAAAGCACTGATTGGCTACAGGCAGACAGGAAATGTGGGTGGGGCTACCAGACTAAGAAAACTCTAGAGAACAGGAAGAACAGAGCAGAATGCCACAGAGAAACCAGAAGAAGCAGAAGTAAACTATGCTGCTCTGTAAGAAAGTACGGAGCTGCATGCCTGAATAGGATAAGAGTCATGGGTTAGTTTAAGAGTAAAGAGTTAGCAAGTTATATGTCTGGACCTTTGGCCGATCAGCCTAAAATTAATGTAAGCATTTGTGTGTCTCTGAGGGTATATGGGTCTGCGGATCTAAACTTTGAGGCTCGGCCCATAAATCCAGGACAGAAATCTCATACTACACTCTATTCCTAGGACAGCCTACATGGCATTGGTGAAAGGGCTTGTAGACACCACACCTCACTATGATAACTTTGCATACTTCCTTTGTAGAGTTTCTGTGCCACATCAAAAAGAAGGTGGTCCAGGAGGCCTTCTATTCAGCCCACTATTGTGTAAGCTATTTTTATAGTCACAAATACAGACTAGTCACTTTATTTACTTCCCATAATTGCTTTTCTAATGCTCTATAATCAGCTTCTACTCCTTTCCATGACTGAGACCAAAACCCATTGAATCCATTTGTTCAGGTTGCCTTAGCAACCAGCTTTATCCCTCTGAACTTCTGGTGACTTTTATAGGAAAAGATACTGGGATACTAAGATATACCGCTGCTTAACCTGTGCTACAAGAATCTCAGCATACTCCAAAGCCACATAAGTCTTACTGTCTCAGTCCCATATACCACTCTCAGTCAAGATAAACAGAGAACATAAAACTTAAATAAAATGGAACATGAAAATCTGCCAATACCTCAAGTTTCCAAAATGCCTGTAGCTCCTTAAATTTTTGAGTTCAGGCTGTTGTGGAATTTTGTCAATAAAATTATGCATTTTTTTTCTTTCTGGCCCCCAACACCTTAAGAAGTAGGAAGCCAACACTCCATCTCATCTTTCAGTTTATCTAATTCACTTTAGATCAGAGGATAACACAGAGGATATCAAACTCCATAATTCCCTTTCCTGTAGAAATTCCTCATTTACATGAATGAGTACTTGGCTATCCCAGCCTCAGATGCATTTCTAATTACACATAACAGAGACCAAGTAACAATGAGTAGATAGACTCAACTCTTTTGCATTAATCTTTGTAACTGCAACACTTTCTCTAACCCGTTAGCTGTTTTAACAACATCTTCATATTAAGGTTGTGGACAGCATTGTTAAACAAGCAATCTACTCTATACCATATAGATGAAGAGTGCTGTCCTGGGATTCCTTCTACAGAAACTTCTAACTCTGATGGCTCAGACTTAGTGGCATGATTCATTCTCCATATTAAAACAAGGCAACCACTGTCCTAGCATACTATCACATACATAAGGAAAAGAATAAGGCTAGTGGAAATTCCTCCATGGATGGTCCAACTGCTCAGGCTTCTCAGCCTCTATTTCATGCCTTGATACCTATAGCCAGAGACCAATCAGTCATGCCTCCTTAACTAGTCATTGGTTAAGCTAGGTCCCTATTCAGGTGCCAATTACATTGAATGGTGTAGCTGTTCTTTGAGAGAGGTAGCACACATGGCTACTCACACCAAATAGAGATCCCACAACAGACCATAATATGAATAGAACCATTATCCAACTTAGCGAAGCAATGAGTTATCTTGAGATTACTTACAGAACTATGGTTTAAGGGTTATTTACAGGGACAAAAATGATACAAAACATCTGCATCACTATAGCCAACCTAGCATGGATGAGTTAGGGAAATGGGAACCATGAAGCCCCACTACACAGCCTACAGGAAGACCAACAAATTGGAGAATGTCCTGTTCAGTTGCCTCTGGTCTAAACCCCTTTCCGCAGCCCTCCTAGTCTCAGCCTCTTCCACATCTGGTCTGATTTGTGGTCTTCTCTCCAGCTCAGCTGCCTCCACCCAGGAGGGACTATCATCTTTTACTGGTTTTTGGACAAGGAGGGGCCTAGTGAATCTGGTCAGTTTTGGGGATTTGTAGAAGGGATTTTGAGTTGTTCACCTTGCTGCTTAAGAAGCTTCCTGCAGGATGGGATGTTTTAATTTTCTCAGTGGAAACAGTTACATAAAAGAAGGCAAGAATTAGGGAGGATGGGACAATGATAGGTGGAGCCGAAACAAACTAAATAAGTCACTAAAAGTAAAATATCCTGTTGAGGGAAAAGAACATGTTTTTTATAACCTACATAATAAAACTATGCAATATAAGTAAATAAAAATATTAAATTAAAAGAAGATTGTAGGAGTATTGTGTTGTCTCATGGTAAATAATTGTCCCACCCACTGGTTTTATAAAAGGAGCTGATTGGCCAAAGGCAGGCAGGAAGTGTAGGCGGGACTACCAGACTAAGAAAATCTCTGAGAACTGAATGCCAGACCGAGCACCAGAGAGAAAGCTGCAGGATGCAGAGGACAACCATGAAGCTCTAAAGAAAGGTACCGAGCTGCATGGCGGAACAAGAGACATGGGTTAGATGAAGGGTAGAGAGCTAGCAAGTGATATGCCTGGGCCTGAGGCTGATCAGCCAAAAACTAATGAAAGCGTCTGTGTGTCTCTGTAGGACTGCAGGACTGCGGGACTGTGGGACTGTGGCCTGTGGGCCTAGACCTTGAGGTTAGGCCAGAAAGTCCGGGCCAGAAACCTCTTACTACAGAAGATAAAAAAGGATAATTGAAGAGGATTAAATTATAAAATATTCAGCAGCTGGCTAATATATAATGTTCTGAAATCTAACTCTTGGGATGAGAGAATAGATGGTGGCTGGGAATTGGTTTTTATAGTACTGGTGGCATGTGAGTTAGTTCACTAAGCCAAGTTAGATCATCATTTTTTCATTTTGTGGTTAGTTCTGCACTCAATGTTTATAATTGATTAACGTATATGCATGCATATACAAGCTACATAAACTTATCATAGTATAATTTATTTGTATTAAAATATGTACAAGCAAGACATTGTTAACTGAAACTTTTTATTTATCTCCATTTTCATATAAGATTTTTTTTTTCTTTGATGCTCCATTACATTTTTAAAAGAAAGTATGGCTTTCTGTTTAACAGATAATTTCACTCATTTTCCTCTATAATTTTGAATCAGTTCTATATGGTAAATCCTTGCTTTTCCATTTTTGTGTACTTGTAAAATTGAAAATACTCCATGTAAATTAATGGTTCAAAACTATGAAGTTTGTATATATATTTCAACAAATGGCATAGAAGTAATTTTGTTTCTGCATACGACACTAAAACTTAATAAATTAAAGACATGAACAAATGTCAATAATGATATGCTTTATGAAAAGAAAACAAATGAATCAAAAATTAGAAAGGATTCTTCCTTTTGTCCAGAATCAAGAATGCATATGTTTTATATTAAGAGGTCTAAATTTTTCCCATCTTAAAACTGGATCTAGGTTTTAGAGTTATTTAGAGTAAATAAGTTTTGGTGTTTTTTTTTTCCCCCAACAAAGGGCCATTAGTCACCTATCCTGACAGCAGAGACAAGGAGGGAAGCAGATAGGAAGCCTGAGCTAACCACCACAGTGAAACATGACAGTAACCAAAAAAGGGACAGTTCTTGTAAGGCCCTGAAACAGGCCCACACTTGTCCCAGTGTGCCCAAGGATATATTAACCAAAACCTCAGCCATTCAAACATATACTAACTTAACTACTGTTTGCTTGACCTAACATGTTTGAGAGGACCTAACAGTTCTAGAAACTCTGCACTGTGCTTAAAAGGAACCATGCTTCTCTATGGCCATCATCATATTGTTTAGGTTAAAGGCTACCACATGCTGGTAAATAAAGTGTCCTTGCTATGACATACTATTTGAGTCTGTGGTCTCCCTTCATCATTTTCTCGGACCCTTACATTATTATAATGATACTTCATTACACAATGTCCCTATTGTGGTCACTGATTCTGATTCGTAAATTTCAACAGTGACTTTAATTTTTCAACTGTTTCAGAAATTTTAAGCTTCTATTTTCTCTTTATTCCTCCTCTGCCTCCTCTCTTTTCCTGTCTTCTTTATGTTCTACCTCTTTTTTTATTATTATTATCTCTAGGTTTCTAGATAAGCTAGAGGTGTTAGTTGTAACCCAAGGTTGGAGATGAATGTTTGTATACTTGACTCCACCCTTGGATCACTCTAAACAGAAATAATTAAATAGATTTCTTTTCAAAAGTCATATCCAGCACTGAGCACTACCAGTGTTATTACACTCAAACACAACTGTTATTTGTGATAAAGCGGCATGTCTGTCGAGGCTTGGTCCTTAAAACCTGACTAGAAGCCTTTCTCCTTTAGTATTTCATGAAAAGATTATTGCGGCTTATTTGGCAACTCTCCCATGATGAAACTTTAGCAAATGTTAAGTTTATTATAATTTCAAATGATATTTTAATTTGTATTCTTTTTGCCTCTAATGGAGAATTAAAGTTTCCTAAGTTATTCCTTTCGAAGGAATTCTGGAACCTTAGGATGCATTTATTTTTACAATAATTTCCTAAATATGTATAACAATTTGTTTCTTACTCTATTTGGGTAGTTTTTTAGGGCAATGTGAATCATTACCAATATTAAATCATAAAGTGTTAAATTCATGCACAACAAAACATACTTTGAAATGTATGTTCTTGAAATAACATAGTCAAGAACAGGGAAAGGTACAGAAGAAACATACAATGATACTTGTACAAAATTTCAGCTGGAAAATATGGTGAATAATTCAACACTATATAAATGTATATTTTGAGTAAACATATTCTAAACAAACAAACAAAAAAAAAAAGACCTCCTCCGCTAACCTTCATCACAATTTTGATGTGGAAATATTATTGAAAAAAAAATTACCTAACAGGAAATCTGACCAATCAAAATGTAGTTTACAAAATCATAGCAATCAGAGAAATGAAAGCTAAGCACTTTTAGATTCCATATCAAACTATCATATTAGCCAAAGTAAGAATGTCAAGCAATTACCACAGTAAAGATTTAGGAGGAAGGACAGCAAGAGTCGTCCTGATGACTGAAGAAAGTGGGGATTTAAATGAACTACTCATGAGGAGGGGAGGAGGATGGGGGATGGTGATGAGGAGGCTGAAGGCTCACTGGGAGGGATTGGGAGGAGGGAAGGGAGAGGGAGCAGGGGGATATGTGGATAAAAAATATATTTTTAATAAAAAATAATAAATTGCAGGAATAAAAGAAAAGAGTTTAGAAAATTAAATGGGCATAATTTATGGCAAGCAAACTCTTCCCTACGTGCATACATCAAAAAAATTACTTCAGATTTTTATAATGAGCACACACACATACATACATACATACATATGCGCACACACACACACACACACACACACACACACACACACATATATATATGATGATGTATAATACACATATTAGTGATTCCCAAAAGCTAGAGACAAATTGGCTGTGTGCATTTTGCAGAATAGGCAAGTAAAGTTTAGGAAATAATAACAGCCAGTTAATAAAGACTTGTGAGCTTTCAAAGTCGCATTAAATGACTCCTAAATTCTTAAGATGAATGTCTGTCCATAAAACACTGTTTTCCCAGTGTTATATGATATATAGAAAATACGTTGGAAACTCAAGAGTTAAAGTAGTTTGTGTCTGTAGGTGAAGAGAAAGGAGAATTCCTTCTGCTTCAGTTGCTCCAGTCTGTTCTTTTCTATAATTTCCAACTGAGTGGGTGAGGCTCAGCCACTTTATAGAAGACAAGCTGCTTTATTCAGTCTACTGGGTTAAATGTTAATTGCATACTTAAAAATATTTTACAGTGAAAGCATGTCTGGTATTTAACCAAGTATCTGTGTATTATGCCAGAACTAAAGTGAAATATAGAATAACCATCAGATATTTCACAGGAAAATATTTATCCTGTAATCCTGAAATATGAAATCTATAACCCTGTGAGGCTTCTTTTCAAACTTTCCCATTTAAAAAAAAAAAAAAAAAACAATGTACGTATATGTATTAAAATACAAATACATTTTCTTCACTTTAAAAAGATATAAAAGTAATCAGTATTCAGAATTTTAGTTCCAAAATTAACGTATCAAAATTTATTATTCTAAACCTCACATAACCATGAAATTAGAAAATACGTAAGAGAATGAGAATAAAATAATAGTGGCAACCTAAGCACAACGTATGTGGATATTTTAATATGGCATTTAGAAGAAAGGAGGAAATACGATTGGCTTGGGTCTTCTTGGTGATAGAAGCCCCATCTATGCATATATCTTCCCTTCATTACTGCACCTGAGTCATCTTCTATCCTAATGTGTCAGCCCATGTTCATCATTTCATCTCTTCTTGCCACTTTATACTGTTCGATAAAGTGTGATTTCTAAATTTCTACATTAAGAGTTTTCCTGATAATTCCCATCCACCCTAACTCTAATAAAATTTGGCCTTTGTTTATGTCTCTCCCCTGAACCTATTTTCACAAAGCTCACAAATATTCAAGTAGCTATGTTTAACATGGTCTAGAGGAACATTATATTGTATGTTCTCATAATAAAGTATTTGTTTCATAAACGTAATTACTTTAAATGTTGTCAAACTGAAAGTTGTAGAAATAGAGTTAATACTCTAAGATGGTATGATTGTCATTTACTTTAGTCTCTATATCTTCAAAACTCATTGATGTAGTGAAAAAACATCTGTACCTTAACATAAGTCCCCAAAAGTCACGATTAACATAGGCAGAAAGTACCCATGCAAGATGTGAGTAATTAAGATGAAGCATTAAAAATGATATAACATCTAATTATTTCTATTTATTTCCCAGGATTCAATTTTTTTTATTTCTTGATCACATAATTCAAGATACTGGTAGGAAAGGATAGAAGATAGGGAAATACAAATTTTGATGTAAATTGAGATTGTTATTCAATAACAAATGGCATACTCTAAAACTATACATAGAGATAACATTATATGTAGACTGAGGAGGTTGTACTCATGTGTTTATGAATACATAAATATTTTATATATGGTATATATGCCTACTTTAAAATAAATTATATTTATGTATATATGTTAATATTTATATATAAGAATGTTTCTCTATATGTGTATGTATGTGTGTTTGCGTGTCTCTCTGTGTGTATATGTGTGTGTGAGAGACAATTATTGAAAAGGGGTCCATGAATTTAAAGGGGAGTTGGGAAGAGTATTATTTTGGAGGTACAATAGAGAAGAGGGTAATATAAAAACATATTATGTCATAAAAAATAAAATGTACTAAAATTATTTTTAGTTAAAATAATTAGACATTTTAAAAAAAGATTTTAACTGTTTTAATTTTATTTTTTTCATTATTTTTTTAAAATACCATTTTTTGTGTGTTCTAAGTCACTAACTTTCCTGAAGTAGTTGTTTGAAATTTCTAGATATTCCTGTAAAAGAAAAATTTGCAAAATGTGAGGCTCATTTATGACTCATCTTAGCCATACAAAGTTTACAGGGGAACACACAGGAAATTACAAGAATATAAAATTAAAGGAAACAAAAATTTTAACTGATGGTTTTCTAAAAAAACAAACAAACAAACAAACAAACAAACAAAAGAATAAAAAGGCTATTATAAAACTGTTTATTCTCACTATTCATACTCTCAGTTAATTCTTGTGTCAGTAAGTCCCTCTGTATCTCAAGGGCAACAACTGAGAACATCTCACACCATTGGTATTTTGTTATGTTATCTGAAGGTTCACCATCTTTTTGAGATTCCTTATGTTCACAATGCTTAGCTAGTTTTTATTTTCTTTGTTTATACTTTAGTATAATAAATGGAGTCACCATATCTCCTTACCCTCCAGTTGCCTATCTTCTTGAAAAAAATATAGATTTTTGGGACACCTAGATTATCTCTATTTCTTGACAAATAACGAGGTCAAGGAAGTGTAATAGGAATGTGTTTGACCTATATAACAGGCAGCCTCAGGATAAAGCTGTTAAGTCAAACTCGTGCTTGAGATTCAGAGTACCTTTTCTGCATAGGAACAATTCACCAGCAAGTAGCTGTGTGGTTGAGAGCTGGGCCCATGAAATCACTGAATGTGAATGGAGCCCAACACACCATTTTAACCCTCTGACCTAAAATATAACTTTTGATCTTGTGTTAAAATAGGTTCATGCTATTTATTCCATAAAGAGAATTTTAGGAAATAGGATGTAATACACATACATATTTGTTTACATGTTAAGGAAAGTTAAGTCAATTCATATAACCTAGAAAAAGTCCATAGTGAAACACTAACAGGTCACATCCTACAGCACATCATCATCATGCTTCTCACACTGATGACTGAGAGTTGTCATATATAAAGATTTCTTTAACTAATGTCAATTGAGAATGTGACAAAATAACTTAATTGCTGTAAATCATGTTTTATAATGGTATAAATTTTTATCTGCCTTCTATATACCATTTTTTCCATCTACTGACATAAAGTATAGGAAGAGATATGATATGCATGTGTTAAATGTTTAAGTACAGATTCCAGCGCATACACTGCATAGGTAGAAGATTTTATGGGGAAAGATAAAAGTAAGAAATGCAACATAGGCTTTAACCAAATTATATAGATTTAGGCTTTGAATTCCAGAGAAGATTTCCTGTGGAACTTAAGCCATGGATAAAGTCTTATAATGAGGAAGGTTTTTGAAAGAAATGAAAGTCTGAAAAGTTATTAGGAGACTGTAGCCAGGATAGAGGTGATGAAATCACATAAAGACAAAGCTTAGGAACTTGACTTTGAATTATAGGCTTTGGAAACCTGCTAGATTAGGCAGCTGAGATACTCAACCATCTATTTAAGAGTCAATATCGAAGTTAATAGATTCTCTGGGTTTATTTATGGTTGCTTATTTAATTTTTGGATGAGAGATTACAATGAAAAAAGAACATCAAACAGTGGATAAGATCCAATGAACCTAAATTAGAAAACATCATCATGCTTAGAATTTAGTATAAATAAAATTCTGGTAAAACAATTAAAGCCTATTAAAATTGAAATCATTTTAGTGAAAAAAGATTGCATTTTTGGTGTACTTTTAGAAAGCCCCCCCCCCGAATCTGACATTTTCAGTCATAATTTTCATCTATTAAATCAGATACAATGATTTTCTAGGAAAAAAAACCCTTTATATGCATAAATATTATATAGTTTTTCCATCAAATAGATGAGTATTTTAATAGCCTTAATATTTTATTTATCAGATTTAATTCTCTCCAAGTGGTCTTGCAATCACTGGTCTAGATAACAATGACTCTCTTGCACTTCTGGAGAGTATCCAGTGTCACACTGTTTTCCACCATCTAGTCCTGAAGCTATTCAGGACTGTGCATAAGTTGGAATAACAGGACTGTGCTAGTTGTTCAACACAAGGCATAGCATCTCAGCAGACCTGATACCCTGTGTATAAATACTAATAATTGGCTCTTCTGGTTAGTGAAATAATTACATAACCAATGTTTTTACCCTTCTTTCATGCAAAGAGCTTTGGGGACTCACAATATGAAAGATATCTTAAGGAAAATGGGAGATGTCTGAGCCGACTGTCATATACTATCTCATGGTTTGAAATCTACAGCTACTACCCTGCAATAAATTTCCGTGTTCTTCTCAATCAACATGAGACATATCGTTTATTTATACTATATAGCCATATATATGCAAATTAATAAGTATATATGTCTCCACATGCACACAGTAAATGTATTTCCACATACATAAAAAATATAAAATATACATCCGTTTCTAAATGTGTGCTTAAAGTATCTATATATGTGTGAATTTCCTACAAATAAGAAAGAGTCATGTTCACAGTATAAAATCAGTAAAATATGAAAAAGAAAACTTCATAATTTTATGATTTGTCATGTAAATATTTGTATTTATAAGTACATAACATTTTATAAATTTAGAATAACTTTTTATTACCATATTTTATGTGTAATAATTTATTGTAAACCTTTCATGAACTTCTTATATTTTTGGCAAATAGAATTAGTGGCATATAAATATTATATCTATACATGATTGATTTTACAGTATATTTATGAGACATTATAATAGAATGTAATTTAAGATAAGATTACATCAAATTTGTGGCATAAGTCTGTGGGTAACATGAGAGAACACTTACCTAGAAATACCTAAAATGCAGAGTCCCAGATTCAGTCACATAATATTGTACATGACTGACCATCACAATAATACCTGCACCTGGGGGTAGTGCATGTACTACACAGACTTGGTGACTATAGACTATATGACAAATTAAAAGAGGTTCTAAGCTCCATTAGACTATATATTAAAACAGTAATAATTATAATCATCATTACTACATCTTGAACATTAGTGAATTAGTCAAATTTCTGAATTATTTTAGAGTAATTTAGAACTGTCACCTCCACAGTGTTTTTCCTGATAGTATACTATTGTTCTGTAAACATTACTCAATACAGTTTTTTCTTTATTCTTCTGTCATATAACACATTACAACCTCAGCCTCCCCCTCCCTATATCCCATCTCCTTCCTCTACTGCTCCTCTCCCCAGTTCCATGGCTCTCTGTTTTGCTTCAGAATGACATGATCTCCCAGTGATATATTTATTCAAAAAATGTTTGGTTTTGTATATGATCTTTAGCTTGCTGGGGTGTTTATATTTTTAATGTTTTGGCTGAAATATGCATAAATAGTTAGCCAGAATCTGCTTGAATGGCTTTTGTTTGCAATTACATCACTAACAAACATATTATATGATGTGGAAATGCCTTTCTGTATGCTATGAATCTCAATCTTTAAATAAAGGAGCTGTTTTGGCCCTTGACAGGCACTGTATAAAAAGTAGGCAGAGGAATCAAAATAGGTAGGAAAGGAAGGGCGGAGTCAGAGACAGATTGAGCAAGCCGCCAAAGGAGAAACATGTTAGGAACACAGGTGAGCCATGGGCAGACAGATTAATAGAAATGGGTTGATTTAAGATGTAAGAGCTAGCAAGCAATGTGCCTGAGCCATAGGCCAAACAGCATAAAGTTAATATAAGCATCTGAATCATTTTTGGAGCCTGAGCAGTGGCAGGCAGCTAAGGGGTCTGTGGGTCTGGGCCTTTGGCCACCTGGTACCAAGAAACCCCACTACTACAATTATATAGCTTAATCCAAAATTCACTAAAAGAGAAACAGATTCCACTTTGTTCTATTGGAGAAGTTAAAAATTCAAATTCTACCATTGTGCAATAATGTCTAATATAGACATAAACAAAAAATCTGTGAAATATTTAATATTAAATTATGAATATATTAATAAGTAGATATTACTGACAAACAGTTTATACTTAGTCATTTTGATAACCCCATGAATAAAAAAGTCATAATTATATATCATTAGAAAATAGGTGAGTCAGATAACAATTAATTTGACAAATTAAATACATTTCTCCAGGAGCTTATAAACTGTTGTATACAAACTCTAATCTTTACACACTTAATATCTTACCTTATATGACACTGTATTTTAAATAGGTTGTAGATTTTGTGCAATTTAAACAAAATCTCAGTGTGATCTTACCAATCATATATCCATTCATTTACTTATTATTTTCAAATATAATTTCAAAATCATTATTCTCAATAGGTCTACATGTTCATAACTCTTATTCATATTTCAAAATCATGTTGCAAACTGATTTTTAAGTTTTCAAAACCTAATTTTATGTTACCTATTCTACAATCAATGGGCCATGTCTCTGCTTTAAGTCTTTATACAAATTCTTGCATTACCATTTTCAGGAACATAAACCATATTTTACTTAATTTTATAATCTAAGAAGCAATGATCTTGAAAACTTTCAGACATTAAGTATTTTAGAATTATTAATGAATTTTACTCTTTTTATTTTTAAAAATTAGTCTTAAATATTTCATTGAATAGTTTTGATTAAGAAGTAATAATTATTTATATATCTCAATAAAATCCTTCATTTAGACTGACCTTAATGCTTTCAGACTGATCTTTCTAGTCTTGTAAATAATCTCTTCTTAGTTTATAAGTATTATCAAACCACATATAATAACAGCATTCATTTATTACCTTTGAACATTAGTAAAATAGAAAATGGAAGAAATTAGACAACCTACTTTCTGATAATAGAACAGTGTTCAGATTTTTATGATCTTTCTAATACATAAAAATTGACATACATTTTAATACTAGAATATAAAATAGCATCACTAGATCACTTTCTTGGAATAAAGCCCTTCTGATTGTCAAATGATTAATCCTTCTTAAGTCATACTTATCTTTCTTAACTTATGTCCTAATATCAACTCAAATAATATCTCACTACTCTTTGGCCACTCTCCAATTCAACTGATCTATCCAACTCATATTCATTTGAACCATAAAAAGACCTTTTTACCTATCATTTTTCCTTGAAACAAAATAAAAGGACAAATATTTGCAAACTGCAGTGTGATATTTAAACACATGCATCCAAAGTATAATGATTAGACCAAAGTAGCTATCAAAGCCATCAGATAGTTTGGGGATTCTTTAAGAGAACATGTGTTATGTATTTAGGGACAACTTGAGAGTGTGTCAGCTGATAAGGTCCCAAGACGCTCATCCAGGATCAAAAGTTTCTGAAGGGGGAGTGGCCAACCCCATTCATAAGGGACTGCTGGGATCTTGGGGTCCCATTCTTTTTTTTTTTTTTTTTTTTTTTTTGGTTCCATTACTGGGAATCGAACCAGGGCTGCTGCGGTGAGAGCGCCAAATCCTAATCACTAGACCAAGCCAGCCAGGTTTCTTGGCCCTCCAGGCAACCAGAGGTCCAGACCCCAGACCTGCAGCCAAGCCTCAGATCCCTTGAGCCTCAGACCCCTTAGCCGCCTGCCGCTGCTCAGGCCCCCAGAAATGACTCAGACACTTATATTATCTTCATGCTGTTTGGTCTATGGCTCAGGCACATTGCTAGCTTGCTCCTTCATTTTAACTCAACCCATTCTCATTAATCTGTCTGCCACGTGGCTCGTGGCTCACCTGTGTTCCCTACATGCTTCTTCTTGGGTGGCTGGCTAGATCTGTCTAAATCTTCCTTTCCTTTCCTCCTTATTCTGTTTCCCCCACCTACTTTTTCTATGGTGCCTGTAATGGGCCAAAATAGCTCTTTTATTTAAAGACTGATATTAACAGCATACAGAGACATTCCCACATCATGAGAGGCTTTTGTTCTAAATATCCTCATCATCATTTTAAGTAAGCTAAACTAATAAAAGAGAGAGTTGTCACATTTTAGATATTCATATTTTGGAAGAAGTTCATTGAGAGCTGGATACATTTCATCCATAACCAGAAAACAGAGAGCAATGAAGGGCTGAATGCAGATAACTTTCTCCTTTTAATGCTCTGAGACTTCAACCCATAAAATGGTGTTCCCAACACGTAGGATATCTCTACACAACTCATATAATCAAAGCAAAACAATGTCTTCACAATTATTAATAGAGGATAAGATAATCAACAAAAATTCTTCAGTGGTCTGTTTTTAAGCTTGTCAAATTAGTAATTAATATTAACAATGAAAACAGGATCCTAGTTTGAACTAAGCACTATAGAAAAGTGATACAAGTGGACTACTTGGCTATTTAAGTTCTAATGAAGAGCCAGCATGGACATCTATGAGTCCTTTCTAAATTGAAATAAGTCTTTATTTGAATTCTATGTGCCATATATATGTCATATAGATTTTCCTTTTTAATCATTGATTTTGTTGTCCCTGGCTCGCGGTATTTGGTATTACATTGGTTAATAAAATATTTTTACTGAAGAACTAAAGAACTGCTTGACTTAAGTTTTTGAAGAAATTGGCAAGTTTAGTCAGCACCCCACCCTCAACCAGTACTGTAAAACGAGCAGAATACCTTCCACTAACCCCATTGCAGCTCTAGCTTCGTACAAGCAAGGAGGACCCCTGCAACAACTTTCCCACCACTACCCCTCACAGAACCCCTGCAGTCTATAGGCTCTGTTCCACCTCCCTAAACCATCTATCACTTAGAGACTTCAACTGCTTCCTGAGCCACAGACTCCACTGGCTCCTTGTTCACCAACTCTCCACCTGCACCAAGAGCACCTGGAAAAGTACAGCTCCCTGAAACCCAGACGACACTTGTGCTGATTTGAGAAAGAGAAGGGATGATGCCAGTGCAAAACTCCATTCATCTACGCAAAGAAAATGATGGCACCAAGAGAACTTACTAGATCTACAATAGCAAGACCTGAATTTTTCAATATAGAACAAGTAGAAGAAAATGACCTTAAAAATGACTTTATAAGGAAGATAGAAGCCTTTAAGGAGGATATTTAAGCAGGAAATGAGAAACTCCCTTAAGGAAAAAGAAAAAAAGACATAAAGAAAATAAGGAAGAAATCAAGAAACCGTTTAAGGAAAACTAAGAGGAAGCAATTAAACAGATGAGGAAAACAGTACATGACTTGAAAATTGAAATAGAAGCCACACAAAAGTAATGCCAGAAACTGATAACATGAATAAATGAGCACAAGTTACAGGTGCAAGCTTAACTGACAGGGGAGCGCTCCTCCATTGCTGTTGGAATATAAACATGGACAGCCACTGTGAAAATCGGTATGGCAGTTTCTCTGAAAACTGGGAATCAGTCTAGTCCATGATTCAGCAATACCACTCTTGGGCATATACTCAAAGGTTGCGCATTCTTACCAGAAGGACATTTCCTTAAGTACAGTCCTAGCAGCATCATTTGTAATGGCCAAAATGAAAATAAAGTAGATGCCCCTAAACGGAAGAAAGGATGGTACATTTCCACAGTGGAGTACTACTCAACAGTAAACACATGAATGAGTGAATGAATAAATAAATAAATAAAAAATAATATGACATCCTAAAGTTTTCAGGGAAATGAAAAGCATGGACCCAGAAAAAACAAACATGGCAGGTACTCACTTATAAGTTGATTTTAGACAATAAGCAAACGATAAGGCTACAATTTACAACCACTTAGCACCTTGTTAACAAGGGGGAGTCTAAGGGAGATATCCTGGGAAGGGAAATAGGTAAAATGTCTCCGGTAAATTTCTACCATGAGGAAGGAGGGGGTAAGGAGAGATGGGAAGAAAACAGGAGGGAAAGAGATGGTAGAGTTGGGGAAGGGGCAGAAAGGGAGAACAACAAAATGAATATCTTGATAGAGGGAGCCATCATGGGGTTAGAGAGAAATCTGGTGCTAGGGAAACACCCACGAACCCACAAGATGACCCCAGGTAAGACTCCAAGCATTAATGCCCTTATTGCCTAACCTGTCCTTCCCCTATAATCACATCGATGACCACCCTAATTTTCATGATAGAAACTTTATCCAGCAACAGATGGAAGAAGATGCAGAGATCCACAGCTAAGCACTGGGGTGAGCTCCCAATCTAGCCAAAGAGTGGGAGGAAAGAATATATAGGCAAAGGGATCAAGATTATTATGAGGAAACCAGAAGAGATAGCTGAACCAAGCTATTTGAAGCTCCGTGACTATGAAATTACAGTTGGGAAGCTTGCATGGCACTGAACTCTCCCCTCGGAATGTGGATGACAGTCAAATGGTGTAGGCAGTAGATAAGGCCTCTGGCAGTGGTGCCAGAATTTATTCCAAGTGCATGAGCTGGCTTCTTAGAGCCCTTCCTCATCCTTGTTACCAGGGGTTGGGTCTTGGTTCTGCCTCAACTGTATATGCAGGTTTGTATTGACTCACCCTGAGAGTCCTTACCGTCTCAGAGGAATAGATGAAGATATGGGGTAGGGGAAGGTGGGGGATGATTGGGAAGATGAAAAGAAAGGAGAGTAGTGGTAATAGTATAAAAAAAGGGAAAAATAACATTTTTTAAAAAAAATGTTGAGCTACTTTAGAAACAGAAAAAGAAATAATAAAAACAAAGAAAGAAAAATAAGAAATGGGCAGGTTCCCTGGGAAAATCTGGGGATTTGTGTCAGTTGCTGATATAAATAACACAGTCTGAGAACATTTAGCACATGATTAGGCAGATTTTTTTCATTACTTATTTAAATGCAACATTATATTAAAAGGTTGAGGGAAAAAATTAAAAAACAGATCCAAAAAAGACTATTTACAGAAGAGTGAATCTCAGTTGAAAGGTAGGTGGCTACAACAATCCCTGAAGCACTTTCATGTCCATGACTGTAAAAGATGATACCCACATTTTACAAATTATAGTGCCATAGGGAAAACATAGTCTGGATCAATATATAACTCCAATATCTTAAGAAATGTTGTTCTTCCTAAGTATCAAAGTTATGGTAGGGTATATACGTTATTGAGAAACAGAGTAGGATTTGGGAGAAAAATTCACAAAAGATGAATTAATTGAGATGTATTATGTGTTATTAAGGATAGAGTCCTGGCAAGAAGAAAGTCTGGGATACCACCTTGTGAGAGCAGGATGATATCTGAATTTCCTTAGAGGGACTATAAATTATTAAAGACAGTGGGCAATAGAGAAATATTTGTGCATCAAGAAGAACATTCAGCTATTTTTTTCTACTTTTAGTGCTTAGTTTATATGTTATTGAATAAAATTTTAGAAGACAGTTTCCTCTGGCATTTAATTAATGAGCACATTTTAATAATTAAAACTTTTCAAATACATTAAACAGCTGTTATAAGCTAAAATATCTCATAGAATAGTGAATTGACTGTCAGGCTTATGGCTGAGAACAATGTACCCTTAATTCCCTGATAAAGATGGTAATACACACATAAGTAAAGGTACCCAGCACTGTTTATTGATGACATGTGGCTGCACACTGCTATCATATATTACACTCCCCTGGGTTTCTAGTAGAAAAGTGTAAGGCTAAATAGAATTCATAGGAGCACTGAATGATTTTCCTAATGGAAGTTTGCATATATTACCTTTCCTGTATTGAGGCATGGGGGTGCAAGTAGATTGGATGTATGGTAGATAAAGAGCACCTTAGTCTGTTTTTAGTCTTAATTAAATGCTGGTGGTAATTTATGTAAAATAAGATCATACATTAAAGACCAGAAAAGTTGGAAGCGCATGACATGATTGACATGACAATAACCCAGATACCTGATGAGGAATGTTCTCTGCTCTGAAAATGATGATTTCTTATTGGTATCACATTATATGGGGTTATAAGCTTAGTACTGGGTGAGGAATAGTCTTTGCTTTGAAGTTGGCATATCTTGCTTCTTTAGGAGGGAAGGAACATAGTGAAAAAAAAATTGTAGAGTTCTTTTGTCAGTGAGTTTGTTCATTGTACCTATTGTAATTTTAATATAGTTATTTATTTATGTACATATGTTGTATATGTATGTTTGGATTTAGACTATACAAACTATAAGAATCTAATGGTGTATAGGAGACAATTGGCTATTTGAACTTGCCTGAATATTTAATGACTACAGAGTTAATTTTAAGCAGTATGGTTACTTAAGTCTGTCTTTAGAGATATATGAGAAATATTTTTAAGTAAATTATTTTAATTATCAATTGTAGAAAGAAAAAATGGAAATGTAGATGAAATAAGATTGGATGTGTAGTAATATTTAGAAAGTTGAAAAAAGGTTAAAGGAAATTCTTACTATTTTTTAATTTAAACCAACATATTTACCTTTTCACTAAAATATTAATAAAGTTACAGAAATAAATAACATAAATTTGAAAGTGAAAAAGGGATCACCATATGGGCAATGTTGAAGGGAGGAACGTGAATGGAGGAAATAAAGTAGATTATAATCCCCAATGTAAAATAAATATTTAAAATTAAACATTAAATTACAAAAGGCTAAAGCTTAGAAAATAATAGTAATAAATAATGAGAAGAAAAATTTTATTTTACATGTCCATGTTCAGGAACACATGAGTGTACTGAACATTCACAAATACAGAGAGATATCATGCTACATATTTGAAGGAATATGACATAGATGAGACATTTTACCTAATACACATATGTATTTCTGTCAAAATTCAGGACTTGGGGTTAGATTGTAGCATAGGAAAGACTAGCTTAGAAATAATAGATGACATTGACCTGGGGAGTTAGATTGTAAGAGTAAATAGATGTTGGTTAAAAATTGTGGTGGCTAACAGCCTCAATCCCAGCACTTTGGAGGTAGAAACAGGTGGGTCTCTGTAAATTCGAGGGCATCCTATTCTATAGAAAGAGTTTCACAACTCTTTCTCAAACAAAACAAAACAAAAATATAACAACAGTAACAAAACAAACAAAAAGCAAAACAGAAAGAAAAAAAAAAGCACTTTGAAACTGAAGCATTTGAACCCACTTCCACTTTGAGATGACAAAAGTATTTAACTTAAAAACCCACAAAGAAAACTCTTAAATTATTTAAAAATCACCTAGGAAGATGAAGTGAGGAAAGTCTACCAATGGTCACTTAAGTCTAAAATGATGTGTTAGAACTCATCATTTAAAAAAATAGTTTTTTTCTGATTATGTCACATAGTAAATATATCTGAGATTAAAATATGTTCAACACTGGCTTTGGAAAAATAAATGATACTACAATCAGAGGTTGTAGTAGGAGGTTTCTGGCCTGGACTTTCAGGCCTAACATCAAGGTTTAGGCCCACAGAAGCACAGCCATGCAGAGACACATAGATATATATGATAGTTTTAGGCTGATTGGCCCAGGCATATAACTTGCTAACTCTTTACCCTTAAACTAACCCATGTCTCTTATCTTGTTCAGCCATGCGACTGGGTACCTTTTCTTAGAGCAGCATAGTTGTCCTCTGTTTCTTCTTGCTTTTCTCTGGTGTTCTGCTCTGTTCTTCCTGTTCTCAGAGTTTCCTTAGTCTGGTAGCCCCGCCCAGACTTTCTGCCTGCCTTTGGCCAATCAGTGCTTTTTATTGAACCAGTGGGTGGGACAATTATTTACAATGTAACAACATAATCTCCCACAATAGGTGTTATTTTCAGTTACACAGTAAATAACTGCCTGTTCTCAAGCTAAATTATAAGAAAAAATATTTTTCCTCCAAAAACCAATGGCCTAATATTTACCTCCTGAAGTATTTTATTCTTTATCAATTTGATAAATATTTAAAATTCTATTTTTAGTATCTCTACTGCATAAGCTGAAAAACAAGGATCATTTATGCTCCGTAAGTCAGCCATAGAAACAAAGTGAAGTTCTGTTTCAAAATAATAATACTAGCCCAAAATTTTAATATATCTGCAATGCATACTCTCTGATGCATCATCTCGAAATAACTTGGTACAGTTATAGTGGTTATATGAGATTATTAGTGAATTTTGTCTCACTTTTTATGTACCATGAAATTTTTATTTTTCTCTAGTGACTCAAACATCAAAGGAAAAAATTGGAGAACCCCCACCTACTCTAAACATTTATTTCTGTTGTCTTTGCATTTCTCCCTTTTTGTTAATGCTACATTTAAATCTGTAATTGAACCTTTTTCTAGTAACTGACTTTTTTTTTTTTTTTACAAAATAAGCACAGACAGAAAGCAATAAAAAGAAAAAAAAAAAAAAAAAAAAAAAAAAAAAAAAAAACAGTGTTCTGTCCTAGAGTACAAAATATAGCACTGTGGGTCTATGTAGTATGAGGTTTCTGGCCAGACTTTTGGGCCTAACCTCAAGGTCTAGGCCCACAGACCCACAGTCCTGCAGTCCCGCAGTCCCACAGAGACACACAGATGCTTCCAATAGTTTTAGGCTGATCAGCCTTAGGCCCAGGCATATAGCTTGCTAACTCTCTACCCTTAAACTATCCCATGTCTCTTGTTCAGCCATGCGGCTCGGTACCTTTCTTTAAAGCTGCATGGTTGTCCTCTGCATCCTGCAGCTTCTCTCTGGTGCTCTGTCTGGCATTCTGTCTCAGAGATATTCTTAGTCTGGTAGTCCCGCCTACACTTGCTGCTTGCCTTTGGCCAATCAGCTCTTTTTATTAAACCAGTTGTTGGGACAATTATTTAAAATGAAACAACACAACCTCCCACAGGTCTAACTATAAATTCACCTCCTAAACCTATGGACAGTTACTAAAAGAAAACACATTTCATGTGTCTTTCATATTTATGTAGATACAAACTAGAAGACTCTGAATGCATTCAGAAACACTTTATGAGACTTTGCAGTGTCCTTATGCTATGACTGACTTTGAAATCTCATGGTGGTAAACAGCTGGAGAGAAGTCCTGTGTGCCTGTTCTTTGCCATCACACTTTAGACCTTATTTGGTGCGTTGCTTGGAGAGCTAGTATTCTTGTGGTTAAAGTTCTGCTCCCTTACTTTTGCCTGACATCATATTTGACAGATTTACAATGCATCTCTTTTGTCCACAGTGTCTTAATCAAAAACTAGGGAAGAGACATGTTAAGCGTCCATACCCCAGACTAGTCCCAGAGCATTCTCTGCAAATGTTTGATGCAAATAGACATTATTTTACTCAACAGTATGTTTTTTTAAAAAGATCTTTTAAAATGCATTTCCGGTGAAAGTCTTTTAGGATTTTTCTTAAACAAATTATCTTCTTTTCCATATACTTTCATTCATTAGTATCAATTTCATTCTTCAAATAACCACTCTATTAATGTTCTGACTCATGCTCAAGATGATTCCCATAGCAAATATATAGTTCCCCTAAAACCTGCTTCAGTTTTCTAATTGTCTAGTATTTTCTCACTTGATTTTTTCTTAGTACATTTATACTATTTTCATTTACTAAATTCTTTAACCTAAAATATTTAGCAACCTTAATACTTTCAGCAAATGTATTCTCATTTTATTAATAGTGATAGCATTTCATCATTTTCTCTACATATCAGCTGATCTAAAGTTAGCTGAATCTCCTGATTTCTCTCCAAAGTATCAATGGTTGGTACCACACCAATGATTGGTAGCATTTAATTGTTATGTTTGTAAGAAAGAAATACACATAATAGGCATTATCAAAGGAATTATTAGACAAATCAAGTGTAGATCCTAAAAATAATTCATCATACAATTCTCCAGAAGGGTTTTAAATATGCTGTCAGCAAACAAATTGGCCTGTAATCTGTATTTGGAAAACTAACTTCTTTAAAATGTGCAAAGGGGTTTCTAATTTTTTCCTTTTCTCAGCTAATTGTATCTTTAAGTTACATTTAGATAATTGTTTGGTAAAGTCTAATGTCAACTATTTGAAATAATTAGACTATTAAGAATAATTACAAACTAAAACTCTTTCCTGGGGCCATTTACTACTGAAATCAGATATTTTAAAGTAAACAGTTATAAATTCCAAATAAGAAATCTGTTAAAATATGCCATTAGAGGATATTATCATAGGACAGAATAAGGAGCAACAGAGCTCTGAACGTTATAGCAAAAAACTAAAGACTAGCACGTTCTTGAATTTTTATTATCCTATGTTTGGATTATTATAAAATACGTTTTTTCATTCTTTATTAAGGCTTCAAATACTTTTTGTTAAATCAGATTTTATAAATAAGAAGTAATGCAAGTTGTTACAAAATTACAAATTCTAGTGTTATTGTAATTTGATCTAAAATTATCTGTCCTTTTAAGATCTAATTTTAATTAACATATAGGACAAAATAATGGGACACAATAGAATGCAAAGTATAATAAGTAAGTCACAATAATTAATATACATCACACAAAATATTTGGTTGAAAATGCAATTTAATGGATATTTTTGTTGTAATGGGTTTTCTCGGGTCCCGGACGCCAGAGGTCCCGGACCCACAGACCTGCCAGGGACCGCTTATCCGCGCGCCACCGCCCGGGTCCCTAGAAACGACTCAGACGCTTCTATTAACTTTATGCTGTTTGGCCTATGGCTCGGGCACATTGCTAGCTAGCTCTTACATCTTAAATCAACCCATTTCTATTAATCCGTGGGCCACGTGGCCCCGGCCCGTAGCTCACCCGTGTTCCTTACATGCTGTTCTTTGGGCGGCTGGCTCGATCTGCCCCGACTCCGCCCTGTTTCTCCTACCTAAACTCTGACTCTCCTCCCACTTTCTCTATGGTGTCTGCCATGGCTCAAAACAGCTCCTTTATTTAAAGATACAGCACACACAAATGCATTCCCACATCACTTCCCCCTTTCTCTCTAATCAAAAAGGAAGGTTTCAATTTTAACATAGCAAAATTATATATAACAAAATAGCTATCAAGCAGGAATTACAGTTACAATATCTAGTCTATTTGTATTTAGCAAAATTAAAGAAAATATTCTATCATCTACCTTATCTTTATGAATCTAAAGTTTCATATCTAATATACTTTTCAAATGACTAAGAAAAACTGTACATATAACTATCTAATCTTCAACTACATCAAAGACCACAGAAGGATATAATATTTACCCAAGTAAACCAGAAGTGCAAACGACTTCTAAAATCTAGAAAGGACAGAGATGACACCTATCTGCCTGGACAGTCACCCAAAGTTCCTTTATAAAGTTGGGGCATCCATCTTCAGCCTATAGGCCTTCAGTCTCTTTTCATTTCAGTGAAGCAGGAAATCTGCTCTGCCCATTCTGGCACAGTTCATCCGTTGCTTCTCCTTGAGTCCTGAAGAATGTCTGACAGTTTTCTCTGTAAAGCAGGAACCTGAATGATGATCTTGGCTTGTTCTGCCAAAGTTCAGAGGTCATCTTCTTATGGGACCTGCATGTCCAGTTTAAACAGCATACTGTCAAGCAGTCAATATAAAAACAGTTTCTTCTCTAGTGGCTTATCATTACCACAAATAGAGTAGACTCCATATGGAGTTTTTTCGATGCCCATTTTCCTGCTGAAGTATATAAGTGCTGCCAGGAGCAGACCTGTCTCACTGTCCAGAAAAGACTAAGCTCTTAGAATATTTGAAATGCCATATTCTGTAGGTCTTAGAAGTATTTGAAGATTACCTACTTAATTGAAATATATCTTTGTATACCTAAAAATCCTAACTAACCTAACTATAAGTTTGATTATCAAAAGTGACTATTAACCTTCATTTCTTAATTATACACTATAATTTTAAAACAGTTACATGAACATCATACCTTAAACAAGAATAGAAAAACACATACAGCATAATAAAATTGACTTTAAATTTGTATCAATAAACCAAAATCTATACCAATGTAAAGCAGTTTGAGATTAACAGCTGATTACCTGTAAATTCAATAATCTAATTTTTTAAAAAAGCATTCACATACCATATCCCCCGTTTTTTCTTAGAAAGAGATTGACTATGACCATTAACCATTTATAATGAAAACAAACATTTAGAAACAATATTTGGGGAATTTGGGCGAAGTTATCCATTACTACTTCCTGCTGATTAAGGGGCATTGAAAATCTCACGGATTGTTGAGACTGGATCATAATCTGCAGCCATGAAGCTGATCTGGCCATCTCTTCTCATCAGAGGTTTTTTCAGGGGGTCTTGGTTGATGAAACCATATTTGCCTGGAAGCAATCCACAGGTTCTCATCTCCTGTGGAAACAAGAGCAGAACTCTTCCGAAGCAATAAATCCTTAGACACAAATTTTGAAATCAAAATACCTTTAAAATATACATTCTTGTTTAACTTAGTAGCCTTTGCAATCCATTGTCTTTCTGCAGTTAGCTCATTAACAGTTAAAAAATTAAAAGAAAACACAATAACAACCAAAATCCAGATTTTGTGTCTATTTTCCATCTTTACGTGGCTTATTATATTTTTATTACTCTATTTCTCGCTTTAAAAACTTTTTCTAACCTCTTTCTTTTCTCTCTGAAGCCTATGTACCTTTTATAAACATTGTAACCCGTTTACAGGTTTTCTTTTTATCTGAATCTGTTTTATTGTGAATCCTTAATCATCTTCTAACCTTAAGAGCTTTTAAAATACATTCTCCAAAGAGAAGCACAGTTTTTGCAAATTAGGCTGAATCACTAAGTTCTCTCAAACGGACCGTGTATTTATTTGTGGCCAGTAAACAGAGCACACCCTGGAAAATATTGCTACTAAGAAACCGTCTTTGTTTCTTTTTTTTTCAAAATAGGCAGAAATCTAAAATCGATCACATGCTACTTAGTCTTCTGTGAGACTGGTTGCAGCTGCAGCTCACACTGCCTGCCGCCAGCCCTCCGCCGGCGCCATTTTGAATGTGACCCGGACCATGCTTTCTTTGTACCCACTTTGTATATACAATTTGGAAGCTGCCTTTGCTCAGTTTCTGCTAAAACCCTTTTTAAACTTTCTTAGGCATTAAGTGGATAATCGCCCCACGTTGGATGCGCCATCTGTTGTAATGGGTTTTCTCGGATCCCGGATGCCAGAGGTCCCAGACCCACAGACCTGCCAGGGACCGCTTATCTGCGCGCCACCGCCCGGGTCCCGAGAAACGACTCAGACGCTTCTACTAACTTTATGCTGTTTGGCCTATGGCTCGGGCACATTGCTAGCTAGCTCTTACATCTTAAATCAACCCATTTCTATTAATCCATGGGCCACGTGGCCCCGGCCCGTAGCTCACCCGTGTTCCTTACATGCTGTTCTTTGGGCGGCTGGCTCGATCTGCCCGGACTCCACCCTGTTTCTCCTACCTAAACTCTGACTCTCCTCCCACTTTCTCTATGGTGTCTGCCATGGCTCAAAACAGCTCTTTTATTTAAAGATACAGCACACACAAATGCATTCCCACATCACTCACGATGATACAGACTTGACCTTACTATTCATACAACTACAAGATATCATCAGAGGTAGGATACATCCTATGTACATAACACATATCAGGGCACACACGGGCCTCCCAGGCCCTCTAGCGCAGGATAATGAGGAAATAGATCGGTTGCTAATAGGAAGCGTGCTAAAGGCCACAGAATTTCATGAAAAACATCATGTTAACAGCAAAGGGCTGAAGAAGAGTTTTCCCATCACTTGGATCGAAGCAAAAGAAATAGTAAAAAAATGTGACACTTGCTCTTTCTATAACCAACCATCTTTACCTGCGGGAACAAATCCTAAGGGTACACACAGAAATGAGATATGGCAAATGGATGTGTTTCACTTTCCAGAATTCGGAAAGATGAAATATGTACATCATACTATTGACACCTATTCTGGAATGCAATGGGCGACTGCCCTGAGTTCTGAAAATGCTGATGCTGTACTAACTCACCTTTTGGAAGCCATGGCCATAATGGGAATTCCCACTCAGATTAAGACTGACAATGCTCCAGCTTACGTCTCCCCCGAAAAATGAAGATAATTTTTGCATACTATGATATAAAGCATATTACAGGGATATCACACAATCCTACAGGACAGGCAGTCGTGGAGAGATCTCACCGCACATTAAAAGAGATGCTTTATAAACAAAAGAAAGAAATGAAAAAACCCAGAGAGAGGTTGCATAGTGCCTTATTGACTTTAAATTTTCTTAACGCTGATGAAAAGGGAACTTCAGCTGCTGAGAGACATTGGGTAGTAGAGAAATCTTCTGAGTTAAATCAACCCATTTACTTCAAAGATGTGTTGACTTCCGAATGGAAGCCAGGGTATGTGCTTCGATGGGGTAGGGGTTTTGCTCTTGTTTCAACAGGGACAGAAAAGATATGGGTACCGACAAAACTAATAAAAGCCCACTTCGAAAAGGAGTCTCTTCCTGAACAAGAAAAGTAACTGCTCATCCTTGACATGACAAACTGATACGTGGTAAGGAAATCACACTTAACAAACCTGGGGCAGGGTCTCTCAGTTTTGTCTTTACAGGAAAATGGATACAACTATTTTTACAGCATTGACTAAACATTGAATAATTACTCACCTGCAATAGAGGACAGACTGAGGATTAAGGAATGTACAAGACGGACTACGAGACCAACTGATACACACATGCACTACTGGGTAATTTCTCAATTTTTACTGCTTTACATCTTGCATCTACATCTCAAAAAAAAATGGTCCTGATTTGACTATTAATAAGGCTGGATTTGGATTGGGAACTTGTGGCTTTCTCCCTCTCTAAACCCAAGCATATTGGTAAAGAAATATGAAAAATTCTGTCTCACATCATAAAAGCCACCTGGTGTGAGACAGAAGGCAAAATATTTAGGGACCAATATTACTGTGACTTCATCTTAAACCTTGTTCCTCCCTGTTTCTGTACCTCTCAAACATCTCATTCTGTCTGCTTCCAGTCTCCTAAAGTCATGAAAGATATAAATATCTTTTGAATATCGACAATGCTTAAGTTTTCCACTGTAAATAACATTTCCTCCTATCAGCTATCTACAAAGAATCTGGAACCGAGATGGGGCCTCCACCGGAACAACTCTTGCTAGAAAAACAAAAATAAAAGAAAGAGTATGAGAGAGAGAGAATAAGAGACAGATAGACAGACAGCAGAGACAAAAATAGAAAAATCAAGAACCTGGTGCGCACCAATCAATAATTGCTTTCAAGAAATAGATTATTCAAAAACAGCTGCAAGATAGCTCCTTATGATTATCCTTCAGATCACACTGCTAATTAAGTTTCCAGATGGAGTTAACCACTATCCTAAAAATGGTTATAGATGTATGTGGTCAGTCCATTAAGAACTAACCATTGTTTTAGCTTTTACAGGATCCCAAAGAGATGCCATCACCCTTAAGTCAGCAGGAAGCAACCTTATAAACGACTACGCCCCCTTTCCCAATAAGTTTTATGCTCCAAAGGTTGTGGGTAAAACTGGGTAAAAGACAAAACTATAATATACAATCAGAGATCTTTTTTTTGAATAAGAGAGGGGGAATAGATAGGATAGATAAAGGTAGACTGTTCTACCTACCTATACTTCATTTTAGCTGAATGTATGGGCTAAGCTAAAGACAATTTGCACTGTCATAGATATCTGTATATTGATACTAATGCAAAATCATTTTATATGTTTAATTGTGATAATTTGTACATTGGTACAAAGTTTAATCTGAGATTGTTTTATGTAACCAAAGCAACTTGTACTTCGATATAAATCTGAATCTGTAACTATTATGTAAAGCTGAATCTGAAATTGCTATATTTTATGTATGCTTCTACCTTTGTTTAAAATATTTGCACATCATTGTCATGCATACTATGCAATTACTACCCTCATTTAACTATACTAGATATAATGTATGATTGCACTAGTTATGATATATGCACAAGATGTTTTATATACCTCTGTTTGGATGATATATATGTATTTACATGTCTAAAATGCTGTGGACACTTTACCTGGTAAAATACCCCTGGCTAATGTTCGATAGTTCTACTAAGGGTCATTGTTCAGAGATTGTACACCCCTTATATAGGTGTTCTAATTTTTAATACAGGGTTTATTCCTTAAGACGATAAGATCTGCAGTCAACACTATTTAAGGTATCATATCCCAGTCATGTCAGATACAGGTTAGAATATCATAGATGGACAAGAATCTTCAACCGTTTCATAGACCCAGAGAATATGGCATTTAACATTTAAAATTCGGCCACGAGAGACACGACAACTCCTGGTGTCACTGCTCCCTTCTCGAGATGGTGTTGAGCATCGAAGATACTCCTTTGGAGTTGGTCCTTTTGGCAAAAAATGGCCGGCTGAGTAAGGAATTGTCCTTACCTTGATTGCTGACAGTACACACATGATGTCAAGCTGGATGAACAAGTTGATAGATGGAGACTGACGAAACCTGCCTAGACAGGATAAGACAGTCCCTTCAAAATTGTTCTGCTTGTGAAAAGATCTGTCAGATGCCATAGGCCTATAGCCAATCCGATAGATGCTAACGGTACACAAATCCAGAGGTGATTGTCCAGGTAGCTGTGTTGCTGTCCTCTCCCAAATTTTGGAAGTAGCTGCTTCCATGTACTTCTGTCTTTCAGACAAATTCACCTTTCTTCTCAGGTCTTGAAGAGGTTGAAGAATAGATGTTTAAGGCTTTCACCCTAGTATCCCTTAGATAAGAACAATCAGGTGTTAGATTCTCACTTTCCCAGATTAACCCTTTAAAATAATCTATACACCCTACTATCTACCAATATTCTAGAACTTTTAGATGTACCTTATATAAGTTAGGCTTTGATTAGCAATTGTACTTTAACCTCTCCTAGATACTACCTCATAATAATTCCTACTGTACATAGTCTTAGTTTAGAACCTTCTTAGTTAGAAAAAGGGGGGAGATGTTGTGGAATTCAGGTGTCAGCTGATGGGGTCCAAGGAAGCTTATCCAGGGTCCCGGGCTCCTGGAGGGGGTGTGGCCGAGCCCATTGATAAGGGGCTGCTGGGACGCTGGGAGGCTCCTCTTCCTGGTTCCTGGCTGCTGGAGGGAGGATCCCATCGTCCGTCCGTCTGCAGACTCCGGTTCCTATTCAGGTGCTACTGTAATCTGTTACCTGTACCATGAGTGTTGGTTTATATTTTAATAAATATCTATCTGATATTGGTGTCCTTGTGGATAAACTCTGCCTACATATTTTTCTATTTAATATTCTAGTATTATTATGACCAATCTACTAAAGAGTGAAATCATAATATATTTCTCCTATTAAACAATGCTTTTGTATATACAGACCGATCTCACCTTCTCTTGTCTGCAAATCTGCCTTTGGCAGCTTCTCATAATCATTAGTATAATCTCTACTTTGATCAATGATTCTGTTCCATTATGTGAATTTTTAACAGTGTAGTGATTATGCTGTGCCTGCTTTCTTTCTATCAATATATGTTCTTCACATTAATTCATGTTGGAAATGAAGGGATTTCACACTTTCTTGGTATGGTAAACTTTGTATGTTACCTTTCATTTGTGATGATCTCTTAGATAGGCCCCACCCACTCCCACATGTTCATTAAGGGCAGTAGACTTGAAGCCACTCTGCAGCCTCAACACTGATTTCATCCCCTTTGTTATATACCAAGCAGAAGGATTGCTGGTCATATGCTGGTTACACGTTACTTTTGAAAACAGCTTACATACATTTTTCAATAGAAGGCTTTTCCTCCACTTTCATTAAACTTTATTGAAAAGTTATATTTTTCTCATACAATATATCATGATTAGAACTTCCGCTCTCTCTGCTCCTTCTAATTACTCCTAATCCAAACCTATTCTGTTTGCCTTTCATTAGACAAAACAGACTTCTAACACATAAAAATAAAATATAAAAAAATTAATCAGAATAAAAAGCTTCTAACACATAATATAAATGACAAAAATTAGAATAAAATAGAATATATTAAAATAACCCTAAACTAAAAGCCATAATATGGAGACAAACACTTCTTTCCCACCCACCAATTTCCAAACAATTGATTCAGAGAATAATGCACATTATAAATGCTCAGCTGATAGATCAGGTTTGTTACTAGAGCTTGAAATCCACCTATCTAAAATAAATCTCTGCTTGACCTAGAAAATATGCTTAGCATAACTAAAAGTTTGGTTTTAATAGAAAACTAATGACTGAACTATGTTTGTTGTTATTAATTGTTCATAATAGTAACTTTCTAGGACTAGAAACTTACATTATATTGTTAAATGAAATGCCGGGTACAATTATTTAAAACAAGAGTAACAATATATGTACAGTAGGAAATGTTCTAACAAAAATGCTATTAAATTTGTATCAATATACAAAGATGCCATAAACAAGAGCAGAAATATATGTTGTATAACTTAAAATACATTTGTAACAATACATGAAAATTCATACCAATGTAAAGTAATTAAGACTATAGTTGCTATTTTGTTTAAAAGGAGATTTAATAATCTTCCCCTATATTCTACCATATCTATAACATAGGATGAGATCCATGAATCTAATCTCCTTTGTTTGGCTTTTTTTATTTATTACCTTTAGACAGAGATTTTCTGTCTCTCTGCAGCCATTCCCAAATAACCAAAATGTGTACTTAATATTAGTTATAAATGCTTGAGTGATAATTCAGGTTAACTCATTTTTTTTTTCTTTTCAATACAAAATCCTACATTTTAAATTGACCCATATTTCTTATATACTCTCTGCCAGACGGTGGTACCTTCCTTCAACATGGAATATTGAAATATTGCTACTTTCTGAATCTCTTACTATTCCAGAGACTTCTTTACAGCATTCCTCTGCCTTGAAAATCCCGTCTACAGATCAGCACATCAACCTTTTATTACTCAATAAGACTAATACATATTATGTTATAAAAATTATTTCACAGCATTTACCAATATTAATTTGAGACCAGACCTCTAAATATTTACAGATATCCACAACCTGTTGAATGACCCTTAATCACCCACCCTAACTTTGGAAATTTGGGTATCATGCTCTCTAGATTACTTTCTGTTTTCTAGGGGTGGTGGCACCTCAAGGGGACTCTGAGAAGATTATTATAATAGTCAAGTCCTAGGAGAGTTAGCTGTAACATCTGTTGCAAGTCTCTGGGTAATGGAAAAGTTTGGGTCTTCTCTGAAGTTATGGTGGGTGTCCAGCATGAAGCTGGATCATCTCAGGCAGTCAACTTAAAATTTTCCTTATCAGTTTATACACACACACACACACACACACACACACACACACACACACACACACACACACACACAAACAAATTATCTGCGAGTTATGTTTGTCAGTTTAGTGGCATTAGCACAATCCAGGTGGACTCATTGTTGTGGGGCCTATCATCCTTTTGAGGACTTCAATGTCGCTGTTAGTAATTGTCACAACTCACTGCCCAACACTTAAACATTTAAGTTGTCCTTGTTAATTGTTCCATTTTCAAACCATCCATTGTAGAAATATACAGAGTCATACACGCACCATAATATTTTTTTATTTTTAATATAGGGAACTTTTTTCTTTCTAACTAATCCCCCACCCTTATAAATTTCCAGCTGTCTCACCAATTCTGATGATGATGACAGTGAAGTGGGATATTGTCTGATGCATGCTGAGTAGCATGGGCAGGCAGAGAACACAGGCAGTGCATACCCTGACTTAGGGTAGCTTCAGCTGCTCATGTGTAGCTGGGAGCTGATGATAGTGTGCCAGTTACAGCAAAAATAGAAGCCCGAGCAGTTGTCTTGGCCCCTGAGCTGGTGTGGACCAAGCCAGATAGGGGATTTAAGGAAAGCCCACAACCCACAGAGAGAGAAAGCCTGCCACCAGAAAAGCTGACATGAAAACATCAAGAATAGAGACATGTGGTTAAAAGAGAGAGCAAGGAGGCATGTGGAGGCACAGCCAGCTGGCAGTGGTTCGCTAACTCTTGCAGTGTTTAGACCCCAGTTGCCTCTGGAGTTTGGAGCCTTTGGACTTTGGGGCCAGGAATGGACAGCAGTTGGAGGCTGTTGTAGAGACTCTGCAATAGGATAATTCCAGATATCCTCAGAGTGCTTGGGGTAAGGAAGGAAAATCCAGCCAGTAGAAGCGGCTCCAGTGGCATCCACGCGAAGGACGAGCATCTATCTAGTGATTTTTGTTTCCCAAGTTAGATGCCAGAGGATGCATTTACCTGATTATAATTTATCAATAAAACCTCAGAAATCACATATCAAGGTAAGAACCTGAATGATCAGAGAAGCAGGGGAGAAATGACCAACGACCTATCTCTCATTTCTCCATCCAATAGGGCAGAAAAGGCAGAGACACACTCTTTAAGTCCTGCCCTACTATTTCCAATTCATATTTGTCCTTAGTCCTCAAAAATCTCTATGGTTAATTTTGACCAACTATTAGCCAGCTTCACCATAAGATAAAAAAAAGAAATACTGTCTTGTCAGTCCTGAGAGTGTCAGAATTGAATCAAAACAGCAAAACAGCACACAACACTCAATAGCAAAGCACATAGATAAAAGACCAATCTAATGTAGGAAAAAAAAAACAAAACAGTGATGTATTAATAAGCCTGAAAGTGAAAAACAATGATTCAAATGCTAAAACTGTATCATGAATGAGAAAATACGGCCAGTATCCCAAGTAAGTAGATTAATAACAGATTTTCTACTGCTGTGAAAAAACACCATGACCAAAAGAAACTTGGAAAGGACATGGTTTATTTCCTGTTACACCTTTCAGGTCACACTTCAGAACTTCAGAAATTCAAAGCTGGAAAAAACCTGAAGGCTTGGATTAAAAACTAATGTGTGTAGAAATGCCACTTACTGTTTGATCTCCATGATTTGCTCAGCCTTCTATTTTATACAAACCAGTGTGACCAGCCCAGAGGTGGCCCCATCCACAATGGTATCTTCCTTCCCATATCAATCCCTACTTAAGAAACTGACCCAAGGTCTAGCCTACAGGACAATATTATATAAACATTTTCTCAATTGCAGTTCATTTTTTTTTTGTTAACTCCGCATGTCAAAACAAACCAGTACAAGAGTTGATGGTATAAATAAATTTAGAGCGATTTTTCATGTTACTGAAGCACTGAAGATGAGCACTATACTGTGGATTTGAAGTAGAGCAATTTCTACCATAAGAGAGGCAAAGTCAGGAATGCACTTTGAGAGAGGGGAGGGTAGGGGTGGTTATACAATGCACAGTGTGTACCTTGGTAAGAACTTATTCTGCATGGGGTAGAGATATACTTCAAAAGGTAAGCTATTTGATGCTATATCAAGAAGAAATTCAGAAATATACATGTGAACGAGACCCAAAATAATATCAAGAATATCACTTTCTGGCTTCAATGCAAAAGGATATGTTACCAAGTTGACTCAGGCTTTCAGAAGTATGGGAAGGTTCCTAATCTTATAGGGATTCATGGATGAGTGAACTCTGAAAATACTTAGTGCAGTTTATTAATTAATTTGAGAAAACAACGAAGTTTCTTTATTGATATTACTTGATAAAAGAGCAATATGAAATTTATTATGTTTCTAAACAAGCACTAGTCTAAAGAGTAGCACTTTCATTACATGGAAGCAGTATCTGTTTTTGTAACAGTTATGTATATTCATATTTATGTTCCAGAGATTCTCTAGAAAATTGTATGTTTGGAGGTGATGTAATGTTATTCACATAAACAAATTAAATTAACTTATAGAGTTAAATAAATGAGCTTCCTATATAATTTCAACTCTGAAAAAGGAGTTCTATTTTATATCTGTTTGAAATGTGTCAGTTATATAAACCAATAGTAGATGACCACGGGATATTCGTGGACTATAAATTATTCCTTTCTGAGAGCAATTATGTTATTACTAGCATTCAGAGATTATTTTATTACTATTTGTGATCTTTAGAAAATCTTTAAAGAATATTTGTCAAAATGCCCAAAGCTATGCTTCTAATGAGGGAATGCATTATAGACAATAAATATTGTTGATCTCCTGTTATGTTTTGGTAATATTTTGATGATATTTTTCCACTGAGAGTGATTAAGAAAATAAAGTTCAATGAAGTACTAATAAAGAAACTGAACATTTTCAGTGTTAATTGGCAAAGCTTACAATAAGTTTTGAAAATAAATTATGCTTGTCTAAGTTGACTTTTTTGTTTGTATACGTATTTTGGAGATAAATATGTTAATACTACCTTTTTTACAGTTCAATACTGCTTATATGTGTATAGACTATACTTGACCACTATGTCTCCAAAAACAACAGAGAAAGGGGATGCGAAGATTGGAAGAACCATGTGATTATGCAGTTGGCTATAAAATTGTGTATTCTAGATGACAGCCACTCCCATGAAAAGTCACACTCATGAAGCTTCAAAAATTTGGCTTCCTAAACAGGACATAAACAATGACATGATTCTGTGGAAAAAGGAAATCGCATGGGGCCCAAAGATGAGATGAAAAAAAAAAAAAAAATCACCACTGAAAAGAAAATTAGTAATTCCCTGAGATTAGCTCTCTAACAGATTATCCATACTATTGTTTCCAAATGTTCTTTCTTTTTAATAAATATATTAAGATAAATAGTAAAATAGGCATAATAAAAGTAAGTTGCATAAAAATTAAATTTAAAATTACTTTCTTTATTAGTAGAACCTATGTGAACCTGTTTTAGAATACTTAAGTTTGTTTTCATTCAAAATAAAAAATAGTTTATCCATGACATGGTAGTGTTCTAACCTTATAGACGCACATATGTAAAGTATTAAAAAAAAAAAAACTGAAAGACAAGACAATGTTTGACGAATACATGCAGAATTTTATAGAGGTTCATAAATGTTTGACATAGACATGCAGAATCTTACAGATGTCATAGATTAGATAGTATTAATTTCTACTAAAGTTAATGATGTATAGAATTTAAATCTCTTTAAATAATAGAGCAGTAATTGTCTTTGTAAGAAATGAGATGTTCAAAGTTTGATTGATACAATTATATAAATATATAAAATGACAAATCTTCACTCAAATTATAGTTACTGTTATGTGACTGTATTTTTTAAGAAATTAACTTTGTTATACAATTTTTTCAAAATAAGACAATCCGCCTTTTTTGAATTATAATGACAAAAATCACGGGGTAATTTTTTGTTATTATTATTCAGATGCCATTGAATATAATATACAAAAGTTACTGAATAAGTACTTATAATTAATTACAGGGTTTTTTTTGCTGTGTTAAGGTAATGTTTATAGAAAAAATATGTTTATAATCAGAGATGGCATGCTAATGTTTTTTCTGATAAATACAATAAACATAATATGTATATTACAGAAGGAGATTATTATTAAAGAAAATATTTCATCTTATATTGGAGAATGAAAAAAATCATATCTGTCCTGTACATGACCTTGTTGAAGATCCAAGGCCGTTAATGATAAAATTCTTGTCCAAATATTGACAGAATCCTCCCTACAGCATTGTTACATGTGTACTAGATATTTCTTTACCTCTCACTTGGAAAAGAATAATACTCATAAAATAATTCATAAACTGCTTTTGCATAAACATGTAACAGTGAGTATATTAGTTATTTTCTGTTACTGTGGAAAAACAACTGATGGCAGAGCAAAGGCTAGATAAGCCACATCTCAAACTGCTATCAAAAATCAAGGAGAGCGAACTGGAAATGGCAAGAGACTTAGAAGTCTCAGACCCTACCTCGAGTGACATACTTCCTCCAGCAATGACAAACCTCTTAAATCTTAAAATTTCCCCCAAACCCTCACAATCAGAGCCCCAAGTGTTTCAATACATCAATCTATAGGGTCATACTCCTTCAAACTACCAAAATGTTTGATAAACTATCTGGCCTCATACTTGCTCATTATTATTGATACGTAAAGTTAATAATCATAGATATACTAGGTTGTATTTCAAAATATTTTAAGCATTATTTCTTTTCTGTAAGTAGTAAGAACAAATAGAGAGTGATGTGGAATGTCTTCCTGTATGCTGTGAATATATGTTATTGTCATTTGTTAAAAAATAAAAATGCTGTTTTGGCCTATGACAAGGCAGTTAGAGGCAGGTGGAAAATCCAAGCAGATAACATGAGGAAAGGCAGAGTCAAAAAGATGCTGCAGGCTGCTGTCCAAGGCAGCAAGATGTAATGGGATGCAGGTAAGCTAAAAGTTATGTGGTAATACATAGATTAATGCGAATGGCTTGAGTTAAGTTGTAATAGCTAGGTGGTGATGATTATGAGCCACAGGCCAAACATCTTACAATTAATATAGTCCATTGTGGGACTATTTGGGACTAAGCAGCTGTGAGCAGGTTACGACCTTGGAGCTAGGCCATGTTAGAAACTTTAGGCTCCAAATGGCTCCCAATGTGGGCTGCCAGATATAATTGGTATTAATAATCCTAGCAAATATTTTTCTAATTTAACGTTTATTAAGGGGTTTATAGGGAAGTTTACACTGATACAAGACATTAAACAGATGACATGTGGTTCCTGGAAAACTGGACTGGTCCACATGGCTGAATTAAATCAGGTTCTTCCTTCAAGAGCATGAGAGAGCAAAACACAAGAGAGCATGCATTGTATGTACTGGCTCTTAAACTACCTTATGCCACATCCCATACACAGGGGCCTGAAGGCCCAAAGGCTGTGCCCCTAGGTCAGGATGATAATGGCTATTTTCCCCTACAAGAGAGTACACTAGAGCTTTAGGACTTTGAGAAAAAGTAAAGAAAACAGTTGCCAAATAGAAAAAAAAAATGACCCATGACATTATTTATATTTAGAATTTATTCCAGTCTTCAACATAGACTATCCAATGTTACATTTGTTTTTGTGCAGTGAATACCCTGAACATATTTTCTTAGTACAAGATTTTAGTTTGCCATTACTGTATGCAGGAAACTTTCGGAACTTAGGATTCAGTATTTGGTATGACCAGTATTTATCCTGTAACAACCAAGAGAAGAAAAAGAATGAAAACAGTGGATGCACATGTAGTATGTAAATGTCACAATAGTGATGAGCTAGAAACTGTAGAATACAAGTGGAAAATTCAATGGAAGTGATGTTGTAGAGGTGCATTAGAGCTGTAAATGTGATGACATAGAGGAGCATCCCAGCAGTGTCTGAAACACTCTTCAGCTATCGTGCAGAGATTAAGAATTTAAAAAAAAAGCCGGAGGTGAGAAGACAGACTGTTAAGTGTGACGTTGAAATAGATGACGACGATTGTTCACAAGATGAACAATAAGAAGGATGTAAACTATAAGTAAACAAAGGAACAGCAGAGTCGTGATCAGTCTGACTATTGCAAATGTTCCACTGGTGAATTATATCACATGTCAGTATTAATATATATTAACAATGTTATATATACAGTTTAAGTAGGAAAGACAGAACATATCTTAAATGTAGCATGCATACTGCAATGCCAACGGAATTCACTATTCAGAAGCTGTCTCCCTGGATAGCAGAAGCTCTTCTGAAATTCTCCTCTCAGCTCTGAAACCCAAGTTTTCCTGCTGTGTTCAAAGTAATTCTAAAACCTGGGTCACACAGATTTCCTTAATCTGCACCAAATTTACTGGCATATGTTACACATTTTATTATTTTAGTTATTAAAACAAGTTTTGTGCATGCTGTTATAGATATATTTAACTTTGTATTATTTCTAAAAAATTTAAATTTAAAAACCCAGTCACTGATTTAATATTGAGCTGACATTTCTAATAAGTACATACACAATTTAAAATAAATCAAAACATTTGTGTGTCTCTCTGTGTGTGTATGTGTGTGTGTTTTGAGCCAATTAGTCAGAAGAAACAAATTTTCTGCATGGTTTCAATCAAAGTATTATGTGCTCATTATATTACTTATTTTTTCTGATTACTCATTATATACCTGTGAATCAATGACTATGTTAGTATTGGGAGAAGTAGTTGTCTTTATTCTTTAGATTTACTATATGTTTGTGACAATTCAGTTAACCTTTGGTATTTTATTCATCTTAAAATTAGGTGTTTATTAGTCTTTTCTTGAGATCATAAGTTTTCTCTTAACATTATAACAAAATGAAAATAAGAAACAGTAATAATATCATAATATATAATCATTTTGATGTTATTGTTTCTTCCTTATTTATCATAATTTATATCTAAACAAGATTGCATAAGTGTGAGAGTATATTCTGTCGTTTATAAATTATGTGAAATGTTATAACCCTTAAAAAGAAACACATGTCACATAAGTAAAAGTAGGTTTTTATAACATTTTTATAACATTTTTATAAAACATTTAATTGACTTTATTAAAAATATTGTGTTCTCCTTTATTTCTACTTTATGTTCCAATAAGTTCACAGAGGACACTTTTATGACAATGGTGAGGGGTTGTTTACTAAAGCATAGGTAAGTATCCAGTAACTTTATACCTAAAGTAAATGATTCTTATTCCTTTGGGAGCAATCAATTGCCAGATCACAAAAAATATGGGGCCTTCAAAGGCACTGGCCAGCCATGAAAGGAAACGCTAATTAAGTCTATGTTTTGTGTAAGTAACAACTACTGATATCAAACAACCTTAAATACATGTATTAAACTCTCAAAGAAATTTTAAAAAAATAAAAAATTAAACTTAAAATTATGAGAGACTTATTTAATGTGCAAATTGGCTTGACTTAAAGAATTAGCTACCATAAATGTGCATTGTCTTTAAAAGTATATTTTAATGTTTTTCCTAAAATAACCTAAAAATAAGTATATAACCATGTGAGAGAAGTAGGAGGCAGGTGCTTTATAATTCAGGAGAGATAATGTGCAGCCGAAAGTGGTAATATTTGAAAAGTTTGATCTGAATATTTAACTAAACACCTTTAATTTTAGTGCTGCTCAATATAATAAAAAATGAAAAGAATAAATTTAATAAAGCACGATAAGATTAATATATTAGAAATATATATATATATATATTCACACATCTTTAAAAACACACTTAATATCTCTTCCAGTAACTCTTGTTCTTTCCTTTTTATTTAATTTTTTTGTTACATATCTGGCACTGCTCTCTCTCCTCTCATTCCCTCCTAGTACTCCCTCAGCACCCCCCACACACACACACACATATCCCCTATTCATTCCCCAAGGAGGGCGTGGAGTCAAGATGGAGCAGTTCAGCCTGCCATATCCAGTTGAGGTAGGTCTGAGTCCCTCATTTCAGTATTAAGACAGGGTTAGGTGTTCCTATGTGGGGAATGGGATCCAAGATTTCATTTCATGCACAGGAACATAGTCTTATCCTACTGCACGAGGATCCACAAACTGCCCAGGCCATCTGACAGTCATCTACCTTTGGAGGGTTTAATTCCTTTCCTTGAAGGTTTCTCAGTGAATGTTTTTGAGTCAGTGAGCTCGTAATAGCTCTGGTCAGGCTTCTCTGTGGATCTCCTCATGATCCTGAGCCCTTTGCTCATATACTCTCTCTACTCTCTCTTCAGCTGAACTGAGAGCTGGACCTGGTACTAAGCTATGGATCTCTGCTTCTTCCTCTGTCCATTGCTGGATAAAGGTTCTACAATGACAATTAGGGTGGTCATTCATTTGATTGTAGGGGAAGTCCAGTTCAGGCACCCCCTCCACTATTGCTTGGAGTCCTAGTCAGGACATCATGTAAGGATACAAATTCTTACCCCAAAGATATTAATTCAACTATGTTCATAGCAGCATTATTTGTAATAGCTAAAACCTGGAAACAACCTAGATACCTCTCAGTTGAAGAACGGATTAAATAATTGTGGTACATTTACCCAATGAAGTACTACTCAGGGAAAAAAAAAAGACATCCTAAAATTTGTAGGCAAATAGATAGATCTGGAGAGTATCATCCTGAGTGAGGTAACACAGGCCCAGAAAGATAGTCATGATATGTACTCACTCATGATTGGATTTTAGACATAAAGCAAAGAATATCCAGGCTGCAAATCACACCCCCGAACAGCTAGATAACAGAAGGAACTTGAGAGACATCAAGAGATCCCTCTAGGAAGGGGGAATAAAGATCTCCTGAGCAAATTGGAATCAGAACTGGGAGTGAGCAAGGGGAGGTGGAAAGGAATCGTGAGAAAAGGAGATGGTTGAGAGAAGGAGCAACAGAGAGGGAGAAAAACAAAATGGATGTCTCGATAGAGGGAGCCACCGTGGGGTTAGAAAGAACCTCTTTCTATAAGCAACATTCAGAGTGGCCAGAAAAGATTATTTCTCAGTAATAGTGACAAACCTAAATGACAACCCAAGTTTCTGATTTTATATAAGCAGTCACTTTCTAAATGATAGTTGATAATCAGCTCTAAATTCCAGAATGAACATTTTTAAGGATTTGGAGAAAGTCTTTGGAGAAATGAGCTGAGCAGCAGAACTTTTCAAGAATCCATTGCTCTGTGCTCCTGATTGGGAATGAAATGTGGTGAGCGTTTTCAAGTTACTTTTGCTTTGACCTGCCCAACAATGCGGTACCTGAAGTGATTTGAAATGTGAGAGTTTTCTCTTTTTAACCATCTTAGTTTTATTCTTTATTTTTTATTATTCTCTCCTAGAATATATACTGCATGCAGTTTCTCCTTCCTCCCATTTCCTCCCTAGTGCTTCCCCTCTCTTCCAGAAACATCCATACTCTTTTCACATATATTTGTCTCAAGTTGCTTTTGTCACAGACTCAATGGGAAAAAAATGGAGTCATAGGAAAATATTTTTTAAAACAATATCAGCTTTTCATTCTCATCTTTCCCACTAGGGAATAGAAAACACAAGACAGTCTGAGTCACTGTCTTCTAAATAAGATACTCTATCACTAAGGGAAAAAGAGTCACAAAATAGAAAATCTGTCTGCAGTTAAAGCCAACTTGTTCATTGTAGGTGCATTTAAAACAATGTATTCTTCTTGTATACATCTCAACCTCAGGCTCCCTCCCTTCACTCCTCCCAGCCTATGCCATCTCCTCACCTCTCACCCGCACCTCCCACTTAGGTCATCTGCTCCTCTGCTTCCCTTGATAAACTGCAAGCTTTGCAGAGATATCAATCAAACATGGTATAACCAGATGAAATAAGACTAGGCAAAAACCATCCTCTCAAAGCTAGATTAGGCAACCCAGTTTGAAAGGGGTGTCTGAAAAGCAGACACAATAGTCAGAGACACCCCCTCTCCCACCCCCTGTCCCACCAACACCTCAAGTTAACCCACCACAGCATGTATGCAATACAGTTGGAAGATTTGAAAATACAAGATATGTGTTAAATATTCTTTTTTCTTGTGTTTCATAGGAATATGAACTTTGTTCTTGTTACCCTGGAAACCTAATGCAAATAACATTGTAAAAAAAATCTCATTTTAAGAAAAATGATTCTTGAATTATGGTGCAACTGGAATGGAAAAAGTAGAAAAAACATGATAGATAAACACTATTTTATTCTTCCCTGGGTACAATAACTGTGACTATTGCCCAAACCTCTCCTGGAAACCCTGGAAACAATGCCTATAAAGATGCTCTGAAAGATCAGGACTCATAGCCGAAGCATTATCGGCCTAACCTAGAACTCCAGAAAGAAAAAAATTTCTCACTTTGTCCTGGTGTCAATGGGTGTTTTCTGTCTTGGCTAATTTTATTTTTCAGACTTTTCCTGTTTTATGAGGTCTGAATATTTAGTAAAGCTTAAAACCAAAACAATACAAAAAACTATTTTTATGTGAAACATTTTAAATAACAGCTGAAAAATACTTCAGAAATAGTATATTTAGACTAGAGTAAACGACATTAAGGGACAATTTTAAGACCTTCATATCTTCCTAAATTGGCTTATTTTATAATAGATTGCAGTTTGCACTCCTATAATGTTCTAAATCTTTTATATTAAATGTCAAAATAAATTTAGCTTTTTTAACATTTTCTATTATTTATTATTTATAAAGGAACAGAATAAATGTTATTGTATTACATACAGAAAAATGGTCAAGGACTAGAGAAGTAGCTGAGCAGTTAAAACAAATTACTTTTCATGTTGAGGCCTCAGGCTTGGTTCTCAATACTTGCTATGATTATTAATAGTCTTCTTATATAAGTCCAATTACAGATGAAGAATCTGAATCTTTAATCTGGCCTCTATGGGCACCAGCACACATGTAGTACAAAAACTGCTAAGCAGATAAATTTTCATACAGATGGATAAAAATAAATACTAAAAATTACTTGTCTTGGTAGAACAGACCAGAGTCATTGGTCATTGAAAAGAAAACAAAGGCATGTGGGTATGTATGTATGTGTGTGTGTGTGTGTGTGTGTGTGTGTGTGTGTGTGTGTGTGTTTGTAGTATCATGTATTTGTTTTAAAAAACAAAAGGAAAATGTATATACCTCATTTATAAATATGCAATGTTTTACACTTACCCCAAATGAATTAGTAGTGACCAATATTCTGTTTATAAGAATAATAAACTTTCAAAGATCAGAAACCAAGTTGCTTGGAAATGAGGATGGTTAAGTAGTCAGCATATTGGAATTAATTCAGTGAAAGTCTGAGCATGTTGATAAAATTATATTTAAAATGTAGGAAGTATACATGACAATTAAAATAAATGTGTTAATAATCAATGTAATATTCAAATGACATTGTTTGAATCATATTTTATCCCTGTGGTTCGTCTTCTATTTGCGTTTGACCCTCAGCTCATTGATGCTGATGCAAAGGAAACTTCAGAAAAACAGTAGAGACCTGACACATCCCTTTGAACAGGGCCTTGACCTGTTAGATCTCTGCTGCCACCATGTGATAAAAATCTGCTCTAACATCTATCAGAATGGTACAAACAGTGAGAGGTCTTTGGGAAATCATTGCTTCTGTGACACTTCTATCTCTGAAGAAGCAGCCATAAATGTGCTTTAAGTTCACTGAAGGTCAAAAAGGCAGCAGCCAGGACAAAGTGGATTCAGAACATGGGAGTGTAATGGAATCCATCACGCACCGAATTTAGACATTAAAATTAACCTTGAGATTTCCAGCAGATAATGAGCTTAAAGTCCACATTCTAACATTCTATTTTTCTATTTATTCCTCTCTCTTCTTTTGTTTTTTTGTGGTTGTTGTTTGCTCTCTCTCTCTCTCTCTCTCTCTCTCTCTCTCTCTCTCTCTCTCTGATTTTAAAGTAAAGGTTTCTCTCTGTATCCCCAATTTTCCTGGAACTCACTCTGTAGACCAGGCTGGCCTCAAAACTTCTGCTTCTCTCTCTCATGTAAAGGCATGAATCACCATCACATTCTAATTTTTATGTATTTCACATCTACGTTTTCTAATTATTTGTTTTGCATTTCAAATTGTCGCCAAAGCTCTGCCCAATATGATAGCAGACGTGCTACTATTACCCATATTTAACATGATACAAACAGTGAAAACATACATTCACCTGACATAATTATAAGTCCTCCTAAAAACATATTAAGTATCTCCAAATGTGGGCACATGATTCCCACATTTTTATCTTAAAGTAATATACAACTTACATTATATTTCAGAAAATGCTTGTTGTGTATATTTGTATACAAGTGTTTTGCATTTGTGAACCACAAATAGGTAAGATTAACCACAAGTAGACTAGCAAGTAAAAATTAATAGAACCGTAGAATAAAAACCAGGGAATAATTGATGTTCATACAAGTATCCAAAAATAGTTCACTTAGGTTTATAGTTAAATATTTCATCTAACTTTAGAAAAAATCAAGCAATTACAATTTTCAATTTAAATTAATCAACATGACAAAGCAATATATAATGTAAACTATACTATCATTAATTGCTGAAATATTTAATAATTGTCAGTGAGTTAGGAATAAAGGTTCTGAAATTATATGTCAAACTTTTCATTCAATGAATCATGTTGCAATTTCCAAAGACAACATAATGAATTGTTTCACATCATGACCTGTGATTGCTACTGATCAAAAGACACTAAAACTTGGCAGGAAGTGATAAAGTAAAAGGACATGCTGGGCTAACTCAACATCTCTTTATTTGTCTGACATCTTCACTGGATGCCATATGTGCTATGGAGGCGGTCCATTTGGACCACACCCTAAAAGTTAAAAGGAATTCTGTTGAAAGACCATGCTAAGCTGTCGGTGCACCCTGAAAAACTAATGAAGATGAATAAAGTCACCATGTCAAAGGCCAAACCCCGTTTCAAGGGACTGCCTTCATTTTGTGATTCACCAATGTAAAGATATGGATTGATGACTCTTTAACACAGACTTATAATAACTCTGAGAAGTCTAGGTTTTAATACTTTCTGGGGATGGTTAAGATGTTTGATAATGTGTCATAGACAGCATTCTTATTTCTCAAAATCTGTGCTTAGTTCACATGCATATCCCATTCTAGAATGCTATTCCAGAGGATAGCATTTGTATAAGAAAACGAATCTGTACAGTAAATGATAAGGGGGAATGTGGAAGTTTAAAGGTTCACGGCTCAATACTTGTACATTTGGACCTCAGCTGGTAGGCTCTTTAGGAAGGATGAGGGGGTGTGGTCTTGTTGCAAAAGCTGTGTCACTGGGAGTAGGCTTTGAAGTTTCAGAATGCCATGACACGCTTAGTCTCTCCTTTTCTCTTTCTTTCCTCTTGTAGATTAGCATGTAAATCTTAACTAATCTTCCAGCCTCATGCTTCTTTATCAGTTACAATGCTCCCCACCATGATAATCAAAGAAAAACCACCTGAAACTGTAAGAAGTTTTGTAATTAAATTAAATTAATACTAAATTAATTAAATTATTTCTTTGTAAGTTGCCTTGGTCATGGTGTCTCTTAATAGCAATTGAGTAATAACAAGGCCAGGCAGTATACTGTCTGAATTTATGAGCCAATTCACTAGCAAGAACCTTTGAAATTCAGCTACTATCTTCAAAAGATTTATCCTAGAAATTTGAATTAGCATTTTGTTGAACAAATAGAAATTCTAAATAATTGAGCATGCAAGAATGAATCACTTATGTAAATCTCACAAAACACCAGATGTTTATTTCTGTGTAAATTGCATGATATGCCTCATCCTGGCCATCCCCCTAAAAGAACCAAAAAAAAAAAAAAAAAAAAAAGAGGGAATAACCAAATGTCTTGAAGTAAAAATATTGAATCTTGTCTTTTGATTGGCTCAAGGTTATAGTAAATAACCAATATTCCTGACAGTAACAGTAATGAATGTTAAAATTCTGACACCATGGAAAATAGATTGTAGTACTGCAATCACAAAAGAAATAAGGTGCGATAATCTTCGATGTGGCAAGGCCAGGATAGCAGCTGGTCCATAGAGAAGTTTAAAACTGATTAATGAGCTGCAGAATCCTTCTAGAGAACGTAAGTGGTAATTCAGTGAAGTTTATGCCAAAATTGTGCATCTGAATGGAAGATACCAAGAATTTTCAACAATCAAATTTATTGTACTAATCCAGTTTCCTGATCTAGAGCCCAATGACTGAAACACTGGCATGCCTCTCTGAAAAATAGGCTATTAAAGACATGCTGAGTAACATTATTTCTTTTTGTTTAGGAAAATATGAATTTTTAGTTTGCGCCTTATCAGGTAAAAAAAGAATGACCAAGTATTTCTGAGGATTTACAACACTAGAATTAAATGAACCTGATGGCTGAAAATCCAAAGTCTCAACATAGCCTTCATCTTGAAAGGTTATATAGTTAAATAGTTATAAAGGTTATATAGTTCCGCTTTCTGGAAAATGAAATCCCAGAAGATAAAACACTGCTTCAGAAGGTTGACTAGGAAAAGAAAGGTGTAATCACCATCCAGCAAGGTGCAGATATGTAAAGAAGTGCACAGAAAGAGTGATGGAAGAGCTCTCTAGAACCAGGGAGTAGGGCAGAGCTCTCTTTGCACATCTTCGAGGTACCACCAATGGTGGAAGGGAAAAGTGGTAGAATAGCTTGTCAGCTGCCTTTATCCTCTGGTTATGGGGAAAATAAAAAATATCTCCCTGAAACATCTACCACTGACATATTTGCTTTATCTAGATGACATATTTATATTAATGATTGAAATTCTAGATGCTTAACTATTGCTCACTAAATCATTGGGTGTGTTCTCCAATTTTTTTTTCTACCAGCTGGATACTAGAGGGAAAAAAAACATAAATTTCAAACATGCCATTGAAATCTGACTTGACTTGTATTTAATTTATAGCTTAACTCCAGTAAAATTCATATTATTTTCATAGTAAATCTTTCCAGGAACATAATTTATATCTCTGGTTGTTAGTTTATGTAGAAAATAGAACCTGTCATCTAATGCCAAGGTAAATGTGAAGTGAGCCTGCCATTAAGAAAGGCAAATGGAGCATATCAAACACAGATAATTTAGTTATGTTAGAGAAGCAGGGAATAGAAGGCTGATGCCCTGGGCTAGTGAAAGGACCACACAATTCTATGCTTAGAGTTAAAATACTGTTTACTCACATAGGAGGGTTGATGTGTTGACTTTTTCCTTTGATTTTTAATGAATCTGTGTGTGTAGAATGAATCAGAAAGAGAGAGCAGAGAGAGGCAGGAAGGGAGGATGGAGGGAGGGTGGGCACATTTCATGATATACATGTGAAGATCAGACAACATTCTGAGAGAGTGACATTTGTCCTTCCCCGTGTAGATTCTAGAGATTGAACTCAGGTTGCCAGACTTGATAGCAAGTACTCCCACCAGGTGAAACTCATTCTAATATTATAAAAAAGTAATAAATTTATAACTAAATAAACACTTTGAATGTGAAGACTTTTATAAAAGTAAAATATTCACAACTATCAAATTGGATTATGTGATATCCTATCTCTGCAGTCAAAAAACATTACTCATAGACAATTTAAAGGAAGGAGGGACTTATTTTTATTTGTGGTTTTTGTGGGTTCAAGTCATAGTTTCTTGATTTGTGTGCTTTAGTGGTATACCAGTACAATAGCACTATGGGAAGAGGACCATAAACACATCAGTCCCACAGGAAACAGAGACTAACATTCAAAGGTATCCTAAAGCAATAAGCTATTAAGAGCAAAAAATTATATTTTAGTAAGGATTCAATATATTATATTTTGAATATGTCTTTCCTTAGTTTGATTTCCATTGCTGTAATACTAAAATGACCAAATCCATTTGGGGACAAAAAGTGTTTATTTGACATACACTTCTAGGTAAAAGTTCATCATCAAGAGAACTTAGAGAGGGAGATCACGCAGGTACCTGGACACAGAAATTAGAGCAGATGTTGGGGAGAATGTGGCCCACTCTCCCCATGCTGGCTTAGTTGTTGTTTTGTTTTATTTTGTTTTAACACATCCCAATACCCCTTGCTGAGGGCAGGTGATACCCACAATGGGTTGTGACGTCTTACATCAGTTTTAATCAAAAAAATATTCCTACCAACATGCTATAGGCTATTTATATATATATATATAAATATATATATGTAATATATATATATATATATATATATATATATATAGATAGATAGATAGATAGATACAGCTTCTGTTTTAAGATGTACCAGAGGCAATATCAAAATATGAGAAGTTTTGTTAAGTGATATTTTTATCATCTAAATATATTTTTTGTTTCAATATTTTCCAATATTTCTAATGCTTCTAGTAAATATGAATTCCTTTACTGACAATATATTCCTATTTTACATCTGTGTTTCATTATGCAATCTAGTTAAGTATTTGCCTCTGAAATTATTTGTCTCACATTAGAAATATAGTATAGAGTAAAATTTAACTATAGCTAGAAATTTTATTATAAAATATCTGTGTTTCAAATTGTTTTTCTTTCCCATGTAATATATGTCTTCCTCTGAATCTGAAACAAGAAGCTGGAGTCCAAATTTTCATAAAGGAACTGAATGATATCAATTAGGCAAGAATAATTAATTTTCCATTCATTTGCTTTTAGTACAATCCAAGTCCTCAACAGATCAGATGCCAAAACACACCAGGGAAAGCCACCTGTTACACCCATTCCACCTAGCCAACTTATTTTATCTAGAAATATTCTTACCTTCCAACCAAGAAATAAGGTTTTATTAGTTATATAGTATTCTGTGACTTGTTCATAAAATTATCCACTAATAGAAATAGACTAATGACCCAGTGGCTAAGAATATTTGCTAATCTTAAAGAAGATGTGAGTTTCAATCCTAGCATTTAAAATGCATGCCACATTTCATCAATAATTCCAGCTATAGAGGATCAGCCACTGACTTCCAGACTCTGCAGTGACAGAAAAACACATGCATATAAAATAAAAATTAAACTAAGCAAATTACTGAGTAATTTCTAAAATTATCAAATTAAAGGGTTTGTTTTCTATAATTTGCCAAATGTAAAATAATTTGAAGGGCTGATAAATATCTTACCTGCCCCAAGTAGGAGAATTCTATAGCTAATCATTGTTGAAATTGATTGCAGGCTATTTCTCATTGTGCCATGGCTTATCATGTAACATTATTTTCATATGTTGTTATAATGCATTTAGATTTATTTCTGTAGACAAAGAGTAAACAAATTAAACATAATGTAACATATCTGCAAGTTACTGTGTAGTTTATAAATTAGAAACCAACCATTCCAAAATACAAAAAACTATAACATTTTGCATCTGAGATAATATGCAGAAAATACATATCTCACATCAAAGATAAAGAGTTAGTTATTTTGGAGTCAAATATTACTGAAACCAACCTGAGACACTGACTTAATGTTATCTAAACCACAACGTTCCAACTGGGTAATTTTGTCTTTAAGTTTGTTTAATAACAAAACAGAGAAAGTCATAATTAAAAAAGAACTTTCAATTGCACTGGTGGGACACGGAGTATGTGAGTTCTATCAATGCATGGTAGTCTGTACTGTAGGCCTCTGATATTACTGATGACAGTCTTAGCTACTGGGATGGTAGAAGATTTCTGTTTATGAATGCCAAAGACTTGCCTAATGGTCACAAGATACTTGGTTAGAGACAGAATGAGAGATAAAGGCTAGTTAGTTAGAAGGCAAATGTAAGCACAACAATTTTCTCTGGACATACTTTATTCTAAATTTTCTCAGTAATTGGCATTTCTGTCAGTCAATCAACTTTATAGGAATTTGAATGTAGGGGTTGTTTTTTTTTTTGTTGTTGTTGTTGTTTTGTTAAGATCTTCAGTTAACAAGGATATAGTGATTCTCTTCCAGTAGTTAAGAGAGCACTTATTTAGTCAGAACAATAAACAAAGAGCCAGTGGATGCTTTTAATAAAATAGTGAGAGAAAACAAGTTCCTAAGTGATCATCAGTACTAGATTTTAAATATAATATTTTTATTCATCTTTGAGAGTTCTATAGATATATACAAAACATCGCCTCCCACTATTTTCAACAATTCCTTCAAGGTTCACTTGTACCTTCGCTTCGCCTCTAACTTTGTGTCCTCTTTCTCTGTCATTGTTGTTATGTTTTACAACTCACCAAGTTCATTTTGTACCACTCTTGTACTCCTGGCTACAGGGTCATCCACTAGAGCAATGGTCCGTTAGCTATAACCTTCATGGAAGCTGCCACCCCATAAACAAAATAATTAATTCAATGGTTCCTTAGTTTGGGATAAGGGTTCATGAATGCAATGTTACCATGTTATAGTCTACTGGTTTGATCTTGTGAAGGCAAAGGCAGATGTTGTGAGTTCATGACTTCATCCAAAAGACAGTGTTTAACTATGGTTCTAACTGATCTATGTCTATTAAACTCATTTCACCCTTTTTCCTGAGGTGGTTTCTGAGCCTTGGAAACAATGGAAGTTACACAGATGTTCAATTTGTGACTGAAAATTTCACCAAGCAATTATATTTTAAAATTATTTTTTATATTTTTGCTATCTATGTTCTATTTGCTTACCTATAAATTTTAAGACTGTTTCTTTTTCATTTATGTGAAGATTGCATTGCAATTTTGTGAGAATTCTGTTGACTGTCTAGACTTCTTTTGGAAGAAAGGTTATTTTCACAATATTTATTTCATTAATCCATGTACATAGGATGGCTCTGAATCATCTAGTATCTGCTACAATTTTCTTTCATTGTTTTAAAGTCTTCTCTTTATAAACCTTTCTTTCCGGCATTCCTGTTTTCTTTCTCCATGTCATTAATGTATAAAAAGAATACAGATTTTGTTAAGTGACAAAAAACGTTTTACTTCACTAAAAGTGTTTAATAGTTATTGAAGTTTCCTAGTGAATCCTTTGAGCTCTGTTATACAGAAATACATGGTCTACAAACAGGAACATTTCTCTTTATCATATTTTTATTACTTTTGTTTCCTTATCATGATTGATTGCTCTGTCTAGGACTTCAAGCACTGTAGCAAAGAGGAGAAGCAAATAGTCACCTTGCTCTAGTAGTTGCTTTATATTGCTGTCATAAAAACACCATGACCTGCCCCAAACTAAATGCCTGTATTGTTAAACCTGACTGGGGGCAATCTGGGAATGAAGAGAGACATATGGATACAATGAGATGTTTATTATTATATACAGTTTAACAGAAAGCGAGGGTTATTGCTTACAGCTGAACAAGGAGGCTGAGTTATTACAGCTAGATAAGCAAGAAAAGAGGATTTATGGAATACAGCTGGATTTTGACATGTCTATAGTCAAGAAGTCTTCAGACCATAAACATCCAAATGGGGAAGCTATGATGATCGCTTTTTCACACAATATCAATACCTACACTCAGATCCCAGATGAAGGGTTTGTCATTACATTCTATGTCTTATCCTGGGAAGATCTTGTCAAGATCTTGTCATTTTCATGCATCTGAAGCTAGGGAGTCCTTGACATGTTCATGCCTTGCCAGCACCATTCATTCACTCACTCAATACTTCATTTACTTAGGGATTTCTTTGCTCCTATAATAATCAAAATCTACCTATGAAAGAATTCATTTCTCCTTAGGGTTCAAGTAGAATAAGAAGTGTTCATGGGGAGTGGCATGGCAGAAACTGACCGACAAGATAGCAGAAATAGAAAGCTGCTGCCATGAGCACAATGGCAGAGTGTGTGGTGATTTGAATGGTATGGCCACCATGGTCTCAGGTATTTGATCACTTACTCCTTAACAGGTGGTTCTTTGTGGGGAGGTTTAGGAGGTTTGGTATTTTGGAAGTAATTATGTGCCTGAGGAATGATGTTATAAATTAAAAAAAAAAACAAAAAGAACAAAACAACAACAACAAAAAAAACAATCTCTTGTCAGTTTTTATTGATGTGCTTAATTATGCTTGCAGGACAAGGTGTAAACTCCAATTTCTGCACCTGTCTCCCTGTCTGCTGTTTGGCGCCATACTACTTTACCAGGATGGACTTGTAGACCTCTGAAACCATAAACTGAAATACATTTTTTCTCCTTGTTGTATGGCCATGCTGCTTGATAGCCATGGAGTGAGGCTTGAAGTTTCAAAGTTTCTATCAAGTGATAAATCAAGGCTGAACCTTCCTAATCCCTAAACAGAACCAACCAGCTGGGAACCAATTGTGCAAATACATGAGCATAGGAAATTTTTATCCATGCAAACTTCCCTCATTTCACACACTGGCCACCGTAGATTCATGGTCCTGTCATGAATGGTGAAAAGCATATTTAATTGAACTGTAAATGTTCCTTACTCTTTTTTCAGTCACAACACCATTTAATAGTTTGAAATTGACAATTTCTTCTGAGACTCAAGGCAATCTCTTTACTGTAGGGCCATGTGACAAAAATTGAAATTACATACTTCCAACATATTATTGTAAAAATACACATTTTCATCTTAAAATGAATATCTGAAACATAATAAGAAAATATTGAACCAAATACATGACAAATGCAGTTTAAAATTTAATTTTACTGACTCAGTTTAAGGATGCAAACCATGACAGCGAAATAATGTAGCAGGAGGATGAGGCACCTTATCCTACACAAAGAGAGATAAACAAGGATGCTCTGCTAGATTCATGCATTTTTCTGAGTTCAGGACCTTATCCCTGAAAATGTGGTATGCATTATATGTTATAATTTAAAATATAACTATGAATATATTAAATAAGAGATTATATATATCTAAATACTCTATAAAAATTAGCTATTGTATTTTATATATGTCATATGATATATATATTAGAAAAATTTAAAACATTTACCAGAAATTTTCTACATTCCTAAATAATTTCATCAATGTAACAGTGTACAATATCAGCATTAAAAATCAGCTGTTTTTAATACAACAGTTGCAATTTGTTGACAGTGAAAATATGCAAAGAGTACCTCAAAAATATGACTAAGAGATAAATTTAATAGCACGCACAAATATTTGTATTGAAAACTGTAAAAACACTGAGTAAAAATATCAAAAGCATACTAGAAAATAATACAATCTCTAATGTAAATTATCAGAATTAATATTATAAAAACTAGTCATATTACTAAAATTATCTAAAGATACAATGGAATCACCATCAAGAGCTCAATATTCTTCAGATAAATAGACAAAAAATATATATATGGATTCCCCAAAGATCTCAGATGAACAATGCTGTGTGAGAGGAAGAGCTCTTGTAACTTCATGTCCTGTAAGCCAAGAGACAGCATGATGTTTTCATAAATACACAGAGAGAAATAGACATAATCAACATGAACAAGTTATACACCTATCATCATGTACATGTGAACATGGATATCAGAAACACACTCTGGAGAAAAGAAAGTACAGGCTTTTCATAGCGATATTGTGTAGCTTGGATATACAACTGTAGAAAAATGAAAGTAGATGCCTAATTTTAAGAAGAAACTTAATATGCGTCAACAACCACAAAGTAAAGCATAACATTTTATGACTACTGTAGAAAACTATAGAGCAAAAGTCTCAAATATAGAAATAGGCAATAAGTTCTCAAATATTGGGGTAGTCAACAACTCTGTGATGACAATAAGATTCCAAAAATGCAGGAAGTACAACGTAATGATTGGTAAATCACATATTGTTAAATTAGCAGTGTGTCGACCAATCACCAGAAACTTAAGGCAGATCTCAGAACAGTAGACAAGCTTAGAAAACTACTTAACTGACTGAGGGTATACTACTCACAGGCATAATTCAATCATTGTTACCAGTGACCTCTCAACCTGAGTGTTTCGGGGTCCTAGGCATTTTGCTCCAGAGGTTGAAGTGTTCACAAACTGGAGTAATGAGAAGTTTTATTAGAGAGCAAAGCAAATGTGCATGTACAGTATGCTGCCAGAGAGAAGTGGTCTCCTGGATACTGTTCAGAATTTTCTTTTTGTGTCCTAGGAAAAGGAAGAGCTAGTTGTTATGGCAATGGCTCGAATCTCTTGATTTCTCTGATTTAGTTGACAAACTTGGATCACATAGATTCTGTTTAGTGTTCCCCACGATGTCTCTGTTAGTCACGTATATGCTCATTTATTTGCACATGCAGGATATTTAGTGGAAAATCTTTGAAGTTCAGAGGTAATAATCTGAGTTACTGAAAATAGACCAAATTTATTAGCCCATTTTTTTTTTGTTTTCCCATTTTGTTCTTGAATATGTTGAATAGAAGAAGGGCATTATTCACGTAAGACTAAAATAATATTTTTTCTTCATGATTTTAAACATATTTATAAACCCAGTATAATGAAGGTGGGGATTGAGTCTCAGGATGCAACCAAGTTGCTAAGTGCCATATAAGCTTATGAATATTGTTTATAGACCAAGCCAAGTGGCATGCTGGGCAGCTAAGCTATTTCCTATGTAATCCAGCCTCAATGGGCAACTTAAAAATTTGGAGTAGTTGATAAAACATGAAACCAAAGTGGCACACATATATGAGTTTAAAATGTTCTAAGTCTGTAGCCATCAGAAAAATGCAATTCGAAATGATATGACTCCTGTCAGAATAGCTATCATTAAAGAAACAAAAAGTAAAAATCCTGGTGAGGGTGCAGGAAAATTGGATGTTTTATTCACTTCGAGAAGGGAAGGAAATTAGTTCAAGCACTTTGAAAAACATTATTGCAGCTATTCACAAATATAGAATTAGAGATGTCATATAAAGAATCAAAGCCAGCTGTGCCAGGGACAACTTCATATTCATGTTTATCACAGCATATGACATTTAATTTAAGATTAATTTATTGTGTGTCAATGTCTAATGCCATCTCCATTTTTTAGACAGACCATGGTTTCCTATTCGTCTTACCTTTGCTGCTGAGTTATAACTCAGCGAGGGCTATTTGCACAGGTTTACATACAGGCTTTCTCTCTCTGTGTTTATCTTTCTCTCTGTTCCCTCCCCTCCTCCTTTCCACCCTTTCTTTCAATACACTACTGTTTCTCTACTACGAATTTATATTTGAATTTAAAATCATACATATTATTTTATCTTTCTTTACTCTTTTGTAAGAAACCTTATTCTAATTCTGTGTCTTCCCATATAAATTTTAAAATAAGCTCATGTATTTCAGCAAAAAATCTCTCAGGGGCTTTAGTGAGCATTGCACAAAGCCAGAAGATCAATCTGGAAACACCTGATATCTTCACTATGTTGAATCTTCAAATCCAAAAGCATAGTCTGCATTTCCACATGTTTTTCCTTTGAATTTTTATGTGCTTTTAAAAATTCAGAATATGTAACCTGTGTATTTTTATTTGTATAACTTAAATTTCATCTGAAATAATTATGTATGGCATTATACATAATACACTTTTATTATTGGTACAAATCTCTAGATAAATATATTTCTTGTCAAAAAGATATACAATTACAGGTCTAATGAATTTCTCCTATAAGCTTTTGGTATGTAGCTAAGTTGCGAACTGCATTTCTAGCAACACAGGATAAATAAAAATAATTTTTAGGGTTTAGACTTTTTGCCAGGCAATAGGACTCATAAAAAGCCAGTGCTTGAAATATTACCATAGTTAGTGCATGCAAAAAAAATCACAAACACAGCAAACGGTTGTGATTGAGTGGCTTTTAATTATAAAAAGCAGACAGTTGAAGTTTATGCTAAATTTCTTACCACAAGATATGACTTTTAACCTAAATACAACTAAAAGCTGAAGCAGAAATATGGAAAGAACAGGTATTCAGAAATATATTAAAGAATATCCCATGTGCAAAACGTTTGAAACAAAAATTTATAGACTCATGTGAAGCAGGGTAAGGGATGATAATACTTTGATTCTTTTATTAAAATTTTCCTAGGAATATAAGGGAAAGGTCATTTCACACTGACGAAACCAAAGACCTTCTCAAGACTGAGAAATGTTATAGTCAACTTCTTTTGCTTACAGATAAAGGAGTTTATCTTTATCTCGGTCACAATATACTTTTTTCTTTTGGGGAAAATGTACATGCCCCAGCAACTGACACACTGTAAATAATCAAAATGCTCTAAGGGGTGAGGAAGTGACCTTTGTAGCAAGACATATGTGACATGCCTTGATGTGGTAGAATATGCTTGCAATCCCAGCACTGGAAAACCTGAGGTTTGTTGGAGCTGTATAACAAGATACTTTTTCAAGATAAACACTTGAAAATAAATAATCAAAATAAATGTGACTACAGAGAGTTAGATTACTACCAAGAGTTAGAGTCTGCTTCTCTACCCTGATCCCATTCCAGTTTTATGAATTGTGCTGTCCATGGCACAAAATTCCTTTGGGCATTCCTTCAGAAACTATTTGTTTCTCGGAATGCTCCACAGGGCCAACTTTGAAAACAAGTTTAGTCTTTTCTGGGTAGTATCAGAGACCACTTAAAGTAGAACACAGGATTCTCTTGTGACAACCTTAGAAATTGCTGGGCATGAGGGTAAAGGCACTTGGTTCTTCCTGAGTACACCCTGAGGAAGGAAGCTAGAAGAAAATCATTATGGGCAACAGCCACACTAATCCTATATTAGCGAGATATAAAGCTCACTACAGTTTTAAAACAATTCATTTCTAGGCAGGTTGTTACATAGGAATTAAAATTGAAAGTGTCATATTTATTATTTGTTGAAAGACCAAATTCAAATATATTTGAAAAATTTAAAAATAAGATTATCAGGTGTGAGCTAATGACAGTGTTTAAACTCATGAGCCTTGTGGTTCTTTTTTATATTACTTCTTTTACAGCCCTGAAATAGCAAAAATTGAGCAGTTACATAATGTCAAAAAGTAGGGCAGAATCCTTTCCTCTTTTTTATTATTCCCTAATAAATATCCTACTAGTCCTATTCAGCAAAATGGCTGTTATTAATATTGCAATAGTATAACTAACAATATTAAAGGTAATAAAATATTTGTATTTTAATAAAACATAATGTCACAGTTGTACTTGCAACTGAAATAAAATTCATTGACTTACTTCATTCATATATTTTGCAATGCTAAAATTTTAGCACTTTAATGGTAGGGATTTGGATGTATTTTAAACACAGAAACCTCCAATAGAATATCATATGGACATTATACACTAGCAGTTTTATGTGGTATCATTTTAAATTAAATCATGACAATCATGAAGTTAAATTAATTAAGAGAAACTAATAAAATGTATCACTTTTGTTTTACTATGAATATGAATGTAAGCACTTGAGGGAGTTAGATTTAAATTTTCTTATTTGACTATAGTGATACTTAAGGCACAAAACAAGCTTATCTCAAACGTCATCCACTTGTTAGTTTTACTGAGAAACACAGTTATGATAATCCTCGAGGGATGAGGGGGGTAGAATCATGCCAAAATGGTAAAAGCAGCTCAGTGCTCAGGCATTCCTTCTTCTTTACTCTTCCTTTGTCCTGTAGATATGGAAATTTCTCCCGTTTCTATTCAGTCAAATTCTAAAGCAAGTTCAGGTTATTTCAGCCTTCACAAACTCATTACACTGTCATGCCTCACCTTGAATTTTAGTCAGAAAGGGAAAGAGAGCTTGTTGCTGAGTTTGGAATACCAAATTGCTATTTTTACTTTCATTTCGAGACGCTCAGCTCTTGATAGTTTTGGAGAGCAGCTGAGATAGATTGCTTAGGAAAGAAAGAATGTAATCCTAAAAACGCTGTCACAGAAACACACTGCACCAGGGTACCCTTTAAGTTGTCTTGGGCACCATGTGTATCCTGTCTTATTCTTTCATCTTTTGTATCCATTATAGATCGACAGTGACTTCTGCAATGCTAAACTTGCACTAATACCTTTATTCACTGTCCAAGAACCATAACGTGCACACTAAGCCTTTTCAAAGCAAGATTTTCTACTATTTGAAGAAACTGAAAGCTAAAGGAGTCAGTGCAATCTCTGTTACAGAAAATTTTGCCTGCGGGTGGGTTAAAATAATCAGGCTCACAAAAAGTAACTAATTTACATTTGTAGTTTATGTTGAGAAACCAATAGCACTCCCAGACAGGATGAAATACTGAATTCATATCCATTCTTATCTCTGCACTTAGAAATAATGACACTTAATGCCCACTTTAATATTCTATCAAAGGTTCTTTGACTTTATAATTCAGTGAATATAAAAAGGAGTTAAAAGGAGAAAATACAGGCAAAAGATTGAAAAATCTAGGTGATGAGAAAGTTGGCTGTGAGACCTTGTTTCCTTGTAGTAATGACAGGGAAGCTATTCTCATGGTACCCTAGCATTGCTGCCCAAGCAAAACATAGACAAAGACAATGCCATAAACTTGCTATTTTGGAAATGGGAAATCTAACTAGGCCCCCTATCCCATAGAAAAAGAACTATAGTATACTAATAGGGAAACTAAGTCTTCACCAGGATGCATTCTAATACCAAGCCTTAAAAAAATTACATAAAATAACATTAAACATATTCAGCAGCTTATACTTACAAAATCGTTACATGCATTTATAGACATAAATCATACAAATAATCATTGAAAGAAGAAATGAGTAAATATTCAAAAATAGATTTGTCAGTTCCAAAGCATTTTAGCTCTCCTAGATGATATTTGTCGGTTACACAATAAAATGGGGGGGGGGGATGTGCTTCTATTCAGAGACCATGTTCATGCTTTATTTTCCTCAGCAAGATAGTGTGAGGGCAAAATGGGAGCAACAGAAAAGCAACTAAGGGTGAAGTCAAAGGCATCAGTGATCCCACTCAGTCATGGTGTATCTGAAAGGAGCCTGAATAGGATGAAATGCCTTCAGTCTGACTGAATCATTATCTACTTCCTTCCTTGTCCTAAGGAAGGACACCTGGATGGGAAATAGCTATGACTCCTCAGCAGATTCATTGCTTCTTATATTGTGAAAAAGATACCAAAAGATTGTTTTATTTTAGACTAGAGTAAAATTGAAAGTTAATACTTAAAGCCCCAGGACACAAAATAAATAAATTTATGAATGCTTAGCAATAAATTTATGTATTTATTCAAAATATAAATTTTCTAAATATTGCAGTTGAATATTTAGAAGCATATGATAAATTTTTTCATGTATTCATAGATTGGATTGCACATGAAAAATCTGCATAAACCTTAGTACAATAATGCACTTAATTTTTATCACATATGATAAAGTATTATCATCACATGGCCATTAAAAAGTAATGAATTTTAAATGGAAATAAAAATGAATGCAAGGTGTTGGTTACTGATGTCTCTAACAAATGCACTCATGAGACTGGGACAAGATTATTTTTATGACTTTTAGTATACTGTATTTGAGGCTAGACTGGACTGCAACACAATGCGACATTTTCTTCTTGTTTATTGTTTGTTTTTGCTTTTGTTTTGTTTGTTTTTAATTAAGAAAGGAATAGAGAACAAAGGAAAAATAAAGATAGGTGCTAGGCAGACTTGTAGTGCAAACATGTAATCAAAGGTACCAGAGAGGTGAGACAGGTTTATAAATTCACGCTCTGCTGGTTTATTGTGTAAGTTCAAGGGCAGCTTGAGCATTTTGGTGAGATCTTCCCAAAATAGCTTTTTAAAGCAGTGTCTACAAATTTAACTCCCTTGCATAGTGGATGCAAGGCCCTTACCAACACTACAAATAATAAAATTTAAATAACTAAAGTAGAATATAACTTATGTGAAATATCATTAATTATTTTAGCCAAAGTTGTCATATAAACACATTATTGGGCTTCATGGATATAAAATGTTAAATCTTTCTGAAAAAAAAAAACACTTAGATACATGTATATGCTCTATAACGTCAAAGAAAATGGTGACTGAGGGACATGTCATCCCATAGACTAATTGTTGAAGGAAAGATATACTCAAAAGGGGAGACAGAATCCTAGGGAGACAGAAATTTTATCTGGGCACTAAATACATCATTTTCTCCATAATCTAAACTTTATTGTTTCTTTTGAATCTATACAATTGGACTGTGGTGTAACAGCCAAAGAAACTTGCAGAAAACTGTACTGAATGTTTAGTAACCATAATTAGACGGTACTTAGAAAATTTTTCATGAAGAAAAAAAAAGATGATACTTTTATATTTTTATGTCATTTAATAAGCCATACTTCCATGGAGCAAGTTTAGCACTTTGGGTGTATCCTTCCGTGGTGCTAATCAACAGAAACAAGCTTCCATACTTTTATTTTCAAGCAAAAATCTGGAGCCACTACCAGAAGGCATATACCAGTCCTTGCCATGACAAAGCACTATTCTCAAAAAAATAAGAAAATTATTAAAGAAAACATCTAATTTGTGGAAGTCATAGTTCCAGTGGGTAAAAAATCCCATAAACATCATGATATATGACATGGCAACAGGCAGACAGACGTGGTCATAGAGAGAAGTAGCTGAAAGTTTACATCTGAAGCACCAAGCAAAGAAAGATTACAGAGAAAGGTAACTGGTTCTGGTACCGACTTTTGAAATGTCAAAACCTATCTTCATTGACATACTTCCTCCCATAAAATCATACTTCTGAATTTTCCCCAAACAGTTTCACCAACAGAGGACCAAACATTCAAATATATGAGCATGTGAGGTCTACCTTAAGGAGAACCATCACAATACCACATATGGTAGTTCTAGTAACAGAGGAATAAAATTTAGTTGCTATTTACAGGTTAATTTCTATGTTATGTGAAATAACTTACAACAATTACAAATTTTGAGACATATGTGGGCAGGTACAGTCCCCTCTGATTTAATCTATTTAGTTGTTTATGAGTGAAAGTTGCTTGATAAAGAAAACAATGTGTGGCATTGTTTGTAACTAATAGTGAAGTTGGTGTTCCCTTTGGCATTGACATTAGACTGCATTCTTCAGCTGAGCTTCATTAATACTGTAATGTTTTAATTCTCTAAGGTTATTTGATGGTTTTTGCTTTGAATTTTCATATTACATGATAATTAATAGTGTTGCCATTTTGACAGGATCCAGAAGCACCTTGAATATACGTCTCTGTGGATGGTTTTGAGAGATATTTTACACTAGGCTAAAAGAGAAAAGCAGACTGGAGCAGTGAGCTGAATACCAGCATTTATTACTTTTCATTGCTTCTTGACTATGTATACATTTTGATCATCTTCTTACGGCTCCCCCCTCCATACTTTGCCTGCCATACTTTTCTGAATCCCAGGAATTGAGAGACAGAATGAACTGCTTCATTGCCTAGCAATGAGAACGTTAGCTAATCCCAAGTATAAATATCCAGAAATACTTGGGAAGTTCAGCAGACTAGCAACTAGATAATAGACTCAGTTAAGCACAATCCATTCCCTAAAATATATATCAATATTTAAGAACAATGGAATGATAATAAGATGTCTATATGGTTTGTTTTTTGTTTCCTATTGATGTAATAAAAATATACCATGGTCAATGCAATTTATAGAAATAAAAGTTCATTCCATACTTACAATACAGAGAGTTAGTTAGATGATCTTCATGGTTGGGAATACAGCAGTAGTAGGGAGGCATGTCACTGGTGTGGTACTTGAGAGTTTATATCTTTATACACATGAAGAAGACAGTGACGGAAAAGCTAACTGGAAATCAGAATATATTCTTATAATCTTAAAATATGGTTCCAGTAACACCACTTCAGAAAGTCATACCACCTAATCCTTCCCATACAGTTCCATTTACTGGTGACCAGCTATTTAAATATATGACCAAAGAGGAGCCAATGAACACATCACATTCTAATCACACACAGGAGTGCACACACACAGAGAGAAAGAAGAGAGGAAGGGAGAGGGAGAGGGAGAGAGAGAATTTACTCCTACTACTCACTTTGGACTTAATCACATCATTCTGAAATTTGGTCTCTTTAAAATTGTAATCAGAAACCAATGGTAACATTGCTTCCAGTCTAAGTCATGGTTTTTGTAATATTTAGAATGGTAACTGCTATGTCTGAATTTAAATGCTCCTCAGTTCGACTGAAGCATTGCCCTAGATTGCTCCAAAATTCTCCATTTGATATTCCCTGTCACAAAGTGCATGAAATATCCATATCTTTAGATCATATCTCTGTACAGCATTATATGCATTAAAGAATTTTACTATAGCAGCAAATACTTGCTTTTTGCAATGTGTTGGATGATTTGATGCTTCTTACATATTATGTATAATGTGAAAAGCAAGTAAATCCCAGGAAGAGTACGCTGTGTCACATAGGGTTGCTTTGGGTTTTGACTCCTCTGCAATTTGTGCATAACATAAAAATTAAGAGACTGAAATAGGATAATAGCATTGAACAGATATACCAAAATGACTCAGAAAAAACTGGCTATGTTGCCTTTTACAATAGTTTTATAGACAAAGCAGAAATGTTACTGTCCATAATCTATAACAAAAAGTTTAAAATTAAGTGTAGATGCACAAGTATAAAATATATAATTTATCTATTTTTGGTAAGTATTATGAGCTTTGCAGTGAAAAATTGGAAGAGGAAAATATTGCATCAAATTGAACTGTAAAATAAAGATGGTTTGGTCATTATTTGATAGAAACAATTTATTCATTAGATAGAAAGATGAGAATTTTGAATGTAGTCTCATATCATTGTTGTTTTTAAGAAAGCAAAGTCATAAACTGCTACCTCAAAAGTTCTATCATTATACCTGTAGATGGGAACTTCTCTCAACCATCATTAAAGAATCTTTATGCTTGAAGCACTGGTTACTACAAGACTCACTCTATGTCCAGAGGGGAAAAAAAAATAAGAGACTGTGAGTTGTTCACCTTTAAACTGAATATCTGTGCCACATTCATTTTCTACAAGACACATGAAGCATCAAGGAAAGAGACAGATAGAATCAGAAGTACAGGGATGCACGTTTGAATGATTTGCAGGACATGATAGAACTTCAGTACTCACGCATCTGTAACTGTATGCACAAAACCTACAAAAAGTTATTCCAGTATGGGTATGATAAAGATTTGTGACTACCAAAGCCCAGCTAAGGAGCTGTTGGCACTTGATGGCTGCTAATGAGGGAGAGTCACGTGTCTTATATGTTACCCCTGATAATCTAGCTGTGCTGTCTAGTCTAGTGGACAGTTCTTTATCCATCCATGTACAGACAGTATGTTTTAAAAAAAAAACAAACTAAAATTGGAAAGAAAATGTAGTTGGTGATAGAAGAGGAATTGGAGAGCTAAGCTTGGGTCCATGTATTTAAGTATACTACATGCATTTATTAACTTCTCATGCAGTCGTTTTTAGTTGTTAAAAGTAGAATCACATGGATCATATAGACAAATAGTACCATCAGTAGGGTCAGTGCAGTAAGTATAAATTGATTGAGAGCAATATTCTTTGTTTTCTCAAATCTCTTCACAAACAAATTAATTTATATATAAGAAATCTGACGAGCATGGGTTTTAGGAAATGTTAGTGTGTTTGCTTGCATGCAGGAGGATCTTGGTTATAAATCCTCAGTTAAAAAGTAAAATAAGAAATCAAGGATACAGTGACATAAAAATTATACGTGATCAAATACCATTGAATACTGAGAACCTAAGCAACTAAATACAATATTTTAGTTACCTTAAATTGCTTCTGTATGGTGTGTCTTTTTTATCCCTTTTCTTTATGCATGGAAGAAGCTGGAAAAATATTGCAGAACACCCAGTAACTGTGAAACTAGGAAAGTAACTATAGTCTCTACAATAATTCATTTGAATATGTTTTTATTTTAGACTATTTGCTGGAATGCTGTGCCAATAGTAATGGTGGCAAATGACACAGAGATATGATTTTGGTCTTTGCAGTAATATCTATCAATCTGCACAGTTACTACTACTAACATGGTAGGTTTCTGATTTGTCTGGAGTCCACCAAAAGTAAACAAGAAACCTACATACCACATCGGTTGTGAATAGAGAAAAGGAGATCACACGTTAACTATTGCGTTCCTTCAGTGAGCTGTGTAAGTTTCAGAAATAGTCTAGAGATATGACATTTACTTCAAAAATGATAGAAAAGCATGAGTTAATCACTAGTATCCGTCAACATTAAAAACAGAGAGAAATGGGGAAAGGCATTAAGAGACCAGCCAGCTAAGTTTTTATTGGGTAGTATTATATCAGATATGTGTAATTGAGAGTTTTTCACCGAGTGAAATGAGCTTATTAATTATTTATCCACCTACAGGAAATGAACTCAAGAAAGTATCAATATTAGGAAGCTGGTTTGATATTATCAGGCTTGAAGGACAGTGTGGCCAGACTTCTCCCTCATAATCAACAGCTTGTAAAACTAAGAAAATTTAAAATCCTAAGTATTTACCAGAACAGGACTTGAGTCTGTCTCTGCCCTCTGGTGACATGTGACTTCCTAACTAATTAATATTTATAAATACAATTAATATTTATAGTTAATTAATATTTATAAATACAATTTCAGTAGCACAATGCCTTTTATTTATATAGCAGGAGCCTTTAAATACCACTGCCTCTTTCTATAAAAGGCTGTCCAGAAGGGCATGCCACATGCCTGTAGAGGAAAACGTTCCTCAGAAAAAGCTGATCTGGAGGCTAGAAATAATATAAAAACCACCTAAAATAGAGATTTGACACAGAGCTCTGTGGCTTTGATCCCCTTGCCTTCAAGTGTGTTCCAGGTTATGATAAACTCAGCCTGCATTATCCTTATGCTCTCTTGTGTCAGCTCAGTGATTTAAATGGAGAACACAAATTTGAGAAGCGAAAAAAAAAAAAGAAATCATACCAAGATTCTGGGAACATCTAGACTTTCCCTTGACCCATTTCATTTTCTTTAATAAGCCTTGAATCATCCTATTCTTTTAAGTATACAAACAGGCAAATACACATTGAAAAGAAAAATAGAAGAAGAAAGTAAGAAAGAATATCCCTTAAAGCAATTTGCCTAAAGGCCTTTGGCATTTAGAAAACTATACTTTTTACGTTACAGCTTCTGGTCCCCAAGTGCACTATTTTTACACCTTTATTTCTGGGTTTATTTAGCCAAAAAGCAGAGGTGGCAGAGGATTCAGTTTGAGAGTTATTCTCCAGAGAATATCTGTCAGTATTTTATTTTCCCAATACATCTTATTTTAAACTGTGGCAGCACACACGTTTGAAGCTCCACTCCATGAAGAGCACATTTTTGTGCTTGCTGCTGTGCCTTCTCTAACGTCGTGATATAATCAATCACTTGAGCCTCAACTACGATCCCAGCCTAGAAGCAATGGAAGAATCCTTTTTTCTCCCTGTTGTCAAGTAAAACGGATCAAATAAACATGAATAAAGTGAAGATACATCACTGCAAGTATAAATTACACATTAAACATGAATGGAAGTAAAATATATCCCTGGGTATATAATCACCCATAAGAGCAGGGCCTATGCCCAGCAGTAAGCGAACATCAAAAAATGAACACGAAGGCAATTTAGTGGAATTCATCTTTTTTGTCTTATATTGCTTTCTATAGGCATTTTTAACTTATTGATCTCTTGCTTGTATATGTGTACATTGCTTGTAGATATATGTGTGTGTATGGAATATCAATTCTGTGTTTTGCTTGTATATTATATATATATTTCATAATATTTGTATATTGTTAATTTCATTGTATAAAACAGCAATCTTATATTTTATGTATTTTTTCCTTGCTCATATATTTCTTATGCCTTTTCATTTTTATTGGTTTTAATCTTTATTGTTTTTACTTCTGGTTTGTTTGGATTATTTATTTCGGTGGTTATTTTCTCTTCAAATAAAGAGAAGACAAATGTATGGGACAGGATATATGGGGAGTCAGAAGTATCTGGAATGAGTTGGGGAGAGAAGTAGTGATCTGATTCTATTGTAGAAATTTCTTTTAAAAAAAAGACATCACTTAAACTGAATTTTAAGTAAGAAAAGTCAAATTTAAACAGAAATATGTAAATCATTTTTATCATATCAATTTGACTTATATTAATTCTCCTTTTAGAAAATATGCTTGTAAAATGGAGGACACATCTCTCTCTATTAGATAATAAATTGTCTACACATGATGATGTAGTTCTCAAGGAATAAATTCTGACAGTATACTGGATGCAGACATTCTCTCCCACATACATCTGGTGATCTCAGTGGCCTTGCATGTTATCTACCTGTCATTATTCCAAGAAAGCCAACCTTCCATTTTTCTGTTTTAGCAGCCATTAGTTTCATAGTCAGGAGTAAGTTAGATGTCTGCTTTCTACAGAGAGGGAGGAGATTTTGTCCCAGGATATTATATTTCAAAGACATGGCTGCCAAGCTCCTAAGAAAGGCTCTAGCATTGAGAGTTATTTATAGACATGTCATTTATAGACACAATTTTTCTTTATTTTTGCTGTATTATAGAAATTCTTTCATATAGAAAGGAATGTAATCATCATAATAGTTATCTATGATCATTTATAGCTAATTTTAAATCTCTCAAAAATTAATATAAATATAGTAATCCTAGTATTGCTTTAAGATTTAAGTATTTGCAAAAGGAAAGGAACTATTCATAGAATTACGTTCTGACCAGAGACCTGAAATCCTTTTTGTTCTGATTGCACTATTTCAAAATCCATTACTCCACAAACCCGTACCTGAAACAATTTGACAATGATTGTATCATATCAAAAGCTACATCTTTTATTCACTAAATAATAGATTTTTATTTATTTACTTTTTGCTTTCATGGCATTAGACAGAAGCACCTTCACTTTGATTATACTTGGAGAGGTCTGAGTAGACTGCTTTCCATTCAGGAGCTGTTCTTTTTATTTACCATTTCCAGGGTTATGGATTGTTTGCAAACCACTTAATGCTCCATTCTGAATAAACAGAATTTTTCATTATTGAGGTAGACTTTCAAATCACATCAAGTAGAACAAAATGAAAACACCTTTCAAATACAATTCAACTTTTATCTTTATTGTATTATAAATTTAAAAAGCATCTAAAAGCATGTTTTATTACAATGCAAAAATTAACTATTTTTTTTAAGCAGAGACAAATGCATAATAAGAATATAGGGAAATTATTTACTAAAATCCAAGTTATATTTTACTAAAAATCTAAGCTAACCCATTTTGTCGCTATATAAAATTTTGGTGCAAATGAAAAACTATATGCTTTTAAATGCATAAACATGAGGTCTAACTTGAATATAGTAAGGCATTTAGAAAGCCTTAGAAACTGACCTATAACTGAATACATTGAAAAACTTCTCATCTCTCCTGATAGATTTTTTTTCTCTTTTTACTTCCTTCTCAATTTCTGTCATCAGATGACAGCACTACATATGATGGTTTTTGCTTAACAATGTACTCAGTGTGAATCTCTATCATGCACGACCTTAGGAGCATTAAGCAATGTGCCTTTAAACTAAGCATGATAACACATGTCTGCAAACCCAGAACTGGGAAAGTGAGGCAGAAGGATTGGAAATGTGAGGACAGCCTTAGATACATGCACAGTGAGAATCGTTCAAAAAAAGTTAGACTAAAATGTATATCTATTATCTAGAGGTTTTTTTCATTTTATTATTTTTCTTATAAAAATGTCATTTTTATTTATGTATCCCCTGCTCCACCTTCCTTCCCTCCTCCCAATCCCTCCCGGTCAACCTTCAGACTCCCTCCTTCACTATCCTCTATTCCCTTTCTCAAAAGTGCAAAATGTCATGTTGCAAGGTGGGTCAGCTCACTGTGGCACATCTACTCCAGGCAAGTCCAAGTTCTTCATCCCAAAGTCAAGAATGGGTTAGGTGTTCCTCTGTAGGTAATGGGTTCCAAGGTGCCAGTCCACACACAGGAACAGTCTGATCCCACCCCTCTAGGCTCCACATACTGCTCATGCCAACCGACAAAATTGCCTATGGTGGGTGCATAATTGTTAGAATGACCTTGCTGGGCGATATGTTGATGCCGTACTAAAGTCTGATGTCCTGCTAACACACCTAGATTCAGGAATATTTTCTTGTGGGCTTTATTTGTTGTAGCTTTGCAGAAGTTTTCAGAATGTTTTAAGATTTAGCAGAAGGCTCCCAACAGTTATCTAGACCTCCCAATTTCAGTTTACAAGTCCCAAAAGGGGAAGAGTCTGATGGAAAAATCTCAAAATTAACATCTGAAACACTCAAAGTGTCATTGTCCCTATGTTCAGCTGATGAGGAGCAATCCCTATTTCTATCTGTGTGTTCCTAGAAGGGTGTGCACACCAATGGCTTCCAGGAGAAGGGCAGTATCAGGGGATCCATAGTGTCTATTCAACACAATAGCAAAAATATTTAGAGTTTTATAAACTTGTGAATGCTCCAAATTCTTTCTTTATAACAAAATAATACTGACAGGTATTGATCAACATACTAACACTTCGCACACCTGAAAACTATTTAGTTATATTTTTTTTACAGCTGAACTAATTAATATCCAGTGTATAGAGAGGTATCACATTTTCATTATCAATTCATCTTTTGTGTGCTTAAATTAATCTGCACACAAAAAATAATATCCATTTTAAAAACCATGCCTCTAATTGATCTTATGTTAGAGAAAGAAAAAGAGGTGAAAAGTAAAAATAAAATCTACTGAGGCATATAAGTACTGACATCATTCTAATGTACAGTAAAGTTATGCAATTTGCAGATTGTATTTTACTGTTTCTGTCTTTAGCGTTACTGCTTCACAACATGTTTGTATTATCCAGTGAAGCAAAACCATTTTAAGCTATAGAAGAATGTTACATCAAAGAAAATGTATTTTTGAATCTTCAAAAAGAACTTCAATTTTATTAGAGGAAATGTCTACTCTCAGACTTAACTGGAAAAATATTATTCAGGTATATAACCTGTGAACAATTTTTATATACCATGTAGATGAAGACAATTTTCTGACTGATTCTCTAAATAAAGGTCTTCAATACAATAATAAAGAAATAAAGATAAAATAATACTTATATATAATAAAAAAGGCACAAAGAAGCTTTTTTGGATATCCTTAATATTTATATCATTAATTAATGAGTTGGTTAGCCATACATTAAATTAAAAACAAAATAACTAATTTCATTGTTTTACCTATGTATTGTTTATAATTCATCTCTTCCTATTTACTTATATTTCTAACTATTTTCCATAACATATCCATTTTAAAACTATTTTTGGGTCTCTTCAATTGGTTTGCATAGAAATTTATCCGTTGATACAAAAAGAACATGTTTACAATTTAAAGTATCTAAAATAATACCTGCTAATTTCTTCTGTCATTTAAGATAATGAGCATTCTTCAATTAACACATATTTTGATCACATTAATTTTCATCTTCTATCTGCCTGCCCTTTCTATCCCCTTTCCAAACTCATCCAACTCTTTATTCTTTTTTTAAATCTATAATGTTTCAAGAGTGCTTTTTATATTCTTAAGGTGTTCAGTTATTTACGTTAGCACTTTAGACTTAGCAGCACCATACCCTAAAAGAGAGCTTGCTTTGCTCTCCCTCTATTAGCAAATATTAATAACCGACAGTTTCTCAGCTAAATGTATAACTTCATTTACAACCCTCTTCTCTTGAACGCTAAGCTCATACAGATATTGAGCAAGTAGTCACAACCACTATAAATTTGGATACACACACACACACACACACACACACACATACACACACATACACACATACACACAGCAACTGTGTCTCTACGTTAATTTCGATCTATGTAAAAAGAAGCTTTCCTGATGGATATTAATAGAAACAATTATTAATTTGAATAACTGGAAGTTATTAATTGTTTTGATACCAATAACCATTAGCACAGTAATAGTAGTGAGTTCTCCCCTAGGATTCAGGATGTATTTATCTATGGATACTCTGACTTTATAACTGTGACAAGTAAGGGTTCTTTCTTGTAGCAAGTCTTTGGTTATTCTCATAACAAATGGGCCTCTCTTGCACCAAAGGGTATATATTCCCTGTAGGTTGTTATTGTAGCTAACACTGTTCAAGGCTGGATTAGAATCTTCTTTTCTGATACCATTAATAGCACTTTCGATAATGATGAAAGATGAAGATGGCAGTCATGAAACTTTCAGGTCAATATAAGCGTTATTTCTCCAAGTTCTATGAGTCAGGGAGATGGTACATTAAGCAATAGGATGATATTACCAGCTTTCAAAAGGCAGTAATGAGGAAGAGCATTTCCCTCTAAAACTCTGGATTCTTAAATACTTTAATGGCAAACAGTTAAAATAGCTCCAATAGAAGTAACCCATTCTTGGTATACGGGCTTCATTTCATATGCCTGTTTTCATGAAGGAGACTTAATGCCCCAATATAAAGCTAATTAATTATTAACTATAAGATTAAATTATATACTGCATATATCATAAATTATATTACATAATATTCTTAATATGTATAATATATCTTATAGTATGTTTAATAGTACCTTTCATTTGAATTTTTGGTCTGTATGTGAGTTATCTGTTTTTATAATAGAATCATTAACTTTTCCTTTCATCTTCCACCCACCCAACTGTGTATCAAGCAACATCTTTATTCAAGTGCAGAGGCAGTCTAAAACATTAGGGGAAAAATTTTAGCACCTACATAGAGAGAAAATATTAGTACAAAATATCAAGAATAAAGTATCAAATAAAATATCATGCTAATTAAAAATAATACATAAGATATATACATGTTTAAATGTACATATATATTTCCACCCATAAATTTCAGAATATATATGCACTTTAATATGAATATATTCACATATTTACAAATAACATATAAGCATATGATTATATACATTCATATACAGTATATAATTATATCCATATGTATATAAAATTATACATGTGCATATTAAGGATATATGCATCATATGATGCATATATTATGTAATTTTATCATATAATTTTTATGCATAATGTATTGTTAATTATATTAATTCTATTGCATTGTAATATATATCATGTATTGCAATTAATATATATAATTAATATGATGAATTATATTATTTTCTATTTTACATAATTTTATTATATTTGCATTATACATTTCATTGTGTTGCATTATACATTTTAGTGTATAGTACTATATTATATACTATATATTGTGTATAATATAATTGTATCTTGTATATTGGAAATACAATATGTGTCAAAGTATATATTATAGTATAGTATATGATATATAATATATTATATGTATTATGAGGTTTCTGGCCCTGGCTTTTGGGTCTAGCCTCAAGGTTTAGGCCTGCAGAGACACACAAATGCTTACAATATTTTAGGCAGAACTACCTAAGGCCCAGGCATATAACTTGTTAACTCTTTACCCTTAAACTAACCTATGACTCTTATTCTGTTCAGCCGTGGGGCTTGGTACCTTTTTTCAGAGCAGCACAGTTGTCCTCTGGTTCGTCTGGCTTCTCTCTGGCATTCTGCTCTGTTTCTGCCTGTTCCCAAAGTCTGTTAGACCCACCGACACTTCCTGTCTGCCTTTGGCCAATTAGCGCTTTTTATTAAACCAGTGGGTGAGGCAATTATTTACAATGGAACAACATAATCTCCCACAATTATATAATATATAATATAATTTATTATATTAATATGTTTAATTCAATGCACAAATAAAATAAAATATCACATACAGTATCTAACAATGCATTATATGTAACATATAATATTATGTGTATATAAATCATGTATATCACATAAACAAATTTAATTCTCAGCAATTAATGCAAAGGTTACATGAATTTAAAAGAGAGAGAAAGGAATATATGAAAGGGTTATGGAAGAGAATTTAAATATTATGTAAGTTTCAACCTTAAAATAAAAATGTAATTAAAAATTCAGTTCTCTGATTGTGAAATAAAAAATGATGGAAACATTTTCAAACATGCTTAACATTCATAGCTACTAGAAAAATACAAATTGAAAATACTTTTGAATTCATATTATTCCAGTCATAATGGCTAAGACAAAATTCAAATGATGACATATGAAATTTGGAAAGGGAAAGTTTATTCACAGCTCTTGGAAGACTAATCTCTTACATTCCATAAGGAGTTAATTTAGTTACTAAGAAGTTTAGAAAGGGATCTGCCTTGTAATTCAGCTATAATCCTTTGTCATGTACTCTAAATGCTGCACATCTAACCACATACTTTTAAATTTACTCTGAACAACCTGCCACCTCCATCTCTCATATTTACTGAGCCATTTCTTTGCTGTTATTCATAATATATAGAGAAGAGAACTAGCCTATATATTTATTAGTAGATAAATGGATAATAAAAAGTGGTTCATTTGTATAACTGATTAGCATTTAGCTATTAAGAAAAATGAAGTTGTGAAATTCATAGGTAAATGATTAATTCTGGAAACAAATATTCTCAGTGAAATGACACAATAAACAAAAGCAAACATTACATGGTTTCTCTTATTTCTATACATAAGCTTTTCATCTTTGTATAGGTTTGTCTCATTTGGAATACCCACAGAGTTCAGGGAGTTCATAGAGGGTCAAGAAATTAACATAAAGAGAGAAAGGGGATCATAAAATGCCTTTACATTTCCATTCAGGAATATAAAAACATGCCTACATAATGTCATATGAATTCAATGTATAATTTTTTAAAAAACACATGAAAATTAGCAATTATTTATTATATAATTATGATATAATTGAGTATCTCAAAATTTGGATTTAACTGATCAAGATATGTAGCTTTTTAACTTGCTCTGAACAACCTTCCATCTCCTTCTTTACAATTTTTTATAAGAACCGAAATAAGGAGATGGAGTTTCTATATTTTGGAATCAGGTGGGAACAGATGTGGGAGTTTAAGATATCTGTCATCTAAATCTTTTGGCAAGCTAATTTGTCTCTAGATAACATACACATTCACAAAATAATAATCTGGGTTTGGAAATATCTTTTAAATAGTAGGCTCCATGAAAAGTAAAGACTTGAAAAATTGAAATAGACATGTATTAATTTAGAACCTCTCCTTTTTAGGATGAATAATTATAAACCCTTCCCACTCTAATATCCAATGTGCACAGTGGTAACAATATGCTTCCATGTGCATTAGTGAACTCTAATGTCAGTGATTTTTAAGGGACAATAGAAAAGGGCAATAGTCTAATACTGAGTTTCATTCCGTTGTTTTTTTTTTTTTTAAAAAAAAAAACACATTAAATACATCCATCAAATGAGTTTTATAAAGCTTATCATTTGGGATTATCAATAATAGCAACAGATTATCACTATAGAATGATATATATCTATGATATTACTGGTTTGTGTTTAAAAGATAAACACACATAGTTATTAAAGCTGTTTTGACATATGTATTTTAATGTTAACTAGTCAAAATTATTAAAATACCCTCCATTTTCAGGCTAATTGAAATTTAATCTATATTTCTCCTTGTCATGCTGAATGCTTTCTTAAATCATTTTCTGTATGCATCTTAATGACGTTCTCTGCTTCACTACTTAATGTACTTTATAGCCATCTGATTATACACATAAAACAATTTAAGTTATTTTCAGCTTTACTGAAGAAAATTTACCTAGTTCCCTGTAAGTTTCTGTTCTGTATAGTGTGTTTCAATATTATCACCCCAAAAGCTCCTTCCACATCCCCCCTCCTGCTCCTATCCATAGATCTTTGTGTTTGTTTCTTTAGCTTCTCAAGACTGATTTGTGATTACAGGTCTATTGCTGAAAGTTTGTTCTTCCACTAGAGCATTGTTGTATTGAAAAGAACAACAATGTTAATAAAAACTGACCCTTCTTTTACTAACAGTTAACAATTTCTAGTCGATGTCACCTCCGTATGTACCTATGCAAGAAAGTGTACTCACACACAAACACACACACACACACACACACACACACACACACACACACACACACACACACACACACACACACGTACCATACATACCCTAACTCTTTAGGAGATGGAAGGAAAAATAATACTCTACAAGCCTCAGTAGTCAAAGATAATCATTTATAATTCTGAATGCACTTAACTGTCATCTATGCAAATATATCTAAGTGCTTTAAATAGTAATATATCATTTTTATATAAAAAACTAGTGTACTTTATTTTAGAAGAGTATTTATTTTTTCAAATAAATAATAGATATTTCAGCCTGCTTTTCCACTTAATGTAAAACCTGAAAAGTATTATACAAAAAGAGAGGCAACCAGGCTAGTAGGATGCTCTCAAAAAAAGGCAGTCTTACGGTCAAGAGGTTAGAGAACTACAAACTCTCTTTGACTTCCAATTCACTGATAAGTTGTCCCAAAATACAACTGATGTTATCAAAAAGACTTGTTGTAAAGTACCTGAAGCTGTTAACCACTGCCTTTACTAGATGAACCCAAATGGAAAACAATAATTACAAAACCAAACAAAAAAAATTATAGTTTTAGGATTAGTGTAATAACTGACTACCTAATCCATTATGGATTTGATCAACTAGAAATGATTCAGTAACAATTTAAGAAAAGTACTAGAGGATTGATAATCTTTTAATCTAACCAGATGTGCCAGGGTAATCACCCTGCTTTAGACCATTTCAATAAAACAAGATAAATGTTTTTTGAGGAACAACTGTCAGTGTCGACCTTTGGTGCTTGTGTGTGTGTGTGTGTGTGTGTGTGGTGTGTGTGTGTGTGTGCACGTGGGCACATATGTGCCCATGAGTGACCACAAAAGACATTAATAAAATTTTTTCCTTGATTGAATACACACACAAAGATCTTCAATCATGTCACAGGTAGGGATAAAAATGTGTGTCTAACTCCTTCATCCATATTTACATTTGGTTTGATTAGACTTCTACAAGTTTTGTGCCCATTGCTAAAACTACTGTGAGTTCATATTAGCAACACCACTGTTGTGTTCTGCAGATGTTTCATTTTGTTTATCTACCACCACTGGCTCTTAAGCTTCTCCCAACCAAACTTCTGCGATGATTCCTTAGACTTATATATGGCATGTGCAGTCTATGTATTCTTTGAGGATTTGGAGTTCTAGAATCTCTTATTCTCTGAAACTTTGAATATGGGTGTCTCTGTTAATCACCATCTACTATAAAAAGAAAATTTTCAGAAAAGTGTGGAGAAATATATCAAACTTTTTACATATCAGTTATTAACTCTGTACTTGTTTATATAAAAATATGCCAATTTTATCATAAGCATGCCCTTCAAAATCAATAGTATCATATGGTACTCTACATATTGTTTTTATATTTGTAATTATCATTGCTATCAAATTAATTTTTAAGTGAATATTTTAATGTTTTCTGCATCTAATATTAGAGACCCAATTCCTATGAGCTATTACTCAGTATTGAACAAATAGTAATAAATATCTCTCCATACAACACAACCTTTGATAGTTTTTTAAAAGTTTCCCGAAACCTAAATATTTTCAAATACTTTTGATTAAAAAAAAAAAAGAGTACACTATCAGATGTCTAAATTTGATTTTTGCCATCTTTGAAAAGACGAAGGACTTTTTAAAAATCCTGATTCATTTAATACATAAAACATGTTGAAGGAACATCTATAGGTCACATGTTTATGGTGAGCACTTAATTTAAAGAACAAAATATGATATTTAACTCATAAGGCAATTACTTTAGGTGATAAATAGTGGATGTTTACATTAGTGGTCAAATATAGAGTATATAAACTTTAAATGTTTCACAAAAATACCTATGCCTAATATCAATTACTATTTAAACTATCTGTTAGCATTATCACCTGAAAGGCCCATATCTTACAATTTCCTTTCAAGGTAGACTAAAATTTAAGTATCATTGAATGTTATTTTAAAAAGATTATATTTTATGGAACACATATTCCAAAGACTAGAAGTTACAGGAAGGTAGGAGTGGTGGGTGATATGATGTAAATGTTCTGGTTGGTAACACAAAGAAATTTAAAATTTGATTACATCTGAGAAAATATGAATGGAGATTATCCACATGAATTTCTCATCTCACATACATCAATGTGTGATATTTATTTTGGATATGAGCTTGAAGTATATGATTTGCCCCCATAATTATCTTTAAATGACTTATTCAGTATTCTGTTCTCCTGGAGCATACTACCTGTATTTAAGGGGGACTAGTGTTATTGCAACTTAAATTTTATTTTAAAAACTGATCGCCCATTAAAAATTGACTGAAAGATGTTAAGTTCAAAAACAGAAATGATGTCTCTATGTCACTTGCCACCCACACCTGGCCCCTCCCATTCTCATCTCAGTCCCAGAGACCCATTGGTACCTTACCCCTCTCTGCTCTTCCTCCTCCTCAAGGTACCAGAACCAATACAAGACACACACCCCTACTGCAGTAATCTGGAAAGACAGCAAACAGGAAGGGAAGCAATACAAAGGGCACACTGAAAGAAGTACCACCCCTGGATACACAGGCTCAAACTGTCCAAATTTAAGAAAGACATTGGTAGAAGGCAGCATAAGAATACATTCAACAACATAAAAAGTAACATAGAATCTCCAGAAACTAAAGGTTCTATCTACAATAGCATCCCACTGCAGATGAACAGAAAAATTATCTTAGCAATAATTTTCTGAGGATAATAGAAATCCTCAAGGAGGAAATCAAAATGTCATTTATGAAAATGGAGGAAAAGACAAAAAAATGGGATAAAACAATAAATATTTTAAAAACCCAAGAAATTCATCAAAGCCAAGGGGGAAAAATATATGGGTAAATAAAACAGCCCAATACTTAAAAATTGAAATAGAGGTAATAAAAGAAAAACACAAACATGGAAATCTAGAAAAAATAATCTGAATAAACATGAAAAAATCTATAGAGGGCAAGGATCACTAACATAATTCAAGAAATGGAAAAGAGATTCTCAAGCATTAAAGATACAATAAAGGAAAAACCTTCAATGGTTGAATACAATGTTAAATCCTGAAAATTTTTAACACAAAATTTTCAGGAAATTTGGGACACCATGAAAAGACCAAACCTAAAGATAATAGAGATAGAAGAAGAATTCCAGCTCAAAGGCACAGAAAATATATTTAACAGGATCATAGAGAAAAACTTTCCCAACCTAAAGAAAAACATGCCTGTGAAAGAACAGGAAGCTTATAAATCACTGAATACACTGAACACATAAGAATTAAGACATTAAACATATAAAACATATAAAATTAAACATATAAAATAAAGAAAGAATATTAAGAGCAGCAAAGGAAAAATGGGAAATAATATAAAGGCAGACCTATGGGAATTATACTCAACTTCTCAATGGAAACTATGAAAGCCAGAAGGACCTTGGCAGATTTTCTGCAGACTCTAAGGGACCATGGCTATCAGCTCAAACAACTATACCCAGCAGAAGCTTTCAGTTATCATAAACTGAGAAAACAAGATATTCCATGACAAAACCAGATTTTAAAAAATATATATCCATGGATCCATTTCTACATGAAGTACATGAAGGAAAACTCCAATCCAAGGAAGTTAGATACACACTTGAAAACACAGGAAATAGAAACCTCCCCACCAGCGAACCCTCTTGAAATAGAAACACACACACACACACACACACACACACACACACACACAAACACATTATGACCAACAACAAAACATACCAACAAACAAACTCTGGTCATTAATATTGAATAATATCAATGGAATAAATTCGCCTATAAAAAGGCACAGACTAACACAATAAGTACAAAATCAGGACACAACCTTCTGTTGCATATAAGACACAGACTTTGAAGACAAACATTGCCCTGGAGGAAAGGGTTAGGAAAAAAAAATTACCAAATAGACCTAACAAACTAGCTGGTGTATGGGGGGGGGATTATGTTGTTCCCTTGTAAATAATTGTCCCACCCTCTGGTTTAATAAAAAGCGCTGAAGGCCAAAGGCAGGCAGGAAGTGCGGGCGGGGCTACCAGACTAAGAAAACTCTGAGAACAGGAATCACAGAGCAGAATACCAGAGAGAAGCCAGAAGAAGTAGAGGACAACCATGCTGCTCTAAGAAAAGGTACCAAGCCCCATGGCTGAACAGGTTAAGAGTCATGGGTTAGATAAGGGTAAAGAGTTAGCAAGTTATATGCTTGGGCCTTCAGCTGATCAGCCTAAAACTATTGTAAACATCTGTGTGTCTCTGCGGGTCTGTGAGTCTGAGGGCCTAAACCTTGAGATAGGCCCAAAAGTCAGGGCCAGAAACCACATACTACAAGCTGGTGCAGCTTTCCTAATATCCAACAAAATAGACATCAAATTAAAATAAATCAAAAGAGATGGAGAAAGCTATTACACATTCATCACAGGAAAATTCCAGCAAGATGAAGTCTCAGTTCTGAATATCTGTGCCCCAAATACCAGAGTTCCTATACTCGCACAAGAAAGATTACTAAAACTTAAACTGCACATCAAACACTACACATGGTAGTGGAAGTCTTCAACACCCAACTCTAAGCACTAAAGAAGTCTATTAGACAGAAACTTAACAAGGAAATTAAAAAAAATATATTGGGTATTATGAATCAAATGTATCTAACAGACAACCACAGAACATTTCACCCAAATACAAGAGAATATACATTATTCTCAGCATCCCTTGAGCCATTCTCCATAATTGACCACATACTTGGTAACAAAGCAAATCTCGGCAGATTTTTTAAAAAATAAATTAATCCTTTTTACTTTATCAGACCACCATGGTTTAAAGTTACAATTCAACAACAAGACAAGTTGCAGAAAGCCTACCAACTGGAAACCCAGTTTCCAGTTCAATTAAATCATCACTGGGTCAAGGCAGAAATAAAGAAATTAAAGACTTTCTAGAATTCAATGAAAATAGATGGAATAACCAAGATTTTAACAACCAAACCAGATTTAAACAATACCTATCCACAAATCCGGCCTTACAGAAAGGACTAGAGGGAAAACTCCAACCTTAGAAAACCAGATACACTGTTGAAATCAGAAACAATTGATAATTCCACTGAAGAAAAACGCAAAGAAGGGAAATACATACAAGTTATCACCAAAAATAACAAGAAATAACAATCATTGGTCCTTCATATCCCTTAATATCAGTGGAATCAATTCACCTATAGATATCCTAACATGATAGATACAAACAGAGAAGCCATCTTTCTGCCTCGTACAAGAAACACACCTCAACATCAAAGATAAACACAGGCTCAGAGTAAAGGGTTGGAAACAGACTTTCCAATCAAATGGTGCTAAGAAATAAGCTGGAGTAGCCATCCTAATATCTGACAAAAATAGACTTTAAACTAAAATAAATCAAAAGAGACGAGAACAGACATTACTTATTCATCTCAGAAAAATCCACCAAGATGAAGTCTCAATCCTGAATATTTATGTCCCAAACACAAGGGCACCTACATATATTAAAGAAACACTACTAAAGCTTAGACCCCACACACTAATAGTGGGAGACTTCAATACCCTACTTTCACCCTTAGATAGGTCAGCCAGACAGAAACTCTACAGAGAATGGGGGATCTAACAGATGTTAAGACCCAAATGGACTTAATAGATATATACAAAACCTTCCACCCAAACACAAAAGAATATACATATTTCTCACCACCTCGTGCAACTTTCTCTGAATTGACTACATACTATAAAACAAATATCAATAGATAAAAAAAAAATGGGATTGACTCCTTGTATCATATCAGACTACCATGGTCTAAAGCTATAGTTCAAGAGCAAAAAATTCACAGAAGGCCTACAAACTCAGGGAAACTGAACATCTCTCAACTGAACCACCTCTGGGTCAAGGAAAAAATTAAGAAAGAAATCAAACACTTCCTAGAATTTAATGAAAATGAATGCACAATACACCAAAACTTATGGGACATAATGAAAGCAGTGTTAAGAGGAAAATTCAGAACATTAGATGCCTATATGAAAGACCTAACGAAATCTCATACAAGAGACCTAACAGCACAGCTGAAGGCTTTAGAACAATTAGAAGCAAACTTGGCTAGAAGGAGTAGATGGCAGGAAATAACCAGAGGACTGAAATAAATACAATAGAAACAAAGAGAACAATACAAAGAATCAATGAATCAGAGTTGGTTCTTTGGGAAAGTCAAGAAGACAGATAAACCCTTATCCAAACTAACCAAGAAGCAGTGAGAGAATATCCAAATTAACAGAATCAGAAATGAAAAGGAGTGTAGTGGATTTATGATGTTACATTGTAAATAATTGTCCTGCCTATGAGTTTAGTAAAAAGCATTGATTGGCCAAAGGCAGACAGGAAGCATGGGTGGGCTACCAGACTAAGAAAACTCTGGGAATAGGAAGAAGAGAGCAGAAATGCAACAGACCCTCCAGAGTCACCAGAGTGAAGCCAGAAGATACAGAGGACAACTGTGCTGCTCTGAGAAAAGGTACCAAGCTGCATGCCTGAACAGGATAAGAGTCATGGGTTAGATTAAGGGTAAGGAGTTAGCAAGTTATATGCCTGGGTCTTAAGACAATCAGCCTAAAATTAATGTAAGCATCTGTGTATCTCTGTGGAACTGTGTGACTGTGGATATAAACCTTGAGGATAGGCCTGAAATTCTGGGCCAGAAACCTCTTACTGCAAAGGGGGACATAACAACAGACACCCAGGAAATCTAGAGAATTATCAGGTCGTACTTTGAAAATCTAAACTCCACTAAAATGGAAAACCTATAAGAAATGGACAGCTTACTAGACAGGTACAACTTACCAAAATTAAATCAAGGTCAGATTAAAGACCCAAACAGACCTATAACCCCAAAGGAAATTGAAGCTGTCATCAAGTCTCCCAAGTAAAAAAAAAAAAAGTTCACCTCCAGACAGATTTAGTGTGTAATTCTACCAGACATTCAAAGAAGAACTAATACCAATACTCCTCAAACGGTTCCATAAAGTAGAAACTGAAGGAGCATTGCCACACTTTTTATGAGGTCACAATCACCCTGATTCCCAAGCCACTCAAACATGCAACAAAAGAAAGAGAATTACAGACCAATCTCCCTCACGAACATTATGCAAAAATACTCAATAAATTCTGACAAGTTGAATTCGACAATATATCAAAATAAATTATCCACCATGATCAAGTAAGTAGGCTTCATCCCAGAGATGCGGGGATGGTTCAACATATGAAAAACTATTAATATAATCCATCATATAAGTGAACTGGAAGAAAAAATCCCCACATGATCATCTCATTAATTGCTGAAAAAGACTTTAACAAAAATCCAACAATCCTTTATGATAAAGTCCTGGAGAGATTAGGAATACAGGGAATATACCTAAATATAATAAAGGCAATATATAACTAGCTGACAGCCAACATCAAACTAACTGGAGAAACACTCAAAGCAGTCCCACTAAAATCAGAAACAAGACAAGGCTGTCCTCTCCCTCCTTATCTATTCAATATAGTTCTCGACATTTTAGCTAAAGCAATAAGAGAACAAAAGGAGATTAAGGGGATACAAAATGGAAAGGAAGAAGTCAAAGTATCTCTATTTGCAGATGATATGATCATGTACATAAGTGACCCCAAAATTCTAGCAGGTAACTCCTACAGGTGATAAACACTTTCAAGCAAGGTAGCGGGGTACAAGATTAATTCAAAAAAATCAATAGCCCTCTTATACACTAAGGATAAAAGGGCTGTAAAAGAAGTTAGGGAAACACTCCCTTTATAATTACTGCAAATAGAATTAAATATCTGTGAGTAACTCTAACCAAAGAAGTAGAAGTCAAGTAGAAGTCCTATTTGACAAAAACCTTAAGTCATTGAAGGAAGAAATTGAAGAGGATATCAGAAAATGAAAAGATCTCCCATGCTCCTGGATAGGGAGAATCAACATAGTAAAAATGGCAATTTTACCAAAAGCAATCTAAATATTCAATGCAATCCAAAACAAAATCCCAACCCAATTATTTATAGGCCTTGAAAGAACAATATTCAACTTCATATGGAACAACAGGAAACCCAGGATTGCCAAAACAACCTCATCAATAAAAGAACTTCAGGAGGAATCAGCATCCATGACTTCATGCTATACCGTACAGATACTTAATAAAAACAGCCTGTTACTGTCACAAAAACAGACTTGTGGATCAATGGAATCAAATCAAAGACTCCGACTTTAACCCACACACCTATGAACACCTGATTTCTGACAAAAAGGCCAAAAATATTTAATGGAAAAAGATAGTATCTTCAACAAATGGTGTTGGCTTAACTGAATGGTAGTATGTAGAAGAATGCAAATACATCCAAGCTTGTCAATGTTGGATGAATAAAGGAAACTCAGGGACAAATCTCTGCGAAAGGCAGAGTTAATAGAGAAGAAACACCACAGTCAGATCGCACCCAGCTGTCTTCCAGCTTCCTCAGCCTGGCTCTTCCTGGCTTTTTCTGCCTGCTCTGTCTTTCTATGCCTGCCTTAAATACTTTCTTCACTCAGTTAAGGCGTGGCACCACCACTGCCTGCCTGGGAGCCTGGAACTCCTCCTGTAAACTAAAATTACCTCTAACTCAGATTGGATTAGTGACATAGGCTACCACTCCAGGGATATTCCCTGTGCTGGGATTAAAGGTGTAAATTACCACTGTTTGATCCTTCTAGGCTGACTGTGGGTAGCTCCCTCTGATATCTCTGAATGTTTTTATTATATTTGAAAATATCCCCACATATCTACCCTGCACAAACTCAAATCCAAGTATATCCAAAAACTCAACATAAACCCAGCTACACTGAACTTGATGGAAAAGAAAGTGGGAAATACCTTCCAACATATTGGTACTGGTGACCACTTCCTAAATTTAACACCAGTAGCACAGACACTAAAAACAACAATCAGTAAGTGGGACCTGCTAAAACTAAGAAGCTTCTTTAAGGCAAAGGACATAGTCATTAAGACAAAACGTCAGCCTATAGAATGGGAAAAGATCTTCACCAACCCTACATCTGACAAAAGACTGAACTCTAAAATATATTGAGATCTCAAGAAGCTAGAGCTTCAAAACCTAAATAACCCAATTAAAAATTGGGCTCAGAGCTAAAAAGGGAATTCTCAACAAAGGAAATACAAATGGCTGAAAGGTACTTAAAAAATTGCTCAGCATCTTTAGACATTAGAGAAATGCAAATCAAAACAACTTTGAGATATCGTCTTACACCTGTCAGAATGGCTAAGATCAAAAACACAGATGACAGCCTATGCTGGAGGGGATGTGGAGCAAGGGGAATACTACTCCGTTGTTGGTGTGAGTATGAACTTGTACAGCCCCAGTGGAATGTAGTATGGCAGTTCGTTAGAAAACTGGGAATCAATCTCCCCAAGGATCCAGCAATACCATGATGTGGGAATGCCTTTTTGTATGCTGTGACTAGCAATCTTTAAATAAAGGAGCTGTTTTGGCCCATGACAGGCACCATAGAAAAAGTAGGAGGAGGAATCAGAATAGGTAGGAGGAGCAGGGCAGAGTCAGAGAGAGAAGGAGCTGAAGCCCAAAGGAGCAACATATAAGAGCACAGGTTTGTTTTCATTATAAATGGTTAATGGTCATAGTTAATCTCTTTCTAAGAAGAAAAAGGGGATATGATATATAAATGACTTTTTTAAAAAAATAGATCATTGAATTTACTTAGATCAGGAAATCAGTTGTTAATCTCAAAATATTTTACATTGGTATTAGATTTTGGTTTATTGATACAAATTTAAGGTCAATTCTCTAATGCTGTATTTTTCTATTCTTATTTAAGATATGCTTATGTAACTGATTTAAAATTGTAATGTATAATTAAGAAATGCAGGTCAATAGTCACCTTTGATAATAAAACTTATAGTTAGGTTATAAAGGATTTTCAGGTATACAAAAATATATTTCAATTATATAGGTAATCTTCAATACTTCTAAGACCTACAGAATATGGCATTTAAAATGTTTTAAGAGCTTAGACTTTTCTGGACAGTGAAACAGGTCTGTTTCTGGCAGCACCAATCTTCTTCAAGAGAAAAATGGGCACCGAAGAAGCTCCATATGGAGTCTATTTGTGGCAATGGATAACCACTGGACAATAACCTGTTCTTATATTGACTGCTTGACAGTATGCTGTTTAAACTGGACATGCAGGTTCTATAGGAAGATGACCTCTGAACTTTTGCAGAACAAGCCTAGATGGTCATTCAGGTTCCTGCTTTACAGAGAAAACTGTCAGACATTCTTCAGGACTCAAGGAGAAGCAACTGATGAACTGTGTCAGAATGGGCAGAGCAGATTTCCTGCTTCACTGAAATGAAGAGACTCTGGGCCTGAAGGCTGAAGATGGATGTCCCAACTTTATAAAGGAACTTTCGGTAACTGTCCAGGCAGATAGGTGTCATCTCTGTCCTTTCTAGATTTTAGAAGTCACTTGCACTTCTGGTTTACTTGGGTAAATATGTCCTTCTGTGGTCTTTGATGTAGTTGAAGATTATATAGTTATAGGTTCAGTTTTTCTTAGTCATTTGAAAGGTATATTGGATATGAAACTTTAGATTCATAATGATAAGGTAGATGAAAGAGTATTTTCTTTAGGTTTGCTAAATACAAATGGACTATATGTTGTAACTGTAATTCTTGCTTGATAGCTGTTTTGTTATATGTAATTTTGCTTTGTTAAAATTTAAGCCTTCCTTTTGATAAGACAGAAAGGGGGGAAGTGATGTGGGAATGCCTTTCTTTATGCTGTGAATAGCAATCTTTAAATAAAGGAGCTGTTTTGGCCCATGACAGGCACCATAGAAAAAGTAGGAGGAGGAATTAGAATAGGTAGGAGGAGCAGGGCAGAGTCAGAGAGAGAAGGAGCTGAAGCCCAAAGGAGCAACATGTAAGAGCACAGGTGAGCCACGGGCCATGTGGCAGACAGATTAATAAAAATGGGTTGATTTAAGATGTAAGAGCTAACTAGCAAAGTGCCTGAGCCATAGGCCAAACAGCATAAAATTAATATAAGCGTTTGAGTCATTTATAGGGGCCTGAGTGGTGGGCGGCTGGGTGGCTAGGTGGTCTCAGGCAGCAGGTCTGTGGGTCTCTGACCTCTGTCCGCCTGGGGCCCAAGAAAACCCACCACTACAATACCACTATTGGGCATATACTCAAAGGATGCACATTTATACTCTAAAGGCATTAACTCTAAATGATGTTCATAGCAGCATTATTCATAATAGCAAGAACCTGGAAACAGCCTAGATGCCCCTCAACTGAAGAATGGATTAACAAACTGTGGTCCATCTACAGAATGGAGTACTACTCAGCAATATTAATAATAACAACAATAATAATAATGAAAACCTAAAATTTCCAGGAAAATGCATGGATTTGGAGAACATGCTCCTGAGTGAGGTATCACAAGCCCAGAAAGATAGCACCTGATCCATACCTGTGCATATGCTTCCTCAGCCTCTGTGCTTTCATATATGCTGTGATTATTTGTATCCAATGGTCCTTTTTATCTTGGTGTCCTCCAGCCCCCTGGTTCTTATTGTCATTCTGCCTTCTCTTCAAGTGTGTGTCCTGAGTCATGACAAAAGGAATTTGATAAAGACATTTCTTTTAGTGCTGAGTGTTCCAAGGTATTTCTCTGTCTTCTGTGCAATGTATGTTATAGGTTTCTGCATTATTATTATTTTTTTTTTTTTTTTAGCATCTGATGAAGATGCAGAGGAAGCTTCTCTATGATGGTTGTATAAAAAAGATACTGACCTGCTTTCCTGGCCTGAGTGCTAGTTGCTAGTTCTATTTTAATAAGAGGGTTCATCTTATTCATAAAGCAATCTTAGTAAGAAGTAGAGAGGAGAGAAGGACCTGATAGGCAAGTTGGAGTGCTCAAAATCTTTCAGGAGGAATACTTAATGAATTATGGTCACATAATCTTAAGGAGTTTGGAGAATAAATAATGGTTAGGGAGCTGGACACTACAATTCAGCATTCTCTCTCCTTGGTTACTTTCATAGATAGGCATGCCTGTCTGAGACACTATGAGGTTGTATTATTTCTGCTAGAGGACCCATAATATTCATGAACAAATTATGTGCTAGGCTTTTTCAATCATGCACAACTAATAAGATGAATGATAATAATTTGACATCTTAATTCATGATTGCCTTATAAAATTGAAGACTTTTATAGACCCACTTAATTTTTTTAGATAAAAGTGTTGCCTATATCATTTGTTTAGATGTGTGTCTTGTGACCAAGAAAAAAGGCAGCATGTTAAAGTAGAGAGGATTCTAGGTGACCAGGCCAGAGGAGATTAAATGCATGTGACCAAAGTCATGAAAGAAAACAAGCATCTAAAAAAGGCAAGAAGAGGCAAGGGATGGCTAAGTCCTTGCAATCTATAGCAGATATTTTCCTAGAAATTCAACCTCGAAAACATATTTCATACTTCTGACTTTCAGTATAATTGGGCAAAAATGCATGTGAATTAGCCCACTTGGTGCATACAATTTGTTACAACAGCAATAGTAATTGAATCAATAGTATTTTAGGCAGTGGTTAGTCTTAGGATTTCTGACACTTCCTTCTAGCACTCAGGGAAAATACAGGGTCACCCAGTTACCAGCATTTCCTAGGTCCTACAGCCTAGCATGTACCCCCAGCAGTCAGTTGAAATGCATACTCTCCTCAGCATTAAATACTGCACTGCGGCATGTCAACATGTGAGTCCCCTTTATGCAAACACAGCATGGCACGTCATCCATATGCATGCCTCTGTATTCATGTGCCTAACCCAGCAAAATAGAAGCAGATTCTACCCTGCTCCTGTTCTCTCTCCCAGAACAACTTCTTTCCTGGGAATCCACTCACCCTCCTCTGTCCTTTTTTTTTCCCCAAAAAACTCTCAGAATCGGTTTGGTGTTGTTTCGTAATCCATTCTTGCATGATCATAAGAACATGTGTTGCTCTGCCTACCCACTCACCCCGTGGCCTCTGAACCTTTTGTATGATGGTTCAATATTCATTTTGTGCTGTCCTTACCTCATTTGTGGAAAATGCACCTAGATAAGGACTTACATCCACACATCGTCAAGCCCGATCCACCTTTGTGCAGCTGCTGCTTACAGTGGCACCAGGAACCACCTCAGGACATGTCTGCAAGCCCTGGGCTCTGGCTCCTGCCACCACTGGTAGACTCAGGGCTAGAGATCTCCCTAAATGCGTCCCTTACTGTTTGCCCCTTGCCGACTTTCACCCACTTATCTGTTTCTCGGTTCTTTACTGATTTTAAATGCTTGGTATTATATGTTTGTTTTTTCTTGAGGTGGGGGGGTGCGGGGATGAGACCATGATGTCAGGAGCCATCTTGACTCAGGGAAAAGCTTGCCTTTCCCATGTTCCTGCCCTGATGACATCTTTGACACTTTCATTGTCCAGCTTCCAACCTCTTGCGTGAACGCTGTTACATATGGTAATATGGTATGATTTGTTTCCTTAGTCTGTCTTGGTTCCTCATTTTACACCAAGCACGCCCGGATCTATCTCACCTGCGGCAAATCTGCTCCCTCCTGCCCACACAAGGTTTGCTTTCTGACTGGCTCTCCTCCACATATAACTTTTTTTTCTTGCCCACCAACAGTGGGCTACAGCTTGCTACAGTATGTCAGTCAGAGAGAAAAAGCCAGCTGCTTCCAGTTCAGCACACACTGCTTCTCCCTTTTCTCCTATTTAATTTATTCAACCCTTGTTCAACAACCCTATATGTGTTAATGCACATTAGTTTTAATTCTGCCTGTATGTGTATGCTACTCTGTCTGTACACGGTCTTTGTAAACATATTTTACCTTAAGGCTTATGAGTTGATTTAATTAGACATAATTAAAAATCTAAGCATAGATAAATTTAATAGAATATTAAAGCTATTCATTTATTTACAAGAATACACATTGCTCTGGCAGCTAAACTTTGTAATTTAAGAGTCACCAAGATGATAATGATTTGATTGTGGTCATGAATTTTGATAATGCAGAAAGACATTGGAGAGATTTTAAACCTTTTTTTAAAAAAACAGTTTCTAAGATATTTAATTTATAATAAGGCTATGTATTTTTGGACTTCTGCTTTTCACACTGTTCACAACAGTTCATTGTTAGATCATAGGTCAATCTACATTTATTAAAACAACTGCTATCACACAGTTATGTGTTACACTACGGCGATAAAAATTATTCCATATTGTTTTTCATTATGAGGAAATGATGCTGACAGGGAAAATCCAAAAATCAGGATTGTGACATGCTACAAATCTTCCATCCTGAAGTGCATCTGCTATATTCATTTTACCAGGATTAAAGGGCCCTACTCCAGTCTTGGCAATGGAGATTTTTTTTTCTTCTTTCTGACATATACTTTACCAAATTGGTGCAACTCTATGGGCATCAAAGTTTCAAATAAGTTCATAAATTCTAACTTTTGTTCCTAGTTTGAACTTGTCTTAACAAGTGTCTAATCAGTTGGCAGACACAACCAAGCACCAGTCACTTCTGCAGCTGGCTCCAAATGACCAAGTGCTCTGGTCTTGATGAAAGCTAATAAGTGCAGGTCCAGCCAATATTTTTTTTCTTGTCTCTGCAGCAAGGTCAGACAACAATATGCATATGACCAATACTCTATTTCCTAAATTCCCTTCTTGCCTTTGACTAGCTTTGCAGCTTTTTTTGAGACCTGATAACAATGATCCATTTCAGCTTGAAGCAGTTATAGAAGGAAACACATTGTCTCTTTTCTGAAACGGTTTGAAAGACTAAGTCAAATGAAACTCCCTAGGCCAAAGCTCCCAAATGATAAATTTATTAACTAAAATAGGTCTGAAATAAGATAAGATACCTAACCTTTTTTAAAATACAAGATCAAAGATGTACTACATGTCCTTAAGCAATTATTATTTCCATGTAAGTCATTTAGGATTACAATTGGGCTATATTCAAAGATTGAATCAGAACCTTAAAAATGACAGTAGATATAGAAATTGTTGCTAATGGTTTTAAAATATGACTCTCGTTACCCAATGTTTAGTCAGGGTAAATAGTGTATGTTTAGCTTTCTTGTGCTTGTTGACTTTGGTAAAATGTAGACAATACCTTCTATATGTTAATAACATTTTTAAAAATATTATTCAGATTAACAAAATCTAACATAGAGATTTGATGTGGAATGTCTTTCTGTATACTGTGAATATCAATCTTTAAATAAAGGACCTGTTTTGGCCCATGACAGGCACCACAGAGGAAGTAGGTGGGGAATCAAAATAGGTAGGAGGAGCAGGGCGGAGTCAGGGACAGACCAAACCAAGTGACCAAAGAAGAAACATGTAAGGAGCACAGGTAAGCCACAGGCAACATGGCAGATAGATTAATGGAAATCGGTTGAATTAAGATTAAAGAACTAGCTAGCAATGTACCTGAGCCATAGGCCAAACAGCATGAAGCTAATATAAGTGTCTGAGTCATTTCTGGGGGCCAAAGCAGCAGTGGGTGGCTAAGCAGTCTGGGAATGCAGGTCTGTGAGTCTGTATCTCTGGGTGCCCATGACCAGAAACGTTATTGTAACAGATATTTACACCCATGTCTTTGCAAAATTTTCAATACCAGGCTTCTAGAAAAAGTAAATATAAAAGCTGTTAACATATTAAAGACAGTCAGGAAACACAAGATAGATAGTCATCCATACCTGATAGACAGGCAGTTCTGAAATGCTCAGATCTGCAAAATATGGCATTTTAAAATGTTTAATTAAAAATCTTTGTATAATAGACAGACATGCTGGCTCCTTAGAGCATCCTGTATCTCCTCCAAGAAGATCAATGGACATAGAAGAACTTCCAGCCAGAACTTACTTTAGTGTTTCAACACCAGCCATTGTACAAAAGCTGCCTTTCACTTCGAATACTTCCAAGGCCTCCTTTAAATGCAGACGACAGAACACTGGGGAATCCATTGCCTCATTCTTGCCTAGACAAGGTAAGTTGGTTCTCCCCAGAAGTTCCTATCTCACAACTCTCAGATCATCTGAGGCTTGGTATCCTGAGACTTCTCATCTCAACTACTGTAAAAGTCCCCGACTGTCTAGGAAGCCAGCAGGCAAATCTCTGTCACTTTCAATTGCTTACCTTGTTACAGCTTATCCTTCTCAGATCTCTAATGCCACTTGACAACTAGGCTTTGCTTCAGCTGCCTTCTCAGATCTCTATATAAAATTCACAGGTGTTATTCTCTTAGAGATAATACTAGTCCAGACAGCATTAAAGAAGGTATAAAAGCCTCACTCTCTCTGCTTTACTCAGTCAACCACATCTATTCAGTAAATTTCTTCTGGTTATAGATTTAAAGTTGTGCTTCATCAAGCTGAAATCAGGCCCTTCCCAAATGTTTATATCTTTTAACATAAAACAATAGCCTTTTCTGTGAAATAACAAACTAAATATGTTCCAACTGTTTTATAGATATTGTCAGATTTCTGCACAGGCCCAGAACTCCTTCCAGGCAACAGGGAATAGCAGATGGGAAGGTTCTAGAACTCCTAAAACACTTCTTTCTCAATCTAGTGTGTCATCTCTCACTACTCCAGACTTAAGCAGGCCTCAACCCAACAACTGGAACCTGGTTTTTCAGGATGTCCCACTGAAAGGCATATCTGCTTTTTTTGTCTCTTTTGTTCATGGTTGCCTTTTCTGTACAATCAGGGCACTTTTCCATTCTGTTCTCTCTGGAAGTTATCACAAGCTAGCCCTGTCCATAGGACCGGTATTAAGAACCTGTTTTTTGTTTGTTTGTTTGTTTGTTTGTTTGTTTGTTTGTTTGTTTTTCCTTAACCACCTGTCTACTCAGTTCCCTCAAGAAACAGATGATTGAGGTTTCTAGGATGACAGCTAACTGAATGCTTCTTCACTCATTCCTCACCCTGTGTATGACCCTAATAACCCTACTTAATCCCAAGTCTGCAGGAAGAAGTCTGGAGAATAGAGAATTCTGCAAATTCATTCCATCCACTCCCTATCAATAACACAAGATTTTATAAAATTAAAAAGTTAGGAATGAGGAATGTTAGTGTTATGACCCACTTTCTGAAGTCGCAGCCAATAAGCAATAACCTTGCCTTCCCAGCATCCTCATGATAAACTACATTTTTAAAAAATAGACCTCTTGTCATAAGAAGTTTCTAGCACAGACTTTCTGGCATAACCTTGAGGTTGAGACTCACTTTGAGACTTGCAGCTGCTCAGTCCCAAATAATCACACAAAATTTACATTAATTTCATGCTGATTGATCTATGGCCTGGGGCTATAACTTGCTAACTCTTAACTCTTAAACTATCCCATGATTCTTATCTTGTGTAGCCATGCAGCTTGGTACCTTTCCTTAGAGCAGCATAGTTGTTTTCTTTCCTCTGCATCTGCTGGATCTTTCTGGTGTCTCTGCTCTGCTCTTCCCTTCCCAGAGTTGTCTTAATCTGGTAGAACCACCCAGACTTCCTGCCTGCCTTATGACCAATCAGAATCTTATTAAACCTGTAGGAAAAAAATGTTTACAGTGTACCATAACATAATCCCACTACAACACCTCCTTCTTCTTTCTTCTCTCTTTCCCCTCCTGCACATCTCTGCTCCCTTGATGACTTTCTTTCTTCTTTTCCCTTTCTTTCTTTCCTCTCTCTTCCCCAGTCCCTTCTTCTTTACTTTAATAAATGAAAGCACAGACTGTGCGTCTTATTTCTCAGCGTCTATCCACCCCATCACTCACCACTTGCCTAAATGGCATGCCTGCCTGCATCATGGTGGGCTCCATAGGCCAAGTATATTCTCCTGATTGGTATTATAAGAGTCAGCAGTGTTAGAGATGAGATAACTCAAATATACACACTAAATAAATACTAAAAATTGAATAAAACAAGTCATAATGAAGCATTCCATATCTAAAGAAAAATCTCTAAACAAGAAAACCTAATATCACAGGCATAGTAATTAACAAAATGGCATATCGGCTACACTCTGATAAAGATTTTCCAATGAGTGGCATTAAAATGCAGTAGTATGCATGGCAAGAGATTACAACCCATTCAAGAAGGCAGAAATTACCAGAGTCCGACAGTCCTTTTTAATATTGTATTATTAATGGAACTAAGGCTGAATGGTTAAGACATACCTCTGTAAAGTAACCTCATTGGGGAGAAAAAAAATTTCAACAAATGTTCAGGGCCCAAGGAAGCTTGGCTATATTGCTGCTATAATATGTGGGATCCAAAATAACTTGGTCAAACAGCTATCCTGACAGGTTTGATAAAACCTAACTAAAAGGTAGGCCTGGACCACAGTTTGCTGATAAGTAACTGTGATAATATTTTGTGCATCCTGTAAGAAATAAAGCTCTCCTAAAAACTGGAGGACAAAGCAAGCCAAAGAGTTAGCCATAGAGGTCAAGCAGTGGTGGCACAAACCTTTAATCTTAGCATGTAGAAGGCAGAGATTCATCTGGAACTCTCTGAGTTCAAGGCTTATCTTGACTACACAAGAATAATCCAGTACAACATACAAACAAACAAATTCAGGCAATGTGGGCACACACCTTTGATGTCGGCACTATAAAAGTTGAGACAGGAAGTGATGTGGCAGGCTAGAGAAAGGAATATAAAGTAGAAGACAGGAGTTTGATCCTGAACTTCCCTGCCCTTCTTTTCCCTTTTGGCTAAGGACTCTAGGCCTTCAGTCTGAGGATTCAAGAAGACAGGGTCTTTCCTTTTTATCCTGAGGATTCAGAAGTGGATAAGAAATTTCTGTAGTGGTTTGTTCCTCTGCTTCTCTGATCTTTAAGTACTTAGTGTAATGTCTGGCTCTGGGATTTTATTATAAGATGTATAGGGTTTTTGCAACAGATACTAGGAAAAACCATAAAGTGACATCATCTAGGAATGGGCCAATCAGCATCCCAGGAGATAATCCCTAGCATTCCAACTATTATAGATATCACAAGGTGTCCTTTATCTCAGCATATACCTATTTCTTTTTTTTTTTTTTAACAAATATACTTCTAGACAACTGTTAGATAATCATAGTCCTGAATCCTGGAAATTCTCCTATTCCTGGAAATTCTCCTATTACAGACCTCTAGGACAATTAAAATCCCCAGCATATTCAGGCTATGACATTCTGTGCTCTAACAGCTGCATTGGACAGGTAGGGTGTCCAACCTTGAGCTAGAGTAAAGGTTCTTTGCTTTTTCATGTAGATTCTAAGTCCTAAGTGATCTTTTGTTTTGTCATCTGGACATAACAAAAAAACTGTTGGTCATGTAGGCTGGAGAGCACACCCATGCCATACTAATCAAAAATTGCCTTTTCATTCATTCATTCATTCATTCATTCATTCATTCGTTCGTTCGTTCGTTCGTTCGTTCGTTCGTTCATTTATTTATTTATTTATTTATTTATTTATTTATTTATTTATTTATTTATTTATTTATTTTTTATTATTATTATGACAATCCTAAAAAGAAGTTCCTCCATATTTGCTCTAAGCCGTCTCAAACATTTATTTTTTGTATTTCTTAATAAAGTAAAAATTTTAACATTTGCCATCAGCTGATTTTCCTCATTTGTGATTATCTCTATGCTGGAATAGACAATCCTGACTGTGAGAGGTTACCTTCACTAATTTTTCATCTTCCCAGTTCTTAAATATTACTAATGTTTCTATTTAAGTAATATGTAACCTTTTACTGGGAAAATTAAAAATAGTGTTTCATTATGTGTAAGAAAATGATGCAATTAAAAAAACAACATAAAACAAAATATTGTTAGACTTTTGATTAGCCAACATATTATTAACAATAAATTAATTTTATATAAATGCAAGGAAGCTGTTCTATAAGGATAATAAAAGTATATTTTTGTAAATGCACATGTAAGTAATAGTCATCATCATCATTAGGTATTTAACAACTGCATGAGTTAAACTTTTAAGGATTTGTAGCACATTAATTGGTTTGTTTATGTCAACAACAGAGTACATGAGGACTACTTCCCACTGGAGTGTTAAAATGCTTATAATGTGACAGGATCAGAAATATTTAGTTCACAATAGTCTTATAAGACTACTGTTAGAGAAGATAACCACTGTTTTTTAAAATTACTATTATTAAGTCTTACTGTGTAGATGTGCATATATTCTGTGAATGTGTGCTTGTGTGTGTGCATATATGTGACTCTCTGTGAGTGTGTATATGTATGAGTGTGTGTAGGTGTGAATGTGTTGGTATGAGTGTGTATATATGTTCAACTTTTTGTGTGATTGTGTATATATTTGTAAAAGTGTGTACGTGTGATTCTGGGAGTTTGAGTGTATGTCTAAGTATGAGTGTGCCTTTATCATATTTCAGACATCTGCCTCCTGTAGTGATTTTCCTTTTTCCTTTCCTTCTTTGTTCATTTTGTGATATTCCAGTTTATTCATTTCTGAATTTTTCATTGTATTTTAATCTCAATATTATTTCTTAGATGTATGTTAGTTTTCTAATGACACACAAAAAGGGAATGAATCTATAGTGAAAAAAAGAAAGTAATTTGGAGTAGAAAAAAAGAAAATTGTAATGAGAATATATCATATAATAAAAATATATTTCCAATAAAGCAAAATTAATGAAAGTAAAAAAAAACATATTCAAACATGATATGCAGATCATAATTTTATTACTACTTCAATATTATTAGCACTCCAACAAATATCTTCTAATGTCATTATAAGGAATGAAAAGATGATTTCACTGAGACTGTTTAGTCAATACACTGTTACAACAATAAACATTTAAAAATGTATATTATTTGTATTATGTTATGTTATAGCCCTTATAATTTCTTATTGTTTGGTATATGTATAAGTCACATGTGTTGATGTATATTTAATACACTTAGTCAGGAATATCAGCAGAGTCAACCATAGAGCCAAGCCATGAAGGTCAGGGAGTGACAACCTACATTTTTAATCCTAAGTTTATGAAGTGGAAGTGAAGATATATGCGCAGAGGGAGAAAAGAGGTTTTTGAAATTTCTTGGACACTTGCTTGATGTTGTAAAGAGAGAAAAGTAAGAGTGGGAGATTTCATGGAGACAGGCCAGGGGAGTTGATGCGTGGGAAGAAGCTGTGGTTTCTCTATCTTTCTGATATTCCACCTTTCCCATATATCTGTTTTCAGGATTTTATTATATACCAAATAGAATTATTGAGTATTTGCACGCAAATTTTGGGGCACGGATTCACAAAAAAGCCACCTGAGGTCCCAAGCTATGTGTGACTGGGGTCATTACTACCTTGTTGGATAGGTCTTCTGCTCAGACTTATTCTCCAAGCTTACACAAAGCCTGCCATTCATGTTTCTTATGCATGACACATCTGAATCATCATTGAGAACAAGCTTTATGAGTCAATTGAGATTTTTTTAAAGAGAGAATATTTTTTTAAGGCAGAGAATTTTTTCCAACATTAAAAATAGGCATCGGCATTAAGATGGAAGGCATCCAGTTTTTGTCTGATATTACTTTAAGTACTCTGAAGCTGAAACCAGTAAAGGAAAAGATAAAATATGTGTAGGGATAATTTTAAGGTTTATTGTAAATATTAGTTGCTTGACAATTTCTGTTTTATAATTAAAAACTCAGTTAATATGTGTGCAAAGATGAAACTCTTAGACAAGCTTGTTAAAAGAGAACACAGAGATATTCAGACCCAAACAAAGAAATTTAAAAAATCAATCTCAATATTGTCTTATAAGAGTAAAAAGAAAACCTAACATTTTCAAACATCCAACATTAGGACATCCAATAACCTTATAATTGCCACGTAATGGAAACTGTTTAAAATCTGAATAGACTTTGGTACAAATATTAGATTTAAGAAGATTTTTGAAAGCAATAATCACGTATTGTATGCACTCATCATTTGTAAAGCAAATGTTGAATTCTTGATCAACCTGTAATCAGTTTTACTCTAAAGACTGACCAGATATGGTTAGGGCTGTCTTAGAGGTTGGACTGCTCTTACATGTTGGAAGGATGAAGCTAAAACCATAGAATAAAGTAGCAGTGGTAGAGTATTTGAAATTTCCAAAGACCAACTTCTAGTGGATATTGATTATGCTAATGTAGAAAGGCAATCTTTATATGATAAACACACCTGGACTTTGGACTTAAGCCTTGAATGTCTAAGATACAACTGAAGAAATAGGAAAGAAAAACCTTTACCATTTTTTTTCCACAAAAATTGACTACAGCAGTAAATGGAATGGTATCAGATTGAGAAGCTAAGCAGATAATAACTGAATCTCTGGTTTTTGAAAATGCTAACTCACAATGAAAAAGGATAATTAAGCCATTAAGGGTAAGGTCAGCATCCTTGGAGGATTAAATTTGTGATATAATTAATATGGAATTTATAACTAAGATGATAAATGGGTAGGAAAGGTTATTTCTAGAGCTTAAAATAAAAATAAAAATATAAAATGTTACAACTGTGGAAGACAAGGTCATCTAAAAAGGAATTGTAAATAATGCATTCCCAGAAACAATGGATTTGCTAAGAATAATCCCCAAAGAACACCACTCCCTTTTAGAGTATGCAGAAAGTGTGGCAAAGATAGGCATTGGACAAATGAATACAGGTTAACAAAGGACAGGCAAAGTAATTTTATGCCTTGGTATAATTCACTGAGGAGACTTTGACATGCTCCCCTTATCAAATCCAATTTAGTTTTATCCTGTCATAGTGTAGGGAACCTCTTCCCAGAGCAATTAAAGAATCTAAAGCCTATTCTAAACAACCACACTTCCCTGGACAATAAAACAGCTGTAGAAAAGAGAATAAAAATTCAGAAAACCATAAAGCAAATATTTTGGCAAACTTCTATAAATGAACAAAGGTCAAAATTGAAAATACAAATAAATGATGTTGTCATTGAAGGTTTGGTAGACACAGGGGCATCCAAATAGGTCCTTCAGGATGTAAGTGCTCAGCTTTTGGGAATTGGAATGTAATCTCAGGTAAAACAGAGTTCAAGATGGATCAAATGTTCAAAGGTAGAAGGACAGAGAGGAAAAGTAAAACAATATGTGACATATTGCTATGAATTTATGGGAATGAGAATTATTGCAACAATAGACTACTCAGATTAACATTCCTTCAGTCTCAGAAATAAACCATAAACTGACATATGTTTCTGGAAAAAAATATTAGAGACTATTAGGATAAACAGTCAAGAACCATTAAGGGTGTATGAAAACAAAACAAAGCAGCTGCTAATATTTCAAAGGCACCCATAGAGCTACCTTTGATATGGTTTACAGATAAGCCTATATGGGTTCATAAATGCCTTTAACAAAATAGTAATTGTAGTTCTTAGTAGAGCTGTTAAAGGAGCAGTTAAATACTCAGCATACTGAACAATCCACCAGTTCTTGGAATTCTCCTGTATTTATTATCAAAAAGAAATCTAGAAAATGGAGAATGGTAACAGATCTAAGAGTAGTAAGCAAAATGATTCAGCTATGGGCTCTTTACACGCTGGCATACCTTTGCCATCTCCTTTATGTAAAGAATGGCTTATTACAATTACTGACTTTAAAGTCTGCTTCTCTACTATACTTATACTAGGACATAACAAGGAAAAATTTGCTTTATGTGCCCACTTACAATAATTCCCATCCTGAAAAGAGATATCAATGAGTGGTTCTCACACAGGAATGTTAAATAGCCCTTTCTATGCCAATATGTCATATGACAGCTGTTAGAAATAATATGCAACCAATGCTCACAATCTGTCATTTACCACTACATCGATGATATCTTGTCAGCTAACTCAAATATAGATACATTATAAAGAATGTTTGAAGAAGTGAAAAAAATGTCTGCATTGGGGATTACAAATTGCTACTGAAAAAACACAAATATAAGATTCTATTATGTATTTAGGATATAAAGTAGTTCCTCAAAAAATTTGGCCAAAAAATGCAAGTCAGAAGAGATAGATTGCAAAATCTTAATGATTTCCAAAGATTGCTAGGAGACATTTCCAATATACAGGATTAAAAAAATATTAACTAGACAATTTGTTCAAAATTTTAGATGGTTATGAGGACCTAAATAGTCCAAGAGAACCAACTTGAAAGAAAATTGTCTTTGGTGGAAAAAAATTACACAATGTATATGTGGATTGTTTTGAACCAGACCTAAGCAGCATTATGTTTATTTATCCTCTAAGCAATTCTTCTTTAGAAATTTTAATGCAAAGGAAGAATATTATATTGAAATTGATATTTCTATCACATAAAATGAGTAATAAATTAAATACATATGTGGAAAAGATTCTGATTTGATGTTTAAAAGAAAATTAGGACTTTGTTAATTTATAGAAAGAAGCCCAGAAGAAACTTTTATACTCTAAGTAATGAAGAAATTGGCCAATAATGGGCAGAAAGTACACCTTGACAAAGAGCTCGGAGTAATTTGGGGGGTGAGATTAACAACAGATTTTCCCAAGACAAATGCATTCAATTTATAAAGGGAAATAATTGAATTTTTCCTCATGTTGTGTGGGGAATTTCTAGAGCCTCAATATTTTGTGCTGATGCAAACAAATCAAAAAAGGCCAATTACAAATCAAAAGGTGTAAGTAAAGTGGCTCAAAACCCTTATAATTCTGTTCAAAAGTCAGAATTATATGATAATGATATTAGTGGTTTTATAGAACCTTTTAACCTAGACACTGACTCTCAGTGTCCAGAAAGTGTTGTTTTGCACTTTGAAACTGATGACTTCATTTCTAATGAGTCAGAACTAACGCCATTATTTATTTTATTACAAGAAATAATAAGGAATAGAAATCATTTCTTCTATATAACATAGAGCTGATCTCATAGGTATATTCTAGGCCCTTTAGTACCAAGTAATGATGAAATTGATATGTTTTTTATTTTTAAAAAATGTGCTAGATTCCTCAGAGCTTAAAAAAATAGCTGGTTAATAGCAAAAGTTTAAAAAAGGAGTTCTCCATCTCTTGGTGAGAAGCCAAAAAAATTGTAAAAAGATGCCTCTACTCTTCTTTCTATAACTAAACTCCATTACTGGAAGGAAGTAATCCTAAAGCTAAAGGTATGCATAGAAATAAAATTTGGCAGATGGATGTGTTTTATTGTACAGAATTTGGAAAATTAAAATATGTTCAGCATATCTATTTTCATGATTTCAAAGAACAACTGCCTTGAGTTAAGAAAAGGCTAGATCTGTAATCACACATTTGCTAAAATTTATGGTCATCATGGGAATACCTGCACAAATTAAGACTGACAATGATCCAGCATATGTTTCTAATAATTTTTGCTAATTATAATATAAAGCATTTTACAGGTACACTACATAATCCTACAGGGCAACAGTCATAGAGAGATCAATTTGAACTCAAAAGGATATGTTCAATATGCAGAAATGGGTAACAAAGAGCCCCTGAAATAGTCTACAAAATGCTTTATTAACTTTGAATGTTAGTGCAAACAACTGTGGAAAGGCATTGAATATAGAAAAAAAAAAAAAGAAAGAAAGAAAAACTACAGAGCTAAGCCATGTGTCTATTTCAAAGATGTGTTGACCTTAGAATGGAAACTAGGATATGCACTATGTTAGGGAAGGGGGCTTCACTTTTGTTTCCACAGGTGTTGAAAAGCTATGGTGATTATTAAAATTAATAAAGACTCAATTTGAACCAGAAAAATTTGATTAGGAGAAATAGTGATTCATCCACAGATGTCACAATTCTTTAAGTTGTAAGAAAAACTTACCTAACAAGGGTCAGGGCATGGTTTTGTTTTTGTCTTTATGGAAAACTAAAAATATCATCTTCTGTGCATCTATCTGCTATTTTTTTTATATATATTTGAACTCTGCAAGTAAAGTAATTGCAGTAGGCAAGAAATAATGTTTATCTTTTTAATTCTCATATGCAACTCTAAAATAAATGAAAAGAATCTAAACAATAAATTTAACATAATTTTAAAAGAGTTTGCAAGATCAAGCTGTGAGCCTTGTTATACCTTGATTCTTTTCTTCTTCTTCATTTAATAATCTTGGATATCATCCAACTTTTTTCTTTGAAAGAATTAGACGGTGTTACTCATACCATGAATGACTAAGAGCTACAGCATATTTTATAATTCCACCTTTCAATTATTGCTTTAACTTAAAGTAAAAATGTACTTACCAGCTATTATTAATAAAAATATTGATCCTCTATTACTTTTTGATATGGTGATTATCAATGTATGAAATTAGCAAAGTCTGAAAGTTAATAAACATAACAATAAAAAAAACTAAAACACACTCACACAAATAAAGAAATACCTATTTTCAAGTTGTCAAAAGACCTTGGACGTCTAGAGGTGTAAATCAGAAAGGAAGGCTATGCAGAAAAAAACTTACATACAAGGAAATATGGAACCTATTGTTACCAATATATTTTCAGAGAAAAATTTCACTGCCTGACATCTATATCTCCTTAATTTTTTAAAAAATGTTTAGTCCCAGTTCAATTATGAATTAAAGCTTACTTTGGAGTTTTAGTTTGGCTCTTTCCTTCTCTAAACCTAAGCATGCTTGTTAAATCTCTGTGTTATATATTCTGTATATTATGTATTCTGATATAATTATTAGAAGAGCCACCTGATATGGGACAGAAGAATAACTAAAATTTAGTTACTATTCTATTCCTACTAAACTTATTGTACATAAAAATTTTATATGAAATTTATTGAATATTAATAAATCATATATATTAATTATTTTGTCATAATATTAATGATAATATAGAATACTAATTATTTTTAGAAAAAAGGCTTTGTCTAACTTCCTGTACATTGTTTAGGGTTTGAGTCTCTTGTCAGTTTTCTGCAGTAAACCGTGACTATGCCTATGTGGGTCTGTGGGTCTAACCTTGAGGCTAGGCCCGAAAGTCTGGGCCAGAAACCTTCTACTACACTCTTTCTCTGTCTATCTACCTATATATATGACTACTCACATATATTTTTAATAGAACTTCCACCAATTCCCAATTATTTCTCCAGTTTGCTTTTTTAATTATTCACATGAACTATACCAAAACCACTAGGCTGACAAACAGCAGCAAAAGATCAGATTTGGGCTACAAACAGGACAGGACAATTTCAAGGTACCTGCTGAGATGAATCATCTTCACAGACTACTGTAGCCTTGACTTAAGACAAATTCCTATACTTTCCTATTATGCAGACTGGACTACAAATGATAGAATTATTTATTTTTAAACATTACAATTAACAGATTATTTTCTTATAAGGATACACTAAAGATGCTGTCACCCATAGACAGCAGGGAATAAATTTACGAACACAACATCACGTTGACAAGAGGTTAAGTGTGTGGGTTTGGGTCTTTCAATGGGTTATGAATAATTATCTTTATTTAGGGTCACTGGTTACAAACTGTTATTGGTTATGGTCAGAAAAACATGTGAATAAGGAAGATTACATTCAGGGTCCTTATTTGAAAAAAAGAAGAAGACAAACAGTGATGCAGATATAGGATAAAAGAGCAGATTATTGAACATACATCCAGTAATAAAGAAAGATGGACTATATTGAGTAGATTATTAAATCTACTTTTAAAAAGTAATATTACTATTTTAAAATATTTCACATTTTATTGGATTTTTGCATATTGTATACAAATTGTGGATATTGACACAAAGATTAGTTTAATTTTATTTCTGTACATATATTTCTACTCTTGTTAAATGTATTTTACCTATACAGTTTATCTCTAAAGGTAATACAAATCGCAAGTCCTTGAATGTTATTGTTACCAACTAATTAGAATATTAAGAAATGCAAGTTAATAGACATTATAATCAAACATAGTCATATTAAATATATTTTCAAGTTAAAATAGAGATATATTTTAAATAGAAAGGTCATCTTCAAACATTTTAGAGATCTACAGAATATGGAATTTAAGATAGTTTAATAACATAAGTTCTTTTTTATAACAATGACACATTTCTGCTTTTGGTAGCCCCAAGATACTTCAAAGAAGATGCTGAGCATAAAAAACAAACAAACCAACAAACAAACAAACAAACAAAAACCTCCATATTTAACCACTGGACAAGAAAGTGCCCTTGCCTCAACTTCTGACAGTATGATGTCCAAAATGGACAAGCATAATACACAAAAAGAATTGCCAAAAGGTAGGAAGGACTTTAATATTATTCTCCTTCACAGCGAGGTCTATCATATATGCTAGACTTGTAGGCTAAAGATAATGCTCCAACACAGCAGAAGAACATTGGATTCCTGTCAGGAACCACCTGTTTAACTTTTTCACATTTTTTGTAAGTTTTTTGCTTGCATTTCATGTTTACTTAGTTAATATTATTTCCTTCTAGAATATCTGAGGGAATTGAAGATGAGATAGTTTTAGTTTCTAGTCATAATTAAGAAGAAAAACTTACTAAGAAGTTAAAATGTGTAAGTTTGAGAGACATCAAAAGATAGTATTCAGTTAGGAATACAAGTAAGATAGAATTAAATTGATACAATTTTTTTAGACTCCCAAAATAAGATATATAATGGACTATTTGAATTTGTCAATTGTTCCTAGACTATACATTACTGATATAATTATTACTTGTATATATTACATATAGTTATTGTACTGTAGGGGGATTATGTTGTTCCATTGTAAATAATTGTCGCACTCACTAGTTTAATAAAAAGCGCTGATTGGCCAAAGGCAGACAGGAAGTGTGGGTGGGGCTACCAGATTAAGAAATCTCTGGGAACAGGAAGAACAGAGCAGAATGACAGAGAGAATCCAGTAGAGGCAGAGGACAACTATGCTGCTCTGAGAAAAGGTACTGAGCCGCATGGTTAAACAGGATAAAAGTCATGGGTTAGATTAAGGGTAAAAAGTAAGCAAGTTATATGCCTGGGCCTTAGGCCAATCAGCCTAAAACTGTTGTAAGCATCTGTGCGTCTCTTCGGATCTATGGGTCTGCGGACCTAAAATTTGAGGCTAGGCCCGAAAGGCTGGGCCAGAAAACTCTTACAACATTGTACCTATTAAATATTGTACTTCTTATATTATTTATAAATTTTATTATTTTTGACACAGGAGATATGTCTTGATGTATATTTAATAAAATTGATCTAGACTATAAGTACAGTCAACCACTGAGACAAACCATGAAGGTCAAGTAGTAGTGATCCACACCATTAATTCTAGTTTTAGGAATGATGAAAAAGGAAATAAGGTAGCTGTGCAGAGGACAAAAGTAAAGACTTTTCAGCTGTCCTGGACACTTGGTTGGTGGTCTGATGTGGGAGATTTCTTGGACACAGGCCTAAGGAGTTGGCATGTAGGAATTGGCTGTGGTTTGTTTCTTTATCTCTCTGATATTTCAGCATTTCCCCAATATCTGGCTCCAGGTTTTCATTATATACCAAATAGAATTTAAGCAATAATCACATATCATATATGCCATATTTATTTTTTGTTCATAATTTGATTTTCTATGCCTGAAAGAGCTAGAAAAATGTTCTTTTCTGTAATTTGTCACTTATGTAAATAGATACGAGTTATTTTATTTTCTGAACTATGTACTTTATGTTTGAACATAAGCTTGAAGTACATTCTGTTATTTGTTACATGCCATCATTTTAAATACAGGTCTCTTTTTATAAAGTGATGATTTTATCCCAGTTACCTTAGAATTTCCTAATCTGTACATTTTGAAGTGAAGGATATTTGTTAGGTCCAATTTCTTGTATCTTTGAAGAGTTGTAATTACCATAATTATCTGCTTTAATATTCCACTTTCTTTTCTGAGGAATGTACTTAGTATCTTAGAAGTTGCCATCTGTTTTTATTTGAACACTCACCATACAGTAAAATTCCACTTGTGTGTTCATTCCTATCAACTTCATCAATCAAGCGCTTCTTCTTCTAGGGCAGATCCTCTGCAAGCACCACTAGAAAATATAATACCGAAAACCCGGTGCAAAAAATCATTCAGCTTTGTAGACTTCCCTTCCCCCTTTTCCTAAAGAATCCACTCTTTCTTTCTTTCTGCTCTCCTCTTTCTCCGCTTCCCAAATTTTTTTTTAAATAAGTCTTTAGTTTCATAAGTGCTTCTGTAATCTTTCTTAACTCTCTCTACACCTCTTTATTAAGATATTTTTATTAAGATTATGCAGATACTGGGCAAATGAGTGTTATGTAACCAAGCAGAAAAAAAACAATTAATATCACAAAGACATCATTTGTGTATAAATGTGAGAATATTTATATTCAAATTAGTTATACATAAAATGGCCATAGTTCTGTTCTCTAAAATATTAAAACTTCTGGTACTAACTAGTGTTTAAAATAAAAAAAAGTAATGGCTTTGCAAAGATTGTTGTGTGTTAGTTATTTTTCATCATTACAAATACATTTGTAAAGAACATTAATGCTATGGGTCTAAGTGCCAGTTATAAAGAAAGAAAGATAAACAACATGAGCAAATCATTCCATTGATCAGATTTATATCTGACACTGCTAAGTTACCAAGAATCTAAGACTAGATAGCCAGGGACAAATGGAGCTATTCTAAGGTTAAAAATATTATATAAGCAGGCTGTGATGTGTATTTGATAAATGAGCTTGCTGTTTGTTGATGTATGCTACCAATATAAAACAGTGAAAAAGTTAAAAAAATCAAAGTAGCAATGAAATGTCTCCTAATGATATTATTCGGTTATTCTCAAAGATCAGTGCCTTGCTCGGCAATCAGCATAAAGGCTTGTCTTTGAAGTAGATGGGAAAAACTACGGGGATCCATAACCAGACATTTGGAAGATATTGAGGGACTTTGGAACAGTCAAATCACCATCAAATTTTCCCCTCCAGGCTTGGAGCTCTAAAGTAGAAGAGGCATACAAAGTGTCAAAGCCAGTACAGATGAAGGGTACTAAGGATACAAGTCCTTATTAAATCAACATTTTATATAAACTCACATACAATGAATCAACCAGCATGAGACCTGCACAGGTCTTTACCAAACCATTTTTGTTTGTGTGTGTTTGTGTGTGTGTGTGTGTGTGTGTGTGTGTGTATGACCGGGCTGCTGAATTTAGTCCATTTCTTGTGATGTTTTTTCTGTTTATTTGTCTTGTTCACCTCCAATGTGTTAGCTTTTATTTTATCTATTATATATTATGTTATATTTATTATATTATTATGTCTGATTTTTCATGAGCTACATAAAAGGATTGGATCCTCATCGGGTGAATATGAGGCAGATATGGGAGAAGTAGACACAGGCAAAACCACAATTAATATATATTATGTGAAAATAACAGATATTTTCAATTAAAGGGAAAAATCATATTTATCCAATAATGAATAGTTCAGCTATAGAAACAGATATACTCTTTGAAATAGTGTTTTCTTGATCTCTCACCCAAAACTAGGTTTTAATATAAGAACATTTCACAGAAAAAGCAAATAAAGCAAATAAATTATAAAAGAATACCATGAATTTACATTTTAATATCATTGATAAGACTAAGCAACTTTCAGCTAAAGTGCAAAACAGGTAACTCTATTCCTGTGTCTAATCGATGAAGAGCAGCATTTATTCGTAGTGTATTTCCATGATTATCTTAATTTTCTAGAGAGAAAAGATAGAAATATTATTAAATGGGTACTTGAAAGTCAAAATAATACGAACAGTCTATTTCCTACATATTTGCATTACATTACAATAACATAGCAACAAACTGAATGTTTTGTGTACAATTTAAAAGAGCAATTATTGCTAGTTAAATACTCTAGCAATTTCAATAAAATATTTATGTACTTTAAAATTGTTAGTCCACAGATAGCACAAAATAATCTTACTATTTATTAACTACATGAATTATGTATTCAATATCTAAAAATTGGCCATCAAAATATAATTTTCATAGCTGTCTTTTATTATGTCAGGTAAAACTATACATTGTATCATTTTAAGCTTTAAGGACTGGGAGGATTTGGTCCAGGGGAAACATAATCAGAATTTATTATGTGAGGAAAAAAAAAATCTATCTTCAGTGGAAGGAAAAAGAAAATCTAATCTGGAACCACTAGGTGCAGGCACTTATGGCTTAATACGATGAGCTGAAAACAATCCCTTGGGCCCATATTTCAGAAGACGACTGATCCACAAATTAATCTCTGAACCCCACATACCTAGTATCATGGGTGCAACCCCTACCTAGAGATTGAAATAAATAAAAGATATATAGGTGATGTGTATTAGAAATGGCCTTCAAGGCACTTACAGATTTCATGTCCTGGGAGATGCAGCTAAGTTTTATTTAGGTACCATGTTATTCAATGAGATACCTAGTATTGAAAATATGGTGGAGAATTTGATGAATATCAATTCATCAAATATTGGCCACTGTCCTCCTGGTGTACTGTAAGCACCAGTACATGGACACACACACACACACACACACACACACACACACACACACACACACACACACACACACACACACTAACATACACACATAAGAAAAATAAATATTCTACTTCCAGTCAGTTATTCCAAATGTTTTTAAATTATTTTTTTTTTCCATTTTGCATATTGGTGACTCAGTATTATACTATTGCTCTGAGCTGTGCCATTTTTTATGACTTTGGTCCCTCTATGATAAAGTCCTTAATAAGATGATTTTAATAGGTTTTGTTTTTTATGTTGGCAATTATATTAGAAAGTTTAGCAGGAGCTAAGGACTGTTCCGTTTGCAATAATACTGTATGGCAAGTATCTGTAAGGTTTAAAAATTGTCTAAAAATGAGAGAGTCAGTGTACTTGATTTCTTTTAAGCAAGAATTTACCTGAATATAACTTGATAGTGGGATACACAAGTTTATTGATAAAATATGGAAATACAAATGTGATGATGCTTTAAAAATGATAAAGAGACAATGCAGTTTCTAATGACTATATACAAAGCTTAAAATTTCCTCATGTCGTACATATTGATCATATTCTTTCTACTACCTCGTTTTTTCCGCCAGATCCAGTTAGCTGCAAACTCACTAAATTTCATAATATGTCTTTCTTTTAAAGAAAACACACAAAAACAAATGAAAATAAGACAACAGTAAAACATGGAGTCCATTTTGTTTAGAACAATTATTCCTGAACACAAAACTTGCTATGGAGTATGATTGATATAACCATTTTACTTTATTTAAGCAAAGTGATTTTCTTTCTCCTATAAGCTTCTTGTTTAGGGATGAAAATACGTGCCAATTTTCTTTCTCAATGCTGGGATTTTGTATGAATTCATCAAATGCACATCTTGTATATGCTGATATATTCTCAGTGAATTCATATGTGCACCAGCTCTCTTTTGTCTGAAGGCTATATTACCTTGGTGTTGTCCACAATCGCTCTCATAATATTTCTTTTTTCTATCTATATGGAGCCCTAGACTTAAGGGGAGGGGTGTGGAGAAACATTTCTTTGGGGGATGAGTATGGTGTCCTAGTTGTTCACTACCCCAAGACCTCTTCAAATATTGGCTTCTAAGACTTTTTAGGCAGTTGTTTCTGAAAACTAACTATTAACTCTGAGCCTACAGGAGAAGTCGCTCTAATAAAAGTTGAGTGATATTTTTATCTACATGCATATTAATGTGCCATTATGAGCCCTTCTATTCAGGTATTTACTTAGCAGATTAATTGTGGTAGCTTTTATTTCAGGTAAATGACCTATCTAGTCCTGTGTTTGGAAATATCAGTGTCAGTTATGGGTTGTATTCCATAGTTACTGTTAGAGCAAAGTGAAAATTATTTGGTTACTCCCATGATATTCTTGCCTGTATTCTACCATCCAAGTATACTTTGCAATTTTTTCTTGTAGCTCACATGTCTCTTTACTGGTAAGATTATTACTTTCTCCTTCAGCACTATGAACACTGGACTGTATTTGTGAAGCTTATGGTTATGAACCAGCTAATTTTTTTAGTTTTGATAACGCAAGAATATAGCATCTTTATTAAAGTACCACCAATAAGTGATGGAGCACAATCAATATCCCTAAAAATTGCTTGCAGTCTTCAAAGATGGGATATGCTGGATAAGACAAATAAATTTTGAAATCTTCCAATTAGATTAGCAAATTGTTTTACCCTCCCAAATATATTTTTTCATTGGAGAAAAAAGTTATCAAAATTATACTGAGTTTTGGCTAAGATGTACTTGTAACACTACATTATGTTACTTTCAATAATTCAGAAATATCTTCATGAAGAGGCGGAGAAGTCCATGTTACATGAGTGGACAAGAATCGTGTCACTGAGCCAGTCAGAACCTCTGACTTCCATAATTACAACCTTTAATTTACTAAAATTACCAAAAATTACTAAAACCTGGAAGTACATATAGGTGGGTAGAGTACACGTTTCAATAAAGATCTCGTGTCTCAGAATTACAGTGCTATAATTAAGGAAATAGAAAGGTTAATTAAGGAGAGAAGGTCACTTTCTTTTTCCTTTCCACAATCCTTATATTTTCTGGTAATGACAAAATATCTTGCTCTGAGCATTTTGTTTCCAATAAAACAAATAAGATTGTATCTAACTATAATGTTTGTGAAAGAGAAAATCTCTGCTGCACCAAAGTACAAACTGAGCATCTATGACAGTAAGTGAATGAGCATAGCATGTGCTAAGAAATCTTACCATAAAAAAATCATGTCTAATTTTAATTATGAGTCATTGCTTCCAAATTTCTGAGATAAAATACTGAATTTATCTAAGTTCAATCTGGCAGCACATTATTTACTTACTATCCCTCTATTTTACTGTGTAATCTAATGTAATTTAAATTACATAATCAAATTGTTATTGAATAAATGCATTGTGTCCGTATAACTTTAGTGTTAAATAGTCAAAATCTGATTAATGGTACATTTCTGGATTACTGAAAAAGCTTTTATGTATCTAATGCTTCTCTAGTTTCTGTAAAAGAATCTGTTGACATATTACTGATCCTTGCCAACTTATGTCAGCAAAGTATGTTAATTTCCTAAATGCTGTTCTTGAAAAACATTACAGCCTTTTTTTTTTATTGGAGATTCTTTCAGATACTACAAAAGTAGATGCATATGTTTTTAGTGTCTACCAAAATAGTGAAAATTATTCTTCACAACTGCTAATAATAAACCACAGAGTCTTGTAGCATTCTTGATTTTGTTTATATTTTAATTTAATTGTAGTTGGCAAATTATTAAACATTTTCTCTAGGTTTTATAAACTCTTTATATACAATCTAAATAACAAAGCAGAAGTCAAAGCAAATGTGAATAATATTATCACCTAAACATTCCAAGTTTTATATTTTCTTTGAGTCTATAGTGAGTAGCAAACCGTATCTGGGTATGGGAAAAAAAAATATCTTTACTCTTCTAAAGATGTGATTCTTACATAAGTAATCTTCACAATCTTGTTTTATATTGATGTTTAGAAGACTTACTTTTAAAAGTCCAGAGAATTTGAATTTTAATGTTTTCATATTTTAGCATACTAATTTTTGTCTATAAAATAATGATATATAATTAAAGATAAATTTACTAATAGGAGAAAGAGAACCTTTGTACCAATGCTATAGGTATAATTGAGGCAGGTTATAATGAAATTCTGTTTTGTGAATTTTCTGTGTGTGTCCACATATAAAAATGCTAAAACACTGTAACTCACAGAAGTTTCAACCGAGAGGTGGTTAGCAAAGGCAAAATAAGAGACATAAAATTGATAGTTTCATGGATAGAACATCTGCCAGAGGTTATTTGATTTTTAAGTTTTTAAAAATAGGTAACTAGAATTTATAGCAATATGCTTGGAGTTATAAAGACAGAAATTTCAAATTTTCACAATATAAAAATATAAATATTTAAGGAGTATAGATATAAATTCAATTGATTAAATTATTCTTGGTTGAATAGTAATATACAGGACTGTTATTTTGGCCCATACACTTTATGGCTAAAAATATTAAATTACAATAAAATAAAAATACTAAAAATATTTATATTATCATAAAAGTATTAGATTTATTCTAAACTAAAAATATTTATATTATCATAAAAGTATTAGATTTATTCTAAAAATAAGAGCTGGGTTTCTTATTATATAAACAACAGGTTAAGGAAGGTTTATATCTGTTTTGAAATCCAACACAGATACCTAATGAGGTAGAAAATTATATGAGATCATTATTAAAATTTTATAAGAAAATAAAGAACAATGAATACTAATTTATATATGGAGATATCAATTTTTATATAAAACACTAATTTTACCCATGAACACAATATATTTTCCAATTTATTTAAATATTTTAATGATTTTCAATAAAGTTTTAGAAACTTCTCAATTATATATAAAGAGGTATATGAATATTTAAGCTTTTTAGATAATATGACTAACACCTTGCTATGATCCTCATATATAAAATATCAAGGGTTTCTGAGGCTGAAATACTTGGATAATAATTTTTGTTTATTTGTTTGTTTATATTTTAGAATAGATTTTAAGAAAATGAAGAGGGAAAAGAGAGGAAAGGAAGACAGTAGATGAGGTAATAGATTGGTGGTGACTTGCACAACAAACACAATGATCTTTGTGATGAGGAAAATTTGGCTGATGAAAGAAAGAATATGTAATTCTTGCCTACGATTTGTTATCCTGTAGTTCCATGCTATTAAGAAAGCATTTCATTTTGAATAGCCTTTGTTTTTTTTTCTATAAAAATTATCATGTTAGTTGAGACAGAGAAACGTTGGGTAGTATCATATATCTCTGCAAAATCTTAGTAGATCTATAATTCTGAATATAATAATGCTTATGAAAAATACAAAAATTTGGTGATCATAAATTGTGATCTTCTCTAGGAGGTGGGTTATTATAAAATGTAACATAGTTTAAAGCAATAACATTCATTAGTTACACTGTAAAATTATATTCAAATTTTGGTTGCATCTATTAATCTTATTTCTCTCTCTTTTAGTCTTTTTGAGACAGTCTTTCTCAGTGTATCTCTGGCTTCCCCGGATCTCATTCTCTAAAACAGGCTGGCGTTGAACTCACAGATCAGTGTGTCTCTGTCCCTTTGTGCTCTGGGACTAAAGAGTACACCCTTAGTGTCCTTCTCAACACTTTTTCTATTGTAGAAACACAAAACTTTTGTCCTAATGACCTCTCAGTCATTAGACTACTTTTTTACTAATTGTTTTACCTTATACACTGAAAAGTTTTTATCTAGAGTGATTCTACTTTTTAATGAGTATATCTGTAGTCTTGTGCAGAAGGTCACTTCTACTAACTTGCTGACTCACACAAAACTCCTGAACCCTACCTGATTTCCTTGTCCCTCATAAAGAATCATCTTTACTCTTCTATAATCATGCACAATCTCCAACAATGCTCCTAAGTCAAGCATAACAAATATTTTTATATATAGTAAGTTCTCAATGGCTATTTACTGATAAGTTTATATTTTTTTAAAGATAGGACTTTTTTAAAAAATAAAAAAACACAGTTCAGGGAAGAGTGTTTTTCAGTAAAAGCAACAGATAAGTGAAAACAAAATCATTAGTAACAGAAAATTCACTTTCCATAAGAAGTTTTAGCATATGATATTTGTGGAGGTCTTTATTTCATGTTATATTAATGCTTCAAGTAAACAGATTTTTTCCATTTATCTATTTTGCATGACTGCTTTATGATTTTCTCATATTTTCTCACGTCCTGATAGTAATATTGTTCTATTTATAATACAATAAAATAAAGTCTTTAACTCTTAATTTCAAATATCTTTTAAAATCATTAAAACACTTTCAGAAGTACAAGAAGTGGTTTATTATTACATCATTATAAATAGAAATTAGTCTAGTGTCTCTATCTACATTTATGGTGGGTAAATAGTCATATAAGTAGTTAGACTATTAGTAATAGCCATGTCTCCATTCAGAATGAAAATAACCTTTATCATGAGCAAATTACTGTGATCAAACATAAGATAACTTCTCTTAAGTGTGTAGGTTAAACATATTTTCAGAAAGGTAAGCTATAAAATCTGAATGATATCAAGTATCTGAGAGACATGAGAGAAAGAGAGTGGAAGGATAAGGTGAAGAGAGAATCGTATTTCTTCTATATAAATACTATGTCCTTGCAAAATTTAAGGCTAAGGTTAAACAGTAAAAAATTATTATTAAAATATTTTGGGAATTTTGCACAAGCTATTCTAGCATTTTTGAGTTTTTACATATATAAAAACCTTAACAATCCAAGATGTCTCATGATAATAACCTTTCAGTTATTAACCTATATAGATAGATGGATATTTGAATAGGAGCCAAATTTATCAAAGAAAAACTGAGCAGCTTTTAGCAAGTCCTTGAACAGCCCTTAAAGTTCTCAAGTGTTTTCTCATACAGAACAACCCTCTTTCTCCACTGTAGATTGGTACATTTGTATTAATGATAGCCAATTCTTTTAACTTTAATAGTTTATCTACAGTGTCAATGACCTTTTAAAAACCAAAGGAAGTATTGAATCGCTTTCTACAAAAGCTTCTTTTAATCTTTTTATTCCATAACCTTTCTTATTGTAGAAATTTTCATGAAAGAGGTAAATCATAATGAATATGGTTATTCAAAGTTGTAATCATAATCCTTATTTCTAATCATACAGGTGGATTTTAGGTATAAAATCTGTCAGGAATATCATAGAACAGAAAACTTCACAAAATATTATAAAAGCACTGGTAGAATTTTTTTAACTTTTAGAGGATTTATTGATATGCTAATATGCAGTTTGATTTTTAATAAATTTTTGCTACAACCTCAGAAATTGTTCATAAAATGAAGAGGATGATTGAAATTAATATCCTCTCACCACATAATGAACAAGAAAATGTTTGAGATGCAGAGATATTAACATAAACATTATTATTTGTCTACTCTGACCATAGCTTTTTGTATTTATTAAGTTTAAATTACTGTAAACCTTAACTGCTTTTTGTTTTTCCCTACAGCAACAGTGACCTACCTATTTAGGAATTATTATATTAAAGTCAAGGATGCTGAGTCTGTTTGAGTTGAACTTCTTTCTTAGAGTTTACTCTTGCTGGGAAAAGATGCCATGACCATGGCAACTGTTATAAAGAAAACATTTAATTGCGGTGGCTTACAGTTCAGAGGTTCAGTCCATTATGGCAGGAAGCCTAGTAGCTTGAAGGCAGGCATGGTGCTAAAGAAACAGCTGATTGCCCTACATCTGACAGGCAACAGAAAGTCAACTGGCACCCTGGGCAATATCCTGAGTATACCAAACTTCCTCCTACAAGACCGTATGCACCCAAGAAAAATCACACTTCCTAATAGTGACACTCTCTTTGAGATTATGGGATTGTGGGGGCAAATTATATTTAAACTACCATTGATGGCCTGAGAAAGATGCAGTTTATTCTTTCTCAAACTAATGGTCTTTGAAATTTAAATAGTAATAGATATATACATTTCTATATTAAGTACATAAACAATTTTAATTTTAAAATAATTTTCATAGAAAAGTAAATGAACTACTTGGTACTAAATTTAAGTCCGGACCTCATTTACAGAACATTTACAGACACTGCTAACATTTTATTCTGAACTATGTCATTAGTATGAATAAAGAAGTATTAAAATAAGGAAAGAGGTAACAGGAAAAATTGTTGAAACTTAAAGACAATGTCAACAAGGACAGAGGGAGTCTGATTGAAGATTCATCTGCTCAAGTCCTGTTCGTAGATCATATCATACTCAGATAAGGGTACCTTGTCTTCTTTCTGTCCATATGGATTAAGTGATGAACAATATACAATTATAAGACAATAAAATTCTATGAAAACCTTTGGAAGAGAATGTCAGGAAGCAAGTACTGTGGCTGAAGATCCATGAAAAGATGCTGTTACAGCATTAGGAAGAAAACCAATTCTGTTGTATTCTCTTCTTTGTACAGGGGATTTAAGTTTGATATCATCACATTTGTAAATGTTTGCTCTTTCTTTGGTCTTTTATTGAAAATACATTTTAGCACACAATATATTTCTTTGTAAGAGCTCCTTTTCCCTTCATTCCCAGTTACTCCCTAACTCATGTGCCAATCAGAACCACTCCCTGTCTCTCATTGCAAAATTACAGGCTTGTTAAGGGATAATGATAAAAAGATTACTTACCAGAATTTGACAAGCAAACAAACGGAAGGAAGAGATCCCAAGCAAAGTCATAAGAATCAGAGAACTCATTTGAATGCTCAGGCATCCCTATAAAACACACCAAACTAGATTCCATATCATTCACACGAAGAAGCTTGTGCAGAGTCCTGAAGATCCTCTCTGTCTGCTTTAACCTCCATGAGTCCATGTAAGTTTGGTCGCATTGTTCAGGGCGTCCTCCACGCTTTCTGTTTCTTACATGCTTTCTACGTCATCTTCCCCATATTTCAGTTAGAGCAGTGCATTCCATGGTCCATCATTCTCTGCACTGTGTCTGATTGTGGGTCTCTGTTTTGTTCCCATCGCTTCTGTAGGAAGCTACTCTAATGTTGCCTGAGCAAGTCACTAAAGTATTGGTATAGTGTAATGTCATTAGAAGTCATTTTATTCTGCTTTCTTCTATTTGCTATTTAATAGGTTTTATGCTATGTCACTGGACTATCTAGTCTCAAGATGTCGGTATCTAAAGCAGCATCAGGTATGGGTTCCTCCTTGTAAATTTTTTCTTAATTCAAATAAGATATTAGTTGGTTACTTCCACAATATTTGTGACATCATTGGCATAGCATGTCCTGCAAGCAGGACATCATTTTATATCAAAGGGATTGTAGCTGTGTTGGGATTTACATTGTTTTTTGGTAGTTGCAGAGTACCTTTCTGTTGTACCAGTTTTCTGGCCTACTCTTGAAGTTCTGACCTGATTGACTCACAAACCCACAGAAACACAAAGATGCTTGATTTAAGTTTATGCTGATCAGCCTATGGCTCTGACATATTGCAAGCTAGCTCTTGCTCTTAAACTAACCCATGATTCTTATCTTGTTGAGCCATGTGGCTAGGTACCTTGTCTCAGCAGCATTTCAACTTCCCTCTGCTTCTCTCTGGTGTCTCTCTGGAATCTCTCTGCTCTGTTCCCAGAATTTTCTTAGTCTGGTAGCCCCACCCACACTTCCTGTCTGTCTCTGGCCAATCAGCTTTTTATTAATCTAGTAGGAGGGACAAATATTTACAGCATACCAGAATATACTCCCACAGTACCTTTCCATAAACCAGAACATATGTAGGCACAAAAGTAAGTACTCCAAGTCTAATTAGTTATTTAGGTTCTGTCTTCAGCAAGGCAACAATCCTGTCAATTTGAGAGAAACAACTCACAGTCTTGGAAATAGCCTGTGTTATGTGACGATTTACTTTTGGAAAATAAATCAATTAGGTGTAATTTAATCTCTGAAATGGGAGCTTCATTTGGTGACAGCTGATGACTTGCTGGACCTTTGTCCCCATTATTGGGCAATTTTATTTAGATAGCATTTATGTTAATATATCAATTATATTAATTTATTACATCTAAGTTACTATATATAGACACACACACACATATATTAAGGAACTTCTCCTGCAGTAACCATCTCCTTTGTAACAGGACTGACTGTAACAGGGACAGTTGACTTTTTTTGGTTGTTCTGGTTTTTTTGTTTGTTTGTTTGTTTTTGTTTTGGGGGTTTGTTGTTGTTATTGTCGTTTAGGAGGCCAATTTGCTAAGACCTCTGCTCCATAGTACCCCACCATCCTATATTGACTCATGCCTTTAATCAGACCCTCAGGAAGTATATGCAGTCTGCTAGCCAGTCACACTCCTATCTTCCCACAAGCAAGAACTGTTTTTACTATTTATTTTCAGTCAAAAAGACACCTGACACAGTGAACTGATGCCTGACACTGCAACCAGAGTTGCTGACCATATGCCATGAACCAATTATAAAATAATCCCAGTAAAGCTATATACTCAATCATTTTAAATTGCACAACAGCTGAAATTCCCATACCTGTGTTTTAAAAAGTAGCCTGTGATCTTCTCTTAGACTTTCTATCTTGCCACTTTTTAGATAGTTTGACCCAAGCATGCTGGAATTTTTTTTTTAATCTTGAGAAATAAAAATTCATGTTGACTGCATACATGCATATCTTGTGGTCTTTTGTGAGACTTCTCATGGTTTCTGGCACCACTCTATTAGGTTTCTATCACTTCAAATGGCTGTTAATTTTTACTCTCCGTATTCCCTGCCTAGTTCTCTCTATCTTATTCAATAAATTTTGACCCTTTTTGTCTAGCAAATTCATACATCAGCAACTATATATATATATAAAGATATCAGTATGCCTTTCAGTCGGGCCCAAACTCTGCACCTAATCCTATGGTTAATAGATTAGAGAGTGGTTATCATTTATTTAACAGCTAAAATACACTGTTACATAGTATATTTGTATATTTGAGACTTAGATAATCTACTCAGGATGATCACTCAAATTCCAGCCAATTGCTTGTGAATTTCATCATTTCATGTTTTAATGGATGATTAATAATTTTATTTATTGACTCATAAGGACATCTAGATTGTTTTAACTTTTTGGCTATTTTAAATAATAGAGTAGCAATGAACATTGATGAACAGATGTCTGTGTGGTAGAATGCAGCTTTCTTTGCATATGCACAGAAGTTCTATACTGGGATCTTAAGGTAAACTGATTCTCATCTTGTTGAGGAACTGCCATACTGATTTCTATAGTGGTTCTATATGTTTGAAATCTCACCAGCAATGCATGAGTGTTGGGCTTACTCCATATTGTTGTCATCAGAAGCGGTCACTTGTTCACTTATCCTACCCATTCTAACTTGTATCATACGAAATGTCAAAGTAGTCTGATTTACGTTTTCATGATGGATAAGAATGTGGTTGAACATACCTTTATAAGTTTCAAAGACATTTGAGTTTCATCTTTTGATAAATATCTGTTTAGAATTCAATTTCTGTAACTTGATATCTATTTTTTAGTTCTTTATATATTTTGAAAATTAGCCTTTATATTAGTTTTGTACTTGGGAACAAAACAAAAGAAGAACCCTTGCCACTATGTCAGATGCTGCTTTGCCTGAGTGATATTGTCCTTTAGCCTGCAGAAGCCTCTCAGTTTCATGAAGTCTTTCGTATTCGTTTTTGGTCTTCATCCCTATGCCAACAATACTCTGCTTAGAAAAGTCTTTTCCTAGGCCTGTGAGCTCAAAGCTATTTCAATCAATTTATTTTCTATGATGTTCAATGTGTCCGACTTTATGTTGAAGTCTTTGATATTTGCAATTGAGCTTTGTGCAGTATAATCCGTATGAATCTATTTGCATTATTTTATACGCAACCATCCAGCTTGAAAACGCAATTTGTTGAAAATGCTGACTTTTTTCCCAGTGTGTATCTCTTCCAACTTTACGGAATGTCAGATGTGTATAGGTGTGGGGAATTATTTCTAGGTCTGAAATTTGCACTGATTGATGTACTTATTTTGTGCCAATGCCATGATGTTTTTATTACCATAGCTCTGTAGTACAACTTGAAATCAAGAATACTGATAGCTCCCAATGTTTTTACTATGTAAGTTTTTTAAATTATTCTGTTGGGTTATTTTAGGTGGCAGTAATTGTGTCTGTGTGTTTTCATAGTTAGCTAAAAATTGTTCTCTCAAGATCTCTGAAGAATTTGTTTGAATTTAGTTGAGTATGTAGATTGTTTTTGGTGTGGTGGCCATTTTTCTGTTCTAATCATAGAAACCTGTAGCCGGAGTTTTACTTACAAGGCACCAGTCCAAGATAAATATTTATTGGAATATAAATCAACACTCATAATATTAGTAACAGTTTATAGTAGTACCTGAATAGGGACTGGAATATCCCAGCAATGGACCAACGATGGATTCCATTTCTGTCTCTCCAACAGCCAGCAGCCAGGAACCAAGAAGAGAGCCTCCTTGTATCCCAGCAGCCACTTATCCATGGGGTTGGCCACACCCCCTACAGGGTCGAGGGCTCCCGAGTAAGCTTCTTCTGACCCTATTGGCTGACACCTTAATCCCGCCACATATCCCCCTTTTGTCTAACTAAGAAGGTTCTAAACTAAGCCTATGTACAATAGGAATTATTATGAGTTAGTAACCATAAATACCTATTCTTCAACCCCTTCAAGATCTGAGAAGGAAGATATATCACTTGAAAGTCAGAAGTACATGAAAGTAGTGGCTTCCAAAATTTTGGAGAGGACAGCAACACAGTTACCTGAACAATCACCTCTGGTTTTGTGCGCCGTTGGAGCATCTATCATATTGGCTACAGGCCTATGGTATCTGACAGATCTTCTCACAAGCAGGGCAATTTTGGAGGGACTTTCTTATCCTGTCCAGGCAGGTTTCGTCAGTCTCCATCCATAAACTTGTTCATCCAGCTTGGACACCATGTGTGTACTGTCAGCCATCAAGGTAAGGACAGTTCCTTACTCAGCCGGCCATTCTCTGCCAAAAGGACAAACTCCAATGGAGTATCCTTGATGCTCATACCATCTTGGGAAAGGTGCAGTGACACCAGGAGTCGTCGTGCCTCTCATGGCCGAATTTCAAATGTTAAATGCCATATTCTCTGGGTCTGTGAAATGGTTGAAGGTTTCTGTCTATCTATAATATTCTAACCTGTATCTGAGATGACTGGGATGTGGTACCTTAAGTAATGTTGACAGTAGTTTTTACCATCTTAAGGAATAAACCCTGTACTAAAAATTAGAATACCTATATAAGGGGTGTATAATCTCTGAACAATGACTTTTAGTATGACTATCAAACATTAGCCAGGGATATATTAATATGTAAAGTGGCCACAGCATTTTAGATATGTATATACATATATAACATCTAAACAGAGGTATATAAAACATCTTGTGCATATATCATAACTAGTGCAATCATACATTATAGCTAGTATAGTTAAATGAAGGTAATAATTGCATAGTGTACATGACAATGATGTGCAAATATTTTAAACAGAGATAGAAGCATATATAAAATACAGCAATTACAGATTCAATTTTACATAACAGTTACAGATTCAGATTTATATCGAAGTACAAGTTGCTTTGGTTATATAAAACAATTTCAGATTAAACTTTGTGCCAATGTACAAATTATCACAATTAAACATATAAAATGATTTCACATTTGTATCAATATACAAATACCTATGCCAATGCCAATTTTCTTTAACTTAGCCCTTATAGTCAGCGAAAATGGTGTATAGATAGGCAGAACAATCTACCTTTGTCTATCATATCTATCCCCCTTCTCTTCTTCAAAAGAGATCTTTGATGCTATATTATAGTTCTGTCCTCCACCCAATTTTCACTTAAAACTATTCTAACAGAATAAGAATTACCCACAACCCACAGAACACAAAACTTATTGGGAAAGGGGGAGTAGTCTTTCGTAAGGTTGCTTCCTGCTGACTTAAGGGCGATGGCATCTCTTTGGGATCCTGTAAAAGCTAAAACAATAGTTAGATCTTAATGGACTGACTATATACATCTATAACCATTCTCAGAATAGTGGTTAACTCCATCTAGAATTCTAATTAGAAATGTGATCTGGAGGATAATCATAGAGAGCTATCTTGCAGCCGTTTTTGAATAGTCTATTTTCTGAAAACAATCATTGATTGGTGCGCACCAGGTTCTTGATTTTTCTATTTTTGCCTCTGTCTGTCTACTTGTCTCTTACTCTCTCTCTCTCATACTCTCCCTTTTATTCTTGTTTCACTAGTAGGAGTTGTTGCTGTGGGGGCCCCCGTCTCGGTTCCAGATTCTTTGTAGATAGCTGTTAGGAGGAAATGTTATCTACAATGGAAAACTTCAGCATTGTTGATACTCAAAAAAGATAGTCATATCTTCCATGACTTCAGGAGTTTGTATGCAGACAGGATGTTTGAAAGGTACAGAAGCAGAGAGAAATGAGGTTTAAGCTGAAGTCACAATAATATTGGTCCCTAAATATTCTGTCTTCTGTCTCACATCAGGTGGCTTTTCTTATATGAAACAGAATACTTCACATTTTCATTACCAATATGTTTGGGTTTAGAGAGGGAGAAAGCCACTTGCTCCCAATCCAAATCCAGCCCTATTAATAGTCAAATCAAGACCACTTTTTTTTGAGATGTAGAAGCAAGATGCAGAGCAGTAAATATTGAGAGATTACCCAGTAGTGCATATGTGTATTAGTTGGTCTCGTAGACCATCATGTGCACTCCTTAATCATCAGTCTGTCTTCTATTGCAGGTGAGTAATTAGTCAATGTCTTAAAAGTAGTATAAAAATAGTTGTATCCATTTTCCTGTAAAGACAAAACTGAGACCCTGCCCAATGTTTGTTAAATGTGTTTTCCTTACCATGTATCCATTTGTCATATCAGGGGTGTTACTTCTCCTCCTCAGGAAGGGACTCCTTCAAAGTGGACTTTTATTAGTTTTGTCGGTACCCATAACTTTTCTTTCCCTGTTGAAACAAAAGCGAAACTCCTACCCCATGGAAGCACATATCCCGGCTTCCACCCAGAAGTCAACACATCTTTGAAGTAGATGGGATGATTTAACTCAGAGGATTTCTCTATTACCCAATGTCTCTCAGCAGCTGATGTTCCCTTTTCATCAGCATTAAGAAAATTTAAAATCAATAAGGCACTGTGCAATCTCTCCCTGGGTTTTCTCATTTCTTTCTTCTGCTTATAAAGTATCTCTTTCAATGTGTGGTGAGATCTCTCCACAACTGTCTGTCCTGTGGGATTGTGTGGTATCCCCATAATATGCTTTATATTATAGTATCCAAAAATTATCTTCATTTTTTGGGAAACGTAAACTGGAACATTATCAGTCTAAATCTGAGTAGGAATTACAATTATGGCCATGGCTTCCAAAAGGTGAGTTAGTACAATATCAGCATTTTCAGAACTCAGAGCAGTTACCCATTGCATTCCAGAGTAAGTACCGATAGTATGATGTACATATTTCATCTTTCCGAATTCTGGGAAGTGAAACACATCCATTTGCCAGATCTCATTTCTCTGTGTACCTTTAGGATTACTTCCAGCAGGTAAAGACGGTTGGTTATAGAAAAAGCAAGTGTTGCAATTCCTTACTATTTCGTTTGCTTCCTTCCAAGTGATGGAAAAACTCTTCTTTAATCCTTTGCTGTTAAAATGATGTTTCTCATGATATTCTGTGGCCTCTAGCACATTTCCTATCAGCAACCGATCTATTTCATCATTACCCTGCGCTAGAGGGCCTGGGAGACCCGTGTGCGCCCTGATATGTGTTATGTACATAGGATGTATCCTACCTCTGATGATATCCTGTAGTAGGTCAAGTCTCTATCATCAGGAATGAAGTCAGAAGTTTCAATATGTAAAACAACTCTTTCTGCATATTGAGAGTCAGTAATTACATTGAGAGGCTCTGTGAAATCCAACAACACCATAATAATTGCATATAGTTCTGACTTCTGGACAGAGTTATGAGAGCTCTGAGCCACCTTAATTAAGTCTTCAGACTTGTAGCCAGCCTTTCCTAAATTGTTCACATAAGTATAAAAGGTGGGGACTCCAGAAATGGGTTTAACCTGTACCACATGAGGAAAGATCCAATTAGTTTCCTTTATGAATTGAATTCTCTTGTTTTGAGGATATTTATTATTAATCTCTCCTAAACAGTCACTACAAGCCTTTTGCCAAGGTTCACTGTCTGTCCATAATCATTCAATTTCTTCATTAGTCAAAGGCAGAACAATTTCTACAGGGTCCTTTCCAGTCAATTGGCAAAGTCTTAATTTACCTTTAAAAGTCAGATCAGCAATTTTTTTAGATATATGTCTTCATCTTCTTGCTTGGCCTATGTGGCAGAAATATGCTTTCTAATATAATGCTTTCTCTTTGCATTAAGATTCCTGTTGGAGATTGTCTAGAGGGTAAAATAACAAGTATGCAATCCAGGTCTGGATCCACATGATCCACATGTGCTTCTTTAAGTTTCTTTTCCACCAACTCTAATTCTTTCTCAGCCTCATCAGATAATTCTTTTGGACTATTTAAATCCTTGTCACCATCCAAATTCTTGAACAAATTAACTAGCTCGTAGTTTTTTATACCAATCATGGGCAGTATATGATCAATATCTCCTAGTAACTTTTGAAAATCATTAAGAGTCTTCAATTTATCTCTATTTAATTTTACCTTTTGTGGCCTATTTTTTTGTAAACCTATTTTATATCCTAAATAATTGATAGAATTTCCCCTCTGTACTTTTTCTGGAGCAATTTGTAGTCCCCAATCAGACAATATTTTCTTTAGTTCTTCAAACAATGTTTCTAATGTCTTTGGGTTTGGGTCTTCCAACAAAATATCATCCATATAATGGTAAATGATAGATTGAGGAAGCGCTTGCACAGTATTTCTAGTGGTTGTTGTACAAAATATTGGCATAAGTTGGGACTACTCAACATTCCATGGGAATGGACTCTCCATTGGTACCTCTTAGCTGGCCCTGAATTATTAAGAGCAGGCACTGTGAAAGCAAATTTCTCTTTGTCCTTTTCCTGTAAAGGTATGGTAAAAAAAAAATCCTTCAAATCAATAACTGCAATAGGCCATCCTTTAGTTAGCAGAGAAGGCAGGGGAATACCAGATTGTAAGGAGCCCATATGTTGAATCACCTTATTAATTGCTTTTAAATCTGTCACCATCCTCCATTTTCCAGATTTTTTCTTGATAACAAAAACAGGAGAATTCCGTGGACTGGTTGATTCTTCGATATGCTGAGCCTGTAACTGCTCCTATACCAACTGTTCCAAAGCCTGAAGTTTTTCTCTCGTCACAGGCCATAGGCTTTTCTGTTAACCGTTTCAAAGGCAATGCTGTGAGTGTCCTTTTAGATTATGTGGTTATTGGGCAATTATTTTGTACAACCTGAATGGCTGGTGAATTTTCTCCATAGTACATTCAATCATCATTTTTGGAAACATAATTGAGTATCCAGTTAATAACAAAACCAGGAGGTATTTTAATCTGGGTATTCTATTGCATTAGAAGGTCGTGACCCCACAGACTCATTGCTATGTCAGCCATATATGGCTTCAACCATCCTTTCTGACCTTCTGGTCCTATGCATTCAAGCCATCTCACACTCTGTTTCACTTGAGATATTGTTCCAATACCCAGAAACTGGATATCTACTGCCATCTTAGATGCCATGATTGTGGGGTATGATTGAAACATCAGCCCCCGTGGCAAGTAAACCCTGGATATAAATATTATCTATCTGTATTCCCAATTTTGGTCATTGTTCATTTATTGAAGTCTGCCAAAATATTCGTTTTGTGATTCTTTTTGGAATTTCTGAATTTTCTTTTGAATTTATGTTATTATCTAATACCATATGATCTTCTAGATCAGGTTTTGAATGCTCTATTTGTCCTGAGAATGCTGGTTTTCTACTATGACCAAATATGATCTCACCATCCTCGAATTTGGAGTCTGATTTTTGGGGGCTTCCCGGGGGAAGCCCCAAAAGGTGTTTCCCGATGGTGGAGGGTTGCCTTCTTTATCCCTGGTAGATCTACATTCATTGGTCCAATGTCATCCCTTGCCATACCTGCATAATCCAGAAGGCAATGGCCTTCTGTTCAAATTAAACCTAGATCGGGTATTATTTCCAAGAGTACCTTGTATACGATTCCATCTTATATGGCCTTGTTTACCACAGTTGAAGCAAGTGATGCGTTGGTTCCTTACCCTAACATTAGCAAAAGCTTGGCCTACCCAATTCTCCTTGTTGCCATGGAGAGATTCAGCATTTATTGCATAATGAATCCATTCTTCTATAGGTGCAGCTCTGATCTTTAAAGGCATAAGAATTCTTCTACATTCCATATTAGCATTATCAAAGGCCAGAGAAAGTACTAATTGCTTCCTAACTTCTGGATCTGATATTGCTCTATGAACAGGCATGATAAGCCTCTGTTTAAAGTCGGTATAAGACTCTTTTAAGCCTTGTTTTTCCTTAGTATAATGCTCAATTTTTTGACCCGGGTCCAAAATCTTTTCCCAAGCATTCAGTGCAGCAGTATGGCATAGCAATAAAGTATGCTCATCATAAGTAGATTGAGTCCTCACATCAGCAAACATGCCTTCACCAAGGATTTTGTCCTGAGAAGCAAAGAAACCCCTAATTTTTCCTTGTTGTTTAAGGTCGTGTCCTCCTCTCTAAACCAGCCTCTCCACTGTAAATTCTTGACTTTGGTCCAAGACAGCAGCTGTTAGCTGCATCCAATCAGTTGGTAGAATCCGGTTTTTTGCTGACCATGAATTTAAAAGCTGCTTCACATAAGTAGAGTGTGTACTGTGCATTGATATTGCCTCTTTAAAATCCTTGATGTCTCTCATATATACTGGCTCATAGCTATACTCTACATATTCTGAGGATCCCCCAGGTGTTATCTTTGTCTGAATAGTAGCTGGGAACAATAGTGGTGCAGAAGAGGGTAGCCCTGTGTTGTTTACCACCTTGGGTAGAGTATCTCCAGTACCATAATATCCCATTGGGGATTGTTCTGAGCATAAGATGTATCACTACCCTTTTCCAGTATTGCAATGTGGTCCTCCCATTCTTGTATTTTGGATATTACGGGTTCCCATTCCTGGATTTTGGATACTACTGGTTTCTATTCTTGAAGTTTAGATACTATCGATTTTTCTAGAGCTTAATGTCCTGATAAAGCAGTCCTTCCAAAGACCTCACCAAGCCAGCAATTTCTTGATCCCCATCATTAACATAATTAATGATTTTCTTGTTCTCATTGTTAATGTAGTCAACAGGTTTCTTGTTTTCATCATTTATGTAGAGCCTATATTTTTCTTGTACAGTGTTATCCTTATCTAGAGAGGAAGCCTTATCTGAAAGCTTGTTGTAACCAATTTCCAGAGTATCCATCCTTTTTGCCATTTTAGTGTTTGACAGTTCCACGTCATATACCTTGGATAGCAACTGTTGATTTACATTTTGCACCTGTTTAACCTCATCTGCTACCATAGAGTTTGATAGTTCCATAATACATAATCTGGACAGTAATTATTGGTTTCCATTTGACAACTCTGTCATCATCGTCATCAACCTCTTATTTTGAAACAAAAAATAGTAGGACTGGAGTATTGAATCCTTCAAGATATTCATTTAAAAATTTATCAACCACCATGGCAAAATATGACCTAAATTCTTCAAAAGAATAATTGTCAGCCATTGTGTCAATTCAGGTGTAATTACTCCGTTCAGTCCACAGGTGTCACAGTAGCAGTCAATGCCCTGCCTACTCTATGACAGATGCAGAGACTCTCAGCAGCAGGAAGCTACCTACAGACCCTACGGGGTTTTGACATGCCCCAGCAGGCAGAATACAATCCTTGGAAAAAGCAAATTCTCACAAATTAAGACAGGACGTTAATCACAAAATAGAAGGGTTTTTGCTTCCTTTGTTCGCTTGCACGAGTAATTTACAATTGCCCGGGTCACAATCAGCAACCACGTGGACTGGCTGGGGGGGAGGGGTGTGTGTGCACTTTAAACTCCACTACTAGGGCTAGATGGGCAGAGCCAAGTGGAAGATGGTCCACTCCTCCTGAGCGCTGTGCTGGCAGGCCAGACAGGTGCGTGCTGTTCGTGCTGCAGTAGGTTGAAAGTGGAGCCAGGTGCTGTGGCTAGCCACAAGTTGAAAACCACGCCTGCGCACTGAGCTGAAAACTCATGTTGCACACTAAGCTGAAATAAAGGGCTTGCACACTGGACCAATGGGCTGGAAACCAGGCCCGGTTAGCGAGAGGAGGCTTTAAGCCCAAGTGAACAGTCTATATGTCCCCTGCCCTCTTACAGTTTAGGGCACAGGGCCAAGGATGTTGGGCGCCAGATGTAGCCGGAGTTTTACTTACAAGGCACCAGTCCAAGATAAATATTTATTGGAATATAAATCAACACTCATGATATTAGTAACAGCTTATAGTAGCACCTGAATAGGAACTGGAGTATCCAAGCAATGGATGGACGATGGATTCCAAATCTGTCTTTCCAACAACCAGCAGCCAGGAACCAGGAAGAGAGCCTCCTTGTGTCCCTGCTTCCACTTATCAATGGGGTTGGCCACACCCACTCCAGGTTGGCCACACCCCCTCCAGGGTCCCGAGCTCCTGGATAAGTGTCTTCTGACCTTATCAGCTGACACCTTAATCCACCACAGAAACCCATAAGACCCATTCAGATTATGACATTTTTTTATTTTTAGTTCGTAAGCTTATATTATACAGGTGTTTAACTCTCTTGGTCAGAGTTAACCAAAATTATTTTTTTAATTATTTGAGGCTATTGTGAGAGGTATGGTTTCTCTGATTTGGTTCTCAGTTGGGTTGTCATTCATATATGAGGTTACTAATTTTTTCTTCTACTTAACTTTGTATTTAGCTACTTTGCTGAAGCTGTTTAATCAGATGAAGAAATTTTCCTGTTGAAAATTGGGATCCATTATGTATACCATCATATCATCTACAAATAAGGACACTTTGACTTCTTTCTTCACAATTTGTATCCCTTTGATTTTTACCAGTTGCCTTATTGCTCTTGCTAAGTCTTCAAGTTCTATATTGAATATGAATAGGGGCAAAGGCTATGTCATATTAATGATTTACTGGAATTATATTGAGTTTTTCTTCAGTTAATATTGGTTATGCTCTTGCTTTAAATGCCTTTCATTATGTTGAGGCACATCCACTGAATCTATAATTTCTCCAGAATTTTTATCATGATGAATTTTTGGACTTTGTCAAAAACACATTCTATATCAAATGGGATGATTATGGGTTTTCCTTTCTTTCAGTTTTTTTTTTTTTTTGGTAGATTGTATTTATAGATTTATGCATGTTGAATGATCCCATATTTCTGCCATGAAACTTACTGGATCATCCTGGAAGACATTTTTAGTATGGTTTTAAATTTAGTTTTTAATGTGTACTAAGTAATTTTACATATATATTCACAACAGAAATTGGCATATAATTCTTTAATAGTTCTTTAGATAATTTTGGTATCAAGGTAAAACTTGGCATTCCATAATTAATTGAGCCATGTTTTTACTGTTTGTTTTGAGATATATTTTGATGGCAGTTGTTGATTTATTTTTACACTGGCTTCTGGACATATGGAATTGATAAGATAGTAATTGCTGATATTATGTTTTGCCTTTCTTTGGCTGATAATTTGTGTTTTGATTTCTGTTGCCATCTCTGTTTATTACAAAACTGTACTGGCTGTGATTGTCTTGTATAAAATTTTGTAGGTATTTGCTTATGTGTGACCACAAAGGTTTTAGGGAAAATATATTTGTATGTACTGAGAGCTGACACATAGGAAGAGATGGGGTGGAGATAATAGTGAAGGAGTTCACATGATAGGGGAAGCAAGGTGTTCTCCCATTTAGTTCTCTGTCCCTGGGAAAACAGGGGCGGAACGTGAGGAAAGACTATAGCAGAAGGTCTTCTATAAAGCTGGAGATGATAATGGTCTAATGAACTAAAATGAATTTAGGGAGATGTTAAAATGTATAGTTAGCATGCTTGCATTGCTCGTAAAAGTACCCTGTGGCTTCCCAGAGAATTTCTGGTGAAGTTGAAGATAGAATAAAGCGAAGAATGGGACGGAAGAAGTTTGGAGAAAGGATCTGGGTGATTCACTGGCAAAGGGGGCAAAGAGGAAGGGGGCATAGCTGGTGGTCTGCTGCAGAGTTGATGATGAGACAGTTAGTCTACCTTACTCTTCAGATGGAGTTGTTGGCTGATTCATAAGAAATGTGTGCTGGAATTGACCTCTGGGATGAATAAATGGGTTGGGAGAGGAATGTTAAGGGAGGATGGGGCATGTGGTACACTTGAGATGGGGCTGAGAGGTAAGGAAATCTGCAGCATGTGGTCTGACTGAATTTGATGGAACTGAAGGAGAGGTTAATATATGCTGCTTAGCCTACCTTGATGCAGTTTTTTTCATTTACCTCTGAGGTTTTATATAAAAAATAATCATTGATCAGAAGAATGCCATTTTGAATTATTCTGCTTTATTCTAGAAATGTTGTTGCTTTGAATCTTTTATTTAGATCATGTTTGAGGCTGTGTGTGTAGTAATGGGCTGAGTGGAGATCAAGTACACTCTTCTGAATGTTACTGTGCCAGTTTCTGTATTACTGACAGTTTTTTAAATTCAGCTCCATTAATTATATATCTGTTTGCCCCAATGTCGTTTTGAAGAATAGGAAATGGTTTTCTTGTAGTAGTTTAGAACAAGAAGAGCCTAAATTTAAATATTCATCTTCTCTTATAGTTTCTTCTCTATTTCTGTAGTACGTACTGTGTGCCCTGGTTGTCTGTTGACTATGTGTATCTAATATATGTCTGTCTCTAACAAAGGGCTTTATTCTATGTTTATTGACTATCACAAAAAACCTGGTTTGTTTAATGAGTGAGGAATACTTTTTATAGAAAAAATTCACAGTTTTCAAAGGGACCATGCTACTTTACTAACCCCAAATAACACAGAAAAGCTTTCAAAACCTCAGATGCTCTCACCCAGTATGAACAATTTTTAAACTTTTATGAGATATTCACTTTTCTTAGGTATCTTTCATTCTGATGTCACTGGTAGAAATTTATTTCCATCACATAAACACACATACACAGACACACACACACATACATAAACTCATTTGGCTCAGAGTCATTTAGGTAGTACTATATACTCTAAGATTATAGACATATACAAGTTGTAACAGTTGATTACATGCAAAGGTTGGTTACATTACTTCTTGAAGGAAAGTTAAACTTAAAAGGCTTAGCTCACAGTAGGGTAGCAGATTAGGCACACAGTTTTAAAAATTCTCAGGGAAAAATATTAACCTGGTTTCAAGGTCTGGCAATATTTTCATTTCTAAAGGCAAATGATGGTTTCAGAATAGCTGTCTCCTCCGGTTTTATGTCAGTCTCATGCTGCTATGACTGCCATGGATCTGTAGTACATTTTGTAAAGTAGTGTGATGCCTCCAGCTTTCCCATTATCCCTTGTGAATTTTGGTTTTGAGGTCATTTGTATTTACATATAAATTTTCTTTAAAATATGATGTTTAATCTGAAATTTTTCTTGAAAAATGTGACTTTACCTCAGTTCTTCCAATTTATTAAAAAGGAATATAAATAAACAAGGGGAACATGTGTTTTCAACTTATGCATTTAATGCATAATATTTCAGATATTAGAAAAGTCAAATAAGCCAACAGAAAAATAAAGAGTAGCCTTTTTAATCCAAGCATCCTACTTTCATTCTCTTGATTTTCATGGAATAAACTCTCTTATGTCTGCTTGTGTTTGTTTCCTTATCTTTGAAGTTGGATACTAGTATTTTTAATGGAGATAAAACTATTTGAAAAGAATACTGAGTTTTATGTTTCTGTGTATGAAATATATTAAGCTAAATATATTAATTCCCATTCAATGTACAACCAATGTCAAAACTATTGAACAATGTAATGATCTTAAAGAATAATACCAGATTTTTATATACATATTCAAGCAAATCCTGTTTCAAGCTTTATATTTAAATAGGTATGGTGAGAGACATGCTCATAAATCAGGATAAGAAAAATAAAGTTGACACAAAATTTCTAGTAAATCTCCAAAGAGTTTTATTAATTAACTCACTTTAAATATCTTGGGCTAGAATTAAAGCAATACCTAGAGAATTAGAGAAAGTAAATAGCACATCAGGTGTGTTCTGAATCTCATGAACTCTTAAACTATTAAAGCCAGAAATGAATTTTGTAAAATTTCTCTCTGTCCCTCTCCCTCTCTCTCTCCCCCCCCTCCCTCTCCCTCCCTCTCTCTCTCTCTCTCTCTCTCTCTCTCTCTCTCTCTCTCTCTCTCTCTGTCTGTCTCTCTCTGTATACTATATGTAAATAAAAGATGATTTCCAACATTGATTATTGGAAGGCTTTATTAGAGCTGGAGAAATGGCCATGTGGATAATGTCAAGAATGTTTTACAATGTAAGTTCAATCTTCAGATTTCACAAGATGGCTGGATAAACCAAATAAAAATTTTTCATTCTGACCTCTATCCATACCCGTATGCCCTTCAAAAACATAAATTGATGTTCACCAACAGTAATGTCAAATATGTTCATAAATACAAATTTATAATATGTTCTTACATCTTTTGATTTGTATAAATAATTATATAACTATTATAAATAATTAAATATTTGTGAAAACATGCACTAATTCTTAAATTACATATTCATTTATTAAATTTATTTTCAAAGCTGTTCCTGATTGTAAAAGCAATACATATATGCATATATGCCCGATATTCATTGGGAGTTAGTTTTATCAATGTTAGCATATAGCATACAGCTAACCATATTCACAGTAACTTCAAAGAATTGTAGCTATCCAATGAAATTATTTGTTTTTGAATTATGTCTTACTAGATCATTATAATATTAAACCAACTAAAAAAATACACAAATATATCATTTCTTATTTTCCTTCTAATTTTAAAAGCACCCCACAGTTGTCATTATATTAGTTGTTTAACCATATATTCTAAACTTTCTAATATTTCTTCACAACAAAATGAAAAAAAAAAATTGCCATCCTTAGTAATTAAAATCTGCTTGCTTCCAAACTTTTTGACTGAATACAAATGTGTCTTTATATATCTCCATGATGGTTTACATATTGCAATATAATAGGAGTATTTTGTTGCGCCTAAGTTATATGTCCTGTATTGTTAGAATGAACGCATAGTGTTGTAATATGATTCATTTTCTAAATATCTCTCTTCTAATCTCTTGACACAAAGAGAAATTTATTTATCTTAGTATAAATAATAATAAGAAATAAACATTTTTATACATTTTTTTCTCCCTTACTGTGTTTCCTGTTAACAAAATGGTTTAAAAATAAAACCTAGTACAGAGGTGATAGTAGTTACAATAACATTGAAATTTTTTTTCCTAGCCAAAATAACAACCTCTTTTTCTTTATATATTTTTGTTTTTCAGAAACACAGAGATATAATATTAATATATGAATATTTTGTTGATATTATCTATTTCTACTATCTTAGATGGATCACCTCATATATAGCTGTTGATATACAAAACAAATGCATATTGCTTAATATCTTGAGACTTTGCTCACCTCTAGAATGCAGTGGCATTTCATTCCATGTAATAAAATGGCATTTAACTAAAGCCTTAGTAGAATTGTCTAAATGAATTCAAGTACATGAGAATAGAAAGATGTAATTGCTCGAAGATTTCCCTAGAACTTAGATATATGTAGAACAATGTAGTTTCTTTACCATACCTGGTATATAAAATGTCCTCCTTTTCTCCTGTTTCTTGTAAAAAAAAGACATAATCAAAAGTAGTTTAGACTATAAACTAGAAAAAATTGGAATAGTGCTTTATCTAATATTACCCGGTTTTCAGGAAACAGCTTTTATCTCACTATCCATGATTCAATAATTTTGTTAATCATTTTTTGGTTTTGTTTTTTAACACATCATACATATTAAATCATATTGTTAAATCTTATTAAATACATTTGAATCTATAGTTTTCTTTTAACTAAAAAGTTATTTTAAAGTTTTTTTTTTAATTTTACATACCAAATGCAGTTATCCTTCCCTACCCTCTTTCCATTCCCCAGCTTCCCCCCTACTCCTCTGCCCCATCCACTTTTCATAAAAAGTAATGCCTCCCATGGGGAGTCCACAGTGTTTGGCATATCAAGCTGAAGCAGGACCAAGCCCCTAGTGCTGTATCGAGCCTGATCAAAGTATCCCTCTATATAGAATGGGGTCTAAAAAGTCAGTTTATGCACTAGAAATAAATCCTGGTACCACTACAGTGGCCCCAAAAATGGCCCAATACACACAACAATTATCCACATTCAGAGGTACCAGTTCAGAGCCACACATGCTCCCCAGCTGTCAGTACAAAGTCAATGAACTCCCAGTAGCTCAGGGCAGCTGTGGGTTTCCATATCATGTTCTTGTCCTTCTTTGTTCATATAACGTTTCTTTCCTCTCTTAAATGGACTGGGAGCTGAACCCAGGGCTTACCTGTGAATCTCTGCATCTGCCTCCATCAGTTGCTGGATGAAGTTTCTATGATGATAATTAGAGTAGTGATCAATTTGATTACAGATATAAGCCAGTTCAGGCACACTCTCCACTTTTGCTTGGAATCTTAGCTGGAGTCATCCTTATGAGTTACTGAGAATTTCCCTAATACCAGTTTTCCTCCTAACCCCAAATAGCTCATTGAATCAAGATACCTTTTTATTTGCTCTGCCCATCTGTCTCTACCATACTCGATCATCCTTTCCCTAGTTTTCTCTTCCCATCTTCCCTTACTCCAGTCCCTATGCTTTTAATTTACTTAGAAGATCTTACCGATTTTTCCTTACCAAAGCGACTCCATAGATTTCTCCCTTAAGGTCTTCCTTGTTACCTAGGTTTTCTGGGGTTGTTGATTGTACTTGAGAGGAAAGGATTTTCCAAACCCTACATCTGACAGAGGGATTAACTCTATCTCTTGAAATTTTCAGTCAAAATGGATGGACTAGATAAAACTATGCTGAATGAAACAACTAATACCCAGAAAGACAAAGATAGTATGTATTTACTCATAAGTGGTTATTGAATCTATATTTAAAGATCAATATTCAAGTATATTCGGAGGGAATTTTAGTCTGGTTTTTGAGCTTCTGGCTATTGAATCTCAATTAATTGCTAAAAATTACACTCCATTGTGTATTCTATTGTCTACTCTCTAGAACATGACATTATGATTCTGTTATTAAAACCCATACTTGAGTCATAGGACATGGTAAAATAATGCTAATATTCAGTTGGAAGTTTCAAGTCTACAGATTAGTGTTCATTGTAGTGGGAGAAAATGTTCATGATTTTTCAACAGAAGATTCATCATCAGTATTAGTTACCAATGAACTTTAACAGCTTTAATAACAGCCAGTCTGGCAAATAGATGGCTACTGGTTCAATACTGTCATGAACATCATGGAAAAAACTGAACACTTTCTGATTAGACTTAGGCACTGTTCCACAAGAGTAACCCATCTCCAAAAGATTCATGGATTATATTAGAAGGGGGAACTGTCAGAACATGGTCTAAAGAATGGCCCACAGTGAATAATGCTTTGGAGATAAAACAGCTAAAATTTAAGAAGAATTTACAAGGGTGTGGGAAAAAGTTCTTCTTTATACAATGTTAGATAAAATGTAAAGAAATATAATTATTATGGACATTATACAGAAGCAATCCCACAACTGAGTACATAGCCAATGTAAATAAAATTGGTACAGGAAATAGAACCTCTCCTCTAATATTCACTGAAGTATTATCCATGTTATTCAAGTAATAAAAACAGTTTTGATGCCCATAAATTGATGAATGGGCCTTGAAAATGTAATGTATCTTAACATACTCTGCTTCCAAAGAGAAAACTAATCATGTGTTGTAGTGTTAATCCTAATTGACCTTAATAAAAATTAAACAAAAAAAAAACCTAGAGTCAGAATTATGGCTAAGTGCTCAAAGACCAGAGAAGTAAAAAAATCAGCCAGTCAAAAAAACGGCTGAGCTTCTGTCTCCACTTTGCCTTATCACTTCCTCTTCCTAATCATTCCTATTTCTTCTTGTCTTCTGTCTGTAGGACCTCCACATTTCTATGGCTATTACTAAATGACTCCACCTTCTGATCTTCAGGAAAGCTTTAATTATTACACCACAAACAAAATATTCCAACAATGTGATCAGTGACATCTTGCATAAAAATGAAGAACTAACTGTAATAACTGGGACAAATAAATCGACACTCTACTTTTCACGCTCAACCTTAGTCAGGAAGGAACCATAGTGACACATGCCAGAACAGCATCTAGGTGGGGAGAAGATGTATCAAACAGGATAAAATATAGGGACAAAGGTACAAATTTGGGTTAAAATGTAAATAATTACTAAATTAATAATGAGTAAAATCGCAATAATATTTGATAGTAGCTAGAATATTTTAATTTTGCACAGAAAGTAGATTTCAATTCTTCTCTTGGCAGAAGTGTAACATGTAAATTGACTAATGTAGTTATCAAAAACTAGAGAAATTTCATTGGGATTTTTATCTGAATCAATGACACACCAAATAAAGTACCAAGTTTACTTTATTTAATATTCTAAGTTTTCTTACAGAGTATTTGAGCTTTTAAAAGCATCACTGACAACACAGCATTGTTTTTATACTAAAAGATTAATTCAGTAAGAATATATATATAGAGAGAGACATATAGATTAGATAGATAGATAGATAGATAGATAGATAGATAGATAGATAGATAGATAGATGTAGGTATAGATATAGATTTTAATTTAAATAAACTAGGTTCAGATAAGAGGTTGTGGAAAAGGGTAGAAATAAAAAGACGGAACGAAAACTACCAGTTTGTCTGTGCTGGTCAGGGAAAGTTTATGCGATAACACATCATCTGAAAAAAGACTTCAATGTTTAGACCTGAGCCAAGGGATACCTGTAGGATAAATGTTGCAGACTAAAGTAACAGGATAAAATCCTTAAAAAGGGAGCACAGCTACAGACCAAGTAGAATCAGAAGAATGGTTCATGCATGAAATAGTGTAGAGAACAGGCCAAAAAAAGGGGGGGGGGATATAGGGATGACGTGGCTTTGACTTTCCTTTAAGGACAAATACAAAGTGAAGCCTTCATTTTGAACAGGATGTGCAACCAGAGTGACTGTAACTACTGAAAGAAAGAAATTAACACTATTATATATTTTATAATGCAAATTTGCTCACTAATTTATTACACTTTTATAACTTCACTCTGATTCAGAAGCATCCTCTATTATTAGGCACAGTAAAAATCAAAGCGATCTAAGTAGCAATGAGAAATAAGTAATTGTTTCGGTCAGATTGCATTGCATTTGAAGAAAGCAGAAGTATTACATATGTGACTGGATGATTTCCAATCATTCCCAAGTACTGATTTTCTTTTGAATAGAGTACCTTAGTGTTTAAAGTCATTATCAAAACTTGATTTATTTCTGAGCATGTGCACAAGAGACAGTTTATTAACTACTACAAACTTATGTAAAGAATTTCTACAGTTCAAACTTGTTCATAATAATTCTTAATGATTAAGTGACGTTTATCAAAAGTCGGATAGTATTGACCATAGCATTTAAAAATAATCATGACTTTTAATCTATGGATAACTGTCTTGACATTTTATTCAAACTGGAATGTAGTGGACCATTGCTTCTTATTGATTTTGTGACAATTGCACAAAATTGCTAGATGAGTCAGTATTCACTGTACAGAAGACTCTGTATATTATGCATAGCTATTTTGAATAATACAGCTCCACTTTTTTAAAATATAAAATGAATAATTTAATACCTTATCTTGATGAAGTTTCTTGAATACATAGAAATGTGTTTAGTACCAACCTTTTGAGTACTACTTTTCCTGCATGTAAGTGTACAGCACTTTTTCCTACCTGCCCTTCTCAATCCTCAGCAGAGCGTCTCATGCAATTCATGACTGAACTGTAGATAATTTAATTGTAATAAATCTCAGTTTTAGTGGTATATCTTCAATGTTTATGGTGGCATTTTTATTATATACTAAACATTACTTATGTGCATATCAAAGTCCTAGAATTTAAAGGACACTCCAACTTTGTATGGAAGAAAATAATGGTTATTTTTCATGATTCTTGCATATATACATAAGCCAAAAGTAAAGAATCAGTATTAAGAAATGTGAACACACCACTTTGTTTCCTCTATAAGAAGAAAAGTAGCAAAGCCAAACCATTTCCTCAGGGAGAAATTTGGAGAAGTATTTTCTAAATTGTGAAGTTGTCTGCAATAATAAGTATAAATGAGAAAATAAGCAGTAAAAATTAATGAATTTGGTAAAAATCTGCCATGCTACCCATTTTAGCATTGTAAATGTAATATGCTATAGAGCAGCATAAGCTGGGATAAAATGATCAGAAGCATGTGTCTTCTACAGCAAAAGTCATGTTTAGAATAGCACAAATTACTTCTTCATTTAATCATACATTGACAAAATCCATTATCATGTTGGATAGGCTCAAAAATTATTGATATTAATGCAAAATGCAAAAAAACTAGTTGTTTAAAGTTTGCTCCACAGAATTTTCTTAGAATAATAATGAGTAATAAGAAAAAGATTACAAAAACAGATATTATTTAAGTATAATATGGATTATATTTTATTTATTTGAATTAATAAAGTAAATTACAGAAAAATGACTGTTTAGTATTTCTGTTAATTATAGTATGGCCATGATATTGATGTTTTTCCATGAATACATACTGAACTACACCCAGTGCATGGCAGAAGGGAAAGCTGAAAAACATGTAAGATGTACATTTTTCATTTATAATTAATTATATATTTCATAATGAGTTTTTAGGAGGCATTTTATGTAACTTGAGACTATGGCACACACATATTTTTCCAATTCTAAGGTAGGAAGATCACAGTTACAAAAGTTGGCTAAAAACAGGAAAATCTTAAGAGAGACATCATGAATCACCCTAGGAAGGGGAAACAGAGATCTCTTGAGTAAATTGGGATTAAAAGGGGGATCAAATAAGGGGAGGTAGAAAGAGATCATGAGATAATGAGCTGGTTGAGTGGGAGGAACAACAGAAACGGAGAACAAAGAGCAGTCTTGATAAAGGGAGCTACTGTGGGCTTACAGAGAACCTGGTGTTAAGAACACATCAAAAAATGCACAGTATGTCTCAGTTCAACACTCCAAGCAATAGTGAAGGGGGCGCCTAAAAAAGACTTCCCTATAATCAAGTGAATGACCCCCCTTAATTGTCATTATAAAACCTTCATCCAGCAACTGTTAGAGGCAAAAGCAGAGATCCACAGCTAAGCACCAGGTTGAGTTCCTGGTCCAGCTGAAGAGAGAAAAGAGATTGTATAAGCAAAGGGATAAGGATCATAATGCGGAGATCACCAGAGACAGCTTACCTGAGCTATTGGGAGCAAACTGACTCAAAAAAAAAAAAAAAATTGCTAACTCTTCATAAATGGAACTAAACCTTCCAAATGCTGATGACAGTTTAATTGCATGGGCGGTTTGTGGAGCCTCATGCAGTAGGACCAGAATTTATTGCTGGTGCATGAACTGGCATCTCCAAGCCCATTCCTTAGAGAGGAACATCTTACTCAAACTTGATACTGGGGAATGGAACTCAGACCTATCTCAACAAGATATGCCCAGCTGAGCTGACTCACCCAGGTATTTCTTGCCCTTCCTGTGGAATGGATGCTCTCGGGTAGGGCGGTGGAGGCTAAGGGAGGACTGGAAGGAGTAGCATTGGTACGTTTGGGGAACATCTTTTTTTTTTTTTTTTAAAAAAAAAAAAAGATTAAAAATAACAAAGTCTTCCCAAGCCACATGACACAGTTCCTCTTAAAATAAATCATGCTTGAAAAATATTGTACAAGTTTCCTTATGTTACAATGCTTACAATTAATGTTTTGGGTGAGTCAATGAGAAAAGTGGTTATAGAAGTTGAGTCATGGTATAGAATGCTTTGTTACCAGAGAGAAACTGTGGAAAGGGAGCCACATCTGCTGCATGCCTTTCTCTTATTCTCTTCTATATTCTTTATTGTTAAGTAATGAAATATTCTATCCCATAATTTTTTTCTTAAACGTTGGTGAAACTGCAGAAACAATTTAAATATAAATCTAAAAATGTTATGCATAAAGAATTATTTACAATTATATTCCGAAAACAGGAATTTCCTTTGTGAGAGAATGATGCGTGCAGTGCTGTACAAAATATACAGAAATATAACCAGAAAAATGAGTTTATCAGCAAAATGCAAGTGAATAATATTGATGAAATGAAATGCTTATATTTTCAAGATTGTGGTGTATATTGCTAAGTAAATTTTGCTTCATTCATGTTTGTAAAATTTGGAATCCACAAAAGTTCTCCATTGCAAAAGTGGAAAATCAAGTTTCAAGGTATGACCATTATTATTAAAAGATTAGTCATCATAAAACAGCTACTCATTGTCCTATAATACATTCATGTTTAAGTATTATATTATATGATATATAAGTATATATTATAATATATTATTTAAACTCACCATTAAATATTAAGCAGGCTTTCCTTCTCCTACGTTATTTTAATTCAAATTGGAAATAAAATTTAAGATTGAAATACAGTTTGTGAAATTGTGTCAGACCTTCATTGGATAAAGGAACAAGTTATCTTTTCATAAAATTAACATAAAGATACATTACAGTAGTGAGAAAATTTAGCAACCCATAACTTTAGTGGGGAATGGTACTTATTTATCATAAATAAATCTTATACTTTATTGGGACACTTCCTAATCAGAGAAAATAAATTGATATCTTTCGACCTGAGATCAGAAAATTTGTTAAATAAAGCCTCTCCCAACTTTGATATGAGGGCGTATGCCTAGTTACATAACAAGTTATGCTAATAAAGATCTAAAATGAAGACTAAAAAATTACATTGAATAGAAAATATCTTTTGGGGGAGAAAGACAGATGTAGGTAAATCTCCCTGATTTCAATGTTAGCCTGGTCTACAGAATGTGTCCCAGGACAGACAACCTTAAGCAGTGAAGAAAACCATAGAAATTAAAGGCTCATGAAAATGTATTTGAAGAAGTGGGCCATTTTCTACTCATGGCAAATAGCAGATCTTGGCAGCTTCAGCCATAAAAGACATAAGAAAGGGGTCGTGGAATTTTCCTTGACAAAGGAAAGCCTTGAGACCAGGCATGTTTCAGGAGATTTTCTGCAGAAAGATTGACATTATGTGAAGTTGTGAAGGTGCAATCTGCAGTACATTGAAGACTCAAAGGTGTTGGAGATTTCAGAGCCATGAGATACCTGGGATAGCTACTAACAATGAGTGTAACAAGCATGACAGAGAGTGGGGGGTGGGGAGGTACAGTCAACAAAGGTGAAAACATCTGGAGATGAGAAGAGCATTTTGACATCAGACATAGAGATGGAGAGTGTGTAGTTTGCCCAACTGAATTTTTTTGACCCATTGTTTTCTAACTATGTTTCTTTTTATCTATTTTGAAATAGTTACATATTTTCTAAATTATAGAATGTGGGAAGTATGTGATCTGCTTTTTATTTTGACTTAGCATGGTTTATAATTAAAAGATTACCATGAGTCTCCGAAGAGAATTTAGACTTTGTAATTTTGAACACGGTTGAGACTGATAACCTATGAGACTTTTAACATCGAACTGAGTGAGTTTCTGCATTATTATAAGGATACAAGCCAATGGGGGCCAGAAAACAGAATGTGATAATTTGAATGAAACCACCGTTAGACTTATGGGAAGTGGCACTATTATAAGGCACGACCTATTGGAGTAAGTGTGACTTTGTTGGATATTGCGTATTTCTAGGGATGGAATTTGAGTTTTCAGACGATTATGCCAGATGCAATAGCTCTTTCTTTTTGCTGTCTGCTGATCTGGATGTATGACTCTGAGATACCTCTCAAGTACCGTGTTTGTTTATGTGGCACCATACTGCCCTCCATGGGGATAATCTACTAAATCTCTTGACTGTAATCAAGATCCAAAGGAATATTTTCTTCTGTAATAGTTTACATGTTTATGGTGTCTCTTCACAGCATGTAAACTCTAAGTTCTCTTCACAGCATTGGAACTCTAAGACAATATTTTAAAAAATTCTTTAGTGAAGAACTCAATGATTAAAATGATAATGAGTATATTTCTTTCATCTGGACTCTCCCTCTGCCTCTCCATCTCTACACCTCTCAATCTCTGTCTCTCTTTCATTCTCTCTCTCTCTCACACACACACAGACACAAACACACACACACACACACACACACACACACACACAAGAAAGCTTCCCTTTCTTGAAAGATACAACAATTATGGAATGTTACATGAAGTGCTGGAATAAGCTTTGCTATATCACTGGTCTATATTTCATCAGAAAGTAAATACCTTGAATATTTTTCACTCTTTTAGTAGTTTTGCTCCATACATCATATATATTTCCTACCTACCTACATATCTACCAATGTATCTACCTACCTAACTACCTACCTACCTACCTATCTACCTACCTACCTACCTACATTATCTATCTATCTATCTATCTATCTATCTATCTATCTATCTATCTATCTATCCTCTGTGTGTGTGTTTATCGTCTGTGCGTATTTGTGTGTTTAAAGGGCAGATTGCCATTGTCTTGCTTCTTTGTTAAAATAAGAATGTCCATATACAAATATCCTTAATTTTAATATGTATAATAATTAAAGAAAATATGTCTCTTCATTTAACACATTCTTATGCCTTTTTATTAAAAGATAATTATTTCAAAGGATTTCCCATCATAAAAATACATGGGTTTGTGTGTGGTGAATCTATTTTCCTCGTTTACACTACATTTAGGTCAAGAGGATAGTTTGTCAAATCTATAAATAATGAATGCCCTTTGAATAATCAGACTTTGAAATAAAATTGCATTGGCTTAGACTTTGGCTTTATAATTTATTAGAAACTTATTTCAGAGAAATTAAACATAGAGTAGAATAAAATTTTCTTATTATAAAATGGCTTAGAAAGTTGTTGAAGGTACTTTTTGAGGAGACAGAACTAGAACTCACTTGTAAAATGCAGCTAAAGTTAGTGTAACAGTTCATAAACAATAACTGAAAATATTTGCTATGATCATGACACAGGTGTTAACATTAAGCACTCTCAGCTTTTATGGCCTCTGCATATGTTTAATGAAACACTGCCATGGGTGGATTTTCCAATAGTAGCTCCCAGTGTCCTGAGCTCTGAGATCTCCAAAGAATACCTACAAGGGATTGATGAAGAGGAAGAATCTCTTTATATCTGGAACTGTAACTTGAGTTTTATGAGTTTCAAATGTTGTGCCTTCAAGAAAGATTTTATTGGAAAATGGAATTCCATAGCTACAATACTTTTTGAAACTTACTGCTTCTCTAAGATATCATCTTTATAGGTCCATATAAATCATAAGCAGAACATCTAAAAATAAAACAATAATGTAGAAAAAATGCTGTACTTGTTGCAAAAGGGCTGTGCAAAAGAACAGGTGAATGATACCACACATTGTATGGCTCCAGGAAAGCAATTCATACTCAACACTCCACTGAGTATGCTTCAGTACTGTCATTTTTATATAGAGAAAACAACATTGTCATATTATAGTGGCATTCAGCATATCGAACATCGCATGCTTAGAGAACTAAAGATACATATCTCCTTTTCATTCTAAAAACCTCTCATTATTTATTTCTCAAGTGGAAGGAGAATGCTGACAGCTAATATAGGGATTTATGGACTGTGAACAAACATGAAAGCATAAAAGCACAATTGAATTAGGAACCCAGCTATGCTTTGCTCATTATCTCAGTCAGAGAATAAAGCGTTTTAAGATGACTATGTACAGAAAATGTTAAGTGTTTTTCAAAAATCAATTTTAAATATTTCAACATAAGCATTTTCTAAAGTGTATATGTGAAACACTAGATACTTTTGGAAAATGTGTTGCCATTTTCCCAAATATTTGCAAGGACATAGGCATTCATTCATTTTAGTTATAAGTGTCTGGACAGAAGCAGTCTATTTATTTTATTCCACCAATTTTGGATTTTTTTCTTTTACTTTTATGTTAAATAGAGTAATAAATAAACATTTTGAAAATTATTTTACTATCTTTATAAATTGTATATGATAAAATGTGAGTTTTATGATAAGCATATAAAATGTACATAGTTCTTAATATTTATAATTGATTTTAGGGATCTATAGTTCTTTAAAGGAGGTAAGATACATAAAAGCAGACAAAAGAATAAAAACAATTTATTTCACCTTAGCTTTCTCTAGAAAAGATAAAATGTGTTAATTTCAGATTTATGATGGTACTGAAAAGTTAACATAAAATAGCTCATAAATTCTAAAATAGACAGTACTAGTAATTACATGTTCTAATTAAATAATAACATTTATAAAAGCAATATAATTAACACGTTCAGGTCTTTTGTGACTCTTTGTAGACTAATTTTGTGTGTAAACCACTATGAAAATTGTATTGGCTAAAAAGACATCTATGATAACCAAAATAGACCAAAGAAAAACTAATTATACACAGCACTTAATTACTTTAATAAAGTATGTATTTTTTTCTTTGAAAGGTTCAATGGAAATTCTGAAAACTCTTTAATGAATGAAGGTAGTTCAAATGTTGTTTTCTGCTTTCTCCAGGATCTAGGACTAACAGAAAGACAGACGATATAAATATATATATATATAGAATATTGTCGTTGCTATTGCCAATGCAGTAAGTGTCACTGATCTTGAGATAATTAGATCCCACATTATCAGTTAACTATTTTAATGGAACTCTTAAAATGATTTAAAAGTATGTAAAGAAAAACGTGGATTGTGACTGATTGCATATTGCAACAGCTGATGTGAAAATTATTGGAAAAGTCCAGGTTTTCTAGTTTGGGCATTTTGGGGAGTTGTCATTGGATGAACAACCATAATGCCGCACAAATCAACAAGATATTCACGAGAGGCATTGAATTAAAAGCTGATGTAAAAGACATTCAAATTATTTTAACCTGCTCACACTATATATCTTTAATCTCTGCAAAAATTATATGATCCTCAGAAAGTTATATTGTATTTTATAATTATACTGTATATTTTATATCTTATAATTATACTTTTATAATTACATTTTCTTAAGCTAGTTATACTTCTGCTACACAAAGACTGGATGGTACATATGTATAAATCTCAAACATAAAAACTAATGTTTAGAATTTTCTCTCCTATTATCCTTACATCTTCTGTATTTCTCCAGAAATATTCACAAGCATAGTTTAACAAAAATATCTGTTAAACATAACTAAGCCTTTACTGTCTAGACTTCTCAATTTCCTTTTTTCTGTGTTCTACTACCCATTTCTCAGAGGTTAATAAGTTGAAATTAAATTATTACAACGAACCCTAATATTATAAGCTAGAATTGATATTTGCCTGCTAGTCTGTTATTCTTAAATTCAAGCTCTAATCTCTAAAAAACTAGGAGAGGTTCCTAAAAAAAATATTTTATATTTTTTTCTCACCTCATTCCTCCCTTCTTCTTTATATTCCTTGTGATATATGGAAAAATAAATTTATTTCAGGAAACATAATAGCTATAAGTGTATGAAAACATGAAATGAACTCAATAGGTAAAATGTATGTATTTGGTGATCAGCATGAATATAATATAAAAGCACATTTTATGTCAGCCATATAAATTAATTATATTGGCAGGGCCTGGTGTGGAAGGTCATTAAAAGACCAAGACAACAAAACTACAAGTTCAAGACCTAATTGGGCAACTTAAGTCTGGCCTGTCTCTGAAGTAGTCCTGGGAATCAACTTGGTGATAGAGCAGTTACCTAGAAGGTATGAAAGCTCTGTATTTAATCCCAAGTGCAAAATGGTAATTATACTATATGGCTCCTGATTAGAGTCCTTGGACCCTAATAGTAAACAAAGTCTGACAGTGGGTGCAGACCAGGATTGTGGAGCCAGAAGTTTCCTCACACCTAAGTAGATCAGCCTTGAGGATAAAAAAAATTCCAAATCCATGTGATTGAGATGTAGGAATATGTGTAAAGACTTGTATCTTTTAGTAACACTACTCAAAGGGATTAGTCATACTCCAAGTCATATTTACATTCACATTAAATCTAGTTCTGTATAGTCATTTACTAAAGAGTAAATTTTCATTTCAGAAACTGGACTGTTTATCATTGTTGTTAGTGCCCTGTTCTTTTGTTAAACATCAACCATCCCTAACAAAAGAAACTTCAATATCCTTGGGTAAATCAATTGATGAAATACTTAAAAGATTTGACTCTGAGAGAGTTCTACATAGAAGTAGAACATCTGAATCCAGGTGAAAGAAAGCACAGCCTAGCTGCAGAGTGGAACTAGAGTTGCTTTGCTGCTGTGCTCACAGTGAAGGCCTGGAGTCATACAGGCTTCCTGCTCCTGTTCTGACTACCACTTACTATGTAGTTTTCCCGAAAGCCAGAAGCTTTCCAGAACACATTACCTTCATTTGTAAAGAGGGAGATTGTACTACTCCGTATTTCACAAGTTAAAGTTAAAGATAGCAAATGCACTAAACATAGTATATACACTGATATCACACACAGTACATATAACCTTGTAAAGATAATTAGTATATATGAGTATCATGGGACCACTAGGAAAAGCAGAAAGACTAAAACGTTGTGAGATAAACAGAAATCCAAACTAAAGTCTTAGCCAGTGCATCTAAATGGGGCTTCATAAAGAGTTGTCTGTGAATCACTGAGTAATAACTCTTAATGTCTCTGTGACTCCTTTGCAGAATGAGTGGGTGTTCCAGTGGGTGGGTAATGTTCTGTGTCCTTTCATTTCAAATGTTCAGTGCTTTTCACAACTGGGACTGTACTAGCCCAGCTACCAAAACCTGGAAACATGTTTTCTGCACACTGACTAATAGTACCTAAATGTATCTTTCCTCCAAAGCTATTTTAATCTTATATAATATTATATAAGATATAGAATAAGTATGTGCTAGAGAAATGAGGTTAGCAAATGTTGCATCTGCAAGTAGAAAGAAATCAAGTTTAATATGATTAAAATTTGAATTCTCATAGTCGAAAGCTCCATCAAATAGAAAGGAAAAATTATTCCTAAAGGTGTTTTTAGTTCTTGGTTCAGTAGAGGAATAACTCCTTGTTTAGTCTAATTGGCAGGGCCCATTTTTATTAAAGCAAATGAGAACTAGTAGAACAAATAAATAAATTAAAAAGATCAGCACAAATAGCAGCATCATTAACAACAACAACAACCCTTTCTGGAATCTCTATTGTCTCACCATAACAGCACACCCTCGTTAAGTAGTAATAGTAATGAAAGGAAATTTCTTTCTCTTGTATCCCCAATTTTATTCTTGTAAGGTCAGTTACACTGTTCAATGAGTGGAATACCAGCAGATGTGAATAATCTCAGAGCTGCACTCCTACAAAAACTTAAGCAATTCTACAGCTGTGACTATGAATTACTGTGGAAATTATTTCAACAACAATATTAATGGTAGTCAGAAGCCTACTTTAGATTTTAGAAGAGGATGAGAAATATAACCCTTTCACATTGTCCAAAGCTGCTTAATTAAAAAAAAAAAAAAAAAAAAAAACATATTTACCTGCGTTACACCATATGCTGCTAGTAGTAGTTATTAGCAGACATTTACTGGCCTGGATCGGCTCTCAGAGACTTAGTGTTAATTAGGAATGCCCAGCCAATAATTCAGGCTTATTACTAACCAACTCTTAGTTAACCCATGTTTGCTTATTTACAAAGGTACCGCCATGTGGAGGTACCTTTATTATCATGACACATTCATCCATCCGCTATCTCTGTGTCTGGCTGATGACGTCTCTGACTCCGCCCTTTCTCACGCCTTCATTCTCAATTCGGGTTTCCAACCTAACTGTATCTTATTCAGCTGTTGGTCAGTTAGCTTGTTTATTTAACTAGTCCCAGTGAAGTATATTCACACAGTGGAAAGTAATATTCCACAGTAAATAGTGTTTTTAGAACTTGCAACTATATGCAAACATTTCCTACCTTTCTCTTGCGATATAAAAATATTCAGAAAGAGGAAAAGGATTCATAGATTATGTATACTAACTGCTTCTTCTTCCATTCTACTTTTCTTCTAGTCATTTTTTATATATAGAATAAAAATTTGTCCCTTCCTTAAGTCTTCATGAGGGTAAAACAAAGATTTTCAGTATCTTCCAAAAACTAACACTTAGAAATTTAGGTAGCATACAGTTTACTTTCATTAAATTAACAAGCATTTCTAAAATGACTCACAATGAAATATTTTTCAGAAGTTGTATCACATGGAAATTTAGTTTTACGTTTATATACTTTCTAAGATTTAATGTTAGTTTGTATTTTTAGTTTTATCCAATTTTTAGAACTGTTATACTCTTTGAAATAAATTAATATAATAACATTAAATCAGATACTGATATTTTAGCTTCCTTAAAGAGAAATTTGGCATCGATGGAACCACAAAACTTTTGACATATACTCTTCCCTAACTACAAAATAAGTTAGAACATTTTTTTTGTAATTATGCAGGTAGCTGACAAATGACTAATTGAGTTAAAGTCCACTCTACAAAAAGGGTCCATACCCAATAAGGCTTTGATTACTAAGACCAGGCCTAGATATCCCAGAGACCTGAGTTAAAAACAAACACTATTGGTCTAAATAAATAAATAATTATTAAAATTACTCCTAATGATATTTTATTAAATTCATAAACTAGACCCTTATTTGTTGTAGAGAGTTCGCTGGTCCCAGACAGCCGGAGATCTGGACCCACAGACCCGCCGCCAGAGACCGCTTAGCCACCCAGCCGCCCAGACCCCCAAAAATAACTCAGAGGCTTATATTAAGTTCATGCTGTTTGGCCTATGGCTCAGGCACATTGCTAGCTAGCACTCATATCTTAAATCAACCCATTTCTATTAATCCAGGGCCACGTGGCGGCCCGCAGCTCACCCGTGCTTACATGTTGCTCTCTCGGTGGCTTCCGCGCGGTCTGCCTCTAACTCCACCCTGCTTCTCTTACCTGAACTGACTCTCCTCCCACCTTTTTTATGGCGCCTGCCATGACCCAAACCAGCTCCTTTATTTAAAGATACAGTACGCACAAATGTATTCCCACATTTCCCCCTTTTTCTCTAATCAAAAAGGAAGGTTTCAATTTTAACATAGCAAAATTACATATAACAAAATAGCCATAATACAACAGATGGCGCATCCAACGTGGGCCGATTATCCACTTAGAGCCTGACAAAGATTAAAAAGAGTTCTAGATCGCAGAAACTGATCAAAGGCAGCTTCCAAATTGTGTATGTAAATCGGGTCTTTGTACAAACAAAGCATGGTCCGGGTCACACTCAAAATGGCGCCAGCGGCGGGCTGTGTGAGCTACAATCAGGCGGGTTCCTAAAAATTAACAAAAGACTCAGTAACGTGATTGATCTTAGATTTCTACTTATTTTGAACAAAAGAGAAACAGATTTTCTTCGTGGCAGCATTTCCTTAGGTGTGCTTTGTTTACGGTCCGTTTAAGAAAACTTAGTGATTCAGCCTAATTTGCAAAAAATGTGCTTCTTTTTAGAAAATGTATTTTAAAAGCTCTTAAGATTAAAAGATGAATAAAGATTCACAATAAAACAGATTCAGATAAAAAGAAAACCTGTAAACGGGTTAAATGTTTATAAAAGGTACATAGGCTTCAAAGAAAAAAGAAAGAGGTTAGAAAAAGTTTTTAAAGTGAGAAATAGAGTAATAAAATTATAATAAGCCACGTAAAGATGGAAAATAGACACAAAATCTGGATTTTGGTTGTTATTGTGTTTTCTTTTAATTTTTTAACTGTTAATGAGCTAACTGCAAAAAGACAATGGATTGCAAAGGCTACTAAGTTAAACAAGAATGTATATTTTAAAGGTATTTTGATTTTGAAATTTGTGTCTAAGGATTTATTGCTTTGGAAGAGTTCTGTTTCTGTTTCCACAGATGAGAACCTGTGGATTGCTTCCAGGCAAATATGGTTTCATCAACCAAGACCCCCTGAAAAAACCTCTGATGAAAAGAGGTGGCCTTATCAGCTTCAGAGCTGCAGACTGATTCATCTTCAACAACTGTGAGATTTTCAACGCCCCTTAATCAGCAGGAAGTAGTAATAGATAACTTCGCCCAAATTCCCCAAATATTGTTTCTAAATGTTTGTTTTCATTATAAATGGTTAATGGTCATAGTCAATCTCTTTCTAAGAAAAAACGGGGGATATGGTATGTAAATGCTTTTTTAAAAAATTAGATTATTAAATTTACAGGTAATCAGCTGTTAATCTCAAACTGCTTTACATTGGTATAGATTTTGGTTTATTGATACAAATTTAAAGTCAATTTTATTATGCTGTATATGTTTTTCTATTCTTGTTTAAGGTATGATGTTCATGTAACTGTTTTAAAATTGTAGTGTATAATTAAGAAATAAAGGTTAATAGTCACTTTTGATAATCAAACTTATAGTTAAGTTAGTTAAGATTTTTAAGTATACAAAGATATATTTCAATTAAATAGATAATCTTCAAATACTTCTAAGACCTACAGAATATGGCATTTAAAATATTTTAAGAGCTTAGACTTTTCTGGACAGTGAGACAGGTCTATACCTGGCAGCACTAATTTACTTCAACAGGAAGATGGGCATTGAAGAAACTCCATATAAAATCTCATCTATTTGTGGTGATGGTGAGCCACTGGAGAACAAACTGTTTTTATATTGACTGCTTGACAGTATGCTGTTTAAACTGGACATGCAGGTTCCATAAGAAGATGACCTCTGAACTTTGGCAGAACAAGCCTAAATGGTCATTCAGGTTCCTGCTTTACAGAGAAAACTGTCAGACATTCTTCAGGACTCAAGGAGAAGCAACAGATGAACTGTGCCAGAATGGACAGAGCGGATTTCCTGCTTCACTGAAATGAAAAGAGACTCAAGGCCTATAGGCTAAAGATGAATGCCCCAACTTTATAAAGGAACTTTGGGTGACTGTCCAGGCAGATAGGTGTCATCTCTGTCCTTTCTAGATTTTAGAAGTCGTTTGCACTTCTGGTTTACTTGGGTAAATATTATATCCTTCTGTGGTCTTTGATGTAGTTGAAGATTAGATAGTTATATGTACAGTTTTTCTTAGTCATTTAAAAAATATATTAGATATAAAACTTTAGATTCATAAAAATAAAGTAGATAGAATGTTTTCTTTAATTTTGCTAAGTGCAAGTAGACTAGATATCGTAACTGTAATTCTTGCTTGATGGCTATTTTGTTATATGTAATTTTGCTATGTTAAAATTGAAACCTTCCTTTTTGATTAGAGAAAAAGGGGGAAATGTGGGAATACATTTGTGCGTACTGTATCTTTAAATAAAGGAGCTGGTTTGGGTCATGGCAGGCGCCATAAAAAAGGTGGGAGGAGAGTCAGTTCAGGTAAGAGAAGCAGGGTGGAGTTAGAGGCAGACCGCGAGAGAGCAACATGTAAGCACGGGTGAGCTGCGGGCCGCCATGTGGCCCTGGATTAATAGAAATGGGTTGATTTAAGATATGAGTGCTAGCTAGCAATGTGCCTGAGCCATAGGCCAAACAGCATGAACTTAATATAAGCCTCTGAGTTATTTTTGGCGACCCAGGCGGGCGGCGGGCGGATGAGCAGTTTTGGCGGCAGCTGTGGGTCTCAGATCTCTGGCTGTCTGGGACCAGCGAACACACTACAACACTTATTCAGTCATCATCAGAGAAGATTCCTCAAGCAACAGACAGAAAAAGATGAAGAGATTCCCGGAAAGACAGTATGCAGATCGTACCTTTAAAGGGAAGGTCTCCATCAAACCTCTTAACTTAGAGCTCAGAGAGCACATCCCCCACTATTAGCCTTGCAGAAGAGGAGGTAGAAATACTCTAAGAGCCAGTGGAGATATAGGGCACCAGGAGAATAAGGCCCTATGAATTAATTGAGAAAGGCTCATGTGACTTCATAGAGTCTGAAACAGCATGGAAACAGACTACAGGGGTCTAGGCCATGTCCTCTGTGCATATGATATACATTTTAGCTTATTCTTTTTATGGGATTTCTGAGTGGGAGAGCAAGTGGATCTCTAACTTTTGATCCTGTTTTCGGGTTCTTTTCTTCCTTTGGAGTTGCTCTGTTCAACAGCAATATGATAGGTTTTGCTTTAACTCATTACAGTTAATTTTGTCATGCTTGGTTGTTATTACTTAGAAGCCATTTCTAAAGAGAGGCAGAATGGGAGTGGATCTGGAGGAGAGTGAGGATGGGGATGGACTGGGAGAAATAAAAGGAGAAGCTATAATCAGGATATACTGTATGAGAGTCTATTTTTAAAAAAATAAAAATGCTTTGATTTATTGCTGTGGTGATACATTTTATATTTAATAAAATCAACCTGGAATAACAGAGACCAGATCAACAGGAGCCTGAGAAGGTGGTAACTCACACATTTAATCCCAGCAGGGGAAAGACATAGTGGTGACCTATGCCTTTAATCCCGTATATCCAGAGACAGAGATCTGTGTTTCTATGTATTCAAGGCCTAACAACCAAACAGTAGTTGTTCATATCTTTAATCCTAACTCTAAGATTATGATGCAGAGTTGAATCTAGAAGTGAAACAACTGGGCAAAGAAGTTATTTAAGCAGGATTAGAAAGACAGAGAGGTATTTTGTAGAAGTGATGAATCACGTTGAGGATTCTTAAAGATATATTTTTTAAAAAATTTAAAAGGATATCTTTTAATTTTATGTATTTTTATTTATTAAAGTCTTTTTCCCATGTATCCCCTGCTTTCTCTTCCTCCACTCGTCCCAATTCCTTCCAGCCTTCAGCCTCCCCCGCCAGCTTCATCCCCCATCCTAACTCCACAAAGGGCAAAAAGAACCAAGGTGGGTCAGCTGAGTATGCACATCTACTCCAGGCATGTTCAATATACTCATTCCAAAATCAAGACTGGGTTGGATGTTCCTCTTCAAGGAATGAGCTCCAAGGCACTAGCCCGTGCACAGGGAAACAGTCTAATCCCATCCCTCAAGGCTCCACATACTGCCCAGGCTAATAGATAGTTACCTACCCATGGGGGTGGGGGATAGTTCTTTACCAATGGTTTCACAATGGCTATTATTGATAGCTTTGACCCTGAAAAGTTGACTGGGTGAAAATTGATTGTGGTCTGCTTCTTCTCTCTGATATCCCAGCTTTCCTTCAATATCTGGTTCTGAGTTTTCACTAATACCAACTAGAATCCGTGTTTTACATGGCTTTCTTTCTCATGTAGAACTACAAAACTTTATGAGTGTTCCTACATAGAACACATTCTAAAATAGAACCTATTCTTAAAAACACAAATTAAATATTTCAAATGTACATACACTAAACTGTTGTGGGAACTCATTCTGCTCAGTCAATGGTTTGGGGTGACAAGCCTGGGGATGGTCTTGTCTGCATTTATGACCAAAGACGGACTGTAAAGTGGGTCAAGCTCTATCTTTTGGTACGGAAGGTTTCCTGGTTCAAAACTTTTCCATCTTTCCCTGGCAGATGAAGAGGTAGCAGAGCTACTTTATTCTATGTTAGTGAGTATACTCTTTCCATTTTATACCTTAATAGACTCATGAACAGACCCTCATGTGCTCTCATTTCATAAAACCATGCCCCCTTTCATCCAAACTACCTTTCCTTCCTGATACTGTTAACTATTTTTAAAAATTCTATTATAAATGTTTACAGCCTTTACACATTCTCTATTCATATGATAAAATATACACAATTTAGGATTTACTTTTAATCATGTTTTGCAGAAGAAATGGCAAGAGGTCAAGAGAGAGCTGGTTATATTCAATTTGCAATCAGAAACTTGGGGGACAAATGTGAAAGTCACAACTAACTTCCACCTGTTTTTTGTTTGTTTGGTTTTCTCTTATTTTTAGCTGAGTTCTTCAGTCTATACAATGGTCCTGTACACATTCAGGGACCACCTTCTATTCTCATTTCAGCCTCTGAAGAGATTCCTTAAGACACAACCAGATGTAGTCAGAAGTTTCTCTGTCATTCTCAGCCAGTCCCACAGCCATTCAGGCCCAAATAAAGACACAGAGGCTTTTATTAATTACAAGCTGATTGGCCTATGGTTCAGGCATATTATTGGCTAACTATTAAACTAACCCATAATTCTTGTTTAGACATGTGGCTTGGTACCTTTTCTCAGAGTAGAATTCTCATCTTCTTTCTTCTGTGTCGGCTGGCTTCTGTTTCTCCTTTTCATCTTCCCAGAGTTTTCTTAGTCTGGTAGCCCTGCCCATGCTTCCTGTCTACCTTCTGGCTAATCAACATTCATTAAACCAGTAAGAGGAACAAATATTTAAAATATATAAGATCATATCCCACCAAACCAGAAGTCATGTTCATATGATAATTAATTAACACAAACATATAAACCTAAAAATGAAATATTTTATGATGTAAAACCTATGGTACTATATTAAAAGATCCAAAAATTACTGTATTTATACATTATAACTATAATTCTGCTATTGTTATGAATCATAATGAAAATGTTTCTTGGTAGTGGAGGTTTGTCAAATGGGTCACAACTTCCAATATGAAAAATTCTGCTTTATAATAACATGTTGTTGATAACCAATAAAAACATTGTTATCCTGACATAACTTTCTTATCTTACCTCTTGCTTCTATAAAAGTATGTTAGATCACATAATTTATCAATAGAAATTTACTTTTAATTTTATAGGAAAAGTCAAAGATCAAGTCTAGCATGTTCACTGTGTGGTCCATCTGAGGCCTCTTCCTTTCTACATGGTGACTCTTTGGTGCATTTTAATATAATGGAAGAAGAATATACTGAATTAATCCCCTGACTTTTTAAAAATCAAAATAAAGAGTAGTATGAAACAATAAAATATTTTAGTCACCACTAGCCCTTTATATGTGCATTCATCTCATCCCCAATGATGCAACATTGATTATGTTCAGAAATCCTAAGTAATATCATTCTAAGCAATTGAAACTTCAGCTCATGAGTACTGTAATCAAACGTATGTAAACTATAGTACTTCCTTCACAGAAGAAACCTGAACTTTACACAGGTTAAGAAAATCTCCCAGAGTCAATAGTCAATTAGCAGAAGGTTGTACGTATTACATCACTCCTTTGAATGTGAATATATGTTAGAGATGTATTTTTGTCACCAAAAGCAACATATATTACTATCAGACATATTTTAATGAAAAAATATTTTGAAGAAAAAAATAGTTCTAAAATTTGGACAGGTTCACATATTTTTCAAAGTTATAGCTGCCATTTTACACACAGGAATGAGAATAAAAATTTCGTGACATACTAACCAATGTTTGAAACTATAAATTTTAAAACATCACAAAAGAAGAAACAAGTATTTTGTGCCATGATTATTTTAAATTAAACTGGCCTATTTACTTTCCAATTCAATACATTTTAATTGCATTGTGATTTTAAATGTTTTATAGAAAGACACCTTTGCCTCTCAGTGTGCTTAACAGCAAATCTGAGAAAATAAAAATGATATACTAAAAGCCAGAGTGGGGTGTAGGCTATGAAGATGTTTGGATGTGGTTTAATCTACCTAGACTTTAATTTAAATATATTGTTTGCCACCAAATTTCTATGTAAGGAACATATATAGTTAATGTTCTATGTAGACATAGTTTAGTTGGCTGTCACTATGATCAGGGGATTGAAGGAAAAGGCCGAGTATTTTATCAGCATTTTTGTTACAGGGATAGGATAGGGTTTTGACTCAGACATCTTGGGATAAATGGCGGTGGCATTCTGTCATTTGATAGATTAGGGGAAAGTTAAAGGATGCTACTTCAAGACTGATAACTCTCATGGCCAATTAGGTAAGACAACTAGTGAAGGCATGTTTAGAAGTTAGAGCAAAGGCAACTATAATGTAAACTATGTCTGAAGATGTGAGAGAAGTTAGACATGTAGACAACAATTACTGCATGACACAGTCCAGAATCCCAGATTACTTAAACATCATTTTCAGAAAGTGAGGCCAAGATTCTCCTTTTAATTGCTAAAGGTTAAGACTTGAGTGTGGAGCAGTATAGGAATAATTCAAGGATTCCATCCCCTCCACCTTTTTTTTTTTTTTTAAACCATTTCAACTGTTGTTGCTTATTTCTATCATGGTGGTAATCCAATTTCTCATAGAAATCTTAGGCTAAGGTTAAGAGGATCATGAGACCAGGGACAGAACAAATCCAAATTCAGAAGACTGATTCCAGGTTTAGGGAGACATGAAACATTCATTTCAGTCTCCATCTGGTACTTGTATAGATCTCCTGGGAGGGATATTGCTTTCCCAGAGTTCCTTGTCAAAAGAACTGAGAATTATCAAATCTCCCAGCAAAACTGATAAAAGAAAAGTAAAGAAAGTTCTGCTTCATACCCTCAGAGAGTTGCCAGCACTGATTCCTGCAGAATGTCTACAGAGTCAAGCTTCATTCTAGAATCTTTTTGAAGGGAAAACATTCATATTTTAGGCAGTAAAAATTTAGTCTGCAGACATGATCCATACTGAGCATCAGTGAAGAAAAGGACTTTTAGGATTGAACTGTGACTAGTCTATGACATTTTGTCCTGAAAGCAAAACAAAAGTGAATAAATTTTCCATACTCATAATATATACATATGTATGTATCTATATTTATAATTTACAAATAAACATTAATTTTTATATTCTGAAGAACGTATCTAATACCTCACATATATTAGGCAAGTGACCTAGTACTAAGTTATAAAATGTTAAACTATATTTATTTAGAGCAATCATATTTATATGTTTCCAACATATAATAATATTTTCCTATTTAGAATATAATTAAATGATCCTGAGTATATTGGTAACCTTGATTTCAACTTATTTGATAATTTATTTCTAAAAAGAACAATAATATTTAGGAATTTACTTTTATTTTCCTATTTCCTCTATAGGTAATCCAAATTATCTAAAACAAGAAGACTACTCCTAATCTTTCATTTTATTTAAAGTACATCAGCTCATTTTCTGCGGTAGGAACTATTTTCTACTGACGGAAGAGACATAAAAATAAAATCTGACTTCTTCTTGCAGCAGTGACCAACAAATGTACTACTGTAACCAAAGTACAACTTGGGTAACCAATGAGTTTATTGGACATATATACAAACAAGGCTTAAGAGTTGATAGCAAAATTCAAAGTAAGCCTCTGACCATTAATATAGTTGTTGAAATAATTTCCACTATAATTTATAGTCACAGATGTATAATTTTATAAGTACATATAAAAACGCTACTCTGAGACCTCTCAGATCTGCTGGTATTCCACTCAAAGAACAGTTTAAATAACCTTACAAAAATAAAGTTTGGGCTATAGGAGAAAGCCGAACCACACAAAGACTCAGCAAAAAGAATTGCAGACCAATTTCCTTCAATAATGTTGATGCAAAAATAGTCAATAAAATACACCCAAATTTAGTCCAAGTGCACATTAAAAAATCATCCACCATAATCATGTAGGCTTCTTTCCAGAGATTCAGATAGTTCAATATAAGAAATCTGTCAATGTAATCTACTTTATAAACAAGCTTCAAAAAAAAAAAAAAAAAGGATCATCTCACTAGGTGCTGCATGGGTCTGCACCAGATTTTTTGCATGTATGCTATACTGTTAGTTTGGTTTTATAGCTGCTTTTTAATTATTATTAAAAATTGATTCTTATAAAGTACATCCTGATCATAGTTTCCCATCCCTTCATTCCTCCCAGCCATATTCCCATGTCTCCTCTGCCCCAAATCCACTCCCCTTAGTTTCCCCTTCAGAAAATTGCTGATCTCCAGGAGCAAAGAGCCAAATAGCACAGAACATGATACAATAAGATAAGGCAAAAGCACCCATTGAGACTGAGCATGGCAATTCAGTATGTGGTAAAGAGTCTCAAGAACAGGTAAAACCATAGGAGATACACCTGTTTCCCTTGTTGAGAATCTATAAAACCAAACTAAGAGCATAGTATACATGCAGAAAACCTGGTACAGACCCATGGAGGCCCTGTGATTGCTGTTTCAGACTCTGTGATCCTATGTGAGCCCTGCTTAGTTACTTTGTTGACTCAGTGAGCACTGTTCATCTGGTGTCCTCCTTTCCATTCAACAATCCACTCTCTTTCTGACAGATTCCCTGATCTTTGAAGGGAAGAACACAATTGAGACCTCTATTTTAGATTCTCTCTCTCTCTGAACAATGTCTAAAAATAGGTTTCTACAGCTGGAGTAAAACTCTCTGATAACAAAAATTTGATTTTTTAAATATTTTAAATTCAAAATTAAAATAAAACTATATACAATATCAAACATGTTCTTGAGTATTTATGAAAAAGTATCTTCATTTTCATAATAATTTAAGACTTCATCATAGATGCCTGAAACCATAGCTAATACTTTATTATATGGCAGTTATCTATATTTTTAACTTTATATGTGTTAAGTAAGATCAATACAAATAATATGTATATTATAAGTTTATATATATATATATATAACCCTATCTGCCAGTAATTTTTTTAAGGTAAAGATCCTACAAATTTCCTCCTTATCTGACTTGCTGCTCCCACTGAGTTTTGTACCTTTTGGTCTTAGTTAAGTAAAACACTTACTTATAGGTGAGAGCTGTGATAGAGTGACATTCTCTAAAGATGTAAGTTGCAGAGTCACTAACACCAAGTAGAAATGTAGCAAAAATATGTGAAATACACTGGTAATTCACCTCTCTTTCAGGATAAAGTGGTATCATGGAAGTGTTAATATTTTACTGAAATCAAATTTAAAATAAAATATAAATTACATTTTGAAATTATCAAGGTACTTAATTCAATTTGTGTAGCTTAATCTCTGGGAAATGAAACTATGACAGTATACTTTATTTACAGGAGTTTTTATTTTCTGCTTTTAATATTTTAAAGAGATATGTTAATAAATATGTATTGTATTTAGCCTCAGCTCTTTTGTAGGGGGATTATGTTGTTCCATTATAAATAATTGTCCCCGCCTATGAGTTTAATAAAAAGTGCTGATTGGCCAAAGGCAGACAGGAAGTGTGGGTGGGCTACCAGCCTAAGAAGACTCTGGGAAAAGAAAGAACAGAGCAGAATGCCAGAGAGAAGCCAGAAGAAGCAGAGAACAACTATGCTGCTCTGAGGAAAGGTACCCAGCCACATGGCTGAACAGGAGAAGAGTCATGGGTTAGATTAAGGGTAAAGAGTTAGCAAGTTATATGCTTGGGCCTTAGGCCAATCAGCCTAAAACTATTGTAAGCATCTGTGTATCTCTGCAGGTCTGTGGGTCTGCGGGCCTAACCTTGAGGCTAGGCCTGAAAGTCTAGGCCAGAAACCTCCTACTACACTCTTTCTTTGTCTATCTACCTATATATATGATTATTCTCATATATTTTTAATAGTATATAAACTTCCACCAATTCCCAATTATTTCTCCAGTTTGCTTTTTAATTAGTCTGTGTGTGGTAATATAAGTAAAAGAGTTTTAAGATAGGAAAAGGAAAATATAATTACAAAGCTAAATCTTCTACCAGAGTATTAAATGCATCCTGATACACATACTTGCTTTGATTTTCTTAAAAGTCATAGTATCAATGAAAACCATTATTCTAAGGCTTGCTTAGCTATAACTCTTTCAATGAGGAAACAGGCTAATTATTTCTAAATGTTAAATAACTCTAACTTCTGAAAAAAACACATACATGAACTTATAACAGTAAAAAATAAAAATGTAAATAGAAGTACACTTCACAGATATGTATACACACATAGTTATGACATTAGGTTATAGAGGACAATTCTTTGCAAAATGATTTAATTAGTGTTGTAGTATGAATGAGACTATCTTCCATAGGTCAATATGCTAAAATAATTTGCTTTGAGTCAAAGACAATGCTTTAAGAGATTTAGAAGATATGGCCTTGCTGGCAAAATTATGTCATTCAGTCAAGAGAATTTCAAGAATTTAGAGAACTGTCCTAACTCCAGTTTGCTTTCAGTGCTTCATGCTCATCTGTAAAATATAAGGTCTCAGCTTCCTGCTCCTGATGCTATATGACTTGCCTCCATGCCCCTGTGCTGTGATGGACTCTTAATACCTTTCGAACCATAAATCTAACCAAATGTCTCTTTTATTAGTTGGCTTGGCTATGATGTTTTATTATGACTACAGTAAAGTAATGAATCCTGAAGTTTGAACCAGAGTATGAACTATGTCAGTGAAAAATATGACCAAGGTCTGGTTGTTTTGAGGCATTTTTGAGACTCTAGAACATTGGTTTAAAAAAGATGGTTGAAAACCATAAATAGAACTTCTATGGGCCACTATAGAAAGAGTTTAGAAGACAATAGGGTTGAAAGCTATATCGACCTTGGAGGCTCATATCAAAAGGTGTCAAAAGGAGATAATACTAATACCTGGACTAGAGATGCTTCTGAAATATTTTGACAAAGAATTGACTCTGTCCTTGTTCTATGAATTTATCTGAGACCAAGTTAAAAATCAATGAACTAATTTATTGGCTGAAGGCAATTTCAAGTTGGCTTAATGTTGAAACTATAGTGTAGTTATTATTAATGACAAACAGGCCAATAATAAAGAAAACAAGTAGAACATAAAAAAGTACAGAACTGGACATTTAAAATGGGGCAAAATGATGTGGACTTAATGTTGAAGCCAAGGTTTATTCTAAAAGAGATAAGGAATGTGGGATTATTAACATAAGGCTTCACTCTCAGAACTGGAATAAAGGTAACTTTTGAGTGAAACTCCATTCAGGTAAATGTCCAACCTGTTTAAGAGAGAACAAAGAATTTTGTTGTTCCTTTGCAGCCAAAAAAAAAAAAAAAAAAAAAAAAAAAAAAAAAAAAAAAAAAAAAGTATTCTGCTGCCAGCATGATTCAAAGCTGCTAGCACCTATCCCAAGCCAGAAACTGAACATTACTTTAACTGGCTTGAGGCATGTAAAAGCTATGTGACTGAAGATACCTTTTTTTATTCTTCCTACACAGGTGCAGAGAGCATCTGGCTAGATAGTACACTTGTATGGGGAGTCCTTGCAAAGTGTTTATCAGGTGTCATTATAGAGAACTGTTACTGTAAGGGATGGGTTACAATGGGAGCCTTAAAGTATTAGATTTCTGCAATCTTTAGATGTATGCCAAAGAGATACATTCAAGTGATCGAGCCAGCTCAAGAGAAGTAGGTGTTGGTTACAGAAAGAAAAGCTGAAGGGGGTTAGCTTTTGAGCTGCTTAACACCAGTTATGGTTTTAAAAACTTTGGAGCTTTATCTGTTGTGTGTGTGTGTGTGTGTGTGTGTGTGTGTGTGTGTGTGAGTTGGGTTGGTCTAATTTTGGTTTAATTCACACTGCCTCCATTACTGCATTTTAGAATGTTAATATATATATTCTTTACCATTGTGTGTTGGATATAGGTATTTTTTAAATTTCATTTTACAAGGCTTGTAGTATAGTTAAAAAGAATTTTCCCTGAGTCTTGTAGGACATTTGATACTTTTTAAGTGGTGATGAGACTGTGAGAGACTATAGGGACTTCTAAGATTAGACTAAATCTATTCTTGATTATGACATGGCCACTGTGTGACATTGAGGAGAATTTAGTGATCTTTCTTTCAATGGTGTTACAGCATCCCCCCCTAAAACCGCATCTTTCTTCTCATGTTTAACTGTTCATCTTCAAAGATTTTGAAATTTCCATTCTCTTCCTAGACTTCCTTGTAAGTTTCTTTGAGGACTGTTATGTAAAACTTCTGTTTGTCCATGAATTTGATTTATGTTTTTTTGCTCTTTTGGTTATGTGCTTTTTTCAAAAAAAAAAATTACTGGGGCACATGCACACTACTGAGCTTATGCATTGCATGGGTGAGATGTAACTGGTGGGTAAGCATTTTCACTACCATAAGATCAGGAAAAAATGGATAAAGTATCCAACATTTCTTTACTGTGATTCATAAAAGGATGTAGTCTGTTCTGGTGGGAACAGAAGCTGAAATATGGGAATACTAGAAAGGGACAGCAACAGTTTCTTTATGTATTGCCTTAAAAGCTACACAACATGCTAGAAAGTAAGTGGCAGACTTGCTGTTATATGCTGACATTTGTAATATTGGTACACAAGTCAGTTAGGCCTTGTACATTCCCCCTCTGAACCATGCATATAAGGAGTTATGTGAATTAAAAAAAATGTGGTTCTCACCATGAATCTGGACAAATTGCAGTTGTAACTTACAAAGATCCTTGTCATCTGGAAATCCATCTTCAATTAACCTGCTTGAATTATAAAGACTAGAAGCTTTCCTCCTCTGAGGAAAACAAACAAATAACAGAGTAAGAAAAATATTATTTAATTTTACTTTTGGTTTAAAGTCTCTCAATGAGAGAAGTTTGGATAGGAATTCAAAATAGATTCCTATAGCAGAATTCGTGGAGGAATGTTTTTATTAGATTGTGCTCTGGCTTACTCACTGGACCATGTATAGCTAGTTTTTTTATACAGCCTATAACCATATGCATGAAGAATGTTGGTTCTACAATAGTTCCACAGCAGACTGGCCTTCATGCTCTAATATTTAAGATGATAACTCAAAGATACTCCAACAGAACAACTTCAATCAGGGTATGCTTCAGCAAAGTGTCTCAGATGATCCAAGAAGTCTCTTGTCAACCTAACAAACAAATACGTAACTATTAAACTACACTTTTTCTTTCTTATCCATGAGAACTCATGATAATACCACAATATAAAATTCATACTTATGTTAAAAGTCTTACAAGCCTAACATTTTCAACATTTAACATTGTAATGTTATTAAAGCTTTTTTTATGTTTCCCCCTTTCTGTTACCATTTTATTCCTGATTAATCATAAGTTTTGGAGACTTCCATAGTTCTTTATACCTGAGGAAGTATTCATAAATTTTTGTCTTTGCTGACAGGTTTTGAGAATGAAAGATATTCACCTTTCTGGTCCAGAAAGTTTTTATGAGCAAGATCATGGAATCCATAATTTTTTGAAAGAATGATAAAAATAAGGGATATGCTTTAAGACTATTCTTTCTGTATTTCTTTCCTTTTATGCCCTCTTTTCCAGCTTTCCAAGACCTATGGCGCCATGCTTGTACACTCAACTTATATTTCCTCCTATGTTTCTCTTTGTAGAAAATAATCTTCTTTTCTAGAAAAGAATAAACTTCTAAGAGACAACACCCAAACATGACAAACTAAGATATAATAAAATAAAGTAGAATCTATCATATTAAAAGTTTGACATGGCTACCCAGTTCAATGTGTCGTTCCCATATAGTCTCCTGTGGCCTTCCACTAGGGAGTGGTTGATTTAATGGGAGCTACACTCTTAAGGAAACTTTAAGTTAAGAGAAGCCGCTGGGAGTTTATATAATATTTCATACATTAGTAAAATTATTCTCTGAAAAAGAAATGTAAGTTGTTAAAAATAAATCATAATTACTGATCAGAAAATTTCTGTTTCACTAGATCAGTAAGGTCATAAAAAATCCTTTCAAATATTTGCTAGTTCATAATACAAAATATCAAATGCAGCATTTCTTATACGAAAATACTTTCCTTTGTTCATATGTTTTTAATTACTGCTCTGTTACTGTAATTAAAATATATCTTATAAAGCAGTTTGAGAAATAAAGACTTTAGTCTCATTTTGAGGGTACAGTCCGCCGAAATGGAGAAGCCACGTAGGAGAGTGAGGGGACTGATCACACTGCATACATTGTCAAAAGCCTGAGAAATGAACACAGCTGGTCGATTTCTTTGCCAGTTTATTACACAAGTGAAGTTCAGGAATGAAACTGCAGTATCTAGATGGGTCTTCCAATCTCTATCAGTCTAACTTGGAAAATATCTCTCAAGATTGTCTAGAGATTTTTTTTCAGTGATGAATCTAGACCAAGCCAAGCTGATAATTAGCCATTACATAATCATAAGCTGAGATTATTTACAATGATCTGACTGATCAGCTTTCAGGTATAAACCAATTATAGCTGTGAAAATTGTACTAGAGAAATTTTCATAATAATAGTTATTTATTTTCTATAGCTGATCTTCCCATTACCCAAATGAAGTAAATATAATCGATGAGTAGTATTTCCAATAATTGATTAGGTGTTATCTACTTTCTTTCATTGACATTTATTGCTTGCATATTTACCTTAGCAGTCACTGTCGTGAATGAAAAAAATACATTTTTACTCTAATCTCCTTATTGTAGTAACGCAGTTCTCAGCTACCATGTTTTTTCAATCAATATTTAGTTAGGAATAAATCTTAATCCCTCCCCTAAGAAGAAACTCTCTCTGTGACGGTTCCCTTCCTAATGCTTTTTGTTGACTGCTTGCTGAGTTGTTTGGTCTGGGTTAGTAGCCAAGTTGTCCTCATCTCTAGTATTCAACTCTTGGCCTAAATCTCCCTATTTCCCCGCCAAAGTTAGAACTCCTGCAGGACCTGTAGACCAATAGTCTGTGTACTCATACAATCAATTCTTTTTGCATATATAAAAATTATACTTTTAATATTTTAAGTTCTTTCTGTATATAAAACAGCAAATGTTCCATGTTGTCCCTGAAAACTAATTTCAGATTTCAGTTGGGCCAATTAGTGACAATTTAAACACTAATGGGATTTTTCACTTAAAAGCCATATGAAACAATTGCTGTGTTTTATGTACTACAGCCTAAAAAATAACTCTGGAGAACCCCCACAAATTTCTGTTAACTGACACTGCCTGGACAATCACTCAATCCTCCTGTCCTCTGTTGACCACTTGACAGCTTTCTCCAGGGCTAATTTGTCTTCCACTTAAAAACATGTATTCTTTAAGACTTTTGCCCTAGCTCGTTCCTTGGAGAGGATTTATTTTATATAATAATTCAGACTGTACTGCTGAAAACTGGATTTCTAAGGTTTAAAATATCTAGGCTTATTTCTTTTTATCTAAACAATCAAATGATTTCCTGCAGGTTATAAATCCTTATCTCAGTTTTCATGTTTTTTATCTAGGAGTTTTGGAGTCTTTTTCAGGTTGGACTGGGGAGCAGCATATTATTTTAAAAGGACATCAAGAGTATAACTTGATTACATGATTGCATTGTGATTTTTGTTCTCTGAAATAATTAGCCTGTTTTTCAGTTACATACTTTTTATGGTTTCATATGGTATAATTTTAATGGCTTTTTATTCTTATTATAAAGCTATTTTAGTAAATGTAGACAATAAATACTCCTCTGAAAGGATTTTTATAAGTAAGTCATTCCAATAAATAACTTTTATGCTTATATTTCATTTTTGATGCTGACATAAGTGCACTAATTTGCTATTTCTTAAAAGCATCAAGAGTAAGTAGTGTAACAATTTTAAAGAAAATAATAACCTTTAGAACTTTAAAATTCAATAATACATGGATCCCAAGGCTTTATATTTAATATCTTTAAAAGTGCCTGTAACCTATTTCTACCAGTGACTACTTTTGCTTTTTGGTCCTACATAATTTTACAGAACATTACAGAGACAGAGGCTTCTTACCACCTGCCTGGCTTCAACATCTTTTTTTTCCCATGTTAACTACCCTGTTATTTTTCCTAGAACTTTTATAGCTGTTTCTTGTAGATTTAAATATAAATATAATATAATAATACTGTGGTGTTTAAATTTCATAGTTTGCTGATAATATTTTCGGGACCTCTTTATTTGAACCTTAATGTAAATGTAAACCAATAATATTAATGTGTAACCTCTTCCATATTTACCACTGGTAATTTAGAAGAGATTCATATATATAAATTTCTTAGAAGTCCATCTCCATCATTAATAATAAGAAATCTTTCCATATATAGACGTTTAAATTGTAGACTCAGAATTTTACATTTTTAAAGTCTGTAACGAGGACTTGTTTTTCAAAGTATTTTGCACTATGAAAGCAAACTTGTCTTTGACCTATTTATATCACTTATCATAATACCTTTCAATACCATCATTGTTGCTACAAGTGACATTCTTTGTATCACTGAGTAATGTCCCTCTGCATTTATGGTCATACATGTAATATGTGTTAACTACAAAAACATACTAAGTGTATCTAATTCTGAAACACAGTAAAGAAAAATGCTGCAAAAAATATTGGAAGGGCAGGTATTACTTTGATGTACTGACTGTTTACCTGTAGTAGAGGAATATATTAAATAATGTAGTAGTTCTTTATCTAGATACTTATATTTCTCCTCTACACCAAGAGAATCTCACATTTTCCAGAATATCTGAAATAATTTATATTGCCTCCATACATTTGTGAATTTTTTTTATTTGAATATTAACCAGTGTCTATCTTTGTTTGAAGGATACTATATATTCTAACTGGAGAAAGATAATGTCTCCTTTTGGGCTTATACTTGCAATTTCCTTAGGGTTAATGATTGTGAACACCCTTTGTATACTTGTCTGCCTTCGGTATTCCTTCTTTTGAGAAATGAATATAAACATTTATTGCCTGTTTGTAATTTTTGTTGTTGCTTGATTGTATTTAATATTTATCATGATCTGCTGGATAACTTGGAAATATTTTCATATATTCCGTAGATTGTCTCTCAATGATGTTGATTTTCTTTGCTGTGTAAAATATTTAATTTTATATAGTCTCATTTTTATTTTTTATTTAATTTTTTTTTATATTTACCACTGATTCCCCTCCCTCTCCCCCTTTCAGTCCCTCCCAGTCCTCCCTCAGCCTTCGCCCTTCCCATCCCCCATCCACTCCCCAAAGAGAGAAAGGACTCCCAAGATTGGTCAGTTCAGTCAGGCATATCCAGTTGAGGTAGATCCAAGTCCCTCATCCGAGTATTAAGGCTTGGTTAGGTGTCCTCTATAGCAAACACCAGACATGTCAGTTCATGCACAGGAATGTACTCTAATTCTACTAGCAGGGGCCCTCAAAACTGCCCATGCCATTTGACAGTTGTTTACCTTTGGAGGGTTTAGTTCCTTTCCCTAAAGATTCCTTAGTGACTGTTCTTGAGTCAGTGAGCTCCCCCCCAAAAAATACAATCTCATTTTTTATATTTTGATTCCCTGTGGTTTTAAGGTCATATGCAATAAGAGAACAAATGTTTACCCAATTCAAGAGCCTAAGGCATTTCTTTTGATTACCTAGAGTTTCCTCCATCATTTAATCATTTAATCCATTAAAGTTTATTTTGTTTCTTGAGGAAAAATTGGATTCTAGATTGATCAATTTGTATATAGATACCAAGTTTTTCCAGAATGACTTATTGAAGAAATAATCCCCTGTCTGATGTGTTTTCTGAGCTTATTGAAAACATAATGGGCATAAATAAATGGCATGTATGTGTGAGGTGCTGCAAACATTTAGATTTATTACTGAGTTCTTTATCTGCCCTGTTTACCTGAGTATCGAATTTAATATCGGTACCTATAGCTTTTGTTGTTATATGGTAGTAGTTTGCTTGTTTATCTTTACCTATGAGATAGAATGAAAGCGACATTAAATTTTGATCCTCCTTCTTTAGTGTCCAGGGTACACCAATTATAGTTATGTAGTATTAGACCTACCTTGTAATATATATTATAACCTATGTGTTAAAGTGACTCTTTTTTATAAACTCAGTCTTTTTCTACTTAAAACAGTTATGACGTACAGATTTGGGAAATGTTTATATTTCTATGAAAATATTAATTAAAAATTTGAAAAAATGTGTTATTTAACACATATGTTGCTAACAAGGGTTGTTATGCAAATTCTGGTTGTATTATAAGAAACTCAGAGCCAGATATTGGGGACAAGCTGAAATATCAAAGAGAGGAAACACCACAGTCAAATCTCACCCAGCTGTCTTCCAGCTTCCTCAGTCTCAATCATCATTTCTACTGCCTCATCTGTCTTCCTACACCTGCCTTAAATACCCTCTTCACACCGTTGTTTCCCATCCAGGTTAAGATTAAAAGCATGGGCTACTACTACAAACACAGAAAGATCTCCTCTGTCTCTGGAGTTATGGGTTTAAAGGCATGGCACCACCACTACCTGCCTGGAAGCCTGGAACTCCCTCTGTAAACCAAGCTGTCCTCAAATTATATCTACTGGAATTAAAGCAATAGATCACCACTCCTGGTCTTTCCCATGCTGGGACTAAAGGCATGAGTGACCACTCTCTGATCCTCCTGGATTTACTGTGGGTGGATCAGTTCTCTGATATTCCAGAGTCATTTTATTAATATCACCACAGAGGGTGGCAGTGAATGCAGATAGGTCATGAGCTGGATCAGGATAGTATGGAGTCACAACATAAATCATTGTCAAGTTTACCTGGTCTTGGTGAGAGGTGGCTGGGTAAAAGCTTCTCTTTTTGCACTGTATTTTTATGATCATGTTGCCTACCCTAATTGTTATTTGTTCTCTGGTATCTACTGAAACTGATATACTCATTTCTCATTTGATAATTGTGTGTAACCATTTCTATCCTGGATTAGTAGATCTAGTTATTTCTATTGCGCATAAAATCCCAGGTTGGATAAACTTAGGGATCATTTCATGAAGCCATTATTCACAGGATTATTAAAATCTTTGTTACCTGGAAAGCTCAAATATATATATTTAATAAAAAATATTGATGCATTATATTATTATACGTAATAACACAGAACTGTTGTTCCTGCACCCTAAAGGTTGAAAAAGAAGGACCACAAGTTCAAGGCTACTTGGATCCTGTAACAAAAAAAAACCAAGATTAACAAATCTATTACACTATTTTAATTTTGATAAACAATGCTATTCACTCTTCTGTTTTCTAACAACAAAGTTCAGGTACTTGGATACTGAGCCTTACAACACAGCCTAGCCCTTAACTTCAAAAATATATGCCAAACTTAAATAAATATATGACAATACAGGTAAATTTTATTTTTCTAGATATGATATGAAATACATAAAAGACCATAGACTAATTCCTCCTCATATGCTATGCATAAGTCTCTAAGTTAAGTATGTGAAAGTCTACCCAATTAAAAAGGTTGTTCCTAATTGTCATTGATCAGTTCTTATAACTGATGCCCTCTAATGAAGAGGATACAAGGTCCTTTTTGAAAAAAGCTGTAATACATATTTTTTAACATTCCTGTTAGCACTCTTAAATCAAGAACAATTACTAATAAAGATACAGAAAATAGCTCGTATTTACAGTACTATATTTAATAAATGATTATTTTCTGAGCTTTTCTTCCAATTTCATCTCCTAACATAAATGCTGAAGAATATTTAACCCCATTGTTCTCACAGCAACAAATACAAGATGTTATTAAGACTTTGGTGTTAGAAAATGTATCACAGAGAAACTATTAGAAGAACATTTTCAGGTGTGAAGACAGTGATAAAATTGCTCATGAAGTGTTTCTTCTATATTTAATACTGTATTTTGACAAAAACATTTAAGAAAGATACTTTTAATTAGAAAATAGCATCAATTCAAACTGAGAACATGAGATTCATTTATTAATTAATAGTATCCCTCAGCATTATTCAGGTTCTCAGTATTCTGATCCCGCCTCTGTGATATAGACCTTTCACAAAATTATCTTGTCAACTATGAGGAAAATTGTAGTATTTCTTGACAAGATTCAGTAATTGTTTAATGTCTTTAAAATCTTGTTTTTTTTTTTTTTTTTTTTTTTTTGCATTCGTATATTTACAATCCCAAGTTTTAGTACACATGATTTTAATTTAAAAGATAATAAATGTATTTGATTTTGTGGTTGCTATAGTGTGATATCACATTAAGCAGCAAATCATGATATAGAAAATAACCTCAGAAAAATGTTGCTTCCTTATCACCAATGTAATTGCCTTAATTAATTTTCAACTTAATAAATGATCAATTTAGCAGATGTCTAGACTTTCTGGTTAAAACTACAAGGTGACTTTATCACTTTTACTCCTTTAAGATAGTTTTCACTGAGCTGACCCTCCTTGGGACTCTTGCCCTTTGGGGGAGAGAGAGGAGGGATGGGGAGGGGATAGGCTGAAGGTTGACTTGGAGGGATTGGGAGGAGGGAAGGGAGGGGGCAGGGGGATACATGGATAAAAAAGCCTTCTTTATAAAACAATAAAATGAAGAAAAAAAGATGGTCTTTCTTTTCTGAATGATGGAAACATATGATCAAAGGAGCTGCGAACAGTAATGAAGACAAGTTGGTAAGGTTTAGTTTTATCCTCAGTATGAGGTCTTTGTCTTCTCTGCTGTACCTGGTTTTACCATGTTTGGTTGGTTGTTGTCACTCGGAGGCCTGCTCTTTTCTAAAGGAAAATTAAGAGAAAGTGAGGTTGAGAAGGGATGGGCAGAGTGGCAGGAGGGGAGAATGTTATTAGAATCTATTTCATGAAAGAATAATCTAAGAGTAATAACATAAATAACAGTCAAAGAAACCATAAGTTTATAAAGAAATAAAATATTTTCTTAGGTAGATATCCGAAGAACTTCAAAATTCAACATAAAATACTTTATCTTAGTAGGAGACCTGAATACATCAATATGTATCCTTTCTGCCATTCTATCTCTTCTACATTGCTTTAATATTAATTAGTCCCATTTTTATACAAAGGATATATTTAGGACTATTATGATAAACATATTTTAAGACAATAATTTGAATATTTTCCTTGCTGAATATATCAAAATAATCACATTTTAAACAATAAATGTTTTATATGTACACATAGAATGCATATTTAGAATTCTTATATTTTTGTTTTATTAGCTCTTTGAGAGTTTTGTATGATGTGTTTTGATCACACTAACCCTTGTTCTCCTACTATATCATTTCCTAAACACCGAAATATGTATTTATTTTTTCAAGATCAATTTGTACTGTCCAAATATTCTTGGATGTATGGTCTTTTACTGGAGTATGTTCAACTTAGATTTTTGTGGCAAAACATAAACTATTAATCTATATTTTAATTACATTCCAATTTTACATACTGTTGTTTAAATGTTTTATCACACCTTTCTCTTTTGTAATCTATTCACATTAACTGTCACTTATAATGTCTAGTGACTTTAGACTACCCAAATTAAAATGCATATTAGTGATTTATGTGTTCAGAGTACTTATGCTAATTTATGGCAAAGCTCTACATACACTCAGAGAGCAAGACAGCATGAGTCTAAAATCATATGTATCTTCTCTTTCAATGTATTATGAAACAGAACACATCAGTATTGGGTTATATATTTGCAAACACAATGCCTTCCTCAGAAGTAACCTCAGGAAAAAAAAATTAGCCCACTTTTTCAATCTTCAGAGCTTAATTTCAGATTAATTTTATTTTATTTATCAAGTTTAAATGTAAAGAAATATATTTTGCTGTGTGCAGTAACAATTTTTTACATTACATATGTTTTTGCTCTTATTGACCTTATCTATAAGCATAGTTTCTTCACATATTTTTTTGAAATCCTGTTCTGCCATAAATTCTACTGTTTTGTTAAATCATTTCTTCACTCCCAGAGAGCTAGTCTTTATGTAGAGTCATGTATTAGATAGGAATTTGTGAAATGGGTTTATCCTTAAAAGCAAAGATGTCACTTGATTATTAAATATTAGTACTCTAATATATCATAATCTGGGAAAACCTAATATTTTCTGTAGGCAATTAACATCAGCAATTCATCCTAATAATATATCATATTTTATATTAGTTGCAAACTATGAAGTCATCATCAGGTTTAGTGTCTGTCTCAAGCTAGTACAAATAAGCATCATAAAAATAGAATAATTACTGTAAATACACAAATAAATAATTTATTAGAGGAATCATGTTGATTAAATAGTAACACCTATTTCTCTTTTTAAGAACTCTGTGTCCACTGAGCTCTGGAGTACATGTATAATCCCAGCAGTTAGAAGGCTATTGGAAAAGTTAGCAAGAAGTAGCCCCAAAAGTAGAAGTAGGAGTGGTAGTAAAAATAGAAGAAACAAAAATTTCTTTGTTGTAATCAATTATTGTAGATGTTTATTTTTCTTAAAACATCATCAGTTACTTAATCTCTAAAATTCTCAGACTGATCAAGATATATTTGTATCATAAATGGAGATTCTTTTCCTCTAATTCTGCTTCATTATATCTTAACATTTCAGAATCATCAAAGTGACATCTGTAATTACATCTGTAGTCATCATTGAAACTTAATTCAACTTCATAAAATGAATTCATTTTAGAAGTCAGCACCACTACTGGGCCTTGGAAGTTTTCAGGAACCTTGATGAATTAACCAGTACAAACGTGTACAATGTTGCTAAGTCCTGTCTCCAGCTTGAGATAAATCATGCCCCCTTAAATCACACTAAGCAGACTTTTCATAGTGACCCTAGGGAAACCCCTCTACAGATATTTGTTTATAAGCAAGAGACCTCTTAGCAGAATTTAGTTCAGGCTCTCTCCATTAAAATTACCCTGCTTTGAAATATATAATGGAATAAGTGATTAAAAAACAAAGCAGTTGAAATGGTACAATTGATACATTTTGTGAATGAGGAAGTTTTGTAAAGGATTGTGTTGTATAGGATAATATTAAACTATTTTCTTCCTGACAGATAATAGTAATGATAATGATCTCTTGGTGGCTTTCTCAAAACTAGCACTAGTTGATAAATACTGATCAATGAGCTTGACTGATTCACACTAATGTGGATTATCTATACAGACCAAAGAAAAACTCAAGAATCTGGGGACTAAAGGCTTCTTAAGCTTTGAACAAATCGTTTAGTTTTGTGGACCCTCTTTCATTTTTCACTACCTTGTGGCTGAAACAAAGAGGAGCTAAGGGAATACATTTTCTCAAAATATGTGACAAACAGAAATATTCTACAGCAAAGGACTGAAGGGGCAAGCCCATTCTATGAAACAAACTGGGCTATTTTGTGCTTTGGCTACTTCATATAGTCTACAATTTAGAAGCAATTGGGTTGCAAATATATTGGTATGATCTTCTGAACATGCAGCAGCTTAAGTACTTTCTAGAAGGAATGACTCCACCAATGAGGCATGCACTTGAATATAGGAGCATCATATTTTTGTGCATCCCTGAAAAGAACTAATATATCAGTAAATGAATGAATTATTCACTTACTGGGTAACTCACAGAACCCTTATTGATGGGGAGAATTTTTTTCCCATACTCACACCTCAAATCTGCAGGGTCAACTGTCCTAAATTCCAAACCAAGTGTCCTTTTGCTAAGGGCATACATATAATGCAAGGAATCTGGTGATATGTGCTTTAACTGTTTCCTTAGTACTTCTGATTTTTATACCATTACTTTTTTCCTATGGAAAAAGAAAACTTAACCTACAACATATGAACACAATCAGAAGTGCTGATGGAAACTTTTATTGGGTAGTCCAGATAAAATTGACTGTGAGTGGAACACTGGAGATCCTTTGAGGAATTTCCTGACAATTTTTTTTTCTAAACATAAGTGCCAAGGACTAGGAGCAGAGATTATACCATCACAATGGAATGGTTACCAAGGAAATCAAAGTATAAGTGACACTGCATATACCACTGAGGTGAATAGAAGTGATAGTTTAGGGTTAAAAATTTAGGATGCTTCATGAAGAATGAAACTGTCAAGTATTTGCTTTGCTTAAACTCAATGTCATACCTCATTTGCAGTTTACCATATCACCTCAATATTTTTCAGTTTTATCTAACAAGGGAGTTCATTGAAATTTTCAAAGTCTATTTGTAAAATTAGGTGTATACACCACAAGACATGAACATTGCCACTCATGAATGACAGGCTGCTCATAAATTCAAAGAAAGAGACAGTTAGTGAATTATGCAAACTAGACAAGTATTCATTAGCATGTTTGAGATTCTCAACACAAACCATTTTTGAGTAATCTGAGAATATTTTGGTGCTCAACCCAATAATCTGTCACATATGTGTCATAATATAAGACTCTATATAATCATTGTGTATCCCTTCTTTGGATGCAAATTCTCAGAAAAAGCTAAAGATTCTCAATGAATGTTTTTCATCTTCAAGTTACTCTTAATGGTTATTTCTCTCTGTAAATAAACCTCAATATTTACTTCCAGAAGAAAAGATGGCCACAATGGTACTTAACTTCTTTATATTTCCAATGCATCTTACTTTCATAATTGTTCTGCATGTTTACAAGATAAGTTTCAGTTGCACATCAAGAAAAGTCACTTAGCATTTAGACCTGATATCGATTATATTTTACAACTTTATTTTCATATTTTTTATATTTTGAGATTATAGTATACTTTCCTCATTTTTCTTTGTTTCCCCCCTTCCAAAACCCCCATATACCATTCTATTATCGAGTTCCAACAAATTTCAGCATCATGCAGATTTAATGTACTTTTCATTCGGGTAAATCTTACAACATTGCACTTGAACTGACAGGACCGAAATTCCTTTCTTTATTCAGTATTCCGTAAAAACAAGTAGACTTTATTCTTGACAGAACATGCAATTTATTCAACATATTACTCAGTACAATTGTGAAATGTAATTCTTCAACACCATTCATAACCAGTATTAATAACTACAGAACAATGTAGGCAAAAGTAGGAGTAGGCGTTTTGACGATATATGAATATGATTTATATGAAAATGCTTTAAAAACCTTGCTGAATTCAATTTTCTTATTCTGAATAGTGAATGTGAGTGATTTCCTTTCTAATCCTTTTTTTTGTATTGCTTCATTTTATTAATTTGGCAAGAATTTACCACATTTATTCAGCTAAAAAATCCTTAATTTCCTTCTAGGCTCTAGTTACAACCTAATGTTGAGGTCTGTAGTTAGCATTACATTCCTCTGTCACACACCCTTAACAAAACAGTTCTTTGAGATAAACCCTGGAAAGTCAGAAAGTAGAAACAAGGGGCAAATATGCTTGGTTTATTAGTGAAATGCTTCAGAGCGAAGAAAGATTATGCCAAAAATATCTAAAATAATTGTTAGAAAGGGTTTAGATTGAGAATTAATTCTTGTGAAAAATTAAATAAATAGATGCAAATATTATACATGGTGGTTGGTGCATGCCTATGAATGCTTATCAGATAAAGACAGATGGGCAGAGACTAAGGCATCTATATATCTTAGCTACATAAAGTTCAAAAGGTCATTTTGAAATACATAACATTTAGGGTTTTAAAGGTCTTATATACATGGTTTTTAAGCTAAAATAAAAAGAGTTACTATTGTTGTTTGTTGGTAAGTGTAGACTATATAATTTTAGTGTATCTTAAATGTAAGGGATATATTACATTATTTATACACACGTGCAGTATAGCTATCAAACTACTTTCTACTGCTTTCACATCAAAGTAGATTAAAACATTACTTTACTAAGCAGGGTTTGTTTTGTCCACAAACAAAATTTGAAATGAGCATTTTTCAGGAGACCATAATATTAGGCAAAAGAAAGCAAAGAAGAGCTGAAAAATTTGAACTCCCTGACTAAAATAAAAGCATTAGCTGGAGATGCGTATGGTACTTTGACTAGTAAAGCAGTTTTCTTCAACATGTTATTAAAATACTAGAGGCTATTCTTTTGAGCTTGTTCTGGGAACAGGACATGGGAAAGGAAATCAAGAATCACTGGCTGAGAACAGGACACTGAAGATGAAGCCGCTTTTCCAGAGCACTGATTGGGTTAATAGAAAGCTGAACAGCCAATGGGTAGTCAGAGAAAGGACAGATAGGGCTGTTAGGAAAAGAAAATAAACAAAAGGAGAGATCTAAAAAGAGAAAAATGAGGAGAGATGAAGGAGGAGAGAATGAGGGGAAAACGAGGAGATGACCAGTGTCTGCCAGGAAACCACCGTATTGGCAGACATAGAAACAGCAAGGAAGTAAGAGAAACAGGAAAAAAATGTCAAAAGCCCAATGTATATAAAGTGAAATAGGATAACTTCTAAAGCTAGCAAGAAATGAACCTAAGCTGCACAAACATTCATAACTAATAATCTCTCTGTCATGATTTGTAATCACGTTGGTGATATAAATGAAAAAGCCAGACTTTTAAAAATATTTCTGACTAAACATTTCATTTCTCAGTGTGGCTTTATATCTTTTAACTTTTTATTTGGAAATAATTTTAGGTTTATAGAATCAGACTGGTGAGATGGCTCAGTAAGAAAGAGTGCTTGCCACCAAAACTGATGGCCCCAGTCCCTAAAATGGACATAGTAGAAACTAACAATTGCCACACATTGGAGAAAGAGAGAGAGAGAGAGAGAGAGAGAGAGAGAGAGAGAGAGAGAGAGAGAGAGAGAGAGAGAGATCTTATATTTTAACCTTCTAGAATCATTGGAAAAAAATCAATAGATTAGGTTTCTAAATATTCTTGAATACTCTTGCACAGTGTTAGAAATTTATACAACCATTAACATAGGGCTTTAGTTGTGATTCTAGGTTAAAAGTTCTTGCTGCTTTTGAAATAAAAAGCAGTTCAAATCCCAGCACCCACAACAGTGGGCTCATAGTTTCCTCTAACGCTAGCCCTAAGGGCTGCAGATTTCTGACACTCTTTCTGGCATCCACAGGAACCTACATGTGTGTGTGCATGTACAGCCACATTTACAGATAATTTAAAAAATAATTTTAAAAGACAAACTAATGTTAGTAACTATAAGTTTTAATCTCAGTTTGATGAGGGCTGTATTTCTGTATGCTATAAATTACCATTGGATAATAAAGGATCTGTTTTGGCCTATGGCAGGGCATCTTAGAAGTAGGCAGGAAATCAGAGAGTAGATAAAGGGGAAGAAGAGCAGAGCCAGAGAGACACCCACAGATGCAGAGAAAAGAAGACCAGAATACTGCACTGAGAAAAGGTACCAAGCCATGTGGCTAAACAAGATAAGAATAACGGGTTAAGACGCAAGAGCTAGCTAGGGATATGTCTGAGTCAAAGCTCAAGCAGCATGTAATCAATATAAGATTTTGTGCGATTATTTGGGGCTAGGCAGCAGCAGGGCTGTGAGCAGTCTGAACCTCTAGGCTGTGCTGGAAAGGTTGGGTCAGAAACTCCTAGAACAGATTTTACCAGTTTTTCTTTCCTCTTTTTTTTCTTGATTCCATCTAGATCCCAGTTTTTATTAGGGTTCACCTTTGTTAGTCTTCACTAATTTTAGAGTCATTTTCTTTTCAAAATATGTTCTCCTCTGATGTATTATATCCTGACTGGAGTTTCACCTGCTTCCTTTCATTCTTCCCTACCCGCCTCCCCTAGACCCACTTGCCCTCTGTTCCTTTTCAGAGAAAAAGCAGGCCTCCTAGCAATATCAAGCAAACGTGTCATATGAACACAGTCAGAGAAAAGGCATCCCAGAAGAAGATAGTAGCCAAGATCTGAAATATACATAGTTATTATATGTTATCAATATATACACCTATATATGTATTGCTGTGTAAATCTTTACAGGTAAATATCCACTAACATAATGCCACAGTTAGAGAAAGTATTCTCCATGTTTTTCTTGAACTTGAGAACATATTTATATATTTAGTATATGTATGTACATATATACACATGCATGTATCTATCTATATATGTGTGTGTACATACATATATACTAACTACATAAATATAGTCTCACATTACACAAGTTAACATCTAGAACAGGTCTGTTCCCCTAAAATAACTGTAGTATTATTTTAGGGGAACTTTGTTAAGGTATATATAGCAATGTATAGATTGTGTAATATTAAAAAAAAAACTTGAAAGAATTTCAAACTTGGGTTTTCTACTATGATACACAGCATAAGCAAGACAAAGTTTATAAATATATATTAGTTTAGTATACCAGCATTTTTACTTTACTAATTTAAAAAGCAAAATATACAAACTGTTATTAATGTATCATGTACTATTGCAAGTTGTTGATCCTTAACTTTAATGCTATTAATATAAAAGGAACATATTTTGTAAGACAATATCTAAGCAATCATTTACAGACATACTTGTTACTGAAGGTAAAATTATTTCCCTAACAAATATTTGTAGTTTTACTCTTACTCCTTTGAGCACATTGTATACATGGAATTAGTAAATTCTAATGATATTTTACATTATAATTATTCTTTATTTCTTCTTTATTTTCCTTATTTGTCTCTTTTGCTCTGTCTCATTCCTTTCTTAGAAAACAGTCTTATGGTGTGTACTTACTCATAAATGGAATTTAGACATAATGCAAAGATAACCAGGCTACAATCTGTACCACCCCCACCATCTAGGTAACAGGAGAAAGGTAAGAGAGATGTCAATAGCTTCCCCCTGGGAAGGGGAAATAGAGAAGTTCTCCTGAGAAAATTGTGATCATGTGGGGCAGGGTGGAAGAAAGCAAGGGGAGGTGAAAAGAGAACATGAGAGAATGGAATGGTAGAGCTATGGGGGCAACAAAGAGAAAGAGCAAGAGTTGGATATCCTAATAAAAGGAGTCACCGTGAAGTCAGAGAGAAACCTGATACTAGGGATCACCCAAGAACCCACAGGATGAGTCTAGCTAGGACTCCAAGGGCGCCTAAACTGGACTTTCCCTGTTATCATATGAATGTCCAGCCTAATTGCCATTATAAAACCTTTATCCAGAAGTTGATGGAGGCAGAAGCAGAGATCTATAGTAAACACCTAGCTGAGCTACTAGTCCAGCTGAAGAGAGGGAGGAGAGATTGCATGAGCAAAGGAATTCAGGATCATGATGGGGAGACCCATGGAGATTCTGTGCTGTTAAAAGCTTGCAGACTCTAAAGTGACAGCTGATGAAACTTCATGGAATGGATCTGGACCCTCTGAATGTAGAGGACAGTCAAAAGGGATGGGCAGTTTCTGGAGCCTCTTGCAATCAGATCAGAGTCTATCTTGGGTCCATGAAGTGGCAACTCAAAGCCCATGCTTAAAGGCAAAACACCTTTCTCATCCTCAATACTTGTGTGAGGGACTGGGCCCTACTTCAACTGGATGTGCCAGACTGAATTGACTCACCTTGAGATTTCTTGCTTTCTCTGGAACGTGAACAGCAGGGGAAGGGACACACTGGGAGAGGACTGAAAGAATGGGTGGAAGAGGAGGGGGGGGAGAGGGAGAGGGGGGGAGGGAGAGGGAGAGGGAGAGGGAGAGGGAGAGGGAGAGAGAAACTCCTAGAAAAAGTAGGTCAGCAAACAAGATTCCCAGTGCCAGGTTTGAGATATCTCAGGATTTGTTGGTCAGGGTAGCCTCAGAAGTTCACAAACCAGTGTAGGTTTTTTTTCAGTCTTTTGTTTGCCACCCAGAACTAGAGAATGAGATTCTGTTGAGGAGAAATCACACATTTCAATGGAAAGATATAAAGAAAGCAAACTGGAACAGAAATAATAATTTTCCTCCTGATGCCTAGCTTTCAAGGTGTCTGAAAATTTGATGCAGGCTGAGAGAAGAGATGCTGATAGAAGAGAAATGGCAACAAAGGTTTTGCCTATCTGCTGAGGTAGAAAATGCCTTTAATACAAGCACATGGGAAAAGGTGGATACCCATCAGTTGAAGGCCATCCTGGTTTACATAATGAGCTCTAGGCAAGCCAGTGTTGGAGAGTGAACTTAAAATAGTGTCTTAAAAACAACGATAACAAAAAAGAAGTTTCTTCAGCCTTGAATCCTATTAATTACAATTGGTCTACTAGAATGGACTAGCCTAAGCAACCTGGCATGATTGTTATGAAGATAACCAATTGTCTTTTGATTGAATTTGAGGTCGCTTCCACACAAGAAATCCATGCTTAAAATTATCAACCTTGTCAATGATCTAAGCTAAGACTCAAGAGAATAACTTAAGTGTCGTCACTTAGCTGAATTAACATAGCATCAACTATTCATTACATACACGTATGAAATCATCAAAGAACAAATTCATATAAAAAAATAGTGGGGAATTAGTGGGAGAATACAAATAAAGTATCTCAAATCCATAAGTTATAATGAATGCTCAAGAAATTTATTGTTAAAATAAACATTTTAGTTCTCTAAAGTTAGAACTGGGCAAACATAATATACATTGATATAAATTTAATCCATTATGAATTATGGATTAAATTAACTATCCTTCTTAAATGACAACCATACTTTCTAAAATTGAAATGTTTTGTTCTTGTTTTTTTTTAAAGAGATCATCCTTACCAGTTATTGAGATAAGATAACAAATGTCATAATTTGAATCAAACAGGAGTTATAGCAACTAAATTTTATCAAGATTTTGATTTCATTTTCAAAATAAAAAACAGCTTTACTGCTTTCTTTGAACATTAAAAATAAATTCAGAATTTTAAAAAAATATTGTTATACGTGAAAGTAAAGGTAAGTAAAATTGAAAACAAATTAGAAACAAACAGTATAATACTTAGAACTAGCTGATGTCAGCACTTCTTGTAACCTGTGCTTCGCTCTGGAGGATGTATTTTTTTTTTTTTTTTGATGGGTACTGTTGACACGTTTCTCAAGAAAGCTTTCTTTAATTATTTTCCAGCAGTGAAAGGCAAAGAGGACTGCCTAATTCCTGATTTCAGGAACTCAAGCGAGGGATTCCTGAACAATTTTCACTGACTTGTGAGATGTCGATGTGGGCAGAGGGACTCATGTCCACTTACAGGTATGTTGTTCCATTGTAAATAATTGTCCCCCGCCTATGAGTTTAATAATAAGCACTGATTGGCCAAAGGCAGACAGGAAGTGTGGGCGGGGCTACCAGACTAGGAGAATTCTGGGAACTGGAAGAACAGAGCAGAATGCCTGAGAGAAGCCAGAAAAAGCAAAGGACAACTATGCTTCTCTGAGAAAAGGTACGTAGCCGCATGACTGAACAGGATAAGAGTCATGGGTTAGATTAAGGGTAAAGAGTCAGCAAGTTATATGCCTGGGCCTTAGGCCGATCAGCCTAAAACTATTGTAAGCATCTATGTGTCTCTGCAGGTCTGTGTGTCTGCGGGTCTAAACCTTGAGGCTAGGCCCAAAAGTCCGGGCCAGAAACCTCATACTACAATAATTCTCTGTTCTCTATTTACACTTATATGCCCCACATTAAACCAGAGCTCCTGAGATTACCTTTCAACTTTAGAATTGCTGGCTCTCCACTACAGTGGCATGTTTAGGAGCCCGGAAGAAGTTATTTCTAAAGATTTGATTTTGCATTACAGAGACTCATACATAGCCTTGCTGCTGCATGGAGCCACATGCTCATAGCATCACTTAGAAGGTAGAGACACAGGCAAGTCTAAAGATCACATTTAATGTAATATTATTTGTTGTGGATAAATACTGAGAGTAAAATCACTTAAAATTCAAACTAGGCACAAGGTGTAGTTGTGGATGACTCGATCTCAGCACTTGAGAGATGAATATGAAAAAATTGGACAATATGCCATGTTCACTACTTAGAAAGTTTGCAATGAGTCTGAGTTATGTGAGACTATGTCAAAAATAAAAGAAAAATACAAATCAAAAAGTTATTTTTGTTTTGAGACAAAGTCAATAAAGTTTTGTTATCTAAATTAGGTTTAATAATTTTTAGGTTAATTTAGTACTAAAATTATGACAGTGTAATATCCAAGCTTATTTTGAATTATGAGTGGTTGGCTATTATCAGCTCTATATCTATCTTGATATTTATAATTTATACTTATCCTCTCGCATAATTTAAGGTAGATATGCATTGATTCAGAATACCTATAATGCTAGTGCATCAGCATAAGAGGATTATGCAAATATTCTATAAGTAGATATAGTCCTAAACATTTTGTTTATAGTCATAAATGCTTTTAGGTAAATAAAATCTGTTTCATGTTCTCATTTACTAAACATATGATATTTTTCTCACATGTAATGTATTACTCATACAAGTCAAGCAAGTTTTGTAGTGTTTTGTATATTTTTCTTCTTTGTGAAAATGACAGATGAGGAGTTTGGGCATGTGTGTGAATGTGTGCCTCTGTGTGTGCATGTGTACGTAAGTATGCCATGCATATGTGTATGTGTGTTACTGTGAATGTATGTGTTTTGTGTGTATGTAAGAGTGAAAGAGAGAAGGTTGGAAGAAAGAATCTATAAATCTGGTCACTTATCCTAGATGTCACAAGTACATAAATGGTGACTCTGAAAGACATCTTATGTTATGCATTCATTTTGACTCATGATTATATCATTTTGATTAGTGTTATGTCTTGAATTATCCTACCAGGTGATAATGTTTTTAATATGAAAAAAAAGAAACTTTGTAAGTTACAAAGTCCAAATACTCTCTATTAGATTGAAATATAATTTGCCACTTTAAAACATTAATACATTTAATATTGGCATTTATATACATTTTAACAAACTACTTTTTATTTCTTAACATTACAGTATTTTATTTTTTATGTTTTTTAACTTAAAAAATTTCCAGATCCACCACTGCTCTCCTTTTACCATTTCTCCCAGTCTCTCCCCCAGTCTCTCCCCTCCCTCCATCTCCTCCATCCTTACTCACTGCTCAGAGAGGGCAAGGAATCTCAAAGTTGGTTAATTTATCTGGCATATCCAGTTGAAAGAGGACCAAACTCCTCCCACAAGTATCTAGGCTAATTAAGGCACTTCCCTCCAAGAAGTCAGTTCATAAATCCAGAATAAACCCTGGTCTGAGTGCAAGAGCCTCCACAAACTGCCCATGCCTTTTGACTGTAATATATATTCTTAGCAACATGGTTTTTCAGCTGTCATTTAAGAGTATGCAAGCTCCCAACAGGATGCTCTACTACATGGATCTCCCCATCATGATCACAAAACCTCCTCTCATACAATCTCCCTCTCTTCAGCTGGACAAGTAGCTCAACCCAGTATTTAGCTGTGGCTCTCTACATGTGCTTCCATCAGCTGCTGGATGAAGGTTGTATAAGGGCAATTAAGGTGGTTATTCATATGATTATAGGAAAAGGCCAATTTAGGGACCCTCTCCATTATTGCTTAGAGTACCAGCTGGGCTCATCCTGTGGGTTCTTGGGTGTTTTCTAGCACCAGGTTTCTCTCCAATACCATAATGGTTCTCTCTTTCAGGATAATCATTTCTTCGCTCTATTCTGTTGTTCCCTCAGCTCAACCATTCCATTCCTTCATGTTCTCTGCTTTCCTTTCCTGTCCCCTATTTATTGCAGTTTATTCAGGGGATCTCTATTTTTCTTTCCAGGGTATCTATGAATGTTTCCCTTAATACTCTCCTGTTACCTAGTGGTTGTGGATTGTAACCTGTTCACCCATTGCTTTATACCTAAAATTCACTTATGAGTATCTCACTCAGGATAATATTCTCCAGATTCATCTATTTGCCTGCAATTTTCAGAATGTCATTTTTCTGCTGAGTCAAACACCATTGTGGAAATATACCACAATTCCTTAATCAATTCTTCAGTTGAGCGGCGTCTAGGTTGTTTTCAGGTTTTAGCTGTTTCAAATAATGCTGCTATGAACATAGTTGAGCTAATGCCCTTGGGGTAAAAATGTGCATGCCTTGAATATATGCCCAATAGTGAAATATATTTAAATCAATTTTGTTTTTTCTGCATGACTACTTTCTGAAATTCTAGCCAAAAAGCCCTTCAAGCACAGTTTAATCTGCAAGATAGATCAAAAGCAAAATCATTAACAATATGTATAGGACATCTACAACATGAACTTGTTGATGGTTAGGGCTGCCTGATGAAGACAGTGTTCAAAGTAAGCAGGAATTCTTCTCTAGGTATGAGTTTATTTTAATTCTCACTGATCAGTGCTGTTCACTCTTTTTCACAATTAGCTTGCAACTGAGATAACAGAATACCACTTGAGTCTTTTGAAAGGTTTCCTGAAAAAACTACCAAAATTCTCCACTAATTTGATAAACTTATTATGGTTATGAATAACAAACCCCTGAAAGCTGAGGCAGGTACATCATTTGACACAAGGCTGCACAGACAGTCAACATATTTTCACTTTTATATAGACTTACTGGCTCTGGATTTACTTAGCATTTTACTTTTAATGAGGATATAAAAATAGTATGATCAGAATTACTGAAATGAGTAGTCCAATGTAAGTTCATCTATGCTATACAAAGCCAAATAGAATAATAAATGCATTAAGTATCTAGAATCTGAATGGCCTATTCACTACATAAAATAAATACATAAATTCTGCAAATGATAGTTTGAAAATTATATAATTTCCTAGCTTACTTTTTACTCATTTTGGGGCACTTCATTTGAGGCTATGTGTGAAGAGTATTGAAGGAGTTTTGTGAATATAATACAGAATATCCAAATAAATTAAAACTAAAAATTACTTTTTCTCTGTAACTAAAGTGCTGTATTAACATATTCAATAATTTTCCCAGTGTTAAATTTTTATCAAATTCATATTCAATAACTAAATTCTGAAATCCACTAACATAATTATAACTATTGTACTATTTCATAGTTTTTAGTCAAAAGTTGTTCTTCACATATCACTGGATTCACTATATAAAACAAGTAGATGGATCCAAATATTATCAAAATTCCCCATGACTCGACTCTAGAAATATATAAACTACTAAATACATGTTTGTAGTTAACATTGTTAATTCTTGGAATTTTAATATTATTTAATTTTTAATAATTTATGTACAAGATTACTGATTATTTTGTTTTTTAGCTTTAAAAGTGATAAAGCTGAATTGTATCTAGTCACAAGTAAGTTACATGAATCACATACCAATATAATCTTATCGATCTTACATGCTAACCTTTTGAGCAAGTTGGTTAATTAACATCATAGAGCTCTCTAATTTTTATTTGTTTATTTGTTTGTTTATTTATTAACTTGGTACAGAAGTATGATGTACAGAAAGTGAAAGTATAGTTACAGAAAATGTTGTGAGTAACCTGATTATATTTTGTAAAATAATGATTTTTATATTTTAGCATATTGGTAAAATAGATGTTTTTCTTTTGGAAATTCACACAAAATTTAATATTGATAAAACAACAATAAGACAGCCATATAAAAATATCTACAATATTACAAAGCAATAATTAAAAATAAGCTACCAAGATTTTACAGGTGATTATAGACAAAGGAAAAATTAAGGAAGGGTCATGCGTAGCTATTCAGTTTTCCCTGAGTGCTGGCTGAGAATGGGAACAGCAGCAATGACAGAGACCAAAGGAGAAAGATTAGAGAGATGAATTTTATTCAAAAGCAAATAAGGAGAGTCTGAGAATACTAAAACACTCACTGTCTTATAAGTAGTCTTAGAAAGGGGTGGCTGCTAAAGGAAAAGTTGACTAGGTGCCCTACTTGAAAGTCGAGCATATAAAGTCCTAATTCAAGCTAGATATGCAAAATCATAAAATGAAACTACAATTAAAAATAAGATTTCATTTCTAATTGAAATTGTTGACCATAGTTCCTTTACTCATATATACTTCACAAACAAGCACACCTACAGATGCTGCCTATATATCCAATAATACTAAATCTGTTCACCCTATTATACTGCTTGGTCTGTTGTGACTGTGGCCAAATTGGAAACTGTAAGTATTTACTGAGGAGCTTTGCAGCCAAACAGTCATCTTCACATATAAGAAATGTCTATGCTGAACTGGCTAACCTTTGGACTTCTTACCCTTTTGGCTGAAGGCTGAAGGCTGACTGGTAGGGATTGAGAGGAAGGAAGAGAAAGGGATTAGTGGAAACATGGATAAAAAGACATTTTTATTAAAAAATTTAATAAAATGAAGAAAAAAATGAAATATCTATGAGTTAGTTCTTTCTTCACCCTTTAATTCTAAAGTTTGTAGAAATTTTTGTTAGTTTTACAATGGAACAATTTTGGGGGGCTGTCTACGATATTTAGGCATGTTAAAAGGTGTATATTTTAGAAGCTCATTAACTTGAAGCAAATTCATCCCTACCATTTACTGTTTCTTGTAGCACACATGAGAAGACAAGAAAAGATATTAAAGTGTGACTCTCAGCTACCAAGAACATGATTACAAAATTGTTGCTTGCTAGAAATATGATCAAATACAGGAAGCTCCATAAAGTTCTTGAACAAGAATGACCATTTCAATAAGAAATGTACTTCAAACAAGTGTAATTTTGTTTCATATATATGTGATTCATTCTACAGTGGCCTCTGGGTTGTTCTCAGCAACCCCTTCACAGGATTTCAAATATCACTTTCTTCTCATTTTGTTGTGATGTTATTTTCAATGGATCCAGTGTCTATTATTTCACAAATTCCAGAGAACAACAGGAGAAAATCTGCCTCTTTGTCTATTATTTATGGCCTTCTGCACACTGCATACTCCATGTAAAGCTATGTCTTTAATTGAACCATTTTTATTCAGTTCTCTTTCTCCTTCTTAGACTATGATCCTGTTGCCTGTATAACTTCCCTTTCTCTAAGATACAGCTTAAATATTTATCCCAGGAAAACTGCCTTGGGTCAAACCTTTTTGCCTAAAGCACTTATAGGTAAATAGAAATCAGTTGGAACTTTCTATCTGTGTCTACACATCATTCCATATTTACTGCCTTGCCATATAATCTAATAATTAAAATTTCTTCCTGTTGTACCATATTGTTGAATAAAATAATTTTGACATTTACCTACCTAAATTTGGATTATATTGTCCCTGTTGGATCAAATTATCAGTAAATATTTCTTGCATGATTGACTATAGAAAACAAGCACAATTTTTCAAAAAAAAAATTGAAACACTACTTTAGGGTAAGATTTTATATATTTCTTTCCCATAAATTTGGGGAGCACAGTGCTAAGTGTGTTAAAATAAAAATTATAGCTTCCCTAATAATGACTATTGTACTGTGTTGTAATTCTCACATTCATTTCGAAACATCTTACTCCTTCAGTTTCAGATAAACTAGTTTAGAATACCTTATTGACTGGGTCAACATATATTCCTCCACTAAAATACTAGAGGGAAAGGAAGAGGAGAGAGAGAGAGAGAGAGAGAGAGAGAGAGAGAGAGAGAGAGAGAGAGAGAGAGAGAGAGAGAGAGAGAAGAAATAGATTTCTATGTTTTGTCAAATAAAAATCTTATAGAATTCAATTTCATAATTTTTAATATTTTATTATTTGAAACTTCTAATCTTTTTGTTTTTAAATTTGAAGACAGTCAAAATGAGAAGGGAGTAGTAATTGGTATAACTTAATAAGGTTAGTTTTACGATGGGGAAATACTACATAATTTTAGCTATTATTATCAAGAAATTAGGATGAAAGTCATATATTTCTGTAATTGATCCTAAATTATACTAAACATTTGTTTACCCCAGATAAGGCACCTGTTAAGATTAAAGAAATTATTATGCCCAAGTGTAGGTTGTAAATAACAAATGTATTGGACTCTTTACAGGGGCATGGATAATCAGTTACTCCAAGGATAAAGATAACTCAAAGACATCACCAAAATTTTCAGGTGATACTGAAATATCCATGTATATTCCTTTTGAACTAGCAATCCGTTTCACAAAATATTGAAATAAACAAACAAAAATAATTCTTCAGTGACTGTCCAATCATCATGTAACCTTGGAAATTCACTTTGTAAATCTTGTCACTTCTTGACCTTCCTTGGTATCCCAAGTTTCTTCAGAATTTTGAGAATCTAGTTTTTCTTCTCTTTCCAGAAAGAAATATTTTAATACAGAGAATGTGGAATTATACATAAAAACGTAAAATTTATTATGTTTTATTAAATTTATTTCAACACATATTTTTAAACTACTATGTTATAATAATGGTTTCCAGGCCCTGGGCACCCAGAGGTCCAGACCCACAGACCTGAAGTCCTAGACCTCTTAGGTGCCTGCTGCTGCTCAGGATCCCCAAAATGATTGACAGGCTTATATTAAGTTTATGCTGTTTGGCCTATGGCTCAGGCACATTGCTAGCTAGCTCTTTTTCTTAACCCATTTCCATTAATCTATGCTGCCATGTGGCCCGTGGCTCATCTGTGTTCCTTATATGTTTCTTCTTGGGCAGCTAGGTCTGTTTCACACTCTGCCTTTCCTTTCTTACCTATTCTGATTTTCCCTCCTACTTTTTCCCTTGTGCCTGTCATGGGCTAAAACAGCCCCTATATTTAAAGATTGATTCACAGCATACAGAAAGACATTCCGACATCACCTCCCCTTTTCTGTCCAATCAAAAAGGAAGGCTTCAATTTTAACAACAAAATTGCATATAGCAAAATAGCCATCAAGCAAAAATTGCAGTTACAATATCTAGTCTATTTGTATTTTGAAAAATAAAAGAAAATACTCTATCATCTGTCTTATCCTTATGAATCTAAGCATGAAAATAATATAAGTGTTTGAATAATTTTTGATGGCCTGATCAGCTGTGGACAGCTAAGGGGTCTGGGGCTGCAGGTCTGTGGGTCTGGACCTCTGGCTGCCCAGAACCAGGAAACCATACTACCCTTTTCTAAATACTTTTTTAATCAACTCAGAGCATTTTTAGCTATATTAGATAACACAAGCACTTTCCCTGAAGATCTGACTACTGCATTTTACATGTTTTCTTGAACAGACAATATCTCAAGTGATTTCGTAGATATAAAGATTATGTTAAATAGGTACTTGTTATTCAATGGTCTCAACATTACTACCTTTCCATCCCAAGGAATTTTTATAAATACTTCAACCATTTAATTGTCTTTATAATTTTCTGTCCATTTTTTTCAATTTTAAAGCATATTTTATTATATGTGTTAAGATTAATGTTCTAACTCAACTCATAGCACCTGAAATTATTGCACAAATCATATCAAGTATATCCACTGGCATTGTATTAAGGTGAAGTCAAGAATAAATCTATTTTTATGTAGCATTCTTTCAAAGAAATATATTGTTTTGGAAGATAACAGTTCATCAGATGGAAGATAAGAGATCATATAATGACAGGTTTTCAAGTTTCTTTCCCCCTTGAAAATGTAGAAACTAAAGCTTAAAAATTAGTTCAAATTGAAGAATTAAAAGTATTAAACAATGAAAAATGTATAACCAGTGTAGAAATAACCAGATGTACTAAAACAGCTGTTGTAGAAGGTTTCTGGCCCGGACTTTCAGGCCTAACCTCAAGGTTTAGGACCCACAGACACGCAGTCCCACAGAGACACACAGATGCTTTCAATAGTTTTAGGCTGATTGGCCTAAGGCCCAGGCATATCACTTGCTAGTTCTCTACCCTTCATCTAACCCATGATTGGGCACCATTTGTAGTAAGAGGCTTTTGGCCTGGGACTTTCAGGCCTTGCCTCAAGGTTTAGGCCCTCACACCCACAGACCCTCAGAGACACGTAGATGTTTTCAATAGTTTTTGGCTGATCAATCTCAGGCCGAGGCATATAACTTGCTAACTCTGTACCCTTCATCTAGCCCATGATTCTTCCTGTTCAGTCATGCAGCTCAGTACCTTTTCTTAGAGCAGCATAGTTATCCTCTGCTTCTTCCGGCTTCTCTCTGGTGTTCTGCTCTGTGCTCCCTGTTTTCAAGAGTTTTCTTAGTCTGGTAGCCCCACCCATACTTCCTGCCTGCCTTTGGCCAATCAGTGCTTTTTATTAAACCAGTGGGTGGGACAATTACTTACCATGAAACTACACAATCTCCTACAAATAGCTTCTGTATGCTCTAAGTTTTAAATCTAATTCTAAGCTAGAAATCTTAGATCGATGACAAGTTATAAAATTAATTGAAAATCTTAGATTGATGACAAGTTATAAAATTAATTGAAAATCTTAGATTGATGACAAGTTATAAAATTAATTGAAAATCAGAACTTTCTCTGTCTGTCTCTTTCTCTCTTCAACTGATTTTTGTAAACTAGCTTTGTAAGCCATAAATTGAGTCAGGATAGACATGAACCCTGGACAAGAAGACCAAGGATGTAAAAAAAAATAGAAAGCCAGTGAGTGAGAAGATAACCTCATTAAAATTGGGAAATGTGTAATGATTATAGAATAGAGAAGATATATTCAAGAGTTTGAGGATACTAATGAGAGCAAAATAATTGATGATGAATATTATCCATCATTACTCCAATATAAACATTTAGACAGCTAAGAGAAAAAGAGGTTAAAACAATTCGATGAAAAGGATTCATTTGGCTGAGTTCAAAGTAGCCATTTTTTTTTTACTTTTATTATTTTATTTTCATTAACACATTTTATATCCCCAAATGAACATCACAGACTGGCTCTCATTTCTGTCTATTCATGTTCTTATATGTCAGTATTATAAACAGTATATATCCTGTTCATGATTTTCCCAAATGTTTGGCTATACATGGAATACTACATGAAATATATTATTCACTGCTTTGTGAATTTTAAATTACTTATTTAGATTGAAATTTACTTATCTAAATTATTCCATGATCCCTAATAATGTTGTTATATAAATCTTGTAAATTCATTACTAACTGTGTAGTTTACATATCCTCAAACATACTCATATATCATATAACATGAATAACTTATATGTAAATATACAAGGCTTATAGGCATGATTTTTGTGCAATTCAAAATCATATTTTCATTTTGACATACCTTTAGATTCATAAGAACATTACAGCAATAATGTTACATTTTGAAAACAAGGCTCTCCAAATACTTCAGTGGTCTTTTATTCAGTTTGTAAGTGACATTACTACTGAAATACCATTTCAGAACCAAATTCAATATATATGTCACAATTTGTTAACACATGGATGAATGTCAATTAAAAAAGGATACAGGGTGCTGTGAAATCGATAGATAAAGCTATAGGATCACTTTAAAACACTTCTAAAGACTATTTCATTGAAAAAACTTTACAATAACTTCTATAATCATTTTCCATTCCACATAATGACTAATACCAGGGTATTAATTTTTTCATTGTTTTGTTTGCTTGCTTTGTGGTCACTGTGTTTTTCTGAGACTATTAATCTAAAAGTATACTTTAAAAGAAGATAAAAACAGGGATTATTGATACACAGGTATTGAGTAGAGCAATTATTAGTCTTTCACATGTGCATATTATCATAATAATGTTGGGCATTTTAATTAAAATTAAGATTTTTTAAATTTTTTATCATAGAAATTATGGGATTTTATGTATGGGAGTGAAAGTTTGACACAGAAAATAAATGTGCCATACACTTTTAAAAAATTGGACTCATATACTATGCTTTCCAGTTGGGACCACCTGCCACAAATATCAACATGAAAACATTATTAATTATAAAATCTCGGCCTTAGCTGAGCCTTGTCCTACTAGCTTTGTAACTTAAAATTACCTATTTATGTCAATCTACGTTTTGCCTCCTATCTTTTTAGCTTTCTTTCATTCTGTGTGCATGATTCTCTCTTAAGTCTCATTGACATTTCTCCGGCATAGTTCGCAAGCCTAGATCTCTGCCTCGGCCCCCCCCTCTCTGAAAATTCTGCCGGTTTCTTCTGCCTAGCTATTAGCCATTTAACATTGCTAAACCACTCAAAAGGTGTTTTAATCAAAGAATTATTTTTAGTTTACACAAATATTCTGTAGCATTTTCCCATATTTGTCTAAGTAAAAAGAAAAAAAATTAATTGTAACATGGCAAAACTATTTATCATAAGAACATTTCAAGTAAAAATTACATTTAAAATGTCCAGTCCATTTGGTAATTTTAAAATTAAGATACCTTTAAAACATGTATGTTTAACTTAGCATCCTTTACAATCAAATGTCCTTCTTTAGGAGTTTTTAAAATGTAATACAATTTCACAGAAATGCATTGTGCTAAGATGTGAGAGCTAGCTAGCAGTAATCTTGAGCCATAGGCCAAACATCATGTATTAATATAAGTCTTTTTGTGATTATTTGGGACCGAGCAGAGCTAAGGATCTGAACCTGAGGCTAGGACATGCCACTGTCAGGAGAGATTTATTGATACAGGAAAGCCCAGCCTATTATCAGCAGCACAGGTGGTCATGGGCTGATTAAGAATGCAGTTAAGAGTCTTCAAGAATGCCATCAAACATCATCCTTCATCATTCCTTTCATTATTACCTTGCTTGTGCGTTAGTTCCCTGATCAGAAGTATTGGTACGTAAAATGAAAATTATGCTGCTTTCAGATTTCTTCCCTAAATTCTAATTTTGGCTTCTCTTAATGTTGAATGCGATCCTGGTATACAAGATAAAAAATATCCCTACTTGGCTTTTGGCCAAGTGTTTGTTAACAACATCCAAAAAAAAAAAAAAATCAAGCAAGAACTGAAAAAAAAGTATCAACAACTAGGACTTTCATCTTTAGAACAAATCTGTCATTTTCATTAAAGAATGTGGAATTTGTAATAGACCTAAAATTACGTTGAAATAAATTGATTTTCACTTGTAAACAAAGACTTTGGCCTATCTTTCTCAAATAGTACTAATAAAAGCTTTTAAATTTCAAGAAAAATAAGTTGACTGTGACCTTAAAAGAATATATAAAATGTTAATTTAAAACAATAGGACAATTCAGAAAATATTGATTTAAATGTAGTGCTCCAAATTATTTTCAGGTGTATCCCATTGCAGCATTGCACAAATTCGGTTGTAATAAAGGAAACTCAGAGCCAGACACTGGGAAAGGCTGAGATATCAAAGAGTAAACACAACAGTCAGATCTCACCCAGCTGTCTTAGCTTCCTCAGCCTCAATCCTCCTGTCTTCTACTTCCTGAATCTGTCCTCCTACACCTGCCTTAAATACCTTTTTTGCCCAGTTGTTTCACATCCAGGTTAAGATTAAAGGTGAGGGCTATTGCTATTTGGTAGTTAGCCTTCAACTCAGAGAAACATAGACAGATCTCTGTCTCTGGAGTTATGAGATTAAAGGCCTGGCACCACCACTGCCTGCCTGGGAGCCTGGAACTCTCTGTAAACCAAACTGGCCTCAAACTCAGATCTGCTGGGATTAAGGGTGTAGGTCACCACTCCTGGTGTGAGTTACCACTCTCCTATTCTCCTGGATTGACTGTAGGTAGATCTTTTCTCTGATATTTTAGACTGGTTTGTTTAAATATATAACATATGTAATATATTTAATAGCACAGCACATTTGTACTTCTCTATTTATTCATGTGTCCATACTAAGAACAGTGGGTTTTTGTAGAATCCTAGATTTAGTGATTTAATTCTCTTTCACTGATAAGAATCCTGTGACTTGTTTTGCCATTGAATACACTGCAAATAATGTGCTGCCACTTTCAATTTAGGTCAACAGAACAACCTTGATGAAGCATCCTTGATCAGATGAATAGAAAATTGATGAAGAAATCACATGCTTATTTATATTTTTATGAGAGCAGTTAAATAATTTCCTTTAGCCAATAACAAGACATTGCACAATATGAAGATATAAGAAACTAAAGTAGAAGTCACTTGTGTCATATATGAAATCTCATTGATTAAAAATAAAATTTGATCTTATAAATCAGTTTCAGAATATTTTTTTCCTTGTAAAATTCTGGAGTGGATGTTATGTGCTGAGGTGGCCCACCTTGCCCTGTGGGGAGAGGAGATGGAGGCATGAGTAAGGGACAGGCTGAAGACTAACTGGGAAGGGTTGGGAAGAGGGAAGGGAGGGGGGACAGGGGGATACATGGATAAAAAGATATTTCTTATAAAAAATAATAAAATAAACAAAAAGGACTAATTCTGGCATGCATCAGTTGGTTAATATAAATATTTGTTAATATCATTAAAATTCTTAAGCACCATGAATTGAGTTTCTCCTACTTTTTAAATTTACTATAAGCTGTTAAATATTTTAAATATTAAAAAAATTATAATATACAGAGGAAACAATTCCACATGTGGAAGACAAAAGCTGAGAAGATTTTACTATCAACCATATTAAAACGTATTTTTATCTTGTGCACGTTGAAACAGAAAAGAAACGCTGCTATAATGGAAAAACAGGTCCAAATCTTCTTCAGTTTTCTGATAAATGCCAGGTTTAAGTCTTGAAAAACTGTGTATGTAGCTTTGCTTTTGTGATTAACTCTATGTTACAACAGAGAGTAAATCTTATGCTAAATGTTTGAGGAATAATTTTTAAAAATCAACAAAGTAAATATACTAAGAAATAATATGCAATACAAATTTAGGATAATTTAATCATTTGGTGTTTGACTTATTAAATTTTAATAGGTTGTAAATTAGGTTAATTTATGCTCATTAGTTCAGTGTAATTTTCCTAAGTGACCACTAGATAGAGCTAGTATAATGATCAAAAATACAAAATGTCTAGGTGGGTATTCTTTATGTCTCATGCATTGTGATCCCAGGTTACTCTGAACTTAACTGTACACAGGTTACCATCAGTCATACTTTTTTTTTTTAGCCACGACACTCTCCCAACAACTTTAATAGCTTATAATAGTGATCTCCAGGGATCAAATGTTGATACTTAACCATATCCTAAGGAATAGAACAATATTACTGAATATTTAACATAAACTTTGTCCTAAAATAAATTTCTGATGACTTACAATTTTTATTAGATTTTTTTTATGCTTGACTTAGTGTTTTCAATGAACATGTCAAGTGAGGTTTGCCAATTTTAATTACTGAATGTAGAATGATGCACAAAAATGAAGCAGCCTTTCTTAGAAAAGAACCCCTCTCTCATATTTGGCTTAGCTATATATATTTGAGAGACAGGGTTGTACAATATAACTCTGGCAGAAGAACTGGGGCTTGCTATGTCTTAAAATTTGTAGCTTCCCTTTCTAAACCTATTGGGTGCTGGAACTATAAGTAGCCTTAACATACCCGGGTGAGAAGTCTTCCTAAATGCATTATTAATGTACTAGTTACCTAAACATTGTCTGAATATCTAAAATAAATGTGGCCGTTATTCAATAAAATTTGCATTCTTATTAGTTCTAATTAGTGACATCTCCAAAACCCAATACTTAATCTTAACTTTGTAACAATATGTTACTTGATGGTAGAGCAGAATTAATGGACTTTTCTCACCACAAAGCAGTATTCTTTGTATACTTTTGGCTATTAGTATGACCTAAAATAGTGTTAAAATAAAAGCTATAGGAGAGTGTGAAAAGTGATTCTGAGATGTGTCCTATTAAATGAGCTATACCAAGCACTTAAATTATTTGCATACAAAATTTATAGGCTGTAATATTATAATTTCTGTTGTAGAAGAATTCAGGCATTCAGATGAGACATCTGAATTTTACCTCAGTTTCTTTATAAAATGACAATAATAACACCACTACAAAGGTTTATAGTAATTAAAGCTGCTAGTGTGCATAAAATATTTCAAGGACCAGAGCATGGTGGCAACTGTACAAATGGGGCTTATTAGCTTTTTTTTTTTTTTTTTTTTTTTGCAATTATCTACAGATATTATCTGACACGATATTCCAGGAATTAATACATTCATTACAGTGATATGTATATTTGATATACCCCTGTCAATTTCTATTATTTTAATCTGTATTCTATTATAGTGTTATAGTGTTTCAATTAATTGTGTGGTTACATGAGTATCAATGTCACTTTATTTATTGATAATTACTTTCAGTTTTACATGTTTTTAAAATTATGTTTATGAACAGATTATATTGACATATGCCTCTCCCCCCTTCTCTCCCTCCCTCCCTTCCTCCCTCCCTCTCTTTCTCTGTGAGTTTTGTCAACCAAAAATGTCAGTTCTTACTGAAAATATGTAACGTGTTTCTCATGAAGAACTCTCAAATCGAAACTACAAAATTTCTGCCTGGAAAAGTAATTCACTGTCTATTGCCATCTAAGATGTTAAATATTGTTCTTGACCTGTGTTTGCTCATCAAATTGTTAATTTGTGACTCTTAGTGAGACCTTTGAACCAAGCTTGTTTTATAGTCTTGCATCTACATAATAATGCCTGACAATATTTATGAATGAAGAAAATATTCAATATTTGAAATGCAATAAACCCTCTTTTAAAAACTTCTTCTTAAAAATGATCATTTTGTGAAGATTAATATTCATATAATATCATTATGTGTCTTTTTAAAGTAGGAGCTGACCCATGTTGTCATATTTGGGAATACTCCGGATTAAATAAATAGTGGTATAAATAGAATGCATTTCTTTATCTAAAGATGAAACTCCATGTCCCATAATAACTACAAGTTGGTTTATCATGTGTTTCATTAAGCTTAAGGGAACTAGAAATAACAATTTATATGTATTTACATTCTTTGAAGCATCAATTTTATACCTCATTTAAGCCTAACAAGCCAATAATAGGGATAAATTAAATATGAATCATATATATGAACCAAATAACACATTTTACATGAGATTCATATTGATAAGCAGAGACACAAAGAAAGGTAAAGTGTTGACCCAGTGCTGCTCAATAAAGAATTCTAGATTTATACTCATGCAGTAAATTTCAAGAGTCTATGGCTTTAAATCAAAACACAACCCATCCTTTGGCTTTTAAGCCCCTCTCTATATGAGACCAATTACAACCACAAGACCTTAATGAGGTAGGATGTTCTCACTAAATGTATGCAAGTTTGGGTTCAAGGAACCCTTTCAGTTCATTTTGATAAAAATCAGTTTTCCATAGCTTCCCTATCTGGAGTGACAGGTCTGTGAACTTGTCTACCTCAAAATCATTTCTACACCCACCTGAGTGCCTTGGCATTGATTTGTAGCATGATACAATATTCATCATTCTACATCCCACATAAATCCTTCATGCTTTGTGACTGACAACTCAATCAAAAAACCCTAACCTCATACATAATAAACTCCAGAAGACACTTTTATAATATTCATCTATTTCCTGGGAATAACCTTGTCCTTTTAGAAATTCTGCATCGATTAAATGGGTCCTGTATATCAAATGCTATGCATCACGAATGGTCTCAGTAATTCAAACTCCCTGTGTGGAGATCAAGAAAGTAAAGAATACCTTCTTCTGTGAGAATAGTGATTCAGTTGAGGAAGATTCTGGATACTACAGGTAGCTTATCTTGAGAGATTTCCTGACATCATGTCTAAAGAAGTTTTAGTAGGTACAGTGCTTGGCTTTTCATTGTAAAAGTCCTCCTACATATTTGCTGTTCCTCAGTGTCTTGCAATATTTTAGTAAATGTTGGTAGAAAATCTGTTCACAGGCTCAAAAACAGTAAGTGTATAATGTTTTAAAACAAAAACAATTACAGTAATACATTCAACATGAAAAGTTGTTATTCAAGTTAGATCTATTAAAACTTAAGTGTGTGGAATGAACTTTATTTTTAATCAAGAAATCTATCCATTTGAGGATATCTGTAGTATATGTTTACTGCCCAATGCTAATCTTAGGATGACAAATGAAGATTCCTTTGTAATACAACTTACATGGAGTTTAATAGCTTAGTGTTTTGTGATATGAATTCTCTTTCTCGGTCTCTCTTCTCAATCTCTTCCTCTATGCATTTTCTCTAACTATGCTTAGGTTAGCATTTCTATACAGTCTTAAAGAAACTCCATGATTATAACATACATAATTTCATCTCTATTTAAAACAAAATTTAGTTGGTGCTCAGTTTGCAAAGTCTCCTGGAAAAATTGACTAAGCATAACTAATTTGCTTCAGTCACAGTAGTCTGGTGTACTTTTCTCAGATGCAGGTAGGGGATATTGACTTTTCTATTAAAGTAATGGATTTCTTTCTGTTTGATGGGTTGAAATTGTGTTCTATTAAATATGTACTAAGAAACCTGTTCTTATATTTGATAAAAATTATTTTCCTTGATAAACATGAAAACAAAAGAAATTTCCTTCCTTAAAGAAAGCTGTAGAGATTACATACACAGAGATAGAGATGACTAAAATACAGATGACAAATATAGAGAAAGATACACATGCTTATACACATACACATGCACACACACACACACACACACACACACACACACACACACACACAAAATGTAGGAATATCCTTCTATATGCTATGAATAAAGAAATTGTTTTGGCTATGGAAGGCAAGGTGCCATATAAGGAGGTGGGGGAAAGTAGTTAGGAGAAGGAGAGCAGAGTCAGAAGAGACCTGATCCAGCCACTTGTAATGCAAGATGTGACAAAATAAGCAAGCCATGGGCTCCATGGCAGAACAGAGTAATGGAAATGGGTTGAATTAAGATGAAAGATCTAGCTGGTAACATGCCTGAGCCATCGGCCAAACAACATGAAATTAATATTAGCATCTGAGTCATTTTGGAGGGGAAAAGCAGCTGCAGGCAAGTTCGAACCATGGGGAAATTTGGGCCAGAAACCTCCAGTTACACACACACACACACACACACACACACACACACACACACACACACACACACACACACACACACACACATCAACAAACACATGATAAAAATTTTTAAAATGTTTAAAATATCTCATACTAAAGCAAATAATTTTTCTAAATTTGTATTCTTTCCACTACAGTGAGTTTTATCCATTTCCTACTCAGATCGAATGCTAACAGTTAAGTAGTAAAATTAACTTGTATAATATAATAGTAGAAGAGGAATAGATAAAAAAAAAAAGTTTGCTACAATGTGCAGAAAACCAGTTTTATTTTCTTACAGTTCATGTTTGTTTGCTTTTTTTCTGCTTATTGGATGAGAGAACGTATGGTTATGAAATTTATGCAGTGTCTTGCAATTTGTTGAGCAAAAGATCATTTTAGGATTTATATTATTCTGACTTCATTTCAAATCTCAAAAAATCTGAAAGTCCAACAAGTGTTTTCTAGTACCTCAACAATGAAAAGTTTGGTTATTTGTCTACTACTTAAATAATTCTCAGTTATTGGACTATATTTTAAGAAAATTTGCTTCCTAATTTTGTAGCCTTATAATGATAAGAAAATTACAATACTGTACTGGTTTCCTTTTTTATTTAAAAGTTTGTTACAATGTGTTTTCTCCATGCAGGGCTGCCTAAGGCACAGGCACACAGACTATAGTCAGCCCCAGACTCCTTAGCCACCCACTCCTCCTGCTCAGGCTCCCAAAAATGACTCAGACGCTTATATTAACTTTATGCTGTTTGGCCTGTGGCTCAGGCACATTGCTAGCTAGCTGTTTCATCTTAAATCAACCCTTTTTTATTAATCTGTCTGCCACATGGCCTGTGGTTCACCTGTGTTCCTTACATACTGCTCCTTTGGGCTTCAGTCTCTCTCTGACTCTGCCCTGCTTCTCCTACCTATTCTGATTCCTCCTCCTACTTTTTCTATGGTGCCTGTCATGGGCCAAAAGAGCTCCTTTATTAAAGATTGCTATTCATGGCATACAGAAAGGCATTCCCACATCAGAAGTTTTTGTTTGTTTGTTTATTAGTTTAATGTACCAGCCACAGGTAGCCCTCTAACCCTTCTCCCAGTAATACCCCCCGCCCCCTCCCCCAATCTATTTCTCAGAAAGGATCAGGATTCTCAGGAGGAGTCAATACAGTCTGGAATATCAAGCTGAAACAAGTTTAAGTCTCTCTCCCAGTACAGAGGCTGAACAAGGTATCCTTCTATAGAGAAAGGGCTCCAAAAAGTCAGTTCATGCAGTAGGGTTAACTTCTGGTCCCACTGCCAGAGGCCCCAAAAATAGCCCCAGCCACAAGTTTGTCATCCACATTGAGAGGGCATATTTCTTATCCTATGCAAGTTCCCCAACTTTCAGTTGAGTCTCAATGAGCTCCCCATAGCTAAGATCAACTGTCTTGTGGGTTTCCTCATCATGATCTTGACCCCTTTGCATATATAATCTCTCCTCTCTTCGAATGGACTGGGAGCTTAGCTGGACCAGTGCCTAACTGTAGATCTCTGCATATGCTTCCAGAAGTTGCTAAATGAAGATTCTATGATGACAGTTAGGGTGGCCATGGATTTGATTACAGGGGAAGGCCAGTTCAGACACCTTCTCCACTATTGCTTAGAGTTGTAACTGTAGTCATGATTGTAGATTCTTGGGTATTTCCCTAGCACCAGGTTTACTCCTAACCCCCAAACTACTATTGCATTGTTCTCTCTCTCTCTCTCTCTCTCTCTCTCTCTCTCTCTCTCTCTCTCTCTCTCTCTCTCTCTCTCTCTCTCTCTCTCTCTCTCTCTTCCTCCCCCAACTCAACTATCCCATCCTCTCATCATCTCTTCCTACCTCACATTACCCCATCATAGTCCCAATTTACCCAGGAGATCTTATCTATTTCTCCTTCCCAGGGAGATCCACGAATCTCTTAGGGTTCTCCTTGTTATGCAGCTGCACAGGAGCTGTGAATTGTAGCCTGGCTATTTTTTTCTGGATGGCTAAAATCCACTTATAAGTAAGTACATACTGTGTCTTTTTTTTGGGGGGGGGGGGCTCTGTGTTACCTGCCTGGAAACCATATACACAGAAACAACAAAAGTGGACTCAGCATGTTTAATTTTTGGTTTTGTGGATACACACACATACACATGTATATTTATATACATATTTTGTCTATTAGTAATAAAAAGAGTCTATGTTCTCCATTTCTTACTACTCTCCTTAAAAAGATATAACTTCATTATCCTATCAATATTCTGTTAAATAATAAACTGTTTTTTTTTTTTTGGCATACTCACTGTCACAAAGCTTTCAAAGTTATTTCCAATCATCAAAATCTAATTTCACTTTCACATCCTTCTTTGAAAAAGCTGTATCTCAGTTTCAGGTGGCTGTAAGTATTAGGTATCTGCATCCATGGGGAGGGATAACCAAAAAAACTATTCATAAAGCAGCAAAAACCTAATTTTCTGAAGTTCTATATCTAGAAGTCTAAAATTATTATTTTTTGGTGCAAATTGACAGACCTCTGCCTCTGGACACTTTACAGGTGACTCTGTTTATGCTTCTCCCATCACTGTGGCTGCTGACTTTCTCTCCTTGTTTGTCGTCCTTCCTGTATGCTTTCCTAATCTCACTGCATCCTGCTCTGCTCTCCACCCTCCCTCATTCACAGAAAAACAGCAAGGGCAACAGAGGCCTGCTCCGGTAGTTCCAATAATCTTTCAACTCCAAATTCTCAGTTCACTCACCTCAAGCACAAGCTTTTGATTTCTCCTGGCAGACTACTTTAGAGTGTGTGAAAAGGCAAAAATGATTCTAGATCTAGGTTATCGCTGCACAAGGTGTAGGTATATGGCAGGTGAACTACAAAATAATCCAGTGCTAGTGTGAAAAATGGCTCAGGATTGAATTCAGAATTGAATTCCTTCAAGTTTTTTGAGATCTCTGTTATGAGATCTCTCAGGTTTAAGACTGTTATTTGAGAATAATGGAAACAGTTGACCTCCAAATTACACACATAAACCACACTATGAATGATAAAGTCCCACTTGAGTTTGTGTGTATATGTGTTTATACATTCAGAAATATTATGACTTGTTTCATCTGCAAAATGTTAGTTTTATGTATGTGTTCAATGGTGACCATTTTGTATTGAATATTCAAAATTTTTCCTCACAGGACTGGGGTAGCTCGGGATAGGAGAATGACAATTTCTACAAAGTAAAATGAAGAAATATTTTTATTGAATACTTCTGGGAATGTTTTACATTCTGGTTTTCAAACATACAGCACCATAAACGTAGACTTTTGAATTTTTCAATGCGTAAGTTATTTTACTAATGCATTATATATTGAGTATTCCTGAAAATAAAATTTTATAAGCTTTCCATATAAATAAATGATGTCCAAGTGATGTATCTTTGATTTAGTCTATGAAAATTATACATGTACAAAAACATTGTCATGATATAAATATTAAATAAATTAAATTGTTTCAAACTAAATTACCCTAGAAAGGAATAAAAAGGATAAAATGTAAAGTTGTATTCTACAATTAATATTGTATTTACCTTTTTGTTTGTGTTTCCCAAGTTTATTGCATTTGAATATACCACTATTCAAACTAAAGAAAGAGAGACGAAGCTAAGGAGACCATAGTCCAGGCTTGAAAGAAATGAGGCAATTTCTTTTAACGAGTAGCAGAATGTAACGTTTATTCCCAGTACTACACTATAGTTTAGAGTTTTCAAGTGCAATAAAGTCATTTAATTACTATCCCGGCACATTTGCTGGTTCCTTCTGCAGTGTTATCTCTTTTGTACATAAGAAAAGTAAGTTATACATACGACTGTACTTCCACCATATTATTGAGCACTTAAAAATAATTCGAAATGAGTGAATTGGACTTGCTTGGAGAGGATGTGCGTGCCTTGCTGGACTGACCCACCGTGGGACTTCTTACCCTTTCGAAGAAGGGGATGGGTGGATGGGGAGTGGTTGGGTGGATGGGGAGGGGCAAGGCTGAGGGATGGCTGGGAGGGATTGGGATAGGGACAGGATGAGGAGCAGGGGGATACATTAAGGGAGATGACATTTTTAATGGAAATAAAATAAAATTTAAAAAACTCAATTTTAATAAACTGTTAACCACAAACATCATTAGAGTAGCTTCATTTATTAATTGATGTGTAGATCGTTCCTTACCTCACCCATTTTTGGAAACTACCAATCTATTCAATGTAACATTTCTTAATACATACCTTCTGTGCAGTTACGGATTTCATTTTTAAGTTTAGATACTTTTCCTAATTATGACATTTAATTCAGCTATGCTTCACAGCCTTTCCCTGGAGGAAATCAGGACAGTGACTCCACCGTAACTTCTTGTCTTCCTCTTGGTTTCACTCATCGTCACGTTTCCTGCAAGTGAACTATTTATTGCGTCTCAGTAACACTGACCTCCGAAGGACAATTAAATTGATCCTTCACAAATTACTAAAAAACCTTTCCTTTATTTTAGTGTTTTCCCTTAATTGTGAAGCCATGGCAACTCCACAAATAAATTTGTCAGCTAATAGATTCCACTGCTAATATATGAATAGCTCACATTACCTAATGGTGTTTAACATGTCTGTCACCTCTCTGATTTTCACTAAAAAAGAGTAACAATAAGAAAAATTGCTGTATGTTGTTACCATATGATACAACCGACCCTTTATAGATGAATATAGGTACAAGGAAACATTCAAATGTACAGTATTTATGAACAAATACAGATAAAATATTACAAGAATGATTAAAATGATTCAGATCCATTTGATATAATCTGTTTTAATAGCAGCTAATAAAAATAATAAATGGACATGAATGTGTAAGAGGACTATATCAATTTAAAAAATAAAAATATGGTTAATCACATATTTGCATTTATTTCATAGGAAGAATGTTTAGTTCCGAGAATAAATTAATTATATATTCAGAAAAGTAAATATATGGCACATGTGAGATGCAACGTGTATAAAATTTCCATATTTCATCAACACCTAATTTATTGCTTGACTCACACTTACAATAAATGGAAGAAATAAAGCAATAAATACTTCTAAGAACCTGTGTTCCAGGAACTGTGTTAAGTAGTTCAGTTTTAATAATTTTTCCATTAGCTTTGTTGACTAGGCATTGATATTCCTATGTTGGCTTCATTATCTGATACCTGCCTTCTGTGGAAAAGTTCTATGTATTACTTTTTCATGGTAGGTGTAGTAGAGTAGTATGAATTAAATGATTTACACAACATAAATTCATGCCTTCACAGTTCTCAGATGTCAAGTCCTAAAGTCTTGTTGTTATGGTAGGGTTGTATTCTTCTAGAAGCTTCTAGGAGTCATTTAACCTTTCCCTTTGTAGATTCCCCACGTAGTCAATTTCCTCTACTACAAACAAGTTACCTAAAAATTTTCTAAATGTTTTTCTGGTTAAATTACCCCTTATCTCAGACAGCAACAGCTTTCTACATTTGAACACTTATAAGATCATATTGGAAACATACACTATACAGATTGATATCCTATCTGAATCCATAATTTTAATCACATATTCCAGGTTCCATCTTCCTATAAGGTGATGTCCACAGATACAGAAGCTACTCTTCTGCACTGTCTCTATCATCAACTGATCAGTGATCATTGTCTTAAGCCTACAAAATGAACATAGAGTTCTCATTTGCACATTAACTTTCCCTCATTTCAGAATAAAATTAACCCCCATTCCAATTTCAACATTTAAAGTGTATTAGAGATTAGAATATCTTTTCTTAATTTCATGTTGCTTATTCTCAAATATTTTTCCCACATCAAAGAATTTGTTATGAATATTTAACCAATCATGCATAAAATGTCTATCCTGCTTTATAATTATATTTCTCAGTCTTTGAACTTAGCCATCCACAGTCGGTTTCCACCTTCATTTCTGAGGAGTCAGTCACAAGGCATGATCTACAACCTTGCTTGTCAGTGTTAATTGGACAAACATTACAGGAACTACTTATGTTCCCTTTGTTTTTGCTTTTCCTTTTTATTTGCATTAAAAATAAGTGTCTCCATTATTATTTCTGTTGGCAGACAGAATTAGAATACTTTCCCTATTATTATTCTGCCACTCCAAATTTTCCAACTATAGTCAACAAAGTGTGTGTGTGTGTGTTACTTACCAATTGGCAGGTTTAAAAGACATTGAGGGAAAAAAATCAACTTTTGAGAGACCGATTTTTCATGCACAGTTCAAAGAAATGTCTTTGCTCTTAACTGTCATGATGCGATTCATCACTCTACCACACAGAATTACATTGTGCATCCAGTGAACTTTTCAATAATTCTGTCACTGTAACTTCTTCAGTGATTAGGCTTGTTTCTCACACTGAAAACTGACCTCTACTCACATTGTATTGGCAAATATTCTTCTCTAGGTCCTCATCAAAATGCATGTTATAAAATCATTGTCTCCACAAGTTTTGCAGTCTATTTTTACCATCTCTTCCTTCCTCTTTGTCAATTTGCCTTATTGGTCCCTTCTCTGGACTCAGTTGAGGCTGATATGCCTCTCACCATGGCTTTTAACCATTGGTGTTCTGTTTCCTCTTCTAATACAACTCCTGCTGTGTATAAGTCCAAATTGGAGGTGTTGACTTCCATCCAAATATCCAGAATATAGTCAAAACAGTCCTGAAGGGAGAAAAGAAAAAAAAAATACTGTAATAATCTCATAATCTCATCCAAGATTCTCAGGGATGCTACAAAAATTTAAAAAAAAAAAAAGCAACATCACTGTGTCCACCAGAGCTTGGTCATGGATTAGGACAAGAGAGTAGAAAAAAAATGGCTAGATATACCATATAAATTTAATTGTAAAAATACATAGTCACAATCATTTATACTTTAATTAAGCAACCAAAATTTACATATCTAAGTAAATATTCCTACATTTTTAATTCAATGGACACAGGAAAATCTTAAGTCTGGAGAGCTAGAGTTGAGCTATACAGAAACACCTCTGTTCTCCTTTGGTTACCTCGTGAAACTTCATCATATGTCTATATACTGTAAGTGTTGGCTAGGATGTACCACCTCTTTTCACTTTGTTACAGCTACAGTTAATGAATGTTATTATACTTATAATATGATCTATATTCAATCATTTCTTGAAGATGATTTTAGAAAATATTTTAGATTATGTTAACCTATTATTATCTAACTTTTCTTTCATCTATATTTTCTTTTAAAAATATTTTATTAAATATTACAATTATTTATCAAACATAAAAATATCTAATATTTATTAAGAGTAGGAAAACTATATTAACACCTAGAATTTTAAATAGAAATAGCATATTAATGTTGCCTGCTGTACCCTTGCATATTTTTCTTTAAGCTTGTTTTTGTATACATTTATCAGTGTAAACATGTTAGAAATTTAAAATTGTTATAAGAAATTTCTATTGTGTATCTATAAAATCAAATGAGATGTATACTGAATATTTAGTATCATCTAAAACAATTCTTAGTGACGTTTAATTCAGTGATCTTTATTATATAATAATTTAGATTTGTTTTGGCTTACAAAATAGAATTTTAGCTATCCACTCAATTTAAGTAATAATTCAGTTAATTATTTCCAGTACTAAGATTTGTTGACCATTCTTTCAGTTTTATTGTGATCCATTTAAGCAGTATTTTATCCTAACATTGCTCTGTTCAAAGATAAATAGAATACATTTTAGCATAGTAATACACAATGAATATCAGGAATATATTTTCAGTAGTTTATAACTATCCTGTGCAAGTTAAAAATGGTGAGACTAGTTCTGGTCCTCTAGAGAGTATCTTCAAACAGTCACGTTAATTAGCAGTTTGCATGTAGGTTTTTACATTCTAAAATCTGATTTGAATAACACTCATTTTCTCAGTTCATTTTCTTTTTTAAAACCATGGATTCAGCTATGTGAGTATTTATGTGGGATACAAAGTTGTTAGCAGAGATTATTGCTTTGCCCTTCTGTTCCTTCTACTTTTTCAGAATAGTTATACTAGTAATATTAGTAATGTCAAACCAAATGTTATAAAATGTGAGAAATTACAATGACCCTGTAAGATTAAGATAAAATCCATTTATTAAAAATAAGTTGTTTTGCAATGAAAAGATTTTCAACAATAAAAAAAGAAAAGATTTTAATGTGTAAGAATCTTTAGAAACATTGTTTTGACTAGTTTAATTACAAAACATTCCCCAATATGTTCTCTGATATATTAAAATGTTTTAAAATCTCCCTTTAATGTATCTTGTCCTATACCTTCAGAACGACTTATTATTTTCTTTTACTGGTCATCTCATCATAGATTGTCCACATAATGTAAAAAGTTCTTTTTTTCTATTTTGATTTTAACACTATCTCTTTTTTTAACGTAATTATTATCTCAATGTCATATGAAATATGCATGGAAAATTTGTTACATGATTAAAATATCATTATTCTATTTGTCTGTAAATCTATCTAGATTCAGTTTACTTGATTTTTTTAACGTCCATTTTTAACTACTAGATATTTACAATAGATATAAAATGTGATTGTTAAATATTAAGTGATGAGAAATTTTGATCATCTAGGCACTGAAAGCAAAGCAAAACAATTGTTTTTCATTCTTTAAATTTTATAGTGACCAGTCATAACTATGCACTGTCTGCGACTGGACAGTAGGGCAGAAAAATATCTGCTGGAGCCTTAACAGAATGCTTACTCTGCTTACCATCTCTACTTGACATTTTCAGATTTCCCAAGTAGGGTAGATGACACAGTGTCTATCATCAATAGTCTGGCTTATTTCACTTGCAATAAAGTTCATCTATGATGTACTCAACAAAATGTGTTCTATGCTGTTAAGGCTGGACATTATGCTACTTTATTATTTAGCGTTCCGTAGTTTCTGTCTATTCATGCTATCAGTTGCTTAAAAATGACAATTTCTACAGCCAAGATAAGCATCTTGCTTTTCATTGCCATTGGCATGATTAGTACTATTGGGCAGCTTCATACATTGGTTTGTAGTCTTTTGATTAATATCCTTACAGATCCTTTGCCATTTTTTAAATTATTGGGTGTTTTGTTTTGTTTGTTTGGTGTGAATTATTAGAGTTTTCTGTATAGAACACTGTCACCCGCCATCACATGGTCAGGTGGAAATATCTTCTAGCTATTATGAATTTTTTTCTTGTTTATTTTTTTGCACATCAAAAGCCATTTGATATGTTCATTTTCTTTGCTTATTTTGTGTTAACTATTACTTAGAGATTAATACAAAAAAAATGACCTAAACTATAGTCAAAGAACACTGAATATTTCAAAAGTTTTAAAATTTTAGGTATTTTATATATAAGCCTTTAAACCCATTTTTACTTGATTTATATAAACAATATGAAATTCTTGCCCATTTTCATACTTGTATATATGTGTGCTTGTGTGTTTATGGGTGTCTGTATATCAACTTACCTGTTTCCAGTTTCCCCATGAATTAAAGAAAGCATTTTTCCTCATTTTACTTTTATCAATAATCAATTTATTGTAAAGAAGTACATTTCTGGGCTTCCTATTTGAGTATAGTGCCTTCTAAGTAGAAAATTATGTACATATGTTTCTGGACTTTCTATTTGTTACATTGGCTTGTAAATTAGTATAAAATATGTACCTATTTTTATTTCTGAAAGTTTATATATATATATATATATATATATATACATATATACATATATATCCATAAACAAATGTTTTTATATAAGTTTATCTTTTTTTTGATCTCTGGAGTCAAACAGTAAAATGTGTCCTTATGCCTTGTTAGATGGGTTATTTTAATCTATTTTGGATTTTTTGGTTCCATATAATTTTTTAAGTCAACTACTTTCTATTTTTCTAAAAATGGCAACAAAATTTTGATAACCACTGTGTTTTATATGTAATGAACTGTGAGAATATTTACTGTTCCTTGGGAAATGATCTCTTGTTTGTTAGTACTGACTTGAGCAGGACAAACAAAACAGAACTACAGTATCTTTAATTCACATTGCACTTTTCTTCTAAATGTCTTTTATGTATTAAACTTGCATGAAATCTTCCCCATCTCTGGAACTCAGAATATAAATTTACTTGTACCTCAAGTATTGTATCTACAAACTTTAGGTAAAGTTACTTTCATTCTTCTTTCAAAACTATCTTTAAAATCCCATCTTTGTTGAGATGTCCTTCTTTCTAAATTTTGATTAAATGTGTTTTTAATTTTCTAAAACTTTCTCTCTATAGAAAACATAGTTGTTCACATTAAGTGAACAATGAATAGTGATATATCTTCTTCCCAAACTAAGTACTGAAGATCCTTAATGAGCTCTCACAAACAGGGTTCTCTCAGTAAATTATAATAAATGAATAAATACTTAAAATCACTTGGGAAAATAATATTCATGCAAAGAACTAGAACCCACATATGGAACTTAAGATGTAGTCCGCAGGTTTAGTTTGGTTTTTCCTGTACTATTATTTATATTTATATTCCTATTATCTTAAGGAACAGAAGAATGTAACTGATGTTAAGGTTATTAACATACATTTTGTATACATTTTGCTATATTATACAAACTCTAAGATTTAATGTATTTGAAGCCTTATCAACACTATGGTTTGCTCTCTCTCTCTCTCTCTCTCTCTCTCTCTCTCTCTCTCTATATATATATATATATATATATATATATATATATATACATATACACACACACATATATATATATATGTGTGTGTATATCATGTATGTATGTATGTATGTATGTATGTATGTATGTATATATCATTGAGCATAATTAGATATTTGTTCCTGCTCAGAAATCAAGAAAGTGGTTGAGAGTTCTCCAAGCTCATTAAAAATAAAATAGTTCTTCAAATTTTATTTTAACTGATTACATAATTCATAATTATCAAACCTAGAACCTTTCACATACTAGGTAAGTACTCTACCCGTCAGCCACATCCTTACCACTCAGTCTAGTTTTTTAAATTCAGACAAGTGCCTAAGTGCAGTTATACAAAAGGATTTCAAAATATTTAAATTATAATTTCTAAATTAATGCTTTATTACGTTTTCCAAAATAAATGTAACTCCAAGCCATACATTGCTAGAAAAAAATTTAGACAGATGGGATTTAGCACATAAAACATGGTGCATGACATTGAATGTGAGATGTAACTACAAATAAATCTGCTTGACAAAGATGCCACAGGCAATCTTAAATAGAAATATGCATGCATCCAAATGAACAAGTTAAAAATGTTCCTGAGACACTGCAGCAAAATATTAGATTTATGAAATAGATAATGGCCTCGAAGACTCATTTTCTTATCTGTGTTTATATTTCATGTAATGGAAATTCTATTTCTCCATTTATTCATGCATCTATTTAAGAAAGGGCTTCAATAGAGCACCAGTTCTTTAACTTCAGCTGCCCAAATGCTGAAATATTAAAGCACTCACAGCCACACCTAACTGAAATTAGAATTTCAATACCAACTTATATGGCCTCAAATAAAATACAATTTATGAAAATAGCAATGCACACATATTTTAATCTTGAAAAAAAATGTTGTCATAAGTATAGTAACATAGTAGCATAATTTACACTACTAATGTATATTCTTATTGGTTTTTAACTTCTTATTTATCCTAGTCATAATAATTTCAATTTGTCTCTGAAATGTCTGTGTGATCTGTGTTTCTCAGATCACACATACAACCTAGTTTATTGCATTGTTTCTAAACAATAAGTTCAACATCTGCTGAAAGTGAAATTACCATATTTTGTGAGGCAGAGCATGGAATTCTTCAATTATTTTTGCAGCATGTTGGTTGTTATTTGTTTATTGCAAATGAGTGATCTTAGAAAGCCATCAGGGATCACCACTCTATTGTGATGATGCTAGTGTTCTGTCCCCTAGATAATCAATTTTCTGATGTTTATACCTCACAAAGTTTTCAGTATTTTATTTTTCCTATGCACAAGAGAAAATTATTTGAATGTATGGAATAGTTGAGGATAATAATGTTCATGCTTAGTAATTGAAAGTAAAATTTTCATTGCCAGAGAACTGACCTCGATAATTAGGGGTTTGAATGTGTTTCACTTGAAAAAAATGTTTAGTTTCTGCCTGTACTTCAAATTGTATTAGATAAATGAAATTTTCCTGTGTATTCAAGTGAAAATGTTCATGTGTTATAGCTGTAATTGTATGCATGTCTGAATATTTATATGTGGTGAAGACCCCAAACACTTATAGACACAAGAATAAATATGTAAATGTATCATGTTCTATATCTGATGCTTGAACCCATTGAATAATCTCTACATTAGAGACGCATATTCCAAGTACATTTCTATAATGAACATCCTTATGCCATTTCAAGATTATTAATGATAATTATTTGTGGAGATAGTGGTGAATCTTGTGATGAAAATAAGTATTGTGGATACAAGAAGATAAGTATCTCTTAAAAATATGAGTACATGAGTACAAATGTACTATAGACAAAGTTAATGTTAGGGGATGAAAAAGAGCAGCTCCTGTTTAGGAATTCCTTATAGCTCTCTCTAAGGATTTTGACACAATTATATTCATATATAGTTTTATTGTTCTATTATGTATAAAAATTTCCTTGTCAAATATAAGAATGCATATCTTATTTCTGCCTGCAAACTCCAGTGGATATCAAATATTTGCCCTCTTTAAATCTGGTTACTACTTCTCTGCTCTTCATCGTGCTTTGTGTTGCCTTAAATCAGATCCCTACTTGATACAGAGACTTTTGCTTCTGCCTTCAGTTTTGATTTGGCTAATAGAACCACAGCATTGGAATGTTGCTACAAGAGAAACAGAGGAAGCCTCTTTGGGGGCGTTTGAAGTGATAAGTATTCATTAAGTACGCATGTGAAATTATCAAGGGAATGTGTAATTAATTTTTAAATCTGTTAAAATGTATTCAAGATGGAATATTCTGGTATCCCGTGCTTTCTTTGTGGTTACATTATTTGCTTTTCTACTATTATGATAAGACAGTGTAACCAAGGTACTTCATGGAAAAAAAATTAGGATTGCAGTTCTAAGGAGAGAATCCTAGTAGTGGGGGATATATGGTAGCAGGCCCAGAGCTGAGCAGAGTGATCACATATTCAACCACAAAACAAAGCAGAAGAAACAAATTGGAAGATAATAAATTTACACTGTCTCAAAGACAAGCCCAAATGACATATTTGCTTCCATCAGTTTGTACTATCCTCCACAGACAGCAATTGGTGACTACTGTTCAACAGCCTGAGTGTGTGTAACAGACATTTCTCATTGAAATAGGAGCAGGACAATTGACATATTTTCTAAATCCTTTCTTCCAAAATCCTGGCTAGATTCTCCTTTCATTAGGACAATTATTTTCGTGCAAACAAATTAAGGAAATAGTATGTTTAGACCCAGTAAAACTGACATGTTATTCTAAAAACAGTGATCCCTAACATCCCTACCAAACAGACATAGTAAATTGTGCAAGAATCTTCAATAGAAAAGATGAAACATTTAAATAGATAGATTACAAATTAAATGGCAGATGAGAAATGATATGAAATTTACAATGGTATGTAAAATGCCGTCTAAAAATACATATAAAAGGAAGTTGACCGTTGAAAGCTTATCTTTAGTCGTCATAATTTGAGGTCATGAATGGATATCCTGGTTCATGAATACTGCTATAGTTGTGAGATTTAAACATTGCAGTATTCGCCAGTATCTCTTTTCTTTCTATCTTTAAGAATCAGCAAAGCAGAGGAGACTATTGGGTTTTGAAAACGTAATAGAGTAGAATAAGACTTTTGTCAAAAAAGAACATTTAATCAAAAAAGGCAGAAATAATCTATGAAATCTAAGAGACTATGAAAAGACAAAAATATAAGTAGAGGAAAAATATTGGAAGAAGAAAATCTCTGACAAGTGTCACAGAAATTATTTTTGAGATTATAGAAGAAAATCGCCTTTATCTAAAGAATGAGATGCCTAAAAATGAACAAGAAGCATACAGAAACTAAGTATACTAGAGCTAAAATGAAATGTGCCCCAGTACATGATATTTTAATAAAAAACTAAACATTCACACACAAAAAATACTAGAAGCTTCTAGTTAAAAAGACCAAGTGAAACATAAAGGCAGACCTATTAGAATAACGCATGACTTCTTGATGGAGACTCTTAAAGCCAGGAAATTCCAGGCAGATACTTTCCATACTCTAAGAGATAACAGAAGATAGTCCAGACTACTTAGCCTAGTCAAATATTCAATCACAAAAGTCAGAGAAAATCCATAAAGAGAAAATATCTATTATTAACACTGATAACTTGAAACACAAGGCTCCCAGTTTAATAGAAGAAACAACACATTGTCTCTAATATAATGGTATCAGGATATTACAATACTCTACTCTTTCCAATATATGAGTTGTCCGGATAAAAACAGAGAAGTATTTAAAATAATTGAATTCATAAACCAAATAGAACTAAGAAATATAGGCTTCACTTAAGCACAAAAGAATAGACCTTCTCCTCAGTATCTTATAGAACTTTCTACAAATTGACCACATACTTCAGCACAATACAGATCTCAACAGATACAAGAAAATTGAACTATCACGCTACATTTTATATGCCAATCATGAATGGAAGCTGGATTTCAGCTGATTCGGAAACAAAGCACCTATGAATGAAATTAAGAAAGAAGTTAAGGACTTTATTAAACATAATGAAAATGAATACACAACGTACCCAAACTTATAGGACATATTGAAGGCATTTCTGAGACGCATAGTTATAGCACTAAGTGACTAAATAAGTAATTAAGAGATCTGGAATGGAAACTTAACAACACACTTGAAAATCTAGGAAAAAAGAAGATTCCATATCCTAGAGGAGTAAATAGCAAGAAATAATCAACCTTAGAGATAAAATAAATAAAATAAAAACAAAAGGTGAAAAACAATGCACAGGATCAATGAAACAAAGTTGGTTCTTGGAGAATATCACTAAGATTGATAAACCATTATCCAGTTAACAGACAGGCAAAGAGAGAATATCCAGTTAAAAATACTAGAAATGACAAAGAAAACTAAACAACAGACACTGAAAAACATACATACAATCACCAGGAATAACTTTCAAAACTTGTATGTAAACTAATTGAAAAAAATCAAAAGAAATAAATAATTTACTCAGTACATACTGATTAAAAATTTAAGCAGGACCAGCTAAGCATCTAAATGGACTTATAATTCTATTGGAAGAGAAGGAATTACAATCCTACGAACAAGCAAACAAACAAAACAGCCTAGGGCCAGGTAGTTATAGGGCAGAGTTCTACCAGCCATTTAAAATAGAATGAAAACAAGTATCTCCCAGTTCATTTGATGAGGCCAGAGTTACTCTGACACACAGAATTAAAATTAAAAATTTCATCAAAGAAAAGAATTGCAGACTAATTTTTCTTAGGAGTAAAGATGCACATGCAACATTCCCAATAACATGCTTGCATATCATATTCAAGAACATATCCAAAAGATCTCTCACCAAGATAAGTTCTCCATCACAGATTTGAAGCCTACTTTATATATATATATGTGTGTGTGTGTGTGTGTGTGTGTGTATGTACATATATGATATATGTGTGTATACATATATGTAATTCAAAAAATTAATCCAACATATTAGGAAACTAAAAGACAAAAGAACACATGAACATATTCTTTTGTGCAGAAAAGACTTCTCAAAAAAATCCAATATCCATTCAAGAAAGACTTACAGAGAGGTAAGTGATAAAGGGGACATACATCAGCATAATAAAGCCGTTTACATAATAAAGGAAATTTACATTAAGCCTTCAGAAGAGAAGACTCAATGCAATCCCACTAAAACCAGGAACTAGACAAGGTTGTCTATTATCTATACCTATTTAATATAGCACTTGAAGTCTTAGCCACAGCAATCAGACAACTGAAGAAGCTCTAGATAATAAAATTAAATGATGAAATCGAAGTATCCTTTTGCTGTTGTTTGTTTTGTTCTTTTGGAGATACAATAGTATACCTAAGTGATTCTAAAATTTCCTCAGGAAACTTCTTACAACTGGGAAACACTTTCAGAAAAATACCTGGGTAAATATTTAACTCCTCCAAATCATTATCCCTCCTATATAAAAACAATAAAAGTATTGAAAAAAAAATCAGAGAACTAATACCTTCTATAGTAGCCTCATCCTTATAAAATATCTTGGGGTAATTCTAACTAACTAAATAAAAGACTTTAATTTTAAAAATTTCAAGTCTTTGAGAGAAGAAATTGAGAAGGTATTAGAAGATGGAAAGATCTCCCATACTCGTGGATAAGTAAGGTTAATATAACAGAAATGGCCATCTTTCCAAAAACAATCTACAGATTCAATGCAATCTCCATAAAAATTATCATATAGTTCTTCACAGATATTCAAAGGATAATTGAAATTTGATCGAAGTGGCAGTCTAAACAAAGTATAAATTTTTATTAACTATACATTAAATTAAAGGTTAATACTCAAGTTATAAAAATAACTTTTATATTAACAAAACTATATATTAATAAAGCAAACACTAATTGAAATATGGTATACATATTTGAAAAGAGTTTTCATAAGAGAAACTTTAAATTAATGGGATGTTTTTAAATAAATATTTTTAATACCTCAGCCCTCATGAAAATACAAATCAAAACTTTTTTAAGAGTCATCTTACAACTTTCAGAATTCTAAGATCAGCAAAACAAGTTGCAGTTCATGTTAGTGAGGATGTAGAGCAATGTGAATACTCACCCATGGTGTGCAGAAATGCAAATTGTTCATCTATCGTGGTTTTCAGTATATTTCCTCAAGAAACTTGGAATTGATCTATCTCAATATCTAGTCATGTATAATTCTTCCAAGTTCCAAGATACTTTCTATAACTTTTTAAAAAATATCATTTTCTGCTTCGTTCATACTAGACTGAAATTTGAAACAATATAGATGTTCCTCACCAAAAAAATTGAAAGACTATGTGATATATTTACACGATGGATTATTAAGAAGCTTGTTTAAAACAATCTTAAAATTTGTAGGTGTGGTGGTTTGATAAGAATCAAGGTTTATAAATTTGAATGCTTAGGAATTAGGGAGTGATAGTATTAGAGAAGGATTAAGAGTATTAGCGGGTATGCCTTGTTGGATAAGATATGTCATTGTGGTAGTTTCTGAAATTTAAAACTTCATATCAAATGGAGCATTTTTGCTACACCTCTGAGTCTACAGATCAATATTTATCTCTCAGTTACTGCTTCAGCAACCACATGCATGTTACCATGCTCCCAATCATAATGATTATGGACTAAACCTTTGAAACTGAAAGCAAGCCTCCAATTTAATGCTTTCATATAAAAGAGTTTTCTTGGTCATGGTTCCTCATTACGGAAATAGAACAGTGACTAAGGCAGCAGGATAAGTAATGGAACTAGAAAACGTTTATACTGTGTGAGGTAACCCAGACTTATTAGAGAAATTTGACATGTATTTACTTATATATGATTATTGACTATGAAGTCAAAGTAAAATTATTGTAGAGCTTAGATAATGGACAAGGTATGTGGGCAGATAGATTTTGTTAAGAAAATGAAACAGAATATACTTATGGTTGGTTGTGAGGTTGTAATGAGAAAATCAATTAGAGAGCAGTTGGAGAGACAGGAAAAATGGAGGGAATACAGAAGAGAGAGCTATTATTAAGGTCAACTTGGCAGGTAGTATGGAAACAATGCACTATAAGCTTCCATTAAAATATACATAAAGGCAATCTCAATGAAGTCACCAAATACTGTGTGAGACAGACCCAATGGATATCTCTTATCACCAAATGAAGCTTTGGTCACATGTAATTGAGTTGCTGGCCATAGGGTTGAAACTTCCAAACAACCCAAACTAATGCTAAGATTATAAGCTGCTGTTCACAGCTCAAGCAAAGCCCCATAGCTGAAGACAATACATATAAAAGTTGTCAAAAATGAAGAGGTAAAGCTGATAACTAAATAGAGGCTTCAGACCATGCATTCTGGCATTTTTGGTACTGGAAGTTTTAAGCTCCTTAATGAAGGAGAAAGGTCAACGACTAAACAACAACACAGCCAAAACACTTTGATTTACAATGGTGACCTGCCTGCAATGTATGCTATATAATGGTGGCACAAACTATATAGAGTAAGCAATCAATATCTGACTTGTGTTAAGTCCCAATTCATAATATGAAACCAGTGCAACACACTGCAAGAATCTGACACTAGATATTTCAGGGTCTTGAAGCAAAATCAAATACTATTGGTCTGAGAAAGTAACAAGCAAAAAGTATCACTAAAATGACTCCTAATGACACACTGCTATATTCATACATCAGTGTCTTCTCATCCATGTCATAGAATCTTTCTCATGCAAAAGATGAAAAGAGACCCATGCTCAGATAGCATACAGAGAGTGAGGGACCTCATAGCACTCAGCACCAAATGGAAGATGCTCATCAAATCCTTTCTCTCAGGTCCCAGGAAACTATAGAAGAAAGGGCAAAAGAGTGAGTGTAAGATCCAGAGGGGTAGAGGACACGCAGAAAGCTAGGCTGTCTAAACCACATGTCCCTTCTCTAACCCAGAAGCCATATGTAACTTATAACCACGTACAAATGAAAGTTTAGTTTCTTCCAAGGGAGTTTCTCTTAGAAAACTACCCTCAAGGGTGGGCTACATCCTCGACAAATGATGGAAAACAAGAATTGAAACTGAAGACATATTCGGAGGTGCTTTGTCTCATAATATCATGTAATGGCTTTTTCTTTCCTTTAAAACCTCGTTTTATAATTTATTTTTATTTTAATTATATTTGTTTTTCCTCTTTGTTTATGGCTCCCATAGTTTCTTTGACATTACTGAGTGTGAAAATCTCTCTTAATTTTTTTTGTCTATTCAATATATTTAGTTTTTGTTTTACAGTCCTTTTTAATTAAAAATATATTCTTCTCTCTAGAATACATCTCAGCCACAGTTTCCCCTCACTAACTTCCTCCCACATGCCTCCTTTACCTCTCCTCTTCCAAGGGTTCTCTCCTCCTCCATTTCTTTTCAGAATAGAATAGGCAACCAAGAAACACCAGTCAAACACAACGAACAAGTCAGAATGGAATAAGTCAAACCCTTATATGGAGACTAGACCCAATAGGCAACCCAATAGGAGGAAAAGAAACCTAAGAGTGGGTAAAAGGGTCATAGACCTACCTGCTTCCACTGTTAGGAGTTCCACAAAGAAACGCCAAGCTAGCATCCATAACTGATGTTGACACCTTCAGGCCCCGTACTTGACACTAGTCTCATGTGAGACCCTCCCCTTTTGCTTATTAGCCGGGCCTTGATTTCTTGTTTTCCCAGCATCCTCCATTCCTACTCAATCATTCAATGTTTCCTTTCCCTCTTTCACAGAATTTTCCTTGATCTGAATAGGGACCTGATAGAGACCTCCAATGTAGAGACTTTTCCTGCACAATGTCTGGCCCTGGGTTTCTGTATGTGCTCCCATCTGCTGTTGCAGGAAGTCACTCTGACAAAGACTGGACAAGGAAAGACTCTCAGCAACTCCATTTCTTTATTATTATGATATGAATCTTTTTTTTCACTGTAAATTATAATTAATGTAAGTGCCCTTGCTTTTATTAAAACTGAAAAGGAAACTTAGAATATATTGGGAACTTTTTATTTCCATGAAGAACAAAAATAAAATTTAGCTCTAAGCATACATTAATATCTTTAGCTGTTCCTTCCACTGAATAAATATTAGATTTTATCAACATTTAATTTGCTGAGAAAATAAGGAACGTTATTTAATAATCGGCATAACTAAGCTTTTAAAAATATCTAACATTTTGGTGGTAAATTTTTATCTTGTTTATGTACACAGGAAAAAGTTATAATAAAATATACATTTTTTGTTTTATCATATATATAACATATATGATATATGATAACATCACATATCATATATGAATTTAGAAAAGAATGTTAGAGAAATCAACTCAATGTTTATATCACAAGGAGAATTTATATTAACATTATATCACATGTGCTTTGTTCTTTTTGATTTGTGCATAAAATACCAACTAACAGATTTTTTTCTGGTTTCTATCAGTTATCAACTTGTTCTTTATGCCTTTTTCCTTGTTGTATTGAAAATGAAACTTACTCTTGAGCCAAGTTCTGTTTTTACATATATTTGTAGAGGTTTACAAGTTACTGTTTTTTTTTTCTAAATTCTGTTTTGATTCCAAGCACTCACTATTTTCTGTTGATAACAATGAAATTGTGTTTTCCATGCAGCTGAGGATTGTATCCTGCTTTGCTTCTATATATTACACATATGTATCAAGTTACACAAGTGTATGTTAATATCACTGTAAAATTATAGTGATATTTACATACTCATATCAATTAATATATATCTATGAATATATAGTAGACATAATAACAGTAAAATTACTTACTTTGCCAACTGTTAATGTTTTAATCAATTTTCAGTCAATTGTTCTAATTATTCTGTATTGAAAAAAAAAAAACTAAAGGTTTCTTTGGGAGAACTGATCCACTTTTCAATGACAAGGTATTTCTCACTCTTTAATTCAAAGGTTAATTATGTTTTATTTTAAAAAATTAAAAATGCTAACATATTTCTGAACAATTATTATAGTTCATCATGAAAATGTGCTTTCCGTGAGGACATGGCAGGACAACTCCTGAAACTCATGTAAAGATAGTAGAGATAAAGCAGAGAGGTGACTAGCAATGGTTGTCATCTGACTTTTAGCACGTGGTGCTCATCCAGTCACACATGGTAGGACACAAAGAACAGAGAAAGGAAAGTGGACTTCATAAAATACTTTTCATCCATTTGGGAAATTCTCAAAAAAATACATAATTCTTTTCTAAAGGACATAAAGTTAGTGTTTGGGGGGATAGGTCCTGGAGGGCTGTGATGGAATAGGTTAGATACATTAAGACACCATGTATCTATGGACTAGAATTTCAAAAATAAATTTAAAATATACTAAACTGATAAAAGCATTCAGTAAAATAATGAATTCTGAAATTGAAGAAATGGAAGAATTAAATAGCTACTGATGGAAATTTTGTAAATTTTTACAGAAGGAATAAGTTCAGGAAATCTGTTGGATGATATGAAGTCTATAATCAATATCAGTATGATATATTTCATTTTGTTATTTTATAACTTCATATGATTCATTTTGATTACATTCACTCTCTCCCAGATCTTCATCATAAATATTTCCATATCCATTGCTTTCTCCTCATCCCCTATTTGTTTAAATTTAATAAGTGATCTAATCTAATTATGCTGTCCAACTACATCTGAGTGTGATTCCATGCATTGGATAGAGGGCTGTCAATCAAGTGCCACACTTAACCAAGATAAATCTTACCCAGGCATCTATAAACTGTCTATCTTTCCTCAATTAGGGGTTGAGACTCTAAAAGCTTTCCTGATTCATAATATAATGCTGATTCCATCATCTTACATAAATAAGTCTTATGGAAGCAAAGACAACTTCTGCAAGTTCATGAGTGCTGAAGTCCTGTTATGCCCAGAAAACAACTTCACTCTGGTTCTTTCAGAAATTTGACTCTTATAAATGTTCTGCTCCTTATCTAGTGATAAGAGCACTTCTCAAGAGATTGTGAAATAAACAGTCCGTGTGTGTTGGAGCACTCCTCTGGTAAATGATTCTCACTATTTTGACCATTTGTTGTACTACACCCCCCCCCCCCGTCTTACTCGTTATCCACTGTAGAAAGAAACTTCTTTGGTTCTTTGGTGAGGTCTGATAGCCACAGTAACCACTGAGTCAAAACAAAGAATGTAAAAGGAAATCTGATATTACGTTCAATTGAAAAATAATATTAGTAGGTTCATACCTGGAGCCTGTAAATGCGCAACCTACAAATCCTCAGCTAAATATGTGGAACCAGTCATGTGCTTTCTTCTGTAAAATGGGTCTTAGATCAAAGTCATTCATTTCTCCACAGTATTGATGGAAGTAATATATATGTGTCTGTGTGAATATATATTACTGTTTCAGCTATTATTGTGGTTTATGGAGATGTGAAGTTTGGTTAGACTGTTGATAAATACCTAACTCTCAGCAGCCTCCCTGGCATCTATTGGTACTATTAAAACTAGACAGCAAGCCTCATGCTCAACCATCTTGACGTCTCCATATCAAGTGTGTCTGTTATAAGATAGTGGATGTTTAAAAAATATTCTCATACTGAGTAAATAGCAAGATTTTGAGGTAATAGATAACAGTACCACTGGATTTGACAGGAGATAAAGAAATGTTGATGCATTATATTATTATTCAAATTATGCAATTTTGTTTATTTAAATGCAAGTTAGTCAATAAATATTCCATGGTACAAGAAAAATTATAAGGTTCATCTTATATTCTTATACATAATTTCAAATATATTAATATTTAGGTAACTAAATTTGAAATTTTTCCAATCTCTAAATAAAATCTTTACTCTTCTTTTGTTTATATGACACTTCTTATACATTACCATTTCTGTGTCAGCCATGTTGTTGTAACAAAGGCCATTTTTCAGCCAAATGTGTTTGCTTTAATAACTGTCAAAATCAGAGTATGAGAAGTTATATATATATATATACATACATATATATATAAAACTATATATATACATATATATATGTATATATATAGTCTAATAATATGTTAGGATCCAGTCCAATTCATAGGTCACACTAGAAAACAGTAACATTTTATTTTTTCTATATAATATGGAAATAACTCAAATATTAATTGTAGCTCTGTAGCACTGAGGTTTCTTGGTCCTGGGCAGCCAGAGGTCCAGATACACAAAGCTGCAATCAGCCCCAGACCCCTTAGCCTCCCACTGCTGCTGCTCAGGCCCCCAGAAAGACTCAGATGGTTATATTAAGGTCATGCTGTTTGGCCTATAGCTTAGGCACATTGCTAGCTAGCTCTTACATCTTAAATCAACCCATTTCTATTAATCTTTCTTGCCATATGGCGCGTGGCTCACCTGTGTTCCTTACATGTTGCTCCTTTGGCTTCAGGTTTAGTCTGTCTGACTCCGCCCTGCTTCTCCTACCTATGCTCTGATTTCTCCTCCTACATTTCTATGGTGCCAAAACAGCACCTTTATTTAAAAATTGATATTCACAGCATACAGAAAAACATTTCCACATCAATTAATGTCCCCCAAATAAATCTTTCTTTAAATTCTATCCATCATGATTTATTTTTGGTTTAATTCACACATAGTTTCTACTGATAATCTTGTGTTTATTCATATTTAATTTGCTTCACAGACTAATAAATGTGATATATGTTTAGCTCAATATTTTTCCATGCTGCTCCACCTACTAGAATCACAGATATTGCTGTTTTTCCTTTATGCATACTAGATGCAAAGCATCCACTTAAAATAAGACATAGAACAAGGTTTTTGAGGAAATCAATTTTCTAATCCACATGTAGAAAATGATGTGAAGGTACAGAATTCCTGTTTGTCCTAGATGATTTCATTAATGATCTGGGATCTTCCTGTTCACAGTAGATCCCAAGTCATTGTTGTGGACAGACATTTTCTGAGGAGATATGAATAACTATGTCCTCACCCAGAAGAATAAAAGGCTGACACCACTACTGAAGTAAAACCTGTCAATCTAGTGAGTTTTTGGATTCTCTATAAAGATTTATGTATGAAGGTTACTTATAGGAACAGAGTAGAAATGATTCAAATACAGCTTTATCTCCAAAGCTTGCTCAATCATAGGTAACTTCTGTCACATGTGAAACCAAGAACACACAATACTGCCTGCAAGCTGCTCGATGGATTGAAGAATGTTCTTTCCAAAGATTTGGTCTAAATATCTTCCAGGCAGCTCATATGCTCTCTCATTCTTTATGACCACTTGCCTGGTGTCATGTATAGTGTGTGTGTGTGTGTGTGTGTGTGTGTGTGTGTGTGTGTGCGTGTGCGTGTGCGTGTGCGTGTGCGTGTGCGTGTGCGTGTGTGTGTGTGTGCAGGCCAAAATTTAACCTAAAGTGCAATGTCTTTTTTGTATCCAGCTTGTTGCTTTCTTGAATCATACGTTTTAAATGACCTGGAACTGTCTAGAAGACTAGGCTGGCTAGCTAGTAAGCAGCAGCAATGTGGCTTGAATACACCAGAGACTCACCTGTTTTTGCTGCATAAATTTTGGGAGAATAGCATAGAGTCAAGCCTGAATTTTTTCAACATGTAAATTTTGCCTAACAAACTCAAGTCCTTGAGTGTGAATGGTCAAGCTTCCTCTTAAGTCCGCATTTCTAAATCCTCTGGACAAGCAGAAACACAGCAAGTACTCTAAAAGCTTGCACCAAATATTTTCTGATTCACCCTCTCAAGAGTTTTCTGAGTTTCATGGGCCTATAGATGAAAGGATAATGAGGGATTCATATCATCCAAACCCATATTTAGTTTGAAATTCTTCTCTCTTTTCATTCTTAAGCACATGCTTTCATATTTTCTTTGTTCCTGCTGATTCCTTGCACCTGACCATAGCAGAGTACCCTTTCTGTTTCTCCTGAAACTTTGCTACCAGTTCTTTTCCGAGTAAATGGCTTCTTTTTCTTCCTTTATTTCAGCCTAAATTAATCTCTGACCATTTATTTACATATATGCTTTCATGCATTTACCTCCTCAGTGGAAATAGCAGTGTTTGAAAATTTGGCAAAATTTATCTACGACTGAAACCAATTCATAAATAAGCATAGTAGAGTAACCATAGTGTCTCACTTTATAAAGGGAAAGGAGAAAAGATTTGGCTAATATATTCTGAGCTTCTTTAGCTTTTAGTATATATATTTATATAGTCAGTCTACATTGTGTGTGTGTGTGTGTGTGCGCGTGCGTGTGTTTGTGTGTATCTTGACAATGCAAACGTATTAATCTTTGGATATTGACGTAAGAGAATCAGAGTTTATTAGAAACTAAAAAAGTTGAATGTAATCAGCTATCACCCAGTAAAAAATGCATGTGGGCCTTAATTGTACTTAAGATTCTCAAAACAAACATCAAACTGTTTCACATGTGGTAAGTTTTCTTTAGAAAGAAAAATACTAAGGTGCATAAAAAATATACTATTGTTAACATTCCATAAAATTCTAAAGTATTAAAAATCATATGCAAAAAATTTTGATGGCTTTTGGAACTGAATTTGACCTTACCAATAGAGCAGTAACTATAGAAGTACACAGAAGAGATTTAATTAGTTGTTTTAATAATTAATATCTTATTCTTCCCTCAAATACAAACTGGTAATCTTAACTTCAAATAATTTCTTTCTGTGCACAGTTTTCTATGATATTTATTTCTTTAGTGTTGTTTGTTTTCTTTCTCTGTGTATCCACAGCTTTCCTGGACCTCACTTTGTAGACCAGGCTGGTCTCTAACTCAGAGATCCACCTGCTTCTGCCTCCTGAGTGCAGAGATTAAGAGTTCACCACCAATGCCCAGCTGGATTTTTAATTTTTAACTTTATGTGTTTCAGTGTTTGCCTTCATGTGTGACACTTGCATTCCTAGTGCCAATGGAATGCAGAGGGAAGCTTCTGATTGCAGCTAGAGACTCCTGTAAGCTGACATGTCGTCGGTACTGTTAACCAAACATGGCTTCAGTATTAGATCAGACAGTGTTCTTAATGGTTGACTCATCTTTTAAGCCTCATGTTAGACATTTATGTTGAACTTGTGCCAAAACAGTGTTGTCTTGTAGTTTCTAAAATCACCCTGAGATGTTTCTTACTTATCTCTGTTGTTATAAAATGAAAATTTGTGATTATTTACTTATGATTACTATGTAAATGTTTTATGTTGTTTTAATTTATTGTTTTTGTTATTATTTAGTGTGATTTTTCTTGGTGCTGCCTAAATTATAATGGAAAGTTCATCAATAATAAAATTCTTATCTTAATAAGGTTCTCATATGAAGAAACATGAGAAACATTTCTTGACTGTGCCTCTCTGCTATATAAGGATTCAGTGAGAAGACTGTTTTATCCAAACCAGGAAAGGGGTCCATATGCAACCCTGCATCTCCTTGGATTTACATTTCTCATTTTCTGGAATTTTAAAAACTAATATATACCTCATCTACATCTGTTACATATCTAAATTCATACCAAACTGTGTATGGTTTTCATAGGCTTAGGTGAGTGCAAGAAAAAAAGAGTAGAAAGAAAAAGAATTGCTAGAAACATAGATTTCACATTTATTAATCATCAAATGCTATAGAAGTGTTTTATTATAACCCTTAACTCATCAATCTTTATGTAGTGCTTGCCATAAATATAAAAACATGCATCTCTAGGAATCACTATAGAGATAGAGGAAAGAAGGGCCCAGGCCCAACAAATGAGCAGCTCTCTTTCTCACCCTGTTTTTTCTTCTACATTGTCCTTCCTTCTTATCTGTATTCCTCCCTCCCTCCCTCCCCCCTCCCTCCCTCCCTCCCCCCCTCCCTCCCTCCCTCCCTCCCTTCCTTCCTCCCATCACCATATCCCAGCTTCCCTTACACTCTCATTATTGTACATAGTCAGTACTTGTTCAGAGAATTTAGAGCTTTGTGTTATTTCTATTTTGCAATCATAATTGGAATATAAAATTGTCTTTTTCTTACATATTTGAGAATGTTTAGTACTGGAAAACTGAAAAGACAACAAAATATTTTTATTTCATTGTTTCCACTCTTCAGATGTATATTGATAGAAAATATAGTTACGGAAAATGTAGCAATGAAACTTTTCCTTTTTAAATATTTTTAAAGCTAAGGACTAGAAGAGAAATACTCGACCTCTCAAGAGATAACATATTCTCACATGTTTTCTAGTGCGATTTCTTCATCAAAGAAAGTTCACATGAAGAAAAGGAACTCAACTTCGCCAAGCTTTGTGCTTCACCCATCACTAATTTAAAGGGGCATTACTCATTCTGTTTCATAGGAACACCAAGGAAGAGCCTTGTCTGCATCTTTTAATCAGTGAGTATGATGTGAGGTCCTCTTGAGAGGTCAGAGCAAGAGAAAATACAATTTTTGGGATCAAGTTTTTTTTCAGAATTTCAGAATTGGTGTGGGACTCAATTATTCAATCTAAATACATAAAGACACCTTCCTATGATTTTAAGGTTTATTGTGAATTGAAGATCTCAACAAATATTTCTTACCAAACCTATTTTCATGTATGTGATATTGAGTTTAATGTTTGAAATATATTTTCCCTTCAAATAATGTTGGTGCCTAATTTAGTTTTAGAAAGGAACTCACTATTTGAGAAAAAGTGGGGAAACCCAGTTTAAAATGAAAATTATTGCAATGCCTTAGGCAATACTTGAAATGTGGAACCATAGAGAAAATTTTGGCCTTATTCTTGCTCATTTCCATTTCTCTCAGATCTGAAGAAGTTAATGAAAATGACATGTACAACCTAAACCCAAGTCCTTAAATGTAGCTTTTATTGTCTATGTATTTAAATGAATTCTTCAGTTTCAGGTTAGTTTAGTATTTGGCTTACATTTTTCAATTCAATTTCCTATTATAATGGGCAGGAGTGAGGCTTACGGCTGACTGGGAAGGATTGGAAGAAGGGAAGGAAGAAAGATCAGGGGGATACATTGATAAAAATGACAATTTTAATAAAAAATATAACAAAAAGAATGATTCAGAAGTCTACCCAGTATATTTTCTTGAGCCATATTTAATCTATTTCCTCCTTTTGGAATTTCAGAAACCAACTTACTATAAAACTATTTTCTCATTAATTTCCTTTTTCCTGCATCTTCTTTTCTATTAATCCATTATGGGTGAAGCTATTCTTTTATCATACTCAGTGCCTTCCAAATAAAGAACAACAATATAGGCTCTGAGTCAACAATGACATATTCCTTAGTACATGCTGTTATGTACATGTGCATGATTTTATTAATTTGGGTGAAATTTACCTTCCTTGTTTGGAAAGGTAGGGTATTAATCTAGTTTACATATTATTGGAAGACTGACAAGAATAAAAAAATTACAGTTTTAATACAGAACTCATGCACATGCTTTATGTCTGGGTTTATGTGGTATATCATTATTTAAAATGGAAATATCCAGGTTTTAATATAGAACAGTTGTAGTCATAAAGCTGTGATAAAGCTGACATCTTACCTCTCAATTTTCTTTACATTAGACCATCGAAATGTTGAATTCAAAAAGAATATTGTTCTTTTTATAGAAAACCTATATCATGTTGCCATACTTGAACATTTTTTAAAATGCCACAGAAATACTATTTGGCTAAAAATCAGAAGCCCAGAGACTATGAATAAACAATTTTAATCCATGTGCATGTAGATTATTCTACAAACTTGTCTTATGATAGAAGAACTCTGCTAAACAAATGTTATTTTATTCAATTATTTTCAAAAATTCACTGTGTGATTTTTATCTACATAGAAAACTCTAACATGAATAAAATTTTTCCAAACTCCTGCAGCAATTCCAGTTGTGTCTGAAAAGAGTTATATAGAAAATTCACTTGGTAACTAACGTGGACACAAGGGTCAGCAGCTAAGAGTGAGGATTGTTCTTGCAGAGGCTGATTACCCCCCCCCCCCATCATCTGTATCAGGTAGCTCATAAGTACCTCTACCTGCAGTTCTTGACAAACTCATGTCTCTTCTTGGTCTCCATGGGCAACTGCACTTCTGTGCATATACTCTTTAGTAAACATACATACAATCATATGAATAAAAATTAAATATCAAAAAGCAATATCACACTCAGTAACTTGTGGGAATGCATTTGTGTGTGCTGTATCTTTAAATAAAGTAGCTGTTATGGGTCATGGCGGGCACCATAGAGGAAGTGGGAGGAGAATCAAGGCTTAGGTGGGAGAAGCAGGGTGGAGTCAAGCAGACCGAGCTGAAGCCGCCGAAAGAGCAACATGTAAGGAGGCACGGGTGAGCCACGCGGGCCACGTGGCCCGCAGATTAATAGAAATGGGTTGATTTAAGATATAAGAGCTAGCTAGCAATGTGCCTGAGCCATAGGCCAAAGAGCATAAAGTTAATAGAAGCGTCTGAGTCGTTTCTGGGGACCCGGGCGGCGGGCGGATAAGCAGTCCCGGTGGCAGCTGTGGGTCCTGGATCTCTGGCTGCCCGGGACCCGAGAAACCTACTACAACAGTAACTATTGAGATTAAACATGAATTTCTAGAAACAGTTTCCAGAACATATTGTGCAGTTCATAATTGCTTTCAGAGCATTTTATTTAAATTAAATGTGAGAAAAATTCTGTTATATGAGTCCCATAATATAATTAAAGTTTTTAAATTTCAGTACATTTTTCTTTTATGTTTATCCATTTGATGAATGCATCTGTGTTTGTTGACAGACACTAACTATGAAAAGTGTGTGAAGGTCAGAGGTCAAATTGCAGGAGTTGATTCTCTTCTTCGACCATGTGGGTCCAAGAAATCTAATCTGGGTCATCATCAAAAAGTTAGGTGTCCTTAATGAGCATGTCATTTTGAGTATTATTTAGCATTTTAATTGACAGATTAGGATAGATAAACCAGTTTATGAAAATATATTTATATCTTTCACTATTTTGTTATAAATGAACATTGTCTTCAAGTACAATTTCCTTATTCAACGATAATTCTGAATATATTTTCAGCTAAAATTTATTTCAGACACAAATGTCTAAAAATTTGATGCTTTTTCATTCTGATGTGTATAAAGTATAATAATTTTGATGATGACCTTTATATGAGGAGATCAATTATCTGTGCTTCTTTTACATCTTGAAGCATATGTTGTGATGTTACTTACCAGAAGGTATGTACCCTTTATCTTATGCTTAATCTGAAAATCATAAATGGAAATCTTATACCCGGAAATAATGATAAAGGAGCCTTCTGAGAAGAAGCAGGTAACGAGGAATAATGCGTGGGACGGGATTAGTATTCAACAAGGGATTTCTCAGGATCACTTTGGTTTGTATTTTCCTGATGGCTAAGGATGTTGAACATTTCTTAAAGTCATTCTTGGCCTTTTGAGATTCCCTTCCCCCCACCCCACCCCAAATTCTACATTTAGATTTGTACTCATTTTTAACTGAATCATTTGATTTGCTGATCTAGCTTCTTGAGTGCTTTATATATTTTAGTTATCAGCCCTTCTTTCATCTGATGCTGGAGTGGTGATGTTTTCCCATTTTGTAGGGTGTCATTTTAGATAGGACAATGATTTCTAATTATATTCTGCTATATTCATAGATTGGTGGGTGCCTACCTTAAAGTTCATCAGAGATTCTGCACCTAGCAACTGTGAAAACATATGCAGAGACTCACAGCCAAACATAGACTAAGATTGGCCAATCCTGTGGAAGTGGAGGGAAAAAATGTAGGAGATACTGGAGTCAAGGATACCTTAAGAAAACTCACAGAATCAAACAACCTAGAATCATATGCTCCACCAGGGACTGAATGGAAAACAATGGAGACTGCAAAGGACTGACCTAGGCTCTCTGCATTTATATTACAGTTTTGTTGTTTGCTCTTATTGTGGTACTTCTAGGAGAGGGAGCAGGGGCTGTCTCTGACTCTGTTTTCTGTTGTTGTGATTAAACCTTTTGATCTAAAGAAAATTAGAAACGAAAGAGTTTATTTAGTTTACACTTATGCATTACAGTCCTTTATTGAGGAACATTTGGACTGGAACTTAATGCAGGAACCAGCGGCAGAAACTAAACTTTAGACCATAATGTATCAGTTTGCATATTTTATGTATGATTTTCATGGCTTTCTTAGTCTTGTTTATTATACATCCAGTACCACTTGTCAACAAGTGATAACTTCCACAATGGATAAGCCCCTCCCACATCAACCATTAATTAAGAAGATATCTCTCAGACATGACCACAGGCCATTCAAATGACTAGTCCTCAAGAGATTTCATATTCATATTTTGCCATAGTTAATGTTCTGTTGACTAAACAAACCAGCACACCCAGTAATACTACCTAAATTTATTTTAAACATTAAATGTAATTATATGCACATACACACACACATGAGTTTGTATACATTATAGTTTTTTTTTTAATATACAAATATGTGCTAAATATCACATAGACATCATCCTGCTATTCTCAGGCCGTACATGTTTTTCCTAAAGCTTACCTAGTGTTTCCATTGTTACTCTGAATACTTACATGCTCATAAATTTCATCTTCTTTCAATTAAAATGATACTTTCATCTCATGTAACAATGGTCTTCCACATGACTTTATAGAAATTATTCAAAACACAAAGCAACACCTCTAGCACACAGGACAAAGCTCTGGATTCCTAAATATCTGATATGAAACTTTGAGGCTATTGGTAGTGATTCATCTAAGTTCTATTATCTCATTTTTGTCATAACAAAAAATAGTATTGTCTATTTCTGACATGCACTATGCCCTTTGAGTAGTTAATATTAGGTGAGCAAAGTGCAAGATGGTTTTCATTTCTTTCATGCATAATGACAATTAAGCATAATGAAAATATTAATGCTATAATTAAGAATAAAAGTATAAAACCGTAGTGTATACAAATAAAGGAGGACCGAGAGATGGCTCAGTGATAAGAATACTGAAGCTTTTTCAGTTCAAATCTTGCTCCTACATGTTGGCCGCTAAAAGTCATCTGCAGTTCCAATTCCAGTTTATCAAGTCTCTCTTTTGACTCCAGTGGGCACTGTATGCTTGTGGTACACAGATATAAATGGAGCCAAAACATGTGTGTACTTTTCTCTAATACATATACATCGTGAACATTATGAGAAAATATTTAAGAAAAGATGTTATTTAAATACATTATGTGTGTAGGAGCTTGGTCAAGTTTTTTTTTTATTACTGTTTTATTATTTAAAACTTTAGTTTTGTTTTTTGAGACTGGATTTCTTTCTAAAACTCTGACTGTCAAAGAACTCTTCCTTTAGACAAAGCTGGCCTTGAACTCAGAGATCTACTTTCTTCTGCCTCCTAAGTGTTGGGAGTAAAGGCGTGTGCTATATATCTCACTGGCTAATGCAATTTTTACATTTAAATACATTTTGACCATTTTTTCTTCCTTTATCCCAAGTCTTTCCAGATCCTCCCATCCCAACTTAATTAACTTTAGCTGCTATTTCAAAGCAAATAAAACTCATTAAAGCCACAAATCCCTCCCAACCAAGAAAACAAAATAAAACACAACCCCCCCCCCAAAAAAAAATCCCACTAAATTCTAACAAAGTAAAAGCACACACATAAAACAATCTGCAGACTCCATTATATGTTGTTCAATTACTTCTGAACACAAGGCCTGCCCTGGAGTGTTTGATATACCCAGTGTCACTCCACCACAGAAAACTGATTTTTCCATCTCCAACAGGTATAAATGATACTTCGGTTGTTCAGCTTTACCCTAGTGGCTAAGTTTTCATTCATTTGATTTTTGTTTTCGTTTTTGTTTTTAACAACATACCTAGCTGTGTTTTGATGACAGGAGACTAGGAGGCCAAGAGACCTAGAGCAAAACTAGACTAAATTATACTGGAATAAGAAGGGGGGGGGGAATCCTAGTGGTAAAATGGCTGCCAATGATATTCATAGCACAGTGCTTGCTCGGCCATCATCAGAGAGGCTTTCTTCTGTAGCACCAGGGAAAAAATATAGAGACCCAAAATCAGACTCGATACAAAGAATAAAAACACTTGGAATGCCTAGCTCTAAACTGGAAGTCTCCATAAAATCCTTCCACTTGGAACTCAGGGAAACCTGTGGAATTAGAGGCAGAAATAAAAACGATGTAAGAGCCAGATCAAATGGTATTGAGAAAATAAATCAACATAAGCAAATATTAGGTGAACTTTAGAGGCTGATGCAGTATACACAGGCCCTGCACAGGTCTGTACCAGGACCTCTTATTATGGCTTCCTATTTAATGATGTATGGTATTCCTAAGTCTATGAATGAGTGGGTCACCGATAAATTTTTAAATTTCATAAAAATAAAGTGGTGTACTATGTATAGGATTAAATATTAGTTTATACATTTTTAGGGTTTGTTCTATCTATAAAATACATTGACAGGAACGTGGTTTCTAAAACTTTTACTAAAAGTCAATTATCTACTGGGGATAGAGGCATGGCTCAACATTTCAGACCACTTATTGCACTTCTGAAAGACAGGGAGGTATTCAGGTCTCAAACACCCTAGTTAAATTTCTCAATCTTGTAACTCTAACTACAGAATACCCAACATAGTCTTTTGGCTTTAGTGTCAAGTATACTTATATACAAATTCATAGAGACTGAATCGGTTATATAAACTAAGATCTGATTATATTTTAAATCTTAATATAAGATTAATGGCATGCAATTATTCTTATTAAAAAGTTGATATATTTCTTTAGATATCCAAGCATTTGTATAATTACAACATTATTACTTAAAATAATTATAACAATAAATATTATAATTATATTAAGTATATTACATTTTATAAGAATATATTTGTATACAGCCCTTTCATTATTTATTAGTATTCAAAACAAACCTGCATTTTAGGAGGACACAAATTGAAAATAACCATACTAAAAATTTCTTGCACAAGAACCCACAACTATTAACAAATGTACATGCAATGCAGCCAATAACTTCTGTATCTAAGTTTATTTTATGTACCCAATGTCTTTCTTAATTCTAAAATTTAACAAAAGAACAGTGATCAACGCTTAAGGTTCTTTGTGCTTTCACTTTATATGCCAACAAAAATAATTCACTTCCCATGGGTTTCATATCATAAATACTTGTGTTGATCCATTACATTGCTTAGAGATATTTGCCACGACCGACACCAAGAGATTTTGTTTGTTACGCTTGTCTGAATTTTGTTCTTTGACATTTTTTATTTATGTATAAGTATGTCTCAATTCTCCTTCTAATAGCCTCCCCAGCTCTTTTCTGCCTTCCTTCACATATCCAGATTTCACATCCATGATACTGTTCTGTTGTTGTTGCTGGTTTTGAGATACGCTGAACTTAACTCGGGTATAGGTGTGACTATGGAGTTGGAAGTGGCAAGTAAAGCATTGAAGGCTTTTTAGTGTGTCCACAAATGAAGATACCGGAACTAATCTGGAATGTCCTGATGGTTGGCTGGCTTCCATGATGTCAGAAGGTGCAGTACTGCTCCTGAACTGTTGCCTGCCTACCTCCTTTGGAAGCTTATAAGGTGCCTTCTAGTATCAAGTTGATGAGCATCTATGTGAGATATTTTCTTCATTAGATTATTAGAAAAGGAAGATCCCTGGTAAAACGGGGATCTACCTTCTGATGACAGCCCACATAAAAGGAAATAAAGACAGCAATCATTATATTTTTGCTCAGTTTTTTTCTCGGTTTTGTGGCTTCAATCTTTGGAGATGGATAATTCAGCACTTCTCTGGGAATCATGCAGAACCCAAGCACCAGATTTGAACCTGTTGAGATATCTAAGTTTCACAGACTGAATAACTGCTGTTTGTTGGCCTTATTATCATAAGAAAGCATTGTTGTCCTACATAGACCACAGTCTGTAAGCCTGTGTATATTATCTTATGTAATATAAATATAAATAAGTATAAATATATGTGTTCTATTATTTATGTTTCATTACAAAACTCTTAATAAACAACATACGACAATTTAGCATTTTACTTTTTCTTGGAAATATTTTTAGTCCTATTTTCTAAAGGGTTAAATGTTTGTGTTATAGGTGAGGAAGTGTTTATTTAAATGTATTCATTTTCTGTTTGTCTTTCCATTTATTTCTCCATAATTGTACCTCTATTGTGAATTTTGCATAAATCAAATGCAAAGTTTCAAAGACGGGAAAAAAAGGACTGGTTCTTATATGTTTAAAAATTATTAAAAGTGTTTGTAATACTATTAATAACACTTCAATGTTGTGGATTTTCTAATACATTCCAATGTTGCATTAAGGTTTCTGGTCCCATCCAGCCAGAGGTCCAGACCCATAGATCTGTGGTTCCAGACCGCTTAGCTGCCTGCAGCAGATCGGCCCACAGAAATGATTCAGGCACTTATATTAACTTCATGCTGTTTGGCCTATGGCTCAGGCACATTGCTAGCTAGCTCTTACAACTTAACTCAACCTATTCTCATAAATCTGTCTGCCACGTGGCCCGTGGCTCACCTATGTTCCTTATATGCTTCTTCTTGTGCTTCTGGCTTGGTCTGTCTGACTCTGCCCTGCTTCTCTTACCTATGTTGTGATTTCCCCTCCTACTTTTTCAATGGTTCCTATCATGGGCCAAACAGCTCCTTTATTTAAAGACTGATATTCTAAGCATATAGAAAGACATTCCCACATCATTTCAATGTATACCACTCTTTCTAAAACAAATAAGTTATTCACTATTCACACATTCCACACTTTTTTTCTTCATCACACATAAGCAACATGAGTGAAGTCACATTTCAAAATTTAATATGGTACTGGGAACATCTATGATCTTCTTATCTATCTCTCTGTATTACTAACCCACTATAACTTGATAGAAATGAGATTTCAGATCCTTGGAAGTTAGTTTTTAATAATTGCTTTAGTAAAAAATATACATGTGCATAGGTTTCTTGGGAAACAAAACCCTAAATAACACCAGAGATAAGTAGAGTAATCTGTGTATACTTCAGGAATAGAAACAGAAGTATTAAAATGATGCTGACTCTTGGAAGCTGTTGTTTTCTATTAATGATAAGATAATTCAAATTTCTCTGATCTAAGAAGACCTCAACCGAAGTTTTGGTGATGTGTGTATGTGTGTGTGTGTGTGTGTGTGTGTGTGTGTGTGTGTGTGTGTGTGTGTGTGTGTGTTTGCATGTGTGTGTATAGATAGATAAATATAAAGATAGATATAGATATATCTGATGAGCTCTTTGAAATTTGGTATTTTGTCACTCTGAATATGTGAGATATATCAGCAAATTTTAGAATTATTATTTCATTAATTTTGAACTTGTCTTACCATGTCACTGTTCCAGCAAAAATGTACATATTTAGTCAATATATTTTTTATAAAATTAGTAAGAATACTATATGCTCTATTGTAAAATGTGTAGACACTTTAGGATAATTGTCAATTGAAATTTGTTTTCCATTGCTCCACATCCCATTCAACACTCCTTCATTTCTGGTGGGAGTATAGAGCCACTTTGGAAAGCAATATCATGGTTCCTCACAATTGTGGGAATTAATCTCCACAATGATCAAGCAATTCCACTATTGGGCATATACCCAAAGGATACACATTCTTAACCCAAGGGAATACCTTCACAAGGGCCATCCAACTGACATAGAGTACTGCAAGAAAGAGAGGTTCAAAGTGAAGCCAACTAAGATTGTGTCAGATACATTATGCTTTAAATGGAATGGTAATGCATTCCTATAATAAAACAAAATTAACACAGAACAGGGTGCATATGGTCAGATACTATGTCTTCTGGATGAATGTTCTACAGGCTTGATGACCACAGGCACACATTGTTGTTAAATTGCTTACAAACCTTTTAGATTAATTCTCAGCAGGAACTCTTTTTCTCTAGAACCTGCCTAAGTTTCTTAACTTAGAATATGACTTATCAAATAGTAATCAGTGTTAATCCAATATAATTAACCAAAATGTACAATTGTGTGGTAAATTATTCCAGACAGAAGATGGGAAATAACAGAATGACATATAGTGAAACCTTTTTAACTTCACTTCATCATTTTGTGCTATGTTTGAAATTTTAAAAATAAACGTGTGTTTGTAATAAGAAGTTTCTTGCCTGCCCTTTCTGGCCTAGTCCATGACCCTCTCTTAGCCCCCAAATAATCACATGGATACTTATATTAATTTCCTGCTGGTTGGCCTATGGCTCAGGCATGTTGCACTAGCTCTTTCATCCTAATTCAGCCCATTTCCATTCATCTGTCCTGCCATGTGGTCCATGGTTTACCTATTTCTTTATATCTTGCTTCTTGGGCAGCTGAATTGAATCTCCTGTGCCTCCACTGTCCTTCAGGATTGCTATGATTTCCCCACCTACTTCTAAGATGCCTGCCATAGGCCAAGAAAGTCCCTTTATTAATGAATGACATTCACAGCATACAGAAAGATATCCCATATCATGTGTTTGTACATTGATGTGGTTTGGTTAGTTTTTGTCAACTTTATAGAAACCTAAAGTCAAGTATGATGAGGAAACCTCAAATGAGAAAAATACACTTGTCAAAATTTTTTATAAGGAAGTCAGTAGGGCATTTTCTTGATTAATGTTAAATGTGGGCCCAGGCCACTGTGATAGCATCATTGATAGGTAAATGGTCATAGCTGTATTAAAAAGTATATTATTGGAGTCAAGTATGACAAGCAAATATTCTGTATTTCTTTATAGACTATACTTCACCTCCTGATCTAACCTACTTCTATGATCCAGACATGTAAGTTAAATAAACCTTTTCCTTCCAACACTACATTTAGACATTTTGTTTAATCATAACGATAAAGGGCAAACTAAGAAAACATATATACACATATGATGGCATATATTTATTGTTACAAAACTTTATCTCAGGAAAAGACTATTTAGTGTCTCAGGGAAGGGCCCAAGTTTAGAAAAAATCTAGGAAAATGCTCAGAAATTTTGAATCAGTAGATTCAAAACTTTGTTTTGCATAGAAAGCTTAATTAATATTTTCCAAGAACTGCTCTACCTCGCCCCTTTATCCAGTCCTGAAATTCCAAGGTGTGTAACACCCCACTTAATGCATTTTTTTTTTTAAAAAAAAAAACCCTCTTACCTTTGAACTCAGGTCCAAATTCCCACTGCTGCATCTGAACATAGGTTTTCAGCCTGGGTTTGAACCTGTCCAAAACAATAAATTTACCCTCATGTGTTTGCATCAGAATCGAACTCACTGGTGGTCTTTGGGGTCTCTTGACATGGGTATAACAACAACAACAACACAAACAATATAAACTTGACACTGTTGAAAAATTGTGTTTGAGAAATATATATGAGTTGCTTTCAGGCATGCTCCAGATAATCCAATAGTGGCTACCTACAAATGGAAAGTTCAAGAATCAAATACTTATTCAGTTTACAAGGCTGTGTTGTCTCAGCTGTTCTAGAGTACATGCCAAAATTTTAAAGAAGCAGACTTGAATGCCAGTGAAGAGATGGATTTTCTAAAGAGAGATAGATCAAGGATCCGAAAAGGGTGTCTTTCTTCTATCATCTTTTTGTAAGCTGGCAACATAAGTATGATCCATAAAAAAGGTGGACCTTCACACATGAAAGTTCTATATTAAAAGTGGGTCTTCCTACTTCAAAGTTTGAATTAAGAAAAAATTCTCTCACATGTATACCTAGTCATTTGGGTTTTAGTTAATTCCAGATATAGTAAACATGACAAATAAGAATAGTACATAAGTACTTAAATTAAACTTTTGCTACATATACTATGTATCAACATGTGTGCATTATATTTAAAAAGTAATCCATTTGTTCTCAAATTTTATATATATATATATATTTGCATTTCATAAAACTTTGTTTACATAATGCTTATTATTTTAGAATGTTTCTTTATTTACTTAAAAAAACACATCCTCCACAATACTGTAAAATATCACTGCTATTCTGACCTTACAGGCTTTAAAATTATTCTCATCTACTTTCTTTTATTACTTTATCAGTTACTTTTGCATGCTGCCTCCCTAATCCACAACTTATATATTAACATAATGCATCAGTTTTAGATAGCTTTTAGATATCTCAGTGCAGTAGGTGTCTTGATTTTGATGAAGAAAAAATAAGCCTGACTGAACCTTAAACGAATGTAAATGTCAGGTTCACTGTGTAGGACAGGCCCATAGGGCTAATAAAATTCTATTAAACCAAAGCATGCACGAAATACACTTCTTTATTAGCCAACCTGGAGTCTTCCTGATCACCTAGCAACAGGCACTGCCCAGAGATCCTAATCACTTAGAATCTGCCTAGCAACAGACACTGTCAAATATCCTGATTGTCCACAGCCACTGAGGTACCACCATACAACCTCTCCAGATGGTGACACAGGCTACTGGGAGGAGGGTATATAAGGTTTTTCCCATTGTTGAATAAATGGGTTAGTCCTTTGCTTTTCAACTGATTCCCAGGGGTCTGTATTATTGATCCCAGGCCTTCTCACACCCTCCACCAAGGGAACTGATTGGATCAGCAACAATCCACTACTATTACTGTAATGTAAATTTAATTATCAGATTTGATTTTCCAAATCCCTTAAGTTAAATGTACTATAATATTAAATCACACATATGAGGAAATGTTTTATGTGACTAGAATCCTTGCGATTCACCTGAAAAAATAACATGAAGAATTATTACTTCCTCAAGTATAGAACTAATTTCTATTACCTGCATCCTATATTCAATTATATCAAGCTGAACATATCAAAACTATTTTGCCATTCTCATCCTGAATCTTCCTGTCTGTGATAATTCATTAAATTTGTATATACTTAAACCATAAGTCTTGACATTATCCCAGATCTCTTAGTGACCGTAGTTACAGTTAGCTTTCTAATATTGTGATAAAACACTATGACTGATAAAACAATTGAAGAAGGAAAGGCTTTGTTTTATTCTACAGCATATAGTCTATCAGGAAAGAAAAATCAGAGCACAAATTTAAATTAGTTTGGGTTCTATTTCTGTAAAGAGACACCATGACTATGGCACCTCTTATAAAGAAAACCATTTAATTAGTGCTGGCAAACAGGTTCAAAAGTTAGTCCATTATCATTGTGGCAGAATGCATTGTACTACATAGGCAAATACAGTGCAGAAGAGTTTTGGATCTGTACCAGCTAGCAGCAGAGAGAGAGAGATTCTGTGACTGACTTAAACATTTGGAACCTCAAAGCCCATCCCAGTGACATACTTCTTCCCAGAGAGCTACACCTACTCCAAAAAGGCCATACTTACTAATAGAGAGACTCTCTGGTGACCAAGCACTAAATCTATGAGGTCAGTGACTGCTATTTGGGTCAGTTCCATACAAACCATCACAAAACTGAAGACAATAAATTGAAAGGGTTAACAGAAGCAGCCATTGTGAGGAGTGATGGCTATTGGCTTGCTCCCCTTATTTGCTCAGTCTGTTTTCTTACATCAACTCAACCTGACACCTCATAGTCACAGTATTCTAGGCTGTCTCACACCAATCATCAATAAAGAAAATACTCTGCAATCTTGTCTACAGAAAATATGATAAAGACATTTTCTCACCTTAGTTATTTCTCCTTATTACTACTAATCATGTGTTCCAAACCATAATAATACAGAAAAATATTTTTTGAATGTTATGGTATTACGTTTTTATAAAACCTCTCTTGCTATCTGCCATTGGTCATACTATTCTTCTTCCATTTAATAAGAGAAACTCCTACCTTCTTTATCAGTCAACATAAGTCATTCTGTAGTTTGTCTATGGAACCTTGAAACTAGAGCCATAATAAGTATCATGTGGTAGCCTTTAGATAAAATATGCATAGTTATAACAATGAAGATACACCAATAGTCACCAAATACAATAAGAAATTGCTTCACTTTTCTATTTTGCAGTCTTGTGCACTTTTCAAGTTGGCTTTGTTAAATCTGATTGGTGTTCCTACAACAGATAACATTAAGACTAATGAATAGATACCAGAAACACATGTGACTAGAGGAACTGTGAGAGATGACTTATTGAGCCAAGCAGAAAGGAGACAGAGGAATCCAAACCATGCTGTAAATATCAGTGTGCACTTCTAGCTCCCAGAAGACATACAGAAATAATGTTTATGTTATTTGTGCTTCCTCGACTTTGGTATTTTGCTTGGAAGAACTAACAAAGGAAACTAATGAGTAGGAAAAAGTATGATGTGTTTATTGTTTTACTCATATCTATTAAAATTTTTCCCTTTATATTTTTCTCAGGTTTAGTAACTAAGACTGTTTCATACACACTGACTAGCTGCATCAGGAAGAAGGCATGTGCAAATATTTTACTCTTATTGTATAAATAGTTGTAGTATGAGGTTTCTGGCCCAGACTTTCTGGCCTAACCTCAAAGTTTAGGTCCACAGACCCACAGACCCGCAGTCCTACAGAGACACACAGATGCTTTCATTAGTTTTTGGCTGATCAGCCTCAGGCCCAGGCATATCACTTACTAGCTCTCTACCCTTCATCTAACCCATGTCTCTTGTTCAGCCATGTGGCTCGGTACCTTTCTTTAGAGCAGTATAGTTGTCCTTGGCTTCCTCTGGCTTCTCTCTGATGCTCTGTCTAGCGGTCTGCTCTCAAGAGTTTTTAGTCTGGTAGCCCTGCCCACACTTCCTGCCTGCCTTCGGCCAATCCGCTCTTTTTATTAAACCAGTGGGTGGGACAATTATTTACCATGAAACAACAGAATACTCCTACAAATAGTAGTGTGAACTTAAAAGAAAAACTAACTCTAAGTGGAAGCTACATCATTCATCATTCAAGTGTATATCAGCAGTCTGGAAAAGGACACAAAACAAAAAGCCTAATTTGAAGTAAACTTTTTTTTTTAAATATTGTATTTGTCTCCAGATACAGAAGCATGGAGAAGCAATGCTTGTTAGATTTAATTTAAATTTAATTTAAAGGTAATCCAAGATTTATGCCTTAGCTTTCAGGTTGGTATATACGAAAATAAAACTCTTGGCTGACTAATACTCTCTAGTAACTTCCCATTTATTCCAACAAATACAATGAACTATTTACTGTCTTACATATAGGTGTAATGTTTTGTAAAGTAGCATAAGTGTTGAAAAGAAAGACAAACAAATCTCAGAGAAGTCAGATGCAATGTGAGTGAATTGTGGAAACCCAGATCACGCATTTTCTAAGGTTAACAAATACACATAGTTTTAAAATTAATTAGTAAGGTATATGATAAGTGTTTTTTTATAAAAATTATAATATTAATTAACAAGTTTAACTTCACAGTGATCAAATTAATTGACTCTAATTCAAAGCTGGTATCATAGTTATCACTGTATATATACATCTCTGGGTCTAACCATAGACAAGAATTAATTGAATCAAATGTAGTCTCAATGTCCATGCTTCCATCTACTATCATATCTTATGTTCAAACGCTACACATGCATAAACACTTACACACACATTCACAACATTACTCGTTACTTCCCTCTCTTTTAAGTTGATCATTCTGAAAAAGGCTTTATTAATTATTTTCTTACTATAACCCCTCTCAAAAATTATTTTTGTATTGACTTAAATACTTGCATGTCTTAAATATTGACTACATTTTGCCCTATATTTTTTCTCTTCCAGAAGCAACTAAGTAATTGATATTTTATTATGAAAATGTGACCCAGCTGATCACATCCCATGGCAGTTACACTTTTTATATTAGGGCTAATTCTAACACTTGAAGCTGAAATTCATGTCCCAGATAGAGTGAGAACCCACAGTGTATTGCTACATCTTCTGACAAAGCTCATTTTTTCTTCCTGTGACTAAATTTGAATTGTTCATAATTTTTATCAAATAAAATATTACATTTACTGTAATATTAAATTTTATGACATGGTGATCAGAGTTAGAGCTCTACTGAGTCCCAGAGCATGTAATGTTCCAGAACTTATGACAATATTATTCAATTTGAGCCTTCAACATTTAAAGATTTTTCATTTTTTTTAAAAAGATACACTAAGGCAAGAACAGCTTCATAAAAATGAATGCTAAGATTGCTTACTAAGTCCAGGGATTTATCTTTGGAGAGAAAACAATAAAATCATCAAGATTTGCAAGTTTCATGCTTCTCTGATGAATTATCTTAGAGTCGCATGCTTTATTTTTCTATATCCATATAAGTTCTGAATTGATTCATAGATGTCAGTTCCTCACAACTAAAGAGAAACAGAAGCAAAACCATTATTCAGTTTATATAAACTCAACTCTGAGTTCAGTTTGCTTTGTCCTATTACCTAACATCTCCAGTTTTCTTAGCTGATATTTAGGAATTCAGAGTTCAATTAAATAGAAATAAAAATCTGTCAAGATCACTGGATGTAGAATACAAAGGTATTATATACAATGTTCTATAATGAAGTTTACATTAACATTTTCACATGTTGTCATCTCACATATGAGGATACTACTAAACCTATATCAGGCTTACTCATAATACTGGTCTCTAAAATCTTAAGAATCCAAGTTAACACTAATAATATAATATAAACACTGGAACTGTTGAAAAAAATAAACCTTTGTCTAACAGAATGTGAAAATCATACCATCGGAAACTTCCAATCATGTTTTAGTAATTTTAAGATTATCTGCAGATAATTTAATCTATGTAATTTTTCTCCAGAATAATGACAGCTATTTCAGAAAGTCAGATGTATTTTGTCAGATTTATTATAAAAATGTTTTAAGAATGTGTTTTTCAAATTTTGAATTATATATTTTCAATAAAACTGTAGTTCACTATATTTATAATACTATATTTGATATGACTAAGCACTGGGATATATTTTACTTGTTTATCAAATAATAATATTGATGTGGGAATGTCTTTCTGTATTCTGTGAATATCATTCTTTAAATAAAGGAACTGTTTTGGACCATGGCAGGCATCAAAGAAGTAGTCAGGGAAATCAGAGCTTAGGTAGGAAAAGGAGGGAAGAGTCAGAAGATACATGTTCCAGCAACCCAAGAATCACCATGTAATGAAATAGATAAGTCACAGGCCACGTGGCAGGACAGATTAATAGAAATGGATTGAATTAGATGAAAAAGCCAGATAGCAATATGCCTGAGACACAACGTGAAATATAAACATTTGTGTGATTATTTGGGATTTTGGGATTGCTGGTCCAGATAAGCAGCATCAGGCCAATCCAGACCATGGGGCTAGTCCAGGCCAGAAACCTTGTGTTAGAGATGGTACCCAATGATGGGCAAACACCCACATAAAGCCTGAGAAAGCTGGAAAAGGGTTCTAGAGTACAGAAATGGAGCCAACAGCAGCTTCTGAATTGTGTCTCTAGAGTGGGTCATGGTGCAGAGATGGCATGGTGCTTGAGTTTGGACTACAAAATGGTGCCAGGTATGGAAAGGTAAGCATGGTTCTCATGCCTCCACCATGTTGAAAAGCCTCTGAGTGCGGCAGTGTCAGAAGCCAAAACAATGTTTTATAGTCTAGCATTTTAAAAGCTTTTCTGGGTAAAAAATGATTAGTGATACATAATAAAACATATTCAGATGGAAAAGACATTTAAATGGAAAAAATGTGTGTTAAAAAGAATACATTGGCTTCAAAGAGAAAAGATAGAGCATAGAAAAAGTCCTTAAAAAGATAAATAGAGTAATAAAAATATAAAAGCCACATTAATGTGGAAAATACAAAGAATTTGGATTGTCTTTATTGTTGTTTTCCTTTAATTTCATATCTGTTAATGAGATAACTGCAGAAAGACATGTGATTGCAAAGGCTGCTAAGTTAAATAACTATATATATATAATTATATATATATATATATTATATATATATATATATATATATATATATATAAAAGATATCTTGACTTTGAAATTTGGGTCTAAGGATATTTTGCTTTGGAAAGAGGTTTTGCTTTTGTTTCCATAGAAAATGAGAACCTGTTGATTGTTTACAGGCAAATATAATTTTATCAACCAAAACCGCCTGAAAATTCTCTGATGGGAAGAGATGATCGTATAAGCTTCAAGGCTACAGGCTAAGATGATCAATGATCCAGTGACAGGACCCTCGTAAGATCTCCAGCACCCCTTAATGAGCAGGAAATAGAAATAAAAAGCTATACCCCAATTCCCAAAATATTATTTATAAATGTTTGTTTTCATTATAAATGGTTAATGGTTACAGTCAATCTCTTTCTTAGAAGAGAAAGGGGATATGGTATGTGAGTTATTTTTAAAAGATAGATTACTGGATTTGCTTTAATATGATAATCAGCTGTTAATCTCAAAATGTTTTACATTGGTGTGGATTTTAGTTTACTGATACAAATTGAGGTCAACTTTATTATACTGCTTGTATATTGCTACTCTTGTTTAAGATATTATGTTTATGCAATTACTTTAAAATTGCAATGTATAATTTAAAATGCAGATGAATAGTAATCTGTGATTAAAAAAAAAAAAAAAAAAAAAAAAAAAAAAAAAAAAAAAAAAAAAAAAAAAAAAAAAAAACAGTAGTCATGTGTTACAATTTGGTTTCTTGGTTCCAGGCAGCCGGAGGTCCAGACCCACAGACCTGCAGCCCCAGACCCCTTAGCTGCTCGCTGTTGCTCAGGCCCCCCAAAATGACTCAGACGCTTATATTAACTTTATGCTGTTTGAACTATGGCTCAGGCACACTGCTAGCTAGCTCTTACATCTTAACTCAATCCATTTCTATTAATCTGTCTGCAATGTGGCCTGTGGCTCACCTGTGTTTCTTACATGTTGCTCCTTTGGGATTCTGGCTCAGTCTCTATGACTCTGCCCTGCTCCTCCTACCTATGCTCTGATTTCCCCTCCTATTTTTCTATGGTGCTTGCAATGGGCCAAAACAGCTCCTTTATTTAAAGATTGATATTCACAGCATAGAAAGACATTCCCACATCACCTCTCCCTTTCTGTCTAATCAAAAAGGAAGGTTTCAATTTTAACATAGCAAAATTACATATAACAAAATAGCTATCAAGCAAGAATTATAGTTACAATATCTATTATGTTTGTATTTAGCAAAATTAAAGAAAATACTCTATCATATACCTTATCCTTATAAATCTAAAGTTTCATATCTAATATACCTTTCAAATGACTAAGAAAAACTATGCCTATAACTATCTAATCTGTAACTACATCAAAGACCACAGAAGGATATATTTACCCAAGTAAACCAGAAGTGCAAGCGACTCACTGTCCAGAAAAGTCTAAGTTCTTAAAACATTTTAATGCCATATTCTAAAGGTCTTAGAAGTATTTGAAGATTACCTATCTAATTGAATTATATCTTTGTATACCTAAAAATCTAACTAACACACATTTCTTAATTATACATTACAAATTTAGATCAGTTACATAAACATCATATCTTAAACAAGAGTAGAAAAATACATACAGCATAAGAGAATTGACCTTAAATTTGTATCAATAAAGCAAAATCCATATCAATATAAAACATTTTGAGATTAACAGCTGATTTCCTGATTAAAGTTAATTCAATAGTCTAATTTTTAAAAAATCATTCATATACCATATCCCCTTTTTCTTCTTAGAAAGAGATTAATTGTAACCATTAACCATTTATAATGAAAAAACATTTATAAATAATATTTTGGGAATTTGGGCATAATTTTCCATTACTACTTCCTGCTGGTTAAGGGGCATTGAAAATCTCATGATTTCTTGAGACTGGATCATCTTAGTCTTAGCCCTGAAGCTGATACGGCCATCTCTTCCCATCATCGATTTTTTCACGGGGTCTTGGTTGATGAAACCATATTTTCCTGGAAGCAATTCACAGGTTCTCATCTTCTGTGGAAACAAAAGTAGAACTCTTCCAAAGCAATAAATCATTATACACAAATTTCAAAATCAAAATACCTTAAAAATATATATTCTTGTTTAGCTTAGTAGCCTTTGCATTTGTCTTTCTGCAGTTAGCTCATTAACAGTTAAAAAATTAAAAGAAAACACAATAACAACAAAAATCCAGATTTTGTATTTATTTTCCATCTTTATGTGGCTTATTATATTTTTATTACTCTATTTCTCTCTTTAAAGACTTTCTCTACCTTCTTTCTTTTCTCTCTGAAGACTATGTACCTTTTACACACATTGTAACCCGTTTACAGGTTTTTATTTTTATCTGAATCTGTTTTATTGTGAATCCTTAATCATCCTTCAACCAGAAGAGCTTTGAAAATACACTCTCTTAAAGAGCTGCATAATTTTTGCAGATAAAGCTGAATCAGTAAGTTCTCTTAAAGGGACTGCATCTCTGTGGCCAGCAAACAGAGCAGACTCAAGAAAATGCTGCTACCAAGAAACTGTCCTTGTTTCCGTTTTGTTCAAAATAAACAGAAACCTTAAATCAATCGCATGCTACTGAGTCTTCTGTGAGACTTCAGGAACCTGCCTGATTGCAGCTTACATTGCCTGTAGCTAGTCTGCTGGTGCCATTTTGAATGTGACCCAAACACCATGCTTTTTTTGTACAATGACCCGCTTTGTATACACAATTTAGAAGCTACTTTGGCTCACTTTCTGTGAACTAGAACCCTTTTTAAATTTTCTCAGGCTTTAAATGAATATTCGATATTTGACCCACATTGGATGACATCTGTTGTCTTTACAGGAAAATGAATACAACTCTTTTTAAGACATTGGTTGGACATTGAATGATTAATCACCTGCAAGAGAAGAGAGATTGATGATGAAGGAATGTAAACAACGGACTATGAGACCAACCGATAGTAATATGCACTACTGGGTAATCTCTCAATTCTTACTGCTTGCATCTTACATCTACACCTCAAAAAAAAATTGTTGTCCTGATTTGACTATTAATAGGGCTGGACTTGGAGTGGGAGCAAGTGGCTTTCTACCTCTCTAAACCCAAGCATATTGGTAAAGAAAATGTGAGACATTCTGTCTCATATCAGAAAAGCCACCTGGTGTTGGACAGAAGACAGTTGGAATGTTTAGGGATCAATATTATTGTGACTTCATTTTGAACCTTGTTTCTCTCTGTATCTGTACCTTCCAAACATCCTGTCTGCATACAATCTTCTGAAGTCATATGGATATAAATATCTTCTTTGGTTATCAACAGTGCTTAAGTTTTCCACTGTAAATAACATTTCCTCCTATCAGGTATCTACAAAGAATCTGAAACTGAGATGGGGCCCCCACCGCAACGACTCCTACTGGGTAAACAGGAATAAGGGAGAGTATGAGAGAGAGAGAATGAGACAGGCAGACAAAGGCAGAAATAAAGAAATCAAGAACCTAGTGTACACCAATCAATAATTGCTTTTATAAAATAGATTATTCAAAAATGGATAGCTCTCTATGATTATCCTTTGGGTCACATTTCTAATAATAATTCCAGATGGATTTACCCAGTACTATGAAAATAGTTATGGATGTTTATAGTCAGTCCATTAGGATCTAACCATTGTTTTAGCTTTTACAGGATCCTAGAGAGATGCCATCACCCTTAAGTCAGCAGGAAGCAACCTTATGAAGGACTACGCCCCCTTTCCCAATAAGTTTTGTGCTCTGAGGGTTATGGGTAATTGGGTTGAGGACCGAACAATGATATAGCCTCAAGGATCTCTTTTGAAGAAGAAAAAGAGGAATAGATAGGATAGATAAAGCTAGATTGTTCTACCTACCTATAAAGAATTTTTAGCCAAATATATGGGCTAAACTAAAGACAATTTGCAATGGCATAGATATTTGTATATTGATACAAATGTGAAATCATTTTATATGTTTGATTGAGACAATGTGTACATTGGTACAAAGTTAAATCTGAAATTGCTTTATATAACCAAAGCAGCTTGTACATCGATATAAAACTGAATCTGTAACTGTTATATAAAATTGAATCTGTAACTGTTATATTTTATATATGCTTCTACCTCTGTTTAAAATATTTGCACATTATTGTCATTTCCACTATACAATTATTACCTCCATTTAACTATACTAGAGATAATGTATGTTTGCACTAGTTATGATATATGTACAAGATGTTTTATATAACTCTGTTTGGATGATATGTATGTATATACATGTCTAAAATACTGTTACCACTTTACATTGTGTATATACCTCTGGCTAATGTTTGATAGTCATACTAAAAGTTATTGTTCAGAGATTATACACCTCTATATAGGTAATCTATGTTTATAGTACAGGTTTTAATCCTTAGGACAATAAAAACTGCAATCAACATTATTTAAGTTGCCATGTCACAGTCATCTCAGATACAGGTTAAAATATCATAGATAGACAGGAGTCTTCAATCATTTCATAGACCCAGAGAATATGGCATTTAACATTTATTTTTATTTGGAATTTGGCTGCTACTCCTTTCCCAAGATGGTGTTGAGCATCAAGGACGCTCCTTTGGAGTTTGTACTTTTGGCAGAGAATGGCCTGTTGGGTAAAGAACTGCCCTTACCTTGATTGCTGACAGTACACACATGATGTCCAAGCTGGATGAACAAGATGACGGATAGAGACTGATGAAACCTGCCTGGACAGGATAAGACAGTCCCTCCAAAAAATGCCCTGCTTGTGAAAAGATCTGTCAGATACCATAGGCCTGTAGCCAATATGATGGATGCTCCAACAGTAAACAAAACCAGAGTTGATTTTCCAGGTAGCTGTGCTGCTATCCTCTCCCAAATTTTGGAAGCTACTACTTTCATGTGCTTCTGACTTTCAGGTGATACATTTTCCTTCTCCGGTCTTGAAGGGGTTGAAGAATAGGTATTTAAGGTTACTACCTTATTATCCCTTAGTGAAGAACATTCAGATATTAGATTTTCAGTTTCCCAGATCAACATTTTTGAAGTTATTTATACACCGTACCATCTACCAATATTCTAGAAATGTATGATGTAGTTTATATGTGTTAGGTTTTAGCTGAAGTTTGTGCCTTATCCTCTCCTAGATACTACCTCATAATAATTCCTATTATATACAGTCTTAGTTTAGAACCCTTTTTGTTAGACAAAAGGGGGAGATGTGGTGGGGTTCAGGTGTCAGCTGATAAGTTCCAAAGATGCCTATCCAGTATCCTGGGCTCCAGAAGGGGGAGTGGCCAAACCTATTCATAAGGGGCTGCTGGGATCTTGGAAGGCCCTGTTTACTGGTTCCAGACTGCTGGAGAGACCGGTTCAGCATCCATCGGCATCCATTGTCCACATTGTGGATAACCCAGTCTATCAGGCGTCTACCTAAGCTGTAACCTGTATTGTGAGTGTTGGCATATATTTTAATAAATATTAAGTTTGGATTGGTGTATTTAAGAGAATTTCCACTGACAGTCATGTTAGGATTTTTGTAGATATACAAAGATATATTTAATTAGATACATAGTCTTCAAACACTTCAAAGACCTACAGAATATGGCCTTTAAAATATTTTAAGATCTTAGACTTTTATGGAGAGTGAGACAGAACTGCCTGTTCCTGACAGAATCCATTTACTTCAAGAGAATGATGTGCATCAAAGAAACTCCTTATGGATTTTACTTTGTGGCAACAGTTAGACACTGGACAAGAAACTGTTCTTGTATTGACTTCTTGACAGTATGCTGTATAAACTGAGCATGCATAACCCATAGGAAAGTGACTTTTGAACTTTGGAAGGAAAAGCTGAGACGGTCCTTTAGGTTCCACAGAGAAAACTACCAGATTCTTCAGGATATAAGAAGGAGTGACTGACAAACTATGCCAACATGGGTAGTGCAGTCCTTCAGATTTACTGCTTCACTAAAAGGTTTGGCAGAGACTCTAGGCTTAGAGACTAAAGGTGAATCCCCCAATGTTACAAAGAAACTTTGGGTGACTGTCTAGTCAAACAGGTATTATATCTCTCATTTTTAGATTTCAGAAGTTGCTTAAACTTCCTGTTTACTCAGGTAATATTATATCCTTCTGTGGTCTTTGATAAAGTTGAAGATTAGATAGTTATAAGTAGTTTTCTTTTGATATAGTTGAATATTAGATAGTTTTTCTTAGTTATTTTAAAAGATATATTCAATATGAAACTTTAGACTCACAAGGATAAGATACGTTCTTTAATCTTGTTAAATACAAATAGACTATATGTTGTAACTGTATGTAATTCTTGTTTGGTAGCTGTTTTTAATATGTAATTTTGCTATATTAAAATGGAAACTTTCCTTTTTAATTTTACAGAAAAGGGGAAATGATGTGGGAATGTCTTTCTGTATGTGAATATCATTCTTTAAATGAACTGTTTTGGCCTATGACAGGCATCACAAAAGTAGGTGGGCAAATCATAGCATATGTAGAAAAAGTAGGAGAGACCTGGTCCAGCAGCCCAGGAATCAACATATAACAAAATAGGTATGTCACAGGCCATGTGGCAGGGCAGATTAATGGAAATGGGTTGAATTACATGAAGGAGCTAGTGAGCAATATGCCAGAGATATAGGCCAAATGGCATAAAATTAATATAAGCACTTGTGTAATTGTTTGGGACCTTGGGATTGCTATCCAGGTAAGCAGCAGTGAGCATATCTGGACTGCAGAGTAGGAGGTTTGGGACTAGGCTGGCTAGAAACATCATTCTACAAAATATCATTTATAAGGTAGAATTTTAAAACTCATCTTACTGCTTTGTGTTTGCAGAGAAAATTTACATGCCCCTTTCTGTTGCTGGTTCTATTAATCTTTAGTTGGATTATGAGAGATAGTTGCAGTATAAGCTAACACAGAGGGTAAAGTACACAGGTGTAAGTTGAGAACTTCCATAAAAATTTTAGGCATAATAACTGTTTCAAAAAGCTTCAGTGTTATCTAATTTAGATGTGAAATTGTACGTGCATTTATGAGCTAATAGTAGCTATGTTTACTGGTGAAGGTCTTCACAAAAAACAAAACCAAGCCATCGAAATTTCAGCGTTGGTGCAAGAAGAAACCTACAAAGTCTGTCTCTCTACTGAAGATCTAATGGTAGTTAGTAGCTTCTTGCTGGGGGAGGATTGTTATTCTTTGTGGGTTTGACCTCTGGTACATTTCACAAGCTTAAGTTGGTAGTCTCCATATACAAAGAGAGCAATAAATCAACTTAGTGAGATAGTAGGAAGAATGGTGAGAAGCAGAAGGATGAGGAAGAGGAAGAAAGGATTCATGAATTTGGGAGGCAAAGGAGACATGCTGTAGGGGGACATGAGATATTAGTTACATAAATGGTGGTGATGTAAGTTTATATTTTATTGTATTTGTGTGTGAAATTACCAAAGAATAAATTTCAAAAATGCACACACCTGAATAATAACTTCCAACACATTTTCAAGAATCTGAAACCATTAACTTTCAGAAGTCAGAAATAGATGTTAGAGATTCATGCCTGTGGGAGTCCAAGGGCAATCTCTGAACAATGTTATTGAAATAAATGCCTCTACAAAGAAGTTTTGTGAAGTGATGCCAACTTTATATCATCATTTGACAATTGTGAGCATTCACACATATTATTAAATATAAATATGTTTGTGTGTTTGTGTGTGTGTGTAAAAATATGTTACCCATAAAGTACATCCTGTTTTCAATAAAAAACCTTTCTCACCTGTATAAATGCTGGTAAGTATTAGACCCTAGAGACATTCCATTCACATTGCTTAGAGGCTAACACTTGGAAAAGATAGCTACTTTTACCACTTTTTGCTTTTATAAAAATATCTCCAGTACATAAACAGAAAGCAGCATTGTGTACTTTTATAAGTGGTTACCAAATTAATAAGGACAAGCATTTACAAAAAGAGAATATAGTGTCCTAGGATGATCCAGGCACTAACCCAGAAGTGATATTTCCCTGAATGAATGGTCGTGAAGCAGGAGAAAAGAGAACACAACATGGGATATGACAACATGTTTAAAGTTACAATAAAGTGATGTGTGAGAGCAGATTAGATCTGAGTGATGTGAAGAGGTGGTCAAGCAACTGAAATTAATTGTGCTATGTTACTTGTACTTTGTTTTGTACAAACACTCAAAATTTTATGTCACACATTGACAAGCTTAGTGATCTGTTATATTAGTACATTTATGAAGAATTGTTAATATGTTTATATCTGTAGCCTACAATAATATACCCACACTGTAACAGAAAATTAAATGCACACCTTCTTAGGAACTCTTTATAATCATCGCAGTACAAATTGTTTCTTCAACCACAATAGCCACAATTTGTTCAGAAGACATTTTTCATGAAATTTATCAGAAATCTGTGTGTATAAATAAATGGGGCAGTGTTATGGAGGGAAGGAGACAAGGATCAACATGTGCAGAATCGACCACAGTCATTAGGTATTTAAAAATAGATATGGGTTTCATTCTTTTATCCCAGATGAGTGTGTTCATGAGGTTAGACAAAGCACTGGATCTGTGGGCCAGTTTATCCTTGAGGATGGATATGGCAATAGGGCAAGAGTTTGGGGCAGGTCTGGCAGTTTATGAAATGTCTTCAATAAGGACTTTCATTGCCCTCTGGTGTAATTCAACACTAGTGGCTCATGACTCTTACAAATGTTATCAGTGCACTCTTGTGCCAGTAATTTTTCTTATTTCCTATAAAATGCATGTTTCCTCCTGTCTTTATGCAAAAGTTCATTTAGCATTCTGTCTCAAAAATATTCTATATATGAAATTTTATGAATCATTTAATACATTCTTAGGTCATTACTTTTGGAAATCTGTTATTTAATATTACATATTTCTCTATTTTAAAAAATAAAAAATGAAGCTCATGTAATTAACATATCTTACAGAGATAAAAGAACCAGAATGATGTAAATGTAAATAAAAGAGTTGATAAGATTTAAAAAAAAAAATCATGATGTATAACGTATGAGGTAAAGATTTGCTGGGGTATAATAATTAACATTTTCAGACAATTCTTCAGAAATAATTTCAAATGAGATACAATATATTTTACAAATTATTATAAGCACTCAGGAAAAAAGTATGGTTTTTAATTTAATTACCACATATGAGATGTTATCTATTTACTTCACCTCTATGTGCCTTGCAAACTACCTCTTAGAGGCTTGTCAGTGAGCAAGGTGAGCCAGCTCTCCTGCCCTGAGGTTACAGTCCTCTTAGCTGGCAGGAGGTGAAGGCATGGTGTCCTGGGTTCCATTGCCCAGGTAGATTCCTTCAGTGCCTCCAAAAATATACCAAAGCCCTGTAGCACATTTCTTTTTATCTCTGGAAGTCCTGTGCCCTGAACTTCTTCAGCTGCATAGCTATAGGTTGCTGCATTGTTCTTTGATAGTTCCCTTAATTTTATCTACAGCTTTATAATTAGCTGCTTTATTAAACTCTTGTTAATTACCCCATTTTTGAGTGCACCATCTGTTTTCTCCTGGGTCTGGCTCAGAATAGAGACAACAAAAAAATCATAAAAATATAATATCCTTAAGTAAGACATGACTGGAAGTAAATAGACAGATTGTTCACTGCTGATATGAAAAGATATTTATTGAAGGTTAAGAAGATCTGTGAGCCCTGTAATTAAAAAGGGCGAAGAAAATATGAGTATCATTTATGGTATAAAGAGAAACTGTACATCACAGTGTTAGAAACAGATTCACAAATTAATTTTCTGACTAAATATACATCTTTCACATTTGTATTTAAAATAAGCAAATAGGCATGCATCATTTTTCAAAGTTGCTGCATCTTAACGAACAATTGTCCACCTAACACCATTTCTATAATTTAAAATGTGAACAATATCCTTATGGCTGAACTAGTATATTCTTGATATAAATTGTTACAGACATTGATTTTAGAGATACCTACTGTGAATTTTGTGGCTTTAAATCTGAAAATATGTTTTGTGGAAAAGAATTGGTCTACTACATATAGGCTTGCATTAAATAGATTTCATTCTGGGCACACTCTCCCATATAATTTTAATTTAAAGTTAAATTTTATGGATATGATACCATGAAATCTAATCTTAATAAAGAGAATTTCAGAAACAGCTTTAGGTCTAGGGATTTATAGAGCTGAAGAGTAGTGGATTAATCGAGTAGAAAGTATGAACTGCAGATACTACGTGTCTGTCTCCTGTTAGACATGATGTTCACACTCCTATTACCAGATGATTGTGTAATATTACCCTTCCTATTTCTCTTCTTATAAAACTTTCATATTGTAAATCTCATTGTTTTACACTCGATGTTTCTTTAGTAATAAATAACTCTGAACAATTTCTACAACTGGTACAAGTTTCAGATATAACCCTGTTTCTTGTTTGATATATTAACAGAAGGATAGAATTCGTGACTTTAATATTTGAGCTAAGAATTTTATATTGTTTTACTTAGGTTCTCAGAGTGAGAACACAATAAGTAATTAATTGATCAACACCACTATCACTCAAATGATCTGAACTTTTAACGGTTTGCTGCCTTGGGGTATCCTGGGTTTTTTTTTTTTTTTTAATACTGTGACTCTATGTATTTAGAACAAGGAAAAATGATTTTTAATGTTAAACTTCTCCTAGAAACTTTTTTTTATTTTCAAATTAAGTTACTGAAAGATGCAGAAGGCATAAAGAAAACTAGAGACAATGCTTGTATTATTTCCACTGCAGAAAGAGATACATTTCTCAAAGTGCAAACATCTTCTAACTCCTCTTCTCTTTGATTTTCTTCCTTCATTTTCATCTTTCTCTTAACAAGAATCACTCCACCCTTCAAACGTTTACTCTTCTAAACGAGTAGTGCTCAGTTACAGTGTTGTCTGTATCCACACTGTGAAGAGTAATTGAAGTAAAGTCATTGAGAATATTCTAGCACCTGGCATTTTTTTAAATATTATATACACTTCATTCATAATAAATTTGGATATGATTACAATGTGTCTAATCACACACAATCAAGGCATTTTTAGCTTGCTATATATTATTAGTTAATAATGCTAGATTCCTTATCCCAGAACTGGCATAAGCATTTTTTTTTCTTGATAGTGTAGGGAAATCTTTTCTTTATGGCATGGTTCTAAGGAGATGAAGTAGTATATGGTTTAGTAGACAGAAACAGGGCAGAGAGCACTTTTAAAAAAAATTATTATTTTTAATTATGTACCAAATGTCTTTGGCACTATGATATACCAACTCTAGTACATCTACTTAAGTAATAACTCATTCCTAAATTATATTCCTGGAATTGTAAAATATATTTCATTCTTATGTTCAATATGATTAATAAGCTAATATTTTCTAAATATTTAAAAAGATAATAGAAATGATGAGGTCATGAGGGAACACTGTGAAAGCAAAGAGGAAACCACAGGAGTTGCTGGCTACGTTGCTATTGTCTATCCCTAAGTAATTTGTTACCAGTGATACTGGGATAAGAGACTTAAGTGATGTACAGCAAGAGAGTTATGTTATTTATGACAAATAAAGAAAAAGATTCCCTTGTGGAGTGTTACATATGCAAACTAAACACTCTGAAGACCATTAAAACATGATATGAGGTGAAAAGGAACAATAAACGCTGGAAGTAAAGAGTCTGGGTACCAACAGTGTTGAAAAGTAGATTTGTGGGTCACTTTGAAGGGAGTAATCATTGTCATAGTAATTAATGTATTGTGAATTAAAGGAAATAATAATCTTTCATGTTAAAAATCTGTTTATAAGTTTGTTAAAGCAACATTAACTTTTACGCTATTCTAATTTCTTTTAGTACCGCATACTTAAGCAACTTTGTAGATGTTTTAAAGTGCTTACCAATATTTTCCAGATGTTTACATATATTCCATATGAACAATGCCTCAAGTAGAAGATGGATCATTTTTTCAAAAGGTGAGACTGATCCCTTAAATATCAAAGTGTTCAAGTACCATCTAACATGGGTTTAATATCTCCAAAATATTTTATATAATTAAGGAAGTGTGATAAATGAATGGATAAAAAGTAGAAGTAACTGTGGTATATTCTTACTCTGTGTAATAGCCAAAATGTTTTCCCAAATATCATCAGTGAATTTTAGCCTATTAACCATCATATATTCTTCCCTAGGGGACATCGTACTATCTGTTCAAGAAGAATTAGTGAACATTTTATTGCCTCTTTTCAGCCTTAAGAACAGTGCTATGTTTTTTATCTATGCTTTGTTCAGCATCAATGCACAATTAATTATCTTCCTAAGTCTTACTTTATGACAGAATTTTTTACTGATTATCTTAATATGGTGGTTTTTCAAATTCAGTCATAATAAAAACATGATTATAGATGATTTATTACCCAAGAGAAGAAATGCTGTATTACTGATCCTCTTTTCAAATATGCAGCAAATAATGAAAACAGCTAGGTTTTGATCTACTTGAGAGATGACAACAGCATCTAAGATTTTCTTTGTTCTTATAGTGACTTAAAATGTAGAAATGATGCCTGACACACTACCAGTGATCTTGAATTCTGATTCTTGATAAGAGAGAGCCACCAAATAAACTTTGAAATGGCTCATCCAGGTAACATACTAAAGTAAGCAGATTTTTATTTTTTATTTAATTCATCAACATTAAATGGTTAGTAAAGGTAAAATTATGCACTGATAGTTAATTCAATAACCAAATACTCAAAATTGTTCTATCTCTCAAATTCTGTAACTCTTTATCAACTGATTTATAGACCATACATAAATTTCCTGCCTTCGCTCCTTTATCTTATTTGTTTTCTGAATAGGAAGAGACTATAGTGATATTTACTTTCCATAGTAATTATTTTTCCATATGGTAGTGATTTTCAGAAAATTTGTGTAAGAGGCAGATGATATCAAATTTGACTACGACAAATTCCAAGAAATTTATCTTCTATTTATAAGAATGTTGATACTTGAAATTAATACAGATCTTTTTTGTGTGAGTCTATATGTTGATATGAATAAGTAATAATTTTGTGACACATTTTATACAGTTATATTAAAAGTTGATTATTAATAATCAAGTTCAAAATGCTAAAAAATAAACTGTGATATTAACTTTCCTATGTATAGTATGAAATAAAAAATGATAATATTTTAACTTATTTAATATGTTACACTTTTTATGAAACATGCAAAAAATTGAATTCTGAACATTTTGGTGGGAAGCAATTGATTTGACATTACAGTCAAAGAAGCACATGTCACTTTAACTCTTACTTAAATATTCATACTATTCTGTTAAGAGAACATCTATTAATGAATGGATAATATGCCTCTTAATAAAACTTTACAACCATCTTTGTCATACACATAAGGAAAAGGCTATGTACTTTGGAAAATGGTCCAATAATAACTTTATTTTTATTATTAGCTCCAAAATGTTCAAATTGTTAAATTTTTACTATTTTGTGAATAAACAAAAATAAAGTTGATAAGAAATTCCAGAATATTTATTTAAAAAGTAGATAAAACTAATTTAAAATATTTAAGTAGAGTTTTTAATTATGAATATTAAGACAAAAGGAAAACAAAGTACTTATGGTATCAGATACTTAAAATACACAGGTTCTAATTCTACAAAGTAATTACTCACAGTTTGAAATGGGAAGAAATCAGAGAGTAAATGTAAAGAAACACGTGAACATCTTTTTGAATTAACTATCAATGACATCGGGCAAGTCACTGTGTATTGATACATAAAAGTTTACTACTATGAAAAAAGAAGCGAATATTATCTGAATACACCTGATTAGATTAAAAAACTGAATAATGCATTAAGGTACAAATAAAATTACAAGAAAAGAGTTCATTAAAATTACAGCAAATAAGTAAACAAAATTGTTAGATTCAGAACTAGGAACTATTTTGTTTTTCTTAATGTAATCCAGAGAATTAAGTCATATATAAAATACATTAATGTTCTCAATATTTGAAGAATATGCATTTTTGTTCCTATCTTTTTTATTTATATAACCAAATACCTAAAAGAAACGAATATAAAGGAAGGAAGATTTACTTTGTCTAATGGTCTAAGTCATTGACTCAGTGATAATGGGAAGGGCAAGGTGTTGTGAATGGATTAGGAAGTAGTAAAGCATAAGTCTCAATGCTCAGCTTGCTTTCTTGTTTCCATTTTTATATATGCTCTTAACTATATAGGTCATGTGTTTATGCCATTAACATTAAAGATGAATATTTAGTTGAATCTGTTCATCACCCCACCAAAAAAAAATCAGGCCCACACATACAGTCCTGTATCCTAGGCTAGTCCAATACAATGCAGTTGGTATTGCGGATTAATCACCACAAATTTGTTCTTTAAAAACATTGTACAAACATAAAATTTCAACTCGGGTCTTCAAAAGCTTTTTATTATCAATTTTTCAAAATGTAGATTTTTTAATCATATGGTCTCCCAAGGTCTTATGGCTTACAAGATTTTTCAAAATCCCCCAAATTTAAGTTTTTCTGAAATCTGGGGCAATCCATTAGTTGTCTATTCACAAAAAAAGATTTAAAAAATAATTAAAAAATCACAATATTGACAATATACTATAGGATAACATTAACACTCCCAAACTAAATAGGATAAATAAAACCAAACAAGTCATAATCAGTCTAAAGCAATATTGTAAAAGATCTTATATAGTAGATGTTTATTATTATAAACACCAAAGTGCATAACTCTATATATGACATCTGGTGTCACTGACACAGATGAGAGCCTAGGACCTGACAGTTCCCTCAACAAATGAGGATTGGCTTCTTGTTCTCAATAGTCCAATGAAGGACACGATACACAAATGAAAGGGGGAAAAAAGATAGGCCAACAAGGGCCAATGAGTCTTCATCTTCGATGTGCTGGCATTATGCATTGTTTAAAACAGAGGCTCAGAGCAAGCAGCACAAAGGAGTCCAGGTTAATACATGGCCCTATGCATCACCCTTACCTAGATTCAGTCTCTCCTGAAAGGCGGCAGTCAAGCTGTCAGAACTATAAGAAGACATTTTTCATAAGAAGAGCTCCGTCTTGCTGGCCTTGTATATTTGCTTATTAAAAACAAATTTTTAGTGAAGTGTTTTCTCAAGTTACCATGGTAAGACAATAAACAACATCTTCTTATAGAATAAGATTACTGTAGATAGTACAGTAGTCTATTGTTTAAAAGTTTCATAGTCAAGTGAAAAGAACAGATGTCGCTTTTAAAAAAATTAATTTTTGACAAGATGGGGGCCACTAAGGCTCATGATGTGTTCATCTGAGCTTCAGATATGGGGAATCAGCCTCATCTCTCAGGTTCTGCAATGGATCAGTTCTCTGTGCCTGCAGCTTTCCTTGGCATGTATCCCATGAAATTAGAATCTCCAACATCCTTCATTGAGTATAACACAAATTTCACCTTCAGAGCTTCATGTAATAGACTTCATAGACTCTTTTATGATATTACAATCCTGTAGCACATTTTCCTTAGAAACTTTCTATAACCTTGGTGTAAGCTTTTATGACTCTGTAGTATTTGCATTTTCCATGACTGTGAAATCACCTGAAAATTTTCGCTTAGTTTTGCTACCAGTGTTGAGTGTAGTCTGGCTCCCTTTTGCAAGAGATGCAGTGGTTTCTTTGTCTTAAAACCTAGGAATACACTTCCCTAGGCTGTTAGATTTAAGGAAGTACCTCCTTCAGCAATACTGTCAATTAAGGATCTTTCTTTTATGACATATAGGTTTTCCTAGGTGGTGTTTCTAAGTGCTGTGTTTTTTGTTGTTGTTATTTTGTTTTGTTTTTTTATTCATAGGAGCCTTTTCTTACTATTCCAGTGCAAATAATCTCGGTTTTCTCTAATGGCACCAATCTCTGTAATCATTATAGCTTCATTCTACACTTCACCTTGTCCCTGGCTTTAAATTTGAACAAGCTAATTGTATTGATATATTTCACAGCTTTCATATTCTCTCACTCACCATGTGGTGTGTGTCAGTTCCTGCCTCCCCTCTCCCTCTCCCCCTCCCCTTCCCTCACCCTCTCTCTCCCTGTCTCTCTCTCTCCCCCTCCCCCATCCCTCTCTCTGCCTTAAGTATAGCATAACCTCCACTCAAAGGCTAGTCCTTTGCCTTAGAATCCAGCTTGACTCAGGTTTGCATGATGTATCCAGAGTCTAATATAAATGACATCTAGGCTGATTCCAAATGCATTGCTGTCTGCTGTATGGGCATTTAAACTTCAACCAGAATGGCCATTTGAGGTCTACTTACATCATTATATGACGTTTTTTAGCATATGGCTCAAAGTCAGTTGACTTTATTTCTGTAAACATTGAATAAAATGTTTTATAATACTTAAAAATCACTAATAAACAATTTTAGCAAAAAATAGTTATTTAAAAACCATAAATTTAGCTTCCTTTTATATTTTGTTTCTGATTACATCATTAAAATTTTCTAAGTTTATCAAAAACTGAGAACAATATTAATTTATCTTTCTGATATGTGAATATATTATATAAAATATTCTATACAATCATAATAAGTAATATAGAATTTAGAAACAATAGGACATATATTGCAAAGATCAATTAAAACATTCTACTTTTAGTATTTCAAATTTTGTATAAATATCTTTCTTACATATACAGAAATATAAGAGGGGGTGAAGAGATAGAAATGCATCTATTTTTCTGGCACTAACAGATTTACATGAAAAATATCTACTTCCTAGAAACATCATCAATTTCAGGCAAACAAGAATATTTGGTCATTGTATGCTTCACTAAGAAAAATCCATGATATCTAAGTGAGAAAAGCCTAGGAAAGAGGATGATAAATATGTGGTGGCCACAGGCTTTTATTAGACAGGGAGGGGTGATTGAGAGAATCTGAATCAGTAGATTTCAAGGATTGTAATTTGTGTACAAGCACACAAAAAGGATTTTATATTCACCTACACATTACCAGAATGCTAAAGTTAAGTGTAAAGTAACAGTAACAAATCTAAATACACACACACACTCACACTTACACATGATGAAAAGATGAGGTGCAATAAGAAACTGCTTAAAACAAAGATAGCAGAATGAACATTCTTAAAAACTAATTTTCAATTATTACTCAGTTTAAAAGTAAAGTAAAAATATGTGTCTAAACAATAAAGCACTTTTGCAAACATGGCACAGTTGTGTATCTTGGTCTCTTTAGGGGGCCAGTGGCAGTGAGGTCAGTCTATTTTTGGTGTATGAGCTGGCTTTTTGGGAGCCTATTACCTATGGTGGGACACCTTGCTCAGTCGTGATGGGGAGGAGCTCCTCGTTATGAACTTACGACCTCTCTTCATCTTTCTTTAGGAAATTGCTAAAATTTTCTTAAGAACAAAACAAGTAATCATAAAAATTACTCTTTAAAGTGGTGGCTTCATTTATCGCAAAACCCTCTCCTAAGTTACAGAAACATCACTCTTTTCCATAAGATGCATCTCAGATCTAAAAAACATAGTGATGTAACAATGAAGGACCAAAGCAAAAAAAATCACAGGCTATAATAGCAACATGCCTTAAAAGTAATGATGTCAATAATGTCAGCTATCCATATATGATCAATTATGTTTGTGACTTCAAATATTGTCTATATTTCTCTATAAGAATAATGACATATAGTTTTTTAATTTCAAATTTTGTCACTATAGGGTACAATTATCAGCAGTAACTTCATCATAGAGTTAGGTGTTTTGTTTGACAATTGCTTTCTGGGAATTTAAATGTAAGCACTAAATAGAAAGTAATTGAAATGACATAGATAACCAATAAATACAATACTCAAAACTAATTCTAAAACCAATTATAATTTTGTTCATCAGTCTATAATTTCAAGTGGGGTCATTTACTAAGAAAAAAAATCCCATAAAAACTGTCTTGAACAAAGGATATCTCACTGTGATTGGTTTATTAAAAAGCAGAATGGTCAATAGCTAGGTGGGAGAAGTTAGGCAGAACTTCCAGGGAGATAAAGAACTCAGGGTTAGAATCTACATATTCATTCCAGAGATGCCAGCAAAACACCAAGGAAGTTGGACCTACAGATGTAGTAAAGGTAAAGAGCCACATGTGAGAATGCAGATTAATACAGATGGGTTAATGGAAGTTATAAGAATTAGTGAGGAAAGTGTAAGATAAGGACAAGCTTTCATAACTAATATGTCTCCATGTCATTATTTGGAGGTTGGTAGTTCCAAAAAGTTCAACTACAACACACAGAAAGAGTCCCAGTACTGGGGCAGATACATATGCATTCAGGAAGGCACAGCAAGTTAAGTTGGGTGAATACAAATATGAGCTCACCTTTGGTTATTACATCAAGGTTAAGTGCTAAAATTTCTTATCTTTATGTGATACGAACAGTACTGCTAACACCAAGTTAATTCGCAAAGAATTCAAATCTGTTCAATAAGAAATATATTATTTTGAGGAAAAATATTCAAGTCTTTGATTTATTAATGTTATTTGGCCTAGTAATAATGTAATTTAAAAACACCCCTCAGAGTGTTGTAACTTATCAAAGTCTATTTTAACAAGATACCAAATACTTCTCAGAATAATTCATTGACTGTTCTTCAGGGACTTGGATGTTCTCTTCACTTCACTGTGTTCAGCCTTCCAACCACTTTATGAACTTCAGTAAGGAGAAGGAAAATGTCATTTCCTGCCTCCTTGTCCTCCAAATGTGTCTAACATAGTGTTTCTTGCACATTTGGAAACCAATTTATTTTGCTAAGTGACTGAAAGCTGATGTCATTATTTAACAAAATTATCTTTTCTCATAGCAATTAAGGCAAAGAATACATAAAATTGTCATATAGCCTTCAAGTAAGAACTGTTTAATAATGACTATTCATAATAGAAATCATTACTTACAACAAGATGCAAGGAATATTAATGAAAGAAAAGCATATTTTGGCTAATCTGCTTTCTGAAATATTCTTGGTAATAAGTGTTAGAATGGGGTCAAAGTCATTTTCTTTATTTGAGATGGAAAGGTAATTCTAATGCTTATAAAAGAACACGTTTTAGTCTGCCAAGAATTTTAATTTCTAAGCTGACAACTTCTTAGCACTTCTATCTGATAACAGCTGTTGTAATGCATGTCCCAATCTTTTATCCATTGCTGGCTCTTCCACAAGTAAAAAGTGAAATATGAGTAAAAATGACATGCAATCCAAAATGTAACTCTGAACTTCGGCCAAATAGTATTGTCACCAAATTACTTTAAACAGACATGTTGATAACAATGTTACATATCGTCATAACTGATAGAGTCTTGTCAAAAGCCATTTTGTCGAAAATGGAAAGAGAAAATAAGAGGACATTAATTTAATAACTGGTAGCCGTAATCAGCATTTGTCAAGATGGAAATGCCGTTTTCTTTCCTAATTTTTGAGAGACTGCAGCAAAACAAAGGAAATGGGTATAAAATACAGGCTTTAGGTTATTCTGAACTTTTGAGAGCCATTGCAGGAAAATATATCCTGCTAGTAAAGCAAGACACAAGCCAGTGGTTAATAGTTTAGAATACAACTATATTCATGTCTTAAATGTATTTGTTGTCTATGATTAATCCCAATTTAGTTTGTGTTCTCTAAAGCTTTGTGGTAATGGAGAATATAGTTGTAGTTTCCAATTTATTAGCAGAAATAATATTAAGAAAGAAACATTTTCAATTCACATCTGGTATAAATATAGAGAGTAGATGCTGTAACAGAAATACCAATGAGACAGGTTCATAACACACATCCTATCACACAATATGGTAGAAGCTTGCTGCAGTTCTAGATATTATGCAGTGGAGGAGAAGAACCTTTATGTCAGAAGCCTCCCTTGTAAAAGGAGGGCAGATAGTGCTAGTCTCTGCTGCATTTTAGTACAAAAAGCAGGTCTCTGGGAACCCAATTCCATTGCAATGTCCTACTCAGATAATGTGAATGATTGTTCAATGTGGAACTAAAAGGATTGTATGACTTTAAGTTTTAGAAAGTTATATACACAATTATTTCTCTGGCTTGCATATGCTTTATCTACCACAGGCTCAGTTGTGAGAAGCTGTGTTTCCAGAGTGGATTTATTAATAGGTGTTGAGACACTTATGTGAAAGGGATTAAAATGAGGTTGTTGGTGATTGTGATAGTTAACCTCAATTGTCATTTTTATTTGATAAAGAATCAACAAGGAAATAGGTCCTGTGCATGAATGTGAAGTTTTATCTTGATTATGTTAATTGAAGTGGGACAACCTCGAACTAAGAAGTGCCAACTGTGGATAGTGCCATTGCCTGAGCAAAGGATCCTAGAATGTGGAAAGCAAGCTGAGCACTGATGTGCACATATTTGTACCCCTCAGGGAGGATGAAATGTGAGCAGTTCTCTCATGCTCCCATTCCTTTCTTCATCCACCATTAATGGACTGTACTATTGCATAGTAAGTGAAAACAAACATTTTCTCTCTTACATTATTTTTGGTAAGGTATTTTGTCATAGCAACAGAAATAAAAAAAAATATCTTCTAAATACTAAAAGGAGATTTCATTATTTCTGTGAATCGATCCAGATTTAAGCCTTCTGAAGGCAACTTTGAAGTGTTGATCTAGAAAAACTCTTGATTTTGGGGAAAAGAATTAAATTGAGATCTCAGAAGGAAAGACTTCTAGAGAAAATGTGAACAGCAGATACTTAGCCCATGAGATTTCTGAGGGGAATAATAACTTTATTGGTAGTTAATTTTTGTTTCTCAAGAACTTGAATAAAGTTTAATTATAACTAATAAAATCATATTTGGGTAGAAGAAATAGGTGAAATTAAGCTTAGATTTCTTACATGAATAGCAAAAGAAATAAAACAATAAAAATTGTTAATGCGAGTCATGTTAAATGAACTGTGTGGTTTGGAGTGTTAAAATACATGAATTGTTAAAAATTAAAGTTGGTTTGTTTTTACCATAAGACATGAACATGAGATTTGGAGAATAAGGGCAGAAGTGTATTATTTATAGTGATATGAGTGTGAAGTGGACAAAGGGTAGAGTAATGGCTAATCTCAATTGTCACTCATTCCATGACATTCAGAAGCACCTTGTGAACAGGCTTCTGGGTATGACCTTTGTTGCTTATCTAAATGATATAATTTATGTGATAAACATACCCTCAGTGGGTAGCAACATTTCCTCAGCAGGGGATCTCAGACTATATAAGAGAGAGAAGAGATACACACACACACAGACACACACACACACACACACACACACACACAGAGAGAGAGAGAGAGAGAGAGAGAGAGAGAGAGAGAGAGAGAGAGAGAGAAAGAGAAAGAGAGAGAGAGAGGGGTTGGGGCAGAAACAGAGACAGAGAGAGACAGTGAGATACAAAGAGAGGGATGGAGGGAGAGAATGAGGGAGGAAAAAGGGAGGAAGAAGCACTTGAGTTCATTTCTGCCTCATTGTAGATGCAATGTGACCAACTGTCTCAAACTCTGCTCTACATCAATTTTTGACCATGATTAAATATAACACTGAGCTGAGAAATAAAATGTATCCTTTTAACTTGTATTTTTCAGAGTTTTTAATCACAGAAGGAGAAACATGAGCTAAGACAATGGCCTATCTTTATTAAGTCTTATGCTTTCTCTTCTTAACACCTCTCCTTTCAAGATGTCATTTTTCATATGGCCTTCAGTAGAGCCAAGCTGATGTGAGAGGCACATCCTTGCATTTCCAGAACTGAAAGCTAAGTACATATTTTTCTTTATACTCTAAATGTACCATGTTGTTGTATTATACAAAATTGAAACAAATTAATACAAGAACAACTTTCTAAATTTTAAAGCTGAATATTGTGGCATGTGCCTTTAATACCATGCTCACAGTTAAAAGTAGAAGGTAGGGAATTCATGGTCATCCTCAACTATAGAATGAATTTGAGAATATTGCTGGAATTTCTTGTCCGACTAACAACTCCCAAATAATGACAGAGAGAATTACTATAAACTATGAAAGTCTTGGCCTTCAGCTTAGACTCATTCCAAAATATCTCTTATATATTAAATTAATCTGTTTCTAATAATCTGCGTTCTGTCATGTGACTTTTTTAACCTCTCCTACATGATATACCTCTGACTCCCTCCATGACCCATTGTCATCTTCCTCCTGTCTAAGTTTCCCTGGTTTTCTCTTTCCAGAGCAGTTCCACATACTCTTCCTGCTTGGTTATTGTCTATTCAGCTCTTTATTAAGCAAATCACAAGACATATTCACACAATGTAATCAAATTTGCTGCAAACCTTTGTCTTCACTGATTCTGGGTAAAAATCAAACAAATAAACAAACAAGAAATGCATACATTAATTGCATCTTAACAATGTAATAATTTTTATTGTTTCAACAGAATACCTTATAAGAGAAGATCTTATTTTAGTATACAGTCATAAGCTCCACCATCGAGAGTCAGCTGGTTGCCTTATTCTTCTAATTGGAGAAACACTCATGCTCTGCCAGCTTTTTTTTTCCTTTTATGCAGTTTGTAACTCAATTGACTTATTCAGATAACCCCTCCCAGGTATGCCCAGAGATATTCTAGGTCCTGTCAAGTAGGCAGTCAATGCCAATCATCACAAGGACAACTCGAAAGAGCAGTAGTTTAACTTTTAAATTGTCAAGATATCTAAATATGCCCAACTCTTCATCTCTCTAACAGCATCCAATCCTGTTCATTGCGCAAAATAAATTCCACTCAGTAAACAGACCAGACCACCTCCCCCAAAAGAATCCACCAAATTTCAGTTTTGCTCTCCTACTGGAAGTACTTCTAGTAGTTACTTATTTGGAAAATATCTACTTCTACACTGATTTACAGATCCATCTTTACTGCCAAAGACCTGGATATATTTTCCCTAAAAATAAATAACAAATATAGAAGTTAATAGAATGAATCACTATTTCAGCTGCTTACAACTATATAATATAGTAAATACTTAATGTGCATTTATTATACAACTTCTCCAATTATTTTTAAAAAAATTTTTTCTACCAGTTATTTGGTTTTTTTCCTATACGCAGTATGCCTAATATTTATCAAATGCATTGCTTAGCACATTAACATCAGTAAGTCAATGAAATTACTGTCTTTGAAGTCTTATTACAAGAGTCTTGTCTCTTCATAACACATTTATGCTTTAGGAAAGTAATACTCAAATTAACATTGTATTGTTATAATTTTAAGTCAAACTCTGTAAGAGAAGCGTAGGCTATTACCTTCTAATTTCTGAATTTCTCATTTAGCCATTAGGTTCTCAGAAATTAGATTTACTGTCAATTGATGTCTGAATTTAGAAAATTGGTAAGTGGAACTTGGACAGTTTATTAGATTCCCTGGTAGTCGACACATTGACGTTTAATGTGGAAGCTAAGTATTTGAAGCTGTTTTTATGTTTCCTGTGTTAAAACTATAAATAATTAAAGAAAATTTTCAGTTTTTAAATTTTTGGAAATTGTTATGATGTGTCAAAAGATGTCTTTAATGTGTCACTTCTCATGTTGTGGTCAATGGTTCTCATAAATAAATAATACATTTGTAATATCTTCAATATTTAAAGTATTGCTTTATTTTACTTAAATTTTATTATACCTAATGAATATTGCCAATATTTATACTCCATTTATTTTTTATCTATATAATGTGTAGATATATATATTTAATAAAAATAGTCTGGAATAGACTGGAATATCAGAGGAGAGTCAGCCACAAAGCCAAGCAATGAAAGTCAGAGAGTGGTGAACAACATCATTAATCCCAGCTTTAGGGTAAAATAGCTGGCCTGAGGAAGAGAAGGGAGATTTTCCAGCTATCCTCACACTTCCTTGGTGGTCTGAGCAGAGATTAACTTGAAGTCAGAGATTACAAGGAGCTATGCCTGAGGAATTGGCAGGTGAGAAGTGGCAGTGGTTTGTTTCTCTATCTCTGTGAAATTGCAGACCATTTTTATTAAATATATATCACCATAATATATCCTATCCCCTCTATTATTAGTATAATTTTAAATATTTTCTGACACATATAATACATTTTGTTTGCAATTATGATTGCTTGCCCTATTCACTAGAGTGTATTCATTTTTGGTTCATCAAATATTTTTATAATTTGTCAATTACACTATTTTATTTTGTTTTTATTCAAATATCAAGTTAATTTTAATTCCATAAAAGTGTTATATATTAATTCATATGATGCATTTAAGCTTGGAAATATTTATTACCAGATTTCAAAATATATATAGATATATTTTGTATTTTTATATGGTTTTGAGATGAAATTCAGGCTTATAACACTGATCTATTTCACAGTTCAAAACATATCATGTTTTTCCTTCTATTGAACATAGATTTGTTTATCTCACGTAATGTACCCTGACTATGGGTGCCCTTCAGTCTTCTCCTCCCAAGACCTCCTCATTTCCCAATTTATCCAGATCTACCTCATTTCTGTCTCTTATGGGAAAACAAAGAGGCTCAAAGTTTTAAAAGTAAAACAAAAACAAGCAAATTCAAATAGGACAAAAAAACAAGCTGTAGAAAAAGAGACCCCCCCCCTGACGGGAGGGGGGGAGCCGACAGATAACCACAAAGACTTGCTGGCTTGCACACCCAGTGATCCCATAAAATAAAGCCACAAGGTATGAAATACAGGCAAAGTACTTGTCGTGCAAAAAAGGAGAAAAATATTAATAGTTTAAAATATATAATAAAAAAGAAAGATAAAGAAAATAAATGGACATTTTTAAAAGCCCAGGCATGACCCCTACACTTAAGAGTGGTTTATTTACTCAAAAGACTCCCTTGGAGAAAATAACATTTTCAGCTGAAAGACATTTTCAATTGGAAATTGGATCTAACTGGATGGCAGTTATGTGTCCACTTCCTTTCTGTTGTTGTTTGTTCTTTTAATGTTCTATCATATATTGCACTCCAACCAGTTTCCCACCTCCTCTAATCCTCTTATCCCCACCTCCCCTCTCTCCCATATCTACTCTTGATGCTGTGAATATCAATCTTTAAATAAAGGAGCTGTTTTAGCCCATGACAGCCACCATAGAAAAAGTAGGAGGAGAAATCACAACATAGGTGGAAGTAGGGCGTAGTCAGGGACAGACTGAGACAGCTGCCAAAGAAGAAACATGTGAAGAACAAAGTGAGCCACGTGACAGACAGGTTAATGAGAATGCATTGAGTTAAGATAAAATAGCTAGCAATGTGCCTGAGCCATAGGCCAAACAGTATCTCTCATCTTCTACATAATGCCTGTCTGTGAGTCTCTGCACTTTTCATATTTGCTGCAGAGGGGAACGTCTTTGATGATGGCCATGCAAGGCACTGGACTGTGAGTTTAGCAGAATGCCTCTAGCAGTCATCTTTACTGCTACATTTTTGAATGGAGTTTCAGTTTTCCACTAAATCACTGGGCTTTCTACTTTCAGCTTCTTGGTCACTTAAGCAGCATTGGGTATATGTTTCATCTCATAAATTTGTCCCTTAACTCTACCTAATCTTCATGGTTCTGAGGATTGTGTCTTGATTATCATTAACTTAACAGCTAATTTTTCTGTATAAAGGAATATATGCATTATTTATCTTCCTGAATCTAAGTTAAATCACTCATGATCATTTTGTATTTTTGTGTTTTCTTATGAAGCAGAAGACTCTCATTTCAAGATCTGTGAAGACTTGCATTTAATATTTTATATTTTTTTTACTAAACCTATAGATTGTTTTTGGTCATGTGGTGCATATTCATAGGTATGAACCTAACTTCACCTGGAATAAACAAAAAAATAAAAATGTTGGGGATACCTGTAAGAGATTTTTCTTCTTTAATGACATTTGTCCAACTCAGAATTTTGAAGTAAGAAAACATATTTTAATACAGATATTTTTTAAGTTTTATATACAAAAGGGTTTTTTAATATACACACCACTTTTCCCTCTACCAACCCCTTTCCCAGTCATCCCCTGGCTCCCCTCCACATTGTCCAATTATTTATTTCTGAGAGGGTAGGGACTCCCAGGGTGAATCAGTACAGTGTGGCCTATCTAGTTGAGGCAGGACAAAGATACTCACCAAGTATCAAGGCTGAGTAAGGTATTCCTCTATAGAAAATAGACTCCAAATAGCCAGTTCATGCACTAGGGATAAATCCTGATCTCATTACCAGAGACTCTATAAACTGCCCACACCATTTGACTGTCATCCACATACAATACAGATGCCTAGTTCAGTACCACATATGTTCCCTAGCTCTTGGTTTAGAATCAGTGAACTCTTAATAGCTTGGGTCAGCTATCTCTTTGGGTCTTCTCATGATTTTGGCAGCTTTGTTCATATAATCTCTCCCCCTTCTCTTAAACTGGACTGGCAACTTGACTCAGTGCTTATCTATGGATCTCTGTGTCTGCTCCTATCAGTTGTTAGATATAGGTTTTATGATGACAATTAGGGTGGTGATCAATTTGATTATAGGAGAAGGCCAGTTTAGGTACCCTCTCCACTATTGTTGGAATCTTAGTTGGAGTCATCTTTGTGGGTTCTTGGGTATTTCCCTATCACTAGGTTTTTCTTTAACCACACAATGGATCCCTTTATCAAGACATCTATTTAATTGTTCTCTGTCTCCGCCCCTCCCCCAACTCAACTGTCCCATTCTCTCATTCTCTTTCTATTTCCCCTTACCCTCTCCCCATTATCATCCCAATTTACTCAGAACATCTTATCAATTTCCCCTTCCCAGGGGATCCCTGTATGTCTCCCTTACATTCTTCCTTGTTATCTAGCCTCTCAAGGTTTGTGTATTGTACCCTTCTTATGCCTTGTTTTACTTCTATAATCCACTTATGAGTGAGTACTTACCATGTTTATTTATCTTTGTGTGTGTGTGAACTCACATAGGATTGTTTTTTGTTTCTTTGTTTAAGTCCATGCATTTGTCTATAATTTTCATCATGTCATTTTTTTTCTGCTGAGTAATACTCCCTTGTGTAAATGTAATGCATTCTTTGGTTGAGGGGAATCAAGGTTGTTTCCAGGTTCTGGTTATTATGAATAATATAGCTATGAATGTAGCTGAGCAAATGTCCTTTTGGTATGAATGTGCATCTTTTGGGCATATGCTGAATAGTAATATTGCTGGATCATTGGGGAGACTGGTTCCTAGTTTTCTGCTTTCCAAAGTGGCTATACTAGTTTACATTCGCATCAGCAAAGCAGGAGTGTTTCTCTTGCTCCACATCCTCTCCAGCATAGTCTGTCATCTGTGTTTTAGATTTTAGCTGTTCTGACAGGTGTAAAATGGTATTTCAAAGTTGCTTAGATTTGCATTTATCTGATGGCTAAGGATGTTGAGCAATTCTTGAGTTAATTATATATTTTAGAGATCAGTCCTCTGTCATGTGTAGGGTTGTTGAAGATATTTTCCTATTCTGTAGGCTGTTTTTTTGTTTTGTTTTGTTTTGTTTTGTTTTGTTTGGGGGGGGTTGGTTTTTTTTTTTTTTTTTTTTTTTTTTTTTTTTTTTTTTTTGTCTAACTGATCATGTCCTTTGCCTTACAGAAGCTTTTCAGAACTAGAAGGTCCCATGTAACAGTGAGGTTTTTGGTCCCAGGCGGCCCGAGACCCAGACCCACAGACCTGCCACACCAGACCCCTTAGCCACCCCCTGCTGCTGCTCAGCCCCCCAGAAATGACTCAGACACTTATATTAACTTCATGCTGTTTGGCCTATGGCTCAGGCACATTGCTAGCTTGCTATTACATTTTAATGCAACCCATTTCCATTAATCTGTCTGCCACGTGGCCCGTGGCTCACCTATGTTCCTTACATGTTGCTCCTTGTGGCTTCTGGCTCTGTCCTTCTGACTCCGCCCTGCTTCTCCTAACTATGATCTGATTTCTCCTCCTACTTTTTCTATGGTGCCTGTCATGGGCCAAAACAGCTCTTTTATTTAAATATTGATATTCACAGCATACAGAAATACATTTCCACATCAGTCCCATTTACTAATTATTTCTCTCCAAGTCTCTGATACAGATATTTAAGAATTGGTCTCCTGTGCCAATGAATTAAAGGCTATTTCCCACTTTCTTTTATATCAGATTCAGTGTAACTGGATTTATGTTGAGGTCTTTGATCCATTAGTAATTCAGTTTTATGAAATGCAATAAATATGTATATATTTGCATTTTCCTGCATGTTGACATCCAGTTATGCCAGCACCACTTGTTGAAGATGCTTTTTTTTTTTTTCATTGTATATTTTTGGTCTTTTTGTTAGAACTCAGGTATTCATGGGTGTATATATTAATGTCAGGGTCTTCAATTGAATTCCATCATGTACCTCTCTGTTTTTATGCCAATACAAAGCTGTTTTTCTTACTGTTTCTTTGAAATAAAGCTTGAAGTAAGGGACAATGATGCCTCTAGAAGTATTTTTATTGAACAGAATTGTTTTGGCCATCCCCATCCTAGGTTATTTCTTTTTCCATATGAAGTTTACTACTGTTCTCTTGATATCTGTAAATTATTGTGTTGCAATTTTAGTGGAGATTTTATTGACTATGTAGGTTGCTTTTGATAAGATTCTCATTTTTACTATGCTGATCCTACCTGTACAAGATCAGAGGAGATCTTTTCCTTTTCTGATTTCTTCTTAAATTTCTTCCTTCAGTAACTTAAAGTTGTTGTCATACAGATTTTTTTTTTTTGGTTAGAATTACCCAAAGACTTTTAAGGTTATTCATGGCTATTCTAATATTCTAATTATGAAGTTTCCTGATTTCTTTATTGGATGGTTTATGATTTGTATATGCAAGGGCTATTGGTGTTAATCTTGTATTTTGCCACATTGCTGAGGGTGTTTATTAGCTGTAAGAATTTTCTGGTAGGATTTTTGGAATTATTTCATTTATCATCTGCAAATAACAAAAGGTATACTTTTTTTTCACAAATTCCTATCCCCTTGATTTCCTTTGGTTTTCTTATTAGTCTAGTTAGAACTTCATGTACTGTATTGAATAGATATAGGGGGAGTAGACAGTTTTGCTTTGTACATGATTTTAGTGGAATCTCTGAATTTCTCTACATTTAGTTTGATATTGGCTACAGACTTGCTTATGTTACATTTATTATATTTAGGTATATTCCTTGTTTCTCTAATATCTCCAAGGACCTTATCATGAAGAGGTACTCAGTTTTGTCAAAAAGCTTTTTCAGCATCTAATGAGATGATCATGATAATTTTCTTTCATGTTGTTTAAATAGTGGATGACATTGACATATTTTCTTATGTTGAACCATCCCTGAATGTGTGGGATGATTTTTTGAGATGTTCTTGATTTCAGTTTGTCATTATTTTATTGACTATTTTGCATCAATATTCATGAGGGAGACTGGTCTGTAATTCTCTTTGTTGAATCTTTGTGCAGTTTGGGGATCAGGGTTACTATAACCTCATGAAAAGTTTTGCAGTGTTCCTTCTGTTTCTATTATGCAGAACAATTTGAAGAATATTGGCATTAGTTATTCTTTGAAATTCTAGAAGAATTTTGTGTTGTAATTATCTGACCCAGCCCTTGGTTAGTTTGAATAAGGATTTGTTTATCTTGTTGACTTTCTAAAAGAATGAGCTCTTTGTTTCATTGATTCTTTGTATTATCCTCTTGGTTTCTTTCAATTTATTGATTATAGCCCTGAGTTTGATTATCTCCTGCCATGTACTCCTTCTTGGTAAGTTTACTTCTTTTGTTCCAAAGCTCTCAGCTGTGCTGTTCAATCTTTTGTGTGAGATTTCTTCAATTTTTTTTATGTCACACCTTTTGCTTTCCTCTTAGCACTATATCATCGTTCTATAAGTTTGGGTATGCTGTGGATTCATTTTCACTGAATTCTAGGAAGTCCTTAATTGCTTTCTGTATTTCCTCCTTGAGATAAGGTGGTTCAATTGAGAAATGTTCTGTTTCCTTGAAGTTTTAGGCTTTCTGTAGTTTGTGTTGTTTCTGAACTCTAACTTTAGGTGATGGTTGTCTGAGAGAATATGAAATGTAATTCTCATTTTTTGTATCCACTCATATTTGCTTTATGGCCAAGAATGTGGTAAATTTTAAATAATGTTCCATGGAGTGCTGAGAAGAAGGTAAATTCCTTTGTGTTTGGGTGCAAACATACACACAAATATATATAATGTAACCCATTTTGAATCATAACATATGTTAGATGCCTTATATTTCTGTCTGGTTGACCTATTGATGTGGGAATGCTTTTATGTATGCTGTGAATCTCAATCTTTAAATAAAGGAGCTGTTTTGGGCCATGGCGGGCACCATAGAATAAGTAGGAGGAGAAATCAGAGCTTAGGTAGGAGAAGCAGGGTTGAGTCAGGCAGATCGAGCCAGCCGCCCAAGGAGCAACATGTAAGGAGCACGGGTGAGCCACACGGGCCACGTGGCCAACAGATTAATAGAAATGGGTTGATTTAAGATATAAGAGCTAGCTAGCAATATGCCTGAGTCATAGGCCAAACAGCATGAAGTTAATATAAGCGTCTGAGTTGTTTCTGGGGACCCGGGCGGCTGGGCGGCTAAGCGGTCCCGGGCGGCAGGTCTGTGGGTCTCCGGATCTCTGGCGGCCCGGGACCCGAGAACCCTCTACTACAACCTATCCATTGATGAGAGTAGGGTATTAAAGTCTCCCACTACTAATGTGTGAGGTCTGATGTGAGATTTAAGCATTAATAATCTTTCTTTTACATATGTGGGTTCCCTTATGTTGGGGACATAAAATGTTCAGGATTGAGAGTTCATCTTGGTGGACGTTTTTTCTGAAATGAGTAAGTAATGTGTGTCCTAGTCTCTTTTTATTGATTTTAGGTTGAAGCCTATTTTGTTAGATATTAGGATTGGTACACCAGCTTGTTTCTTGGGACCATTTTATTGGAACGTCTTTTCCCAACCTTTTACTTTGAAGTGGAGTCTGTGTTTAAAGTTGGAGTGTGTTTGTTTTATGCAGCAGAAGGGTTGATCCTGGTTTCATATCCATTCTGTCCCCGTATCTTTTTATAAAGGATTTGACTCTATTGAAAATGAGAAATATTAATAATCAATGATTGACATTTCTTATTATTTTGTGGTAGTGCATGGATGTTTTACTTCTTGGGATTTCCTGCTGTGAGATTTATTAATTGCTTGTGTTTGTGTATCAACTTCCTTAGGTTTAAGTTTTTCTTTTAGTGAGCTCTGCAGGACTAAATTTGTAAATAGGCATTACTTATATCTGGCTTTGTTATGGAATATCTTGTATTCTCTCTCTATGGTCATTGAAAGTTTTGCTAGGCTGGCATCCATAGTCTCTTAGTGCCTGTGTAATATCTTTTCAGGTCTTTCTGGCCTTCATAGTCTTCAGTAGTTGGGTGTTATTCTGATGTTTCTGTCCTTATAAGCTACTTGGCCTTTTTCTCGTATAGCTCTTACTATTTCTTCTTTATGCTGTGTGTTTAGTGGTTTGATTAAGTGGCAAACAGATTCTGTTAGGTTCTTTTCTCTTCGTAGGCATTTTATTCTTTAGGTTTGAAAGAGTTAGTTCTATAATTTTATTCAACATATTTTCTGTACTTTTCAGCTGGTATTCCTCTCCTTTTGTTGCTCTTATTGTTAGGTTTTGTCTTTCCATGCTATTCTAGAATTCCTGGACATTTTGTTTTATGACTTTTTTTTTTTTTTACTTTAGTGTTTTCTTTGACTGAATAGTCTACTTCTTCTATTTTATCTTTGAAGTGTTAGATTTTTTCTTCCATCTCTTACCCACCATTGGTTATGCTGCATCTGTAGTTCCTGTTTGTTTACTCAGGTTTTCCATTTCCAGCATAACTTCACTTTGTGTCTTTTTTTTTATGGCTTGTATTTCAATCTTAAAATCTTTCATTGTTTCCTTCACTTATTTGATTCCTATGTTTTGTTTTCTTATGGGATTTGTTGATTTAATCTATTACTCTATTTTTTAAGGGAGCTTTTCATATCTTCTTTAAATTCCTCTTTAAAGGCTTCCATCATCTTCATAAAAGCATTTTAATGTTGTTTTTCTTCTGCTTTTTCTATACAGAAATGTTAAAGTCTTGCTGTTGTAGAACTTCTCTTGCAGAAATTACAATCAATGAAGCATAGGTTTCAGGGGGTAGTTGAGGTCTCCACACAATAAATAGGTTTGGAGGATGGAGTGGAGTTTATAGACTTCAGGGTCGAATGAGGGGTAGTGGGAGGAGAGTCACTTATCTCTTGTGATGGAACCCTCTGGAATCTTTGCCTCTGAAAGCTCCTAATGTTGAAAAATATGGGTTTGTAGAAAGTAGTGGGCTTTATAGGCTACAGGGTGATGGTGGGAAGGTTTGCCTACAAGGTCCTGCTTATTGACCTGAAACTTGAGCCACTATGATTTGTCCCCCATTTCCCTGACCTAATGGCTGGACTGACCAGCTGGCTGGGAAGAATGTCACTTATGTCATGTGGTAGAATGAACCAGAGTCCGTGTTTCAGGAAGTCACTGATTTGGGGGGAATGGCTGGGTTTGTAAAATGGAGGGGCTTACTGGCTAGAATGTTAGATGAGGGAAGGTTGTGGTCAGTCTTGCCCATAGGGATTTTGATTCCTGGTCTAAAACTGGAGCTGCAATAGGATTGGGACAATACATTTTTATTTTAATGTAAGAATATCCACCATATAATTTGAGGCAATCATTCTACTGGAAATTTATATAAGGAACATGAAAAAGAGAAATCACTCCTTTGCCTGCATCCTCCCCTTCTCTCTTACAAGTCCATTCTTTAAGAACTTTAGAGTTTACTTCTTAAAAATTCTGATGTATACCAATGACCTGATGACACACTGATATTAACAATGCAATCTTTGTTTCTACAGAAACACTGTGCTAATCTAAGTCATGAATCATAATATTCAGCCCTATATTTTGTTACCTCAAAACTAAAGGTGGAAAAATATGAACAATGTTAGATCCTAACACTATGTTTTAGATTTTATCTACTAAATTTATTTTTTTGATAAAGTAAAATTTTAGATGTCATCTTTTTTAAATTGAACATACACACACACACATACAAACTTAAACACATTAAGCCACCAAGGAATAGCAAAAAGTCTTCTACCCATAGCTAAACACCAGGTTGAGCTATTGATCCAACTGAAGAGAGGAAGGAGAGGTTGCATGAGTAGAGGGTTAGTCATCATGATGGTGAGCCCCATGGAGTAGGGTACTCTGTGCAGTTGTGATGTCAAAGACTCTAAATTGACAGCTGATGAAACTTCATGGAACAGATCTGGACCTTCTGAATGTAGGTGACAGTCCAAAGATGGGTAGTTTGTGGAGCCTCTTGCACTTGGACAAGAGTATATCCCAGGTACATGAACTGGCTTCTTAGAGACCATGTCTTGCAGGAGAACAACTTTCTCAGCCTTGATATTTGAAGGAAGAACTCAGTCCTACCTCAACTAGATATTCAAGACCAGATTGACTCATGTTGGGATTCTTTGCCCTCTCTGGGGAGTGAATGGAAAAGGCAGAGAGGCTGGGGGAGGACTAGGCAAAGGAGTGGAAGGGGGAGCAATGGTGGCTATGAAAATAAATAAATAAATAAATAAATAAATAAATAAATAAATAAACAAATGGAAAAATATGCAAATTTTAATTAATTTACCTGACAAATTATTTTTGAAGATAAAGCTAGTGTTTCTTCTCATAATTTTCAAGTATTATGACCAAAGACTGAACATATTGCTTGGCATCATTTGCAGCTTTTCTCTGTGGAACTGAAATTTCAAGTTTCAGAAAACACTCTGCATTCCAATTGATTAGTTCTACCCACTCATCCATTTATTTACTTACATCTATTTGGCATCACCACAAACTTATAATTTTGGAGACTAATTAATTCATTGCACTAATTCAATATGATTATAGACTTCCATAAGCAAAGGAGGACATTTATCATTATTAATTTTAATGAATAAGATTTACTTTCATTTGTTGAAAATGTATACATGTGTCCTGACATGGAATAGTTTACTAAAATATGTTTCCTTAGAATACTCTAATGAAAACATTTATATCATGAAATAGATGATTTCTGTTAACATGATTTACAGTTTCACAAACTATCTTATACAGGCTTGTTTTTCATGCTTAACTGATTGTGAGACCCTGTATTGAATTTTTTGAGATTTAATTATTATCAGTAATAAATTTGTGTTTAGCAAATATGACTGTCTTATCATTTATTTATTTACCTATTTATGTATTTATTTATTTTGTGTTTGGGTTTAGTAGTGGTGGTAATTTGAATGTGAATGGTCCCCAAAGACTTATGTGGTTGAACTTTACTATTAGGAGTTGTGGCCTTGTTTGAGGAGATGTGACTTTGGTGGTGAATTTGAATCACTAGGGGTGGACTTTGAGGTTTCAGATGCTCAAGCCAGGACCCATATGACACTCTCTCTTTCTGATGCATGCCAATCTGGATGCAGACCTCTCAGCTACTTATCTAAATCTATGTGTTTCTGTAAGTTGTCATTCTTACTACCAATACATTAATCGACTAAACCTCTGAACTGTAAGATAACCTCTCTTATATGTTTTTCTTTATAATAGGTGCTATCACCACAGTGTCTTACAGCAATAGACCCTAACTAAGACAGTGTTTGTGTGTGTGTGTGTGTGTGTGTGTGTGTGTGTGTGTGTGTGTGTGTGTGTATTTGTTTATATAACCCTTAGTTGATTGTCTACATAAGTTGTATATCTTTTCTGGCCAGGACTTTCCAGCCTAACCTTTAGGTTTGGGCATGCAGAGCCACAATCCCACATTCCCGCAGACCCTCAGTCTCACAGAGACACACAAATACTTACATTAATTTTATGCTGATCAACCTAGGGTCCAGGCATATAACTTGTTACCTCTTTACCTTTAAACTAACCCATGATTCTTACCCTGTTAAGCCATGCAGCACAGTATCTTTTCTCAGAGCAGCATAGTTGTCCTTTGCATCTGCTAGCTTCTCTGGCCTGGCATCTCTGGTGTCTCTGCTCTGTTCTTCCTTTCCTGTTCCCAGAGTTTTCCCAGTCTGATAGCTCCACCCACTGTGGTGGAATTCAGGTGTCAGCTGATTAGGTTTGGAAGACGCCTATCCAGGGTCCCAGGCTCCGGATGGGGGAGTGGCCAACCCTATTCATAAGGGGATGCTGGGATCTTGGTGAGCCCTGTTTCCTGGTTCCAGACTGCTGGAGAGACCGGTTCGGCATCCATCGGCATCCATCGTTCACCACGTGGATAATCCATTCTATCAGGTGTCTACATAAACTATAACCTGTATCATGAGTGTTGGCATATATTTTAATAAATATTAAGCTTGTATTGGTATATTTAAGAGAATTTCTGCAGACAACCCACACTTCCTGTCTGCCTTCAGACAATCAACATTTTTATTAAACCAGTAGGCAGGACAATTATTTACAATGTAACATAATCTCCCTACACATATATCTTTTGAAAAAAATGCACTCAACATTCTATGGAATAATGAAATCTGTATATGCTTTCTCTTTTAATACATATCTTACCAACATTGTAAATGCTTTTATTTAAACTTGAAAATACTATAGCCAAGATTAATATGTGAGATATATAAATACATATGGGTTTTGTGTCAACTGCCAAAGCAAATTCATCAGAGAGGTAGAAGTCTCAGTGTCTCAGTTGAGAAAATGACTCTTTGACATTTAATTATAAGGCATTTAATTATAAGGCATTTTCTCAAGTAATGATTAACGGGGGAAGGCCTAGCCCATTGTAACTTGTGCCATCCTGTGGTGGGATTCAGGTGTCAGCTGATAAGGTTCAAAAATGCTTATCCAGAGTTCTGGGATCCAGAAGGGGAAGTGACCAACCCCATTTATAAGGGGCTTCTGGGACCCTGAGAAGGCCCATTTCCTGGTTCCTGACTGCTAGAGAGACCAGTGTGGCATCCATAGTCCACTGCTCAGATAATCATCTAATCCAGTCTATCAGGCACTAATATAAGCTATTATCTGTATCGTGAGTGTTAGTTTATATTTTAATAAATATTAATGTTAGATTTGTGCATTAAAAAAAAAAAACAACTCTGCCTACATCTGGTGCCCAACGTGGGGCACCATCTGTAACAGGGTGGTTTTTTTGGTCTCGGGCAGTTAGAGGCCCAGAACCACAGATGTGTAGTCCCAGACCCCTTAGCCACCTGCCGCTGATCAGTCCCCTAAAAATTATTTAGATGCTTATATTAAGTTTATGTTGTCTGGGCTATGGCTCAGACACATTGTTAGTTAGCTCTTTTATCTTAACTCAACCCATTTTTACTAATCTGTCTACCACGTGGCCGTGGTTCACCTGTGTTCTTTGTATGTTGTTCTTTTGGGCTTTGGGCTCAGTCTGTCTGACTCTGCCCTGTTTTTCTTATTTTTTTTTTTCTAATTTTTTTTTAAAATTTTTTTATGGTGCCTGTCATGGGCCAAAGCAGTTCCTTTATTTAAAGACTGATATTCACAGCATATAAAAAGATATTTTTACATCACCATCCCAACCCTGGACTGGTGGTCTTGGGTTCTATAAGAAGGCTGGCTTAGTAAGTAAGGAAAAGGGGTCAGTAAACAGCACCTCTCAATAGCTTCTTCATTAGCTCCTGCCTCCAGGATCTTGCCCTGTGGTGGTGATATATTATATATTTAATAAAATAAGTATGGAATATCAGAGAACAGAATCACCCACAATCAAGTCGTGAAAGTCAGAGAGTGGTGACCCACAACTTTAATTTCATCACTTGGGATGGCCAAATAATGGCTCATGCCTTTAGTCCCATCACTCAGGAAGCAGAGATTGTTCTGGGTTTCTGTGATTTCAAAGCCTCAGTAGTATTTCACACCTATCAGGTTAGCTGACAATTGGGGATTAAGGAAGGACAGATCCTGCCAGTCACTCACTGGGGCTGAGCAGGATGGTGAGTATCAATGGCCCAGACCTCCCCTATCCACCAGAAAGAAACACACTATGCTGGGAGTCTTGTTGAAGCAGGATCATGTTTTATGGTATCAGGCAGGGGCTTATATATGCTGAGGTAAGGAGGAGGTAGGAGTCTTGGGTCGGGGAGATGGGTGAGAGTTTGGGAACAATGAGATTATGTCATGACAGTGGTGACTAGGCAGAGGCAATCTTTGAGTTGGACCATGCTGAGTCACTCAGATGAGGAAGTCATGGCCAAAGGTGGGTAGCCAGGCTAGGGAAGTTACACCAGGCCTCAGGATTGTTGTTAAAGGCCTGGTGAGAGGCTCAACACACACCTTTAATTCTAACTCTAGAATTATGACACAGAGTTGAACCAGAAGTAAAACAGCTGGAGTGGGAAGATATATAAAGACAGAAGAAGGTACAAATTCATTCATTCTGTAAAAGCAACCAGCCAAGCTGAGGATGCTTGAAGACAGCCTTATTAGTGGATTTTATAGAACCTTTAATATACTCACTGAATCTCAGTATACAGTGAGTTCCTCTACACATTAAAACCTTCTGACTTTATTCCTGATGAGTCAGACCTAATATCTGTTACATTGTAGTAGTTTCTTGGTCTTGGACAACCAGAGGCCCAGACCCACAGACCTTTAGCCCCAGACCTCTTAGCCACCCACTGTTGTTCAGGCCCCCAAAAATGACTCAGACGCTTATATTAACTCCATGCTGTTTGGACTATGGTTTAGGCAGTTTGCTAGCTTGTTCTTATATCTTAACTCAACCCATTCTCATTAAGCTGTCTGCCATTGTGTTCCTTACATGTTGCTTCTTTGGGCTTCTGGCTCCTTCTGTCTCTGACTCCGCCCTGCTCCTCCTACCTATTCTGATTCCTCCTCCTACTTTTTCTATGGTGTCTGTCACAGGCCAGAACAGCTCCTTTATTTAAACATTGCTATTCACAGCATACAGAAAGGCATTCCCACATTAAACATCATTATTTATTGTTACAATAAATAAATAAGAATAGATATCATCCTTTCTATATAACACACATTTGATTCCATATGGGTCTACTAGATGCTCTAGCACAAGGTAATAATGAAATTGATAAAATATTAATAGGAAATATGCTAGAGGATTTAGAGTTTTATAAAAACAAAGCAAAACATATGAAAACATCATGTCAATAGCAAAGGTTTAAAAAAAAAGATTTCTCCATCACTTAGCAACATGTAAAAGAAATTGTAAAAAGATGTCCCATCTATTGCTTCTATAACCAAACTCCATTACCAACAATAATTTTAAAGGTATATAGAAATGAAATTTGACAGATGGATGTGTTTCATCATATAGAATTTAAAAAATTAAAATATGTACATCATGCAATAGATACTTTTGCAGGATTTCAATGAACAAGTGCTTTGAGTTCAGAAAAAAAAAAAGAGATTCTGTAATCACACATTTGCTAGAAGTTATGGCCACCATGGGAATACCTGTACAAATTAAGACTGACAATGCTCCAGCATGTATCTCTAGTTAAATGAAATAATTTTGGCTTATCATAATATAAAACATATTACAGGAATACCACACAATCCTACAGGGCAAGCAGCCATAATGAGATCAAATCAAACTCTAAAGGATATGCTAAATAAACAGAAAGGAATAACAAAGACCCCTAGAGATAGACTACATAGTGCTTTATTAACTTTGAATTTTCTCAATGCTAATGAGAAAGGAACAACAGCTGCTGGAAGGCATTGGACTATAGAAAAATGACTAGGCCAAACCAATCTGACTACTCCAAAGATTTGTTGGCCTCAGAATGGAAACCAGGATATATGCTATATTAGGGAAGGTTTCTTACTTTTGTTTTTGCAGGCAAAGAAAAGCTATGCATAACATCAGAATTAATGAAGACTGGATTTTAAGTGGAAAAACTTCTTGATAAAAAGGAGTGATGGCTCATCCAACCGTGTGACAATTCTATAAGGTATAATAAAATCTTATCAAACAAGGGTTGAGGCAGGATTTTGTTTTAATCATTAAAGAAAACTATAAATATCCATCTTCAAGAAGTCAGAAGACCTTGGACATCTAGACTTCTACTGTAGAAGAAAAACTATCCTGAAAAAAAAATAAGCAAAAGAATATCAGACCTATTGGTACCAACACACTCTGTGGAGTATAATATCACTGCCTAACATCTATATCTCACTATTTATAAAAAAAAAATTGAAGCCTCAGTTTAATTATAAATTAAAGCTGGCTTTAGAGTTGGAGTAAGACTCTTTCCTCTAAACCCAAACATGCTTGTTAAGGAAAAATGCAAAATCTCTGTATCATATCAGAAGCATCACCTGATATGTGAGGGAAGAACAGCCAAAATTATGAAATTATTTTATTGCCACTAATCCTAGTAGACATAATATTTATATCAAATATATTAGAGTAATATATATTTTATAGTTTTGTCATGATATTGATGTTCAAATAGAGTACTAATTAATTATAGAAAATAGGCCCTATCTAGCTTCCTGCACATAGCTAGGGGTTTGAGTCTCATCAATATTCTGCAGTAAACCATGACAATGCCTAATTATGACCTTTGAAATATCCATAAGAAAGATTAGGCCCCACAATGGTGATTTTACATGGACTATGATAATTGCTACGAGGCTTACAAACACCAACCAAAAATCTGATTTAGTCTACACTCTTCTGAGGAGAATTTCAAGGTGACTATATGAGATGAACCAGCTTCACAAACTACTAAAGACAGGACTTGAGACAAGCTTCGCCCTATCTTTTTATGCAAAAACTGGACAACAAATGATACACCTACTTATTCCAGAAATTGACATATAATAAAATTTTTCTTTTTAGGAGCCCCTAAAGATGCCTAAAGATGCAGTTTCCTCCACACAGCAGGATGTAAATGTTAAACAATGACACTTACATCCTTAAGAAGTAGGGTAGATGGTTTTTGGTCTTTCAGTGGGTTTGGATGATTTAGAGAAATTGCTTACAAATTGCTATTGGTTGTGGTTAGGCAAAAAACTGAATAAGGGAGATTATATTCACAGTTCTTGTTTAAAAAAAGAAAAAAGATAATACAGATAAAATAAGATATAGGGGTAGATTATTGAATCAACTTTAATAGGTACTTTCTAGCTTTAAATATTTTACATTGAGTTGGATTTTTGCATATTGGATGCAAAATGTGTATATTAATACCAAGTTGAGATTAATTTTGTTACTATATGTATAAATACTTAATATTCAAAATAGTGATGGTGTTATATTTAAGAAGTGGCCTCTTATGCCAATGTGCTCAAAGCTTCTTTCTACTTTCTCTTCTATCACATTTGTTGTAAATGAATTTATTTGAAGTCTTTGATCCACTTGACATGAGTTTTATGCATGGTGATAAACATGGATATATTGATAGTCTTCTACATATTGACATCCAGTTATGCCAGAACGAATTGTTAAAGTTGCTTTTTTGTTTTCATTGTACAGTTTGGTTTGTCAAAAATTAGGTGTCCATTGGTGTGAGGATTAATGTCATGATCTTCAATTCAATTCAGTACAATTGGTCCACATGTTGGTTTTTATGCCAATATGAAGCTGTGCTTTTATTTTTTTAAAATGTAACTATAAGTCTATAATGTAGCTTAAAATCAGGGATAGTGATGCCTCCAGAAGTTGCTGAGAACAACAATAAATAAATGAGAACTCAGAAAGGGAGAATCTTTTGTAAGACAAAGAATATAGTAAAGATGACAAAAAGCCTACAGAATGAGAAAATATCTTTATCAACCCCACAGCAGACAGAGAGCTGGTTTAAATATATATATATATATATATATATATATATATATATATATACAATATATATATATATATATACAAAAAATATACAAAAAATCAAGAAACGACGTCAGAATAACAAATAATCCAATTAAATAATGGTCTACAGATATAAACAGAATTCTCAACAGAAGAATCTCAAAGATATTTAAAACATGTTCAACATCCTTGGTTTTCAGGGAAATGCAAATCAAAATGACTCTGTGATACCAACTTACAACTCTCAGAATGGCTAAGATCAAAAACACTGATAATAGCTTATGCTGGAGAGAATGTGGAACAAGGGGAAGCCTCTTCCTTTGTTGATGGAAGTACAAACTTGGACAACCACTTTGGAAATTAGTGTAATGGCTTCTTAAAATACTGGGAACTGATCTACCTCAAGACCCAATGATACACTCTTAGGTATATGCCCAAGGAATACTCAGTAATACGACAAGGACAGTTGCTCAACTATGTTCATAGCAACATTATTTCTAATAGCCTGAACCTGGAAATAACCTAGATTGTAGTAGTGCATATGCACAACAGAGTAAATAGCAACAAAAATTTGAAGGCAATTTGATGGAACTAGACCATTTCATCCTGAGTAAGAAAACCCAGATTCAGAAAGACAAATGTAGTATGTACTCACTACTCATAAGTTGATAAGATATACAGCAAAGGATAACCATACTGCAATACAGACCTCCAGAGAAGCTAGCTCAGAAGGACCATCCTAAGTAGGATACATGGATCACTCTAGAAATGGGAAATAGATGAAAACCCCTAAGTAAACTGTGGGTGAGGAAGCATTAGAGGGAAGGGGAATGAGAACATGAAGGAATGGGATGATGGCGGAGAGATTGAAAAAGGAGAGCAGTGGAAAAGACATATTGATAGAAGGAGACATTATGGGGTTAGGGAGAAACCTGGTGCTTGGAAAGTTTCCAGAAACACACAAGGATGACCTTAGCTTAGACTGCTAGCAATAGTGGAGAGGGTGCATGAGCTGGACTATCCCTATAATCAGAGTGGTGAATACCCTGTCATCATTGAGCCTTCATCTAGTAACTGGTAAAAGAAGATGCAGATATCCACAGACAAGTACCAAGAATCCAATCAAAGAAAGAGAAAGAGGGATTATATGAACAAGGGAGAATCAAGATCATGATGGGGAAATCTATAGAGATGACTGAACCAAACTTGGAACTCACAAACTTTTGACCAACAGCCATGGAGCTGCATGGAACAAGAGTAGGCCCTCTGCCTGTTGAAGACAGTTCTGTAGCTTGATCTGTTTAAGGAGCCCCTGGCAGTGAAATCAGGATCTAAATGAGCTAGCATTTTGGAGACCATTACCTGTGGTGGGACACTTTGCTCAGCCTTGATGCAGGGAGAAGGGCTTGGTCTTGCTTTAAATAAACGTACCAGGCTTTGCTGACTCCCTATGAGAATCCTTATCCTTATGGATGAGAAGATATGGGGTGGGTAAGTGGGTAAGATTGGGATGGTCAGAAAGAGAGGAGACAGGGATCTGTAATTGGTATGTAAAATTAATTCTAAAATTCTTACTTAAAAAATTCAGAAAACTAAAAAATATGCAAGTAATACATCATAACACAAAGAAAGCATCTAATATTCTTTGTTTAAAATGGTGGAGGGACTTGAAAAACATTTCTAAGATAATATAAAAACAGCTATCAGGTATTATAAAATCTTTAGTATATATGATAATTATACAACTACATGCATCCACCATGAACTTCATACATCTTTGATTAATAATTTAAAAATACAATGAACAATAACAATGAATAAAAACTGTGATAGGCATATTTGTTTTTCACTACCACTTATGTTGATTGCAGCACTATTCTCAGTGGTCATGATATTGACATAATGTCATATTATTAGGACCAAGCTAGAATCTATTAGCTGACAAATATTTAAAGAAAATGTAGTATATCTACAAAGGATAATTACATTCACTTTAAAAGAAGTCATGTAATTTTCTCCATAAATGGACATGAGAGACCTTACATTAAGTGAAACAGGACGAGCACAGAAAGACAGACAAGACAGATATTGTGGTGTCTCACATATTGTTTTAAGCAGTTTTCTCAATGCAGCAAAGGAGACAGGTTAAGAAGGGGATGAAAGCACCTTATTCAAAGGATATGAAATTATAATAGCCTTTTACACTTGGGCTGGCTAGATCTTGTACTAATTTTATTGATAGGTTATAATCATTGTGTTTCAAGATGCAAAGCTTGATTATTTCATGCAAACACTGTTTCACTGAGGATATACCATAATTTTTATTCTTTTATAGGAAATGAATTTATTTTACAGAATGTATTCTGTTTACAATAGCCCTCTCCCAATTCATCTTCTCCCAGTTTCAATGACATTTCTCTCTTATCTGGATACACACTCTTTCTTTCCAACCAAAAATAAAACAAACAAACAACAAAAGCCAGGCATCTAAGGTATAATAATAAAATAAAGTAAAACAAAGAAAATCATAATAGTACAGAACAAGGAAAAGAATGTGATCTAGGAAACATGCATGAGAAACATATATGGAGATGCTATAACACATGTTAACGCACACAAATCCATAAAAATATGAACACAGAGGTCAGAATAATAAGTACCTGGAAGTTTAAATATTATATTTTTTTTCCTGCACAAAATCATTTCACCCTTTCACTGAATTCATGAGTGTATCCATCCTGCTGTTTTAAGAAGGTCTGGTTTTCATAGGGTCCTCCATCTTCCCTAACTCTAACAATCTTGTTCTTACAATCTTTTCATTTCCCTTCTGCAATAATGCCTAAATATTTGTGAACACAGTGTGATAGTGACACCCCTTTTAGGACTGACAACTCCACAGTCTCATATTTATGAAGTGTCCTTTGGTTGTTTATCACTATATAAACTGACACCTACTTAAAAAAAACATATTGGAAGATGGTTGAGACATTTAGTGATCTAAAAATATAAAAATAACCTAGTGGGCAATAAATTGTTCCATCTTCCTAGCAGAATAATTATATTTAATTTTTTCCTAAGGTGTTGACCTTGTGTGCTATGCGCTATAGACCAAATAATGGTATTAATCCTTAGTTTTGTCTTGTTGTGTGAGCTTGGTTGACCTTTCCCATTCATACTACTATTACATCTGTTGTAGTGTGGTTTCTTGGTCCCAGGCGGCCAGAAGCCCAGACCCATAGACCTTGCGCCAGACCCATTAGCTTAGGCCCCCAGAAATGATTCAGACACTTATATTAACTTTATGTTGTTTGGCCTATGGCTCAGACACATTGCTAGCTAGCTCTTACATCTTAAATGAACCCATTTCTATTAATCTGCCTGCCACATGGCCCATGGCTCACCTGTGTTCCTTATATGTTGCTCCTTGGGCAGCTTGCTCCATCTGCCTCTGACTCTGCCCTGTATCTCCTACCTATGCTCTGATTTCTCCTCCTACTTCTTCTATGGTACCTGTCATGGCCCAAAACAGCTAGTTTATTTAAAGATTGATATTTACAGCATACAGAAAGGCATTCCCACATCATACATCTGTGGGGATATCCTGCTAGGCAAATGATTTTTGTAGCTTGAAGATAGAATATTTGGACAACTGATCAGTTTTTTTCAAGTAACATGATAGACTCTTCCAGCACTATGAAAACAAGCTAGTATAAATGGAGCTTCTATATTTTTATTGTTTTTTTTTCTCTTTGTTCTATGAGTTACATCATGAAAAGGGAAGCCAAAAAAACCAACTCTCCTGGGCTTACAGGAGCTCACAGACTCTTGAGTAAAAGCCAGGGAGCCTTCCTGGAACAGGCTTCTGACCTCTACAAATGCCTGATATTTATATAGCTTGCTCTGTTTGTTGGACTCATATCAGTGGGATCAGGACCTGTCCCTAACACTTGAGCCAGCTTTCAGAAATTATTCCCCATACTGACTTTCCTCATCAACCCAGCCCTAGTACAGAGGGAGGATCTTAGTCTTACTTCAACTTGATGAGCCTTGTTTTGTTAACACCAATGGGAGGTCTGCCTCTATCTGACCAGAAACAGAGGGGAAATGATTATAGGGGGTGGGTTGGTAGAGGGTGGTGGGGGAAGAAAACAAGAGGAGAGGAAGGGAGAGAAATTTCATTCAGATGTAAAATGAATGGAAAACATGTAATTAACAAAATATGTGGTATTTTCATAATTTTTGTCCTACCACAAAGTTTTTGGAATCAAAGTCAAGAACAATATCTTACAATGCTAGGACTGGCCAATGGGACTCCAATGACAAAACAATTCAAATGAGGAAATTTATAACTGGCTTTGAGCTTTTTATTCAAATTGAATAGACTATACTTTCTGGTAGAAGTATTCTTCCCCACCCCCGCACCACAACACACATACTGCTGCTTCTACAGTAGTAAGTTTCCATTTGGCTCTTTTAAAAGTCTCTGGTGTTATTTATCCCTACCCATAATGGTACAGGTACCATGGAAACAAGTATGGAGGTTCCTGAATAAAAGTGTAAAATATATATAATTTGAAGTTTGAGATGCTGGAGATCTGACATCATCAAATTTTGAAAATTTAATATTATATGTAACCACTGACTGTTTATAATATGTAGGCTGTATTATGTTGCATATGATTATCAAATTGTCATATTATACTTTAGAAACATGTTTTTTTAATCAACTGCATTTCAGTAAAGGTAGGAAACTTTATATATTGTGGAATATTAAGTATTATGGAATAAGCTTTTAAAGAGTAGTTTGGTAATTAACAATAATGGTATCATCTAATACCAAGACATTTTTAAATTTAAGGTGACAATGCCATACTAAGGTTGACTAATCATGAATTCTAGCTTGTGATTCACTTCATTAAAAAAGGAGCAAGCTCCTAGATAATTAAGTGAATGTACTGTTGGGCACATATTAATGAACCTGCTGTCTAAAATCACAATACAGATCTACCATAATAATATTTTTCTATTAGATATCAGTTATACAATCATTTCCATTATCTCTTTTTTAGAAATAAGTATAAAATTATTTTCCTACTGAGACATAAAACATAAGGAATCTAAGAGCACTAACTGTTCTTCCAGGGGACCCAGGTATAATGATGTTCACAGGCTGGAATTCCAATCCCAGAAAAAACTATAACCTTTCCCAGCCTCCTCAAGCATGATACAGAAAAGAGGTTATCAGACATACATGTAGGCAAAACACCCATACACATAAACAACAAACAAATAAACAAAACTTAAAATCATGAAATACCAAGTTTCACAGAGATTTAGATGATTTAATATAAGTATGCAATAAAATAAGACCTAAAATTTTTGATATTTCCATTTTAGATTTTTGTAGGTGGAGTGTACTCAGAAGGCACCAATACAGGATAGATATTTATTAAAATATAAACCAACACACAGTACAGGTAACAGTTTATAGTAGCACCTGAACAGGGACTGGAGTCTGGAACGGTGGAAGAGTGATGGACTGATGATGGATTCCAATCCTGTTTCCCCAACAGCCAGGAACCAGGAAGAGAGCATCTCGTGTTCCAGAAGCCCCTTTTCAATGGGGTTTCCACACCCCCTTCAGGGGCCCAGGACCCTGGATAAGTGTCTTTTGACCTTATCAGCTGACACCTGAATCCCACTACAGATTTTGGTTATAAAAGCAAAACCCAAGGCAACAGAATAGCAGTAAGTTTACATTTATTGATAGTGAACATAATACAAATAAATTTGAATACTATTAACACATTTGCTTTAGAACTACATGTGAGTTTGACTTTACATTTTCCCATTCACATATCCATGTATTCAAGACAAAACAAGATTAAATGTTTTGAAAGTTAAGTAAGAAGGATATTTTAATTAGTTATGAGTTCTGATGTCTTGGAAACCCTGATATCATTTTACTTGTGTCTTTTCTCACCATGGTATCAACTAGCCTTTTGAATATCACCTTTTAAAGGTGACTGCAATAAAGGAGAGTTACCATTTGCCCTGTCACATTAAGCTGCTTTGTCGTTTCACTCTTCATATGGCAAATCATGACCCAAATGCTGAGCTGTGAACCTGTTTCCCACAGCAGCAGCTGGTGCCTTGGCAGTCTCATTAAGTGGCTACATTACCCTTTCATATCATCTACAGGTCTTGAATATCATTATGCAGCTAATAGTTGCTCTGGATGCTGTGTTTGCTTGCTTGACTTACTCTCTTAACTAATATGCTACTAGTTATTTTGTTAATTTTGCTAACATTAATTAGGCAATCATTTTATTCTTCTGAAAGTAAAGGGATATTTCTGGTAACAATAAAGTCTATGATTAATTTCTATATGAGATTTAAAAAAATAATAACTAGAAAAATGTTTTGTCACTACCAGTCCTTAAACTAGAAGAGAATATAATTATAATTAGGGTTAAATATATAGATAGATTAAATGTGAATGTAGATATACACATTCATAGTTATATACATAGGTAGATAATAGATATCAACCAGCAAAATCCTTTTCTAGAAAAAATCAACAACAATCTTTAACTACAGGAAAAGAGGTACTGTCAAATATACCCACTTGTGTTTCCTTAATTCTAAATAAATTAGTAAAGTACAAGTAAATTAAAAATTATATCATGCTTTCCATATTTCCACATAGCATAATTAAATAACCTAATAATTGAATGCTTGTAATGGTTGAAAACAAAAAAAAAATAGAAGAAATTCCAAATGTAGTAATATGCCATCTTATTTATTTAAAAATGAACAATATTTGAATATGATATGTGCTTTATCCTTTGGAATAGTTTCTGTATAAATGGTGGCAAGTTTCAACTGTGATTCATTCCCGCAAATTCTCAGTCTTATATTTTTATCTCATGTCAAGAGGATGCACTTCAAATTTTCTTTTAAAAAATCCTTTTGTGGCAAATATTTATACGAGCTAAAAATGGTTTCATTAAACTTAAAAATTAATAAATTTAAATTTAATTTTTTTACAGAAGTTACAAAATGACAAAATGTTTAGTTGTTCTGATGACATTTTTTTGTTTCTGTATTTAATCTATTTTTGGCAACTTGAAACAAAAAACCATGAGAAGTAAATAAATTATATAATTTCCCAGATATATAACACAGTTTACATTATATTTCTGTAATAGCATAGTAACTTTACAGTAACAAATGAATTTATATTAAAATATAGAGAAAAAAGATGATCTGGGATACAAATTTTAAAATGTTCCACATATTTTATTTGAAATGTAGTACTATATTTTATTATTTGCTGTACTTTTATCTCCTATACTTGTCTAATAAATATGAACCAATAAAGGTGCCATTACACTGACTAAAATGATATGTGAATATTTCCTACAATTTATGAATTATTTAAGTAAATACACAACAAACATAATGTTCTAATTTGTTTAAGAACAATATTAGTATAAACTTTTTATTTCTCCGTGGCTCAGCTATAGTCTCTCTACATTCCATCCCAATTCATTTTACAAAGACATTTTACAAAAGTTAAAAAAATTAAGACATAATTCATAAACATTATTTACTAGCTTGTTTTTGTCACTAATTCATTTCTGTCTATAGTTTTTGTACAATGTATTGGAAAATGTTAATATGGACAAGATAAATATATTATTTTAAAATGCTATATTGAAATATGTTACTAGGTTGTTATTTAAAGTTTATTGTTGTTCAAACATATTCATTTAAAAATAATAAAACGATGAAAAAAATTTAAACAAAAGACTCATTTCTCAAGTAATTAAGAGTGTTGTCTTTAAAGTTTATACCCAGGTAGAGAATACTGTAAGGTTCTCATACATAATGAACTCTGATGGGATTTTGTTTATCTGCTAAGCACTTTAATTTGAATCCATGGAAACCTTTATATTTATGTAAAGCAGCTTTATATTTTGAAAAAATAAAGTAAAAACATACTTTAATCTTATCTTATAGCTATTTTAATTAGTTCATTCTGTTGGGTCTAGTTAGTAAAATTAACATAAATTGATATAATAAAATTTAATTTTATGAGCAACTTATTGTAGAATGTTGTGATCAATAAGATCTAAACAGCTACAGAAAGTCATGTTGATTTTGTCAGTGACTACTATGTAAACATATTATGAACATTGTGTAAGGAGTATATTTTAGTTTTCTTTCAGACTAATAGATTATTACTAATATTACTAGTAAGAGTTTCAATTTAAGGGACAAAGAGACATAGAACAACAAACATCTATCAATTTCATTTGCTATTTATTGATAATAAATCATAAAAGCATTCTGGTACAATATTATTACATACAGCTGTTATTTAAATTTAATATAAGGTACTATTTATTGTACACTTTGATTTCTTAGCTAGTTAAAAAAGCACTTGCCATTGAACAGACCATGCCTTACAAGTCCTTTTAACAACTTTAAGTATCCAACTCATACTTAGTCCTTTTGACCAGTCACATTTTTATTCATGTCACTGAAAGTCAATTTGACAAAGCTTATGCGAACAATTTAAGGGTACTCAGACTAAAGTCTGCCCCTGTGATTCTGTTTCTAGAAATAAAAGAGAAAAATAAAGATAACTGTGTATGATTGAAAGGGGAGAAATTGAATACAAAAAAAAAAAACAGTCAAAGAAGAAGAAAAAATCTCGTTTAATTAGCTATTAGAAATAGATGATAAACTTCCCAGTTCATCTTAATCCTTAGAGCATTTTAAAACAATACCAAAGCTTCGGAGATATCATAGCAAAAAGTCTGAATAAATAAGAATAAGTGCTATGATTTTGAATCACTAGATCTTAACCCTGAATGTAATCCATTTTAGATAATTTTTTTATAAATTAGACAATAGATTCTATCCCCGCAATACTGAGCAGAACAATGCAGAATTTTATCATCCCTTTCTTACCCAAGGTCCAACCATCTTGTAGCATCATGTGATCTGCAGCAAACTACCTGTGTCAGCCTTCTCTGCCTCCTATACTCACCTCCTATAGATTCCACAGATCTTCCCTTTCCAATCTCCGTCCTCCAATTCTTTACTTTACCCCAGCCCCCAAATCCAGCCAGCAAGCCTTCTTGTCTCCCTCTGTTCCCCAAATACAATCCTCCAATTTCACCCCCAAGTCTATATCAGAAAATTTATATGGCCTCCTTCTTCCATTCCCGACAGATCACAAAGATCCTATCACCAAAACTTCCTTCCCCCGCATAATCCTGTTATCCCAGACTCCAACACCAGCAGGCATTCACCAGAGACATGCTTGGTAGAAAGGAGGGAAGCAAGAAAGCCTCCTGCAGACCTTTACCAATCTGGCCACCCCACCAAATCCAATTGTCCAGTTTAATTCTTTGCTCTGAAACAGAACATCTGCCCAAATCTCCCCTGGATCCCAAAGACTTTCAGCTCTTCTCATCCTTCCCCAACCCTTCACTTTATCCTAGCCCTCAACTGCAGCAGGCACCACTGCTTCCTCACAGGCCATGAGAATTAGATATCTAGTACCAGCTGGTCCTCTCTACTATTTCTGTTCCCCTAGATCCAGTCCTCCAGACTCATTGCCAGCTCTGTTCATCAGTACACCTGCAACAGCCTTCGCTATCACCCTATTCCCATCTCTGGTGGATACCACAGATCTTCCTTTTCTAACTTTATCCCCCACTAGTTTCTTTGGCCCAGCCCTAAACCTACCCACAACTCAACGCTGCTCCTTGTAAGGCAATAAGAAGTTTTACAGTGGATCCACACTTATACTTTTGTTCTACCATATCTAACACCCCCAGTGTCATTCCCAGCTCTGTAGCAGAAAATCTGCTGAAGCCTCATCTTGCTTTCTGATCCCACATCTAATGGATCACAAAGATCTTTCTTCCCTCAACCCATCCCTTTATCTGAGCCTCTAACACCAGCAAGCATACATCAGAAGCATGCCAACTGAGCAGGACAGGGAAACAGATCCACAGACAATTTCCTGCTAAGCAACATATAGCCACAATTATTTCTTATAGTACAGGCAGGAAGCAGAAACCAAGGAGAAAATACTCACCCAACAGAGACAAAACCAGGTATCATCATCCAGACCTATAATCATCGGAATCCAGATGCCTAGGCATTAGCATAAAAGCACAGTAACAGTCAGGACAATGTGTATACACTGAAGGCCAGCAAACCTACCACAGTAGGCATCCCTTCAAAGTACAACTGTGACATGCCTGCAAATCATACTTGTGAGATTAATCAGTCAATTGGATTTAAATTTCACTCTGTGAGATGAATCACATGCCTGACACTGCTCAGGTAGCTAGGAACCTGAGAATAGTTAGGCTACAGACTTAGAGGAAGATCAAATACAACTACTCTAAAAAAAATAATGTAGCAATAAAATAATTTCCAGTGATATTCTATCATACTAGTAGATGTGTGACTTATTCAAACAAAGGCAAAGAAGTTTCCTCTTGCCATAGGTAGAGACAGATACAGAAACCCATAGCAGGACAATATGCAGAGTGAAAGACTTACTTGTGGGAGATTATGTTGTTTTATTGTAAATAATTGCCCCACCCACTGATTTAATAAAAAGCGCTGATTGGCCAAAGGCAGAAAGGAAGTGTGGGTGGGGCTACCAGACTAGAAGAACTCTAGGAACAGGAAGAACAGAGCAGAATGCCAGAGAGAAGCCAGAAGAAGCAGAGGGCAACCATGCTGCTGTGAGAAAAGTTACCGAGCCCCATGGTTGAACAGGATAAAAGTCATGGGTTATATTAAGGGTAAAGAGTTAGCCTTAGGCCGATCAACCTAAAACTATCATAAGCATCTGTTTCTGTTGGTCTGTAGGTCTGCGGGCCTAAACCTTGAGGTTAGGCCCGAAAGTCCGGGCCAGAAACCCCCTACTACACTTACTAAATGTGATGTTTCCACCAAATTCTTCCCCTAAAGGCTTAGAGAATTCTATGTACGAGAAGAAATAAAACATTTTTAAGAGCTACAGTGATAGAGTATACCAAGGAAACAAGGTCTTCTAGATATAACAGGCCTACCACACAAATACCCAAGATCCTGCGCAGCTCTAAGTCAATGATATCTGATTAGTGAGAGGGGCAAAATAGACATAAACTCTTGTTGTTATGAAACCAGAAGCTATAACCAATTGGCAGCATCTTACAAAGAAGAAATTAGTTATCTATGATAGAGTATTACTGGGTGTAGAATCCATACATAAAGACAGGTTTCATAATCAATAGTAATAGATAGTCAACACAAAACAAACTTGATAGTTTTGGAGGATTCTCCTAATGGTTTGTCTGTGCATTTTTCTTTAACCTTAGAGGTTTTTTGCAAATTTACTAAGGCTCCTTATTTTGTGTATCTGTGAGATATCATTGTGTGTGAATTAGTGTTTTTATGCACCTAAAATATGTACAGTAACTTGCACAATTCAATAAATCTTCTTAACCTTAATTAATTTTGGTTATAGTATTCTATGCAACAAGAAAAAAAATTAGAAAATTATTTATAATAGGCATATCACAATAAGTCAGCTTGTTGTGATGTGTATGACTATGTTCTTTTTGAGAAAAGGATTATGTAAGTGTTTGAAACTTTGAGCTAGAAAGGACAATACATATTTAGATCTTAATGGATTTCTCTGTGAGAGCTAGAAGATAAAAAGAGCACAAGAATTAGGGTCACAGGTAAGTCAGTTCTGAATATGTGAGAGCAGGAGAGCCGGAGCAACCCCCCCCCCCCACACACACACACATCCACGTCCTCTTTAACAGTTAAGAGTGAGATCACTGTATTTGTCTAGGCGAGTCCATGGAGCTGGTCCTGGTGCTAGTGCTATGAGTGTGGGTGAGCTGGACCTAAGGACTTGGAAGAAAGAAAACTTACTGCATGCTATGTTGGGTGGGTTGGCAAATGCAGTGCTGGAGAGCTCACCTGTTTGGTGGCAGTGGGGGAAAGCTGTTAGGCTGACCAGCAAAGCTACCACCTAGACCCAGATAAAGGTCTGTGATTGGCCCACCCCAACACCCACCTCATCTGTGAACTCTTGAAGCTTATGAAGGGGATGAGCCTTTAAGTCCAAAACTGCAGGATTTCCACTATATTGCTAAACTAAAGAATGTCCAAGAGGAGCCCCATGGAGAGCTCACTGTTGATTTTAAATTATCCATTTACTTATTGTATCACTTGTTTGTTTTGCTTGGTTTTGTTCTTTATGTTTGCTCTATTTGGTTTATTCTTGTTTTTCTTTTGAATTGAGTTTTTTTGGGGGGGAGAATGTTGCTAAGGCAGATGTGGGTAAACAGAATTATTTTATGCTATATTAACATTCTCTATAAAAAATATACCTTTTAGAGCCATGAATAATTTTTTATTGGACATAATGACTCAGATAAATTTGATCAGTAATGTAAAGTCTCTTGAAACTGTTTTAGATACAGACATGTTTTATATTCCAAAAAGACATACAGGATGAGTTTCATAAAATCTATCTTGAAATAAAGTCTTTTTTTACTAATAAGGGTATAGCAATTCTCTTGCACATAACCACTTCAGAAGGTAAATTATAAGGTTACAACATAAATTAAGTAAAATTTGATGAAAGCTTATAGGTTGTTAACACACAGCATGCAAAAACTACACATCTGAAAATTTCAAACATGAACCAAATATTTTGAAGAATGCACTCTAGTTATTGCACCTCACTCTGTCTTTGCAAACAAGTAGAAAAAATTACAGTTTTATTTTTTCTTTCATTCTCTGCATAACTCTTGAGGATAAATATATGCACTGATACATATAATTTTTTCAAAAAATCAAATTATATTTTCAACTGATATAATCAGCATGGCCAGGTACTAGGTTGCTCACAAAAGACTGGAGATTTTATTATGGAAGATTCTCACTGTTTATTAGTCTGTGTTTTATGAAATGATCACTAGCCTTAGAGCAGACTCTTGGAAATATATACAATATAAATCACTATTTTAACATAATAAAAATTCTAATTTCATAGCAATATAAGGATTATGACACAAAAGATTAAGAATTCTGTATATAATTTCTAAAGGACTTCATTATCTTCTACACCAAGAAAAAAATAATTTTATGTACTCTTTGCTGGTTTATCCAGAAGTCTTGACCAAAGACTATATGTAAAATAGCAAAGTATTTTATCATACATTGAAGTATGAATTCAATTATATATAATGATTTATTAAATGGAGAGTTTGAACTCCATGATGATATTTTATTCAAGTGTAGTTTATGAGTACTAATATCATTTTTTCATATTCTGCGAGTTGTTTTTAAATTTAGAGAACAAACTATTATGTCTTCCTTTTTATCAGCTGTGTGTCTGTGTTAATCAACCTTGTATATCTTATTGAATTGTAAAGTTATATTATTATTACACAAATTATAAACAAATGTTAATTTGCATCATCTTTAGCTACATGTCTTTCCAAACAATTTAAGCTGCCTTTTCTAAAGAGATTAAAAGTATTTAAATAGAAATATTTTATGATTATGCTAGTCCCTCTGAATAGATGGTATTATTGTTAGTTTTACCTTTTTATATGGCTCTTAAGAGTGGGAGTAGGGGTTCTCTCACTGTCTCACCTGATCTTGAGACTCTTCCCTCCTGCTGGGTTGCCTGGTTTACACATGATATGAGGGTTTACACCTACTCTTACTGTATCTTGTTATGCTGTATTCAGTTGATATCACTGGAAAGCCTGCTCCTACTGCAGGTAAGCAGAGGAGGACTATATCTAGGAATGCGGAGAGGCAGAGTAAGAACTTAGAGCAGTATAGGGAAAAGATAGTAACTTTGGGATGCATTGTGTGAGAGAAGCATAAATTTAAATCATTTTGTAAAGAGAGAAAAAGAAGCTTTGAGGATTCAAATACTACTCAAGATGAAATTTTCATACAGCCCTCTCCCTGAGCAAAAGGAGTATGAATAGAATAGTTTTGAACATATTGAATATACCAAGAAATTCTAAGATGTCTTATGTTTAAGAGAAAATAAGTGCATATTTCTAAAATATTTTAGAAATAAAACTAATGTCATATTACCAGTCTGTTTAATGCTCTTTGCATAATCAGTTGTAGGTCTTTAGACAAATTCCCCAAATTTTTAATTCATTTATCTTTTGCTTGAATCATACTTAGATAAGTGTTCATATTTTTTTTTAAGTTTATCTGTTTCTCAAGGTGACATTTTCTTAGAAATCTCTGGCTATCACTTTTTCTCCTGATATAAAATTAATAAGCTAAGAAGAGTTTTTAGTGTATCCCTAATTTAAAATATGCAATTTCTGGACAATTATATAACCTGCATAAGCTTTTGTAGGCCCTTCAGAAATAATCATTGGTTTCTTTTGTCTTAGCTCATTTTTTCTTCTCTTATAGAATCTAGAATCCCCTGTTCAAGGAATGTTGCTGCCTTAAATGGACTGCTTCCTACCACAGTTAAATAATCTATACACTTTCTGAGAGATATGCCTAAAGGTTAACTTGATAAGACAATCCTCATTTGATAATCTCTTGCCAACAAATTTTATATTATGTCAATTATATAATTAAGGCTAACCATCAGAAACATGGCAAGAGATTTCAAACGTATCAAGACATGAGGAAATCACTTAGAAGAACAGATTTTGAGTCATTATATACAAATACATATATGCAACACTGTGATTATACAGTCATTTATATTTCAATGAGTATTTCTTGAGGAAGTATTATAACTAAGAATATTATATGCAGAGGCTTAAAGTACGTAAAATGTGAACACAATATATGGTTCTTGCTTTTCAATTTCATATTCTAATGTCATACAATGTAGCATTTTGCAGCAAATACCAAGCAATTTTTTAAAAGGCACACTAGGGTATAATGATGTGGATTTATCCAGAAACAATAAGTGATACCTTAAAAGAGAAGAAATTTTTGAATTACTCTTCATATTCCAACTCAATACTTTAAAATTTACCTGCAATTATCATGTATCCAATTTGGACTGAAACTGTTAGCTACAGCAAAACTTATATTTAATAATTTTAGCTGCTCATGGGGAGTAAAACTGCTACACAAAGTTTCCAAATATTACACCAATTAACTGTACTTTAACCATTCAATATTCTTAAATCTTTTGAATGTTTATACTTATTCTCCAAACTTTTCACTTCTGTAGGGTCACTGCTCTTTCTAGTATAATTTTTTGTTGAAGAAGGAGATCTGAGGGAGTTTTAAAATGCTGAACACCATTAAGTTAACTGCATACTACGTAAGTGCTTAAAAGTATATATGTTGGAAGCATTAGAAATTACAATTTCATCTTGAATAATTGATTAATTTATATAATTTGGATAATTTTATCTTAAATACTAAATGGAATTTTATTTTTCAATTCTCTTTTATAATAAGAAGATTCAAAATATTTAGCTGTAATAATTACAGTATGAAAAATAAAAAGTATAACTATTTATCATTGAAAGTTATCACCACCACCAAGTGGCGCAAATGTGTACTTTCACAAATTCTTACAATATATAAAACCAGATCAATTACTTGATTAAAACATGAAAAATGTTGAATGTTTTAGTTTTCCAATTAAATTCACAAATTTGACCATATTTGAACAATCAATGAGGAATCAGCTCAAGAGAACTTTGTTTAATGAACTTTTAAATTCCTTATCAAATAGCTTTAATGCAAAAGGATAAAATCCACTGATTGAATAATCTAAAAGTCTGTGGCTTTTAGTAGGAATCATCAAAAGGATTTATATTTTAATATCTTTGACTAGTTGAGAACTATTGGGATCAATAGGAATTAACATTATAAATGAAATAAAAGGCAGGATTTTCCTAAATGTTTTTACTTAAATGCGGGAAAGAAATTGGATGTTAGAAAGGCTTAAGTAGGAACATGAGTTTGATTAATTGGAAAGTAGGTCAAATGCTACAGAAGAAACCAAAAGTCCCCCACTCATAAAAAGGAGTTCATGATAATAAGCAGTAATAATGAAAAAAATAAGTTTGGATATTGATTAGTCATATAATACATACATAGAGTATATTAAATGTCACTCAAAATGTGTGCTAGATTCAGGGGTCCAATCAGATGATAAAGCCAGATAAAGAAATACTCAGAAGAAGTATCATATAAAAGACTATTATTTTAAGAAAGTAAGTGGTCTTAAGATGTAAGGTGACTGTAAGTGATTTCTGTGATATAATGAAAATACCTAAGGAATGATTAATCAAAACTTTCTTACTTTGTCAAAAGTTAATGTTTATCTTACTAAGTAGAAATTTTCTGGTTCTCCCAGGACTGCATCATGGCTGTAGGCCTTACTTAGAGAAGTGAGTCTCTTAAGCACAATTGTAAACCAGGTAATCAGCAGCTCTAAGAAACACAGAGTACCTACACATTTTTCTGATTACAGGTCAGTGAAATAAGGGATGAAGCTGTAGTTTCACGAAGAGTCTTGTGTTATGTGGATAAGGCAACACTGTAATCATTATTTCCATTGCACTGGCATATAGCAGAGAGTCTTCTTTGATTATTATGCTTCATCTGTCCTTGTTAATTAATACTCAACATTGAGCTTTCTTCAAATAGGCATAGTTAAAGGAATTTAGTATATGTAAAAATATGGATTTCATGATTAATCGCAACTAAGAAAGAATGTATAACATGAACCATAATATATAATCAGTTAACTGAGTGATTATAACTTTTAAAGTTAATTATTCCTAAAAAGCTTAAGTAAAACTAGGCATTACAGAAGCGACCACAAGAGAAAGGGAAGCATTAAACAGAGATATGGAACATAACAATGGGAAAAGAGAGCCAGTTTTACATTTTTCTTCAAAAATTGACAAGAGATATACTCTGTAGAAAGTGGAATCTAGTTTATTATATAAAGGGGACTGGAATGAATTATTTATATATTGTCTTGATGCCTTCTTACCTACAGCTTTTAAAAGATTCATTAAGAACTCTGAAGTTTTATCTCTTTGTCACTGTACACTATTCAGATTTCTAGTCTTGATAATGGCCCTTGTGGGTTTTCAGTTTCCTAATTATGGGTTATGTTATTAAATTAGCACTGAACAGAACTATTCATAGATCATGCATTTGTCCTCAGATGACACTTTTAAATTAGCTAGCATAATCGAAGTCTCTCATAAAAGAATTCAGACTCCAGTAGATAGCTAATCCTAATGTATTGATTTATTTTTAGCATAGTTTGTAGGAGTAGTTAAAGTTAATCATCACAAAACTGTGAATAAGGAATCCAAATGGCTTCGAATATAAAAATATACATAATTACTTTAAGTGGACAAGATCAGTCATGAGTATATACTTGTTACAAAGTATCCTTCCTGGCTCTATACTTTTGTATTGTTGATGTCTTTTTCTTAGCTATATTTATGATTTTGTCTCATAACTAAAGATGAGCTGAAAACTCTTCACAAAAATGCTATTTCTATGTGGTTTTACTCAGCAGAATTGTTTATATTCAGGCAATGTGTTTAAAAAAATTAGTGCTAGACAAATGTAATAACAGCCCAGGATTTTTATCTGAGAGATGGAGTAAAAATAACAAGAAACAATTTAGAGATTCTAGACTCAACAAACTTCTGGTCTGACAAGTTTCTATGTCGAAATATACATTTTTTGAAATAAGTTTGAAAAAGAACTAGGAGCTTCCCTCTACTTGCATGAGGATTGAATCTCACCAAAATTAGGTGGTGTTAATGAATGGTGGCAAAGAAACTGGTAAAAAGGAATAACTGCTGTATTATTTTTGAGGTAGTAAATGGTCTATTACTTATTAACAGATATTTGTTAAGTGTCCCTTGTATTATATTCCTCATATCGGAATATGGATGTGCTAATAGAAAGCCAGGGTGTTAGGCATTCCAGGAAGGCTTATAGAAAATGAAAATGAAACCGAAAAATATAATGTAGAGATGGAAGATTCTTAAATAAAAATAAAAGATACATTCTTTAGATTTGGATTTCAGTATAGGAAGTGATTTTTAAAATAAAACTGATATCTTAAATAGATTTTAGAAAAACATAAATGAGACACCCTCATGTAAAGTATGGAAACTAGAGAATGCATTTGGCTATCAATTATAACTGTGTATTCATTGGATATAAAAAACATATTGATGAATTGCTTTGGAGAGATAAAAATTTTTATGTACTCATACCTAAGTGAAAACCAATATAAAGGAAGATATTATAGCAAACAGAGTATGTAGCTTTTTCATCCCTAGACCCTTATTTCTGTGAAGGAAAATATTTAAAGAAATTACAAGTCTGTTCTTGGATATGTGGTTCTTATTTCACTCTGAGTTATGTTTTCTAACTAAAACCTTGAAAACTAAATGAACTGATATCCTGGACATGTTATGCCTGTAGATATGTTGACAAATCTAATTCTGATAACAACTGATTCTGATTATAAAATATTTGGTAGTATCCTGGACATCAAATCAGAGATATTTCAGTTTTGAACCTATAGATTATATTGAAAAACACTGAATATGAAAATAAGAGTTGATCATGGCCTTTTACAGGGTAAAAACCATCCATAGGCTTTACCACAAATATTTAGGGTAACTGATAGGATTAAAACTTGATCATTTTTGTTATAACTGTGTGGAAATCAATTTTTACATAATCAGATAAAAGATGGTTCACCAAGATTCTTGACAAAAATAAAAAAAATACATAAGGTGTGAGAAAAATATTTAATTTCTGACAGATTATTACAGCCTATTAATTTTGTTCACCAGTTTGGTTCAACTGATGGTGACAGACACATACAATTAGGTTACATACTATTTTTTATGTGTGATGGTAAATGGAATTCCGCAATTATAAGTTTAGACTTTGGTAAGTGTGAGGAATCCTTCAGTGGCAGTAGGAATACAGTGAATAAGTACAGACACAAATAAGACAGAAGATATTAAGGTCAGATGATAACGCAATTTCCTTAACATTATTTCTACTTTCTCAGAAAACCAAGAAGCAAAATCATAAAATAAGAAAATTAAGCTGAGAAAACTTGGTATGTTATACAGCTGTAAGTAAAATCGTTTCTCAGGAAAGTGTTGGGAGTAATTCCTTGCATAAATGTTTATGCCTTCCTTAGCAGTGACTTTATTGCATCCATAGACAAGGAAATTAGAGCAGTTTTACTTAGGACAAAAATATTTAAGCGAAATACCGGACAAAGCATAGTTGACTACGTCCATATTAAGAAATGGATTATGCTGAGAAAAAGAATAATAAACTGTCTCAAGATAAGATCAAGTGTGGGGTGAAGTCTGTGATATATCTCTAATGAGATACAATGTACAACAAGATGTAGTGAGAAAGTTAATTAAGAGTCAAACACTTTGGGTGTGTCTAATCTAAGTAAGAGCCTGGTTTGAACAAACAAAATAAGTGGAAAGAATCACGGCTTATGTTATACAGCTGTAAGTAAAATCGTTTCTCAGGAAAGTGTTCAAAAGTGGCTTATGAAACTTTGCTATTTAATGAAGCGCTTTCCTGTTCCTGTTCATCTACTTCTCATGCTGGAACAATATAGACTATTCAAACTCATGAAACAGATTGATTTGTTAGTGTAGTGCAACTCAATGATAAGGAATCTGTTCAGCCTATTCACACACTATAGGACGTGCCTAATATATCTGGATAAGTGGTCAAGGATAAAACGTTATTTATGTTAGAATAATATTCCAGGTTTTAAAAAAGCAATGTCAGAATCAATCGTATCACAGAAATAATAAAACTTAAACATAAAAGCACAGTAGGATGCACCAAATCATATAATGATTTCACAGAATATGGTCATTTTTTCCTAACTACTTTTCGGTGTGAATGATTCTGTGGAAGACAAGAACAGCAGTCATGAAGGAAAAGCAAAGGAAGATGTACAAGTACCTTTTCTGATATAAAGGCATTAATCAAAACGGAGCTGTGGAGAAAAATGTTTTAAATTATGCAACAGATAATTATTATTATGTCTCTTATAAAATGAACTCTTTAAGAGCAGAAAATAAGACTGGCTGTCAATACATGGAAATGACTGGACAAGTGTATTGAAATTGCTCATGCCAACATCCTCTGTGACATAGAGAAAAGTTCTGAAACAATGATTTGAGATGTCATTGGTAAGATAGGGTGTGGCCTTCTGTTAGTGTTCAGAGTGCAATTCATATACTTACTGAATCATCTGACTGCTTTGACAGAAGATATTTGAAGGATTTAGCCAAAAGTGGTGATTTATAATTATCATATTAAATGTATTAACTTACTGGTTATAAACAGATTTTTTTGGGACAGAACACAAATAATAAAAAGACAAATAAGAGAGCTTATTGATAGTATAATCAAAATGGCCATAAGGGGATACATGAATATTAGTAGGATGGGCAGAAAGTCTGTGCTAATTTGAAGATAGATTCAATACAAACTAGGTTTGATATGGATTCCTATGAAGCAATGAAGAGTCTTTGATACTTAGGTCAAAATGAGCAGTAGCATTAATTACATGGAAGAGATTTGATAAAGTTCAGGTACAGTAAAGAGAATGAAAAGGCTAACCTCCGGTTGTCCTATATTACAAAGGTTGATCAGACATTCATTTGAAAATGTGACATTTGCAATGAGTGGTAGAAGTCAGGAGTTGTGGAGTAAAGATAAGGGGGGGGTGTGGTCATTTAGAACTCTTATTTTAAAACAACAGTCAACAAAGAGAATAAATACAAGCAAATAAGCAAGGGTGCAAGAAAGCTACAAAAGAAAAAAAAAACAAATTGAAGAAGAACAATGCACAGTGATCAAGAAGATCATTACTAGACAGGAAAGTAGCTGCTTGAAGAAAGACAACACACAAGGTCAATGAATTAGTCACCATTTGATTATATTAAAAGTCAAGTCACTACTGACTCTGGCAATTGTTCTCAGAGAATTGACTGAAAACTAATGCGGTTTTTGAGAGTTGAGAAGAGAGTAAAAATGATTACAACTTTCACAAAATAAGTCCTCCAACAAGGGGTGAACAAATGATAAAAACACAAAAGCTAGATGTGTGGGTGGAAGATACTTTAAAAATCCAAATATAGATAAAATATTTAAGAACAAAATCGAGGTGGATCAAAATGATCGAGTGTGGATGGGTGATTTAATGTGCTATCTTAGAGAATGATATTTGAAAAATGAGAATGCTGAAAATTGCTCAGGTTTAGGAAATTCAGAACAACTTGAGGGTTTGACTGCTATGTAAAATATTTGTTCTGGAGTAGATGAGCAAAATAATCCCTGCATTATACAGAGTTAGAGTTTCATAATTAGAATAATAGACTGGCACAAGAGCTATCCCCCAACTTAATGATTACAAGAAAATATAATTGTGGATACTGTTTCTGAAACAGAAAAGGTGGCTTATTATACAACAACCCATAATTAAATTTTATCCTCTCTGAGTCAGGGATTCATACTTCCTAGGCCATTATTTGCATAAATGTGCTGCATGTAAAATTCATGAGTAGGTTTTTCTTGTTCAACTTGTGGAACATTATATATTCTAGATCCTAATGTGGCATATGTATGCATACATAGATTTTGGGACAGATTTCAATGTTAATTTATATCATCATTCTAATAAAAGTAGTGTCAACATTGTGAAAATAGGCACCCTTCTAAATATTTTTTTTTTACTTTTAAAAGGTTGGAGTTTATAAATGAAAATCAATACTTTTTTTCTTCTATAGCATAAAAGATGTGGATCCCAAACTAAGCTCTATACTTGAGAAATAACAGTGGGTGCCTACTATTTAATTTTGCCTTACTGTCATTTAAGTGGGCTAAGCAATCATTGTCTATATACTGCATAAACAATAAAAATTAATTATACATCCTAATTATCATTCATTGTGTAAACTACTGCTAATCCATTGAAGACATTATAAGTGGTCTGATAGCACCATACCTTCCACATACACTATCAATTTTCAAAAAAATTTTTTATTGTTGTTGCTGACTATAAATTTAAATTTAAAACTTTGCTTTTTTTTTTCTATCATATTCAGTATTCCTTTCCTACTGTCCTTTGATGGACTTTACTAATTTAAACTTTTTAACTTGTCAGCTGTACCCAAATATAATATTCACATAGTCTAAGTTATCTATTTATTGTGTTTTTATAATTCCCCTGTCATTAGTTGTCATGAGATACTTTGTCATTATTGGTCATGAGATACTGTTGGATTACTTATGGAACCTGCAGATCTTAGATACAGACATTTCATCACTTTCTATTTTAAACTATAACACATTATCAGGGAGTTATTGAATTACTTTAAGTTAAGATATGTATATTTTCAAACTATAATTTTGGAAGGGCAAATATCTCACATAAGTTCACAGGTCTTTGCTCTTTCTCAAAATTCCAGAAAATACTCTGTGTTGTTCTTAGAGATTCCAAATGCCATGTATTTCACTTGGCCATTAACTTTTTTTTTTCCCTAAGTAAGTAATTTGGCTCTTTAATTACCTTACCTTTCATCTGTGACCTCATGACTGATTTTTTTGTATCTTTATGATACAATATATTATTAAATGCATTTGAGTAACCACAGTTAATCTTCTCACAACAGTATCTTTATTTTAAGCATAAACATTTTGATTTGACAGTTTCCTTTGACAGTTGTGGCAATATATTTATACATCTCAAAAATTAGTGTCAAATTTTGTTGGAGCAACTTTCTTTAAAACACCACTGTGACAAAAGCCTACAGAATGAAAAAAAAATATCTTCACCAACCCTACATTTTATCAAAATCTAATCTCTAAAATATATAGTGAACTCAAGAAACTAGACATCAAAGTACCAAATAATCCTATTAAAAATGGAGTACAGATTCAAAGAGAAAATTATCAACAGAAGAATCCCAGTTGGCTGATTGACACTTAAAGATATGCTCAACATCTTTAGCAATCATGGAAATGAAAATCAAAACAACTCTGAGATACCATCTTATAACTATCAGAATGGCTAACATCAAAAACACAGATGACTACCTATGCTGGAGGGGATGTAGAGCAAGGGGACAATCCTCCATTGACAATGGGAGTGTAAACTTGTACAATCGTTTTGGAAATCAGTTTGTTGATTTCTAGGAAAACTGGGAAACAGTCTACCTCATGATCCAGTAATACCCATTCTTGGGCATATGTCCAAAGGATGCACATCCATATCACAAGAACATTTGTGCAACTATATTCCTAGAAGCATTATTTGTAATAGTCAGAAACTGAAAACAACCTAGCATACCTCAATTGAAGAGTGCATTTAAAAAATTGTACATTTATACAATGGAGTATTATGCAGCAATAAAAAAATGACATGTTGAAATTTGAGGGTAAATGGATGGAACAAGAAGAAAATCATCCTGAGTGAGGTATGAAGTAACCCATTCCCTATAAATGGATAACGTGCTCAGTCTTAATGTGTGTGGGGGTGTGTGGACCTTTCTAACCTGACATACCAGACTTTGTTGACTCTTTGAAAGGCCTTATCATCTTTGAGGAACAGATGATGGAGTGGGATAGGATGGGGAGAAGTTGGAGGGGGTGAGTGGCAGGAGAGGTGAAGAAGGGAGCTGTGGTTGGTATGAAAGAAAAACACTTTTAATTTAAAAATGTCAAAAAAACCCCACTGTGTCAATTTTCTTTTTAATCTCATGACAGGAAATACAGTGTATAATTTGAGTCTGGATTATTAATAAAAAGAAGTAAAAAAAAAACTGGTCAAAATATTGTTGCCTTCAAGTTTAATGTAATTTTTAATAAGATACTTTCGGCAGTAAGTACTCTAATTTTTTTTTTTTTTATTTTGAAGCTAATGGCAAACATTTTATAATTTGAAAAACCCTGATATATTTTATAGATCATTGTGCATTACAATGAAAGTATCCTCTTCATTATCTTTAGCTTCTGAAATAACATTTTATCAATGAGAAAAAAACACTAGTTTGTAAATTCCATTTAATATTTTCTTACAATAAAATAAGGAAACAATGTAAATGGCTCTCGCAAAGCTTTGAACATATCTACTAGAATCCATTAACTGCAAATATGCTGTAAACATATGAAGTAATTCTTTTGTGATATCGCTGTCTAATTGAAATACTGTCTGACCAATATCCCATATGTTTGATAGAGCACAAGATGATTATTACATTTTTAATAGTTTAACAATTAGTTTTTACTAATATTGAATTATTAAGTTTTCTATGAAAAAAAATCAGACTTCTTTGAGTTTCCCATCTCTTGCTTAGAGAGCTCTAGCTTCCTAGAGGCATTGTGACACATAAGGAAATGAATTTAAACCAGGAAGAGGTTATGCACATGCCTTTAATCCCAGCACTTGGGAGGCAGAAGTGCGTAAATCTTTGTAAATTTTAGGCCATCCTGGTCTATAGAATGAGTTACAGAAAAGGCTACAAATGCTACACAGAGAAACCCTGTCTAGAAAATAAAAATAACAACAACAACACACACACACATACACACACCCACAAACAAAAGTAGATTTAAAACTTTCTGGTTTTCATTTCTTATCACTTAGAAAAAAAGAAGACACATTGTCTTTTTTCTTAAAGGAGCACAATGCTGAAAACAGAGGAGGGCTCCAGGTTAAGCTCTCTAGCTGCTCCAAGGAGCAGGGCAATGACTGCCTTTGAATGAAGTTCAAAGCTGAGAACTTTATTGGTTCAGAAAAATCTTCAGTGTTTTGAATCTTCGCTCCCTTCAAAACTAACATTACCTAATCATCAGAGTAAGAAAATTGGGGGATTCTCTGCTACAGACTCCAAGGGATCAGGAAAGAATTCCACTGTTGCTCAGCAGTTCAGCAAAGCAGGAAGGAAGACAATAAACAGCATTGTCAAGTTCATGCACAGGTTTCATCTCTGCCTCTTAATGGCATGCCTATCAGAATTAATAGCAAGAGGAACTAGATCATCTATTCAAAAGCTAGTTGATCCTTTTCTTTGCAGAGGGGGTAAAGGAGAAACATTGAAAACTAAGGACTCGCCTACCTAGCAACATTCACCAACACTGTAATTAAGACATTAATCTAGGGATTTTCTTGCAAATTTCACACTGAGTAGAATTAGACAGTATAAGAAAAATGAATACAATTAAAAAGATTTAAGTAGGAAATTGACTGTCATTATCTTAGCTAGTGGCATTATCATCTTATATAAAGAACAGAGATGATAATTTGCCGAGTGACTGTTGAAAATGTGTGGTAGAGTTTAAAGAGAGAATTATTTTTATCTGCGATGATTTTCTTAGCTGAAGCAAAGAGGCACAATGCTCTAATGAACTCCCTCAATGCCTCTATTTGTGGATTTGCAAATTGCTCAGGTTTGTCAGTTACATTTAAATATCAAGTTCTCTGTTAATACAGTGTCTATTAATGAGGGATCTCAAGCATACTGTAAAATCTCATCTTTATTTCATGAATGTTACCTTAAAATCCATTAGTATCTCATATTTCTTTATTGGAAAGTATATCAAATTAAATACTTAAATTATAGAAAATGTAACAAATAAAATAGTAGTTTCTTATTTGGACAGAATAGGTTTTTCTTTCTTTTAAATTTATCTTACATATTCTGTTGTGTTTATTATTTCTTAGAAAACAATATTCACATATTACCTACAACTTCCCTTATCCATATGGGGATAAAAATTCCAGTCCCCAGAAATAAATTATTGATATAAAGTAGTTTGTCATAGAAAGGCCATACTAGTCAATGCTTTTAGATATTACTTTTGTACTCATTAGTTTGAATTACATAAAGTTATCTTTTTGGAGATGAAATACAATCTAATAATAGATGTTTGATTCAGTTCATGCTCACTTTTGCATAAGAATTAGGTTATATAAGTAAACTCAATTGATGTTTTTAATATAATAAATTTGATCCATGCTTCAGATAAAGTAAATATAATTCTTCTAGGTGATGAGGAAGGGAAGGGCCAAGGCTTGCTCTGGGTCTAAAACCACCGAGTTTACACATCTTACCAGGTGTGACATCATAGAAGTGAACAACTATAAAAGATAAGTCATCAGAGATGGTACAGATTTGCCGACTTATGCACAGAAAATGGTACTTATCTTCAAGAAACACAGAATTAATCAAATGACTTTTTTTTGGTCAGGTACTATGCTAAACATGCTGTGTGAGGCTTTTCATCTAATTATCAAAAACTTTTTTGATAGCCTGTCCCGATTTTATAGAAATTTTCACCTTAACCTTGGTGAAAAAGCACAGCAGACAGACTAGAATTTGAATTCAAATGTCACATAACTCTGCTCTTTTTCTTTTTCCTGTAATAAAGCAGAATCAGACAGATAAAATAAAAACATAATGATAAAAATTAAATAAACTGCATTAGGAAATATAGTGACAGAGAAAACAAGAAAGAAAATTCTAGCAAAGTAATTTCTTGTCACAGAATCAGTTTACCCAGAGTGGCTGTTTGCATAGACTTTGTGACTTAAGACTATTTCCACCATAATAGGAACCTAAAATTGCCCAAATCTTAAAATTTATGTAAATTAGAGACGATTGTGACATGCCATTCAAAAAATAGAATTTAGATACATTAGGGAACAAATCCTAGAATTACCTTTACAGTTCTTTCCTTAACACTGACTACACTGAAAATGTAATCATGCAAACACCTAAAATGTACACACATTTCTTTTACAAGTGACTTTTTTTGAAAGAGCACATTTATCTTAAGAATTGTTTTTGAAATTAATCATACATAAAAACACATTTCTGAACTTGTGAAATAACTTTGTGCAATGGTGGCAAGAAGCTTGTGGGACAATCAACCAATAAATGATTTAATTTAAGGAACACACAAAACGATGGAACCCATATTTGATACTGCTTGGGTAATCAATAGCATGAGAATAGAGTAGCTCAGAGACTTAGTCTAGTGTGAAACCAAACCATACCAGTTTTTTAAAAAGAAAAAAAAATATTGATAAAATGACTCAATGATATTCTGCTATATTTGCAGATTAATGCCTTATTCAGGCATCATCAGAGAAACTTCCACAGCAGGTGGGACCAGATATAGAGAGGAATAGCCAGACATTACATAGGGAGTGAGAAACTTTGGGACACTCAGCCCTACATGAGGTGCTTTCATCAACCTCCTCCCATCAGAGCTCATGTAACGCAATGCAAGAGGAGGCAGAAAGAGTGTAAGAAACATAGAGGATGGAAGTCACCATTAAATCAAGATCCTCAAAATCAACATATGAAATATTCACATTAATTCACAGGGACAAGAATGCACAGAACCTGAGTCTGAATAGATCTGCATGGGTCCCCTGCAAATATATGCATTTAGTTTTTTTAGACAGTGTTTCATTGTGTAACAGCCTTGGTTGTCCTGTAACTAACTCTGCAGACCAGGCTGGTCTCAAAATCACAGACATGGGCATGCTTCTACCTCTCAAGTGCTGGTATAAAGGCGTACCCTTCCACGTTTGCCCAGGAATTCTGTATCTATATTATGCTTCCAATTAAGTATTTTCATGGCATTTCTGAGCATGAGACCTAATGGATCTCTGGTTATTGGGTCTCCTCTTTGGACCTTTTCCTTCTGTTTGTCTTGTACAACTCTGATTTATTAGCTTTTTTATCATAATATAATTTTTTATGTTTTATTTTGCAAAACGTTATTTTTTAAACTTTATATTTTTTGCTTTTTCCCATACTCATACTACTGTTCCCCCTACCTCCCCTCCTCCCAATGCTTCCTCAGCCTCCTCTCCACACCATCCCCCCATCCACTATCAAGGAAGGGCAAGGAATTCCAAGTTGAGTCCCTCCTCCCAGAATAAGGCTGAATGAGGTGTTCTCTATAGGGAATGGACTCCTAGAAGCCAAGTCGTGTATCTTTCTACTGTTGTATACATTCCAAGGGTTTAGTTCCTTTCCATGAAGCTCCCTCAGCTGTCATTTCAGAGTAACTGAGCTACCAATAGTTCAGGTCAGATATTTTTACGGGTCTCCCCTTCATGACCCTGATCCCTTTGCCCATAAACTCTCACCTCCCTCTCTTCAGCGGCACCTGATGTTCAAGCACAATTTGCACTAATATAAATGCTTATATATTGACACAAATGTAAAATAATTTTATATGTTTGATTTAGATAATTTGTATATTGATTCAAATCTAAATCTAAATTTAAAATGTCCAAGGTAATCTATATATTGATACACAATTAAATCTATAATTGCCATATTTTGCTTCTACCTCTGTTTAAAATATTTTACACATTGATACATACTAAACATATTATTCCAATTTCCATTATACAGCTTCTAGTTTAATTATACTAGTCATAATTTATAATTTTATTGGCCACAATATATACATAAGATATTTAATATACCTCTGTTTAGATATTCTATATATGATATATATTTAAGATACTATTATCTGTTTACATGGTACATGTACCTCTGGATAATGTTTATATGATAATCATATGAAAAGTCATTATTCAGAGACTATACACTCATTTATAGATTGTCTAATCTTACAATAGAATCTTTAGTCTTATAAGATAATAACAATTACAGATCACTGTTACTTAGGTTTGTCATATAGTAGGCACGTTGTTTAACCTAGATACATGCCAAAATATATCAAATAAACAAAAGTCTTCAACCACTTCATAACCCTAAAAAAATAACATTTAATGTTTTGTTAATCAACTTCTGACATCACTGTTCCTTTCCCAAAATAGTGTAAACACAAAAACACTTCACTAAAAGTTTATCTTCCTTGGCAGACAATGGCCTATTAAACAATCAAAAAAAAACTGTCTTTACCTCAACTACTGTCAATATACACACTGTCCAATCCAGACAAACGGAATAAAAACTAAAAACTGCCAAAGCCTGCCTAAACAAAATAAAATGGTTTCTCCAAAAATGCCCTACTTCTAAAAACAATCTATCATAGATCTATGCCCAAAATAATAAATGCTACAACCACACAAAAAGCCATAAATAACTCTCCAAATAACTGTCGCTCTCCTTCTAAAATTTAGAAACTATTCTCTTATAATTTCAACCTTCAAATAATATATTTTCCTTCTCAAGTCTTAATAAAGTTAAAAACTAGACAGTTAAAGTTACTACCATCTCATCTCTCAACAAAAACATTCAAGTGTTAAATTTTTGTCATTCAAAATAAACAACTTTAAAGTAATTCCTATACATCACCACTTACTAATATTCTAAACACAAAAGATATACTCTATATTTATTAGTTGTTAGTTATAATTTAACCTTACTTATGTTTTGACTTTTCCTCCCCCAATTATCTTATAATAATTCCTATTATATAATCTTATACTTAGTTTAAAACTTTCTTAGTTAAACAAAAAATATAATAAAATTCAAACATTGCTTAAAATCCTAAATACATAACTCCTAAATTCAAAACTTCTACGAAACATAAACAATTTTAATTAATACCCAAAAGACACCAAATCCCACCGTATTTTATATATTCTCATACTCTTATAAGAAACCAAAAACTCAACATAAAACAGTTCCTAGCTCCAAAAATTATCTTGAAGTTCAATTTATATCATGATTATTCGTATACTCCTCAATAAATATTAATCCTTTATATAATACATTACTAATAAATTTTCCATGATATTTAGCTATTGATCTCTGAATCATTTGTTGCATAAAGGTTATATAATGACAATTAGGGTGGTCATTCATTTTATTATAGGGGACCCTCTCCACTACTGTTTGATGTCCTAGCTGGAAACATCTTCTAGGTTCTTAGATGTTTTCTTAGCATCCTCTCTCTCTCTCTCTAACCCCACAATGGCTCCCTTCTATCAAAATACCTGCTTCTTTGGTCTCCCTCTCTATTCCTATCCCTACACAACCATTTCCTTCTCTCATTATTTATTCTCACCACCTCTTGCTCACTCATATGTATGTTCCCAGTTTACTTAGATGTTCTCTATTTTCCCCTCTCAACATGATCTATGTAGGTCTATCTTAAGTTTCTCCTATTTCCTAGCTGTTCAAGGTTTGTGGGCTGTAGCCTGGATATCCTTCGTTTTATGTCTAAAATCCACTTATGAGTGAGTACTTACCATGTCTATAATTTCTGGGACTATGTTAGCTCACTCAGCATGATACACTCCAGATCCCTCCATTTGCCTGAAAATTTTAGGATGTCATTTTTTTTTAACTGTTGTGTATCACTCCATATGCAAACATACCACACTTTTAAATCCATTCTTTAGTTGTACAGTTGTTTTCAGGGCCTGGCTATTATGAATAATGCTGCTAATCATATAGTTAAGCTGTTGTCTTTAAGGTAAGAACGAGCATACTTTGGGCATAAGCCTAATAGTGCTATTACTGGATAGTTTAATTCCCAGTTTCCTAAGGAACTGACACACTGTTTTCCAAAGTGACTGTACAAGTTTATACTCATACTAACCATGGAGGAGTGTTCTCCTTGCTCAAAATCCTTTCCAGCATAGGCTGTCATCTGTGTTTTTGATCTAAGCCATTCTGACAGGTGTAAGATAGTATCTCAGAGTTGTTTTGATTTGCATTTCTCAGATGTCTAAGGATGTTGAACAATTCTGTAAGTGTTTTTAGTCATTTATATTTCTTCTGTTGAGAATTCACTATTTAGCTCTGAACCCCATTTTTATTGGATTATTTGGTTTTCTTTTCTTCTATTTTTGGCCTCTAGCTTCTTGAGTTCTTAGTATATTTTAGAGACCAGTTCTCTGTTAGATGTAGGGGTGATGAAGATCTTTTCCCATTCTGTAAGCTGTTGTTTTATGTTACTGATCTACCCTTGGCCTTACAGAAGATTTTCAGTTTCTGGAGGTCCCATTTATTAAATGTTCTTGGTTTCCATGTGACTTGTGTTAAATTTTGGAAGTGGTTACATGTGCCAATGTGTTGAAGAGTATTTCACACTTTGATTTTTTTAAATCAACTTCAGTGTAACTGGATTTATGTTAAGGCCTTTGGTCCACTTACATTTGCCTTTAAGAAGGTGATAGATATGCATCTATTTGCATTTTTCTACAGCCTACTATCAAGTTATGATAGCATCATTTGTTGATCCTATCTTTTTTCCACTGCATGCTTTTGTCAAAAATCAGTTGTTCATAGATGTGTGGATTAATATCATGGTTTTCAATTTGATTTCATTGATCCACAAGTCTAGTTTTATGTCAGTACAAAGCTGTTTTTATTACTGGAGTTCTATAATAGAGATTGAAGTCAGGAACAGTGATGCTTCCTGAAGTTTTTTATTACTGAACAGGCTTTATTTGACAAATTTTCCATACAAATTTGAGTATTCTTATTTCAGGGTCTGTGAAGAATTGTGTATGGATTTATATGGGGATTGCATTCAATGTGTAGATTGCTTTTGGTAAGATTGCCATATTTACTTTGTTGTATACCATTCCAAGAGCATGGAAGAGCTTTCCAATTTATAATATCATCTTTAATTTTTTTCCTTCAGTGACTTATAGTTTTTGTCATGCAGATATTTCACTTCTTTGGTTAGAGTTACCACAAGATATTTGGTGTTATTTGCAATTATTGTAAGGGGTAATGTTTCCCTGATTTCTTTGTCAGCTCTTTTATCATTCATGTATAGAAGGGCTATTGATGTTTTAGTTAATCTGTACCCTGCTACCTTGATGAAGGTGTTTATCCGCAGTAGGAGTTCTTTGGTATAATTTTGGGGGTCACTTATGTATATGATCATATCATCTGCAAATAATGAAAGGTCGACTTCTTCCTTGAAAATTTAAATGTACTTTGTCTACTTCCATCGTCTTATCGCTCCATCTAAACCTAAGAGAACTATAGTGAATAGATATAGAGAGAAAGGAAAGCTGTGTCTTGTTCCTGATTTTAGTGGGATTGCTTTGAGCTTCTCTCCATGTAGTTTGATATTGGTTGTCTACTTGCTGTATAATGCCTTTATTATGTTTAGGTATTTTCCATGTGTTTCTGACCCCTCCAAGACTTTTATGAAGAAGGAGTGTTGGTCTTTTCTCAAGGCTTTTTCAGCATCTAATAAGCTGAGCATGTGGGTTGCTTTTCTTTTTATTATTATTTTTATTTTAAAAACTTTTTTCATATTTACCACTGTTCCCACTTTCTTTCCTCTCCCAGTCTGTCCCAGTCCTTCCTCAGGTTCCTCACCCCATCAATTCCCCAAGGAGGACAAGGAGTCCCAAGGTGGGTTAGTTCACTCTGGCATATCCAGTTGAGGTAGGTCTGAGTCTCTCATCCCAGTATTAAGGCTGGGTCCAGTGTTCCTCTGTAGGGAATGGGCTCTGGGATGTCAGTTCATGCACCAAGAACATAGTCTGATCCTCCTACAACAACAAAAATCGCAGATCACATGCAGATTCATGAAAACCCATTTCTCAATTGAAACCACCTCTGTCTCAAGGAAGAAATTTAAAAAGAAATCAAGGACTTCATAGTATTTAATGAAAATTAATCTACAACAAACTTTGGGGACACAATGAAAGTAGTGCTAAAAGGAGAATTCATAGCACTAGATGCCTACATGAAAAACCTAGAGAAATCTCACACAAGAGATTTAACAGAACAGCTGAAAGTTTTAGAGCAATTAGAAGCAAACTCACCCAGAATTGGTAAACAGAAGGGAATAATCCAACAGGGCTGAGATTAATAAAAATTGAAATAGAACAATTAAAGAACCAATGAAACAGAGTTGGTTCTTTGAGAAAGTAAACAAAATAGATGAAACTTTATCCAAACTAAACAAAAGGCACAAAGAGAGAGAGAACAGAATCAGAAATGAAAAAGGGGGACATAGTAATAGACACCCAGGAGATCCTTGAGGTCATTCATTGAAAACCTATACCCAACTAAATTGAAAAATCTAAAAGAAATGGACAGCTTTCTAGACAGGTATCACTTCCCAAAATTGAACCAAGAGCAGCTAAAGGACCTATATATATATAGGTATATATATATGGACCTATATATATATATATATATATATATATATATATATATATATATATATATATATATATATATATAAAACGCCCAAAGAAATTGAAGCTGTTACTAAAAGTCTCCCAAGAGATAAAAGTCTAGGGCCATTGGCTTCAGTACAGAATTCTAATAGCATTTCAAAGAAACAATGCCAATATTATTCAAATTGTTCCACATAATAGAAACCAAAGGAACATTGGTGAACTTTTTGTAAGGCTACAGTTACCCTAAAATCCTGATCAAGTAAAATCCTGAGTTGCAAGGATGGTTCAATATAGGAAAAACTGTTAATGTCAACATATAAACAAGTTGAGACCCACAGTGTGTCAGCACCAACTGGAGTCACTCTGACATAGAACACACTATTTCCAAATATACCAAGATCTCAGAAAGGACCAAGAGATGTTTCCTGAGAAACAGACACAACTAGAACAGATTCCATCAAAATCAGACAATGCTGCAGTGATCTGAAGAAACAATGGGCAGAAACCAGTAAAAGAACACGTATAACAACATAAAGAACAAGATGGCACCACCAGAATTTTGTGGTCCTACCACAGGACCTGACCATGGCATTGCACAAGAAGCAGAATGAAATGACCTTTAAAACAACTTTATAAAGATAATAAAAGCCTTATAAAAGGAAATAAAAATTCCCTTAAAGAGATAGAAGAAAAGACAAACAAAAAATTGAAGAGATCAACAAATTCCTTTAAAATAATCCAAGAAAAAGCTATCAAGCATGTGATAGAAATATTTCAAGATTTTAAAATTGAAATAGAAGCAACAAAAGACACAAACCAAGGTAATGCTAGAAACATAAAATCTGAAGAAATGAACAGAAACTGCAGATACAAGCATAAAATAACAGAATACAAGACATGGAAGAGAGAATCTCTGGAGTGAAAAGTTTAATAAAGTTTAATGGTAAAAATAGATATATCAGTAAAGGAAACACTAAAACAAAAAAAGTCATAACACAAAATGATTATAAAATATGAGACACCATGAATAAAGCAAACCTGAGAATAATTGGAATTGAAGAAGGAGAATACCAGCTCAAAGGCACAGAAAATATATTCAACAAAATCATAAAAGAAAACTTTCCCAGCCTAAAGAAGGAAATGCCTATAAGATACAAGAATTTTACAGAACACCAAATGGACTAGACCCCTCAAAAAGTCTGCTCGACACATAATAAAGACACTGACCTACAGAATAAAGAAAGAGTACTAAGAGCTACCAAGGAAAAAGGCCAAATTATCTATAAAGGCAGATCCATCAGAATAACACCAGATTACTCAATGGAAAGAGTGAAAGCCTGGTCAGATGTTATACAGACATTTCAGCAGCATGGCTACTAACGTAGACAATTTTTCCCAGCAAAACTATCAATAACTATATATTAAGTTAGCAAGACATCTCACAACAAAACCAGATTAAAAGAATACCTATCCACAAATTCTACAGAGAGCACTAGAGGGAAATGGCATCCTAAGAAAACTAAATACACCCATGAAACCTCAAGTAACTGATAATTCCATAGAAGAAAAACACAAAGAAGGGAAACACAAACACTAAATACTACCAAAAACAACAGAAAATAACAATCACTGTTATTAATATCCATTTATATCAATGAAATCAATTCACCCATAAAAAGACACACCCTATCACAATGGATACAAAAACAGAATCCATCCTTCTTATGAATACAAGAGACACACTTCAACTCCAAAGACACACACTTACTCAGAGTAAAGGTTTGGGGGGAAAAAAAACTTTCCAATCAAATGATCTAAGAAACAAGCTGGTGTAGCCATCCAAATATCTAACAAAATAGACTTCAAGCTAAATTCAATCAAAAGACATCATGATGGATGGACATTACTTATTCATTTCAGGAAAACTACACAAGGTGAAGTCTCAATCATGAACATGTATGCCCTCAATACCAGTGCACCTACATATGTGAAAGGAACATGACCAAACCTAAATCTCATATCAAACCCCACACTTTAATAATGGGATACTTTAATATTCCATTTCTCACCAATGGATAGATCTACCAGACAGAAACATAACACAGAAATAAGAGATCTAACAAATGCCATGACTCAAATGTATATATTGTACTTTCTATTCCCCAAAAAAGAATATACATCTTTCTCAGTACCCCTTGGAACTTTCTCTGAAATTGAATGCATAGTTGACCATAGATACAAAAAAAAATGGGAAAAACTCCTTGTATCACATCAGACCACCATGGTCTAAAGTTACAGTTCAACAACAACAAAAGTCACAGAAAGCCTACAAATTCATGAAAAATTGACTATCTCTCAATTGAACCACCTCTAGGTCAAGGAAGAAATTAAGAAAAAAATCAAAAACTTCCTAAAAGTTAATAAAAATGAATTCACAACATACCCCAAATTATGGGACAAAATGAAAATAATGTTGAGGAAAGTTCATAGTAAGGTTCATACATGAAAAATGTAGAGAAATCTCACACAAGAGACTGAAAAGACCATCTGAAAGCTCTAGAACAATTAGAAGAAAACTCACCCAGAAGGAATAGACAGCAGGAAATAATGAAACTCAGGGCTGAAATTAATGCAGTTGAAACAAAGAGAACTGTCCAAAGAATCAATGAGTTAAATACTTGGTTCTTTGAAAAAGTTAACAAGATAGATAAACCCTTATCCAAACTAACCAAAAACAGAAAGAGAATATCCAATTTAACAATTCAGAAATGAAATGGCAGACATAACAACAAATACCCTAGAAATCCAGAGAATAATTAGGTCATTCAATACTTCACTAAATTAGAAAACCTAAAAATAATGGACAGCTATTTAAACAGATTCCACTTACCAAAATTTAATTACCACCAGACAAATGACATAAACAGACCTATTACACAGAAGGAAATTAAAATTGTTATTAAAAGTCTCCCAAGCAAAAAGTAAAAGCCCAGGGCCAGTTGGTTTCAGTGCATAATTCTCCCAGACTTTCAAAAAATAATTAATGCCAGTATTTATCAATAATAGAAATGAAAGTAACATTGCCATACTCTTTTTATGAGGCTACGGTCAACCTGATAGCCAAGCCACACAAAGATGCAATAAAAAAAGAGATTTACAGACCAATCTCCCTTTTGAATATTGATATAAATATACTCAGTATCATACTGGCAAACTGAATTCAAGAACATATCAAAAGATATCATCCACTATGATCAAGTAGGCTTCATCCCAGAAATACAGGGATAGGTCAACATAGAAAAAATTGTCAATGTCACCCATCATATAAATAACCTAAAAGAGAAAAATAACCATGTGATTTTCTCCTTTGACAAAATTCAACAGTGCTTCATGAAAAAGTCCTGGAGAGGTCAGGAGTACAGTTAAAATACATAAACATAATAAAGGTAATATAGAGCAAGCCCTCATCAAACATCAAACTATAGGGAGAAAAACTCTAAAGCAATCCCACTAAAGTCGGGAATAAGACAAGGCTGTCCTCTCTCTTATCTATTCAATACAGTTCTTAAAGTTTTAGCTAAAGCAATAAGAGAAGAAAGTGAGATTGAGGGGATACAAATTGGAAAAAAAGTCAAACTACCTCTATGTGCAGATGATACAATATGATATTATATAGAAATGACCCTCAAAATTCTATCAGGGAACTTCTACAGAGGATAAACACATTTAGAAATGGAGCAGGGTTCAATATTAACTAAAAAAATTAACAGTCCTTTATATATAAATGATAAAAGAGCTGAGAAGTAAATCCAGGAAATATTACTCTTTATAAAAGCTGCAAATAGCATTAAATATCTTGGCATAGCTCTAACCAAAGAAGTAACACATCTGTATGAAAAGAACTTTAAGTCATTGGAAAGAAATTAAAGAGGATATCTGAAAACAGAGAAATCTTGCATGCTCCTGGACAGGTAGGAACAACATAGTAAAACTGGCAATCTTATCAAAAGCACTCTACAGATTTAAAGCCAATACCCATCAAAATTCCAACACAATCCTTCACTGACCATGAAAGAGCAGTATTCAATTTCATATGAAATAAAAAGAAATCTAGGATTGCCAAAACAATTATGTTAATTAATGCAACTTCTGGAAGCATCACATCCCTCACCATAAGCTATACTATAGAGCTACAGTGATAAAAACATCCTTGTACTAGCATAAAAACAGATCGGGGATCAATAGAATTAAATCAAAGACCCTAACCTTAATCCACATACCTATGAACATGTGAGTTTTGAGAAAGAGGGAAAAAACATACAATGGAAAAAAGATAGCATCTTCAACAAATAGTGTTTGCATAACTGGATGATGATATGTAGAAGAATGCAAATACATCCATATCTATCACCCTAAACAAAACTCAAGTCCAAGTAGATCAAAGACCTCAACATAAACCCAGTTACACTGAACCTGATAGTAGAGAATATAGGAAATACCCTTCAACACATTGGCAAAGGTGGCCTCTTCCTAAATACAACACCAGTAGCACAGTCATTAAAAACAACAATTAATAAATGGGACCTCTTTTAATTGAGATGCTTCTGTAAGGCCAAAGACAGAGTCAATAGACAAAAAGACAACCTACAAATTGAAAAAAAAGATCTTCATCAACCCTACATCTGACAAAAGATTGATTTCTAAAATATAGAGGGAATTTAAGAGTCTAGAAGCCAAAAACTCCAATGTTACAGTAAGGTTTCTTGGTCCCGGCTGCCACAGACATGCAGTGCCAGACCACTTAGCCAACCACTGCTACTTAGTTCCCCCCAAAATGATTCAGATGCTTATATTAACTTCTTGCTGTTTGGCCTATGACTCAGGCACATTGCTAGCTAGCTCTTACATCTTAACTCAAACTATTTCCATTAATCTGTTGGCTAAGTGGCCCATGGCTCACCTGTGTTCCTTACATGTTTCTTCATGGGAGGCTAGTTCGATCTGTCTCTGACTCTGCCCTCCTTATCCTAACTTTTCTTATTTTCCACCTACTTCTTCCATGGTGTCTGCCATGGTCAAAACAGCTCCTTTATTTAACAATTGATATACACATCATAGAAAAACATTCCCACATCACTCAAATTATTTAATTAAAAACTGGATTTCAGAGCTAAAAGGAACAGTGGGAGATATGAAAAAAATTTAAATTAAAAAATGGAAAAAAGTAGTCTTCATATGGTATTTGGGAGCTGGTAGGTAGGACAGAAAGTTCTGCCTACACAACACCTCATCGAGGATTGATTTGCAACTGGGATTCCTCGCCCAAGATTAAGCTGGCTGCATTTTTCTATTAAAGGCAAACAAATTTTAAAATAACAACAAACAAACAAATAAACAAACAAATAAATAAAATAACATCAAAAGTGCCAGCAAAATTGCTTATCCAGTCTAGGTGCTTGCCCCCAATTCTAATGACCTCAGATGAATACTTGAAACCCAAATTTGCAGGAAAATATAAGTGACTTTATCAATTTATCCTCTGATCTCTACATACTCACTGGACAATCTATCTCTACCTTCGCTAGATACAATTAGAAATAACACTAGAAATAAGTTCATGTATTAGCCCACTTAAACTGCAGTCTTATATTTTAGTCTATTATCATACAATATTACGGAACCATTTTTCTGAAATTTATGTATGGTAATATTGCATCCCTTTGGTTCAGCTGTTGAGAGAAAGACAAATTCAAGAAGGCTTCAATCTTAACATTTTATTTAGGAAAACAAAAGGTCAGTAATGTCAGAAATTACAAGAACAACAATTCAGTTGAGTATTTTTTTTCTGTGGTATGTTTTGATTTTACATAAACAAAACATTCTTTATGGTTTTTAAATACAGTTGTTATTAGTCGAATCTGGATTGTGTTTCAGATACTCATACTTTAATCTGAGTGTCTTAGTGTCTACCTAATTACCAAAAAACAAACTTGTAACCTTTTACCCAGAAGCACTACTCTAAATATCAAATAAAACTATCTCTCATTACAGTACTCATCAGCTTTCATCATTCATTATAATTGTTTGGAAACCTTTTTTGAAATGTGTAGAAATTCTTAAGCACATAAACAATGCTTTTTGAGTCATTATATGTAGAAATAAATTAAGTTTAATATATTTTACCAATTGATTATATAACATATGGTGCTTTGATTGCCATATATCTAGATTTTTATGAACGATGGGTCTAATTTAACTTATTTGCATTTTTCTCTAGTAAAATTGGTTTTTATAAAAACATGGCATTTTTTTCACAATTAAGAAAGCCTTATAATTTCTTCTCCCTTGTGTTGATGTTATAGGAAACAATTTTCATTTCTCAATAAGTGAAAGGCTACACTGTAATGAACAGCATAGAATGCTAAAATTGACAAGGCTCAGAGTAAACTACCTAAGATTATTGCTCAATAGTTAATAGCTCAGCACACATAGATCCTCAGGTTCAGTAGATTAGGATTATGTGTTCAGTTTTTCTTCACAATGCCTATACTATAAAGTTCCCAGACTAGTAGATTTCTCTGTCTGCCCTATTATCATGGCTCCCTAAATTACTCATGAAGCTGAAAATGTTTTCATACACAAATTTCATACACCCTTTGATTAATACATTAGAATAATGGAATTTACAGACATGGTAAAATTACTAAAGTTAGATGCAATGCAAAATTTTTGAAATGAATTTACTGATTATAATGTAAATTAATAAATTAAAAGAAGAATATAGAAAACACAAGGTCACTGTGTAGAAAACATGAGGATGTTGAAGAGATCTTCAGTTTGTTGCTAAAAATGAAGAGGATCTTGTGAGTAGAAGCAAGGCTTGGAAGCAAATCATCCAGGCATGGTTACTGAGCACCAGGAGACTCCTCTCGAACACAGGTGCTAGGAAGATGTGATAATATTTCAAGGTTGAGTTTAATTTTGTATCTTAACATAATCAGAAATAAAAGAGCTTCTAAAACCATCTTATAAAATTTATTTCAGTTAAGGAAAAGAATAATATTATAAAAATTTAGTTCACCTCAGACATAGATCACAGGTATGGTCACAATGACAAGGATTCAAGGTGTGTGAAGCACAAAATTGGTTAAATAAACAAATGTCTATACAATACTAGAAGGTTAAGGAATATATTACGTATTTATTTTTACTGTCTATTATACTTATGATTTATTAATATCCTGAATTGCTACATGTCTAATACTGTACTGTCGACTATAGGCACATTATCAAGTGAGCCTAGATAGGAAGACACAATACCAGCTTTAAATATGTTGAGTGACAATGTTAGTTACACTTTTAAATAAAAGACATATGGCATAAAGATAAGAGGAAACACTGAATTAACTCTGATTACCTTTGCATGTAAGTAAGGTGTAATTTGGTTTTAGAAATTGCTGTTTAAAGAAAATTAAAAGTGCTTGCACTGTTTTTTTTTTTTTAATGAGATAATTGTATAACCCTGAGTGCAAAGGTTGAACCCTGCACATGATCTGTGTTTGTTTAAGGGGTTCAACACCTAAGACCTCTTTAAATTAATTCCCCAGGCTAGATGTTTTTGATCCCACTGTTATAGAATAATTTTAAATTCTAGTCTTACAGGACTGCAGTGTATAGTTAAGAATTCTCAGGAGGGACTCTCATTCTACAAACATGTTCAAAATGAAAAATTGCTGAATATCACCCTTTAAGAATAAATCATTTTTAGTTTCTTTAACTCTGCAGTCTTTATATAAGTTATTATTTCAGCTTTCCACCCTTGCACAGAAGCAAAAGAGATCTTAGCTCTTTCTTTTATTGCAACTTTTAAAATTGCAGTTCTTGAGGCAGACAGCCTCGGGGCAGCCTTAGATTCAGTACACTCTTGTTGAGATGGATCGGTGCTCCTGGCTCATTCCCTGTCTTCTGCTTGCTTAATTCTTCTAGCTATTACAAAACTATATCTCACACATCACATCTAACACTTAAAACATTTTATAATGGCTTTATGGTGAAATAATTTAGATGTTAGTTAGCATTTTAAGTCATTTTTGTAGAACATTTTTTGTATATTTAATCTCATGTGTTAACATAAATAACAGCTTTATTTAGGATACTTTATTTTCTCCTAAGAAGTCTCTTCTTCTTTGTCTCTACATAATTTATCATGTGCCCACTGTTAGGCTGGTAATTAAATTCCTATCCATTCACTTTGTTTTTATTCCAATCTTTATAAGCCTACTTTTAAAGAATTTTTTAGCTTAGTTAAAGGCATTCTATGCTTGTATCTCTCACCTCAGAGTTTCAGGTGTGTATTCAATTTTGCTTGTAAATGTTCCTTGCTGTATCGCTATATTTTTACCTCATACATACCATATTTTCTAATACTACCTAGAATTTTGGAAAATATGTTTAATAATTTTCTTGTAATATGGAAAAAAAATAAATTTTACATCTCTAACTATTCATGTTATAAATAGAATATTGAGCCAAGTGTGGGGACATTTTGATTTTAGTTATAGCACTTGAAACATGGAAGTGTAAAAATTTCTGTAAGTTCAAGGCCACCTTTGACAAGAGTGACTGTCATGTAAGTTGAGCAACATGGTTAGAATCTTTTTAAGAACAACAAAGTTATGAGGTTGAAATTTCTAATGTAGAGTAGTTTCATCAGCAAGAAAGCGTGGGCTGGGCATGTTACAGCAATTTTTTCTGCTTCTTCAGCAATCCATCAATCCCATTCACAAATAGCTGACATCTGAAATACTGTTCAGGTACAAAAAAAAAATGGTGTGTTCCATGACCTTTAACTACATCACTGTGTGTCTTCATTCTAACTGGCCCTGATTTAACTTGAGAACACTTGTAAGATTATGGTACAACTAGAAACAAAGGCCTACCCTTTCACTGATTATATCATTTGCAAAGAATCCCTGAGTTTCTCTTGGATTCATGTCTATAACTACAGAATGACTCATACTTTGGCAAATGGAGCACCAGAATTTTTTGTAATACGTGATTACAACAGTTCTGTCTTGGCCAGGACATAAAAATTCACTGCCTTTCTTTCTGCTTTCTAACTTTTGCATTCTTTCAGTTCCTTTTTATTAAATAATCCTTAGAACAAGTGATATAAATTATAAATGTCTTGTTTAAGTTTCATGATACATATATCACTTATTCTCAGCCCTTTGTGTAGTCACTGCATAAACTGATATTTATTGGAAAAAAGATCTCTGCTTAAACCAAGGGTAACTTATGCCTAGGTGTATATTTTCATAAATATCTAGTGGCCAGTTTGACATTATATCTAATTTACAATAATAATCAGTTCCTACATGGAACTCTGGTGTTTCCAGACACATAGGCTTTTGAATAGATATACAGTAGCAGACAGGATTCCCTACTGTGAAGCAGGTCTCAAATCTAATCATAGAGCAGCTGGATATACCCATATAAGTAACACCAGTATTGCCCAAGATGAAACATAATCTCTTACAAGTTCATTTCACCAGTCACAGGATTATGAAATGAGTATGATTATTGCTATTTTTCCCCAAGAAGCATAGTGGCTTTCTGGGTTATAATGTCTAGCTGGCAATGAAGAAACTCCTGGCTTAATTCCAATTTGTTTTCTCTATATCATGCATTTAGGCTGTCTACACTGGACAGTAATAGGATCTTATTGTTGGGTTCTGATGGACAACTGAAAACAGTACAGGGTAAGTAGTATCTTAACGATCTCTGTAGCCAAACTAAACAGTAATTCCTAATACCATTTCTCCAAGCAGCTTCTTGGGTGTATGTGACATTCTCCTCATTTCACAGTAATTCTCCCAATATTTAATGTTGAGTTGTCTTGAAGATCATAAGTTCACTGAACTGTACTTATCATGAAAAGGTATTCTTTTATCTTTCAATTATAAAAAGGTTTTTTTTTCTGGTAAAGTAGTTAAAATTGACAACTGCTTTCATTCACAATTTGAGTTTCTTCTGTCACTTGAAGTGATTCTGTTTCTGGAGTAGACTTCATGGGTCAACTACTTAGAGCCTAATTACATTAGAATAGACTGAACCTGGCATGTGCTATTGTAATAATTTTTACTGTGGAAAGGCCTCATGGTCTGAGTAGCATCTAGAGATGCTTCGAACAAGCAGGGTTGTCCATGATAATTACCAGTGAAAGACATTCTAAAAAAGAAGAAAGAGGTCATTATCAACAGCTTAGTAAGTACACAGTCATAGGAAGACTGGGGCTAGAGTTTGGGAGCTTATGGAGAAGTATTTTCCTGGACTATTATTGTAACAGTAATACGATAAGATTCTGTGTCTTTGAATGTGTATATATAGTGTATGTGTGCTTAAATTTCTTATCAAGTTTATTAGACATTTTTTTAGTTTTGATATTTATAAAAATAGAATGTGAGTATTTGGAATTATTCAATCTGAGATATATTTAAAACTGACACTAATTTTTAAGGAACGTATGAGTGTACTTATGTGTGTATATGTATGTATGTATGTGTATATGTATATATGTGCGCATATATATTGATTTATACTCTAGTAGTGTATTTGAAATCTCCAATCAGAATGAGTAAAATGATAAGTGGAACCACTGTAAAATTCCTATGTTTTGTTGACACATACATGACTGATGTAGTTGGTTTAAAATAATATACTTAGAAATCTACTAAGTTAACCTTTGCTCTGTAGAAAGAGGGTAAGAGAAACAGTAAGAGTCAAGTGCAGACATATTTTGGGTGAGCTATTACATTACTTTCCTCAGGAAGAAATGGCTTAGGTCAAGAGTCAAAAAATATGTTCATATTCTTATCCACTTTAAATTTTACACAGAATAAAGTATAAGTTCTTTGAAATATTAAAATTTTCTGATTTAATTTGAATTCAATTTATTGTGAAAATTTTATTGCCCCTTTTGTTGAGCACTGTAGAAATCAGATGAACAATTAAGATTTCATTCATTCATTCATCCTCTCTCTCTCTCTCTCTCTCTCTCTCTCTCTCTCTCTCTCTCTCTCTCTCTCTCTCTCTCTCTCTCTCTCTCTCTCATTGAATTTTTAAAATTTGTTCCCATGCCCTCTCTTGCCCTTTCTCCCAGTACCCTTACCACCCCCCATGACCATGCCCCCTTCACTCCCCAGAGAAGGCAATCAAACCCAAGGTAAGTTGTTGTAGTGGGTTCTCGGGTCCCGTGCGCCAGAGATCCGGGACCCACAGACCTGCCGCCCGGGACCGCTTATCTGCGCACCGCCGCCCAGGCCCCAGAAACGACTGAGACGCTTATATTAACTTCATGCTGTTTGGCCTATGGCTCAGGCACCTTGCTAGCTAGCTCTTATATCTTAAATCAACCCATTTTTATTAATCTGTGGGCCACGTGGCCCGTGTGGCTCACCTGTGCCTCCTCACATGTTGCTCCTTGGGCGGCTGGCTCGATCTGCCTCTGACTCCGCCCCTGCTTCTCCTACCTATGCTTTGATTTCTCCTACTTCTTCTATGGTGCCCGCCATGGCCCAAAACAGCTCCTTTATTTAAAGATTGAGATTCACAGCATACATAAAAGCATTCCCACATCACTTCCCCCTTTCTGTCTAATCAAAACGGATGGTTTCAATTTTAACATAGCAAAATTACATATAACAAAATAGCTATCAAGCAAGAATTACAGTTACAATATCTAGTCTATTTGTATTTAGCAAAATTAAAGAAAATATTTTATCATCTACTTTATCTTTATGAATATAAAGTTTCATATCTAATATACCTTTCAAATGACTAAGAAAAACTGTACATATAACTATCTAATCTTCAACTACATCAAAGATCACAGAAGGATATAATATTTACCCAAGTAAACCAGAAGTGCAAACGACTTTTAAAATCTAGAAAGGACAGAGATGACACCTATCTGCCTGGACAGTCACCCAAAGTTCCTTTATAAAGTTGGGGCATCCATCTTCAGCCTATAGGCCTGGAATCTCTTTTCATTTCAGTGAAGCAGGAAATCTGCTCTGCCCATTCTGGCACAGTTCATCCATTGCTTCTCCTTGAGTCCTGAAGAATGTCTGACAGTTTTCTCTGTAAAGCAGGAACCTGAATGATGATCTTGGCTTGTTCTGCCAAAGTTCAGAGGTCATCTTCTTATGGAACCTGCATGTCCAGTTTAAACAGCATACTGTCAAGCAGTCAATATAAAAACAGGTTCTTCTCTAGTGGCTTACCATTACCACAAATAGAGTAGACTCCATATGGAGTTTCTTCGATGCCCATTTTCCTATTGAAGTAAATTAGTGCTGCCAGGAGCAGACCTGTCTCACTGTCCAGAAAAGTCTAAGCTCTTAAAACATTTTAAATGCCATATTCTGTAGGTCTTAGAAGTATTTGAAGATTGCCTACGTAATTGAAATATATTTTTGTATACCTAAAAATCCTAACTAACCTAACTATAAGTTTGATTATCAAAAGTGACTATTAACCTTCATTTCTTAATTATACACTACAATTTTAAAACAGTTACATGAATATCATACCTTAAACAAGAATAGAAAAACACATACAGCATAATAAAATTGACTTTAAATTTGTATCAATAAACCAAAATCTATACCAATGTAAAGCAGTTTGAGATTAACAGCTGATTACCTGTAAATTCAATAATCTAATTTTTTAAAAAAGCATTCACATACCATATCCCCCGTTTCTTCTTAGAAAGAGATTGACTATGACCATTAACCATTTATAATGAAAACAAACATTTAGAAACAATATTTGGGGAATTTGGGCATAGGTATCCATTACTACTTCCTGCTGATTAAGGGGCGTTGAAAATCTCATAGTTGTTGAGACTGGATTAGTCTGCAGCTCTGAAGGTGATACAGCCATCTCTTCGCATCAGGTTTTTTCAGGGGGTCTTGGTTGATGAAACCATATTTGTTTGGAAGGAACCCACAGGTTCTCATCTGTGGAAACAAAAACAGAACTCTTCCAAAGCAATAAATCCTTAGACACAAATTTCAAAATCAAAATACCTTTAAAATATATATTCTTGTTTAACTTAGTAGCCTTTGCAATCCATTGTCTTTCTGCAGTTAGCTCATTAACAGTTAAAAAATTAAAAGAAAACACAATAACAACCAAAATCCAGATTTTGTGTCTATTTTCCATCTTTACGTGGCTTATTATATTTTTATTACTTTATTTCTCACTTTAAAAACCTTTTCTAACCTCTTTCTTTTTTCTCTGAAGCCTATGTACCTTTTACAAACATTGTAACCCGTTTACAGGTTTTTCTTTTTATCTGAATCTGTTTTATTGTGAATCCTTAATCATCTTCTAACCTTAAGAGCTTTTAAAATACATTCTCCAAAAAGAAGCACAGTTTTTGCAAATTAGGCTGAATCACTAAGTTTTCTTAAACGGACCGTAAACAGAGCATACCCAAGAAAATGCTGCTACGAAGAAAATTTGTTTCTTTTTTGTTCAAAATAAACAAAAATCTAAAATCAATCACATGCTACTGAGTCTTCTGTGAGTTATCAGGAACCCGCCTGATTGCCGCTGCAGCGTACACTGACTGCCCGCCAGCTCGCCGCTGGCGCCATTTTGAATGTGACCCGGACCATGCTTTCTTTGTACAAAGATCCACTTCCACACAATTTGGAAGCTGCCTTTGCTCAGTTTCTGCAATCTAGAACCCTTTCTAATCTTTCTCAGGCTTTAAGTGGATAATCGACCCACGTTGGATGCGCCATCTGTTGTAATGGGTTCTCGGGTCCCGTGCGCCAGAGATCCGGGACCCACAGACCTGCCGCCCGGGACTGCTTATCCGCGCACCACCGCCCAGGCCCCCAGAAACGACTCAGACGCTTATATTAACTTCATGCTGTTTGGCCTATGGCTCAGGCACCTTGCTTTATTTAAAGATTGAGATTCACAGCATACATAAAAGCATTCCCACATCAGTAAGTCAATTCAGTCTGGCATGTCCAGTTGAGGTAGGGCCAAGCCCCTTTACCAAGTATCAAGGCTGAGAAACTTGTTTTTCAGCTAGACATGAAGCAGTATATGGACCCAAGATAAACTCTGGTGTAGCATTATGTTTCTGGCCCAGCCTTTCCAGCCTAGCACTGAGGTTCTGACCCACAGACTTGCAGTCCAACAGGAACACACAGATGTTTATTAATTTTATGCTTATTGACCTAAGGCCCAGACATATAACTTGCTAACTGTTTACTTTTAAACTAACCTATGATTCTTATCTTGTTCAGCCATGTGATTTGGTACCTTTTCTCAGAGCAGCAAAGTTGTTCTCTGCATCTGCTGGCTTCTCTGATGGTCTCTCTGGCATCTCTGCTCTGCTCTTCCTTTTCCCAGAGTTTTTTTAGTCTGGTAGTTCCACTCACAGTTTCTGTCTGCTTTCAGCCAATCAGAATTTTTATTAAACCGGTAGGCATGATAATGACTGCCCATGCCTAATAACTGCCATCTGTATTCAGAGGGTCCAGATTTGTTCCATGAAGGTTCATCAGCTGTTATTTCAGAGGCTTCAAGCCCTAAACAGGACAAGAATGCCTATTACATGGGTCCCTCCATCATGATCCTGATCCTTTGCATTTATAATCTCTACTTCCTTTCTTGAGGTGGGCTGAGAGCTAGACCCCTTGCTTCACTATGGATCTCTGCATCTGCCTCCATCAGCTGCTGGATGAGAATTTAATGACAATTAGGGTAGTCACTCATTTGATTATAGGAGAAGATTTGTTTAAGTACCACCCTCTCCACTATTGTTTATAGTCCTAGCTGGGCTCATCTTGAGGGTTCTTGTGTGTTCCCTAGTATCAGGTTTCTCTCTAATCTGACAATGGCTCAGGATATCTACTTCTTTGCTCTCCCTCTCTGTTATTCCCAGACTCCCACTCTACCATCCCATTCTTTTGTGTTCTCTTCTAACCTCCCATTGCTTGCCCTCCTCCCACATATGCTTCCAATTTTCTCAGGAGATTTTTTTCTCATTTACTTATCAGGTGGAATCTAGGGGTGTCTTGCTTAAATTTCCCCTGTTACCTAGCTGCTATGGTGAGGGTGGATTATAGCCTTGTTGTACTTTACTTTAAGTCTAAAATTCATTTATGAATGAGTACAAACCAAGTATGTTAATTCACTCAGGATGGTACTCTCCAGTCTCATCCATTTGCAGGCATTTGTATTTTTATTTTATTTTTTACTACTGAGTAGTATTCCATTGGGTAAATGTACATTTTTTAATTCATTCTTCAGTTGTGGGGCATATAGGTTGTTTTTAGGTTCTGGTTATTATGAATAATGCTATAATGAGCATAGTTGAGCTAATAAAACTGAAGGATGAATGTTCATCTCTTGGGTATTCAGGAGATTGATTCCCATTGTTCTAAGGAACCATCATACTGATTTTCAAAGTGGCTGTACAAGTTTATACTCCCATCATCAGTGGAGGAGTATTTCCTTTTCTTCACATCCCCTCCAGCATAGGCTGCCATCTGCGTTTTTGATCTTAGACATTCTGACAGGGGTAAGACTTTGTCTCAGAGTTGTTTTGACTTTCTTTTCTCTGATATCTAAGGATGCTGAGCAATTTTTAAGTGTTTATCTTCATCACCACTCCCCCACCAAAATCAATCATTTTTGTTTCCCTTAGAAAGTTTTACTTGTGCTTTCAAACCAATTATTTATATCGGTATATATCAATATAGATATATATTGATTTGAATAATGTCCCTCATAGACTCATGCATTTGAACATTAACTGGGCCCAAATGGTGGCACTGTTAGCAGATACGCTGCAGTTATGTTTCTAGAGATGTAATTTAAAATTTTAAATCCTCTCTCCAACTTTCAGCTTTCTCTTGGCTTCATGCTTTCAGCTAAAGGTGTTATTTCTTTCCGTTTCTTGCTGTTTCTGCTGCATTTTTTAGTGCTCACTGCCAGGTTTGACTCCTATCCCTCTGAGTTAATAGGCAAAAATAAATACTTGCTTCAATAAGTTTTTTCTGATCATGGTATTTTACCATTGTACTAACACACTTCACATATGGCTTTCTATCACATTGTCCATTTATTACCTAACTTGAGGTAATAATATATCTCAAGTTCCTTCTATATTTTTTATATTTAGTGACTATCAGGAGTACAGATTATCTAGTGCAATTTTAAAGTTCTTATGGATCTAAAGAGAAGGAACCAACATCTGCACGGCTTGAATTTGATACAATTTTAAGATGTGTTGGCAAAAGAGTAAGGGAAGCACTTTTTGTACCTGACAAAAAGAAATGACCATATTTATTCAACGGTGAGTAAAAGAAGTTTGTTTCATCAAATGTAAAACTTCCTTAGTGGGACAACATATGTAAGGTTATTATAGTTACTTTATTCCATGAAGTATTGAGGAAAGTCTCTCTCATCCCAAAGGGCTATTATATAGCTTGCCACATCCAGAGCTCAATTAGAAGATAGTTGAAATATTAGCCTTGGCCTCTATAAATAAATAAGAATATTATAGTAGCATTAAGATAGTTCTTTTCCACTATTTAATATAAACATATAAGATAAATTCATTCAGTTTTATAAACATTCACATAAGCTTTTCTGTGAGAATTTTATAAAGGCCAGTTGTGGCTGTCTGTTTGACAGATTTCAAGTTCACAATTGCTAAGTTTTAGGTTAATTTGAAAAAGTATGTAGTCCAATAGGATTTATAACTTTGTCTCTAAATCTCTGTAACTAGTCCCTATGATTACTATAAGATTGCAAGAATAACTGCTTTTTAATTTCACTGGTTAATTTCCTTGGTTTACCAGTGAGGCAGATCTTTTGATAATTGATAGTTAAATGGACACTGATAGTAAAGAATAGAATTATTTAAATTTTATATTATAATGTAACTGAATCCACTTTTTGTTAAGCTTGACTAATGTGAACATAAGAATTGAATTAATATGAGGCCAAAATAGACTGTCTGAATATGTATGATAGTTGTGTGGCTTAAGCAGTTGGTGTGGCCTCCGTCAGTAGTACCAGGATTTATGCCTAATTCATGGACTGACTTTTTGAAACTTATTCTCTATAGAGGGATATCTTGCTCAGCCTTATTACAGGGGGAAGGGGCCTGGTCCTGCCGCAACCAGATACCCCAGACTTTGTTCAATCCCCACTGAGGGCCTTAACCTCTTTGAGGAGTGGGTGCTAGGGTGGCATGGGGGAATTTGAAGTGAGTGAAAGGATGGGGAGAAGGGGAACTGTGGTTGGTATGCTAAAAATATTTAAATAAAAAATACCAAAAGTATAATTTATAAAAACAATACATTTTATAATCTACTTCAATGATTCACTTATTTTTTTATGAAATAGAGTCTGCATGACTGTGAAAGACAATAGCAATCTGACAGACAACCAGATATTCAGCTTTTTACCAATGTTCTACATGTAAATTGAGTTTCTTTTTATTATCATGTTTGTTTAAGTCTTAGTAAAGAAATTTGTTTCTAATAAAGGTAGGATTATAGTTTAGGACACCAGTAATTTTGACAGTTAAACATCAGAACACTAAAAAGTTTTATATTCTGTTTCTATTAAAATCTTGTATGGTCTCCTGTAGACCCCTTGCCCACATCAGAATAAGAGTACCTATTGGATCAAGAGCAGCTGAAACCCTCAGTTGCTCAACACCTAAGACCCACAATGTGTCAGCATCTATTGCATTAAGAGAAGTCACTGCAACATTAAATATACTATCTCCAAGTGGACAAAGAACTCAGATTGGACCAAGAGAAGCTTCTTGAGACACAGACACACCCAGAACAGAGAACACCAAAATCAATTCCCTTAGATACAGACAAATCCCTCTGTGAACAGAGAGGAAGCAATGATCAGAAGCCAGTTCAAAAAATATATATTGTTATATGTACACATAAAGAACAACATGGCACCAACAGAATTGGGTGGCCATACAACAACAAGACATGAGCATGGCAATGCAGAAGAAGCAGAAGGAAACATCCTTAAAAACAACTTTATAAAGATAATTGAAAACTTAATAGAGGATTTTAAAAAATGCCTTAAAGAAGTAGAAGAAAATACAAACAAAAAAATTAAAAGATATCAACAAATCCCTGAAAGAAAATAACGAAATCCAGGAAAAAGCAATCAAAGAAGTGATTTCAAGATTTAAAAACTGAAATAGAAGCAATAAAAAAGACATAATATGAGGTAATGCTAGAAACAGAAAATTTAAAGAAACAAACCAAAATTACAGATGTAAGCATAACCAACAGAATGCCAAGATAGAAGAGTTGAAGATTCAATAATGGAAATACATACATCAATCAAAGAAAAGATTGATACCAAAAGTGTCATTGCACAAAACATCTAGAAAATCTGGGACACCAAAGTTAGAAGTCCCAACCTAAGAATAATAGGAATAGAAGAAGAATACCAGCTCAAAGGCACAGAAAATATATTCAACAAATAATAGGAGAAAACTTTCCCAACCTAAAGAAGAAAATGTCTGTAAACATATGAGCTATCTTTAAAGATACTATAGAGCTAAGTTAAAAAAAAAAAAAAAAGAACAGCTTGGTACTGGCATAGAAATGGACTCGTTGAGTTTCTGTGTTTTGACAAAGAGACTAAGAATATGCAATGGAAAAAAAGTACCTTCCAACAAATAGTGTTGGCATAACTGGATGGTGATATGTAGAAAAATAAAAATAGATCCATATATATCACCCTGCACAAAACTCAAATGCAAGTGTGATATGGGAATGCCTTTCTGTATGCTGTGAATATCAATCTTTAAATAAAGGAGCTGTTTTGGCCCATGACAGGCATCACAGAAAAAATAAGTCAGGAAATCAGGATAGGTGGTAGGAGAGCAAGAAAGACTCAGATAGATGGACCCAGACACCCAAAGAAGGTGAGCCACAGGCCACATGGCAGGACAGAATAATGAAAATGGGTTGAGTTATGGTGCAGGAGCTAGCTAGCAATGTACCTAAGCCATTGGCCAAACAGCATGAACATAATATAAGTGTCAGAGTACTTTTGGGAGCCTAAGTGACAGTGGTGGGCAGCTAAGCATTCTAGGAAGGTGGATTTGAGGGATTGGACCTAGGGCTAGCCAGGACAGAAACCTCATTGTAACAGATGGTGTCCCAACATGGTCGAATACCCACATGAAATCTGAGAAAGCTTTAAAAGGGTTCCAAGTGCAGAAATGGAGCCAGAAGCATCTTCCAAATTGTACCTTGGAAGTGGGTCATTATACAGAGACACCGTGGCATTCAGACCACATTCAAGATGGAGGCAGTGGACTGGTGGCAGGCAGTGTAAGCTGTAACCAGGCCAGGCCCTGAAATCTCACAGATAACTCAATAGCATATTATTGATTTAAGATCTCTATTTATTTTGAACAAAAGGAAACAGAGTCACAGATGGTTTTTTAGCAGCAACATTTCTTGAGTCTGCTCCATTTGACGGCTGCAAACTGACACAGCCCCTTTAAGAGAACTTCTGCAAAACTATGTGACTCTTTAAGAGAGTTTTACTATTTCAAAAGTTCTTCCTGTTAAAAAATTGTTAAGGATTCACTATAAAACAGATTCAGATGAAAAATTATAGAAATGGGTTACAATGTGTGTAAAATGTACATAGGCTTCAGAGAGAAAAGAAAGAGAGTGTAGAGTAAGTCCCTAAAAAAAGAAAAAATAAAATAAAAATATAATAAACCACATAAAGATGGAAAATTGACACAGAATATGGCTTATGGTTATTATTGTGTTTTATTTTAATTTTCTAACTGTTAATGAGCTAACTGCACAAAGACAATGGATTACAAAGGCTGCTAAGTTAATCAAGAATATATATTTTAAAGGTATCTTGATTTTGAAATTTGTGTCTAAGAATTTATTGCTTTGGAAGAGTTGTGCTTTTTGTTTCCACAGAAGATGAGAATTTGTGGATTGCTTCAAGGCTCTTATGGTTTCATCAACCAAGATCGCCTGAAAATTCTCTGATGAGAAGAGATGGTCATATCAGTTTCAGGGCTGCAGACTAAGATGATAGTGTCAAGAACCTCGTGACACTGCCAACACCTCTTAATCAGCAGGAAGTAGTAATAAAATGCTATGTCCAAGTTCCCAAAATATTGCTTATAAATGTTTGTTTTCATTATAAATGGTTAATTGTGGGAGATTGTGTTTCTCTATAAGAAAAAGGGGATATGGTATATGGGTGATTTTTTAAAAAAATGATTGCTGAATTTACTTTTAAAATTAGCTGTTAATCTCAAAATATTTTACAGTGGTATGGACTTTGGTTTATTGATACAATTTAAGGTCAATTTTGTTATGCTGTATGTATTTTTCTTGCAATCAGACCAGTATAACCCTGGTTTATGAACTGACTCCAAGAAGCCCATGCCTAGTGGGAAACATGTTCCTCAGCCTTGATATTTGGGTGAGGAACTGGGCCCTACATAAACTGGATATGCCAGACCAAATTGACTCACCTTGGGATTCCTTGTCTTCTCTGAGGAGTGAATGGGGGAGGAGGAGGAGGAGAAAGGTTAGGGGAGGGCTGGGAGAAGTGGTGGGAGAGGGAGCAGTAGGAAGTATGGGAATATTTTTTAAATAGAAAATAAAAAATATAAATAATAAAATAGTTAACATTGTCAAAATAAAATATTTCCTATATGTCAAATAATAAGATTCTGTTGTAAAGTTTACTTTAACCTTATGTACCATTTTCTGTCTATTAACTGGACCTACATGCTGCATCTAGTAGGAGAACCTATATTAACATCAATCTTTAAGTGTCAAAGCACATCCCATAGAAGAGATTAAATCCACATATGAACAATATGTCAGAGGAGGGCTTTTCTGTTTTTTGCATGATGTCTGAGGAACTCTACATTCCCTCATTCCTCAAGGTAAAAACAAAAGCATCCACACAATATGAATCAATATTATACCAGGAAATTGTTAGAATAGAAAGGAGATTAAAACAACAAAAAGCACAACAAGAAAAAAAAAGAGTTGATAAATTTGAAGGAAGGTAAGTGTTGAAATTGGGAGAATTGCCAGGGAGAAAAGGAGTAGAGAAATGATACACTTATTATATGTACAATGTTATAAAATGTACTTATATAAAAATAATTTTTGTTAGCCCTAGCCTCTTCTATACATGTCAAGTAGCTAACATTTGCCAAGGAAAGATGTGTAATCTTGAAGGGTAGAATGTCAGAGCAGATTCACAGATAAAATCAAACAGGAGGATTTTAATGTAAGAACCATAGTTTTGAGATGAGTATAAATATTCCATGAATACATCCTTTATCTTTCTACTCATCACATAATATATTATTTAAAGTATATCATTTGAATATAAAAATATATAAGTAGTAGATAAGATATGGATTCACAAGAAAATGCTAATCTGAGTAATTTAGTATAAAGATAATATTTGATTTCACAAATTTGCAAATACATGACACTCATAAAATTAAGGATATTTGGCCTCAAAACAAATGTCAAATAATCTTTCTTATCAAATATTATGTGAAATATAATATTATATGTGCTATACATAATAATCCAATGCTTAAATATTTTTCATATGAAATAAAAACAGCTTGACTATTACTCAGATAAAAGTTGGAACTTAATGAATTATTTGATATTAAACAAAAAGAAAAAATATTTGTTACATGAAATCAAAAACCATGCATAGTATATCAAGACCTCATGTATTCCCTGCTTGCCCTCCCTGCCCTCCTTCCAGTTCCTCCCAGTCCTCTCTCTGCCTCCCCTCACTCCATCCCTCCATCCATTACCCAAGTAGGGCAAGGAGTCACAGGTGCGTCAGTTCAGTCTGATGTATCCATTTGAGGTAGGTCCGTTTCCCTCATCCCAGTATTAAGGCTGGGTTAGGTGTTCCACTTTAGAGAATGGGCTGCAAGATGCTAGTGTATGCACAGAAAGATAGTCTGATCCTACTTCAAGAGGCTCCACAAATTGCCCATGCCATGTGATCTTTGGATAGTTTGGATCCTTTCCCTGCAGTTTCCCCCGAGGTTGTTTCTGATTCAGTGTACTCACAATAGCTCAGGACAGCCATCTCTGTGGGTATCCTCATCATCATCCTATCCCTTTGCTCATATATACTCCTCTCTCTCTCTCTCTCTCTCTCTCTCTCTCTCTCTCTCTCTCTCTCTCTCTCTCTCTCTCTCTCTCTCTCTCTCTCTCTAAAGAACAGGGTGCTAGACCCATTGCTTAGTTATGGATACCTGATTCTACCTCTATTCTTCGCTTACTGAACGTTCTATACTGACACTTCGGGTGGTCATTCATTTAATTAGAGGAGAAGTCCTGTTTAGGCACCTCTTACACTATTGGCTAGAGTCCTAGCCTGGAAATCCTGTGGGTTCTTGGAGGTTTCCCTGGCACCCAGCCTCTTTCCAACCCCACATTGGCTTCCTCTATCAAGATTTCGATCTCTTTTTTTCTCCATCTTTGTTGTTCTCACCCAAACATTTTCTTTCATGATTTGTTCCCACTTCTCCTTGGTCACTACCCATTACGAGCGCAAATTACCCGGGAGATCTTCTCTATTTTCTCTTCAAGAAAAAAAAAATCTCTGGAAGTCTCTCTTAAGTATTTTCTGATCCCATTCTGTTCAGGAGTTGTGGTTTGGAGCCTGAATATTCTTTGCTTTTCGTTAAAATCCTCTTACTAGTGAGTACATACCATGTCTCTCTTTCTGAGACTGTGTTACCTCACCCAGGATGATAATGTCCAAAACCATCCATGTCCTGCAATTTTAGGATGTCATTTGTGTGTGTGTGTGCTGAGTAGTACTCTATTGTGTAAATGTACCACTATTTTTTAATTATCTCCTCAGTAGGGTTGTTTCCAGGTTCTGGATATTATAAAAAATGCTGTTATAAACATAGGTGAGCTAATACCCTTGGCGTAAGAATGTTCATTCTTTGGGTATATGCCCAATAGTGATATTACTGGATCATTGGGGAGATAGATTGATTCCCAGTATTCTGAGGAATGGCAACACTGCTTTACAGAATGGTTGCACAAGTTACACATCCAAAGGCAATGGAGGAGCGTTCCCCTTGCTCCACATCCTCTCCAGCATAGGCGGTCATCTGTGTTTTTAATCTTAGCCATTCTGACAGGTATAAGATGGTATCTTAAAGTTGTTTTGATTTGCATTTTTCTGATTGCTAAAGATGTTGAACAATTATTCAAGTGTCTTCAGCCAATTGTACTTCTGTTGAGAATTTCCTTTTAAGCTCTGAACCCCATTTTTTAATTGGATTATATATGGTTTTTTGCCTCTAGCTTGTTGAGTTCTCTATATATTTTAGAGATCAGTCCTCTGTCAGATGTAGGGTTAGTGAAGATCTTTTCCCATTCTGTAGGCTGTCATTTTGTCTTATTGACTGTCTTTCCTTTACAGAAGCTTCTCAGTTTCAGGAGATACCATTTATTGATTGTTGTTCTTAATGTCTTGCTACTGGTGTTATATTTAGGAAGTGGTCACCTGTGCCAATGTTTTGAAGGATATTTCTCATTTTCTTTTGTATCAAGTTCAATGTAGCTGGTTTTATGCTAAGGTCCTTGATCTACTTAAATTTGAGTTTTGCACAGAGTGATAGATAATGTATCTATTTGTATTCTTTGTATATTAATATACAGTTATGCCAGAACCATTTGTTGAAAATATTATCTTTATTCATTGTGTATTTTTGAACTATTTGTCAAAAATAAGGTGTTCATATGTGTGTGGATTAAGGTTGGAGTGTTTGATTTGATTTGATTCATTCACAAAACTGTTTTTTGGCCAGTACCATGCTGTTTTTATTACTGTAGTTCTATAGTATAACTTGAAGTCACGGATGGTGATGCCTCCTGAAGTTCTTTTATTGAACAGGATTGTCTTAACAATCCTTGATTTTCTGTTATTCCATATGAAGTTAAGGATTGTTCTTTCAAGGTCCATAAAATATTGCGTTAGGATTTTGATGAGGGTTGCATTGCATCTGTACATTGCTTTTGGTAAGATTACCATTTCTTACTATGTTGATCCTCCCTATCCAGAAGTATGGGAATTCTTTGCATTTCCTGATTTCTTCTTTCTTTCTTCAGTGATTTAAAGTTTTTGGCAAACAGGTCTGCCACTTCTTTGGATAGTTACCGCAAGATATTTAATGCTATTTGCAGCTATTATAAAGTATGATATTTATATTATTGCTTTTTTGGCCCTTTTATCCTTAGTGTATAGGAGTGCTATTGATTTTTTGAGTTAATCTTCTATCCTGCTACATTGCCAAAGGTGTTTATCAGCTGTAGGAGGTCCCTGGAAGAATTTAGGGGCATTAGTCACTTATGTATAAGATTATATTATCTTCAAATAGAGATAGCTGGACTTCTTTTTAATTTGTATTTCCTTAATCTCCTTTTGTTCTCTTACAGCTTTAGCTAAAACTTTGAGAACTATATTAAATAGATAAGGGGAGAGATGACAGCCTTGTCCTGTTCCTGAGTTTAGTGGGATTTCTTTGAGTTTCTCTCCATTTAATTTGATGTTAGCTGTTTGCTTGCTGTATATTGTCTGTTGTTATGTCCTCCTTTTCATTTCTGATTCTGTTAATTTGAATATTCCCTCTCTCTGCCTTTTCATTAGTATAGAAGGGTTTATCTATCTTGTTAACTTTCTCAAAAACCAACACTTTGGTTCATTATTTCTTTGTATTGTTCTCTTTGTTTCTATTGTATTGATTTCAGCCCTAAGTTTGATCATTTCCTCCATTCTACTCCTTTGCTTCTAAATTTTCTAAACCTTTCAGCTGCACTGTTAAGCCTCTTGTGTGAAATATCTCTAGATTTTTCATATAGGCATCTAGTGCTGTGAATTTTTCTTAGCACTGGTTTCATTGTGTCTCATAAAATTGTATACATTGTGAGTTCATTTTGTTGAATTCTAGGAAAGTCTTTGATTTCTTTCTTAACTTCTTCCTTTACCCAGAGGTGGTTTAATTGAAGTCTATTAAGTTTCCATGAATTTGTAGGCTTTCTGTGATTTTTGTTGTTGTTGAACTCTAACTTTAGAGCATGGTAGTCTGATATTATGCAAAGGGTTATTCCTATTTTTTGTATCTATTGATGTTTGCTTTATGACCGAGTATGTCATCAATTTTTGAACAAGTTCCATGGTGTGCTGAGAAAAATTATTACTCATTTGTGTGGGTGGAAAATTACATATATGTATATATATGTATGTATATTAAATTTGTTTGAGTCAGATCCCTTATTTCTCTGTTGAGTCTCTGGCTAATTGACCTATCCATTGGGGAGAGTGGGATATTGAAGTCTCCCACTATTACTGTGTGGGGTTTGATGTGAGGTTTAAGGTTTTGTTGTGTTTCTTTTACAAATGTAGGTGCCCTTATGTTGGGGACATAAATATTCATATTCATCTTGGTGGGTTCTTTCTGAGATGAATAAGTAATAAGAATTGTCATTTTTGTTTGATTTCAGTTTGAAATCTATGTTGTTAGATATTAGGATATTTACACAGCTTGTTTCTTAGGTTCATTTGATTGGGAAGTCTTTTCCCATCACTTTACTCTGAGCCAGTGTCTGTCTTTGAAGTTGATGTGTGTCTCGTATGCAGCAGAAGGCTGGATTCTGTTTTTGTATCAATTGTGTTAGGTTATGTCTTTTTATATGTGAATTGAGTCTATCAATATTAATGGATAGTTATGACCAGTGATTGCTGTTTTCTGTTATTATTGGTGGTAGTATGTGTGTGTTTCTCTTCTTTGGGTTTTTCCTCTGTGGGATTATAAATTGCTTGTGGTTTCATGGGTGTATGTAGTTTCCTTAGGTTGGCGTTTCCCCTCTAGTGCTTTCTGTAGGGGTGGATATGTGGATAGGTATTATTTAAATCTGATTTTGTTGTAAAATATTTTGTTTACTCCATCTATGGTGATGAATAGTTTTGCTTGGTATAGTAGTCTAGGTTGGCAGCCATGCTCTTTTAGTGTCTGTATAACATCTGACCAGGACCTTCTTGTTTTCATTGTTTCCATTGAGTAATCTGGTGTTATTCTGATGGGACTGCCTTTAAAGGGAACTTGGCTCTTTTCCTTTACAGCTCTTAGTAATTTTTCTTTGTTCTGTAAGTTTAGTGGCTTGATTATTATATAGTGAAAAGACTTTTTTTGGAGGTCTAGTCTTTTAGTGTTCTGTAAGTTTATTGTATCTTTATAGGCATTTCCTTCTTTAGATATTCTCAGGTTTTGGAATTTTCATGCTATCCCATATTTCCTGGATATTTTGTATTATGACCTTTTTGGTTTTAATGTTTCCTGTGATTAGTATATCTATTTCTACCATCAAATCTTCCACTCCAGATGTTCTCCCTTCCATCTGTCACATTCTGTTTGTTATGCTTGTATCTGTAGTCCCAGTTCATTTCTTCATGTTTTCTCTTTCCAGCATTGCCTTGGATTGTGGTTTCTTTTATTTAAATTTTTAATTTCATATGTTTTCTTTACCTGTTTGATTTCTTTTTCTTGGTTTTTCTTTATTTTCTTTCAGGGATTTGTTAATCTGTCTCAATTTTTGTTTTTATTTTCTTTTATTTCTTTAAGGAATGTTTTATATTCTCTTCTAAGGCTTCTATTATCTTCATAAAGTTGTTTTTAAGGTCATTTCCTTCTGTGTTTGCAATGCTCAGGTTTTGATGTTTTAAAATCACCAGATTCTTCTTGTGGTGCCATGTTGTTCTTTATGCTGTTATGTGTATTCTTGCACAGGCATCTGCCCATTGCTTCCTCAGTTCCTGGTTGTTGCTAAGGTTGCTCTTAGTTTCTTAGTCTGTTGGAGTCAATGGTCTCTGTGTTTCTGGATGTCACAGAGGTCACTGAGGTCACTGTGCGTTGATGTTGGTTGGAGATAGGGCAGGGTTTTAGCGCTGGGGTGTCCAGTGTGCTGGCGTTTGCCTGAGGTTTGGCCTTGCAAGGGATTTCTCTGTTTTGTTCTGCTACAGCCAGTGGTCTGTGGGTTTCCAGTTATTTCGGTGATTGCTATGGTTGCTATGTGATTACATTAGTTGGGAATAGAGCAGGGTTTTGCACTGGGGTGTTCAGAATGCTGGATTTTGCTGATGGTTTGTTTGCATCAGTGGTTTCTTGTTGGCTTGTGTTCAGGGCAGAACTGAGTGGAATGGGGTACCAAGGTTTTGTTCCTTCACTGGGTCACAGAGATCATCGTTTCCACTGGGCCTGGGTGAGGTTCAACTCACCTTTTAGTCTTCTGTGGGCCAGAGGTCTGTGGGTTTCAGGTTGTCACGGAGGTCTCTGAGGTTGTCCTGTGATGACATGTTTTGGCAATGGGGTGACGTTTTGGCCAAGACCTTGTTTCAAAAAACAGTCAACAACAATTACAACTAAAAAAAAAAAAACACTAAGGACAAAAAAAAGAGTCAGTTTTAAACATTAACAGTAAATGCTACAAGTGCTAGAGTCCCGGAGAAGTACCACAAAATACTACCATCTATATATGCAATCAGAAAGAACATTTATTATCAACACGCTGGGGCCATCCATTCAAAACAAAGGCAAAATAGTGATTATTCTGCAAAGAAGCTCGTGGCTCCTTTGAACTTAGTTGAAGGGAAGTTACTAAGGCAGTTGTGTCAATTTGGATGTGATTGGCTTAAGCAATTGGCAATTAGTTCATTCAAATTGGCCAGGGCTAGTCAGTGTCTAGTTAAGGTTCTGGGCATCCTAGACAAGTCCCAAGCTCTGTCCTTATTTATTACTTTGGGTTTTTTTTTTTCTTTTTTTTTTGACTGTGGAGGCTTCCTGACCTAGTATTACCTGACTGTGGGGGCTGCCTTAGCCCTGGTACAAAACATAGTAGACCATCTTGAATCCTTGCTAGTGGGGGTGTCGGAGATTAATTTTATTGGGGTTAATGACTTTTTCAGAGACTTCCTCCAAAAAGTAAGGACTAAGGTTTAGTTTTTAACTGAAAAATTACGACAGGCTGTTATATTTACCTTGTCCATTCCACAAAGATAGTGGACAGTATACAGTAAAAATGAGACAGTCATGAACTTCTGTAAGTTACTACAATATAATAAAATGAAATGTTAAGAAGAAAGGGGGGTATGAATAAGATTTATTAAAGTTATAAATAAATAAATGTGCTAGTTGAAAAGGTGATGACAGTATAATATATCCATTTATAAACAGGCTTTCCTAAGGTGGTCATGAAAACATAAAATTTTTGGAATCTTCTATAATGAAGTGAATTTAGATAATTTCTCTATGATGTGAGAATAAGGTTTTGAGTTTTTGTTACTGTTGTTTTTGGTTTGTCTTAGCAGAAAAGTACAAAACCTTTGGTTTGCTTTTAACTTGGAAATATTATTTGGCCTTTAATGTTGAATCACAGGGCCTGGGATTTTAAAATCTTTGAAATTGAAGGCAGGTCAAAAGCATGGTGATCTCCCTCAGGCCTTTTTCTCTACATAATATATATAATTTAGACTTCAGACAGCCTATGCAAATAAATTATTCTAATATAGTTTAAGATAATTCATTTCTTTAAAACTAGGAATTTTTTATAATGATATATAATGTATAATAAATAAACACTATATTTGTTACAAACTGAAGATAATGACTGCAATTCAGTTTCAACAATCAGTACTTTCTACATTGTTATATATTTGAGTTTGATAGTTTTTATTCTCTTTTCCTTTTAAAAAAAGCTATCATCTCCACCAATGTATCCCCATGTTCTCCCTCCTCTGACCCAAAGAACTAATTAACATTAACTTACAAGCTCTCCAAATTTTTATTGTTACTATTACTATCTTTTTTAAAAGGAAAGTGAAACACATATATGATCCCACTTTGCAAAAGCTATTATTTTTATATCAAAACATGAAAACTATTTTAAAAGCAATCGAAAGTAAATTAATATAGACTTGTAGTCTTCATTAACACAATATAACTTTCAAAAAATAAAAGTGATTTAGTAAATAACAATGCATTTTAACCCTGAAAAAGAGTTTTTTTCAGATTCTGACATTTTATTTGAAAAGATTTCTTGACATATTGTAGTTTATTCACTTATTAATAAATACCTATGAATTTCACTCACATTTTTCAAAACTGATGTGAATCTCTGAAAGGTCTTAAGTACATAACCATGAGTCAGAATATTAGTTGTAGATTTCATGCTTATCTATTGATAATTATTAGTGTATTGTAGCTCAAAGAGAACAATTTTCTAAATTTCCTCCAGGAAATATTCAAGCTTCGATTTTCACTGTTACCTAGAGAGTGCATCATCTCTTTAGTCTCATTATGGTCAATGGAGTGTAAAATGATATTGCATTAGTGAATTGGCACTTTTCTGACTAGTAAGAAAAATACTTATTGTCCTAAGTTTATAAATATTCTGTTTATTGCTTATGCTCATTCTCTCTTTTCAAAAGTTTCTCTCAATAACTTTCTAGTTCATTAAATATTAAAATATTAGTACTTGTAAGACTTATAAACAGGAATATCCTATCCCAATGAGCTAAGTCTTTTCTGATTAATTTGGCTGTCATTCTCCTGACTGAGAAAAAATAGCTTACTAGTTTTTTGCTTATATTGTTTTGAAACAGTTAAAATATATTATGGCTATACAATAATTTCATGTTAAAAGTCATTTTTTCTCTCTTTGGTCTGTGGGAAAAAATCAACAAAATAAAGACAAAAAGATAACATTAAGTACATTTTTGTGTCAGTGAATTTGTGATAAATGTTTTTATCTTGCTTGTTATTTTGGTAAATACTTTCTTAGATTTTTAAAAATAAATTCTCAATCTGTATCAGATAGTTCTATGGACTTATGTTTTAACATATAATTGGTGCTGAATATAAATATTCAATCAAATTGATGTTTAGTTGAAAGTTGTGTGTGATTTATCAAAAATTGTTATGCCAGCATTATAGGCCCTAGTATTTGTGAGAGGCCATTTCAAAACAAAAGACAGGACAAAACTGAAAAATCATCAGATTTGCTTCACAAAGGTGCAAGTATTGGTGACGTTGTTCTAAAAACTGAAAATTTACTGGGGCAGTAATAGAGGGCCTTTGTACCAAATGCTGCAGAAAACTTGACTTTTTAATTATATCGGATGACTACTCTGCTAAATATATTTGGCTCAGTTTTGATAATAAAAGTGTGTGTGTGTGTGTGTTCTCATATATGAGACTTGTAATTATAACAATTGATGTGTCAGATCAATTAGCAGGAAACTCTTGGAAGGTGAAATGGGCTGACAAATCCATGTCATCACAGACCTCATTTAAAAGAACAGTTCATTACAATAATGGGTCTTTTTTTTTTTTAATCAAAGTGATACAATTAAATAACAACTTTGGAAGTTCATTCCATCAGAGACACAGGCATTTATGGTGGTTATTTAAAACTTAAAGTTGTCAACATTGGTTTTAAATTGTGTTATAATACAGATACAAATTCTGGGGGGAAATATAAATATCTTAGGTATCATAAATATCAAAGTAACATTATAAATATCAAAATATCATAAATAAGCATTGTTCTTACTAAATTTAGAAATCTCTGAGCATTTTTGGTATTTTTATGTACAGTGTTTGCATAACTATATTTGAAATAGTGAAAGCTTTAAGAATCCAGATATGAAAAGCACACAAAACAGGAGACATGAATGGAGGATGGGTAATGACAGAGTGGATGTGAGGGAGAGGGGAAGTTGAGGGATAACTAGGGGCAGTGGAGAGAGGAGAAAATGTTGTCATGATGTATCGTATGAGAGAGGAACCTGTTTTCAACAAGTAAGTAAATAAATATAAAACCCATTATGTATTACATGCTTTTTTAAAAAGAATTATTTGGAAGTCAAATCTTCTTATGTATCACTTATGTGGTGAAAACACTATTAGTCAGCACAGGTCACTATGACAGAATAATATCGACAGGTGGTTTACTCAGCTCCATTACACACATTTCAAGGTGAAGTAAATCCAAATCTGAAGCACTAGCAGTTGTTATACAATATAAAGTCACTCCTGTTTTGCTAATGGCAATCTTTGTGTCTGTGCTAAAATCATCATCAGAACTCAACACTCATGCCATCACCATTTCCAAAAACACAACTCCTAATCTTATCTAACTGAGGATTAGAGCTTCAGTGTAAATTTTCTGGAAAATATGGACATGCATACATGTTGTACTTACAAAATATAGCAACTATGAATGTATAACAAAACTTTATTGAATAAATTCATCTTTAGAGTTAATATAATTAAAATCCACAAGTATAAGGGGCACATGTACAAATATACGTGTTACTTCTTTTTAATAATTATTGTAATCATACTTTACTCTTTAATCAGGATTATATATTAGAGCTCCAATTATCTAGCCCACATGACTAGTATACCAAGAAAGTATATTTAGATTGTACAAACACAGATAAGATTTTTGCCACTCAGGCATGTACAAAAATTAGTGTTCAATGAAACTTAAATAATTTTAATTAAGGTAAATTCTGACTCCAGTGTAATTGCTTTAAAAATGAACCTTTTAAAAAGGGGAAAGAAAGCTTAGAGAAAATCCAGTAATAGCATTAAATAAATAAATATTGTGAAATAACATTTCCTTAGCTCAAAACTACAACACAAATTATTTTTAAAATAATAAAACACACAAGTTCTTGAAAGAGCAAAAGAAATAAGGTCTTACAATCTTACAGTATCAGTGACTACAACACTGTATTGTAAAAATTACAAACTTGGATAGAAAAATTGCTATCTTGAATAACAAAATGTATAACTAAAAATATTAAATGTAAATGCACACAAATAAAATCTACATGTTTAAAGGAGATCTATAGGGAAGCATGCAAGGCAAAAATGGAATAAGACACTGAAACATGAAAGAAAATGACTTTATTTTTGACTGGTTAGTCAACCTATAAATCAACAAAATTACCAAATATAAATGCAGAAAATACTTTCAAATACTAATATATACAAGTTCTCAGTAAACCATATGAGAATTATATCAGAAAAATGGATAGCAAAATGTATTCTAAGAAGATGAGAAAGGAAAAATGAAGGGAAAAATCTGGAAATTAATGAATGGAAATGTTTCAAATGTCTTTAGTCAGACAAAGAAGATAGTTTTAAAAAATATGTTTAGTGTAATGTACTGTGCAATGTAATGAGGGCAGTAACTATGTAAGATATACATGTGTCAAAATGGTACATTGCATACTTAATATCTTAAACTATCTAAATTATTTGAGGAAGATAAGTGCTAGAGCAAAAGGTCCTCTGTTGACTAAAAAAAATAGAAGATGGTAGAATTTATAGCATGGTTCTTGCTTTGAGGAAAGTAATATCTTTCATCCAAGAGAAGTCATCTTGAGGATGGAAATTTTTAGACTTATAGGAAGAGGAAAATGCTGTTAGATATTTTATTAGATATTATCAAGAATAAAAATATATTTTAAAATAATTCCTATTATTCATCATATATTATCCATCTAGTTTCTGCTGATAGAATCTGATTTGTATTTGAGAAGTCCATAAAGCAAGCTAATGGTGAAAATGGCATGTGACATTATTTTAGGGTGTGCCTTTTCTAGAGAGTAATAAAAGATAAAACTGTCTTCTAATGAGAGAGAGAGAGAGAGAAAGAGAGAAGAAAAGTAAGATTCTGTCAAACAGCTTTATAAAATTAATAAGTTTATTTTGAGTCTTGAAGAAATCTGTTTAAATTGTTCAATACTCACTTTCAACAGGTCTCATAACAGGCAAAGATATAAATTAAGGACTGTAGTATATTTAAGATTATGTATACCATTGTACTTGAGGAATGGTGACTGGAAATTTGGTAAGGGAAGGGAAGGGTCTTGTTAAAGGCCATGTGACTCTTCAGATGGAATGCTAATACCCACATTATCACAATTATACATTATTAGTTACTTTTTGTTACCTAAGTTAAATGCCATGGCCAAAGTGATTTTAAATTTATTTTGTATTACAGTTCCAGAGGAAGAGTCCAAATGGTAAGGGAGGAATAGATGGTATCCAGGAGGAAAGCTGGAAGATCATATTCTTCCCTTCAAACATAGGCATAAAGAATAAACTTGTATTATGTCACAGCAATAAATGTCAACATCTCATATCCTGTTGATGTGGGAATGTATTTCTGTATGCTGTGAACATCAATCTTTAAATAAAGGAGCTACTTTGGCCCATGACAGGCACCATAGAAAAAGTAGGTAGGGAATCAGAATAGATAGGAAAGGGAGGGTGGAGTCAGGGACATACCAAGCCAGAGGCCCAAAGAAGAAACATGTAAGGAACACAGGTGAGCCATGGGCCACATGGCAGACAGATTAATGAGAATAGGTTGAGTTAAGATGTAAGAGCAAGCTAGCAATGTGTTGAGCCATAGGCCAAACAGCATGAAGCTATTATAAGTGTTTGAGTCATTTTGGGGGCCTAATCAGCTGAGGGCAATTAAGGGGTCTGGGACTGAAGGTCTGTGGGTCTGGACCTCAGGCAGCCCTCGGCCTGGAAACCTTATTGCTACATCCTGTGGACCACTTTTTTCCTCAAGGATCTGCCTTCTGAAGCTTTCATAATCTTTTAATCTTTTTATTCCCCAGTAGTACCACCATCAGAGACCAAGTGTTCAAACAGTTTTAACCTTTTGGAGAACATTACTCATGAAAACATTAAATCTATTTTATATTTCAGGCTTTTTTTCCACTGGGATGGCTGTAACCATGGCTTAAAAGGAGGTCAACACAGTCATTCTGGCTTGTCATGTCATTGATTATGTCAAGAAATGAAGAAAATGTTATACCATAGACATTTCTAATTTAAAAGCATCCTGATAAAATAGATACTGATAACAGAGAAGATTTAAAGCACATAGTTTGCCTGGAATAATTATCTTCTACCTAATATATAAAAATAAAATCCTTATGTTCTTAAGTAGTAAACTGTCAATACAAAGTGAATACATGGGGTAAAATATTCAAGTTTTTCTGAACATAAGCTTCTTTCAATTTTCTCAAAGAATAAATTTATTTTTGGAAAACTATATGGAAGCTATAGAAATATCAAAGTTGACATTAATAAGTTTTGTAATCTATGACAACTCATTGTTTATTAGGTGTCCAAAGTAAAACTGGGAAAGCATTTAAAGTTATATTATGAAACAGACATTAAAATTTAACACATTAATTATGTAATCAATATTGTGTTTAAATTTTACTTAAAATTTATTGATTCTATGCATGTGATTTTAAGAACTTTTGGGATATGATAGTTCACTTTGTGAATAAATTGTCATGAACATTAATAGAAGAGCTGAGTCATAGAATTAATAAATGTGGGTTCCATAAGCCAAAGTTTATAAATGAAGAAATATAACTGTAAAACACAATGAAAAATATTTTCTTTAAAAGAAAAACAGCAGCAATACAACCTCCTGTGTAGTCTCCTGTTTTTATTCTAATGGGTTATACTTAACAGTTGATTTTATTACACATCCAGACATAAGAAGTTTCCATGAAGACGAATCCCTATATGCTTGTTGTGGAATTATGTTGGGGTAAGTCGAGGCCAGAAACTTCATAAAACATATGCTACTTATACAGCATGATCACTTTGACTACACAAGAACCTCTACTGATCTCTGCAAATAGATTCTCAGCATCTAGATCCTCTGAGAGGATATTTTCTCAACAGTTCTCAAATCCTGGAAAAACCAGACGTGTAAGTGACTAATAAAAATGTTTAAAAATTTATTCACTGATTTGGTAAATTTCAGAAGTAATTGCATTTTTCTTATATTATATACTGATTTCCCACATCAGCAAGTCACATTGTAGAAAATATAATCTGCAAACAGGTAGTAGAAAAAAACACTAAAAAAGAAATTAAATTTGGATTTGGATGTATTGGCCATAGGTAATTTTCATATGTTATAAGCATAGACTTGATATAGAGCTAAACAAATTCTTAACCAAAAAAAGAAAAATACAGATTAAAGTCAAAGCAACATAATAAATAATTATAACTAAAATATTTTTTTATTTCATGTATTATTTTATGGTTAAATGTTCTTTATTATTTGGACTTGCTCCATTGATAACCATGTTTCAAATGGTAGAATATAATTTGGGGATTTTGTGTCTTGTTCAAATGACATAGCCATTTCTTTAGCCCAAATTATGTCAGAATAAAGGGCATGATAAGTGACTTGAGGATTAGAAGTTATTTATTTTAAAGATATTTAATACCTACTACTACTATTTTTCCCATTCTCTTTTAACAGTATTTCAGTTTTATGAATCAAAAATATTGATAATTTTTTTAAAAAAATTATAACATCTCTCTATATCAAAACATTAATTTCAAAATAATTTTCCACTGCAATTTTTTTTTAAAAATGTATTTTTTTAAGTTTATAGTCCTTGCCAGAGATAACTTGTGAGAATTTGGAGGTTTCTTTACTCCAAGCAATAGTAGAGAGAGTGCCTAAACAGGACTTCCCCCCACAATCAAGTGAATGGTCACCCTAATTGTCATTATAGAATCTTCATTCAGCAATGAATAGAGGCAGAAGCAGAGATCCATAGCTATGCACTAACTCAAGCTCCCTATCTAGCTGAAGAGGAGAGAGTATATGAGCAAAGGAATCAGCATCATGATGAGACCCACAGAGATGGCTGACCAGAGCTATTGGGAGTTAACTGACTCAGAAATAATCGTTAAGAAACCTTCATAGCAAAGAACTAAACCCTTCAGAGGTAGATGACAAGTAAATAGCATGGGCAGTTTGTGGAGCCTCTAGCAGTAGGATCAGACTATGTTCCCAGTCCCTACAGAACACCTAACCCAGCCTAAATACTAGGATGAGGGACTTGGACTTATCTCAACTGAATATGCCAGACTGAACTGACATACTTTGGGATCCCTTGCTCTTCTTATGGTATGAATGGGGAACTGGGGTAGGACTGAGGGGGGACTGGGAGGGAATGGAAGAAGAAAATGGAGGGGAAGAAGAGGTATATATGAAAATAAAAAACCTTTTTAACCAAAAATATAGACAATACATAGGAAGCAATATATATATATATATATATATATATATATATATATATATAAATTAAGTTTAATGGCTACATTAATTTCTGTTTCTCATATTCATCATGGATTTCTGTTTTCAACTGTTCTAAATCATTTCCTTTTACTGAGCTCTGGCCAAGAGAATTTGTTTTCAAAGCAAAAATAATTAGGTTCAGAAATATGTTCAGTGATAGGAACTAGGAATGATTGTTTACATGGACAGAATGCCCTCTGAGTTCAAAATGAAAAGTACTTAATTAAGATTTGCAACCATTTTTGTAATGATGTATAAAAAGTAATTTCAGGTAATATATATTTCTGGTCCTCAGCACAAAAAACAAAATCAAAGGTAAGTATTCAGATAAAATGTGGATAAAAATTCAACTCCTGGTTAAATGAAGACAAAATTAAAACATATTGAAACAAACAATTAAAATGTTTTTATCAAGTATGATTATGCTTATAGTAGATTTTATGTTTGACTTTGGGGTGCTTGAAAATCTGTTTAAAAAATAATGAAACCTAAGAGTAAAAAAAGTAAGCTATGGGAAAGGAAAATAGAAAAAGTGGCCAGGTATTTCTGTTTCAAAAGCATGTGGTGTTAATTAAATTACTTATCCAATTTTTAAAAAAAGTATGTGTTTTTGCTTTGATATAATTAGGGTGTGAGAGTTGTGAGTGCTAATGGATATTTATAAAGCTGTAAAATATATAGGCATACTGATTTAACAAACTATCAAAATTCTCTCTTATAAGCAGCTTGGAAAAGATGTGAGTACTTGGTTCTTGTTCAATGTAATGTAATAGGTAGTTCAACAGGTATGAACTTCACCAAGCTACAAACATTCTAGAATATGCAAGCTCAGTCTGGAGTAAAGGCAAAGCAGGTAGTTTAGTGAAAAGTTTCATTGGTTCTTAGGAAATAGAATTGGAAGTTAGCCCAGAACAAAGAAGTTGACCCAGACCAGATGTTGCTTGTGAGCTGCAGAGGTTACTCAAGGTGAAAAAGCAACCCTGGTGTATATAAGGCTTCCCCTGAGCTTGAATAAATGACATTCTTCATTCAAGAGTGACCTGCATCTCCTTGTGTCTTTCTTAATCTCCAGGGCCCTTGTCTGATATGTAGCTCATTTCGGTGATGCAGGCATCACAGAGATCTTTCTTGTTTTATAGAATACTTGTAGTAGTTATATAACAATTCAACCATTATTTATTATCAGCCATGATTTAAGCTTGTTAAACACGAGAAAGTACCGTCTTTTATTTCTATAAATGCCACTCTACTAAAATCAGTATTATACTTCGAATATGAGTGGTGGGTAAAAGTTTCATTAGGTTGAAGACTTGACCCCCACCTGCTAGCATTCTTGAAAATTTGGGAAATCAATATTAGCAAGACTTCTGGAGGAAACTTATCACTAGGGTTTTTCTTTATAAAACTATGTTTTATTCCTTGCCTAGTCTATTTTCTATCTTTGGCTTTCTCTTCTGAGCAATGGGGAAAAAACAACTTGTGTACTATGTGGTCTCTGTCATACCATCTGCTTCAAGAGGTCAAACAAAAGCATCAAAGAAGATGCCCTGAGATTTCTAAACCTTTGAGCAAAAAATAAGCCTGTCTTCCATGTTTTTCTCATACATATTAGGATATGATGAAGTGTATTTTATAATAAATTAAGTTATTGTACTGTGTTGCTATCTATTTAGTGGTTTTATCTTATTTTCCAAATTATACACATAATGAGATAAATAGACTATTTAAATATTTTTATATTTTTTTTATTTAAAGAGGCTTTTTCCATATATACCTCTGCTCCTCCTCCCTTCTCTCCTCCCAGTCTCTCCCAGTGTTTCCTTAGCCTCCTCCCACCACATCTCCTACGTATTCCCCAAGAAGGGCCAGGCATCCCAAGCTGTATCATTTCAGTCTGGTATAAAGTTGAGGTAGGTCCAAGTCCCTCATGCCAGTATTATGATTGGGTTAGGTGTTCCTCTGTAGGATGAGTAGAATGAGCTCTGAGATGTCAGATCATACACCAGGAACATAGTCTGATACTTTTGCAAAAAGTCCACAAACTTCCCATCCCATGTGACAGTCATCTACCTTTGGAGGGTTTAGTTCCTTTCCTTGAAGCAATTGTTTCTGATGAGTGATTCCCAATAGCTCAGATCAGTTGACTCTCTAGTTCTCCTCCTCCTGATCCCAATCCATTTGTTTGTACACTCCTTCCTTTCTCTCTCTTTCTCTCTTAACTGGATCAGGAGCTAAACCTGGTGCGTAGCTATGGATCTCTGCTTTCAACTCTATCCATAGATGGATGAAGATTCTATAATGACAATTAGTGTGGTCATTCATTTGATTATAACGAAAGTCCTGTTTAGGCATCCCCTCTATTACTGCTTGGAGTCCCAGCCAGGGACATCTTGTGAGTTCTTGGAGGTTTCCTTAGCACCAGGTCTCTTTATAATCCCATAGTGGCTCCTTCTATCGAGATATCCATCTCTTGGTTCTCCTTCTCAGTTGTTCTTCCCACTCAACCATTTTCTTCTCTCATGATTTGTTCCCATCTCTCCTTGCTCACTCCTCATTATGAGACCAGTTTAGTCAGGAGATCTCTATTTCCTTTTCTCAACGGGATCCCTTGATTTATGTCTTAAATTCCTTCACCTACGATGCAGTTCAGGAATTGTGGTTTGAACCTGGATATTTTTAACTTTATGTCTAAAATCCACTTCTGAGTGAGTACATAATATGTCTCTCTTTCTGAGCCTGTGCTACCTTACTCAGGATGATGCCCTCTAAAACCATTGATTTGCCTGCAAATCTTATGTCATTTTTTCTGCTGAGTAGTACTCCATTATATAAATATACCACAATTTGTTGATGTGGGAATGTCTTTCTGTATGCTGTGAATACCAATCTTTAAATAAAGGAGCTGTTTTGGCCCATGACAGGCACCATAGAAAAAGTAGGAGAAGGAATCAGAGTAGGTAGGAGGAGCAGGGCAGAGTCAGAAGGATCCAGAAGCCCAAAGGAGCAACATGTAAGGAACATAGGTAAGCCATGGGCCATGTGGCAGACAGATTAATGAGAATGGGTTGAGTTAAAATGTAAGAGCTAGCTAGCATAGGCCAAACAATATGAAGTTAATATAAGCATCTGAGTCATTTCTGGGGCCTGAACAGTTGCGGGCGGCTAAGGGGACTGGGGTGGCAGGGTCTGTGGGTCTGGGCCTCTGTCCACCTGGGACTGAGAAATCACATTGTAACAATTTGTTAAACCATTCTTCATTTGAGGAGAATCTAGATTGTTTCCAGATTCTGGAAATTAAGAATAATGCTGCTATGAACATAATTTAGCTAATGGATTTGGGGAAAGAATATGCATACATTGGGTATATGCTCGGTAGTGGTATTTCTGGATCCTTGGGAGATTGATTGCCAGTTTTCTGAGGAATTGCCAAACTGATTTCCAAAGTGTCTGTTACACTCCCACCAGCAATGGAGGGGTGTTTTCTTTATTCCACATGCTCTCCAGCGTAAGCTGTCATCTGTGTTTTTAATCTTAGCCATTCTTATAGGTGTAAATGGTATCTCAAAATTGTTTTGATTTTCCTTTGTCTGGTGGCTAAAAATACTGAGAAATTCTTTGTTTCTTTTAGCCATTTGTAATTCTTCTGTTGAGAATTCCCTTTTAGCTCTGAACCCAAATTTTTAATTAAATTATTTGATTTGAGTATTTGGCCTCTAGATTCTTAAATTTCTCTGTATATTTTAGAAATCAGTCCTCTGTCAGATGTAGGGTTGATAAGATCTTTTTTTCATTTTGTAGGCTGTTTTTTTCATATTATTGGCTTTGTCTTTTGCCTTATAGTAGCTTCTCAATTTAAGGAGATCCCATTTGTTAATTGTTGTTCTTAATGTCTTCCTACGGGTGTTATATTTAGGAAGTGATCACCTGTGCCAATGCATTTAAGTGTATTTTCCACTTTTTTTAATCAACTTTAGTGTAACTGGGTTTATGTTCAGATCATCCACCCACTTGGATTTGAATTTCATGTAGAGTGATGTACATGGATCAATTTGCATTTTTCTACAAACCACCATCCAGTTATGCCAGCACTATTTGTTGAAAATACTTTTTTTCCATTGTGTATTTTTGGTCTTTTTGTCAAAACTTAGATACTGATAGGTGTTTAGATTAATGTCAGGATGTTCTATTTGATTCCATTGATCAACAAGGCTGTTACTCTGCCCATATCAAGCTGTTTTTTTTAATTACTGTAGCTATATTTAAAGCTTGAAGTCAGGGATGCTGATGCCTCTCAAAGTTCTATTATTGAACAGTATTGTTGTGGTAATCCTGGGTTTCCTGTTATTCCATATGAAGTTGAGTTTTTTTCTTTCAAGGTCTGTGAAGAATTGTGTTGGGATTTTGATGAGGATTGCGTGGAATCTGTAGAATGATTTGGTAAGATTGCCATTTTTACTGTGCTGATTCTACCTATCTAGGAGCATGGGAGTTCTTTCCATTTTCTGATGTCTTCTTCAATTTCTTGCTTCAATAACTTAAAGTTTTTGTCAAAAAGTTCTGCCACTTCTTTGGTTACAGTTACCCTAAGACATTTAATGCTATTTGCTGCTATTATAAAGGATGATTTTTCCCTTATTTCTTTTTTAGCCCTCTTATTCTTAGTGTATGGGAGGGCTATCAATTTTTTGTGTTAATCTTGTACCCTGCTACCTTGATGAAGGTGTTTATCAACTGTAGAAGATCCCTGATAGAATTTGAGGGGTCATTCACTTATGTATATGATTATATTATCTTCAAATAGTGATAGTTTGACTTCTTCCTTTTCAATTTGTATTTACGTAGTCTCCATTTTTTAAATATTCTTTCTTTAACAAAAACTATGTTGAATGGGAGTGGAAAGAATGGACAACCTGTCTTGTTCCTAGTTTTAATGGGATTACATTCAAATTCTCTCCATTTTGTTTGAAGTTGCTTGACTTCTTCTTGTATACTGCCTTTATTATGTTTAGGTGTTTTTCTTGTAGCCCTGATATCTCCAGGACTGTTATCATAAAGCACTGTTTTATTTTGCCAAAGGCTTTTTTTAACATAGTGAGATGATCATATGGGGTTTTTTCAGGTTGTTTATATGGTGGATAACATTGACAGCATTTTATATGTTGAACCAATCCTGTATCTCTGGGATAAAGCCTACTTGATCATGGTGGATTTTATATATATATATATATATATATATATATATATATATATATATATATATATATATATATAACATATAACATATATATATGTTCTGTGATTTAGTTTGCCAGTAATTTTTTGAGTATTTTTGCATCAGTGTTCTTGAGGGATATTGGTTTGTAATTCTCTTTCTTTGTTGCATCTTTGAGTGGCTTGTGTAGGAGGGTGACCATAATCTCATCAAAAGAGTTTGATAATGTTCCTTCAGTTTCTATTGAATAGAAGAAGTTGAGAAGTATTTATATTAGTTTCTTTGATTATCTAGTATAATTCTGCACTGAAAAAATCTGGCCCTGGACTGTTTTGGCTTGGGAGACTTAATAACAGTTTTAATTTCCTTGGGGGTTATATGTGTATGTAGGTAATTTATCTGGTCTTGATTTAATTTTGGAAAGTGGTACCTCTCCAGTAAGCCATCCATTTTTTTTTCAATCTTCCAATTTAGTAAAGAAGAAGTTCTTAAAGTATGACCTAATGACTCGCTGGATTTTCTGGGTGTCTGTTATTATGTCCCCCTTTTCATTTCTGATTTTGTTAATTTGAATACACTTACTCTGCCTTTTGATTAATATAGCTAAGGGTTTATCTATCTTGTTGAATTTCTCAAAGAACCAATTATTTGATTCAATGATTCTTTGTATTGTTCTCTTTATTTCAATTGTATTGATTTCATCCTTGAGTTTTATTATTTTCTGCCATCTACTCCTTCTAGGTGAGCTTGGTTCCAGTTGGTCAAAAGCTTTCAGCTGTGTTAAGTCTCCTATGTGAGATTTCTCTAGGTTTTTAATATAGGTATCTAGGGCTATGAGTTTTTCTCTTAACACTGCTTGCATTGTGTCCCAAAAGTTTGGGTATATTATGCATTAATTTACATTGAATCCTAGGAATTTATGATTTCTTTTTTTACTCCTTCCTTGACCCAGGGGAAGTTCAACTGAGAGGCATTCAGCTTCCATGAATTTGTAGGCTTCCTGTGATTTTTTTTTTTTTGTTGTTGTTTCTGAACTCTAACTTTAGACCATGGTGTTTTGAATATTCACATTTTTTGTGTCTATTAATATTTGTTTTATGACCAAGTATGTGGACAATTTTAGAGCAAGTTCCTAGAGTGCTGAGAAATATGTAAATTCCTTTGTGTTTGAGTGGAAAGTCCATTTGAGTCATAAAATCTGTCAGATCCTTTATGTCTCTGTTGAGTTTCTGTCCGATAGAAGTGGGGTATTGCAGTCTCCCACTATTAATGTGTAAGGTTTGATATGAGATTTAAGCTTTAGTAGTATTTCTTTTCCATATGTAGGTTGTTACAGTGAGGTTTCCAGCCCCATCCAGACAGAGGCCTAGACCCACAGACCTGCAGTCTAGATGTCTTAGTCACCTGCTGCTGCTTAGCCCCCCCAACCCCTCGCCCCCCACCCCCACAATGACTCAGACACTTATATTAAGTTCATGCTATTTGGTCAATGGCTTAAGTACATTGTGAGCTAGCTCTTTCATCTTACTTCAACCCATTCTCATTAATCTGTCTGCCATGTGGCCCATGGCTCATCTGTGTTCCTCATATGTTTTTTCTTCAGGCATCTGGCTTCATCTGTCTCAGACTCCACCCTCTTTCTCGTACCTATACTCCAATTCCTCCGCCTACCTCTACGGTGTCTGCCATGGTGAAAACAGTCCTTTATTCACAGCATATAGGAAGACATTCCCATATCATAGGTGACCTTGTGTAGGGGTCATAAATGTTCAGTATTGAGACTTTATCCTGGTGATTTTTTTCCTGAGATGAATAAGTAATGTCCATCCTGGTCTCTTTTGATTTATTTTAGTTTGAGGTCTATTTTGTAAGATATTGCCATGACTATATGAGCTTGCTTCTTAGGAACATTTAATTGGAAAGCCTTTTTCCAACCCTTTATTCTGGGCAAGTGTCTATCTTTGAAGTTGAGATGTGTCTCTTATATGCTGCAGAAGGCTGGATTCTGGTTTTTGTATCCATTGTGGTAGCCTGAATCTTTTAATAGGTGAATTGAGTCCACTGATATTAAGAGAAGTTAATGACCAGTGATTACTGGTTCTATTTATTTTTGTAGTAGTTTTTGTGTGTTCCCCTTCTTTGGGTTTTTCCTTTGTTGGATTATAAATTGCTTGTGGTTTTGTGGATGTATCTAATTTTCTTTGGTTGAAGTTTTTCCTCTAGTGTTTTCTGGAGTGCTGGATTTGTGGATTAGTATTGTTCATTATGAATTTGTTGTAAAATATCTTCTTTACTCCATCTATGGTGATAGTTTTGACATGGATAGCAGTCTGGATGGGCAGCCATAGTTTTTACTGTCTGTGTAGCATCTGACCAGGACCTTCTTGCCTTCATTGTTTCCATTTAATAATCTGTTTCTTTCTTTCTTCCTTTTTTTTTTTGATTAGTCTACCTTCATAAGTAACTCGTCCTTCTTTCTTTGAAGCTCTTAATATTCTTTATTCTGTATTTTTAGTGGCTTATTATGTGGTAAGCAGACTTTTGGGGGTGGCTCTAATCTATTAGATGTTCTATATGTTCCTTTCAATTCAGAAATAATTTTTTTATTTTTGTTGAATTTTTTTTTATCTTTGAGCTGGTATTCTTCTTCTATTCCTATTATTCTCAGGACCATAAAAAGGTGTCCCAGATTTTCTGGATGTTTTGTGTTATGACTTTCTGAGGTTTAGTGTTTTCTTTGACTAACATATCTACATCCACTATTGAGTCTTCCACACCAGACACTCTCTCTTCTAACTTTTGCATTCTGTTTGTTATACTAAGATCTGTAGTTCTAGCTCCTTTTTCATATTTTCTGTTTCAAGGATTCCCTTGGTTTGTGTCTTCTTTGTTGCTTCTATTTTAATTTTTAAGTCTTGAAATATTTCCTTCACCTGTTTTATTTCTTTTTCTTGTTGTTTTGGTTTTCTTTATTTTCCATAAAGGATTTGTTGATGTCTTCCAATATTTTATTTTATTTTATTGTTAGTGTTTTATTTTATTGGTTAGAGTTACACCCAAATATTTAATGCTATTTGCAGCTATTATGAAGAAGGATGTTTCCCTGATTTCTCTTTCAGTCCTTTTATCCTTAGTGGAGAGGTGAGCTATTGATTTTTTTTTTTTTTTGGAATTAATCTTGTTCCCTGCTACCTTGCTGAAATTGTTTATTAGCTGTTGGAGTTTCCTGGTAAATTCCTGGGGTCACTTATGTATACATCATATCATCTGCAAATAGAGATACTTTGACTTCTTCCTTACCTATTTGTATCTCCTTAATCTCCTTTTGTTCTCTTATTGCTTTAGCTAAAACTTCAAGAACTATATTGAATAGATAAGGAGGGAGAAGACAGCCTTGTCTTGTTCCTGATTTTAGTTTTATTGCTTTGAGTGTTTCTCCATTTAGTTTGATGCTGGCTGTTGGCTTGCTGTATATTGTCTTTATTATATTTAGGTATTTTCCCTGTACTTCACTTTGCAGCACTTTAATCATGAAGGAATGTTTTGTCACATGCTTTTTCAGCATCTAATGAGATGATCATGTAATTTTTTCTTTCAGTTTGTTTATATGATGGATGACATTGACAGTTTTTCATATATTGAACCATAACTGCATCTTTGGGATGAAGCCTAATTGATCTTGGTGAATGATTTTTTTGATATGTTGTTGAATTCAGATTGCCAACATGTTATTTAATGTTTTTGCATCAATGTACATAAGGAAGATTGGTCTGTAATTCTTTTTCTTTGTTCCATCTTTGAGTGCCTTGAGAATCAGGGTGATTGTGGCCTCGAAAAAAAAAGTTCAGCAATGTTCCTTCAGTTTCTACTTTGTGGAACAGTTTGAGGAGTATTGGTATTAGTTCTTTGAATGTCTGGTAGAATTCTGCACTGAATCCATCTGGTCATGGGCATTTTTTACTTGGGAGACTTTTAATAACAGATTCATTTTCCTTTGGGTTTATAGGTCTGTTTAGGTTTTTATTCTGTTCTTGATTTAATTTCAGTAAGTGGTACCTGTCCAAAAAGCTGTACTTTTCTTTTATGTTTTCCATTTTAGTGAAGTATAGACTTTCAAAGTATGACCCGATAATTCTCTCAATTTCCTGAGTAGACAGATAATTGTTATGTCCCCCTTTTCATTTCTGATTCTGTTAATTTGAATATTTTCTCTCTGCTTCTCAGTTTGGATACAAGTTTATCTATCTTGTTGACTTTCTCAAAGAACAAACTCTTTGATTCATTGATTCTTTGTATTGTTTTCTTTGTTTCTATTGTATTGACTTTTGTCCTATGTTTGATTATTTCCTGTTATCTACTCCTTCTAGGTGAGTTTGCATCTACTTTTTCTAAAGCCTTCAGCTGTGTTGTTAGGTCTCTTGTGTGTGATCTCTCTAGGTTTTTCATATAGGCATCTAGTGCTGAGTTTTCCTCTTAGCACTGCTTTTATTGTATCCCATAAGTTTGAGTGTGTTGTGGATTCATTTTCATTAAATTCTAGGAAGTCTTTGATTTCTTTCTTAATTTTTTCCTTAACTCAGAGTTGGTTCAACTGGGAAATGTTCAGTTTCCATGAGTTTGTAGGCATTCTGTGATTTTTTTGTTATTGTTGAACTCTAACTTTTGACCATGGTGGTCTCATATGATACAGAGTTATTCCCATTTTTGTATATATTGATATTTTCTCTATGACTAAATATGTGGTCAATTTTAGACAAAATTCCATGGGGTGCTGGGATATATGTATATTCAATTGTTTGTGGGTGGAAGTTTCTGTATATATCTAGTAAGTCCATTTGGGTCATAACATCTGTTAGATCCCTTATTTCTCTGTTGATTTTCTGTCTGGTTGACCTATTCATGGGTAAAAGTGGGGTAATGAAGTCTCTCACTATTAGTGTGTTAGGTTTGATGTGAGCTTTAGCAGTATTTTTTTTAAAAAAAATATAGGTACCCTTGTGCTTGGGTCATAAATATTCAGGATTGAGGCTTCATCTTGGTGAATTGTTCCTGCAATGAATAAGTCCTGCTCTCTTTTAATTTGGTTTGAAGTCTGTTTTTTTAGATATTATGATGGATACACCAGCTTGTTTCTTAGGAACACTTGATTAGAAATTCTATTTCCAACCCTTTATTGTGAACCTGTGTCTGTCTTTGCACTTGAGGTGTGTTTCTTGTATGCAGCAGAAGGATGGTTTCTGTTTTGTATCCATTGTGTTAGTATGTCTTTTTATAGTTGTATTGAGACCATTTATATTAAGAGATATTAATGACCAGTGATTGTTATTTCCTGTTATTTTTGATGGTAGCTTGTGTGTATTTTCCTTCTTTGACTTTATCTTCTTTGATGTTATCTATTGTTTGTGGTTTCAGTGGTGTATCTGGTTTCCTTAGCTTGGAGTTTTCCCTCTAGATCTTTCTGTAGGACCAGATTTTTGGATAGGTATTGTTTAAATCTGGTTTTGTCATGAAATATCTTATTTACTCCACTTATAGTGATTGACAATTTTGCTGAGTTAGCAGTCTGGGTTGGTAACTGTGGTCTTTTAGTGTCTGTATAACAGCTGACCAGGACATTCTTACTTTCACTGTTTCCATTGAAGAATCTGGTGTTACTCTGATTGCTCTGCCTTTATAGTATTTTGGCCTTTTTCCTTTGTAGCTCTTAGTATTTTTGTGTTTGTGTGTGTGTGTGTGTGTGTGTGTGTGTGTGTGTGTGTGTGTGTGTGTGTGTGTGTGTGTGTGTCTGTGTGTCTGTGTGTGTGTGTGTGTGTGTGTGTGTGTGTGTGTCTGTGTGTGTGTGTGTGTAGGTTTCTTGGCTTGATTATTATATGGTGAGCAGAGTTTTTTGGGCGAGGGTCTAGTCTATTTGGTGTTCTGTAAGCTTCTTGTATCTTTATAGGCATTTCCTACTTTAGATTGTTAAGGTTTTCTTCTATGATTTTGTTAAATATATTTTCTGTGCCTTTGAGTTGATATTATCCTTACTTGATTCCAGTTAATCTCAGGTTTGGTCTTTTCATGATATCTCAGATTTCATGGACATTTTGTGTTATGAATCTTTTGGTTTTAGTGTTTTCTTTAACTGACATATCTATTTCCACTATTGAATCTTCCTCTCCAGAGATTCTCTCTTCCATCTCTTGCATTCTGCTAGTTATGCTTTCATCTCTGGTTCCAGTTCATTTCTTAAGGTTTTCTATTTCCAGCTTTACCTTGGTTTGTGCCTTCTTTATTGCTTCTATTCCAATTTTTATCTTCTGGATTTTTTTACCTGTTTGTTCTCTTTTTCTTGCTTTTATTTATTTTCTTTCAGGGATTTGTTCATCTCTTCCAATTTTTTGTTTGTATTTTCTTCTATTTCTTTAAGAGAATTTTTTTATATTCTTTTAAAGCTCCTATTATAGTTGTCTTAATGTCATTTCCTTCTGTTTCCTCTTCATTGTTATGGTCTGATCTTGATTTTGTAGAGCCATCAGCTTCTTCTGGGGGTGTCTTTTGGTTCTTAATATTTTTATATGTATTCTTGTACTGTCATCTGCCCATTGTTTCCTTGGTTCCCTCTCTATTGACTTTTAGTCAGTAGTGAGCCTCAGGGCTCCTAGTTAGCTCTTATTTGTCTTTTCCTTTATTTCCTAAGGTGTTTCATATTTCTTCTTTTAAAACTTTTACTATTTCACAAAGTTGTTCTAAAGTAACTTCCTTTTACTTCTTCTGCATTGTCGTGATCAGGTAGGTCTTGTAGAACCACCAAATTTTGGTAGTACCATACTGTTCCCTATCCTATTATTTGTATATTTGCACTGGTGTCTGCCCATTGCTTCTTCTGATCAATGCAGAATTTGTCTGTATCTCAGGGAGCTGATTTTAGTGTAATCTGTTCTGGCTGTGTCTGTTTCTCAGAAAGCCTCTCTTGGTCCAATCTGGGCTCTTGTTCCACTTCTAAATAGTGTAGTCTGTCTCATAGTGAGCTGTTGATTAATAAGAGCTGGTTTATTCTGTGTCTCCAGATACAGTCTTGGTTCAATATGAGTCTTTTTTCCAGAAGAAGTTCTTGATACTATAGGAGCTCTTGATCAAATAGGTGCTGGCAAACTATGAGTCTCAGGTAGCCATTTCATGATCCCATAGGTGCTCAGGAACTATAGGTCTTAAGCAGCTTCTGGGGTCTCTGGGTGGTGGGATGGATAAGAGATTTGTAAAGGATTTATAGATGGGTGTGTCCAGCAAACTGAATTTTACTGGGGGTTCCTTTCTGTCCTCCATTTAGGGGAGAGCTAAGTGAAGGTGGGATTCCAGGGGTGTGTTCCAGGGCCTAGGTTCTGGAGACTTGGCTTTCTGGATAGGCTTGGTGAAGAGTCACTCATCTACTGGTCCAATAGGTACTCAGGATCTGTGGGTCTCGGGTAGCTGCTGAAGTTACAGGTTGATAGTGTATGTTGGGAATTGGGGCAGGATTAGTCTATAACAGAATCTTTTAGTGACTTCAGATTTTTCAAAGTGTTGCACTTTTAATTTCCAAATTGAAAATAAATAGAAAAAAATCAACTTTTTGAATATTCAAAGAGAAGAATGATGTAGAGGCAATAATTCTGAAAGATTTCAATGGGCTTCAGCAATAAAGACTCCTATACAATAATGCAATGTATACTCTTTGATTTAAGTTTATACTCTGTTTCAGCTCCTAGTATTTTTATATACTATTTTAGAATCACACAGACACTGTATTTGTCACAGCTCTATGTCTATAGAATGATGTGGGAATGCCTTTCTGTATGCTGTGAAACTCAATCTTTAAATAAAGGAGCTGTTTTGGGCCATGATAGGCACCATAGAAAAAGTAGGAGGAGAAATCAGATAGGTAGGAGAAGCAGGGCAGGGTCAGAGAGATGGAGAAGAAGCCCAAAGGAGCAACATGTAAGGAGCACAGGTGAGCCACAGGCCACGTAGCAGACAAATTAATAGAAATGTGTTGATTTAAGATGTAAGAGCTAGCTAGCAATGTGCCTGAGCCATAGACCAAACAGCATAAAGTTAATATAAGTGTCTGAGTCATTTCTGGGGATCTGAGCAGCAGGCGGCTGGGTGGCTAAGGGGTCTGGCGTGGCAGATTTTTGGGTCCGGGCCCCTGGCTGCCCAGGACCAAGAAACCCACTACAACAATAGAGAACTGAAATTTCATTTCCAGTCACAAGACTGATTACTGAAGTTTTCTTTAGCACAATAAATTTGGTTGCTCATGTGTTTACTGTTCTTTTGGAACTTCATCATCTCAGTGACTTCGTCTTCTTCTACTTCTTCTTCTTCTTCTTCTTCTTCTTCTTCTTCTTCTTCTTCTTCTTCTTCTTCTTCTTCTGCTTCTTTCTCTCTCTCTCTCTCTCTCTCTCTCTCTCTCTCTCTCTCTCTCTCTCTCTCTCTCTCTCTCTCTCTCTCTCTCCATACACACATTCTGTTTTATGAATTGTGTTAATATAGTTTCCTTATATAAAAAGTAAAATATGAATTTAAATATTCTTACAAGTATACAAGTTTTAATCATTTCATTTGACAATGCATTTTCTTCCAGCCTTCTGCTTTAGTCCCTGTTCTATTGTACTGAGTCACCATGGCCATCGCAACTATTATGATGAAATGTGTTAATGGGCTTATTTATAGTCTTAGGGATTTATTTCATTGTCATCGTGGTGGAAAGCCTGGTAGCATACATACAGACGTGGTATGAGATAAGTAGCTGAGAGCTCTACATCCAGATCTCTAGGCAGCAGAAAGACAAAGAACCAACTGGGTCTGGCATGGGGCTCTAAATCTCCTAAACTTACCCCCTAGTGACTTAGCTTTTCCAACAATACCACAGCTCCTTATTCCTCTCAAGTAGGGCTAGTCCCTGATGAATAATGATATAAATATATATGAGCATCTGAGTGCTGTTCTTATTCAACCACCACATTTCACTCCCTGTCTCCATAGGTTTCTAGTCATACAATAATACAAAAAAAGCATTTAGTCCAACTTTAAAGTTCATCATAGTCTATCAAAGTCTCAACACTGTTTAAAAGTTCAATGTTCAAAGTCTTTTCTGAAACTCAAGACAGTCTTTTAACTGTCACCCATGTAAAACCAAAATTAAAATAGCAGATTATATACTTTTAATATAAATTGGCATAGAATATACAGTATCATTACAAAAGGGATGAAATAAACATAGTGAGGAAATATTGAACCAAAGTAAGATTGAAAGCCAACTTAATAGAATACAAGTTTTATATTTCTACATCTTATGTCTAAGCGCTCTTCAGATCTCCAGCTTCTATCAGTTTTGTTGACTATTACACACTTCTCTTTCTTGGGCTGGTTCCATTCTCTGTTAACAGAATTCTTCAGCAGGTATTTCAAGACTTTGACATTTCAATATAATGCAGGCTTTATCTTCATAACTTCAACCAATAGCCCATCTGGCATTCCATTATGGACCTCCTTGATAAATGCCTGGCTTGAGGAGGTTTACTTAATCTTGCAGGGAGCTTCCATAATCCCTTCTTTCTATCATTGACTCTAAAGCCAGAACCATGTTGAGGAAGCTTCCAAGATTCTTGCTTGCTGGAGCTGGTATTTATCCCACATTTCAAATAAATTTTTATAAGCTTTGGGTTTGGGTTTTTTTTTTTTTCATTTTTCAAGGTTTTCTTTAATTTCTTTTTAATCTGTTGGAGGCATATCTGAATGGAGTCTTACTTTGATGCTATCATTCCCTTTATTCCATTAAGCATCAAGCTTTTCTTTAAACATTTTTATCTCTGCAATCACTGTTCTTAATAGCCTTACTTTTCCGGGGATTCTATTTCCTTCTCAAACTATACATTTTCATATTTTTTTAAATATGGATATGCATAGGAATGACTACTAAGAACCACATAATAAAATCAATACTAGGCCTTCTTGAAATCTCCTCTGCTAATTCCATTATTCAAAGCTCTTCAATTTAGCCACAGGTAGATATTTTTTGGACAAAGGCAGAAAACATCCACATTATTCACCAAAATATCACATGAATAGTTTCAAGGCCACTTACTAATATTCTTCCTTATCACCATAGTTTATGCAGCTATGAATATGGCCTACTAAGGCCCTCTTTAAGCTTTTAATTGCTTTTCTAATTCAAAATTCCAAAGTTCTCCATTCTGCCAACATGCTGTATGGTCAGGTCTATTCCATCAACACCTGACATCTTAGTCAGTGGTCTATTGTTGTGAAGAAACATAGTGACCACAGGAACTTTTATAAAGTAATCCATTCATCTGGGACTACAGTTTCAGAAGTTTACTCCATCGTCACCGTGTCAGAAATCATGGTGACATACAGGTAGACATGATGCCGGAGAAGTAGCTGTGGTTCTTAATATGGATATTCAGGTATTTGAAATAGGGAGATCCATTAGACTTGGCTTGTGTTTTTGAAATACCAAATCCCACCTTCAGTGATACACTGTCCAGACACTAAGAAAGCCACATCTGCTACAACAAAGCCACAGTTCCTAATCCCTCTCGAGTAGTATAATTATGAGCCTCTAGGGTTCATTTATATTCAAGCACCAAACTTGTTAGTTATTACTTTTAATTTGTCAAAGAATTAAATGCAAGAAATAAAATGTAACTTTCTTTTCATCCCTACATTCTGGACTTTGGAGTTTGATAAGAATTTAAAGTGCAAAACTTCCTTATTGTAAATGAAGAAATGTTAAATCTCATCTCTGGATTTTAGACAGACTGCTATACCAATATAGTGGCTCTAATTTCTCTTTCAAGGAAGGCAGAAGTTCATTAATAATTAAGTATATTTAAAATACCATTGCATGTTTTCTTTTTTTATTGCTCTCCACAAATGTCTACAAGGCCACAGTACCAGGAAACAAACATTTTGTCATTTCTTATGATGTTAAAGTACACTCTGCAGATATTCTCCCAAATTTTTAGCATGTTTAAGGGGGTATTTAAAGACGTTTTCTAACATATCAAAATTTACAATTTTTTTTTTACAGCAACAGCTTCCATTAATTATGTTTTCCTTGGAATAACCAATATTTTAATTTATGTGTGCTTTATTTTGTTGTTGAAGACATGCCATTCCATTCCAACAATGGGGATAACTTAACTACAAAAATATCTTTCATTGGGAAATTTATGTTTGTTATTCTTGTACTTTATGTTACTCATATTTTATTGTTTTGTTCGTTTTAGTTGATGTGGGCTGACTTTATGATTAGGAGCAACCTGAGATATATACTCATTTTTTCTCAGGCATTTGGTAGTATTTTGCCTCTAATACATACAGATTTTTTTAAAAGAAATGTTGTTTAGATAGTTATTTTTAATGACTTAATCTCTGTCTCTGAGATGAGAATGAAAAAAAGCAAAGAAAGTTGGCCAAAAGGGGCAACTTTCCCACTCTACCCTGGAAATTATGCTGAAAAAGGAAGAGCTTCCAATATTGGTGAATTAAAAAGAAGAGCCTTTTTAATCATTCTCCTTTTCTATACATCTATAATTATAGGTAAACAAACTATAATGGCACGTATGTAAGCATGTTTAATAAAGACACTTACTTTGTACACTAAACTAAAAATAGTTTTCAAATGAGAGCACAAATCTCAATATTTGAAGACAGAAACCTTTGCCAGTATACCACTAACTGAGCATGTGTTGCTCCAGAAACACAAACACTGCTTCTTAATAAAGGACAAGAGGTAACAATGTGGTAGCTATTACTTACCCTTAAGCAATAAAAAAGGGACTAAAGTCAACCAATATTTGCTAACATGCCCTCCAAACAAAAATTAAAGTCACGGAGCAAACTCCAGAGTTACAACAAAGGTAATTCACAGAATGTCTGCCAGTATCATTAATGTGTATACAGAAAGACAAATTCATGATATTATATACTTCCTAGCTTGCCAGTTTCCTTTTTTTCCGTTTTTTTTTCTTCAGAGAAACAACACAGTTACAACTGTAAATATTATGAGGACTAAACTACAGTTCAATGAGGTTTTATTCAGTTATTATATATTGCAAAGCACAGGAGTTATGAAAATTTGTTGTATTCTGCAGAAATTATGTGGGAAATTATGCTTCTACTACCTATTAAAGTTGCATCTGATTTGCAAATAAACTAAGTATACTACTTAACTATGTTGTTATTTAATATCATCAGTATCAAGAGTTCTAATGTAATTAAAAACTTATAATATTTTTCAATCTTTTAAATCTGTATTTAATCATCTACCTATCCAACATAGAAAACAAAAAATTATTCACCAAGAAAATTATATATAACATTAAAAATTTCCAAAAAAATACTTTGTAAAGCATTTGGAATATAAAAGCAAAATACAGTAATAATTTTATATTGTAATTTGAGTGCATGCCAGACCATAGTATTTAAGATATTCCTTGAAGAAAAATAAATGTATAATTTACAGCTGTACAGAGGCCAACTGTATTCTGTATATTGTGTATAATTTTCTAGGCTTACAAATTTAATTCTTTTCATCTATGTAAATATGTCTTTCAGATTAGTTTTATAGAAATTAAAAACAAACTATAGAGAGATAACAAATATTCAGTGTACTTATATAAAATATTCCTATGTTGTATAAAATTAGGAAAATAATAAAAGTCATCATCTTTTTAAATTATTCATATGATCTGAATGAATGAAAAATAGGAATATCCCGAACTCTTTAGAAGGTCACACTCTAGACACTGATTATTTTTATGAAGCACAGAGGTACCTGTGGCAATGTATTTACAATGAGTAATGTAGAGTGTAACTAAAGCATAACATAGAGAAGATTGCAAAAGATTGCATCTGTCCTGACTACAACAAAAATTTGAAAATGTTGTTTCAATGTAATAGAGAAACTGGGCAATTTTAAGGATTCAGTTGGAATAACCATGTATGATTTTTCACTGTGGTGTGATAACCTTGAATAGATAAAAGAGAGGAAGTGATGGAGATGAAAGTAACTGTTCAAATTAGAAAAGAAATACTATAATGAAAATAGATTTATGAATTTTAAGACCTCCAAATCAGCTCTCCAGAAGGTACTGGAAGGAGTACATTAGTTTGAAAATAAGCCTCCAAGTAAGTATTCAAGATGACAGAAAAAAAAAAAAAAACAGTTCCAGAATACTTAGTCAAAGAAGGCATAAGAAAACATCACAACAGCAAAATAGTAAAAATTAATTAATACACACTGTTCAAAAATAACTTTAAATACCAATGGCATAAATTACCCAGTAAAAAGATATTAGTTAACACATTAGAGTGAATATTAGATCCATCCTTTTGCTGTCCTGAAGACACACAGCCTCACCATCCCTGGTAGATACAACATTAGGAATGCAAAATGTTATTGTAAATACATAGAAATAAAAAACAAAGAGGCATGTTGAAATGGGGTTTCTTGGTACCAAGCGGCCAGAGGCCCAGACCAACAGACCTTGCACCAGACCACTTAGCAGCCTGCTGCTGCTGCTCAGGCCCCCAGAAATGACTCAGACGCTTATATTAACTTTATGCTGTTTGGCCTATGGCTCAGGCACATTGCTAGCTAGCTCTTACATCTTAACTCAACCCATTTCTATTTCTGTCTGCCACATGGTGCGTGGCTCACCTGTGTTCCTTACATATTGCTCCTTGGGCGGCTGGCTCGATCTCTCCGACCCTGTCCTGCCTCTCCTACCTATGCTCTGATTTCTCCTTCTACTTCTTCTATGGTGCCTGTCATGGGCCAAAACAGCTCTTTTATTTAAAGATTGATATTCACAGCATACATAAAGGCATTCCCACCTCAGAGGCATACCAATTCTAATAGATAAAAAAATTTACTTCAAAACAAAACTAGTTAGAGAAGATTTTTTTTTAAAAAAAAAAGAATATTTCATACTTATTAAAGGGGGAGGAAAAGGCTTCCAGGTAGATATGACAATTCTAAACACAAATTCACAAAACAAGAAAGCACCCAAGTTTATATATAAAAAACTGCTGTTGCATAAGAAACCAGAATGAGCCTATTACAGTGATAGTGTGTGTGTGTGTGTGTGTGTGTGTGTGTGTGTGTGTGTGTGTGTGTGTATGTGTATGTGTGAGAGAGAGTATGTGTCTGTGTGTGTATGTCTGTGTGTGTGTGTGTGTGTGTGTGTGTGTGTGTGTGTGTATGATCCATTCTCATCAATAAACAAGTTATCTGAATAAAACTAAACAGAAACTTTCAAATGCAATGACATCAAAAATCAAATAAATTTTACATCTGCTTGTTTTATATATAGTGGCTCATAAATGAGTTGCCATAATGCTTCTATTGTCCGGGAGTTAGGTAATTTCAGTTATTACATAAGTGTGTGCACAAGTATAAGTCTTCTCTCTTTCTAGGAGGCTAATACAGAATGAGGAACATCTAGCCAACTCAGGTGTTTCTAATATATGCTGACTCAAGCGTTATTTTTTTCACAAATGGGATTTCTGAAATATTGGGATAATAGAGCAGCTAAAGTTACACTGTATGTCAGAGACGAAAGATGGTAGTTTGTATGTTCACAAGAAAACCTATTATTTTTCTTTGCTGTATTGAGTAGTGAAACTTGCTCCTTGCTGGGATTCCATTTGAATATATACATTGCAAAATGTTAGCATGATGTTTCACATCAGGATTGTGCTAAATAATGCAGAGAATGTGAGACATCAAACTGACCCTGTCTACACATCAGTAACCATGTCATTTTCATAACAGCAATTCTTTTACATTTTCAGAAAGAAAAATGTAAAACCCCAATCCATGTGAAACTATCCTCATACCTTCTAACATACCTTAAAAAGAAAAATATGAAGTACTATTTACTATCAACCATTATATGTGTATACATTTAATAGCAATAATAAGATACCAAATTACATTAATTGTGTGCATATGCTATGTTTATTACATGGCATATAAATAAATATATTATATGTGGTATATTTAAAATTATTCATTAAACTTTTATTATAAGTTCTTTTTATTGTATGTTAGCAAACTGGTAATTTATGAAAATAAACCAGTGTAGGTATGCCATAGTTTCAACCTAATTTTTGTACAACTTCAAAATTAGTCATGGTAATTCTAGAATTCACAGATTTTTAATTGGTTCCTTTATCAATGTAATTATTTTTAATTTAACAAAAATACCAGGATTGTAAAGAATTTTCAATTCACAAACACTATTTTCCAATAGGGAGCTATGATATATTTATAGTACTTGGAGTATCTCAAAATAGAACTCATTAGTAAGTCTATTTGTCAAAAATAAATGATTGTCCAAACTGCAAGGCCCATACCTCCTCCTTTTCTGTTTTAACAAAATGGAGAGGGCTTGTTTTGGATAATCACTCATATTTGTCTGGTAGACATGCACACACATACATGGACTATAAATACATATTAATATTGTGTGTAATATTCATATATGTACATAGTCTGTATATTATACATTATATATTGTGTGACTGTGTGTGTGTTTGTGCTTGCGCCTATATTATACTAGTAAAAAAAAATGGCTTAAAGGCATATGTATCATAACACCGGTTTTGAATAGTTAGCTCTCAGGTTTCTGCACAGCTCCAATTGTAACTGCTGCTATTAAGGTATGGGATTTTTTTCAGCATATTTTCTATTTCTGTTTGATTGCTGAAAACTGAGAAGTTGGATACAATGATTAACAACAGATTGACATTTAGCAAAATTTTAAAATAAGAGATAGAAAAAAAGAGGAAATGTTTTAACTACTCAAGTGTGATTCTAATTTCAGAAATAACAGCCAATGTTAAAGAAGAAATCAAATTTTTAAAAATATTTTTTGTAAAATAACATAAGAAATGATATGAACCAACTAAATATAAACATCTTTAGAAACAAAAATGTTGTAGTTTTAAAGAAAATGGCTTCCCAAAAGGAGTGCCACTATTAGGAGGTGTGGCCTCATTGGAGAATATATGACACTGGGGAGCAGAACCTGAGGTCTTTTTTGCAAAAGCTTCCCTCAGCTTGTCAGTTAACTTTCTTGTTGCCTGCAAGAGGTAGCAATGTTAGCTCTAGAACCATGTTTTCCAGAAAACCACCATGCTCCCTGTCATGAAAGAGCTGTAAGCAAGCCACCACAATAAAAAGTTTTCCTCAAAGGTTCATCGCCATGGTCAGGCAATTGTAAACATTTACTCTTTGTGAGGCAAGCCATGTATATCCTTCTTATGGTCTTCCTCTCCACTTATTTTCTCTAGAGTTGTGGAATCTAGCCTGTTCATCTTTTGCTATGTGTTTACTATACACTATCTACTTATGAGTGAGTACATGCCATCCATGTATGTCTTTCTGTGGAGTGGGAACAAGAGGGTTCAAGAAGGCCACATTGGGGAAGGGACAGAGCAATGAAAAAGATATCTTGACAAAGTAAGCAATCATGATTTAGGAAGAAACTTGGTACTAGAGAAATCCATGGGTACCCACAAGGAGATCCCACCTTAGACTCCTAGCCATGCTGGAGAGGGCCCTGAACTAGTCTTCCTCTGTAGTCAAAATGGTGACTCCACTAACTGTCACCATAGAACCTACATCCAATGACTGGTGAAAGAAAGAAAGAGAGAGAGAGAAAGAGAGAGAGGGAGGGAGGGAGAGAAGAAGAAAGAATTAAGGAAGGAAGGAAGGAAGGAAGGAAAGAAAGAAAGAAAGAAAGAAAGAAAGAAAGAAAGAAAGAAAGAAAGAAAGAAAGAAAGAACGAACGAAAGAAAGAAAGAAAGAAAGAAAGAAAGAAAGAAAGAAAGAAAGAAAGAACGAACGAACGAACGAAAGAAAGAAAGAAAGAAAGAAAGAAAGAAAGAAAGAAAGAAAGAAAGAAAGAAAGAAAGGAAGAAAGAAGAAAGAAAGAAAGGAAAAAGAGTGGGAGGGAGGGAGAAAGCTCCCACAAATTCACTTGCCTAAACAAGATCATCAAAGCTCTTAGAATCTGACCCTCAGTGGACATTCTGAACATATCACAGCAAAAGTGTTCAGTTGCAAATTGAGTCTTTAATGTTTTGACTATTTTCTCTGCAATGTTTTAACTTCTATTATCCTTGGAAAGGATGCACTTTTAAAAAAGAGCTTTTACATATTCTTCATTATAAATTCCTACAAAAAAATCAGCATTACCAGTGGTTACTGACCTCCTGACCTTCATCTATTGATTACATCTCCTCATTTATTTTCTCCTTTCAGGATTCCCCAGCCAAATTCACCTTCCCTCACCTGCAAATAGTTTTTGTTCAATAAGTGACCTTGCTATTATATCTTATTGGCACAGAGACTCTCTCCATTTCCATGGACTTTGAAATATGTACATTTGTGGAATGGAGAGAACTTCAAGTGTTTTTGTCATTGTACATTTTCATTGTTTTTTTATATGTGTGGAGAGATATACCTCTTACTGAGATCTGTAATTGCTATTTGTCTACTTCTGATATATCAAAACTACATCTCGTTGTATTTGTACATTCTGGACAAATGCTATGGCATAATAAATAAAGGCAATAGTCTATTATATTTTGCATGCAAATAACAAAAATTATCTATCCTCCGACCCAAAAGTATTAATTTGAATCTATCCTTCACTGTTTTATTGCTTCCAAAGATGACAAAGCAAGTTGAACAATGAAATCTCAAAAACTCGGGGAATTTCTAGTTTTTGTTCAGCTGTAGGTGTCATGTTCCTGCTCCTGCCGTCTGTCGTTCATTCCTTGGTTCTATGGTCCAGTTGTCCAGACTCCCTTTTAGCAATTAAAGTGAGTCAGAAGTGTCATTTTATTAAAGTAAGATATAGCAGCTATTATTTACTATTATTCTTGGCTGGCTTATCATTTTCTTCACAGTCTTGGCCATACTTTATTTGCATAATATCCCACTCTACCACAGCAATGTAATGATTACTTAAAACCTTGCTTTCTTATTATTTATTGCTTGTTAATTGTCTACAGAAATAAAAGGCACCACTATTTGCTTTCTTTCTATAATTTCTCTTCATTGTTTTGTCTTTAAATGAATGATAAGCATGCCTAACCTCCCAGAGATTTTTAAATTTCTAGTGTCTGAAAAATATATGAGTGGCTTTACATGGTACAGTTAGTAAACAGGTATTTAACAAAAGAAAGTCAAGAGGAATTTATCATCGATCAACTAGATGAGTCATAAAATATGTCATAGGCATCTCAATAAAAGGCTGGACTTCAGAGAAAAAGAAAGTTACATCCTTTGAAGGAAGGTGCATACAATTAACTTAACCTGATCATGTTAACCAAATCTGCAATTTAGAATAATAAATATTGTCTTATCTCTCATATATGGTTCTTGTATTTTATATAGATAGAAAAAACCAATCACATGTGACATTAAAGATGTGAAACTATCGAGTTAACCAAAGGGGTTCATTAGAGGAAGAAGTTCAGAGAAGGACAAAAAGAGAGAAATACAGGGAAATATCCTCAAAGCACATTGCATACTCATTAAAAATGTTCTCTCTAACCCCATAGTGTATGCGATAAGTACAGTGCTGAAAAGTAGAAGAACACATTAAGGAAATAATAAAGACGTAAGCAATAGAGGAGAAAGTGCAGAGGCAGCTGAATAAGTGACGCTCAGAAACAGAGGGATGTCTGTGACCCAAAGTTAGAGAAATTCAGACTTGATTGTCACCTTCAGAGTGAGTCTTGTCCTGTAAACTATGATTGTTCACCTTATGAAACTGATTGTGAGTGTCTACCCTGACAAATATAATATATATCTAGAGTTTCAAGTCAGTAAGTTATGATAGCTTGTTATTGTGACACAGAAACCTACTAAGTACAGAGTTTCAATATGAACATAATAAATACCAATCTTCCAAATATATATTATTCTCAAATGCTATTTATTACATATATATAAGAAATTGTTACAGATATAAACTGTATCTGTGAATATGGTCTTACAGTAATTCACAGTTACAGAAAAAACTCATTTCAAAACAACAACTGTCATGGGATAAGCTGAAACCTCACACATCTGTTACCATATTTTATAACACATACATGCAGCACTAAAATATAAAAAGTATTATGCTCAGCTTTAATGATAATGGTAATATTTGCATAGACTGTATACCGTGAATATGGTGCAATGTGCTTTACTCAAATATTATATTTCTAATTTTCCATATAGAAGCCTATAGTTTAAGTAAATTTATTTATTATGTAATATTAGTTCTTATCATCTAAACATTTATTATAAATATTCATGTGATATAATGTGATATTCATGAACAATATAATTATACCAATGAGTATATTTTTAAATACATATATTTGAGATTAACTTTTGTAACATGAATTAGGTTGTTATAAAATAAAAACTCAGAGCCAGATATCAGGAAAACCTGAACTATCAGAGAGAGAAAACAGGCCACAGTTAAATCTCACCCAGCCAACTTTTCAAGGTAAAAACTAATTCCAGTTTCCTCAGCCTCGCTGCTTGTCACTTCTACAGACTAAATCTCTATCTTCCTACATAGCCTTAAATACCTTCTTGGCCCAGGTATTTCACTTCAGGTTCAACTCTGCATCATATCTAGAGTTAAGATTAAAGGTGTGGTCTACTATTATTTGGTAGTTAGGCCTTGAACTCAGAGAAACACAGAAAGATCTCTGTCTCTGGAGTTATGGGATTAAAGACATGAGTTACCACTCTCTGACTCTTCTGTCTCGACTGTGGGTGGATCTGTTCTCTGATATTCCAGACTGATTTTATTAAATATAAAATAAATCACCACAAACATGAGTTAATAATTATATATTTAGCCATTCTGTGCTATTGGAAAGAATATATATTCAGTGTTACAGATAATCAACAAATACTAGAACAAAGATTACACACCTCTTTACTTCATAATAAATTTATAACTAAGTATTTCTACTACAGTTTAGGCAAAACAGAATATTGTAGCTAATCCAAACTGTTAAATATGACATAACAACTCAGAATTTTATGATTTTTGCATTACCAAGATAACACGGGATATATGCAAATCTATTTACTATTCTTTTTTAATGTTTCCTTGTAAGTCACTCATTGACATTTGTAGGAGAAAAAACATGTGCCTGATTTTCCAGCAGTTATTTATGAATAATAATTTGATTTGTGTTTAAAATATCTTTTTTCAGTATCTTGTGTATGTTTTTTCACTTGTGCCTTAGATATTCACTTTTCTTTAATTTTTTGAAAATCTTCTATACCCATATTGTACTTAGTATGTACTTTCTACCCAGCCAGCCCTCCTACATCTGCCCAACAGAGTCCAAGTTCATAAAATCTTTCACTTCTTCTTTTACACGTTAGTACATATTTTATATTAATGTATGCTATATATTACATATTATATCTTCTCTTATTTTTAATATATATTATTACATTTATTAATTTTATATATTATTGCTTTCTGATTGACTACTTTGAATGAGGGCTTTCCCTGGAAAAAAAACAGATTCTCCCTCTCTTAATAGCCATCAGTCCTGTATAATTCTTTATCTAGGAAAGAAGCTGTAGCCAGAAGTTTCTCTGTCCCACCTGGCTGTTCCTGCAGGCATTTAGTACAAAATAATCATACAGAGACTTATAATAATTTTAAGCGGTTTAGCCTATGGTTCAGGCAAATAATTCACTAGCCCTTTAGATTAATCTATAATTCCTATCTATGTTTAGCCATGTGACTTGGTGCCTTTGTTCAGCACAGTGTTCTCATCTTTCTTCTTTTGAGTCTGGCAGGCGACTCTGCTCTTCCTTTTCCCAGAATTCTTCTCTTCTAGTCCCCCGACCATACTTCCTGTCCACCTAGCTTTTGGCCAATCAGAGTTTTATTAAACCATTATTAACAGCAATAAATATTCACAGACTACAAGGGCATAGTCCCAAAGCATAATCCCTCTTACATTTCACCATCTGAGTTGTCATGTCAACTGGTGTTGCCATTATGCTGGTCTTTTTCACATGTGATAATATTGTTGAATTCGGTTAGGTCAACCTCCCTGTCTACGTGGAAGACACTATCAGTAGCTGTTCTGATATTTTAGCTCTTACAATCACATTCCTCTCCTTCTGTGATCTTGCCTAAACATGAGATGTAAGAGTTTCAGTTTAGATGTGTCATTTGGAGATATGAACCCTACAGTGTGTTGTTCTCTGCGTTCTGACCACTGCAAATTTCTAAAGATAGTTTCCATCTGTGTCGAAACGAAGCATCTTTGATGATGGATAACAGTGATACTTACCCATGGATATAAGAATATATTTTTATAATTTAGATTAAAATTATCCTTTTCTTCAAAAGAGGCAATAGTATAATTCCCTTCAGGGACTTTTATCTCATCAGTCATAAATTGTTGACTAAGATTACAGAGTCAATCATGAATTTCATTCTATTAAGTAAATTTTAGTCCAGATAAACTTCTTCTGGTTACTGCCAAACTGTAAGTGAAAATTTTGCACCACTGTAGATATCTTGCCAAGCTAGTTATATTGTGGAGCATAAGATTTTCAGCTATGTAGGGCTTTTAGTTTTCCTGGCTTTATGGCTTACTTTGAGAGAAAATGTGCTACACTAGCTGCCTAGGAACGATGTTCTCAGGGAGAACACTTCCTATTCAAATCCAGTTTAACTCCTCCACTTGTATGAAGTGTATGATGTTTTCATTTATAGGCATTTATCATCATGTTCTGGTTGGAAACCCAGGGAAAATGCAATACCTTTTATTGTTTCATTTCAGGAATGTTTAGGATTTTTTCAACAACAACTTGGAATATTTTCCATACCTCACCTTGATATTTTCATTAGATATTATTTTATTGTGGAAAGCATCTTTACTCCAAGCAGAATACCATAATTTAAAATCTTTTATTTATCTATCTATCACCTATCATCTACCTACCTATCTATCTCATCGATCCATTAGTGTGCCTATCAGTCATCCATCTAAATATTTATGTACATAACCATACACTCATATGTGTGTGTAATGTATTTTTGAGTAGAAATAAAATATGTATCTCCCTATGTATTTTTCAAGTATATTCAGTGTTGTATATGCTTCTAATTCTCTACCAAGTTTTTCAGTAGAGATTATTAAATTTCAATGTTACAAATTTATCTCAGCATGTTTGTACTATATAAAAGATACATTTACATGCCTTAAAATATCAATATTTACTTCATCTAGTCAGATCTTTAATCCAATATTTAGAATGAACTTTTGCAAAGAATGAGATGAAGACATTACTTCCCCTTCTTCAAATCGTAAATTAAATATTCCAGCAAAATTATTTAACCAATGGTAAGTAAAGAAATGGTTATTGAGTAAGGTAAAAAGTGAAGGCATCCAAAAATATTTAAAACCCACAGGAAAATGTGATGTCTCAAATGTTTGCATATCTTTTGGTTTAATCATCTCCCCTTTTAAGCAATGCTTGGACACTCCAGTTCTTATAATATTTGCTTTCCTTTTATTATTGACACAAAGGATCTTAACCTCATCAGAAATCCTTGTTTAACAAAGATTAAAGTGAAAGTCTAAGTCAATATTTAAAGTGTGAAGCACCTCTCTTGAAGTCTCTATTAATCATATTTCAACACTGTATGTTGAAAAGTTATACCTGGAAGGTAGATATGATAGCTTTCAGGTTCCACTGCTTAAAAACATATCATATACTGTTCATTAAGCAACAGATCTTTAGAACAAAAATAAATTCAATTGTGTCTAGACTCTAGAATTAAAAACAAAATGAGAATAAAACACTAGAATTAGGTATATACAAATAAAACAATAAGTAATGTCAGAGTACATGATTTCAATAAAACCTAAAGATGAGGTAGAAATTAATGTGGTAGGTTTGGAAAACTTAGCTGAATATTAATGAAAATAACCTCTGTGGAAAATGATAAAAGACTTGAAGTTTTAAAAGTATAAAGCAACCCACTGTTCCATATAATTGAAGCATACTTCAGGAAAAATAAACAAAATGTGCAAATGCCATATATTAATGTACTTTTAAATAAATGAGAAGACCAACATATAGCAAAAATCAAAGAAAACATGAATCCTGAGAATTATGTTCTATTCCAAATACTCTGTGAAGACAATTTCTGGGCAGGTGTACCTTGGTTTGATTTATACTTCAAAGACTGTATTGTTTAAATTCACTTAAAAACAACTTAATTTGACTAAGAAGGCCAATTTAAAAAGTGTTGCATATTTTATCTTATTCTATGAAGAAATACTGGAGTCCTGAATTTAAGAGTATCCTAAGAATATAAAATGCTGCCTTTAATTATATATATTTCATATTTTAAATGCATATTGTTTGAGATTACTGATTTCTAAAGAAAAAATAATTTCAAAGAAAGAATGGATTTTATGAAGACTTTTTGTTTGAAACATAAAAAATGTGCTGTTTATAAGCTATGCTTAAATGGAGAACACTAAAAATAAGTTCTACTTAACATTAAATATTATTTTATTCAGCATTCATACAATATGTATAAATTACAAACACATAGTTATATCTTTACTTATCATCTACATCCTGAGAAATAATCTTTTTGGTATTTTGTTGAGAAAACATCATAGATTATGTTTAGAAAAACTAAGATACAACACATACAAACAATACATACACAGCCATCATAAATTGTTACTGCCACCATCACATATGACTTCAATGTTTGACTCAAATGACCTTTAGTTACATATAACTGTATATAAATCTCAATGCAGATTTTTTAATCCACTCTAATTATTCTTGATTTCTAAATCTGTGGATTCAAGAAATTGAGAATCATATGGTCACAAACTTTTATAAATTCCATGAAGCAAAATTTTATTCTGCTACATTTTAGATACTAAATTGAAGCCCCATAAATATTGTGATATGTGAGGATCATGTCACAGATTCTCATTCTCTCCCTAGCACTGACTACTTAAATACTGAGTCATGTTGAACTCATATAGTATTAGTTACATAATATAAAACTAACATATCTTCTAAATATGTAAAGAATTTCTTGAAATATGATAACCAATAGAAAAAAAACAAATGTGTTATCAACATTGTATTAAATAGTATAAACAAGCTAGAGCTTATTTAAACCTGGAAGAATATGTTCAGGTAATATGAAATACCATGCATTTTACATGAAAAACTTGAGCATCCATAGAGCTGAGTATGTATAATAAAGGGGCCTTAGAAAACGTTCCTTATGGATACTGAAGAACCACTATGAAATCCAATATATCAGTGACTATTAATAAAACAGAGTTTGTAATTTAAATATTACGGAATGTAATAAAGTGAGAATAACTAAATCTGTCTTTAATAATAGTACAAAACCAGAAGATTCACACATTCCAACTTCAGATCTTAAGAGAAAACTTTAGTATTAAGGTTACTTTGCAGGGCCAGAAAGAGTCATAAGATAGATAAAGGAGAGAACCCAGAAATGAGATTACACAATGGTATGGAGGCCATTTAATAAAGATAATATGGCTTCTGAAAGGTCTGAACTTCCCCATTTTTCAACTATGCCCTAAGTTTCATATAATTTAAAAAAAAACCCACTGGAGATAGCATGTATGTAGAGATGAGGGAGATAGTGTATAGCAGACCTGAGCCAGACCCCACAGAATATCAAGGCAGAGACAGAAAAAGGGTAGTTCCTGTAATCTCCCTAAAACTTACCCTGCCTTGTACAGGTATGTCTTAAAATGGTAAAACTATATTCACAGCCAATTAAAAATGTACTAACATAGCTACAGCATGCTTAGCAAATTGTGTTTGATATGACCTAACTGTTCCTAGAATTCTCCTAGCTGATCTTTTAAAAGGTGCCTGCTTGATTCTTTTGGGGATGCCATTTTATACAAGGGGTGACTTGTATATAGGAATAAACATTCTATTTGACTCTGGTTCTTTCTTGAGTGACCCTTACATTTGAAAAAGCACTTCCTCAATAATTACCAACTGGCAAAATTATAAACCTCATCATTATCTCTTGTCAAATACATAAACTAATATTAGATAAGAGGCCTAAATATTTACCTGTAATATTGTATAGGAAGACAGTGAAAAAAAATGCAAACTAAGGTTAGGCAACATTTTCTTCAATGTGATGCCGAAAACCCAAATAGTGAAAGAAAAATTTTATTATTTATTAACTCCAAGACATAATGATTTTGGGGGTCTTAGATATTGTCATGAAGATAAAAATAAGGCTGTAGTCAGAAGTTTCTGTCTCCCACAGCTATTTAGTACCAAATAATCACCCAAAGGCTTATATTAATTATAAACTGGCCTATGGCTCAGGCTCATTACTTGCTAACGCTTAACTAACCCATGATTCTTACCCGTGTTTAGTCACGTGGCTTGGTAACCTTTCCTCAGTGCTGCGTTCCCATCTTCCTTCCTCTGAGTCTCCCAAGCAAGTCCTCTCTTCCTCTTCCCAGAATTCTCTTTGTCTAGTTGCCACGCCTACATTTTCTGACTGATTAGCTTCTGTCTAATCGGCATTTTATTAAATCAATATTTATGATGACAAATATTTACAATGTATAAAAGCATAATTTTACAGCACCAATAAGTGGGAAAAATATTCACATATCATATAAGAACTGAATTTAAAAATGTATTTTAAAACTTACAATTCAACAATTAAAAGACAAATAACTATAATAAAATAAGACAATTACCTGAAACTACCTGATTAAGAAAAATGTATAAATGGGCAATTTGCAGATAAAAAAAATCCTCAATAACATTTTCAATAGGGAAATGAAAATTAAGATTACCATTAAAATTATTTTTATAAACATTTTAAAAGGTGAATAATAACAAATGTTAAAAATTTTAAACTTTTATGTACTGTTTGTGACAAAGTAAATATTGTATGTACTATGAAAATATATTTGGTGATTATGAGGAAATGCTTAATATAAATTTTATCTGACATATCTATTCAACTTTTATGTGTACCAGTGGATATTAAACATATATGTTTGTAAAAATATTTATACAACATCCACAACAAAATTATTCATATCTATAGTATGCAAATGAATCAAATTTCCTACCATGAATAAATATAATGTATATAATATAATGTAAATATAATGTAAATAAAATGTATAAGACCAATGAAAATCTATTAATCACTATAAGGCCATTGACTAGTGAAATATACTAGAAAAAAAGGATGCACCTTGCATTTATTACACATAGAATTTAGCTGGTTAAAAATATGTTATATAACTTACTTTATATATTATATTAGGTTTATATACAAACAAGTGATAAATTAACAGTTTTCAAGAATGACAGAACCTCAAAACTGAGAATAGGTAATGACTAGGCACATGGTTTCTTGACAAATGAAAATGTGGAATTTTAATTTTCATATTTGTATGGCTATATGAATATACTATAAATTCACTGAATTGTAACTTTAAGCAAGTGAATAGTTCAGTGATCTTCTTTTGATGTTAATTAATCCCAAATTATACATGGGCTTATTAATTAATTCTCAGGGTGATGTTCTTGGAAGATTTTGTGAAACTTTAGAAAGAGAGTGTTCATGTGAGAAACTGGGGTCACTGGGGTTGTGCCCTAAAAAGGTGGGAAACTTTAAGTTTCTCTTTCTGAATCACTGATGAATAATTTGATCCTGTCACTTGCTTCTATGGTAATATGTTACTTCTTCAAAAACCCAAAGAAATAAGGCTACTGAGTTATAAACTGGAATATTTATGATCAGTATCAAAATAATTTTTAGCTAATAATGAGTTAATTATCATTATTGTTCTTTATGGGGCACAAAACTTACGCATATGGTATATGTGCTATACATTATTAAACTCAATAAATATAAAGCAGAACAACTGAAAAGTGAAATCAAAGCTATGATTAAATATATTATCTGGCCGAGTGGTGGCGGCACATGTTCTTAAGACTTAGGAGGCAGAGACAGGCAGATGTTTGTGAGTTAAAATCCAGAGTGCTCTATAGAGTGAGTTCCAGGACAGGCTCTAAAAGCAGCACAGATAAATCCTGTTTAGGAAAAACAAAACAATAATGACAAATAGAAAAAACAATATATTTATATATACTATAATATCATATATTTCTGAATATTTATTTATTCTTACTACACATATGATTACATGAAACCCCAATGATTTCTTTAGATAATGACATGTAATTTTCACATAAAATATTTAATGTTACCGTATTATTTTCTGTCTGTATGCTTTTTACATACTTTGTTTATAAAATCTACATATTTGAAAAAAATAATGAAAAGGGGTAAAACAATAAACAAGAAATTGCCATTTTTGTTGTATGTTACAAATATCCAAGCTTTAAGCCTAAATAAAAATCTCTGTTGATTATTAAAAATAGATGGCGTATAGGTACACTTGATCTACACAGATGAGCATAGCTTAGTATAAATTAGTTTGGGGTTACATTCTGTCTACAAACTGCACTTTTAAAGACTTCTAAAAGATACTTGACCTGTCTAAGTTTGCTTAACTCACCTCTGGTAAGGCATAATTACATAAACCCTTTTTCCCTTTCGGGGAAAGAAATAGAATGTCACAGTAATTAAGCCCTAATATTAAAAACCAGCTACAAGGGAAGAATAGGTCACTGTCTTGCTGCCATTTGAGGGATTCTGCCGTGCTTGCCACAATAATTTTCCTGTTATTTCTCATACTGACAGCACCTAGACCATTGTCTTAACCTTAACATGATACTAATTTCATATTAATTACGATCCTTAGGTCTCTAATAGGATCGCAATCAGGTAGCTTATTCACCACCTATCTTTTGGTTGATTTATCCTTTGCTCACTTTCAAGCTTACAAATGTAGCTGATCCAAATTCATATTAGTCAAGGGTCCAGGTAAATCAGGCAGATGCTTTACTGACATAGCTTAGAAGTGTCAGTAAATTTTACCAACATCTTTTGAGTATTCCTAATTTAGCAGTCTTCCATGTTCCCAGTCTTCACTAAATGACAAATGGAGTTAGCTTGCTACCATGTCTTTTATCTGATAAATAAGGAATTTGATTTTTAACAGAAATAGGTTTTCAAATTTCCCAACTAAGAAACAGATTAAAACAGTTTAAATAAAATATTCCTGAATTATACATGTATAAGTAATTCAAATTTGTCTTTTAAATATAAAAACAGAAAAACAGCTGGTCATGTTGATATATGCCATTAATCCATAATTTTTTAGGCTGAGGTACACAGATCTATATGACTCTGAGGCTCCTTGTTCAGCATAGCAAATGTCTGAGCAGCCAGGGATATAAACTGAGATCATGTAGCAAGCAAAACCAAAGCAAAAAACAAACAAACAAACAAAATCCTCATGAAAAACTAATAAAAATATACAGACAACATTTGTAATTCTGATGAGTCTATAATTTCTAAACACTAAATATATCCTTTTTTAATAACCTTGAAATGGATATTTTAAAAAAATGTTTTTAGAAAAGAAATTAAGTGTACATTCTTTAAATTTTTAACATTTCAGTTCACAAATTTTTCTTAGACATTTTGTAAGAAAGTATCTTTGCACAGTTATATTTTCAATTCCACTTTATTTCTTTTTGGAGTAATACATAATCATCCCTGTCCTGATTAGCTTGTCAACCATAGTCAACCTACTGCTGTCTAAAGAAATGTCACTTGAATTGACTATATTTGGTTGGTTTGGGGGCACGTCTGTGAGGATTATCTTGACTATTAATTAGATGCCATTGTGGGCAGCATCAGTCCTTATTCAGCTAGCCCTGGGCTGTATAAGGAAACTAGCTAAGCATTTACCAAAGAAAACGTAAGTGTGTTAACTACCACTTACTCTTCTTTGCGTTCTTGCCTCTAGATTCCTGCCTTGTTTTTCAGCCTAACTTCATTCAGTAATGGCTTGTGACATGGAATGTTTGGTTGGATAAACTCTTTCCTCCCAAAGAAGCTTTTGTCAGGTTGTTTTAATCATAGCATTGGACAGGAAGCTAGAAGAACACCACCTATGAACACCCTTACTTTGAGCAGTTGAATTACTCACAATAAAATCACTGTTGAGATATTCTAAATGGAAGTTTCCAGAAAAACAATTCTTAAGGTTTTTTTTTTTTTCTTCATTAAAAGAAAAGCATTTAATTTAGGGTACATCTACAGTTTTGTAGAGCTAATCAATGACCATTGTGAGGAGCATGGAAGCAGGCTGGCATGATGCTGGATCATTAGTTAAGAGCTTTACATTCAATCTAAAGGCAACAGGAAAAGAAACAGGACCTGGTGTGAACATTTGAAACGTCAAAGCCAACCCCAAATGATATACTTCCTTCAATAAGTACACACTTTTTCAAACAGGGATATACCTCCTAATCTTTCCCACACAATTTCAAATTTTGTGACTAAATATTCAAATATATGAACTTATATTCATTCTCATTCGAACCACCTCAGGCAGAAAAATTACTAGGAAGGAAACTCAATTATATACTTTTTAATGAAAATACAAATATGTTTTGCAATCGTGAAGTGTTAAATGAACTAGAATCACTCTAGTTAAAAAGCTTTTATAATCTAGAAAATAAAAATCTTCAGATAGAATGAAACCTGGACATCAGTGTCTCCTAACCACTGGAGACTATGACAGTCCCTCATCCAGCAACAGTTAGATGCCAATAGTACCTCAGGGAAATATGAGATCTTATGAGCATCTTTTCCTTCATGATTCAATACTGAGAAAGCCAATCTTGTACAGGTCTAGTGAAGGTAGCCAGAGCTGTGGTGTGTACATGATTGCAATAGTCATGTCATCTCCAGAAGACAATTTTATGGCTCTCTGAAGCCAACCAGCAAGAAGTTAATGTAAGCATCCGAGTCATTTTGGGGGCCTAAGAAGAAAGTGAGCAGCTAAGGGGTCTGAGAAGGCAGACCTATCGGTCTGGACCTGTGGCCAGACAGAGCAGGAAACCTCATTGTAACATTCCAACTCTCATTCTTTCTGCTTCTTTTCTTTTGATGCTCTCTGGGCCTTGGAGGGAGTGATGGAGATAGAAAGCTGTAATTAAGGCTTAGCTTGCAAACAAAATTCATTCTCAGAAATTTGACAAGGTTTTTCTTAATGAATATCTGCATTAACTGTGACTTACCATCAAGAGAAGCATCTCTGAGGCACCTTTCAGCACACATTCAATCATATTAATAAAAGGAGTACATGCCTGTTACAGTTTATGTGTGACCAGAGAAAAACCCTTGTATAGCTCTATCCTTTCACATGATGGGTTCCATGAAGAAAAATTAGATCTTAAATTGTGTGACATTTTAATTAACAATACCTTGAATATTACATGTCAATTTGTCCCAGAGATTAATTTTTTTTGTACAGAAAAAACACTCTGTGAATGACTTACTCAGTCAGAAGCTAACATGGGTCTAAGAGTAGTATGTTAAATATTACAATACTGTTGTTCAGGTAACCCTTATTTTATTCATCCATGGCTCCAGAGAAAGAACAAAGATAACCTACTGACTTTATGTATTTATGTTAAAAAGAAGCCCTACAGTGTTGTTTAAAAAAAAAAAAAAAAAAAAACGGGACTATGTTTTTCAGTTCAATACAAACATGAAATGTGTGACAAGTTTGTTAAGATTTTGGGTAATTATAAATCATGTGTTAATTAAGAAGTTATGCTAGTCTTGATGTTGTACTTTAAAGAGGAAAATCACTATAATGGGTGGTGAGAACTTAGTTATAATGGAAATGATATTATACTTGGAGTTCAGCAGTACATAAGGTCTCAGACATAAACTGGGAGTCTTTGAACATATTGTTAATGGACAGATAATTCAAGTATGAAGAGTCTTCCTAAAGACTTATGTATTTAAAAATTAGTCTCTACCTATTTTAAGAGCTAATAGAATATTGAGTTTGAGGCGTCATGTGGCCTGTGCCCTTGGAATCTATACCATGCTTAGTTCCCTTCTCTGTGTGTTTCTTTACTCTATGTCTCAGCTTCCTGTCTACAATGATGTGAGTAGCCTCTGCCATAAACTCCTATAATCATGTTTTGCCTCATAATTAGCCTCCAAAGATGTAGCCACTACCCAGAGGGTAATTTTTCAAATCTGAGCCAAACATTTTTCTTCTTCTTTTAATTTATTTATATCTCGTGTCTTGTCAGAGAAAATGCAAAAATAAGTAACATATACACTGCCCCCTTTCTTTCTGTTACCTGTGTCCAAGAGAACTTACTACAAAAATGTATTGTTTGATATTAAAAACATGAATTTCAAGTCTAAGAATTTTTAGATATATAATTTATGTATATTATTAATGTACATACATACAGACTGACAAGCATATTCAATATGGTTGATTGTTGATATTTATGTTGTTTAGGACAGAGTTTTGATGAATTAGTATTGCAATAGTATTATACATATTCATAAAGTAATATTAGAGGATTATTTTTCTGGTGCCATTGTTTGTTGTATACTCAGCAAGGTTTAATAGCCTCTGTAACTATAAATAATCCTTAAATTGCAGGCTAAGGTGAATAAATTAAGCAATTAAAAAAGAAAAGTTAGAAAGTATAAAATATGCAGGTTACTAAATATTATGTATAGTGTTTAAGATTAGATCTTATGTCATATTGAGAATGGGAGATGCATTTTATATATTTGTTCTCCATTTGATTGCTTATCTTGGTGTCGGTGGCGGTCTGTATGTGTGTGTGTTGGGGGAAAATGTGCATTGATTCCAGTCAAAAAATGAAATTTTAAACATTTCTAAATGGTTTTATCATTATTCTCTGTAATGGTTTGAATGCCCCCTCCAATCTTGATGCTGAAATTCAAATGCCCCTCTAAAGGTAAAAGTGAAACCATTAAGAAAGAGTTTTCTTATGACTAGATTATGGTTATTATCTTTATAGCACAGTAGTTATCACAGAAGAGGTTCTACAAAAGAAAGTAAATTCACTTTTGTAAGCTCTGTATTGCTCCTTCTGTGGCTGCCTTTTTCTCAGACCTCTTACGGTGTAACACCTTAAACCATGACTCTAGCACAGCAAGGTGTCCTTTCTAGATGCCAGAACCATGACTTTAGACTTCCCACTTTCCAGAATATGAGTCATATGAATTCCTTCTGTTTATACATTTTCACCTTTCTGTTGTAAACATAGAGTATAGGCTAAGATGTTTGTCATTGCAATGTAAATATCCAAGATAGACATATGTGTTCAGTAAACATATTATTTAAAAATATATTTACTAAAACCAATATTTTCATTTTAAAATGTATAGAAATTTATAGACTTTTTAAGACCTTAAAACAATTGTTCTAGAAAATTTCACACTAATTATCATAATGGAGATGTGCGAGATGGAATGTGAAATATGAAGAGATGGTGATACATAAGGTGAAGCTTATTACTCCCCTAATATTATAATTATGCAGTGTCTATTTCACACAGATAAGCTTATTCCAATAGGGAAGAAAGGATTTTAAGCCTCAAACACATCACATTTACTAAGTTAAGATATTATCTACCTGCTCTGCTTTTCATCTCTTTCTCTTCTAGCTCCACTCCAGCTGCTTTTGCTCTTTAGCAAAAGATCCCTATGGTTTTCCATTTTCTTTCCCTATGCCTCATCTCCTTGCTGATCTCATTATCCAGTTTAAATGTCAGGGCCATGATTAAAGTCACTCCCCTTTGGAGTTAACACACATCTAGCAAATACCAACATTGACAAATTCCTACTGTTTCCTGAGTCAGCACATCTAACAGCAGACCATGTCCGGAAAATAATGGAAATGAGTCTTGTCTAATCACTTCAAATTTTGTTTCTTTGAAGCAGGCCCCCATGTATCCAACTGTCTTGGTTTATACCATAAGGTTACTTCTTTCAGCCAACCAGTAGTGACACACACACCTTTAATTCCAGCACTCAGGGGCCAGAAGCAGATAGATCTCTGTCAATTCAAGGCCATCCTTGTTACAAAGAGTTCCAGGACACTCAAGGCTACACAGAGAAACTGTGTCTCAAAAGAATGAAGGGAAAAAAATTGTTTCTCTTTTTCAGATAGTTAAAACTACTTTATTGGGCAACTAGCCAATCTCATCAGAAGTCTGCATGTTGCCCATTGAGGGTTGCTTGCTATAACTGTTCTACTTCTTCTAAGAGCTTTGCGCAGACAGTGACCTCAGAGTTCCCTCATCTTTGTAGGCTGTAGAAGACACAAATTGTCTTTAAGGTGTATATTTACCCTCCCTTGAATAGGAAATAGTCTCATATTCCTTGATATTGTCTATTGAATTCCATTGACAACTCTTTTCTGCTTATTCATTTTGCTTTAGGTGAAAATCTTAGCTCAATCTGCCAGCTACAGAGAATTTACACAAATTTCAGGCACAATTCATATTTCAGATGGGTCTTCACGCCCTCCACAGTTCCTTACTCACAAGTGTACTATTTTTTGTTGTTGCTTTGACTTGATTCCATGGTTTTCCTGTTATGCAACAAACAACCTTAAAGTGTACACATCTAAAATGTAATGTTATTGCCCTCACAGACTCTGTGGGTCAGGAATCCAGGCCCAGCACAGCTAGTCTGGCTTTTCTCTCCTCTATAATATCCTCTTGAGGTTAGGGGTGACTTGGTAATTGGAATCCAGCGTCCTCTAGTTCATATTGACATTAACTGAAATATGAGTAAAGCTTTTTGACAAAAACATAATCTGACCTTTTCTGCTGGCCTCCAAAGCATTTGGATTTTATGCCCAGCTATTTGGACTTCAAAATGTTTTTGTAAGTTAACAATGTGAATGTGTTTTTACTTTTTATAGGAAAATGTAAAAAAATAAAGTAAAAAAATCAGTACCACTTCTGCCACTATCCTTATAAGCAAGATACAGTATTTCTTAAAGGAGAAGGAATCTGACAAGTTAAATATAAAAAGCCAACATTCTAAAATGACATCTAGAAAGGGGCGAACATTTGCAGCCAATTTTAATTTTTTCTATCAAGTAAATTATTCTAAATAAATATTTTCTTTGTTTATATTTGAGGTTCTTGTTTTATTTGTTTATAAGCTTGATCTAAAAGTCCAAGTGTCAAAGAACACTTTATTCTGCATTTCTCTAGTAAATTATGTATTTTGTGGTGTCACCTCAGTTTGGAATGTCACTGCTCATTAAACTTTAATATCTTGTTATATAAAGAGAAAAATGGTAACTAACTCTTCCAGAGCCCTCTGATATCACCTTCCTGGCATCCACCACCCAGGGTTACCCTGGACAACAAAAGCAGACCTTCAAGTGATGCTCAGGATGGAACCACCTCTGTAGTCCTCATCATAGGATCGTTTCCCTGTCTCAGTGTTTCTACACAAAAAGAAACTTTGTAATTTAAGTCTAAACTCCTGGCTTAAGGTTTATTCCTAAGGACTACTTGCTTATTATGAGAAATGTATAAGTAAAGAAAGAAGATAATCCTGTTAGCAGAAAATTAGCTTTCTCTTGAGTGAGATAAGCATATTGAAATAGTAACTCCATATAGATGCAAATCCATCTTACATCCTATCAACATAGTGAAACAAGATTTTTATATGTTACCAAAATGTTACATTTTTGTCAGAAAACTTGCATCTGACTTCCTTTTGAAGTATTAATTTTATTTTTTATTACGTGTGTCATGATATTCTTAATATAAGCTGTGTTATATTTGTTTCTGAGTTTGCAGATAAATTTTAGTTTGTGTGTTTCTGTATGCATGTGGGAGGGGCAGGGTATGTAGCTATAATATCATTTTGAGTAGTGATGAAAAGAACCACAGAAATTTTACCAAAACACTCAATACTTAGTTAACTAGCAACAATAAACGGAGGCTCTTATATCTTCAAAGTTTTAAGTTAGACTCTAACACTGCTACTTTATGTGTAGTACTACATGAATACAATCTAAATTTTGGAAAACATTGGTATGTTTATATTCAGTAAGAGAAAACTTTGAAGGTGATAAAGCAAGACTAAACCTTACATCTCTCTCGAAAAAAGTCATTATTTCCATTGTTGTTAGTTTGAATCATGATAGTAAGTAGAAACAAAAATTAAAGACAGGGGATATGCCTTATTTAAAGAATGACTTATCTCTAATTTTAAAGATCCTTGTAACTTCCTTTTGAGCAGTTGTGATAGATGTAAGGACATTTTCACTGAGGTATAATTAACTGGGTAGATACAGAAGGCAAATCAAGAGCTGAGCTGGGAGATGCTTTTCCTGAACCTCTTGAATATTAGGTCTCAAAGGACCTAAAGAGAGACTTTAAAAAGTTAGCCTTTATGTTATAAAGCTAATCTCTAATCTCTGAACTTGTTGAAAGTTGGCTTTTATTACCTCTTACTAAAGAATGACTCTTTGAACATACAGCAAAGTACTTGAAGTTAAAAAATAGTAGCCTCAATAAAAGCAATACAGCCAATATTAAGGTGGATTTGAAATAGTATTCAGTGCCTTGTACTGAGACTTGAAAGTCATTGTCCCCAGACAATTTGTGGTAAAGCCACAAGTATCAAGAGATACTTCTATTGAGGTACGTGTTTTGAAGGTAATGCTGTTATTCTCATTTTTTCCTTTTATTCCAGATTTTTTAAGAAAAATATATACCAGGAAAATCACAAAACAAAGAAATGGAAAATTGTGACTTACTGTTTATAAAATGCCCACACATTGATTTCATAATTATAACTTATATATCAGCCTACTTTACATAGCTAAATTTTATACACAAGATGGGAAGTTCAGATAGCCTATGCATTACATTCATTTTTATATGCAGGCATGAGAGAAGAAATAATGAGATAGAAGGCATATGTGCATCAATAGAATTTAGCAGAGCAAATTGATAATACATGTCCAAACTGCTGCTGGCTTTGTTTATTAGACTACAGAAGCAGAAAGCAAAAGACAGAATTTCAAAAGTAGACTGTCTGTTTGAGAAATATGAATGACTATGATACTCAAAGAGAAAATGTTAAATATCATCATAGACCATGGGGTATCACGTTCAAAAATGTTGACCATCAGGAATAAATTGGCAGCATCATATAGGGAGTTTGAGAAACTCAAAGGAACAAAAAACAGGAATACTGACTAGAAATAGATTTAAATCCTTCAGTAAGGCAAATATAGACCTAAATATTGTGGGAGAGAGAGGATGACTAGATATAAAAACTGATAAGGTGTTGTAGTCATTAAGGTAGCATGTCTGGAACCATTAAAATGAAGTGCAGGAAACTTGAAAAGATTCTAATATTCTACCATAAAAGTCATTGATAGCTAAACTATAAACAAAATATGGGGAGGAAAAAGTATTGGGGAATAATTACAAGAAGTAGAAACTTTAATTTTTGATATTTTTATTTGTACTGTGAAAAAATAAATAAAATATGCTTCCTTTTCTACTTAAAGGTTGGAAAAGCAGATATATAAACATTTCATTTTAGCATTTTCTTGACTAAAATGTAGAATTTTATAAGTACATTGACTATCCATTCTGACTGCTTGAAGGATTCAATAGTAATGAAGTATAAACAGTAGCTAATATCAATGATTATCCTAGAAAGTTATAAAAGTTTTGAAATATATTTGTGTCTGTGTTCAAGGCTCAATTTTATGGGAGTATGATACTATGAAAAAAAAATATATCACACCAAACTCCTGGAGGTAACAAGCTTGAGACTTGCCATGAATTGTAATTTGAAATATATTCTTTAATGAGGAATATTATCTTATACAAAAAATATCTTCAGTTCGTTTATCTACTTTGAGTCAAGAAAAGGTCATCCTTAAATGGCTTTTTTAAGCTTTGTAATTTTGACTGACTTGCTAGTTGTATATATATCCATATAATATATATATATATATATATATATATATATATATATATATATTTCAAAAATTCTACTTGGTGTAATTAATAAAAACCCTGAACCAGTTATAGAGGTAAAGCTGAAATAACAAAGAGACAGAGAAACAGGTCACATCCAATTCTCACTTAGCCAACATCTCAGGCCAAAGTGGTAGGGATCCTGTCTCCACAAATCCTCAGACTCAATGTCTCTGAGCCCCCAGCAGAAAGGGAGCACAGGCAAGGAAAAAACTCTTTCTCTTATTTCTCTTCCCAGCTATCTCACTTCCTCCTTCAATTTTTCTAGTGGATTAAAGGTATGTGTCATCACTGTCTGGCTCTGTTTGTCCTTGAACTTACAGAGATCTAGAGGATCTCTGCCTCCAGAGTGCTAGGATTAAAGTTATGGCTCACCACTCCTTGACTTTCATGGTTTGGCTCTTTCCTCTGATTTTCAGACAAGCTTTACTAAATATATAATATATCACCACATATCCCCTTTATGTCATAAAAGGTTATAAATAATATAAGAAAACTATATAGGATAAGTATAATAACTATATGAAATATAGCAATATATAAGCAATAATTATATCAATAAAGTTCAATCCATTAACAATTTACAAATTCTGAGAAAATACTTGGTTCTTTACTGTATCTTGGTGAGTACAAAGGATTTTACATAACTCACTTTCTATCTAATTTGTATTACCAGTCAAAAATTATTCATTATGTCTCTCAAATGTATATGCTTTACACCTCTTGGTGAGTTTCTTTTCTGAATCTGTAACTAGGAAGACTATTACTATAACTTTCTGTTCTTTTACTTGCTCTGAGACCAGAGAAGGAAGTAATATTATTTGAGTAAACAGGGAGTGCAATAAGTGACTTCCAAAAACAAAAATGTAGAAATGACAGAAACTGTTGTCTGTCTGAACAGACACCCAGGTTTCCTCTGCAATGTTGAGTATTTATCTTCAGCCTATAGGCCTAGCATATCTGACAGACTTTTCTTTGAAGCAGGATATTCTTTTTTGTAAAAAAAAAAAAAAAAAAAAAAAAAAAAAAAAAAAAAAAAAAAAAAAAAAAAGCATTCCATACCTTCTCTTAGCAAAGTTCTTCAATATTTGTTCTGTATGTTCATTCTAGATATCATACTATCATTAGTTAAGGCAAAACACTTTTTGGTCCAGTGGCTAACATTTGCCACAGCAAAATTCAGCTCTACATGGAGTTTCTTTGATGCCCATCATCTTCTCTGAAATAGAATGATGTTGACAAGAGCAGACATGGCTCATTGTCATCAAAATTAATCTAATCTATATTATTTAAACTTCTTGAATGCCATATGCTGTATATCTCTGAAATGTTTGGAGACAAACTGCCTATCTAAAATATTTTCATCTTGAAAATATACCTAATACATCTACAAGTTTGTTTGTAATGACTAACCAGGAACTTAAATTTTTCATATTCTAATTAGTTACTAATAATAAATTTCAAACATTAGCAATTTGCATTATATGATTTATTGAGCTATGTAGGTAAAATAATTTTAAAAATTAGAAACTTATATGCAGCATATTTTAACATAATCATAATTTTCTATCAATATTTATGATCTATATACAATATTAAAAAATCTAATCTAATGTAAAGTATTTAAACTGGTATTTTCTTTTTAAAAGTAGGTTCAATAATCTACTTTGTTATCATATCAATATTCCCCTTTTTAGAGAAGATTCAATAACCTAAACTTTTATCCTATCATTTCTATATTATTTTTTATAGCAGATTCTACAATCTACCACTTTTTCTTATTATATCTTTATTTCTCCATTTTTAAAATAAGAATTCTGAATCTTATCCCCTTTGCTCAGATTTTTTTCCCAACCATTACCAATAACACTTTGTAACCAATCCCCCTAAGCAAAGACAAGTATCTATAACTCACTGAATGACCAAAAACCATCCACCCTATCTCTTCGGAATGAGGGTAACATGTCTAAAAGTTATTTCCTACTGTTTAGGGGAAACATTATCTTTAGGTAATTCTGAAAAGAAAAATTTGGTTAATTATCAAGTCCTGGGAGAGGTACCTGTACCATTCTTATCCATTCTCTGCATAGTGGAAAATCACATGGCTTGTCTCAAGTCCTGGCTAGAGAAGAATCTGAGGCTGAACCATCTCAGAAAGCCAGCTAAGAACTATTCTGAGCAACCTGTAGTTCAAAACTGATCTTTTGGTGTTTTGGTGTTTTTTTTTTTTTTTTGTCAGCTTTAATGGTATTTTAACTGTTCATAGTCCATATGATATCATCACTGTGGGGTCCCATTATTCATTTGAAGGCTTTAAAGATCACTGTCCATTTGGTATGTTCATGACTCAGTAAAGAAAACTGATAGAGACACAAACCTGAAGTCGTATAAAGGAAGCTCATTGAAGCCTTTATGTAGAATTATCTGTTACTATATATGACCATTAATATCATGATATAAAGTTATATATGTGTGTGTGTATATATATGTGTGTGTCTGTGTATTAACCTTACAAAATTTGAGAAAATATTTATACATGAAGAAATGTTTTTCTTGCTTTTAACAGTCTAAGTATTCTTCTATATTGTATATTAGCATTCTCAAAAGCCAGTGATTCAATTATTATTTGCCTGGCTTCTGAATCCAGTACCATTCTGTTTACCACTGCAGTTAATCTGTGTAAAAAGTTTGTAAAAGTTACTTTTGGGCCTTGAATTTCTTTTGTGAAGGATTCAGTTTTCTTTCCTATTTCTTCAATCTGATTGCAGGCATTTAAAGCCGCCCTGCAGCATAAAGTCAGAGTATGTTTATCATATAAGGATTTCCTTTTAATATCAGAATAATCCTTTCCCCAAGAAGTTAGTCTTGGGAGACTTCTATGTCTCTAGCTGTGCTTCTTTGTTCTACTGTTTAGCCTTCTCCTTCCACCTTGTTTACCCCTGTAAAATTTGTTCAGCCTCTAATACCATAGTAACCATATCTAACCAGTTAGTCTTTTGGGGTGTTCCAATTGCATGATGACCAACTGTTTAACATTTATTTTACAAATAGTGTGTGCATCTCATATGTCACAATTGTTTCTTTTAATCTCGTTAATTCTAACATTTGTATCAGAGCTCAACTAGTTTCTGTATTATTTTCATCATTTTGCAGTTTTTGAAGGTTACTGGATATATTAATGTTGGCTGTTTATGGAATCATAGATGACTCTGTTGAAATTGGTTCTTTATGTTCTCTCTGTTTGGGTTTGCGTATCTTTGTGTTCTCTCTTAACAGGCTTTTTAAAGACTTTTTTTCTTGACATGTACGATTGTGGGGATGTTTTCAAATATAATAAAAACAGCTGGAGATGTCAGAGGGATCTACACACAGTCAGTGTAGTGATAACTCACACCTTTAATCCCAGAACAGAGAGTCTCCTGGGAGTGGTGACCTATGCCCTTAATCCAATCTGAGTTTGAGGTAATCTTAGTTTACAGAAGGAGTTTCAGGCTCCCAAGTAGGCAGTGGTGGTGCCACACCTTAACTGAGCTCAGAAAGTGTTTAAGGCAGATATAGAAAGACAGGGTAGGCAAAAGCCAGGAGGAGTGAGGGTGAGGAAGCTGGAAGATAACTGGGTAAGATCTGACTGTGATGTTTCTTCTTTGATATCTCTACCTTTCTGAGAGATTTGGCCATGATTTTCTTTTATTTGTGCAACACTTGGCATCCAACATGGCGCCACAAAAGCCTATTGAGACAGAACACAAAGATGTTCAAATTCAGAGAAACAGAAGAAGCTGTGGCACATACTGTTAGTCCCAGCACTTAGGAAGCAGAGACAAGAGAATCTCTGTGAGTTCAAAGCCAGCCTGGTTCCAAAGCAAGCTCCAGGACAGACAGGACTGTTACACAGAAAACTCTGTCTCAAACAAACAAAGACTAGAAGACGTGGAGCTGTCCTCTGATATTTCCAGCTGTTTTTATTACATTTGAAAATATACCCACATACATTAATTGACTTTTTAGATGATAAAACAGAAATCAAACAAAAATATTCATAATAAACAATATGATAAACATGATAGTCCAATCTATTTTATTTATCTTTTCCTTTACTGGTTCCAATATCAAATTATCTAGAGAAATATCACAGAAAGACCAAACACCCTCTAATGCCTAAAACAAGTTCCCCTTTCTAAAATATAAAATCTGATTTATTCACCAATCTAGTTGTCTGTAATGATTCAAATGACTGTGAAGTGGGGCAGCTACCTAGTGTGATAACAGCCCAAGGAGGGGTCCAAAAAGAGGGGAAAAAATCCACAACCCACTAGGAGAAAAAGGCCACTGTCTGAAAAACTTGCCCAGTTGAAAGTGAATTGGAAACATGTGTGGCTTGTCTGCCTAAGACTAGAGGCTAAATAAGAACAGAAAGCCTAGCCAACTGGTAATTACTCCTCCAGCCATGTGTTGCTCTGATCAGCGAGTAGCTCTTTTGGAGGGGCGGGGGAATTTCTACCCAAAGTTGGATACCAAGTGTTGCATGAATTCTGGTTGTAATAAAAGAAACTAAGAGCCAGATATTGGGGAAAGGTAGAAATTATCTAAGTGAGGAAACACCACATTCAAATCTTACCCAACTATATTCCAGATTCCTCAGCCTCACTCCTCATGAGGCTTCTATTGCTTCATCTGTCTTCCTACACCTGCATTATACCTTCTTCACTCAGTTGTTTTACTTCCAGGTTAAGATTAAAGGCGTGGGCTACTACTATTTAAGAGTTAGCCTTGAACTCACAGAAACACAGAAAGATATCTGCCTCCAGAGTTATGGGATTAAAAGCATGGCACTACCACTGTCTGCCTAGGAGCCTGGGACTCCCTCTGTAAACCAAAGTGTCCTCAAACTCAGATCTGCTAGGATTAAAGACATAAATCACCACTCCCAGTCCAATATAGGTCAGTACTCTTGGTTTTTCCCTCTGCTGGATTTAAAATGTGAGTTACCACTCTCTGATCCTCTTGAATTGACTGTGGGTAGGTCTCGTTTCTGATATTTCAGACTTGTTTTTATTAAATATGTAATATATCATTTTATTAAATATGTAACACATCCTTATTTTATATAATTTTTTGTTTAGACACAAAAGGAGATATGAGGTAATATGCTGTATATTTAATAAAAGATAGGCTGAAATATCAGATGACAGAGCCATGTACAGAGCCAGGCCATAAATCAGAGAATGGTGATGCATGCCTTTAATCCCAGCACTCAGGAGGTATAGATTTTTGAACCTCTGTGAGTTCAAGTCCAAACAGACAGATGGTAGCGGCACATACCTTTAATCATATCACTAGGAAAGTTAAACCAGAAATTGAGATAGCTGTACTTGATCAGGAAAAAAAAGATAAAGGGAAAGGGTAGACAGGAATTTTTTATTTCCCTTGCACACTTTCTCCTTGGAAGACTCAGAAGAATTCAGTCTGAGTATTTGTGGAGACAGGATCTATCTTTTTTGGCCTGAGAAGTTGGCTAAGTGAGAAGTGGCTGTGGCATGTTTCTCCGTTTCTGTTATATCTCAGCTTTTCCCCAACATCTAGCTCCAAGCTTTTATTAATAATACCAAGTAGAATTCATGCAATACTTTCTAGTAAAATGTGTTTCACATTATTTCATATTGTACTAAAATATTAGTAACAATTGCATTTTCCTCAACATGGCTGCGACCATAACTTTTATAAAGTTTGCTTGTTTAAGCAGCTACCTTAATGTATTGGTTCATTGCTATCAATATATATAATGAATTATCAAATAAAAATATTTCTGTAACATAATAAAACCTTCTTTTGTGATTTTCAAGTACACTCATCCTTCTCTTCATATAATTTATAACAGACATTATATAATTTTTATTTGCTTAAGTTTCCTTTAACTTGTGTCAGTATAGGCCAAAATCTTGAAAGATATTAAAGGTGTATATCATACATAGCCTGTACAATATTGAGTAATATATACAATACTATATTCATATATCAGAGTATCTTTAAAACTTCATTAGAGAAGTTTCTTCTTGCAGTAGTGATTGACATAGATATCCTTAAACTCAAGGTACAAAGAATAATCTATTTTAGTATTATGATAATAATGGGACACTGATAAGAACTATTATTATTTATCAAAGGGTTCAGCTTAAACTGATCAGCCTTAAGTAGGATAAATGTATTAGACTCCTTTCCCTAATATTCAGATATATTTACTAAAGATGAGAAAGAAAGTTTGTAAGATACAGAAGTATAGATAAATTAAATGATACAATATTTTCCAGATACAACAGGACCAATTCACTGGGGATCTCAGGAAATTTGAAAGCATTTACAAGACCAGCACAAATTCAAGCAACACAAAGTACGAGCATAGTTTTGAAGATTATAGGCACAAAATCCTCCTACTGACTAAGAGACTGTGGTATTTTTATAGTGGGTGAAAGAAGAAGAGTCAATTCTCTTTAGTGATGGAACCATTGTAAATTGACTATACTCCAAAAAATGGAAACTTGCAAGAGAAGCTGGACAAAAGAAATGAGACTCAGTAGAGTATAAAAGAGGGAAAAAAAAAAAGACAAAGTTGCATAGGTGGGAAGGAGAAGGTGGGGAAGGCGATTATGGAAAGATTCATGAGGTAAATATGATAGAAATAAATAGCATGAAGCTCTTCAAAGAATTAATAAAAGTATATATGAATGCTTCTTTTAGAGTGCTCTAAGAACATAGTTAAATATCTCAAGGCATTATTAACTTAGATTTGGGGTGTCCTCTAAGTCTAAATCAGCATATGGGAACAAGGTAGAGCAGAAGGGAGAGGAGAAAATCAGTGGGGGGAGAGAGGATAAGGAAGAACAAAGCAAGGAAAAATGGACAGAAAAATGGAGAAAAGTGGCAGAGAGATGACAGGGAGTAGAGAGAGTAAAATAAGAGCACAGAAAAAAGATTTTCTCTGAATATTTAAGAGCAATTAAATTTGCTATTTTCTTAATTTGAGTCTTTTTACCATAAATTTGTAGAACATTACATTGCTGGTAAACAAAACAGTTTGGAGTGATTTGTTATGAAGTCCAGATTGAATTAAAAGTGTGCCAATATTGGTATTTTGTTAGGATACAATATGCCATAAAACATACCTCACTCCAGAGGATCTAAAATGAAACCTTAAACTAGTGTTTCCGATGAAAACCTTGAAGTGCATTATTAGTACAACAATCTAAGCTTCTGTCTTTTACCACCTGCTTCCTGATGTCACTGTTTCTAATTCTGTTTTCTTCCATTTTTAAACACAATACACAAAAGGCATTTTCTAGTATCTAACAGAAATCACGTATCTTCCAAAAATAAAATCTGTGATTTGAATTGTTGACTTTAAAATATGCAATGGAATCCTAACTGTAAGTACCTCAGATAGTTACCTAGTTGAGACAGTTAACCTGAGGTCTACTCAAGAAGAGTCTTATCTAGCTGGTCTTAATCTAACTTCTGTCTTCTTTTCTCTCCTCTTTCTAGGATAAAAAGAATGCCTCATGACAAGAGAGGCAGAGGGTCAATATAGGTGAGGTCACTGTTGGAAGCTAGAGACTACCAATGAAAGATCTCCTTCTGAGCATCAGAGAGACCAGACTGTGGCCAGTCTAGCTTGCATGCAATTTTGAATGTGAAAATTTGAGAACTATGAAAAACATATACTAACTTTGAATGCACTCATTTTCAGATGTTGGTGGTAGTAGTAGGAAACAACAAAAGCATGTCACCTTGCAAAAAAAACAAAAATCCTTCAATGGCTTCCGTCACCCTTTGAAGTTTAATTTTCATCTTGTTTATAATCTCATTTTGTTCCTTTTTAAAACTTGGTCCTTTTTCTCTGTTTACTTTGACTTTCCAATGTTCTCCTAATATTCTACACATGCTGTTGCCTAAGGAAATTGGCATTTTTTCATTCTAGGAAAGCTGTTCTCTCAAATGTTTAAAGTCTTTATTTACTTCATTATCCAATTTTTGAACAGTATTCATCTGTCAACGGCTCAGGTAGAAGTTTCCTACCTACCATGGTCGTATTCAAGCTATACTTCCTAAATTCTTCACCCCAACTTTTCTACTGGTTCTTTAGCATTTTAAGTTTTTATTTTGTATTAATAAATACTTTTATATTTATCACAACTAGTTCTGCAGAACTTGACATAGAATCTGAAACATTGTAAGTTTAAAAGGCATTTCAGAAATTTTGAAGAGATATAAAAATTCAGTTATATTCAAGGGACTTTGAACAACTGACTAAAGCTATGTTTGAATTTTTACTTTTTTGTCATGGTATAGAGAATTAGATGTCAGGTTATAATTGGTGGAAAAACAGAACTACAGACATCATACCAAAGACTTAGAATTTAATCTATTGCTTCAAACTTACTGAATTATCTGGTTAGAGAGAAACACCATGCTTATTTTTTCAAAACAATATGTAAAAGATATCAGAAGCACCATGTGAGTACCAGCAACCTGTCCTGCTCTATTCACTTTCTTCTGTCTACCACCTAAAATTACCTAGGAATTTTTTATGATCATGAGTTGAAAATGTTGCTCTAAGCAATAAAAAGTATGTAGGGGCTTTAAGTAAGACAGTTACATTATCAGGGTTGCATTTTTGGTAATAAAATGAACAGAAATATTGGCAAATTGGAATCAACTCAAAAAAAATGAGCTGAGAGAAAATTGCAATAGTTATAAAAACAAAGCTCAGAAACAAGAAAATTAAAGTGGACACAATTACAACTGGAGACATACAGCCCTCTGGTCCACACTAAAAGGTGAGTGTTACCCCAGAACCCCAAGCAAAGCATAGATCATCAGTCTCTGATGCCCAGCCTGGGAACACAACCCCTAGAATGCCACCCACACCAAGCTCTGCCCTAAACCAAAGCCAGTGAAGAGTGTCCCCAAAGCACCCTGGAAAAAAGCCAGCTGGAGGTATGCCCACTGCCAAACCCTGCCTCTACCACAAATTGTATAGTCACACACCAACAACTGGAGATCCATATCCCTCTGGTCCACAGGTGACTAAGAACCAACTAAGAACTTGCAAAGAGCAACCTCTTCAATAACTGGAGAGACATAGCCCTGCAACAACTGGAGGCCCACTACAGACTAAGAGCCAATTAAGAATGGATTAAGAATGAGCCAAGGTAGCAATGGGCAAGACGCCAGTGCAAGAATACATATAACAATGTAAAGAACAACAAAGCGCCACAAAACAAAGCTGATGGCTCTACAACATCAAGATCTGAGCATGACAATGAAGAGGAAACAGAAGGAAATGGTCTTAAAAGAAACATAATGAAGATATTGAAAGCTTTAAAGAACATATTAAAAGTTCCCTAAAAGAAGTAGAAGAAAACACAAACAAAAAATGGAAGAGATTAACAAATCCCTAAAAGATAAGAAAACCACGAAAAAGAAAAACAGGTGAAAGTAACAATCGAGGAATAAAAAATTGAAATACAAGCAAGAAAGAAGGCATAAAGTAAGACAAATCTGGAAATAGAAAACCTGAAGATATGAACAGAAACTACAGATGCAAGTAATAGAATGCAAGACATGGAAGAGAGAATCTCTGGAATTGAAGATTCAATAGTGGAAAAAGATACATCAGTTCAAAACAAAAACAGAAAAAAAAAAAAAACTAAAACCAAGTAGCAGAACTGTTTGACAAAAACTTGAAGACACTAAAGAAGAAATCAAAGTGGATATCAGAAAATGGAAAGATCTCCCATGCTCCTGGATAGTAGGATCAGCATAGTAAAAATGACAGTTTTACCAAAAGCAATCTATAGATTCAGTGTAATCCCCATCAAAATCCCAATACAATTTTACAGACATTGAAAGAACAATAAAATTCTTTGTGAAATAACAGGAAACCCAGGATTACTAAAACAAACCTGCTCAATAAAAAGACTTCAGGAAGAATCACCATTCCTGACTTCAAGCTATATTATAGAGCTACCTACTATAATAAAACAGGCTGGTACTGGCATATATAAGCAGATTTGTGGATCAAAAGAATTGAATCGAAAACCCCAAAATTATCCCACACACCTATGAACACCTGATTTTTGTCAAAGAGGCAAAAAATATTCAGTGGAAAAAAGATAGTATCTTCAACAAATGATGTTGGCATAACTGGATGGTAGGATGTAGAAGAATGCAAATAGACCCATATATATCACCCTACACAAAACTCAAATTCAAGTAGATCAAAGACCTCAACATAATCTCAGCCTCATTGAATTTGATATAAAAGAAAATAGGAAATACCCTCCAACTCATTGGCACAGGTGAGCACTTTCTAAATATACCACCAGTATCACCGGCACTATGAACAACAATCAATAAGTGGGACCTCCTGAAACTGAGAAGCTTCTGTAAGGCAAAGGACACAGTCAATTAAACAAAATGACAGCCAACAAAATGGGAAAAGACCATCACCAACCTTACAACCTTACATATGATAGAGGGTTGATCTCAGATATAATATGTATGTGTGTGTGTGTGTGTGTGTGTGTGTGTGTGTGTGTGTGTGTAGAGAGAGAGAGAGAGAGAGAGAGAGAGAGAGAGAGAGAGAGAGAGAACTCAATAAACTAGAGCCCAAAAACCTAAAAAAAAAAAAAATCAGCTAAAGAGTGGAGTTCAGAGGTAAAAAAGTAATTCTTAACAAAAAAATTATAAATGGCTGAAAGGCACTTAAAAAATTGCTCAACATCTTTAGCCGTCAGAGAAATGCAAGTCCAAACAACTTCTAAATGCCACCTTACACCTGTCAGGATGGGTAATATTAAAAAAACAGATGACAGCCTGTGCTGGAGAGGACACAGAGGAAAAGGAACACTCATCCATTATCAGTGGGAGTGTATGTAATCTTGTAAAGAAACTTTAGAATGCAGTATGGTGGTTCCTAAGATAACTGAGAATTAGCCTCCCCAACGATCCACCAATAACACTATTGGCACATGAACAAAGGGTGCACATTTGTACCCCAAAGACATTAGCTCAACTATGTTCATAGTAGCATTGTTCATAATAACAAGAATCTGGAAACAACCTAGATGTCCCTCAACTGAAGAATGGATTCACAAACTATGGTACATCTACACAATGGAGTTACTGAGCAGGAAAAAAAAATTGACATCCTAAAATTTTCAAACAAATGGATGAATTTGGAGAATACCTTCCTGAGCTAGGTATCACAAAGCAAAGAATGCCCAACCTGCAAACCACAACCCCTGAACAGCTTGGGATCAAAAGAAACTTAAGAGAGAGATCCAGGGAGTCAGTCCCCTATGAAGAGAAAATGGAGAAGATCCCCATAGCAAAATGGGAACATAGTGGGTAGCAACCAAGAAGAGGTGGGAACAAATTATGAGAAGAGATGGTTGAATGAGAGGAGCAACAGAGAAGGAGAAAAAAAAAAAGAGAGATGCCCTTTGGGGGAAGGGATGGGTTAATGGGGTAGGGGGAGGCTGAAGGCTGACTGTAGGGATTGGGAGGAGGGAGGGGAGGGCGAGCAAGAAGATACATCGACAAAAGAACTTTTTTAATTAAAAAAAAAGAAAAAAACCAAAACAGTCAATACTAGAAAAAACAAAAACAGTGGAAATCATATCCAAAGAATAAGTAATAAGGTCACTATTTGTATTAAAAAGTATGTAAAAAAATGGCAAAGGAAGTAGGGAAATTTTTGTTTCTTTTTAAGTTGATTGACAGAATATAGAAAATAAATACAAATGAATCCATGAGTTCAACCTCCAGTTTGTATTGAACACAAAAACAGATGTGCAAAGCCATTCAGGTAAATCATGTCAACACCTGGATTTGAAAAATGCATTACTTAGCACTCATTCTCTGAGAGTAATAACATGTATAATAATTATGAGGGGTTTTTTAAGATGGGAAATAATATTGACCATTTCAAAGACTAGATAAAGCTTCTTTTAGCCACAGTTTAGTGAGACAAAGAAAAACCAAATAAAGATTTCTATCTTCTGGACTCCAAATCCATTATCTTGTGCCTGTACCGTGACAATGATTATCAAATACAGATACGTTGTTCTATTGCCACGACCCACAACACTACTTCTCAGTAGGTTCTGAAAAGATGAGGCAGGAGGAAGTAGTTATGGTTTTTGAGGGTTCACCGTCCTACCACAGCATCAACTGGACCTTTGCTCGTCCTGTAGTATAAGAAACTTCTTGGTGAATGGCTCTCACAGTTCACAGTAGATGACAACCCGCAGGGCCAGCATTCTCTGCCAGCAATGCCCTTAGAGAAAGCTGTAAGAGCTTTTCTGATGAGACTCCCTTCTCTCAAGAGCTTTTTCCTGGTTCAAAAAAATGGATTTTTTTTCCAAAGCCTGCCAACAGCACAGCAAATTTTCTACTCATTGAGTCAGTTATGCCCTCCTCACCAGAGACTAGGAACTATTTTTCTAGGTAGGGAGAACAGTTCTTCCAGAATAATATCTCAAAAAACTGGAGAATGGGTGATCGTGTTATGTGTAAGCATTCATCTATACATTTTTAATTCCCATAATCCTTGCAGCATGTCAATCAAGGTCTACACTCCCTATTTAAATCAGCACCACACGCCCTCTGTTCAAATTCTTGCATGATTTCCAAATTTTAGCTCTATTAAGACTGATGCAGCTGTCAAACAAATATCAATAGAGGTAAAAGCAGGAGAAAGTAAGTTTTCAAGTAGCAAATAAATATCTCAGTTGGTAAAATGCCTACCTATAAAGCATAAAATTCAGCACTGTATTCCCATAACCATATAAAAATGGCATCACTAGCATGCCTTTATTCTCAATAAGAAAGTTAACAAACAAGATGAAAATTCAATATAATAAAAATTTCCAGTGACCACCTTTTTTTCCTCTGATTAAAAAAATGCTACTCTATACAAATTTTTACTAGAAGGTTAGGTGTTAGTTTTTGATATAGATAAAAGATAAATATTTTTCTTCACTTAGTGATAATCAATATACATCCTTTTCTATATATTATAAGTTACAAAATTATAAATAATTTTTCCTACATAAAGTATAGTGCACTAACATACAATAAAAAATAAAGTACCCATTTATGAAACAATCATATTGAACTTTTTCCCTAGGGAAATAAAGAAATATTAATTTGGACTTCTTTGGATAAGAGTTTACAGTGTCAGTGAGGTGGCTCAGTGGACTACAGTGCCTGCCAAAAACCTGATAATCTAAATTTGATTTCCAGAATCCATATGGTGGAAAGAAAATAGTCTCTTAATAGCTCTAAATATGTTCCAGGAAACGCACACCCTCCCACACCAAATAAACAAAATCAATAAATATATGCAAACGTCTTGTTGTTGTTGTTTTTGAGACAGGCTTTTTTCTTTCCGCATAAGAACCCTGGATCTTCTGGAACTAATTCTGTAGACCAGACTGGCCCCGAAGTCAGAGATCCACCTACCTCCTCCTGGTACTTGGATTAAAGGTGTGCACCACCTCCACTTGGCAATAAATGGGAATTTTTTAAAAGCAAATAATTAGTAATTATCATAGAAAATGGGTCTAGTGAGATGGCTCAGTGGGTAAAACGTTTTCACTCACATGCTTGGAAACCTGATTTTGGTACCCAAAACCCGCTTAAAGGTAGAAGAAAAATCAATCCAAACTTGTTCTGCAGCATTTAAAAATGCTCTATAGTACACACCTTCTCCTCAGCACAAACATATATACACTAGTAAAAATATATTCTTAAAAAATAAATTTAAAAACTATAAAAAGGAAATATTTCCTATTATACAGGTAAATATGGTGGCTACAGCTCCTTAAACATTTAACTATTAGATGTGCATTTACCATCTACAGTGTAACAGGTATTATTCCTAAAAAAGAAACTGAGATGAGATGAGGATAGAAAAATTGATAGAGCTTAGGTATATTAAGTTTATAGTTTCTTTTGAACAGCTTCTTTGATATAATACCTGTCATTTAAAAAGACGATGTGTTTGAAATTCATCATTTTACTCATCAGTGACGGCAACATTAATGTCAATTAATATGTGAGCTAAAGTTTCATTGCCCATCTTCTCAACCAAGCAGAATTATAAAATTTTGATATAAATTATTTTGTATTATAATTTTGATCAAAATATCAGAATTAAAGAATCAGACTTTTTTTTTTTCTCCCAAACCTAAAAAGCCAGTAACTGGGATTCACATGTGATATGTTCTCTTACCACTATAATTTGGATGAGGAGTTTTCTAAGGATAGGCAGTCTGTGGAGATGTGGTTTCTAGGCTGGTACCACTGGAGGATAGTAGAATATTCACGAGATGAGACCCAGTGTAGGTGCCTTCATTCCTGAGAGCTCCTTAAGGGGAGACCGAGGAAGCAGGACTTACCTCTCATTTTGTTGTTCTTGTTGTGTTTTGTTTTCAGGCACAGAAGTAAGAGTGTTTCAGGATGTGCTCTGCTCCATTGCTATCTGGAATACCCAGAAAGTGCCAAAGAGCAATCGATGGCTTAAAAACAGAATTTGAAATAAACAATTTCTATTGATAAATTTATTATTAAGTTTGATCAGTATTTTATTAAGTGTTAAAAATATACAGCACAGACTACATCTAGTTCGAAATATGACACATAAATATGTTTTAAATAAGGATGGTCTGTTAATATTGTAGGTGGAACAAATTTGTCTTAGTGTGAATTCTTCAAAAGATTTGGAAACATATTTTAGTGTCATAAACACTTTTCAAATTGTCTCCCAATTAAACAGTTTACTACGCTCTAGTCTCTTTGGCTCTAGAAGGTACTCTGAAGGCTATGGAAAGAAAATCTGAACACCAAGCCAGGTGTAAAAGCATCCAACTACAATTTGTTCTGCCTGCATAATGGGCTGGGGCAGTGTTGGCTCATAACTTGTGGGAGTAGCCAACTAATACTTGCCTTAACTTGAGGCCCACACTGTGAATGGAAGTCTATGCCCTATACTGAATGGATGGCCAGAAATCAGAGACTGGAGATCTAGGGAAGAACAAATATGATTGAAAAAAAATCAATGAAATGGTTGCTAATAATATTCTGTTATACTCATATATCAGTGCCTTCTTCATTTGTCATCAGAGAGCCTTCCTTCAGCAGCAAAGGCAGTGAGTGCAGAGTGCATAGCCAGACACCATGTAGCAATGGAGTCTAAATCGGAGGTCTCTGTATCATCCCTCCTCTCCAATACTGGCAAACCCTGAAGAAGAGGGTTAGGAGAGAGTGTAGAAGTATGGCAAATGGAAAGTGTAAGGAGAACATGGTCCACTGAATCAATGAAGCATGGCTCATAGTGACAAAATGACAAGCACTGGGCCTTCTGGGTCTGTACCAGATCAACTGCATGCATGTTAGGGCTGTTCGCTTACTATGCTTGTATGATCCTACCTCTGAGAGTCAGTAAAACTCTGATTTTTTGACTCTTCTTGAGACTTTTTTTCTCCTACTAGGCTGCCTTGTCCAGCTTAAATATAAGGGCTTTGGTCTTGTCTTACTGTGGTTTTATTTTATTTCTTTGTCCTATTTGGCTGCTTTCTCTTAGAGGTCAATTCTTTTCTGAAGAGAAAATGGAGTGGGTGTGAATCTGAAGGAGAGGAGAGGTGGTGATGAGAGCTGGAGAGTGGAGGTTGGGAAAGTGCGGTTCTGATGGATGATATGAGAGAAGAATCAATTTTCAATTAGAAATTATCCACTAATAAAAGAGTTGCTTACATTTTATTTCAGGAAAAAATACTTTAAAGAGTGAATTTAGTACAGGATTATGTTTTTTATTCCTTTTTAAAATAAAAAATTAGTTTGCGCATATACATATTTATTTAAATATAAAGCATACTATTATAAAAAATATAATTATAGGAAGTCATACTCTATGTTTTCTTTAGAATGATAAACAATATCGTTGTTTTGGGTTTTGAATTAATGAGCTTGTTAAGCATATAGCAGCAATCTAATCTAAAGTAAGAGAAAAACTAGCAAGATAAAACATAGATATTAATCATATAGACAGTTGGTAGGTGTGTTAGACAGATTGATTGTAGATGAATGAATGGGTAGGTGGGCAGGCTGGAGAATGGATAGATAGAAGATTGATAAATAGATAGATTGATGGATAGATAGGTAGATAGATAGATAGATAGATAGATAGATAGATAGATGATAGATAGATAGATAGATAGATAGATAGATAGATAGATAGATAGATAGATAGATAGATAGATACGTACATAGCAAACCATCATCAAATCAGTCAGAATTTCCTCGGGGAAGCCCCATTTAGGTTAATGATCTGGGTTTCACAATATAAAGAGTTCCCAGGAAAAGCAAAGAGTCCCCTGGGTTAGGCTTCAAAGTACAGGAATAAATAAAAGCATAAATGTAACTTCATCAAATGGTGACTTAAAAGCATACAGCAGAAACTGATATGCAAAAAGAGAAAAAAAGCCCCGTGCTTGCAGATAAGCACTGGAGAGTTAAACATACAGTTTACCTCTACAATAGAATGAGGTGTGTAACTGCTCTTCCTGGAATCCCATAAATGATGTAGTTTTATAACCTGACTATTTTTTGCTGTCTGATGAAACAGGTTCTACACATATCCCTCAGAATTTATAATTTTACTTATCCAAGAACCCTTTTTCCTAAATCTTGTGCATTGCTTTTAGACCATAAAACCCACTCTTGTGAGTGATGTCACCGGTGCTTTACAACAACCTAGACTTTCATGCTACCTTAGGGTCAAGCCAGTCCTGACACCCACAAGTGTTATGTTTACCTCAGTCAAGCTCCATAGTCCCTAAATCTTGGTCACTCTCTCTGAGTCAACAGTACCCATTCTCATAAAAGAAGCCAGGTGTAATTGGAAAGAATCTCTATGTAAACTTGTCATAAACTGTTACATTATTGGGTCTGAATTAATGGTTATCTGAATACTATTTTCTAAAGTCATGCTGTGATAGTATATGACTAAAGTAAAATCATCTGGACCAGACTCTAGACATCTTAATCTATGGCAGATTACAATAAAATCAAGCTGAATCGAGTTTCATTTTTGTTTCTTTGTGGACTGCTTCCTGCTGCCTGACATAAAGCCTGCAGGGAATCACCACACTAACAGAGAAATCTCTTGAAAAAGTTCACTGGAGTTTCCAGCTGAAAAAGTACCAGGTAAAAGAATACCCACATGGCGAGGATTCCAAGTAAAACTACAAATACAACAGAGATAGAATTATAAAAATGGCCACTAAGAAGAGCTAGCAAAAATTGATCAGCAGAATTGAGGCAGTCAAAAAAAAATGCCTGATTGAGCTTTATGTCCATGTATATATACTTCCTATATTTTCTTGTTCCTACTCTAGGCATATAAACACATGAGAGGCATGTATCAACACAGAAAGCAGGTTGTCACTACAAATGTATGTCAACTCTCCTTTGTTCAAAACAAACTTGCTTTGTTCTATTACATAGTTAACATTCATTTTAATTAGTTGAAATCCTTATAAATTTGTGCAATGTATTTTATTCTCATTTCACCTTGCAATCCTCCCCAAAAGTCACAGATCCTTCCCCCATGCTATATCCCCTTGCAATTTTCTCTCAATTTGTGTTGCCCACAGCCTCATGGAGGTGGGTTGCCTCTTCTATACTACATTGATGTAATTGAGGAACATCTGATATTTATGCACCTTGAAAGTATGAGACATGGTGATTTTATCTACTATTTTCCCTTCCAGGAGTGAGTTACAAAAAACTGAATTGGAACCACAAACAATGGCAAACCCAGTACTGAGATGCCTTATGTCTATAGCTATGAAACAGAAAACTGATCATGTGGGGTGAATGTTAACCACTACACTAAGGAGGAATGGATGGGGAGGGGGCAGAAGACAGAGGTGGGGGTGAAAACTGTGGTCAGAATGAGAAAACTGGTCATGAACTAAGCTAAGGAATTTCCATCTTGATCTGTCACGTAGTCACACATTTCTACTTGCTAAAATCTAAGAATTTATTCTTATGATCAGATAGAATCCTAGCATGTGAGGAAAATGTAGCAAAAAAATTGTTTAACACAGTCAAAATTTTAGGATATTATGTTGTTAACAATGTATTATTTAGCTTCTCTGACTTTCTCAGAGATTTATTATAAAACTATGACTGATATTGTTTAAACTACATACCTTTTTGAATATTCAAAATTATTTTTTGTCCAACAGTGTGATTAGTTTAAATCCCAAATGCATTCAACAGGATTGTTTAGTTTCCTTTATGGCCCTCAAAAAATAAAATCTCAAATACTTAATTTGAACTAAAGTCAAGTCATAACCGTATAATTTATATTATGTGAATTGTGCAAACTTAGTTTCTTCAGTTTTAGAAGCATATTTGTACAGATCTATTTTTAAGGAGCACACATTTCCACAACAATTTAATCAAACCAAATTTTTGTAACTCAGTACCATCTGGAAATGAAATACAATACAGATACTCTTCATCACTATGGCACATTTCTACTAAGAAAATAGCTCTGTATCTCCTGCTTTCAAATGAGTTTGTACAGGTGTGCTGAAAATCTTTGCTTAATAATTTATTTAGCCACATCATAAAAATATTATATTTCCCCAATTCATCATTACACACTCCCAAATGTTCTAAGGGAAAATAAATACAATTCAGTAATTAAAATAAGGCACACTGTAAAGAATGCATTAAATTCATTAGCATGTATATTATAAACATAATGAGGATGCAGCTTTAGCAACTATAAGTCATTTGTTCATTAAAAAAATATTTGTGGAGACTCTAAATATATCAAATAGGCAGTGGAAATTAAATGATATTCTATATATAGTCATTGCCATTTTCTAGAAAAAGTACTAACTGCATACAATTATATGAATGATAAAGATAATAGGTAGAACAGGAAGTTGACTGATTATCTGATTTAATCCTTTATCTTGGCAATAAGAATACAGAACAATTTGCTCAACTAAAAGAACAGTAAATAGATATCAAGTCTTCATTAATTAAATTAATTTCCTAAAGTGCTTATTTGGATTATAAAATATCATATTCACTAATCTTTAATATAAGACGTACCAATGTGACATCAAATCTCTAGTGACTCAATATTAAATTTTAGCAGTATAAAGAGTATAGCAGAGGGAGATATCAGTCTAATTACAGCACACTAAGATTACGTAGTATTGGGAGTATTCATCTACTGCACTGTTTGACTCCTTACTATTATAAATTTATCATTTCGAGTTTGAGCCATACACTAAAAGTCTAATGCATCTAGATGTACATGCAGTTGAGGCAGGTCCAAGTCCCTCCTGCCTCATCAAGGATGTGCTGAGTTAATGGGCTCCTAAGAAGCCAGCTCGTGCACCAAGGATAGATTAAGGAGATATAAATTGGAAAAGAAAAAGTCAAGCTTTTACCATTTGCAGATAATAAGGTAGTACACGTAAGTTACTCCAAAAATCCTACCAGGAAACGCCTACAGCTGATGAGCACCTTCAATGATGTGGTATCAAGGTCATAATGAACTGCAGGTTTTACCATGCTGCCATAGCCTGTACGTGGGTTACTTCCTTTGTGTTTCATATTAACTATATGAGATAGGAATTATTTCTCATGTAATAAAATTAAAAATATGAAGAAATAAATTACAAGAGTATTAGATAGGAGGTGCAAAAGTTAGCTAAAAAAAAATCCATGTTCTAATATCCTCAACATTTGTGTATGTGACTAGAACCGACAAAGATTTTGTGATATAAAACAGGGCAAAATCGTATTTAAATTAACCAAGAAGTATATTTTCCAGAACTATTTTATTTTTGGCCTCTAGAAGACAAAAACTTGACAGAATAATATGTATAATTATTTTTATTTAACATCAAAATCAATCACATAAAGCCTACATTGATGTATAGCTCTGCATTTGCTAATTTTCATGTTTGATACTTTCCAACAGAAAAGAGAAACAAGATTTTTTATGAAAGCAAATGATGAATGACATGACAGGCCCATTTTCCATTATGATCTTAGAATGAACAGAAGATCATTCATGACTTTATAGTATACCAAGGGGTAGAAGTAATGTATTTATTAGGCATATTTAGCTCTGATTTTGTAAAGAAATTTTTTAATTCATGAAAAAATACAGAAAGCATCTACATTTTATTAGAGTATCTTTTTCTGTAACAAAGAAAAAGTGCACAAATTTAGGAAGGCATAAATCCTGTTACCTCCCACCAAACATCATAAATCTGTACATAATCGATGTCATTAGTTTAAAAATTACGTTTGAGACATGAAATTTTATAAAAGTTATTCTATCAAACATCTGTTTTTCTTGGTCTATTCTATTGAGCTGTCTTAGCATTAATGTTTATATTATCTTCCTTGCCCGTCTCATAGAAACCTGTCAATCACATGATATCACTCCAGATAGAGAAGTAGCAGAAGGCAATATAATGGCCTTCTAAAGTTTTCATGGCTAAAGTAGATCTGTGGCCTAAGTGACTTCAGATGACTGGATACAGAGCTGGAAAAGTATAAAGTTCTGTGTTTTGAAATCTGTGTCTAGTTAAGGGAAATCATTGTGACAGGTTAGCAAATATCTAAATAATCCATCATTATAGTACAATGTTGTAAAGGTAAGCAAATCACATGAGGTGAGCCATTACCTTGGACACAGCAATAAGCTACTGAATGATTTTTGTCTTTCTCATATTCTGCTAGTGGATATGAAGTCATTTCTTTCTGTTTCTGTCACCTCTGTCTCTCTGTTTCTATCTCTGAGTCTCTGTTTCTTTGTGTGTGTGTGTGTGTGTGTGTGTGTGTGTGTGTGTGTGTGTGTGTGTGTGTGTGTGTGTGTGTGAAAGAGAGAGAGAGAGAGTAGAGAGAGAGAGAGGAAGGACAAAAAGTGTTGGGTGGGGATTTTTATGGGGTAGACTCAGACTCATGAAAGTAAACATGAGTTAGGGTTCTGCTATTTACCAAATCTTGATTGAGGGGAAATTATTCATTTCCTGATGGACTTTAAGTTTCCCTATGGGTTTCAATAGCTGACACAAGTATTCCCTTCTGCAGCATAGGAAGCAGAATCTAAAGTCAATCCTATTGCATGAATTATATGGTTGTATTATAGAAAACTCAGAACAGGATATCAGGGAAATTCTGAAATAACAAAGCGAGTAAACACCACAGTCAAATCTCACCCAGCTGTCTTCCAGCTTCCTCAGCCTCACTCCTCGTCACTTCTACCACATCATCTGTCTTCCTATGCATGCCTTAAATACCCTCTTCACCCAGTGTTTCATATCCACGTTACAACTAAAATGTGAGTTACTACTATTTGGTAGTTAGGCCTTGAACTCACAGAAACACAGAAAGATCTCCTCTGTCTCTGGAGTTATGGGATTAAAAGCATGGTACCGTCACTGCCTGCCTGAGAGCCTGGAACTTTCTCTGTAGACCAAGTTAGCTTCAAACTCAGATCTACTCGGAATGAAGGCATAGGACACCACTCCTGGTGTTTCCATGTGCTGGGATTAAAGGTGTAAACCACCACACTCTGATCCTCCTGGATTGGCAGTGGGTAGATTTCTTCTCTGATATTCCAAACTGATTTTATTAAATATATAATTATCACCACACAGTCACATTGTCCAACCATCATCCTTTCTTGCCCTTTCAGAATAGAAAAATGGTACTTGTCTGAGTCAAGAGATTAAGAGTAAGAGCTGATATTTACGTTATTATCTGAGTTTTTTGTTTTGTTGTGTTGTGGGGTATTTTCTTGCTTCAGTGCATTCTAAGGAAATAATTGTTTTATGATTTCTAATCCTGTCTATATTTTGTCAGTTTTCAGCTTTATTTTTTTTTTAACATTTACTTTGGTTTTTATGTTCATGTACATATATATATATATATATATATATGTTTAGTGAATGCTTCTGCATGCCTGTCACAACTCATACAGGTGGAGAAGTCTGTTCTTTCCTTCCATCACCAAAATTTACGAGGTCACTCAGTTTATCAGCCATGGCTATCAGCAAGCTTCTTTAAGTGCTAAGGAATCTCACTGTCCCATTTTTCTACACTTTTTACAGTTTATTCATAACTCATTAATAAAAATTTTGTTTTGCATTCTTGCATTTCTGTGAGTAGATTTGCACAAGTATCATTGCTATAGTTCATAGAGATTTGTCAATTATATACAAATTTAAACAATCATTTAATCACAAATCCTGAGATACTCATTTTTATATTACTGTTTATGTTGATTCATGTATATGTTTTTGTGTCTGCACAGCTGTGTGATGTATGTGTAGTTCTTTGTTCTTACTCCAAAGGAGCATTAATTCCCCTTGAATTGATGTTATAATACTCTGAGCTTCCTGATATAGATGTTTAGGTCTGATTCTGGATCCCTAAATGTTAATCACTGCTCACAAGTGTTGAAACATCATGCTAGCCCCTGAAATAGTTGTTTTTAAAGTAAAGGGAAGAAATTTATTTTACAGTTATTTCATGATTTCTTCACCAAAAATCTATGTCAGAAACTAATATTCTCTTTCAAGATGCATGACAAAGAAAAAAGTTGACTGAAAACTTCAACTGAAAGCTTCATTTTTATTTAATTCAGATGCTTTATTATTTTGCTAATTAAATATATATTTATATTTATTCAGTCAGGTTATTTTTGTTATATATTTCATACAAAATATTAAATGACGAAAATTTATAGAATTCTAAGAATTACTGAAAAATAATCTATACTATTAAATACCAGATGCTGACTACCATATGCAATATTAACCTATACTGAATATAACAAGGCTATATTATAAAACATATGTGGCACTTTTATGTAAAAATAATAGAGATATATGGGTTCTACTGATACATAAAGTTTCTCAAGAAAAATGAAAAATAAAAATATTTTTCCAATTGACATTTTTTTATTCAGTTTTCAATCCATAGTCTGGACAGGGCAGATTGAAATAAGGTGGTGGACAAATGTACTGTTAGCAACCTTTCGTGAATTATTCATCATATTTTGTTTATCTGCCCTATCTAGCCATCTGTCTTCTTAGGTTTACAAATCTTGAATATAGAAACATTCCAAGATACAATTTTAATGAAAAAAAAAGAAACCATTGTACTGAATATTAAACATTACATGCATTATGTCATGAAATATAATCTGTTAAAAACATACTTGAATTACTTAAACTTAGAGACAAAAAATTTCCTAGTCTTTTGGTAGCTTGTGATCATAATACCTTAATATACTTGAAAGGAAATATAAATCTTAAAGAGAATATTGTTGAATTAATAGCTTGAAGCCTGAGTCAGTGAATAGACAGTAACTTGATTATGTAACTCAGAACTTCTTAAAGAAACAAGCAATAACTTTTAAAGAAAACAAAATACCATAAACACACTTAATGGGGAGGTACTTGTCCCAGTTGGATATTTTAAAATACAGTTTTATTCTGGTCTTTTTTGTCAAATATTTATTGCAAAGAACATGGGATATCAAAATGACTGGAACTTGTTCTCCAAACTGAACATACAGAAAATATTTCCATTAGTATCTGAGGTGTATTACTTCTGTCTTAGATTATGGTATAGTGATATTCAAAGACTTTGAAAATTGTATACTTTTTTAAAAGGCAAGTAATTAGAATTATTTTATTTAAAAAATTGCATTGGAACTTTTCATCAAATAACTTCTTCATGTTAAGTAACGCTTATGGAGTAATATGATAAATACAACATATAATTATCATTTAATAAATATTTAAAGATATTTCTAGTGTTTGACTTTCTGGGCTCATTTTCTGCAGTGAACTGCATTATTGAATTAACTGATTAAGGGACATATTTTACAAAAGAATAAATATGTTATTGTTTTATTTGGAACTCTCTTGCCTAATGACTCCTCCACTAATATGGTAAATGATCAAGTGGTTAGGGCATTGCTAAGAGCAAAACGGAAAGAAAATTTTCATCATTTCTATTTCTTAAAATAAAAATTATGGCACAGGTAACTTATCCAACAATCTTTCCTTTAACATTTTAGGTTCTAGACTCCTTAACTGCTTCATCAAGTTGACTAGGCAACATATGTGGGTATGTGTGTTTGTATTTGTCTATACCCTCATAAATTTTGAGGATTTTCTGCTCCTCTGTACCAGGCATCAGTGTACCATGGGCCCCTTTCATTCAGATCAGTTCCCAGAAATTCTCTCCTGAGTGTCTCCTTAAGAAACAAACCTACGTGTAATTGTCATTTAGTCTTATCTTAATATCTTCTTGGCTTTTTAAAAGAATGTTTAGAAGCTTGAACAAAGTATTTATTTGGTTGTTGAATCTAATGTGTGTATGAACTGATATATTTCTGTTACTTATAGAAATATATCCTAACTTCACACCAACACCCAGAACTTCATGTAAGTCCCCTACTAGATGAGAGTTTCATGCCAGTAACCCAAACTCCAGCCCACAACCTGGGTAGTGACACTGTACTTCAACCGTAAGCCACTCTGGTCAAAAGAACTAAGAGACCACAGAATCCCCCCCCAAAAAAAAAAAAAACACCAACCTAACAAAAAAAACTCAGAAATCAGAACGTGTACCTATAATTACCCCAAGCCCAGATGTCTAGATGTCAGCTTAGGAACACAATCAACAGCAGCCAAGAAAGTATGTCACCATCAGAGCCCAGCTATCCTATTACAACAAGCCCTAATTATCTCAACACAGCTGAAGCACAAGTAAATTAGCTAAAAATCAATGTGATGCCAGCAAATTGTATGATTTCATTGTTTTGAAAAGCTGTGTAATATTTCTTTGTGTAAATATTTGTACTACATTTTTATACTTTCTTTGCTTGATGACCATCTAGGTTGTTTGCAGTATCTCGCTATTATGAGCAAAGCTGTAATGAACATGGTTAAGCAAGTGCCCTAATAATAGGATGCATCATCTTTTGAGTATATGCTCAAGAGTGGTATAGCTGGATCATGAGGGACGTCAGTTCACACTTTTCTGAGAAGCCATCATATTCATTTCCAAAGTGGCTATACAAGTTCTGACTCCAACTAGAAAGCGAGGAGTGTTCCCCTTGCACTACAACCTTGTCAGTTTTATCAGTCACTTGTGTTTTTATCTTAACCATTCTGACAAGTTGTCACTTCTACCTCTCCTGCAAGGAAGACAGGACACTAGGCTCTTCTTTCAGTGATTTATTCAGGACCTTGTACATGGATCTTTTCTCTCCCTCTCACCCTCTCTGTCCCTCTGGGGGAAGCCCTGCCCAGCTATCTGCCTTCAGGATAACCAATCATCAAGTGCCACGTGGGCCTTGCCAATAGGTCCACATACACGAAAGCAAAAAAAGCACTCAGCCTTAGCCAAATAAGGAGTTGTTTACCCCAGAGAGCACTCACCATCGTGAAGGTGGGAGGCAGAAGCCAGCGCCTTTAAGGTGCAGCTCCGCAGCTCTCTACAACAAGTGTAAGATGAAATCTCTGAGTCCTTTTCATTTTCATGTCTCTTCTCTCTAAGGACTGTAAGGATTCCTGGCACCTAGCAGATACGTGGTAAATAACCCAACGTGGTACTGAGTGAGATAAGAATTTCTGGCATATAGCAGCCATGTGGTAAATCCAACATGGTACTGGCCTAACAGTCCTCATATGGAGGAGACACCTCTCAGTGTGGCTACATAAATTTGTGTCCACCAGTTCTCTTAAAAGGTGACACCATGTGAAAGTCTTTCTTTTTCTCTTCTGCTTGTCTCCCTCACACCTTCTCAGAAACTCCCCTGAATAGACTCTAGTGTAGCATCTGGTGGGTGTGAGTGTCTGATCCTAGGTGCAAAACCAACAATGCTTAACATTTCTTCAAGGTTTTGTTGGTTATTTGAGATTCTTTTGTTGAAAAACACTTGTTTAGAGCTATGTCCCATTTTTTTAAAATTTAATTATTTGGTTTGTTGATGTCCAGTTTCTTGACTACTTTAAATATTTTAGAAATTATTCCTCTGTTGGATGTTGGGTTGGTGAGACCTTTCCCGTTCTGTAGGCTTCTACTGTCCTATTGAGAGTGTTCTTTGCTTTACTGAAGCTTTTCAGTTTCATGAGGAGCTATTTATAGTTTGTTGATCTTGGTAGTGTCTGCACTATTTCAGGAAGTTGTCTTTTGTGCCATAGCATCAAGGATATTTCTGTGTTGCTCTTATATCAGGTTCAATGTACTGGTTAAATAATTGTGAGTGAGGATATTAGTTTTGTACATGAGAGATAGACACACATAATGGCAGATGCCACACAAGAGTTTATTCAGGGGAGTTGCTGAGAAAGAGAAAGAGGGATGGGGAAGAGAGAGGAGAGGGAGAAAAGAGAAAAAGAGTTTCACATAGTGCACAGCTCCTTTTAAGACAACAGGTGGGCACAGATTTACATAGCCATGTTTAAGGGTGGGCCCTCCATATGCAGTATTCTGCTGGCACCATGTTGGGTTTACCACATGGCTGCTATGTGCTGTGAATCATTACATCTCACCCTTATGTTTATTATAAAAAGAAATCTGGGTGTATGTAGGGGAGAAAAAGGGAAATTGGAACAGAGTTGACAAATCGCTCAAGACTGCTTCAAGCTGTTTTATGGGCAAAGAGCTGTATCTTCTGGCGGTTGATCTGCTTGGTTTTGTGGCTCAGTCCTGGAGTCCAGGTGAGTTTAAGCCATGGGGTGATGGATTTTGATTTTTCTAGAATTTGGGGGGGGGACTTCTGCCAGTGGAGTCAGTGGTCTCCTCTCAAGAGATGTAACTTATGTCGGGTAAAAAGTGGGTCATGAGTTGCTTTTCTTTAGCACACTCAGAATCTAAGTTAGTCTACTGTGAGCAGCTCTATGCAGACTTGTCAGTAAGCAGGTTAAAAAAAATGCCTCTGACTAAGACCCACCTTGGTGTATCGTAATTCTAATAGAGTCTACAAATGGGACAGCCTCAGCTCCCAAGCTGTGCTATGTTTGTCTCATGAACTTTCTCTGCATGAGTTTTAATCTGTTTCTAAACTTTGCTCTTGAGATGTTTTTGATGGAGAAAACAGGTATAAACTTTTATTATCTTATCTATGGTCCTGTGGTTAGAAACATGGAGGGGAACAGAAAGCCAGAAGTGCAAGTTTAGAGCTGAGACACGAAAAGAGGTAAGGGGAAAGTCTTTCCATCTACCCATATTCTTGCAAAAGTTAACTACAGTAAAATATCAGGGTCCAGCAAGCTGTTAGTTTTGAGTTATGATCTAAGGGATACTAAAGCAATTTCTTTGTGCAAAAATGGATAAGCTTGGTGGTGTCTAAATAAGGCATAAGAGTAAGGGGCTTGAGAGTTTCAAGCACATATCCTCGAGTTGAGGATGGAGAGATGTTTTTGGCTGGCCTATTTCCCATTATTGAAGCCCAGAGGGGAGGAATCCACCACTAAACCTGGGTCATCACCCATCAACAAGTGGTCCTGGGGAACACAACACTGGCTAAGGCTAAGTAACCCATCAACTCTCAGCAACAGGACACAGCCAAAATCTACGCTAGCCACCACAAGGTGCACAAACCACACTTGCCATCACTAGATGCTCATCAGCCTAAACCAATACTTGCCACTCCTAAAAACTCTGTAGTTCTCAGGAGCAGGCATACAAACCACGCTAAGCCACCACAGGCACTTGTCAGCACCTAGAGTGGTGCTAAGGTGGAGCTCTGAGGTCAGAGTCCAGAAACAGGATCAAAGATCCAAAATGGCCTTCAATTGCAGGGAAGGTCAGAAATAAGCGCCAGATGAGCAGTAACAGCCGTAACCAGTGAAGATTATGGGTAGTGGTAATCCTCTATAGTCCTATTAGGACTATAGTCCTACCAGAAAGCCAGATGATCAACGGACTTTTCCGGAGACAATAGTTCATGTTTATGCTGACTGGGGAAAAGGGGAAACTTACTAATTGTAGCCAGTGGGGTTCGTATGAGCTGCAGTGGGGCAGATGGAAGGTGGCCTGGCAGTGGCTCTGGATCAGGATCTCCTAGATTTTACGTGCACCTAAGCCTAGGAGAGAGCCTATCCGAGTCACAGCACCATAATGTTAGTTTCGAGCATGAGAGATAGACACACACACTGCCAGATGCCGCACAAGAGTTTATTCAGGACAGAAGTTGCAGAGAGGGAGGAGGAAAAGGTGAGAGAGAGTGGAGGGGGAGGAGAGAGACAGACACAGAGAGAGAGAATTTCACGTCCATGGGCAGTGCCTTTTAAGAGAGCAGGTGGACAGAACTGCGAAGCCACACCTAGGGGCATGCCCTCCTTACTAAGTGTTCTGCAGGCACCATGTTGAATGTTTAAGTGCTTTGAGCCACAAATCATTACAGAGGCAACACAGACCTAGAAAAACAAAAACTAGCATTACTCATTTATAGGTAGATATTGACCTTAAAATAAAGGATAATCATGAGATAATCCACAGGCCAAACAAGCTAAGTAACAAAAAGGACTCATGGGGGATATATGGATCTTTCTGTTAAAGAAAAATAAAATATTCTCCAACAATTGTGGGAGTTCAGAATGGGGGTGAGGCAAGGGAACTAATGGAGAGCAGGTACATGGAATCAAGGCATCTTGCAGATAAGCTAGGAATTCCCAGGAATTGATGAGGGTGTCTCTAGTTAACACTGCTAGCGATAGGAATACAGAGCCTGGATAGGCCATCTCCTGGAACAGGGCAAAGAATTGGGACTTTAACCCAGTCATATAACTTTTGACTTACATTTTGCTCTGCCTACAATATATGTTGACATAAAGGTAGCACATAAGTTATAGGTATGGTTAACCAATGGTTCTTCTAGCATGATACATACCACTAGAGAGACCTCACCCCTTATACTCCCTGTGGGTCAGGACCCAGAGTTGAAGAGCCTAGAGACCTAGGATAGAACCAAACATTAAATGACTCCTAATAATATTCTGCTATGTTCATTCATAGGTTGTTGCCTACCTAATTGGCATTGGTGAGTTCTAACTCAGCAACAGATGAAAACAGATAAAGTAGCCCACAGTCAGAACTTGGTAAATCCTGTGGAAGAGGGGGAGGAAAGATTTTGAGAGCCAGAGGGGAAAGGACACCACAAAATGAATAAATAAATAAATAAATAAATAAATAAATAAATAAATAAATAAATAAATAAATAAATAAATTAAAAATTAAAAATTAAAAAAAAATCACAGAATAAATTAACCTGGGCTAATAGTGGTTGTCAAATCTGAACCACCAAGCAGAGAACTTGCATAAAACTGACCTAGGCTCTCTGCATGTGTATATCACTCGGTCTTCTGGGCCTCCTTAGAGAGTTATTACAAGCTGTCTCTGAATCTCTTACCCTTTTTTCCTACTGGGATACTTCATCCAGCCTCAGTAAAAGAGAAGGTCCCTAGTCTTGCTGTAAGTTAATGTACCATGTCCTGCTGATATATATGGAAGGCCTACCCTTTTCTAAAGAGAAAAAAGAAGTGCATGGGGGGAGAGGGGACATTGTTGGTGAGTAACTAGGAGAAGAGGATGGAGAATAAACTGTGATGTGGCCAGAAATAATCAATTAACTCCTAAAAGTAAATTTTAAAACAACTTTATAATGATGATGGAAACCTTTAAAGAGAAAAATGAATAAATTCCTTAAATCAATCGAGAAAATGATAAACAAAAAAAAATTGGGGGAAATGAATAAACTCTGTCAAGAAAGGCAAGAATAAAACAAACAGGTGAAATAAATAAACAAAACTGCTTGAGACATAGAAACAATAAAGAAAATATACACTGAAGAAATTCTGGAGATGGAAAATCTATGTAAGCTAACAGGAAATACAGATGTCCCACAGGATTCAAATGATAGAAGAAGCAGAGCAGCTGTTGTTGATGGATGATTTTTCTGTATGTTGTGAATAGGTGTTGTTACCATTGGTTAATAAAGAAGCTATTCTTGCCTATGGACACAGCCAGGCAGGGAATCCAAGATATAGAGAAGGAAGAGAAATGTGGATTTGGAACCAGAAGCTCCAAGCTGCTAGGAGAGCAAGATATATTGGAAAACAGGTAAAGCCACAGACATGTGGCAATACATTGATTAATAAACACGAGCTAACTTAAAATGAAAGAGTTAGTAATAAGTCTGAGCCACAGACCAAAAAAGTTTATGATTAATATAAGCCTCTTAATAATTATTTTATGAGCAGCTGAGGATCCACAAGGCTAGATGGGACCAAGAAAATTCAGGTTACAAACTGTGGCTTATGGAGAGTAAGTGGTTGGATGGCTTGGGTGGATTATGGGGAATGGAAACTGTCCTCTGGATATAATGTATGAAAGAAGAATAAAAGAAAAATAATTTTCTAGAGATACTAAAAGAATAATACAAATACTTTTCATTGATCTCTCTCTCTCTCTCACTCCCTCTCCTATATCTTTCTTTTTAGTGGGGTATATCATGTTGTCAAGCTGACTTCAAAGGAGGATTTCCTGAATCCACTATCAAGTACCCAATGTTGTGTTTATAGATGTTCACCCCTGTCATCCTCACTTCGAATGTAAGAAATCTTAGAACAACCTTTTAGAACCAATTGCTTACACCAGAAACAAAAGTTAGGTCAATATCAACTAACACACAATAGAGATACCTGTATGTTAGAATATTCGCTGTGTAATTCTGTCAACCACAGGGTATGACACATAGGGTAAGCACATTGGAGCACCACTGCTTGCTTGTGATGTCAAGAAAGTCTATTAGGTCTCTTGTTTCTCTATGTGTTGGAAGCTGCTGAAATATGAAATAGGAACTCTGTTAGCACTAATATGGCTCACCCATCAGAGTCAAGGGCCCAGGAGGAGGTAAAGCCAAAACTTAAGGAGTTTTGATGTTAATTGCCTTTGAATGTGTTAGCTGTTTCTTGCAACAGATTTCTTGTGTGTAATTTTGCTTCCCCAATTGTTATTTCTTTGGGATTCATTTTCCAGCAATTTTTAGCAATGTGATTGATCATTTATTGAACACAATTCCACCATACATCTGGGGTATATAGATAACTTCCCCTTGCTGTGTGTGAAAACAGTCTCACACATAAGTTCTCTTTTCTCACAAATCAGGTCTTTGTTCTTTTGCCCAGAGCAGGCTCAATATCTGCATCCTGTAATTATTTTTATTAGTAGATACCAGAACACAATCAGCCCTCAAACAAAGTATTTTATTTAAAACATTTCTCAGACATCCAAGGACAGATAAAATATGTCCTATGAAATATGAAATAAGGACAGATGAACCATGTCCTATGTTTACCTCCCATACAGATAAAAGAACTATCTGGAGCTAGCGCCACTAACCTTAAAGCCTTGTTTAACTTTCTTTACTTACTTGTACATGAATTCATTAGCACAAGATTTTAGATTAAAGATTTATTGTTTGTGATATAGAAAAAAAGCAATCAGCACACTCCTAGTTGCAGCTGTAAAAATATATATTTGCTCTTGAGAGCTCTACCACATTGGCCAGAGCAGCTAGAAGGTGACAGGTTCCATTTCTTGTGCAAATTAAGCCTTACCCTCTCTTTGTCCCACAGCTTAGGTGTAAACATTTAGGTCTAAAGATCCCTTTTAAAAACTTCCTATCTAACTCCCTACAGCAAAACAAAAACTACTTGCTTTTCTCCACTGCTTACACAGGTCACTAGGGCAACCAAGGACACTCCCCTGCCTGGCAGCAAAACAGCATTGCTAAGGGCCAAATGCAAACAGCAGAGAGATTTTACTATGTTCTTATTATTTTGCTGATCAATAAACTTTTAATCTTATACCTTAGCCAAATTTGCGAATGTTATTGGAGCACACAATTTTCCCCCTTTAGATTGCTTGGATGATTTAATCTTTAGTTGCCCCAATTAGAAAAACTTCTACTAGCCACTTCTACCTTGTATCATAAATGAAAATTGGCAAATACTGCCCTTTTTGTGAATCTTATTACTTCACTCCTTGACCCTGAGAAATTCAAGCCCTGTATTGCCTTGCTGCAGAATTACTGCCTGCATGAGTGCATAAGCCTATGCCTACTGTTGTAGTTGTCCTGCCGTGCCAATAAACATGAACTAAATAGAATAATAATATGAGTATATTCATTGACATTTCCAGTAGATTTCTCAGCCTTGAGTCTTGTCTTTTTGGGGCCCTGAGACAAAGTGATTTGTGGCTTGTCCCTAAAAGTTTTTGTTATCTATGCTGTGGTTTTCAGATACTATACATGAATTTTTTTTATATCCAAAACATAAGTGATGTTTCCAGTTTTGATTCTCTATCCTCATGTATATCTTGTAAAAATCTGAATTCATTAAAAATCCTGTAACTCTCTCCCCCTTGACCTCTTCCTGAGGTCCCTGAAACTAGCCTAGGTTGACAGAGTTTCGGCTTCATTGTATCATTAAATTAGATGGCTGTTTCTTGGAAAAGCTTTGTTCACAGGATTGATGGCTGCTTGGGACACACCAGGCAGCCCAAACCTGATACTTCCTGAATTCCTGAGAGCCACCAGGTGAGCAGCTTGACCTTCCTAGATAAGGCTCTGGGACTACATTCCCCATGATGTAGCAACCTGGGTGGGGCCACCCAGGAAAGCCCTACCTTGAGAACTGTTAACAGAAGCAGGCAAGAACTTTCTGTATCTTGCACAATGTGCCCATCATTACCATCACTCCAGGAAATGAATGTCTTCAGGTGGTCCTGTTGTTTCACAGGAAATAGCTTGCCTGCCTGCCTGCCTGCCTGCCTGCATTCCTAAACTCAGTCCTAAATTGACCTTTGGCCCCGCCCTGTTATCACACTGAGCCTGCCAATACCCCCTCCCCTACCCAGAGTATGGTATAAGAATTCTACATGAAAGTATTCCGGGGCTCTAGGCTTCTATACAGTGCCTGGAGACCACACATGTGTGTACTGGTATTCATATTCGTTAAACTCTCTTTTTCTTTAAAGTTAACAGTGGTCATTAGCCGTGGTCTTGGGGTGTCTTGGGGTGCTCTAGGGGTGCCCACCTATTACAATGTGACCAGCAAAATAACATCCATGTTTTAGGATTACCCTCATCTCTACCAAAAGGACAAATATAAATGAAGACAACTCTCTCTAAGAAACAAACCATTTTGTTTATAACAAATATTCTAATTAATAGAAGGTTTTATACAATACACACACATGTTGTATATATTGTTTTATATATATATATATATATATATATATATATAGAGAGAGAGAGAGAGAGAGAGAAAGAGAGAGAGAGAGAGAGAGAGAGAGTTATTTAAGCTTGATTAACAATATACCCTCATTGCAATCCCTTAAATCTTGAACTTGGTTACCTCTGATTGTTTTGAAGCCTGACTCAAATCCACTAGGTGGTTCTGCCCTTTTGAAAGGGGCACTATGAATGTGTTCACAGGTGAATAAGAGCTGCAGTAATCATGGGAATTGTACTTTCATGTGCTTTTACCAAGTGCCTGAGAGAATAATTCAAAAGGACAAATACATTTTCAGCTTATAGTTACAGATGTTTGGGTTCCGGAATATAAAGGGGGCATGAGAGAGAAGAGCAGGCACAGAAAGATATAGACCCTCAAGGAGACGTATACCAGAGACTATGTTCACACAAGTTAGCACTTTCTAAAGTGGGTCTCAAAGTTGAAAACTCATTAATGGAAGACACAGTACCTCTGAGATCATATCAACATGGTACTATCCTAAAAGCAGAATGCAGTTCTCACTAGACATCTACCTTCCTAGCATCTTGATGTTGGGCTTCATGGTCTCCACACTAGGAGAAATTTATGACCACTCTTTATAAAGTTTCCAGCTTAAGGCATTTTGTTAGAACACTAGAATCATCTTAACCTTGCAGATGGGCTTTCCTAAATATTTTTAAGAATGGCTGAAATACTGTCTGTTAGAACTTTGTGCAAATCTGGCATGGCATGACTATGAAGTACCCAGTTATCTGGAGGCAGATTTCTATGAATGTGGAGCCCTCATAGGTGATGCGTCAAGAGGCAGTGGCAGGCAGCAGAAGCTGTTTCTACGTAAAAGGACTTTATTATTATGATAGAGAAATGTGGTTATGATGACAGTGAAGGGGTAAGGAAAAAGAGGAAGGGAAGGGGGGAGAGGAAGAGAGAGATCAGGGGAGAGCGACAGAGAGATTGAATAGAGGTGAGGAAAGCTAGAAATGAAGAGCATTCCCTAGAGAGAGAACAAAGGAAGAGAGAATGAGCAGCAGCAGAAATTATGTTTAAATGAGATTTGATGTCAGAACTCAGAGGAGGGTGTGGCTTTAGATACTAACACTATCTCCCAGGAAGATAATACTCACTGAAATGACAATGTTCAACAATGAGGTTTGCACTATGTTTCATATTCTCCAGCCTTTGATATTAACACTAACAAAATTGTGTTAATGTTGAATAAACACATTAGTTACCCATCTTATGTGTCAGTGGGATTGCATCATACATTTAGAATTATTATTTTTACCTTGATCTGCTTGTTGGCGTGACACAATTTTTGACCTGTGTCATTATAATTTTTCTTTATATACTGTAGGAGTTCCAATCCCGTTTGTGCTGATATTTTGTTTGTGGTCTAACTAACGAAGCTTGCCTGAAGATCAGAGGGCAGAGCTGGCCACCAGTTAGCTATAGAAGCCAACAGTGGTGGCACTCACCTTTAATCCCAGGACTTTAGAGGAGAAAGCAGGAAGATCAGTAGTTCAAGGCCGCCCTGGGTTACACAAGATTGATCCAATCTAAAAGAGAAACAAAGCCAGGTGCTTTGACTCACACCTTTAATCACAGCATTAGACAGGTAGACAAAGAAATATAAGTCAGGTAAAGACCAGATCTAAGCCCATTCAGCTGAAGATTCACAGAGACAAGATCTCACCCCCATTTGACTGAAGATTCAGAAGTGGTAAGAAGTCTTTCTAGTGGCTGACTCCTTTTATCTGTCTGATCTTTCGGTATTTACCCCAATATCTGGTTCTGGGATTTATTATTAAGACCAATTAGAATTTGAATTACACCAGTTTTTTATAAGCACATCATTAAAAAGTCAATATTACTTCAATATATAAATATTCTGGCAATCTTAATATTTTTTATCTTTTCTACTTTTGCTTTGTATATATGCCTATTTGCTTTATACATTTTTATTGACTTCTTTATGGTACAGAAGTATTAACTGTAAGTATGCCTGTGATTTCTTTCATAATTAATTTATGAAATGTTTGCTGAACAATTACTTCTTACATTTAGACATTATTAAGTATAAAATTTTATTTTCTACAATTTATGAAATAGAATGCTAAATTTATTGTGCTTCTAAGATGATAGCTAATTTTTTTCAGTATGATTTATTAAATAGTTCTCTCCTATTCCCAACTGATTTATAAGCATCAATGACATATTTATGTATAACACTTCAGTTCTCTGTTCTGTTCGGTTGATCTATTTGTTTAATCTCACATAAAACCACCCTATATTAAACACACAAAAGGATATTGATCTTGATGTCTAGCAGAGAAAGTCTTCACACTATTTTCTTTCAAAATTGGCTTGATCATCTTTGGCTGTTATACTTCTCTATAAACATCAAAGTTCGCTTTTCCAGCCACAAATACACAAGCTATTTTTCAATTTAAATTTTATCTCATACTAAATTTTTAAAAGGGGAATTATCATTCTAGCAAATAACAATAATCATAAAATGTTATATCTTTATGTATTTAGTTCTATTTCCTTTATTACTAGAATGAGATTTATCACTGAACCGGTGCCACAGAGATAATTGTACTAAGTTACCTATGTTGAAATTTTGGACTATTTTGTTGTAATTAATTTTACTATTATTCATGTTTTTAGAATGTTATCAATGAATAAGGATGGGGTTGTGACATGTATATAATGTAACTTGTTTATCTTTGCCCTCTATTATTATCTTTTGTCTTGATAATGTTCCTATTCTAAAATAGTCCGTCTTCGACGTTACTGGTCACTGTTTGTTTCTCTGTGGTTATTATATTCTATGCTTCAGTGATATTTAATTAAGTTTGCCTATAGGATTTTAGATGGTTTTCCTTTGGCTCTACCATGGAAGGAATTATCTCTCTCTCCTTTCCAACAGATTTTAGATTCTTGTAAATTATTAGGGAAGACTAGCACTTCAAGAAGCACATTTCTATGACAGGATGATGATGGGTTGATGGGCCTACCAATACTTGTGCAAGCCTTGTTTAGGTAATCATAATGACTGTGAGTTTAAGAGTTGAACAGCTATGTCATGGTTTAAAGACACCATTCTACAATCTTTTCTGCAACTCTTAACATCCTTTCTGCTGCTTCATCCATGATGTTACTGAACCTCGGAGGAGGTCCTATTTGGTACTATTTGTGACTGAACATTCAACAATTACTCTTTCTCATCCCTTTGACCATGTGGTCCTATCTTTCATCAGTTATAACTGTCTACTGAAAAAAAATAATATTCTCTGACTAGGGAGGCAGGAGAAGTAATCTCAGGGCACAGACATAATTATTTAGAAGGCAATTTGGCAGACAGAGCATATCAAATTAACAAAGCAAAATATGTAGACTCATTATTAGGCTCTACATCTTCCCCAAACATAGGATTCCACCATGTTTATAATACCAATAGACAAGTGGAGGTCAGAGGGACATCTTGCAGTAATTGTCACTCATCATTCTGTAGACTCTGGGAATGGAAACCAAGTTGTTAAAGTGGACAACAAGTTTTTTACCTGCTGAACCATTGTGTCACTTCTTCCTCCCTTCTTTCACATGACATTTTAAAATCTAAGGGGGAGCTATGATTGTAATTCTTAATATTACTACCAGTAATTTTATAAGAAGTAGAATAAAAACAAGGGAGGTTTCCATCCTCAAGACATTTAAGTCTAAGAATATTATCCTTGATAGCTAATGTGAATTCAAAGGAAGACATAAAGATTAACATATAAAGAAGCCAATTGGCAGGAAAACTGGAAAACCATTCACCAAGAAATACATGTAAGAGATGAATCATGCTTGAGAAAAACCAGGGATCTACCCATGCCAGAGAAGGTAGACATTGTCTGTTCACAAAAGATGAACATTCTCTTGTCCCATGCATTCTTGAGCCTTGTATCTTCTCCTGTTTTACTGACATATTTACATTCCTGGATGAAGTTTATTGTCTTTTTTTTTTTAAAAAAAAAAAAAAAAAAAAAAAAAAAAAAAAAAAAAAAAAAAAAAAAAAACTTGTTTATGGTACTACCTATTCTTCACTTATCTAATCTTTTTTCAGGACATATAAACCTGGACATTTCTGAACTCTCATAAATACTCAACACACTTATACTTCCATTTGTAAATATGCAATATTTAATGTTTTAAGGGCAGTCCATGTGGTAAAATATTTTATATTTAATAAAATCTTCCTGGAATATCAGATAATAGAATCAAGCCATGAGGGTCAGAGAGTAGTAACTATGTCTTTAATCTCAGCACAGGAATTACAGTTGGTAACTCACACCTTTAATTTCAGCAGAGGAATGACCCAGTGGTGCCCTACATCTTCAATCTCATAACTCCAGAGACAGAGATCTTTCTGTGTCTCTTTGAGTTCAAGACATAACTATCAAACAGTAGTGCTTCTCACTTTTAATGCTAACTCTAGGATTATGATGCATAGTTGAAACCAGAAGTGAAAAATGAAGATATTTAAGGCAGATATAGGCAGAAATTGAGGCATTCTGTAGAAGCAATGAGTCAGGCTGAGGACTTTTTAAGATAGCTTTAATCCTGAGAAGTTATCTGGGTGAGAATTTACTGTGGTGTGTCCATCTTCTTCCCAATATGTGGCTCTAAATTTTTAATAAGTACCAACTAGAATTTGTATTTCAAGTCCAGAATTCAGGTCGTTTTTTTTTTTCTTTACACATGATAAAATAAGATGTTTCAGTGATGTGATCTTCCTGAGTCACCCACTCCCATTTTTGGATACACATCTGGAAAAACCATAAAAATAGAAGTTTAAGGGATTAAAAGAAGCTTACAGCTGCTGTTAGCCTTCGTTTGGAGCAAAGCTTTCTTTGCAATGTGTTAGTTACAGACAGAGTTTCATAATGAGTCAAACTACTTTCATATGACTGTTGCTGTGGTAGAGCAGCCTATGGCTTTGTAAAAGACTTTCTATGTATATATGTAGGTATATATCTTGGATGGGACCTGTAAGGCTCAGGTAATCTATGAGGGTAGGAGGGGGAGTAAGATTTTAAGAAAGGGGGCAAATTTTATACAAGCTTTTTCCTCCTGGCTTGACATCGACCATCAAAAACCATGCTGGTAGAATAAGCAAAGCACAGTGATATCTAGTGTTGGGGTGTTGAAAAGTAGACCTAGTAGGTAATTCTCTAAAGCAGGAGGATAAAAGAGAAAGTAATGGATGATTGCCATTAATTATTATGGTCTAGTCAGACTGGCTTCAAGGGAATTTGTACCCCTACACATAGTCTTACACCACAGACATTTAGTTAGACTGAATTCTGAGTATAATTATGTCATTTAGATCCTTCTGTTCTGGAAGCACATATTCTGAGTGACGGCATAATAGACAGTCAACAAGAAAACAAGAAATAAGAGCTCTGCTACCAGGTTAACCCCTTTACTGCTGGAATTGGGCTGATTATTCCAAAGAATATTATAATTTTCTGTTTGCTAAAAATACACCAAAACCAATTCTCTTAATATTATGTCTTTTTTGAATTCTTCCCTCATAAAAACAAAGAGACTTTGGGACAGAGACTAGAGAAAATTTGAGACACGTTTCTATATGGCCAATTGGAGTTTCAATACATATCGCTAAAGCTTGAGTGTCTTAGTGATGGCACGAATATCTCTTAAAATACACCAATGCAAGATGAATATTTATTGAATATAAACTAACACTCACGATACAGTTAACAGCTTATTTAGGCACCCGAGAGATCGGATGATCCACACAATGGACCTGAAGCAGTCTCTCAAGCAGTCAGGAACAAATGGGGCTCCCCAAGATCCCAACAGCCCCTCTTGAATGGGGCTGGCCACTCCTCCTTCAGGAGCCCGAGACCCTGGATAAGTGTCTTCTGACCTTATCAGCTGACACCTGAATCCCACCACATGTTAGAGATATTGACAAGAATGTGGAAAAATAATAATAAATTATTGAGAGTTTGAAATAAGTTACCCTGTTTGTATCAAACAAACAGTATTGCTGTGTTGCCAGGAGTCATAAAAGTATTGGGAAAAAAAAATCTCTGTGCCCAGAATGAATTATCTCCCTATAAATAATTGGTCTAGATGTCCTTGTAGCAGACCACACAACTTAAGTTATGGTCATAGGTATTGGCTAAACTAGATGATAAACCTATTATGTAGTGATGTATACACAGCATGGATAGTTTACAGGACATTGAAAAATCAGGATAATAATTTAAAAACTTCTTCCCAACTGGCTGACTTTATTAAAGTCACTAATCACCACATACTCTGCTAAGGGAAAATTACCAACAGTCTTGCTGAGATGGCCAGGCAATATGTGCACCAACCCAAACACAACTATATAAGGAAGATATAAGTAGAAAGATATGATGTAGATATAGAAATCTATATCATACCTTCTGTGAATAAGGAAGCATCGTAGGGGAAGAGAAAGAAAGAATGTAAGAGCCAAGGGAATAGGTAGATTGTTATTTCAATGATTGCTTTGGACTGAAACTTCCTCTCAAAGAAGTCGGAAGAGACTCATAAAGATCTGGAAAGTGCCCGGAGGTGGAAATTCAGGTTTTAATCCCAGCACTTCCAGTCCAGAGAGGGAGGGGAGAATATATGAGCAAAGGGGTCAAGATCATGATGAGGAGACCCATAGACACAGCTGACCCAAGCTACTGGGAGTTCACAGACTCTGGTTGACAGCTGGGGAAGCTTCATGGGACTGAACTAGACCTTTTGAATATTAATGATAGTTGTGTGGTGGGGGCTTAGTCCTGCCTTAACTTGATAGCCACACATTGTTGACTCCCCGTAAAAGGTCTTATCCTTTTTGAGGAGTGGATAGTGGAGATGAGTCGGGGAAGCTGGGGAATGACTAGGAAGAGGAAAAAGAGGGGGAGCAGTAAACTTAAAAAATAACTAAAAACAAGATACAGAAAACAAGACTTTAAAAACTTGGCATCCCCCTAAGAAGACTTTTAAGGCCTCTCCCAGAGGTAGGCAGTAACATTTCCTAGGTAAGAGTAGTCACTTCAGTTATACAGTCAATGGAAAGTTATTTGCAGTGATTCAGTTTTCCAAAATCCTCAACCATGTTGCAGGGGCTTTACAGGATGCAGTTTCTTAGATTACTCCTGATTCTATAAGTAATCTCAGCAAGCTCATGAGATATTTAATTTAGACTTGGGTAACATCAACCTTTTGGGCTGTTTTGCTCTGTATCTCAGGTGAACAAGAAATTTCTTGGACTTCCTCATGAAAACAAAAATGTATTGTTCCTAGATCCACCTATTTACTTTCAGTTTTTATTTTTAGTTATAGCTGAATATATCTCTCACATCTGCAGTTTTTAGCCCCAAAACTTTAGAAGTTAGTGCAGCTAATGCATCACATCCAAAATGCTTCTCTTCATAGTGAATGGAGAACAACACAGAGACATCATAAAAATCCGCAAGTGGATGCAATGAATCATGAGGAGCCCAGTATCAACAGATATATTTCCATGAGAGATTCTGCATCTATGGTTCAGAAAACACTAAGAAAGGGGGTGGTAGAAACTGAGAAGCCAAAATTCTAGGAAGTCTGCTGTGAAATAGTCTTTCCTAAAAGTGCTTGCATCAGCAAGCCCAGAACAATGGTAACATAAATAGACATGCTAATATAGAAGGAATATTTCACATGGACGTAAATCAGATTTTTTTTTAAGAAAAAAAAAGACAGAGCACGAAGTTTCCTGTTTTTTTTCTAGTTTACCTATACTTTAAAAATTCTTTTAAAAAATAGATATCTTAAGAGCTATAAAGTTATATTTTATTATTATCTGCTATTTTTCATTTCCCACAGGAGTACCGATAGTAGTAAATAGCTTCTCATATACATCTTGGCCATTTTTTTTTTATTTCTTTACGATTTAAGGAATGTGGGTTATCTGCTACTGAATTGAAAGGGACATTTTATAACTTGATTATTCAGCTTTTTGCTATATATTATTGGCACGTATTGTTTTCTATTTTGTAAATTGCCTTTTGTCCTGCTTACTGTTTCTTTTTATATATGAAAGCTTTGTCTTCTTGTCTATCAAATGTCTATTTTCCTTCATTTTCTTGCATTTGACTGTGCTTTTAGTGTCACATTCACAAACTAGTTTTCAACATTAATATTATGAAGCTTTTCCCTTAATGCTTAGTATAAATCATTTCATCTTTCAGAAAAACCACTCTAACTGAAAACAAAATTTCAAGTATGATGACATCAAAAATAATAATAACATACTTGGAAAAACATAAACCCAAAACTAAAAACTTATGCACTGAAGTATATAAAACTCAAGGAGTGGGGCTGGATACATGACTTGGCAAATAAAGTCTTGGCCACATAAACATAAACATGACACTTCTTGTCTTCTACACTCACTTCAAAGCTGTTCTGGAATCATATCCTTCATCTACTGCAGTGCTCAGAAGGTCATACCAGTGACTTGCAGATTAGGGAGAGACTGTGCCTTTTCGAATAAGTGCAGAGTGATTAAGGAAGACATTGTAATTCACCACTGATGGCTTTGAGATGCATGTGTGTGTACAGACATGAATGTGAAGTTACAAGACCCAGAAAAACCACATACATACACAAACACACACACTCACTCAGAGAGACAATGCATAACTATTTATGAGATGGACTTAATATGAATAATCTAGTGGTTAATTTTATTATAAACTCTAATGAATGTTTTTCTTGTGGTTTGGTAGAGATTCAAAAGCTAACACATTCTTAGGCAACAATTTCATTGGTTAGAATTGTAGCATCTAGAAACTCATCATCTTTAATTTTTATCCTGATACTTTCTAGGGATTTGACTCTGGAACAGTCTATAATCTAAAGCTATAGGCTCTACATTTTGAAAGAATTAAAATATTGGAATCCACATTTTCATTGGAACTAAATTTTCTTTTTTGAATCTATACTTCTCTTTATTATATCCAAGTAACTGATGATTTGAGTGACAAATGACCACCATAGACTCACAGGGAGTAGAACTTTTAGGAAGCTTGACCTTCTTGGAGAAAATACGTCACTGGGAGTATACTTTGAGGTTTCAGATTCTCAAGTCAGGCCAAGTGTTATTCTTACTTCCTCCATTTGAGATGTAGAGCTCTCAACTGCTCAATAAAAGAACTTCAGGAAGAATCACCATCCCTGACTTCAAGCTATACTGTAGAGCTAGAGAAACAAAAACAACCTGGTACTGGCATAAAAACATACCTCTAGGTCAATGGAATCAAACTGAAGACCCATACACCTATGAACACCTGATTTTTGACAAAGATACCAAAGATATTCAATGAAAAAAATATAGTATCTTCAACAAACTGTGTTGGCATAACTGGATGGTAGTATGTAGAAGAGTGCAAATAGATCCAAACCTATCATCTGCACGAAACTCAAATCCAAGTGAATCAAAGACCTCATCATAAAACCAGCTATAATGAAATTGCTAGAAAAGAAAGTGTGAAATACCCTCCAACTCATTGGCACAAGTGACTGCTTCCTAAATATAACACCAGTAGCACAGACACTAAGAACAACAAACAATAAGTAGGACCTCCTGAAACTAAGAAACTATAAGGCAAAAGACACAGTCAATAAGACAAAAGGACAACTTACAGAATGGGAAAACATCTTTACCAACCCTTCATCTGACGAAAGATTGATCTCTGAAATATATAGAGAATTCAAGAAACTAGAGCACCAAAACCTAAATAACCCAATTAAAAAACGTGGTTTAGTGCTAAAAAGGCAATTCTCAACAGAAAAACTACAAATGGCTCAAAGGCACTTAAAAATTGCTCAACATCTTTAGTTAGCAGAGAAATGCAAATCAAAACAACTTTGAGATACCAGCTTACACCTGTCAGAATGGCTAAGATCAAAAACACAGATGACAACCTATGCTGGAGAGGATGCAGAACAAGGGGAACACTTCTTCATTGTTGGTGAGAGTGTAAACTTGTACAGCTACTCTGGAATGTAGTATGGCAGTTCCTCAGAAAACTGGGAATCAATCTCCTCAGTGATCTATCAAAAGCACTACTGGTTATATAACCAATGGATGCACATTTGTACTCCAAAGCCACAAGCCCTGAACAGCTTGAGATCAGAAGAAACTTAAGAGAGACATCAGGAGATTCCCCTAGGAAGAGAAAATACAGATCTCCTTAGCAATTTGGGAACATAATGGGTTGCAACCAAAATGAGATAAGAACAAATCTCAATAGAAGGAGATGGTTGAGTGAGAGGAGCAATAAAAAGAGAGAAAAAAAAAAGATGGATATCTTAATAGAGGAAGCCAATAGAGAGGTTCGAAAGAGACTCTGTGCTAGGGAAACCTCCAATAACTCATGGGATGTACCTGGCTAGTTCCTGAACCAATAGTGGAGGCGGGCCTAAAAAGGACTTCCCCTATAATAAAATGAATAACCACCCTAAGTGTCATCACAGAACCTACATCCAACAATGAATAGAGAATAGAGGTGGAGGCTGAGCACTAGGCTGAGCTCCTGGTATTGCTGAGAGCCAGGGGCAAGAGTCTGTATGAGCAAGGTGATAGGGATTATGAGGAAAATTCCCAGGAAGGCTAGCTGGAGCTCTGGGGAGCTCACTGACTCAAGAACAGCCACTGTGAAACCATCTTAAAAAGGTGCACGACCCTCCCAGGGTAGGCAACTTTTGATTGGCATGGGCAGTATGTGGAGCCTCCAGCAGTGAGATCAGACTGTGTTCCTGTGTGTGGGCTAGTGGCTTGGAGACCATTCCACATAGAGAAACACCTAACCCAGTTTTTATTTGGGGATGAGGAAATCGGACTTGCCTGAAGTGGATATGCCAAGCTGAGCAGACCCACCTTAGGACTTCTTGCACTTTTGGGGGAGGGTATGTGGCGATGTGGAGGGAGAAGACCGACCGAAGGCTGACTGTGGGAGGTTGTGTTGTTTCATTTTAAATAATTGTCCCAACCACTGGTTTAATAAAAAGAGCTGATTGGCCAAAGGCAGGCAGGAAGTGTAGGCAGGGCTACCAGACTAAAAACTCTGAGAACAGAATGCCAGATCAGAACACCAGAGGGAATTCCAGAGAGGCCTGGAAGAAGCCAAGGACAACTATGATGCCTTAAGAAAAGGTACCGAGCCCCATGGCTGAACAAGAGACATGGGTTAGAATAAGGGTAGAGAGCTAGCATGTGATATGCCTGGGCCTGAGGCTGATCAGCCAAAAACTGTTCGAAGCTTCTGTGTGTCTCTGTGGGACTGCGGGACTGTGGGAATACGGGTCTGTGGGTCTAGACCTTGAGGTTAGGCCAGAAAGTCTGGGCCAGAAACCTCATACTACAGCTGACTGTGAGGGATTTGGAGGAAGGAATGGAAGGGGACAGGAGCTTACGTGTATAAGAAATCACATTTTTTATTTAAAAAAAAAACAATAAAGTGAACATAAAAAATTATGCCAGAGGCACAGCAGCCATCATATTTTGACACTGTGATTAATATAGAACAAATTAAAGAAATTAAAAACTAGAAGATTCAACATGGTCTTCTATTCCATATTCTCAGCATTTGTCTAAAATACTGAAAAATAATAACTATGTGTATTTTCTTTTACTTTCAAGATCTCAGAAAACTTTCAGCAGTTAACACTTATAGAAAATTAAAAACATAAACATATACACACATTTGTGTATGAAAGTATATGGTAGCTTAATTTTATTGAAGCATTGCTAGTATACATGATTTTCAAGTGTTATCTCTTATTGTAACTTTTTTTTCTGTGCTTATGTGAACAGATGTTTTCTTATTCCAGATAAGTCACCAGCAACAGACAAGATTACCTCTGAATTTAGTTTGGTCAACTAGTGATTTTATTAAAATTACTTACAGAGTAATCAATGATTATTTACTTGAAGAAGCACAGGGTATCTCAAAAACTATTGTACAGGGAAGTTTTTCTCTGTCTACATCTGCCATGGCAGTCCTGCAACTGCTTTTAAAAAATCACTCAGAGGCTTAATATTAATTTATAAACTATTTATTTTATGGCTTAGGCGTAATACTAGCTAGCACTTTTATCACCATATGTCTCTTGACTTTACCTGTGCTCATTAGATCTTGCTCCCCTTACAGCAGTGGCATCTCCATGGACTCTGTCTTTTTCTTCCTCACTTCCTCTTTCCCCTTTAATTTCCCACCTGGTTGTAGTATGAGGTTTCTGGCCTGGACTTTCTGGCCTAACCTCAAGGTCTAGGCCCACAGACCCGCAGTCCCGCAGTCCCACAGAGACACACAGATGCTTCCAATAGTTTTAGGCTGATCAGCCTTAGGCCCAGGCATATAGCTTGCTAATTCTCTACCCTTAAGCTATCCCATGTCTCTTGTTCAGCCATGCAGCTCGGTACCTTTCTTTAGAGCAGCATAGTTGTCATCTGCATCCTGCAGCTTCTCTCTGGTGCTCTGGCATTCTGCTCTCAGAGATTTTCTTAGTCTGGTAGTCCAGCCTCCACTTCCTGCCTGCCTTTGGCCAATCAGCTCTATTTATTTAAAATGAAACAGCACAACCTCCCACACCTGGTTATATTCCATCTTGCCATAGGCCTAAATATATTCTTTATTAACCAATGGTAGCAGCACAAATTTACAGCATGGAGAAAGACCATCCCCAGCAAGCTATATCTTTCAGTGCAGCACAGGTGACAATTTCTTTCTAGGTACACAGAATTATCACACCCCATAACTTTCATTAGCTCCACCCTGTGCAAACCCTCTTATGCTCTGAGATCATGTGCAGCTGGGAATTACATGCTTTAACAAAGTAAACCAAAGGATAAACTTTGTACACAAAATAAATTGAAAAAACAGAATTTTGAAAATCACTGATTATGAATACGTAAATATTTAATGATACATTTTTAATAAAAACAAAAGTTCATTTTTAATTTTTGATGGTTGTTTCTCATTTTATTTCATTGTATTTCAGCAGCCAGTCATTAAGATCAAATGCACATTATCAAGAATGGAGAAGATTCTTCACCAAAATTAAGGAAGAGAGAATAGGATTCTTCTTATAAAGTGTATTTATAAGTACTTCCTAATATTATATAAAACTACAGATTTAAAGCAAAGACAATATTTTTTATTGCATCTTAATAGAAATTTTGTTTCAGAAGAAAATTTTGAATGTGATTTTGATCACAAGAATGCTATTTCCAAATCTAAAAATTAGAAAACTTCACAATTAATAACATGTATATCTTAATTATTTTAATTAAGTTGTGAAGAGGAAATTAAATAAGAAAATATTTCATTTTTCAGTTTTCAATTCTGGAGGGTTAGAGTCCATGACTCTCATGTTGAAAAGTGCAACAGGAAGCCAAGCATGATGATGGAGCAGAATAGCATGAGTATTTCTGGACTTTTGATGATACAGTTGTATTTAAGAGATTTCTCTCACATGTTCCTATGAGTGAGTAAGTAAGCACATTGATACACATACAAAAAAGAAAAAAAGTCATGAGTTTTAGTCTTATGAAGAAATTACAAAAAAAATTCCTACACTACACTTGATGAAAAACCTCTAGCTATCATTTTGCTTAATTTTATACATATACACATACTTGAAATAATCTGTTTATCATCTCTGCTTGTGATGTCTCTTTTGAATTTAGCACATCTTAAATAAAATTCTCACTTAACTTTAATAATTTCTTTCTAACTCAGCAAATGGGAGCTATACTGATTCTTGTGTTAGACTCAGAATCTTAACAGTTATTTTTTTCTCAATCTTGTTCCAGGTACAAATCAGCTGAATATTTGGGACCTAGAGATTCTCTAAATTGAGTATTCTCTCAACAATTCTCTATTCTGTTACTAATTAAAAGTCATTAAAAGTTATTTGTGGCACCCTCATTTTACTCTTTATACAAAATTTCTTGTATATCCATATATATATTTATACATACATACATATACATATGTATACATAAACACACAGACACACACACATAGCCAGTTTAACTCTGTGTGTGTGTGTGTGTGTGTGTGTGTGTGTGAACCAGAGGTCCACTATGAGTGTTGATATTGGTGTTCATCTTTCTCTTGATACAAGTTCTCTAACTTTTTTGGAGTTCACCAAGTAAGCTAGGATAATTTGCCATCCAGCTTCAGATAGCCAACTGTTTCTGTTTCTCCAACACACATAAACCTATCATACAAACTCATGTATACGTGACAAACCCCCTTACTGAATTAGCCATCTTCCAAATTCCTACTGTTACTTTAAAGATGTGAATCTTCAATACTTTCTTGAAATTTCACAACATAATTATAATAAAATTCACGCTAATACTTTTATTCACTTGATTTTATTTCTCAGTTTTGCTTTAAGATTGACATAGACTAAAACAAGCAATCAAAAGTAAACTTTATATAGTCTTGTCCTATTGTATTTTTATGGTAGGATCTTTCTGGCCTAGCCTAGAGGTTTGGATCCACAGACCTGCAAACCCGCAGACCTGCAGTCCCACAGTCCCACAATTCCACAAAAACACACAGACACTTATATTAATTGTATACTGATTGCCCTGGGGCACAGACATATAACTTGCTAATGCTTTACCTTAAACTAACCCATGATTCTTGTCCTGTTCAGTCATGAGGCTCGATACCTTTTCTCAGAGCAGCAGAAATGTCCTCTGTATCTTCTGGCTTCTCTGGCAACATTGGAGTCTCTGTGGCATTTCTGCTCTGTTCTTTCTGTTCCCAGAGTTTTCTGGTAGCCCTGCCCACACTTCCAGTCTGCCTTTGGCTAATCAGCATTTTTATTAAAGTAGTAGGCAGGACAATTATTTAGAATGTGACAGCTACACTGTCCTATTCTATTGACGCTCCGCTTTCCTTCATTATATTCTAGCCATTAGAAACTTAGTCTTTACTGGTTATCCAGACTTATCATTGATTTAGAGTCCTGTACTTTGCTTTAGCTTAAAAATATTGCTGCCAAAAATTTGTACATATATTTTTATTTTAAGTCTATAGAGAATGTCTTATAATTTATTATATGTAATATTCTGAAAGGCCTATGTATGCAGATACATACATATATGTGAGCATTCATGTTGTATATTTACACCAAAATATTTATGAATTGTATAATCATGAGGATTTTTTTACATGTGTCTGACAATTATATAATTTACTTTTAAAATACAGATAGGGTAGAAACATTTGCCTATCAGCTACTTCCTCCAAAAACCATTCAGTTTTAATTAACAAAAAAATGTTGTTGAGCAAATAATGAACATTGTAGAATGTGTAAGTTTGGCTTATTAGCCTCAAAATATTATCTTATATTGGAAAAATTTGAGTAATTCATTATATTTCTATTAACTTTAATCAAAACATATACAGTTGACTCTATCTGATATCTTTACATTATATTTTTTCTCTGGATCCTTTTACGTATACCATAATACAAAGAAAGATTACCTTAGTTGTCTATGCTCTTGTCATACCACATTACATACTTACTTATAGTTTATTTCAAATATATAAATTGTGTGCTGAACATAGCTTCTTTTATTCTCCATTTATTTTTAAACACTTATGGAATTTGTTAAATAGTCAGTCAACTTTGACAGAACGAAAGATAACTGAACATGTAGGGAAATTTTATTACATTTAAAGATTTCAGATAAAGTAGAAATTTTAGACTAGCTTTTCTAAGCAATCTTCCCCCTCATAACTCTACACTAATAAATCTGTGAAAAAAGTAGGAAATAGTTCATAAACATGTTACAAAGTTACTAAGTAGAAATAGATCTTCCATATATTCCAGTTTCACCTAGAGTAATCATCTAGGTAATATTTATTTAAGTGTAAAAAAGTCTTCTTTATTATTATTGAAAATAGATTCTTTTCTCATACAATATATACCAATCACATTTTCCCTTCCCTCCATTTTTTTCTGGCTAACCCCTACCTGCTGTCTACCTCAGATCCACTCTTCTGAGCCCTCTTCAGAAAGTAGCAGGCTGATAAGTGACAACAGCCAAACAAAACAAGATATAATGAGAAAAGGAAAATGATGTGGGAATGCCTTTATGTATGCTGTGAATATCAATCTTTAAATAAAGGAGCTGTTTTGGGCCATGACAGGCACCATAGAAGTAGGAGGAGAAATCAAAGCATAGGTAGGAGAAGCAGGGCAGAGTCAGGCAGATCAAGCAAGCCGCCAAAGGAGCAACATGTAAGGAGCACAGGTGAGCCACGGGCCATGTGGCAGACAGATTAATAGAAATGAATTGAGTTAAGATATAAGAGCTAGCTAGCAATGTGCCTGAGCCATAGGCCAAACAGCATAAAGTTAATATAAGCGTCTGAGTCATTTCTGGGGGCCTGAGCGTGTGGCTGGGCGGCTAAGGGGTCTGGCACGGCAGGTCTGTGGGTCTGGCCGCCTGGGACCCAGAAACCCCACTACTACAGGAAAAATCCCTTGTACTAAAATTATACAAGGCAATCCATTGGGAAGAAAAGAGTCTCAAGAGAAGGCAAAAGAGTCAGAGATCTATCTGATGCCACTGTTAAATGTCTCAAAAACAGTTACAAAGTTAATGGCCATAGCATATACATAGAGGACCTGGTACAGACCTTGAAGGCTCAATATTTTCTGTTTGAGTCTTGTAAATCCATGAGGTCTGCTTAACTAATTCAGTGGGTCATGGCCCCCTGATCATGTTCTCTATCCTTTTTGATTACTTCTCTTCATTAGTGATCCCTGGATCTCCAAGGGGAGGACCTAATGGAGACCTCTCATTTAGACTTTCTCTTTCTCCCGCCCCCCTGAATAATTTTTGGCTATGGATCTTTGTATTTGCTCAAATATGCTGCAGGAGGAAGCCTCCACAATGACAAGTGGATATGAGAATATCAGGATAATATTAGGGATTATTTAATTTTTTTCCAATCATGTTTGCTTCTACATGAGTCTCTGGGCATCCAGTCTCAGGTCCTTGGCTTCCAGGTAGTAAAGGAAATGGGCTTCTGCTCATGGAAGGGGCCAGAAGTTAAGCAAACATTGTTTGTCCATGCCCACGTGTTTGGTGCCACTATTCCCGCAGTGCATCTTACAGGCCAAACAAATTGTTGGTCGAGGGTTTTGTGTCTGGGTTGGTGTCCATATTTTACTTTCCATAGTCCACCTAATACATATTACACAAAAGAGACAAGAACATAGAGGTGAAGGCTTTACCCTACACCAGTTTGACTTCTCTATGGTCTAACTGGAAGTTGTTTTTGCCAGTTGGGCCCTGATCTCAGTTTTTAAAAAGTGACCTTTTATTCTAGCGTCAGTCTGCATTGTTTAGGTATTCTCATGGGACTTTCTGTGCTAATAAGTCAACTGAATGTAACCCAGTTTTACTACTGGAAGCCTTGCCTAGATTAAAAACATAGTTCAGAATCCACTACTTGAAGTCCTCACTTGGATCACTTTACAGATTCCAGAGGTTTACACTGCACTAGATTAGTTTAAAATGTAAGTTTGGCTATACGTTCTGTTTAGTGGAGAAATTAGGTCGGGATGCAACCTGAAAATGCTGCCAATTCCAGCCATCTCTCCTGACACTCTCTCTTCCATCTCTCCATCCGGACCTCCCTTGATCCTATCCCTGTTCTCTCGCAGACCACCCACAGAATCTCTTCTACTTCTGCTTCCAGGGAGATTCAATCTTCCTCCCAATACCCTGTACTTTATTTATCCCCATTACATCTGTGGATTTCAGTTATCATTTACTTATTAGTGAATACATACCATATTGGTTCTGGGTCTGAGTTACTTCACTTAAGATAATGTAGTAAACCCTCCAAAACTTGGTAGAATACACTCCAATGATACCTTGTCCTCTTTGTGAACTCCCCCCAAACACTCTCTATCTTTCTAGCTTTCATTAGTTTAAAATTTAAGTTTGGCAATATGTTCTGTTTAGTGGAGAAATTAGGTCGGGATGGTGGTTACTTGATGCTGTCTTAGAGAGTCAGAATCCAGATCACCAAACTCACAGTTCAACAGTTTTTTACACACTCTTATGGGCTCCACAAATACAAGAATTGCTTGTAGTACACATGCATACATGAAGTAAAACGCCCAGACATATAAAATAAAAATAAATGCACCTTAAATATGCAGAGAGAACTAATAGACTTGAAAGACTTGCAACAATTAAGTTGTTCAATGCTTATTTAATGATCTAAAGAAAATATGAAAATTGATAACGGAAAGTTTTATAAAATCAGAAATTTAGTGAGATGAGTTAAAATGACTTTTTTTCATAATGTACTATCAGATATTATTCAACATGATTCTCTCTGTTAAATAACTTTTTGTTCCATAGTTTCTGAAAATGTTATGGTTTATGAAAATGGTAATTCTGTTCTGTAAAAATTATATCAGTAACTTTTATATTCTTGAAATTTGAATTACACTACAAATTCAATCAATCTTGCAGTTTTAGTTATGGCAACAACTTTTAAAATATCATCAATAACATAATCAAAATAATTTTTAAAGAAGAATTAACCATGTCAAAACCAATCATATTTAGTAAAATCGTTCTGCTCAGAGAGAAGACAACTTCTAAATATCTAGAAAGATCCATGATATCTGTACTTGTATTATAGCACTATTATCACACCTTATTCATATTTTATGAATAAATTTTATAAGGAAATATTAGTAGCATACCTTCAAATATGAACACATTTGAGTATAGCTTACAAAAAGTTTGCATTTAGTCTAATCCAAATAAAACATTTATGGATTTTATTGGTCAAATTATGGTACCTCTGCTTCAGGTTCAATCTATTCTGTAGATTAATGTAGCTTCTTTTAATACAATGTATTATTTTATTAGTATAAAACAAATCACACAATATATACATGTATTTTCCTCAGTTCTAAATATTTTCTGTTTTAAACATATATTTTATTGGTCTTTAGTACCTTACTCAGGATGGTTTCTTTCTAGTTCCATTTATTTGCATTTAAATTTCCTCGTGCTCTTGTTTTTAAAAGCTGAGTAATATTCCATTGCACAAATGTACCACATTTTCTTTATCTTTTTCTCAGTAGAGGGCCATCAAGGTTGTTTTCAGATTATGATATCACAAATAAATCTGCTATAAATATAGTTGAGCAAGTGTTCTTGTATATTTGAGCATCTTTTGGATATATGCTCGAGTGGTACAGCTGGGTTTTGTGATAGCTTGACTCTCTGTTTTCTGAGGAACCACCACACTAACTTCCAAAGTTGCTCTACAAGTTTACAGTCCCAGAAGCAATGGAGTGATGTTCTTCTTGCTCCACATCTTCTCCAACATGAGCCATAACTTGTGTTTTTAATCTTTGCCATCCTTACACACTCATAAGTCAACATTAATGTAAAAAAATAAAGAACAACCATGCTACAGTCCACAGGCACCGAGAGACTAGATAACAAGGAGAGATCATGGGGGAACACCCACATCTCCTGGGAAGGGGAAATGGAAGAGATTTTGTGTGTGGATTGAGGGCAGGTGGGGTTTAGAACATAAACAACCAGGTTGCGGAGGGGACACAAATAGGTAAAATGCTAAGAAGGATTGCTGGAGAGATGTATTTTGAGTTTGGAAAGGAGCTTGATGCAGGGGAATCTTCCTGGTGTCTATAGGGGAGGACCCAGCTTAGACTCCTAGAAATAGTTGATAATTAACTTGAAATGGCCAAATCCTGTGACCAGATTGGTGCCTGGCCCAACTGTCATCAGAACAGTGTCATTCAACAACTAACAGAAGCAGGTGCAGAGACCGACCCACAGCCAAAAATTTGGTGGAGTTCATAAATCCTTTGAAGAAAGAAGGGAGAAAAAGGAGTGTATGAGCCAGAAGGGTCAAGGACACCACAAAGCTCACACAATCAACAAACCTGGGCTCAAAAAGGATCACAGACCCTTAACTACCAAGCAGGGAGCCTGAATGAGATGGGCCTAGGCCTTCTGCATATGTATTACAGTAGTGCATCTTGATCCTCTTACTGATCTTCTAACATTAGGAACAAGGGCTGTTTCCAACTTTTTTACTGGCTCTTGGAAAACTACTTATCAAACAGAGTCACTTTGTATGACCTTAATACATGGTAGGTGTTCAGTCTTACCACAACTTGATACAACATGTTTTATTAATGTTCATAAAAACTTGTTCTTTCCTCATGGAGACAGAATTGGAAGGGTTTAGGGAGTAGAAGGGGGTAATATAATAGAGGGACTGGGAGAAGAGGATGAGGTGGCAGAGAGGCTGTGGCCAGGATGTGAAATAAATACAAAAGTAAAAATATATTTTATTAATTCTTGAGATTTTCAAATATGCATGCAGTATATTTTGGTGACAGTAACTCTGAAGTCATTGTCTTAACTTTTCCCAGACTCATTCCCAACTAACAGACAACCCACTCCCAAGGTTGATCTGATTTTTTTCTTAACTTACTGTGTACAATTAGTGTTACCTACCGATTTGTGAATATGAGACAATCAAGAATAACATGGTTTAACCCTTAAAAAACTTCCTCTAAAAATATATCATCAACTAGTGATAGGGGCTCATGAGTCCCATGCCCTTATATGTTAGCCTGGCTCAATCCTGTACAGGTCTTGTACAGACAACCACACTTCTTTTGAGTTCATAAGTATTGTGTTTCTTCCATGTTCAGAAGACAGTAGTCTCCCTCTGGAAGTCCCCAATCACCACGTATCACAACTTTCTTCCGTCTCTCCTCTTTCATGATGTTACCTGATCCCTGAAGGACGGATTGTGATATAACTGTCTCATTTTTGACTGGATACCCAAAAAATATTTCCTGCATTTTGATCCATTCTACGTTCTGAAATTAACAACAACTGCCTGATGCACAAAGAAACTTTCATAATGAAGTCTGAGAGACATGTTAGCATATGAATATAGAGATATGAATATACACATCAGCTTGATGTAGTTGGAAGTTTTTCTGTTCCACCAGAAACTAAAATAACTAGCAGCTACCTCCCAAGTAATTGATTCAAAGGCTTAGTATAATAATAATAATAATAATAATAATAATAATAATAATAATAATACAATAATAATAAAACAACAATAAAATAATAATAATAATAATAATGCTGGACCTATAGCTCAAGAATATTACTATTTACCTCTTTTACATAAATTAACCCATAATTCTTATCTATGTTTAGCCACATATCTTGGTACCTTGCCTCAGTGCTTCATTCTCATCCTGCCTCCTCTGCATATGTCTGGCATCTGCTTCTTTGCCTGTTCCTGTCCCAGAATTATCCTATTCTGCTTGCCCCACCTACATTCCTTCCCTGGCTACTGACCAATCAGCATTTTTTTTAACCAGTATGAGTAAGAAATCTTGACAATGTATAAGAGTATTACCCCAAAGTTCAATATTTTTTTAATTTAACAAAATGATAACTGGAGTGTCATCTCTGGACCCTGTATTTCCTAGCTATAAATCCTTGTCCAGATTTATAGTACAAGAAATGTGTCTCATTTTATTAATAAAGCCTTATTTCCAATCACAAAGCAATTGGTTACTCCTATAACACATATTTTGTTATTATACCCATGGACAAATTCTGCCAGGGTAGTCATTATTGAAACCCACAGGTTTTACAGTTACATAATTTCCCCCAGGAATGTGGTTGTCTTCTAGAATACTATCTTATCATTTAGTTTGGTGAGCAACAAAGTGATTGCAAATAGCTTCTGTTGTTTTAGGAGTCTGTATGAGAAACAAAACTAACAATTTGAGAAAAATATCACCCACATTGCACTAGCCTTTTATTTCATAACCTATTATTTAGGAGAGGAACATAATACCCTGAGTATGCTAACTTCAAATTAAATCTTTTATATGGATTATCACTCTCCCATCCTTTCTCTGCTTTACAGTCCTGTGTAAAATGTAATATGTGTGTGTGTGTGTGTGTGTGTGTGTGTGTAAACACTTATATATATACACACACATATATATATTAAAGTGATTCATGGGGCACTTTTGGAATTTATATAAATTTCAACTACATAAATATTAATATTTTATTTTATAGTATATAATTATGCATTAAAATCACTATTTTGCCATTTACAGAATTAAAATATTTATATTTTTTTGTTTGACAGTAATGAATTGTGAACCTATCGAGAAGAATTCTTTCATATACTTTCTGACCACCCTGTTTCTGTATTGATATTAAAGTTTATATCTTTTCATATACCAGGGAAATCACTTCCTTTTCCTTAATGAGACAAGATGGCACTAAGCCTTGAACTCTGATGAATCATGGTTGCAAATAGCATGGGTCAAAAGACCTGGATAAATAATACAATACTATATATACTATACTATATATACAATACTACACACACACACACACACACACACACACACACACACACACACACACACACACACACACACAAACTGCTGCATTTTGTGAACCTGGACATCTTAAGCAACAATAAGCATGTAAAGCATGTAATTATTTTTATGGCTAACACCAAGCTAGAAGCCCACATATAGACTTCAGCATACTTTTAAATAAAAACTAAGGTCTTTTAAAACAGTGCAGATGTATTTATTGTATATAACTAATGAAAAATTCATAACTTTCTCTTGCTTATCATTCACAAATATTATATGAATACAAAGTTTATGGAAGAATGATTTTGACAAGTAAGTATGAAGCAATACATTTCTTACTGTAATGAACAAAATTTAAGATCTGGCCACAAATTTGACATAAGCACATGTTTTTGAGCATTTGATATAACTTAATCACCTAATGTGAAAAAGAAAATAATTTCAAAATTACTTCTAGTGGCTGAATATTCTATTTAGAAATCCTTTGGTACAATGCCTTTGTAGTAAGAGGTTTCTTGCCCTTACTTTGGGGCCTAGCCTCAAGGTTTAGACCCTCAGACCCACAGACCTGCAGAGGCACACAGATGCCCAAGGCCCAGACATATAAAACTTGCTAACTCTTTACCCTTAAACTAAACCATGACTCTTATCCTGTTCAGCCAGGGCTCAATTCCTTTTCTCAGAGCAGCATAGTTGTCCTCTGCATCTTCTGGCTTGTCTGGCAACTCTGGAGTTTCTGTGGCATTTCTGTACTGTTCCTCCTATTCCCAGAGTTTTCTTAGTCTGGTAGCCCTGCCCACACTTTCTGTTTGCCTTTGGCCAATCAGCACTTTTTATTAAACTCATAGGTGGGACAGTTATTTACAATGTAACATCATAAGTCTACTACATGCCTAGGATGCTTAATCCATGAATCTGCACCAGACTTTTATTTCTATAAAAGTTGACATGACAGTGAATAACATTCCTGTGTTTTATAATTATTTATATTACATTATACTACATTAAACATAAGTTTAAATACTATGATTCTGTTATACGCATCAATTTACATTAACAGGAACCCAAGACAAGTAAGAAACAATAAACCTATTCATTTCCAATGGGGTAATAGAAGCAAAATAGTAAGAGTTAGATTGTTTGTTTTTTTTTTTTTATTTATTTATGTTTTATTTTACCTGCACATCTATTTACAACCTCTTGTCTCATGTCAGAAAATGTGTGTCCCCACTCTGTAGAGTGTCCCACCTCTGCTATGGAGACTTTCTAACTGCTTCACTGTTCTTGCTGGTTTCCACTAACTACTGCTATATATGAAGAGGGTATTTAGGTTGCTTCCATGAGCATCTCTCTCTCTGTCAACTCCTTTATCATGTCCTGAAGGATTCCATATTGGCTTGTCAGGTACATTCTTAACCAAAATAAAAAGTTCACCTATGAAAACAATGGATTTATAATTGACTTTTTTAGTTATTCGGGGTTATGCAGATTGAGAATAGGGATGATTATCTACCATTTCTCAGACAATCACTTTTAAGTGATGATATTTAAATTTCCATGTATATAAGTAGGAATTAGAAGGCATTGATGTGGAAATGTCATTCTGTATGCTGTGAATATCAATCTTTAAATAAAGGAGCTGTTTTGGCCCTTGACGAGCACCATAGAAAAAGTAGGAGGTACAGCTTAGATAGGAGAAGCAGGGCAGAGTCAGACAGACCAAGCCCGAAGCCCAAAAGAGCAACATGTAAGGAACACAGGTGAGCCACGGGCCACATGGCAGAAAGATTAATAGAAATGGGTTGAGTTAAGATGTAAGAGCTAGCTAGCAATGTGCCTGAGCCATAGGCCAAACAGCATGAACTTAATATAAGCGTCAGAGTCATTTTTGGGGCCTGATCAGCTGCAGGCAACTAAGGAGTCTGGGGCTGCAAGTCTGTGGGTCTGGGCCTCTGGCTGCCTGGGACTAAGAAACCTCATTACAACAACTCATATCCCTTTTTTTTTTTTTTTTTTTTTGAGGAGTATAGACTGATAGTGATTAATGAATAAATGTTTAGTAATATAATGCTTTATGTAAGAACCTTTATAAAAGAGAAAATGAAATAAGCAACTTCATTAAAATTGAAATTGACTCCTAGTATGGCATATTTTTCTTTTAGTTCAAGAGAGCTTATCTAATACTGCCAGAAAGTGTTTTATATGATCATGGGTATATACACTTGCTTAAAAATATCAGGTAAAATTTAGATCACATACATTAAAGAGTATGTAAAATAATATATACAACATAAAAGTTTATATGGTATGACAGAATAAATAAAATTGGGGGCTAATTCTTAAATTTATGTTCTATATGTTATAGACTTGGGAAAAAGAAGGACATATTTTAGTAGAATAGTAAGACATGCATGAAAATAAACACAGTTACATTTATTTATGAGAATAGTTAGTTATTGTGGTCTTTTTATCTATGCCAAAGAATATGGAGTAAAGAAAATGGTATTTCTTTAGACAATTTTATAAGCATTACTACATTCCAGCTTCAAAGGAAAGCCAATGTCTTATTAAAAGTGTTAAAAGTCTGTCAAGCAAATGCAACTTATCAAGTTGTAAACTTTGATTGTGTGCCAAAATGGTTTAGTTTAAAAACCTGTTCCTTTCTACAGTATTGTATCATGTTCTATTTCAGAGCATAGTTATAAAGTATCTAGATTTACAAGGACATATGTTAACTGTGGAGACTAAAATTCCTCCACCTTGAGGCCCGGATCTATTTCGGTAGCTGAGAAGTTTCTAGTCCTCCATCCTGAGAAGTTTCTAAATCCCTGAGGCCAAGCACCGAAGACCACGTGCCCAATGCCCTGGGTAATCACAGAACATTCTGGCTCAACCATGAAGCATCTCCTCCCCATCCCAAGACAACCAATCAGCCAGCAGCTTCCCACCTGACAGCTATAGTAAGGAAACTTCCTCTGGGCCCTTCACCTCCTAACCTGATAATGCCATTTCTATGGTCTTTTTCTGATCTTTGTTTTAAAAGGCCCTGCTTTTGAGTAGGGAGGGAATCTTCTCCACTGGCACTGCTGTGTGACAGTCAGGAGCTGAGCTCAGTTGGACAGTTGAAATAAACTTTGCTTTGCAGTTGCATTTGGAGAGTCGGTGTGATTCTGGGGATCTTTCTGAGGGTTGCTGAGACTAGGTAGTACATTTGGGGACTCTTCTCAGATCCAGATCCCCAGAGCCCTCCTCCCAGGACCCCAGGACCCACAGGTAAGATTGGCTTGGGCAGCCATTGTCTGTCTCTCTCTCTGTGTCCATTTCTGTCTCTCCATGTTTTCACTCTCACTCTGAGGGGGCTGGCATCTGTTTGAGTCTGGTTGAGTCAGGGTGGTCAGGAGACATCCTGGATCCTTCACGGGGAAGCTTGCCTCTCCCGGACGTGGAACGCGGGGAAGGTCAGGAACCTCCATCTACTTCTGATGTGGAAGGGGAGGGGTGGCTTGGGCAGCATTATTGACACTGTGCCATCCTGCCTGTACAGTCTTTGGGATTCTGAGACCTTCTGTTGACCACGGTCATCAGTTTCAGCAGGGCCCTAATTCCTCTTGTTCTATTTAGTTCCCTTTGCCTGGTTAATTTGTTTGTCCAACTGTTAAGTGACTGATGTAGAGAGTGATGCTGGGCATGGAACAGTACCTGCCTGGGCTGAGGGAGAGCCTCAGTCGGAAGACAGCGAGTGGATACCACAGTCCTCTGGGCTGTTGGCATGAGGCAGGCAGGTAGGCTCTGGGAATCCAGCTCAAAGGCCAGCAGCTTTCAGGGCCACACCACCTACTGCGTGGTACTGGGGATGTCGAGATTGACTGCTGGAGATGGGGGTGGGATGCCAGGACTCCTCAGCCCGCTGGGGATGGGGGGAGCTGAGCAGAAGCTGCAGAGTGGGGGCGTGCAGGGCAGCAGCAAATATGAGACCCGAGCAGCAGTGCAGAGACAAAGAAGTTGCCCAGCTCAGGAAGAGCAGAGCTCACTCAGTCCTGGAAGCAGGACATGACACGGAGGGAGCTAGGAGTTCTTGACACTGGGTGGGAGGATGCGGAGGCAGTTCCAACCTCCCTGGGATAGTAGGCAATGAAGCATTCCATTCAAAAATATTCTGAGGAACATTTAAGGGTAGTAAAAGGGAGTGAGCATCTAAGGGAGAGATGAGACGCATGTTCCACTGAAACTGCTGTGGGATTTAAGGGTTTAGCAGAGGTGTAGCTGGATATTGGAGAAAGGGAGATTATGGTAAAAGAAAGCTGGCTGTGGATGTTCCAAGATAAGAGTCTAGAGCCTGGAGACGGTGAGAAGGCAGAAGACTGGTAAATCAGAGGCATAGACTGAAGGTATATAGAATGTTGTAGAAGGCCAGGGGTGATGTGGACTGTGTTTGCTATCTGCAGATATTGAATTTAAAAAGAAACTGTAAAGTAAGTTAAAAATTTTTCATATTAGGTTAATTTTGTTTGATTTTCTTCATTTTAAAATGGCCGATTCTTCACTGTGATATGTTTATGATATATGTATGGTTGTATAGACATGTATATGATGTAGATTTAACCCTATGTGTGAATGTAAGCTAGCTTTAACTCTGTGTACTATGTATGCAACTTGGGTCTAGCTCTGTATAGATGTGAATATAACTATTGCTTAGAAAAAGATGTTTAAGTTAGAGACTGTATTTCCAAGTCCTAATGAGCTCTCTGCTCCTTGTATCTCCTTCTAAACTAAGGAAGCAACAAACCTCAAGTATTTTGGTTCAAAAACAATGCTTGTTTAATAAGATGTTAAAGTTTCACTTTTCTATGACAGCTGAACTTTAGGATTTAACAGTCAGCCAGGTGATAATGGTTTTAAAGACATGAAGAGTTTAGAACAGCATCATAGCCCATGAGATTCCGCCCTTTGAGATTAAAAAAATAAATGTACAGTGGTAACCTAGGGCTACCTGTATGCACTGACATTTATAACAATGGCAAAACTGCTGTTATGAAGTAACAAATTTTATAATGTAGGGTCACTATTTCATAGAAAACTATACTAAAAAGTCAAGGCACTGGGAAAGTTGAAAACCAGTGACTTAGAAAATGTCTCCCCCTACTCAAGGTCTATTCAGGCTTAAGGATGTGTGTCTAGAGTCCTTGTCATAGCTAAAATTGTTAGTCTTAAGATATTTGGATAGACTGAGTTATATAAAGATCTTTTATCTTTGATACTAGGAAAACTTTCAACTCAATATCATAATTTTTAGGGCTAAACATGACAGAAATGAGTTGTAAAATCTCAGTCTCAAAAGTGCTTCTAACATATTAAAGGCTATTAGGAGACACAAGTGGCCAGTCAACTTTAAATAATCAAAGATTTTTTTTTTAAATTGTACCCATGCTAAATACTGATGTAATTAATTATAGGGATGAGCTTTATTTATTCCCATGTATATGTTTTCAGGGTTGAGTTTACAAGTAACGAAAAACAAAGTTTTTTCTATTCAGATATACTGAGGCAGCCCTCATTCTTCAGAAATCTGCAGAATATGGCATTTACAATGTTTATTTAAAAGCTTATTATATCAGACAGAAATTACCAGATCCTAACAGTGACCCAAGGTCTGCAATGAAGTTTATGAAGCACCAGAATGTCTCCATCTGGATTGTGGCAGTGCTGATCCGGGCAAGATGCCATTGTACAATGTCTGCCTTCTGCCAGGACCCAGTCTAGGCTCTGGACAAGCTGCAGAGAATTGATTGCTCCCTTTTGCATAGACAAAGTAAGGTCAGTCTTCTCCTCTGAGTCCCTCTACTGTGGGAAAAACTCCCACATTATAGACCTGGCAGCTGAATATTAATGCTGTTAGAATACTTCTGCCTCCAACCATGTGAAGACCTGGGTATGACTAACTGGATATGGACTGGTCTCTGTTGTTTTTAATAGATTTGGAATCTGCTTGTCTCTACTCAGGTATAATTTATTTTTCTCATATCTCTGCAGGTATTGATGGCTAGGCTAGTTATAACTGTCAGTTTGGCAAAATCAATCAGATCCTTCTGTAAGGTAATAGTTTACAAGCTTATTTTTAATAAAGCCTGATTGATAATAACTAATATAATATATTAGTATGAGTTTCAGAGTATCATAAAATTTGAATACACTTCATAAAGTTCAAAAGAATTCCAGGTAAGTACAGTCTAAGTTTTTCCACCTGTCTGTTCTTAAGCATGATACTTTTCTCTCCTGGTTTGGGGATTCCTTCCCTTCCCAATTCTTATGATTGTACCCAAAAATGTTTCTCAACAACTTCCACTTGGCTGGCATACACTTGTTATAAGGGAATATGAGCTCTGGACTTGAAAGCTTATGTGGACCAGTCCAACAAACATGGGTTGTTTCCCGTCTCCACAAATCAGGTCAGATAACTACATGACTACCTGCCTCTGACAGATGACCGACCACCCTGCTTTTTACTAGCCTTTCAGTTTTTTGGGGCCCTGACAACAATCCCCAGGGTCAACTTCAAGCAGTAACAGAAGAGAATGCATCACCCTCTGTTCCCTGCTCATAGCAGGTTGAAATGCTGAGTAAAAGGGAAACCTTCTGGCATAGAAAACAATGGGCTTTGTGCAGCCTTAGGAGAGGAATGTCTTTTCCATATAAACCATTCAGGGGTACTTAAAGACACCATGGCCAAAGTCCGGAAGACCTAGCTAAAAGACAGAGAGAACATGCGGAAAACCAGAGATGGTTTGAAAGCTGATACTCCTAATCACCATGGCTCACAACTCTCCCTTCTGCCATAATGGGACCTCTCATTATTCTAATTCTTCTATTTACCCTTGGGCTGTGCATCACGAACAAACTAGTATAATTTATGAAAGCCAGGTTAGGGACAACTCAGCTCATGGTGCAAAGAGCCAACTACACCCCAGTGGCTATAGTGAATGAAGTTCTGAACACTGGTCCATGATTGAACCAATTTCAGGGGGAAATGTGGAAACTAAAGTCCCTCCACCTTGAGGCCTGGAGCTATTTCAGGAGCTGAGAAGTTTCTAGTCCCCCCATCCTGAGAAGTTTCTAAACCCCCAAGGCCAAGCACCCAAGGACCTGGGTAATCAGAGGACATTCCAGCCTGGCCATGAGGCATCTTCCTGATCTTAAAACAACCAATGAGCCAGCAGCTTCCTACCCGACAGTGATAGTAAAGAAGCTTTCTCTGGGCCCTTCACCACTCAGCCTGATAATGGCATTCCTATGGTCTTTGCTTGATTTTTGTTTTAAAAGACCCTGATTTTGAGTAGCGGGGAGCTGTTCTCCACTGGCACTGCTGTGTGACAATCAGGAGCTGAGCTCAGCTGCACAGCTGTAATAAACCTTGCTTTGTATTTGCATCCAAAGAGTTGGTGTGATTCTGAGGATCTTTCTAGTGGTTGCTGAAACTGGGCAGTACATAACTGTAGCAATATGGTTTCTTGGTCCCAGGGCTGCCAGAGGTCCAGACCCACAGACCTACTGTGCCAGACCCCTTAGCCACCTGCAGCTGATCAGACCCCCAGAAATGACTCAGACGCTTATATTAACTTTATGCTGTTTGGCCTATGGCACAGGCACATTGCTAGCTTGCTCTTACATCGTAAATCAACCCATTTTCATTAATCTGTCTGTCACAGGACCCGTGGCTCACCTGTGTTCCTTACATGTTTCTTCTTGGGCGGCTGACTCAGTCTATCTGACTCCACCCTGCTTCTCCTACCTATGTTGTGATTTCCCCTCCTACTTTTTCTGTGGTGCCTGTCCATACATCAATGAAAAATTGATATGTTTGTTATGTATGTATACTAATTTGAAAATTTTCCTTATTTATTCTAAAATCTGACTAGCAATTATTGAGTACTGGTGTCTATTTATTTGAACATACATCACTGGAAACTAATGAATGCTATTTATACGCAATAAATATTAACTCTACTATAAAATATTACATAGGTGTGATTCTAAAATGATCAAAGATATGCAAAACAAAAATAATATAATTAATTAACAGTGACTATGCACAGAAGAATGTGACATTAGGGCTGGCAATGTAGCTCAGTGGCTTAATAGTTTTCTAGCAAGTGTGAGCTCAGGTCTTGGCATAGTCATTATTAATATCATCATCATCATAATGTGGCAATTAATTATAATTAATTATTAGTTACAATAAATTATTATTTAGACATATCATGGATATGAAACTTACCAATTTGGTACTTTCCATCTTCCAAAATAATTATGGTCTCTTCTGATAGGTGATCCTTATACTTTGCTTATATTTGACTCATGACTTGAGGAGTAATTTTCACCTACTTTTACCCTCAAGTATGTATAGGTGACACAAACATAAAATTATATCAAAGTAATCTTCTAAACCTTCCCAGTCAAAGACACCCTTTAGTTATACTTACATAGTGAATATTTATTTCCATTCTTCCACATATACTCAGTATTTTCATATACATTACAAATAATTTAACTATACTGTTGTCCTATTATAAATATTTTAATATAATGCCATAGAAAACAAGGTTCTTCTGCTCTTCCTATATAATCACAGAATCTTATATTATCATACCTGGAATCTCACAAACACTTAAAAGCATATAGTATTGTTTCTCTTAAATCAGAATACAATTAAGAAGCACTGTTCTTCATGTATTATTAGATCTCTTAAATATGCTCTTATCTGGAATAATTCCTCCTCTCTTGATTTAATATAACATTGACTTGTCCAGGCTCAGTTATTTTGTAGACTCATGCCTGAAGTTATGTAAATAACTATTTTTACATAAAAGTTTAGCTGTTCACTGAATTATATGAATATCAATAAAAACAGAAATCAGATTTTTAAAAATTGTAAATATAATTTAACCAATTTTTACTATGGAAAAAGTCATAGGTGATAATAAGCAGCAAAAAACAGACTTTTAAAATGAACTGTTAGAAATGATAGGAAAATCATGGAAATTATGAGTATGTTCATTATCAAGTCACCACTTAATAATGGTTAAGGATAGTAAATATTCTTTGTGGTAACTTTACAACATCAGCTATATAGGACTAATCTACTTTTCTTCTATAGATTCTTATTTTAATCACATTGTTAGTCTTGAAAAAACATTAATAACATAACTAAATTTCCTCTTTAATTGTTAATTATCAGTTCTGTTAAAAGAAAATACTTTCCTTTATTAGTTGTGCCTTTATTATCTCACTGAAAATTAGGAAATGTGCATAAAATAACCCTTAATTATTAATTTTTAGTACTAATTAACTACAAAAACTCCATGAATGTATAATAAGAAATTGTCATTTTTTTTATTGTTCAGACATTTTGTTTGTTTGTTTGAGGCAGAGTTTCTCTACATACCCCTGCCTGTCCTGAAACTCACTTGATACACCAAGGTGGCCTTGAACTCACAGACATTAGCCTGCTTCTGCCTTCCAAGTGCTAGAATTAAAGACATGAACCACTACCACCCAGCTTTGTTCATACTTTATATATACTTATATAATATTTTATGCAAAGTTATCATATGCAAATGAATATATACATATAGCAAATGTTACAGCAACTTGTGGATATTTCTGTGATACTTCTTATCATATCCTCTAAGATGGTAGTTCTCAACCTGACCAGTGTTTGATACTTTAATACAGTTCCTCATGTTGTGTTGACTGCCAATCATACAATTATTTAACTGTTACTCTATAACTGTAATTTTACTACTGTTATGATCATAATATAAATATCTGATGTGCTGAATATCTGATATGTGACCCCCAAAGGGATCATGACACACAGATGGCGTACTGTTGCTCTAATATAATGAGTTTTCCAGCTCTTCTAAAGTAAAGAATGCTAATCACGAGGGTTGTTAGCGTAAAAAAAAAAAAAAAAATAAAAAAAATAAAGTTAGGAGAAACTGCCAAGTCATTAATTTAACACTCTTCTAAAATTCGCAGTCATTGTCATTGTAGCTGGTAGAGTAATTTTTGTCCCTTTCTCCAGGAAGTGTGACAGAGACCCAAGAATTTATAACCTTTTAAGTTCTATGTAGACATAAAAAGAAACTAAGTTACTCCAAAAATGTTTCTTTTTAAATTTCATTACAGCAACTCTATTTTTACATGTATAGCAAGATATAGCACAGTATATGGATGAACATTTTTAAATTATGATTTGGAATTTATCCATTTATAAAATATCAATATACAATATGGAAGTGTTTTCAAATAGTCAGATAGTCTGTGCTAAGTTAAGAAAACTCAGATAACTCAGATTCCATCCCATTTTCCCATATGTTTTCACATTAAATGTCTACTTGTGATTATAATTAGCCAGCTCATTGGTGGGAGAAACCTTGAAGATCTTTTGGAAGCAATTTTACTTAAGTAAGTCAGTTTAATGTAGTTTATCTCCAGGCTGAGAAAACTGGAAGAGAACCTGGAATCAGGCTCATATCAATTGTTTAACTGAGAGATGATTATCCATATGTGGCTGCAGGTCCCGAGAGAAATGAAACAGACCAAGATGCCATCAGCACCACCATTCAGCTGCAATTTTTTTTTCAGAATGCTCATGTTTTTCAACTTTCCAGCATCTTTTCAGATTCAATTGCTGTATCACACTCAGTATTATCACACCATATGCTGCTTTCTGCCCTTTCACACTTTCCAAGAAAACTTGAAAAGCTAAAAATCTATAGTCTAGTCTGGGAAGTAAGAAATGCTCAAAAATAACCATCCCACAAGGAAGAGGGTGATAAATACCATAGGAGAGGCAAAGATAAGTACTGAGAAGGAATTGAGATTGCTTCTAGGTGTGAGATATGGGGAAGGAAGTGTTATTTTTTTGTTTGATTTTTAATAAAGATCTTCAAAGTAGATACTGTGGATGCTCAACTCCATGGGAAAGAGGCATTCTAACACCGTGGTAGTAAACACAGCTTGTTAAAGGACCTGAGTGATGGCTCACCAAGGAGGAAGAACAGAAGAAAGATCACGGTCTGGGGAGTCTCTGAGCGTCTAAATTGGTAACCTTTCCAATTGAGAATCTACACAAAGTGGTTCCTTGGCTTTGAATTTCTGTTATGCAAATAATGTTTTGCTGTGGATAATGTTTTCTTATCATCCTGCTGCCTATTGAAATATTCTCTTTTTTTGTCACAGCAACCAGCAGTCTTTCCAACACAACCTTTCAAACACTCTTACTCCAAAATATTTAAGGTAGGAACTGTAGTGTTCATTATTTGTTGAACATGGGATTTGTATTTAGTTTACTGCTAAGTACTTTAGAATGTTCTTTACTTTTTAACCTACTTTTATCAGAGTTTGTGTTCTATTTAAGTCCTTTATCATCAGTTCAGTCTTCAGGTCACAGTGAACCTGCCTCAGGTAAGCTTGTTGAATGAATCAAAGCTGGGTTGTAGCCACAGGTTTCAATGACTGCTTCAACAATCTTCTCATTTTTATAGGCTCAAAGCAATAAATGAGTTCTTTCATTCCTATAGATAATTCTGACATGTCTTACTGGCATACAGTATTAAATCACAAGAAGGCATGGATTCTTTTGTTAAGGCACTAGGTAAAACGTATTTTCTTACCACTGTCTAGAGGCCACTAGAGGCCACCTGTCTTCTTTGATTCATACTTTTTTTTTTTTTTTTTTTTTTTTTGTCTCTAGAGCTAGAAGCATTAAGCAGCCTCTTTCTCATCTTGCTAGATCACTGACAATCTGATCCCCTCTTCTGATCTGAAAGATGGTTGAGTATATATATGCTTGAAACTCAGTCACACTTTTCTACATTTGCCCTTCTACTGTTTCTCTTACCATATTAAAGGCCAAATTAGAGTGAAGGTTTTATAGTTAGCATCAGTGTACTCTAAAGTCATCCCAGGAATGGTAACATACTAACCATCACATAATTAGCTGTGAATGTCTGACAGTCTTATTATTAAAACATAATCTCAGGATCAGACAAAAAAAATCATTTCCGGAACTTCAACTATCAATTCTGATTTTGTCAGAGCAGAACACGATTATTTGTAGTATATTTATAATACCATTTTAGAAATAAATCAACACACACACACAAATCTAAATATTCTCTAAACTCTCTGCCATGATCATTTTGCATTTTATTTACATGTAGTTCCTATGGCAAAAACGAAAAAAAGTTGGGGTTTATTTCAAAATTATTTTGGAGGATTGAAGAGCAAGAGTTTTATTTAGCAATGTATCATCTTGGCTAACCCCCAAAAAAATAAACTGTGAAGTCCATCTGAAAATAAACAGAACTAGTTCAGGAGGCTGAAATCAAATGGTCCAAATATGGCTTGGATCAGTTACCAGCATTTCTAAAACCTATCAGAAAAACACATTAAGCACATGCAGAATTTTCATTGAGCACATGTAGAAATTCTAAGGGTACGTAAAAACTCATTATTTGGGGCCAGAAAGAGAGCTCATCAGGTAAAAAAAAAAAAAAAAAAAAATTCTCAGAAATACTAATAATTTGAGTTTCCTGATCCCAAAATAGAGGAAGAGAATTTTGAAAGTTACCCCCTGAACTCCAAATATTACATAACGTACACATGCTTGTGTGCAAGTGCATACATACACAAACCCCAAATAATAATAGTAATCTGTTATTAAGAAATTGGTGTGTTGGGAGCTTATTGTAGAGGATGTAGGGGTGGCTGCGGTCAGCATATATTGTATGTAAGAAGAATCAAAGAAAGAGAGAGAGGGAGAAAGACAGACGAAGCTTCATCATAGTGGTAGTGGCAGATGTTTTATTTCCAGCACTTGGGAGCAGAGAATAGCAGATGTATGAGATTAGGCCATTCTAGTCTACAGAATAAGTTCCAAGACAGCCAGACTACACAGAGAAACCTTATTTCATAACCCAACAAACAAAAACAAAAAGAAAGAAGGAAGAAAGGGAGGAAGGGAGGGAGGGAGGGAGGGAGGGAGGGAGGGAGGGAGGAAGGAAGGAAGGAAGGAAGGAAGGAAGGAAGGAAGGAAGGAAGGAAGGAAGGAAGGAAGGAAGGAAGGAAGGAAGGGGGACTGCGGGTCTGCGGGTCTGAAGGCCTAACCTAGAGGTTAGGCCGAAAGTCCGGGCCAGATAACTGACTACTACAAGTAGGGTTCTCTAGAGCAATAAAACTTACAGAATGGATCTCTCTATAGATGAGGAAGGAGGTCTATCAGAATGACTTACAGTTTGCAGACTAGCTAATCCAACAATAGCTGGCTATGAATGGAAAGTCCAAAAATTCGGTAGTTGCTCAGTTCACAAGATTGAATGTCCAATCTTGTCTTCATATATACTGGAATCCTGAAAGAATAGGCTCCAGCTACATTGAAGGAACAGAATTGCTAACAAGACAAGAACAATCAAGTAAAGAGCAAAATCCTGCTTTTTCCATGTCTTTACAAAGACTTCCAGCAGAGAGTGTGCTCCAAATTGTGTCTTTCTGCCTCAAGATCCAGATTAAAGCTGTATGTCTTCCTACTTCAATGCTCCATATTAGAAGTGGATCTATCTGCTTCCAATTAAGCAATACAAGCACTCACAGGTGTGCCCTCCATTTTTAGATTTTAATTAATTTTAGAAATAGTCCAGTTAACAACCAGGAATAACCATCACAATTGGCTTCCATATAAACACACAAAGCTCCTTTGTTTTAGTTGGTTTTGCTGTCTCTCCCCATGTGATATTCCACTCTCTCTCTTTCAGTTATCTCCTTCATTTGAACATCCTGTTCCAGTTCTTCACCTGTCCAGTAACTATTATATTTCTCCTTCCCAGGAAGGTTCAATCTCCCACACCAGTATCTATTGTTATTGTAGAGTTCTTATTGAAGACATAACAAAAAGCATCCCTCTAAAAGTGAATAAATACCAGATTTTTCTTTTGAAGTCTGGGTTAACTCACCCAAGATTATTTTTTGGCTTCATCCATATACCAACGAGTTTGATGATTTCAATTTTTTAACATTTGAGTAATATCCCATTATATTAATGTATCATGCTTATCTTTATCCATTCATCCATTGTTGGGTATCTGGTCTGTTTCTAATTTTTGGCCATTATGAACAGTAAGAACATTAGTGAATATGCAAGTGATTCTCTGGTAAGAATTAGAATCCTCATATAGAATAGATGATACTTGAGGTATATACCAAATAACTGCCACACTGGTTTACAAAGTGGCTGCATAAGCATCAACTCTCAACAGCAATGGGTCTGTGTTCTTACTCCACATTCTTGTCAACATGAGCATTCATTTTTTATTACTAAAACTAGGGTTTCCAAAACTTTCATCAATGTAAAAAAATTAAACATATGTGTTTAGTATATTTATATTTATGTTGACATTGTGAATTTTTCATATTACACTTTATAGTCATATTTACTATGCACATTTCAAAATATAATAACCAAATATAACTGAAACTTTTAAAAATAAATAAAAAATGTTTATTTCTTTCTTTGAACTCCAACATTATAATCTCATTTCCTTTCTTGTTTTGATTTTTTGAGACATAATTCATCATGTTAGCAGCCTTGATGATCCTGGAAATCACTCTGTAAACTAGGTGGGCCTTAAACTCACAGAGATGTCCTACCTCTGCCTTACAAGTGCTGAGATTAAAGGCATAAACCACCATGCCTGGCTTCAACATTGTATTTGAAAACTTAAAATCTATTATATTCTATTACAGTAGTAATATAAATTTTAATTATATTGACAACATAATAGTAGTAGAAGTAATTATAAAAATAATGTAGTAATGACAGTAGACAGTAATAGTTTTTAACAGTGAGAATAAATATGAAAGCTTTGCTTGAAGTAATTTTTCTGTACTTACTTTAAGTTTTTGTGCATGACATACTTCAGTTTTTGCAACTTGTTTCTGATATAGAAAGCAAATACATTTTCACTTTATAAGCAGATAAACTAAGTTTGTCTACTTAGTCACACTGCCCATGAGTGGCATCAAAGCTCTTGTGTTTTTGTTCAACATACGTCTTAAAGGTTATTTCATCATGTCATACAAACATGTGCCTTTGAAGAAACCTAAAAGACTTTATGGTGGTAAAATATTTTATTGATCAATATTTTATTAATCAATTTTATATCGATATTTTATTTATTAGTATTTATTAATTAATATTAATAGGATAGTAGTAGATATTACTTAAAAGACTAAGCTGATTTGAACATATATAAAGATTCTGGCAAACCTATGGTTAGATTAGACTTGGAACTGATGCACTAGAGGTATTCCATAGTAACAACTCTGAGTTTGCTTTCTCCCATTTTTGCTTGTTGCCAGTTCTAAATATGAATATAATCACAATTTATTTTACTCACTATTCTACATCCATAAAATAAACTTAATTTTTTGTATTGGCTAACTTTATGTCAAATTGACACAAATTGTAGTTATTAGTTTAGGGAAAGTTGAGAAAATGTCTCCCTAAGGCATAAGTCTCTATAGGCAAGACTGCAGATAATTTTCCTAAGTATTATTTTACGGGAGAGGGCCTAGCCCACTGTGAGTTTTGATAACCCTGGGTAAGTAAGTCATGGGAAGTAAGCCAGTAAGCAGTAAGCAGCCCTCCTCCACTGCCTCTGTGGTGACTGCCCACAGGTTCCTGTCTTGCTTGAATTCCTGCCCTCACTCCTTTTGAAGATTTAGAATGAACTGTTTGTTCTATGGAAGTGCGAGTAAAATAAACCTTTTTCTTCCCAAGTTTCTTTTGGTCATGAATATTCATTACAGTAACCCTAATTAGGACACTAATTTACTTTTCATTAGTATTATTAAAACATTAACATTTTCTGTCTAGCTGTAATTATTTCTATCAATAGTGCTATTTTTCACAAATTATACTCATAAGGATAGGTCTCCAAGAGGTGCTGGTTTCTCAATATTTTGAAAAGTCACTCTCTTAAAGCTCCATCAATAGTTTTTTTTTTTTTTTTTAAACATTTCTTTTAGTTTGGTTGAGGGTAATTTGCTCTAAAATGCCTTTTCTGGTCCTGCATTATATCTGTTGATTGGGTGACTTAACCATTAATGTAATTTGTCATGGTACCTTGAACTTCTTGGCATTACTTACTTTTTTGTTCCTGTAATATAGTACCCTGGCCAAAACAACATAGGAAAAGAAGAGTTTATTGTGATAGATTGTTCCACAGAAGAGTTCATAACGACACTTCCCTCATAGCATCAGTTAGGAAAAGCAGGATGCTGAGAGATCACAAATCAATCCATAAAGTGGAGAAAATGAACTAAAAGGGACAACCTATGAGCTCTCAAAGCCTTCCAGCAGTACGGTGCTTATTCCTGCGACACTAACACCACTTCTCCAAGTAGCACCAACAACTGGGGACCTAGTGTTCAACTTGAGCCTATGTGGGACATTTCTGATTCAAATGTTCACATTCTCCCAGGTCTCCATTTATAAATCTAACTGAAGTTACTCTTCTCATTGGTCTGAACTTGAAGATTAAGGTTATATTTTTCTCAATGTCACACACAGCTTGAAGTTGGTATTCACTAGATTAGAAAATGTAAATAAGGTCCAGATCAATGGCTCCCCAGATAAGCGACACTAGCTCTTCTTCCAGACATTCCATTCCCAGCTCCATATGGCAGCTAACAATTTGTAACAATCTCTAACAATGTTTCAGGAGGCAACACACTCTTTGGGCCTCTAACAGCCAGAGGCACTTACATGATGCACAGACATATATGCATGAACAATAAACATACCCTCAAAAGAATGAAATAGAATAAAAATCTAAATAAAATAAATGTAAAATGAATGAATAAAATGACAAGTCAATTAAGTTATACAAAAAAAAACCAAATAGGAATATTTATAAACTTTGTCCAGGCATCAAATTACAAATATCTAAGCAAAAATATTGGTGTTCATTTTAGTGTCAATTATTTTAAAAATCAAAGAATTCTGACACAAAAAGATGCAATGTAAAAATGTGTGCAGTCTGAAGTTTTCCTGGAATGCCAAGAAGAGGAAAAAATACACTGAAAATAGTTACATAATCCATTAAAGTACCGTGAGTTATGTTTCAGATGTGTTTCTGTTGGGCCATTGGGAAAATTTTAGTGTATCAATAAGATTTCAAGTACAAATCTCAAAGTCCTTGGAACTATAAAACAGTACTGCATGGGCTCAAAAAACATTAAATTTCAATATTGTACTTAATTTTAAAAATATTTTTTCTCAAGTACTTAATGAGTTTGAACGCATAGTAAAAGTGATGGGCATTACAAGAAATTTTAGAGCAAAATGGGTAAACAGAACATTGAAAAGCAGAGTTGGAACTCCAAGAACGTGGTATCTGGACAATGGTGATATCTGTGATTCAGACTACATGTACAGAAACTTCCCAATAACAAACATAGATGTACTTGAAATACAAACCAATCTCATTGAAATTGAGGGGAAATCAGAATATAGGCAGGAGAAGGGCAGAGCCAGACAGGTCAAGCCAGCGGCCCAAAGAAGAAACATATAAGGAACACAGGTGAGCCACGGGCCATATGGCAAACAGATTAATGGAAATGGGTTGAGTTAAGATGAAGAAGCTAGCTAGCAATGTGCCTGAGCCATAGGCCAAACAGCATAAAGTTAATATAAGCATCTGAGTCATTTTTGGGGCCTGAGCTGCAGCTGACAGCTAAGGGGTCTGGAGCTGCAGGTCTGTGGGTCTGGACCTCTGGCCACCCAGGGCCAAAAAACCTATTTGTAACAATGTGGCCTGTGGCTCACCTGTGTTCTTTACAAGTTTCTCCTTTAGGCTTGATAGTCTGTTTCTCTGACCTCCCACTACCTATTCTAATTTCCTGACCTGCTTTTTCTATGGTGCATGTCATGGGCCAAAACAGCTCCTTTATTTAAAGATTGATATTCAAAGTATACAGAAAGACATTCCCACATCAAGTGACAAATATTTGAAACAAAATGCAATTAAAAAAAATAAAGTAGCAGGGTAGTGGTGGGGCATGCCTTTAATCCCAGCACTTGGAAAGCAGGGGCACATGATCTCTGAGAGTTAAAGGCCAGTCTGGTCTACAAAGCAAGTTTCAGAACATCTAGGATTGTGACATACAGAAACCTTTTCTCAAAAAATAAAGAGAAATGCAAATAAATATATAAACATTACAGTTATATAAATAGTATGTATATTATATATTCATATTATATAGTTTACAAGATACAATATATAATGTATATATTGTAGTTAATATAGTATAAAGCATTTGTATGATTTTATTTCTGTGCTGAACGTTATTTATAAAACAATATCAGTAAATGAGTATAGATAAACTTTTTACAATACTTATAGATAATATCAACAATTAAATTCTGTGTAGCACTACACAAGCACACGAGATGGCAAAATGTTTTCTGAAAATACATCAGGTATACAAAAATACTTGATGATCCCCTCACATGGGAAACCCCAATTATGTTTCTATATGTTATCTAGTTACTAAAAATATATTGAAGATTGCTCACATTAAGCAATGTTAGAATAACATTTTTGTACACTGTTTAAAGATGTGTGTCTGTCTTTCCTCACCTGCCTAAGATACTTTCTAATTGGTTTAATACATAGCCGAATGTCCAGTAGCTAGGAAGGTGAGGATATATGGGGTTCTGGGCAGAAAGAACTTTGGGACAAGAATCTAAGGTGTGAGATTCCCCAGGCAGATGTAAGGAAGTGGAACATAAGGTACTGAGGAGGGGTAATGAGTAACATAGCAGAATGTTTATGAATACAAATAGATTAATTTGTTTTAAGAGCTAGTTGGAAATAAGCCTAAGCTAAGGCCAAACTTTTAAAATCAATAAAATCTCCATGTCATAATGTGGGAGTTGACAGTCCAAATAAAGACCTGCTATAAAGAACTTTTTATGTGTATGATATCTCACATGTGTTTTCTTAATTCCTCCAGTCTGCTACAGATGATAATGATTAAGATCATCCAGAATTTATTTTCCAGTAAGGTTAGAAACACAATGATGCTAATGCCCTTGTGGTAAGTATGTGCATCTTTTGGATCTGTGTCCTATAGTGGTATTGTTGGATCATTGGAGAGATTGATTCCAACTTTTCTGAGGAACTGCCATACTGATTTCCAAAGTGGCTGTACAAGTTTACACTTCCACTAGCAACGGATGAGTGTTCCCTTAACCCACATCCCCTCCAGCATATGCTGTATTGTATGGTTTTGATCTTAGCCATTCTGACAGGTGCAAGATGGCATCTCAGAGTTGTTTTGCTTTGTATTTCTCTGATGGCTAAGGATGTTGAACAGTTCTTTAAGTGTCTTCAGGCATTTGAAATTCTTCTGTTGAGAATTCCTTTTTTAGCTCTGGACCCCATTTTTAATTGAATTATTTGGGGTTTTTTTTTGGCCTCTAGTTTCTTGAGTTCTCTCAAAATTCACAAGTCTATTTTTATGTCAGTACCAAGAGGTTCTTTTTACTGTAACTCTATGGCATATTTCACTGCTGAGGTCACTAGGTACTAGGGTGGGTTGGGGGTTGGAGCAGGGTTTTGTAGTTGGGGGTGTCCAGTAAACTGTGTTTTACTGAGGCTTCTGGCCTGCAGGGGTTTTCCCTGCTGGCCTGGTTTTGGGGCAGAGACGAGTGAGGCTTAGATTCAAGCCTGTGTCTTGGTGTCTACTATTTGCTTTCTGAGTATGGCTTACTATGCTCATCATATCAATTTTCATTTCCATCTATTTTATAGAAAATTGCATAATTTCATTGTTCGAGCTAGATAAATCTCAATTGTGTGAGTGTATCAATGTGCCTGTGTATACATGTGTATGTGTGTGTGTGTGTGTGTGTGTGACAGAGAGAGAGAGAGACAGAGATTTATTCATTCATAGATGGAGCCTAGGAAGATTTCATATTTTGCCTACTATGAGTAATGTAGAAATAAAAATGTATGTGCTGATCTCTCTGTGAATAACAATTTGGTTATTTCTGCTAAAAAAAACAACAATGAAAGAAAAATCAATGAAGAATCAAAGTTTGTATTCTCTACATTAACTAATAACTGACTGAGATGTCATTATTAACTTTTCTAGTAAGCACAATGGCATCCAAAGCACAGAGGCTTGTCAAGGCTTCTTGTGGGAATGAGCAGAAGGGGCTGACTACATTACATAGATATTACTACTTGTTTTTAATGATCATACATGGAAATTTAGTTGAAGGGATAAACATTCAAGAATTGAGACTACTAATTAAACATTTCCTAATAGTCTTTCCTTACTGAAAATGTTCTAATTATTTCACCAAAGCATTTTAGGTATGGAGTTTTTATGATATTTTCATTAGTTTTGGTTCAGTTGAATAGAAATTTAAGTGAAATAAGGTGTCAGAAGTAGTGTATTTAGTAGCTCAACAAATGTTTTCTACACTCAACAACTTTGGGAATTATTTATGTTGAAGTGCTATCTTAAATGCATCATTAGCTTTTCATCTTCAGTGAAGATATTTAAAAGTATTGAACTAAGTATTAATATACCAGGAGAGTTTTAGGTATCAGCATATAGTACAGGAAACAGTCACTTCAAGGCACAAAAAATAGACAAAAATTGGATATGCACATGGTAGCAATAACAATTGCATATAGTGATGAGAAAATACCATTGACTTCTTTCCCAACCATATAATCTCTGTAGACAAGTTTGACAGCTTGCAAGAAATATTTATTTTCTAAACATTTCTTTTGAACTGATAGACACAGTCTAAATTGTTTGGGTGGCAAGCTTCCAGATCTCTGGTTTTGCAATATGATCCTTGTCAGTAAGAAGAAAAGGCCCTTCCACAGTAGTATGTGTATCAATATGAGCTAACTGCCATTCAACTCCAAAGTCGTTGGGAAAACAAGCCTTATTTTCTGTCCATTATTGGGAAGATTAGTAGAGAAAAAATTATTCACTACTTTATGGATTCACAGACTTTGCTTCAAATATCAGAAAAAATGAAACAATTTTGGGAGCTGAAGAAAATATTTGAGATTTCAAAACTTTTTAAAACTTTTAATACAGTTTCAGAACTGTATTTCTAAAGAAATAAAGGCATTGTAAAATGTATTATAATAAAATATTTTTTTCTTATTAGTTTTTTATGTTATAAAATTTTGTTAGGTCAGGTAAAATGATATGTGGGGTGTGTGGGTGTGTATATGTATGTTATAGGCATCATGGAAACTTGAAGAAGAGTTCAAAGTCCTTTTTAGTGGCATTCTTTCATATTTATAGTAGCCACTCTATGTCTGTCTTTCACGGTTTTAAGAATCCTATTGCTTGTGTAAGGTACCTCAGTACCTGCATTATATTATATTGGTTTCCCTAAGTCTTACCTAGAGCTATCTTAACAATCACTTTATGAATATGTCCTAAATTGTGAAGTTCCATCCAAATCTGAAAAAGATCCACCTAAAAAACAATGGCCACATTATCTTTTTTTACTTGAGTTTCAGAAACATTGAACAGGAGTTTCTTCCTTCTAGAAAATAGGTGTACTGATGGATTTAACAGTCACACAATAAAAAAATAGAGAAATTGTCTCAACAAACTGATTTAGTGTCCTTCGATTCAACACACATAATTGATGTTCCCTGAATAAGAGTAGAGAAAAAGTTATTGAATGGAGGAAATGTATGAGCTGTTATAAATTGCCCATGAATTAAAATATTACCTGTCAAACAAGAAGCCTTAAAGTATATCCCCAATTATTTTTAAACAGCCAAAATTCCCAGGAAATAGATTACCAGATCCCTTCACAGTTCTGTGCTCAGAGATCCACCAATGCCACAACTATTTTCTGTTAGAACTCAGGGAATTGCCTGACATGGTGTTGTGAGCTCCATAGTAACATAACAGTGGAAAGACATTGAAGTTGCCTGCATTACTGTTCCTGTTAATAATGGCACATGAATACATAACTACAAGAAAACAATGCAGGCTTTAAAATAAAGTTATATTTTAAGTCAATACATAAACTCCAATCCTTAAGCAAATAGTCTATTTTGGAGAATGATTTCCAAAATCAGTAGATGAAAAAAAGTAAATGTTCAGTGTTTAAAACAGAAAACTAAAATTATACATATTCCTGCAGTACTGGAGTCTCTAACATTGTTTTCACGGGTTAAGATATATCATCAAATATTTACATACACATTCATAATATTTTAAATAAATAATGCTCAGTGTGCAACACCAATTTTCTTTTTCTTAAGATATAGCAATTTTTCAGTTTGATTATTTTATACATTTCTTCTTCTTTGTTCTTAAAACTGAGTTAACCTATTTAATTATATATTGCTTTTGTATTTTGAGCTAGGGTCTTGATGAATAGTCTAAGATGCCCTGAATTTATTGCAGCTCAGGCTGGTCTTTAACTTGGAATGATCCTTCTGAGTACCTCGGTGCTGCCACTATAGGTGTGCTCCTCCATGTTTACCTCTCTCTTTTCTTCTGCCTTTGTTTCTACATTGGCACATCTCTGATTTAGTCATTATTTAGCACCATGATCCACTTACTAACAAACTCCCCACCTTTACTAACTCTTAATTTGCTAGTTCAATGGCAGTACTTTCTCATATTCTTATCCTGTTTGCTATTTTTTTCTATTGGTTATGCAGATAATGATAAAATACTGGAGATATTTTCAATAGGAGCTTCATTTATTGGCCAAACAAACTCTACTTGATTTTTAGTATTCTCTTACATGTAAATTAAATCACCATTTTTGCAAAATCACTAAAGCGCAAACTATTTTAAAATTATTTTTATATTTTATTATTCTATCATTCATTTGGTCCAAACTGTAGTTCTCCTCATTTTACTCCTCCCAGTCCCTTTTCCTACCTCTTGGCCATAAATCTAATTCTTCTCTATTTCTCTTCAAAAATAATCGAGCCTTTCAGGGATATCAATCAAATAGAATATAACAAGTAACAAGAAGCCTAGGCATGTACCCTTATATCAAGGCTGGACAAGCCAGCTCAGCAGAGAGAAAGGGGTCCTAAGAACAGGCAAAAGAGTCACTTTCCACCGCATTGTTAGGAGTTATATAAGAACACCAAGCTTCACAACTATAAGGTATATGCAGATGACTAAGCTCAGAGCCAATCCCAGGATAGAATCTGACTGAAAATAAAATGAAATGATTCCTAATGATATTCTGCAACCCTCAGAGATCAGTGCCTAGCCAAATTGTTATCAAAGAGGCATTATTTAGCAACTGATGGGAGAAGATGCAGAGACCTAATGCCAAATACTGGATAGTGCCAGGGGAACACTACAGAAAAGGGTAATTGTAGGAGCTAGAGGGGTGCAGGACACCAAATGATCCACAGAATCAAATAAGCATGGTTCATAAGAGCTCAGAGAGATCTGAGCATCCTACAAATCATACACGATTATAGATTAAGTATTTCTATTCTCCCTAAAATTTATTAAAAATATCTTTATTGAAAGCTTCTGAGAGATAATGCTAGCATATCCATGTCTGACAGGAATGACCATAAAGTCATAAAACCAGCACAACTGCTTGACAAAGATGCAGCACAGCTACGCCCCTTGACGACTGCCATGCCACCTTAGGTTTTAATCTCCACCTGTTGCATACTTGGGGGACTTTTAATATTTGTATAATATGGAGATATTGGACTGATGAAAAATTCTTATGAATTATTTATTCCTTCTGCAAGGAATACTGTTTCTAAGCTCTCCCACGAGAACCCTAAACACACTATTTCCCCCACTTAGGGAGATATTCTCATCTACCTTAAAGTAATTCTTATACCATGGAAATTGTGACATATGTAAAGAAGCCCGAGGTCTCTTCATAAGGTTATGAGATATTCTTGAAACATCTATCTCTTACTTATTCAGGAACAAGATATTCAAAACAGAGTAAACTCACAAAGGTCAATAAGATTCTTTGGGCAAGATAAGTTGGCTATAGTTGAGATTAATAGCCTCTTCCTACTATATACTCAGGCAATTACACAGCATATACAGAGCAAAGTTTGATTATCTGAAGGTACCTCAGCCCTTCCTACACAGAGACTTACATTAATGAGAAAATTATGGAGTGCAAAGGTGATGAGATGTCAGGAGCTCCCTCTCTTAGAAAAGTTAGCACATGCAAAGTCACTGTGATGTCATATAACCAAGGAACAACAGAATGTCAGGACTAGAATTATAAACACATTCTATAAAAGTATGAAATATAAACATTGTACTATGCAAGAATTTGAATAATAACTGGGCACTTTTGGTCTGAAGATGTTCCTGGGCACTCTGACCATTAATAATACACTGCTTAGAACAGGGCAATACAAATGAGTGGGCTTGTAAATTTGGTTTGCTTTAGTGTCCTTGAAGCAACTAGAGCTACCAGACTGTCAGTTCTTAAAAATTAGGTGAAGGGATTTATGACTAAAAATAATAATTCTATATATCAATGGTGACAAAACTTGATGGAAATGATTGGAAAAGATACTCTGCTTATCAATAATGACTGTAAGATGGGCTTGAGAAAATGATTTTGTGTATAAATAAAGCCTGAGGGAGACACAGGTTGTCAAAGCAGGACAAGCCCTACTGAGACATGCTTCTTCTCTGTTCAGCTCTCCTAAAATGAAATTAAGGGGTGTCCTATGTCTGATTCTTGTCATTGATGCACTTGTGTCCACCCGTCTTCAGCCCCTACCCTCATCGGGAGCTGGATTCCTGCATAAGACTTTTAGAAATTCATTAAATCAAGAGATGTTTATTTTGTTAAATTTAATTACTCCATGTTACAATAAAGTTTCTGGTCCCCGGAATCCAGAGGTCCAGACCCACTGACCTGCAGTGCCAGACTCCTTAGCCACCCACTGCTGCTTAGGCCCCCCAAAATAATTTAGATGCTTAAAGTAAGTTCATGATATTTAGCCTATATCTCAGGCACATTGCCAGCTTGCTCTTTCATCTTAACTCAACCCATTTTCATTAATCTGTCTGCCACTTGGCCTATGGCTCACCTGTGTTCCTTTTGTGTTTCTTCTTGGGTGGCTGAGTTGATCTGTCCGTGACTCTGCCCTTCCTTTCCTACCTATTCTGATTCCCCTGCCTACTTTTTCTATGGCACCTGTCATGGGCCAAAACAGCTTCTTTATTTAAAGATTGATATTCACAGCATACAGAAAGACATTTCCACATCACCTCCCCCTTTCTGTCTAATCAAAAAGGAAGGTTCCAATTTAAACTTAGAAAAATTACATATAACAAAATAGCTAGAAGCAAGAATTACAGTTCAATATCTAGTCTATTCGTATTCAGCAAAATTAAAGGAAATACTCTATCATCTACCTTATCTTTGTGAGGATTTAATAAAAGCTCCAGAAGTTTCAGAGATCTAACCATAGTTAGTCTAAGAGAATGAAAGAGTGGTGATTCACACCTTTAATCCCAGCACAGAGAGTATCCTGGGAGTGGTGACCTATGCCCTTAATCCCAACTGAGTTTGAGGTCATTTTACATTACAGAAGAAATTCTAGGCTCCAAAGCAGGTAGTGCTGGGGCCACACCTTAATTTACCAAAAGAGTATTTAAGGTGGGGATAGAAAGACAGAGAAGGAGTGGAAGCATGTTCTGTCAAAGTTCAGAGGTATTTTCCTAGGGAACCTCCATGTCCAGTTTAAACAGCATACTGTCAAGCAGTCAATACAAGAACAGGTTCTTGTCCAGTGGTTAACCACTGCCACAAAGAAAGTAGAATCCATATGGAGTTTCTTTGATGACCATTTGTAGGGCTATTGTGTTGTTTCATGGTAAATAATTGTCCCACCCACTGATTTAATAAAAAGCTGATTGGCCAAAGGCAGGCAGGAAGTGTGGGCGGGGCTACCAGACTAAAAACTCTGAGAACAGGAAGCACAGAACAGAACACCAGGCAGAACACCAGAGAGAAGCCAGAAGAAGCAGAGTTCAACTATGCTGCTCTGAGAAAAGGTACTGAGCCGCATGGCTGAACAAGAGACATGGGTTAGATGAAGGGTAGAGAGCTAGCAAGTGATATGCCTGAGCCTTAGGCCAATCAGCCTAAAACTATAGCAAGCCTCTGCATGTCTCTGAGTGGGTCTGTGGGTCTGTGGGCCTAAACCTTGAGGTTAGGCCCAAAAGTCTGGGCCAGAAACCTCCTACTACACCCATTTTTCTCTTGAAGTAGATTGGTGCTGCCAGGAACAGACCTGTCTCACTGTTCAGAAAAGTCTAAGTTCTTAAAATATTTTAAAGTAAATTCAATAATCTATTTTTTAATCACTCATATACAATAACCCTTTTTTTCTTCTTAGAAAGAGAATAAATATAACAATTAACCATTTGTTGTCAAAACAAACATTTATAAACAATATTTTGAGAATTTGGGCATAGTTTTCCATTACTACTACTACCTTCTGATTAAGGAGCATTGGCAATATCACTGTTCTTGAGACTCGATCATCTTATTCTGCAGCCTTGAATCTGATGTGACCATTTCTTCCTATCAGAGAATTTTCAGGTGGTTTTGGTTGATGAAACCATATTTGCCTGGAAGCAATCTACAGGTTCTCATCTTCTGTGGAAACAAAATCAGAACTCTTCCAAAACAATAAATCCTTAGACACAAATTTTATAATCAAGGTACCTTTAAAATATATATTCTTGTTTAACCTAGCAGCCTTTGCAATCCATTGTCTTTCTGCAGGTAGCTCATTAATAGTTAAAATATTAAAATAAAACATAATAATAAGCTTAATCCAGATCCTGTGTCTATTTTTCATCTTTATGTGGCTTATTATATTTTTATTACTCTATTTCTCTTTTTATAGACTTTCTCTACCTTCTTTCTTTTCTCTCTGAAGCCTATTTTTTTACACATATTTTACACATATTGTAACCTGGTTACAAGTTTTTTTTTTTAAATCTGAATCTGTTTTATTGTAAATTCTTAATCATTTTCCAAGCAGAAGAACTTTTAAAATACTACCAGTCTCTTAAAGGGGCTGTGTCTCTGTTCGCTGCTACTAAGAAACTATCTTTGACTGTTTCCTTTTTGTTCAATATAAACAGAAACCTTAAATCAATCACATGCTACTGAGTCTTCTTTGAGACTTCAGGAACCGGCCTGGTTGCAGCTTAAGCTCCCTGCTGCCATTCTGCTGTTGCCATTTTATTTGTGGTCTGGATTCCACACTATCTGTACAATGACCCTCTTCAGATACACAGTTTGAAATATGCCTTGGTTCAGTTTCTGTGATCTAGAGCCCCCTAATCTCTCTCTGGCTTTATGTGGGTATTCAGACCCCCATTGGGATGCCATCTGTCACAATAATGTTTCTGGTCCTGGGTGGCCAGAGGTCCAAACCCACAGACCGGCTGCCCCAGACCTCTTCGCTGCCTGCTGCTGCTTAGGCCCCCAAAATGACTCAGTCACTTATATTAAGTTCATGATGTTTGGTCTATGGCTCAGGCATATTGCTAGCTACTTCCTTCATCTTAACTCAACCCATTTCCATTATCTGCCTGCCACATGGCCTTTGACTCACCTGTGTTCCTTACGTGTTTCTTCTTGGGCCACTAGCTCAATCTGTCCCTGACTCCACTCTTCTTTTCCTACCTATGCTCTGATTCCCCACCTACTTTTTTTTATGGTGCCTGTCATGAGCCAAAACAGCTCCCTTATTTAAAGATTGATATTCACAGCATACAGAAAGATATTCCCACATCAAGTCCCTGCATAAACATTTAAAGGAAAGAGTTTGGCCTTTGTCACCCTTCTACTTGCTGATATTTGAAAATACAGCATTCAATAAACAATATTGAAACAGTGAACAGGCACAAAATTTGGTGGTACCTTTATTTTAGATTTTTTCATTATCTAAAAGTGTACTGTAGATCTACATTCTTAATACATTTTCTGGTCTCAAATATGTTGTTATAATAGCACAAACTATTCTATTTCACAATATATAAATATGTAGGGGTAATGTGTTGTTTCATGGAAGATAACTGTCCCACCCACTGGTTTAATAAAAAGAGCTGATTGGCCAAAGGCAGGCAGGAAGTGTGGGTGGGTGACCAGACTAAAAAATCTGAGAACAGAACACCAGAGGGAATTCCAGAGAGAGGCCTAGAAGAAGCAAAGGAGAACTATGCAGCTCTAAGAAAGGTACCGAGCCACATGGCTGAACAAGAGACATGGGTTAGATGAAAGGTAGAGAGCTAGCAAGTTATATGCTTGGGCCTGAGTCTGATCAGCCAAAAACTAATGAAAGCATCTGTGTGTCTCTGTGGGACTGTGGGATTGCGGGTCTGCGGGTCTGTGGGCCTAGACCTTGAGGTTATGCCGGAAAGTCCAGGCCAGAAACCTCATACTACAAATGGCAGCCCAACGTGGGTCAAATATACCCACAAAAGGCCATAGAAAGCTTAAAAAAATGGTCTAGAGCCCAAAGCAGCCTCTTGAATTGTGTCTCCCACATGAGCCTTGGTACAGAGACACCCTGGTGAGGCACATGGGCTTGAGCTATAATAGCAGGCTTTTGGAGTACAGCTTAAGGTATATAATGGCTGGCTCCTGAAGTCTCACAGGACCCTCAATATAAGGAAAAGGTTATAAGTGATGTATTTAAGGTTTCTGTTCAAAAGGGCAAAAAGGGAACAGAATCAAAGATGGCTTCTTAGTGTTGATGTTTTCATGGATCAGCTCTGTTTGCCAGAGGCAAACTGAGGCTTGGCTTTTTAAAGAGAAGCTTCCTGATTCAGCATTAGAAGCAAAACACTTGTGAGTTTTAGGCCCTGCTGCCTAATACTTAAATGGAGTTAATGATCAGCAGATGGCAAAGTTTTACTTGGTGGCCATATGGACCCTAAAATTCCCAGAGAACCTGGGCTAAAAAGATAAATTATATGAAATTAGACTAGGAGCTGGGTGGAGCCATCCACCCATCCTACCAACCTTAAATCCTGGAAGATTAAAGGTGTGTTCAGAAACTGAAAGAAATAGAAGAATCTGGGTAGAGTTAATCTCCCTAGCCAAGCAAAGGTGTGGTCAGAAACAGAAAAAGTTAAGAAATAAATATACAGTAAAGTTTTTTTTAAAAAGCCTAAATGATTTAGAGTGTGTTGAAAATATAAATACATAGGCTTAGAAAAAGAAAAGGAAAGGTATAGAAAGCCTTTAAAAAAGAAATAGAGTTAAATAAATAAATAAATAAATAAATAAATAAATAAATAAATAAATAAATAAATAAGCCATGTTAAAAATGGAAGATACAAAGAATGTCTGGATACTGTATATTACTGTCTTATCTTTAAGCTTCTTGACTGAAAATGACTTAGTAAAAGCTGCTAAAAGACAATTGATTATAAATGTTGTTGGAGTAATTCAACCTATATATTTTGTAAATGAGTTTACTTTAAAATTGAAATGCAAAGATACGCTACTTTGGAGAAGAGTTTTTCATTTTATTTTCACAGAAAATGAAAGACTGTTGATTTCTTCCTGGATAAAGAACATAAAGTTTGATAGAGGAAGACCCCTTGAAAAATCTCCAATGGAAATGGATGGACCAGATGATTCAGCATTTCAGAGCACCTCTGTTGAAGTTCCAGAGCTCTGAATCCTAAACAATTTCAAGGAGACTGGCTGAGATGACCCAGCCTTAGAGATTACTCCACTAAAGACTTTTCCATAATCCTACATTTTTATTTGGATTTCCACGAGATTGCCAGCATCCCCATTCAGCAGGAAGTAGCCTAGAGAACGACGCCCACATTCCCAAAACATGGATTATGGATGTTTGTGTTTATTTACAGTGTTGCTTATAAGCTGTTATAGATAAGGGGGGAAAAGAATTTTAGAATGGGAGTTCCTTTTGTTTCAAAGAGAAAAGGGGATATGTAGGGGTATTGTGTTGTTTCTTGGAAAATAACTGTCCAACCCACTGGTTTAATAAAAAGCTAATTGGCCAAAGGCAGGCAGGAAGTGTAGGTGGGGTGACCAGACTAAAAACTCTGAGAACAGAACACCAGAGAGAATTCCAGAGAGAGGCCCAGAAGAAGCAGAGGACAACTATGCAGCTCTAAAGAAAGGTACCGAGCCGCATGGCTGAACAAGAGACATGGGTTAGATGAAGGATAGAGAGCAAGCAAGTGATATGCCTGGGCCTGAGGCTGATCAGCCAAAAACTAATGAAAGTGTCTGTGTGTCTCTGTAGGACTGTGGGACTGCGGGACTGTGGGTCTGCGGGTCTGCGGGTCTGCGGACCTAAACTTTGAGGTTAGTCCCAAAAGTCTGGGCCAGAAACCTCATACTACATAAATATATATGCACATACACATACATACTTTGTCTCTCTAATACACATATACACAGAGACACATATGCTTAATTCATTGAGTTTTAAAGCATTTTCAGTGAGTTATACTCACTAGACACTAGCTTGTGGTGATACTTTAAATATAATAAAAACCAGCCTGAAATATCAGAGAAGAGATATACCCACAGTCAATCCAGGAGGATCAGAGAGTAGTAATTTACACCTTTAATCCCAGTACAGAGAAAGACCAGGAGTCATGACCTATGCCTTTAATCCCAGAAGATCTGAGTTTGTGGCCAGCTTGATTTACAGAGGGAGTTCCAGGCTCCCAGGCAGGCAGCCTGGTGCCAGGCCTTTAATCCCATAACTGCAGAGACAGAGGAGATCTTTCTGTGCTTCTGTGGGTTCAAGGCTAACTATCAAATAGTAGTAGCCCATGTCTTTAATATTAACATGGATGTGAAACAACTGGGTGAGGAGGGTATTTAAGGCAGGCATAGAAATACAGATGAAGCAGTAGAAGCCATGAGGAGGAGTGAGGCTGAGGAAGCTGGAAGACAGCTGGGTGAGATTTGACTGTGGTGTTTCCTATCTTTGATATCACAGCTTTTCCCTGAGATCTGGCTCTGAGTTTCCTTTAATACAATCAGAATTCGAGATACACTTGGTGCCCAATGTCAGCACTTGCTACATTTTTTTTTCATTTTTTTATGTAAAAAAGACTTTTCCCCCCACATCTACCATTACTTCCCCTCTCTTCCCTCCTCCCAGTCCTTCCTCAGCCTCCTCCCACCCCATCCCATCCATCCATTCCCCAAGGAGAGCAAGGAGTCCCAAGGTGGGTTACTTCAGTATGGCCTATCCAGTTGAGGTGGGTCTGAGTTCCTTATCCCAATATCAAGTCTGAGTAAGATTTTCCTCTGTAGGGAATGAACTTCGAGTTGTCAGTTCATGCACCAAGAACATAGTCTGATCCTACTGCAATAGGCTCCATAAACTGCCCACACCATTTGACAGTCTTCTGCCTTTGGAAACTTTAGCTCCTTTCAGTAAAGGTTCCTCAGTAATTATTTCAGAGTCAGTGAGCTCCTAATAGTTCCAGTCAGCCGTCTATGTGGGTCTCCTCCTACATTTTCCCTTAAAACTACCGATTAATGAGTTATAAATGTTTGTATTAGATAGTTTTCTATTTTTGTAACAAAAATATGCAAAGTAACCGATGGAAGGGTTTATTTGGCATGCAGTTTTAGAGGATACTGCAAGCTTGGTAGTGAAGCTTGGCGTCTAACAGTAGTCATGGTAGCTAGAACAAATTCTGAAGGCTTATATCTTGACCACCAATATGAAGCAGAAAAAACACGTTTAGAATGATATAAAGCCTGGAATCCACATAGCCTGCCCCTAGTGCCATACTTTTTCCACAAGGTCACACCTTTTAAACTTATCCAAACAGCACCACCAAGTGGTTACCAAAACTCTTATACAGGTGTGATTCTTATGCAAACTACCACAATAACTCAGTGGTAGAATACTTTGCCAAGCATGGGTAAAATGTGAGGGATCTAGTACTAAAACCCTCCATACCAAAAATAAATAAATAAATAAGTAAATACATACATAAATAAATAAATAAACAAATCAAACATCTGCCAATTCAGTTTTAAGAATTCTGTATGTTCTTGTGAAAAATAAAAATAATTTTAGTAAGCATGGAAGAACAATGAAATAATAAGTAAATAATAAAAAGACAATTATCTTTATTTCCCTATTTGACTAGTGTACATAATAGACAAAAATGTAAGTTTTAAATATTTATTTTATTTGTTTTAAATGTTTATTCAATGAACATTTTTAAATCTTTTTATCATTGATAAGCAAACAACATAATGAAGGAAAATAACTTGGGGAAGATTCTTTTAGTCCCAGGCTTAAGTGTTGTAATAGAGTCAAAATTAATTGCTAATTATTATGTTAACTTCAAACCTCTTCCCTCCTACATTTTGCAATATTAACACCTGTTACTTTTTTTTTATTCTTATCCCTCACTTTCTGCGTTTTCAAAAGTTGCTATGCAGCTTTTATGGACCTGAAGTGAGAGTATTGAACATTGAGGTTTACTCTAAACTTGCTCATGCCCAGGAATAAGAGGATAATGATAAGATACAATTTCTTAGTGTATGAATATTGAAGTTAATGTGGTCTAATTTGGAACATAGAGGAGATTAACATAGAATCCATTTGATTAGGAAAACTGCTATTATTTTAAAATAATAGATGCAGTATCTAAAGATCATATGAATAAAATACTTTTGTCCTTGAAAATAATGTCTTCTAAAAGTACAAGTTAAAACACTCACCAGCAATATAATAAAATTAGTCACATGGTAATTAATTCTTATTTATTACTCATTCATGTTAAAATTTGACAATAGTCACAAATGCCAATGCATCAGATCTGTTCAAATATCAGTTTGCTCTTTCAAATATATTTTTAGGAGCAAAACAAAAGTTTCTGAACAAGTGCTAGTCAATAATAAAGTAACCAAAGTTGTATATTTTATTTTCAAAATTACAACTAGATACTTTGAGTTAGAATGAGAAAATATGACCTGATGTTATACAGTATTTATTATTGATATCAAAATATATCAGAGTCTGCTCATGCCAAACTATTCCACTGAAGGAGAATAATGCCAAATGCCTCAGAATAGATGAAAGAAATGTCAAAGCATGAAAAGTTTGAGTGATCAATGTAGGCTCTGCTAAAGGCTATCAATAAAGCATTGTATCATAGCTTAACTTATCTGTCTAAGTAGTGAGTCAACAATGGTCTAATCTACAGTAAATGAAGTCTTAGTCAATGAACTATATTTGGTTCTGGACTTTTATTGCCTTTGGTGATTTATGTGAATTCAACTTTGTTAGGAAGTTAGATTGATACTGCTTCTGAGGGAAAAAATGCTTGTTACTATATCATGGAAAACTCTCATTGTTTATAAAAATTAAGTACTAGTCTGAATTGATTTTGATTTGTGTAGAGAGACACTTGGGGCCTATGGATTTCTTGGCCGGTGTGGAAAACAGCATGTTTACCAGTAATTGCAATAACATAGCCAGCTAGGCCTAGAAACTTGTCTTTTCTATCTTTGTTTGTCTCTGTCTCCCCTCTCTCCCTTTCTCTCTCTCTCTCTCTCTCTCTCTCTCTCTCTCTCTCTCTCTCTCTCTCTCTCTCTCTCTCTCTCTGTCAGTCAACTGGACATGTCAGACTAAACTGACTCACTTTGGGTTTTCTGGCCCTCCTTCAGGAATGGATGGGGGATGGAGAGAGAGAGGGTGGCTGAGGGAGGACTGCAAGGATCTGGGGGGAGGGAAAGAAGGGGGAGCCATGGTAGACATGAGAAACACCTTTTTAAATAAAAATAATATAAAATTAACAAGTCTCCCCTCAGAATAGACAGAGACAGTAAGTGACTCCCAAGACTTAATTAATAAAGTCTAATAACTAAAATAAACATCTTTGCCTTTTCATTCATGGATAGTCTGTATAACTCCTCTGTGTGTGCTTTGTCCTCTTATCACAAGGATGAAAGCCTACCAGGTATAAGATGACACCAAGATGTCTTCAAATGTGACTTGTCACTAACCTCTATACTATATGCACAAGTTTTATTTTTCTGTTTATTTGGCAATTCACAATGACCTAAAGCAACTCCATGTAAGAAAGGATTCATTTGGCTTGGTCATTGTAGTCTACCACCCAGAGAAGCCAAGACATGAACTTCAGACAGAAACTTAAGGCAGGAACTGAAGAAGAGTCTGGAGAAGAATGCTGCTTACTGGTTTGTTGTTCCCCTAGCTTGCTTTTCTAGATTTCATAATCAACACAAGATGACCTGCTCAGAAATGGCACCATGCACAATGTCCAGGACCATCTTCCATCAATCACAAATCAGTAACGTGCCCCACAGACATGGAGGAAATTTCCATATTGCATGTGTCAGTTGATAACAAAGATTGGTAATCATAGAACCTTAAGGAATTTAGTTGGCTGTGCCCAAGAAATCTCTTTATAAGGATCACATCTGATAGGACCAGGAGATGCAAAGGAAGCTAATGATAAAGGAAAACAATTATTAGTTCTATAGTGCTGTGATGCCTACTAACCACATCAATGAGCAATGTTAGAATATATTTCCAAATGGGAAACAGTGGGACTTAAATATTGAACATAACCAACTGCTTAACTGGTTTCATAGAAATAATGAAGTCTTAAGTTTGATCCTTGGCACTGTTCAGTTGGAATCACCACATCACTTCTACTTGATGAGAACATCCCATCTCTGTCTCTCTCTCCAAAGTGCAGCCACTTAGAAAATCTCCAAAGAGAAGGCATCAGAAAGCCGATTCTGCGATCTCGTGGCTATGGCAGCTCCTCTCCTGAAATTGCCAGGCACCCAGCTCCTCAACTAAGGTTTTGAACTTTTGATTGTACTTGGATGTAAACCAAGCTAGTGACAGACACAGATACATTATCATTTCTCACCTACAACCTATATAAACTTCTTGCTTTAGTGCAAGCGTTCGACTTCTCCAGGCTCCGTCTCTGAGAATGGGGGACTCCCAAGAGTTGCTTTGCTCAAATAATCTGTTCTTTTACTTTTTCAATTGAGCATGATCTGGTTTATGGCATTGGCTCTATTTTCAGGGTAAAAAAGAAAAAAACATATTAAACACTACTTAAAACAGGTGCTCAGACCTATATCTTGGCACTTGTAAGGCAGACAGCTGAGAACCAGTTCAAAGTCATCTTGGAACAAAAATAGAACTAATCCAGATCTTCCATAAATTATTTTAATTATTAGACAGGTATTACTCTAAAAAAATACTGACAAGTCAAATAAAACTCACTGGGTCACCAAAAAAATAGGGAAATGGCATTGGAATTAGTTGAGAAGAGGAACATGTTCACCATGAAAGAGGCTTATAAAGGAATAAATATGGCCAAAATATGGAAAATAAATGTATAAAATTGTCATAATGCAACTCAGTATTATGAATAATTGACATAGCCTAGTTAAAAACTATTAAGAGAAACTGAGAGCATCCTAGCTTAAATTTCATATAAAAGGAACTTTATAGTATGTATTACATTATTTCTATTATATTATTGAATAGCAAATGTCAACATTTTTTCTTTTATACTCTTAATTATTGTAATTAAAATTATTTCTCATAATATCTGGTAAATTTTGAAGATGTTAAATCTCAAAAATGCACCACCGGAGATATTGGCAGATAATATACTTAAGATATTCCTCACAATAGGAGAACAATCAAAGGTTTCTCAGGTGGGGTTCATTTATAAAGAGACGTGTCTCAAAATAACAAAGAACAGTTTGCTTCTCTCAGGGAAAAGACAAAAAGGTTGATGAGAATAAAAAGTGACGACATAAAATAACACAACAGCAATTTAGAAACAGGAAAAGCCAAAAGAATTCAAAGGAAATCTGAATACCCAAATGAAGAGAACTATGCCATAGAAAGAAATAAGCATATAAGAATTATATTATTCAAGCCAGGAATGGTGGCACACATTTTTAATTGGGAGACAGAGGCAGGAAAATCTCTGTGAGTTCGAGGCCAGACTGATCTACAAAGAGAGTTCCAGAAGAGTCAGAGATATTATACATAGAAAGCCTGTCTTAAAAGCATAAACAACAACAAAACCAAAAGAATTATGGAAACAAAGACAGTGGCAGCAGCCTGGTGCTAAACTCTTAAACCCCCTCCCCCCAAAGAAAAGGCTGGACGAATTAGTAAGTTAAAAAGGCCTAGTTTCTGCTCTGGATGCCTTTAGAAGTTTTACATTTTAGAAAATTATGAGACAGAAAGATGAAACAAAATAAGCAAAGGACCAAAACTATGCAGATTAAGTATGAGACAATTTTATCAAATTTTCTTTTATCTTAACAATTTATAAATTAATTTCTTTGGGACAGAAGATAACATTATTACACCTGAATTTTGATAACAGTCAGATAAATCTGCATGAAAGACAAGCAGTAAAATACCAAACAATGAAATCAACCTTTTGAAATTATGCATCATGCATTAGTTAATATTTTTATTACTTTAAAATTACAATTGTAATGTAACTACATTTTGTCCTTCTCTTCATATCTTTTGAATATTTCTACATTTTCTTTGTTATTGCAAATACTAATGTCTATGTGTACATATACAGATTCCTAACTGTAACCTGTTCTGACTATATAATGCCACATTTATGTGTGTTTTTAGGAGGGACCATTTGGTTGCATAACCATTTTGCGTGCTATTTTATAGCCAAGACTGTTTCTTCCACTCTGCTCAGCATTTCTTTGTTGCCTGGAGCTTGAACTTGGTGGAGGCTTCGTGGTCCTTCCCTGTCCACTACGTCATGTCTATTTTTGTTGTCCTTGTTCAGCTCAACTTTGGACAGTTATGTGGTTAAGATTTTATATATTAAAGAGGAAAGCAAAGCAGTGCTCTCCATGCCTACAAAATAGTACAGTGTTGTAGAACTTTCAAGAAATCATGGGTCAAATACAAAGCACAGAAATTTAATACCTAAACTTGTTTGAAATTCTTTGCAAGCTTTGTTGTTGTTGTTATTTTCTGATATATATATATATATATATATATATATATATATATATATATATATATATATATATATATATTAATTTGTGTAGAATAAATAAGAAAAGGTACTTTTGAGTTTGGAAAACATTCACTTCCGTAGACGGTTAAAGTGCTTGAAGCTCATTTCACAGTGTCAGAAGAAGCACATTTCCTGTCCTTCGCTAATTCTACATTCAAGGATTATGAAATCTGGATATGATTTTAGACTAATCCTTCTCTGATAACTGCTCCCTACAAAACACATAGATTAGAAAAAGTTCCACTAATAATCTTCCCCTCCTTTGTTCAGGAAAAAATTCACAAGGTGATTTTTCTATAATGGTGCATATATATCTTCAAGAGAGTTTATTTTTCATACACAGAAAAATATGAAAACTGTTGATGTTTTACTTTTAAGTTGTTTATTAATGTTATTTATCAATTAGTTCATGCCTCTATAAATCATCTACTTTAAACCTTACTTTTCAAAATGGTTCCTTGTTTTTGACAAGTGAGATGTTGCTTATAGATGGGATTTATGGATTTTTTTTTAAGGGAAATGAGCTACAATATTGAACTAGGTAGAGCAACAGAAAGGTGACCTTGAATCTTGCTGTCAGTTTATGGAGGCTGTGATAACTACAATTCAATTTCCAGATATGCTTTAGTACTGCATTCCTAAGAAAATGTATAAGTGAAAGAATTAAAAACATTTCATGAAATCATAATCAAATAGTTTTCTCTTTACAGGATAAGCAGAGTGGACAGCATCCTGATAAAGCTGCCATGTTTGAAGTGAGGAGAGACTGCTCAGTAGGTAAGAGCAACGGCTACTCTTCCAGATGACTGAGTTATGGTTCGCTGTATGGTGATCAAAACTATCTAAAACTCCAGTTCCTACGATCCTTTACCAGGCTCTAACACCCAGGGTACTGCATGTGTACACAGACAGGCATTTAAGAAAAAAAAGCCATACACATAAAAATAAAATGTGATAGATAAGATATAATAAATAAAATAAATATGCCAATCTTTGATTGTCTTAGCTTGGTTTATGCTGTCAGACTATCTTCTTGTTTCTTCTTAACAGCATGATGTTTGGGTTTACCATAGAGATACAGAATATATCCTTAAACTGACAAAAATCTTTAATGTTTTAGTCTAATTTATTTTTACATTAGTAATATATTAGGAGTGGCAATGTCTGATAACTGTGTAACAGTTACATATATAAACAAAGAATAACTATCAAACAAAGCTTGAGTCTTTAAACTTTTGGGGGGTTTGGACTAACACATAGTAACTGTCAATATCTGTATACTTTTATATTACAATAAATGTATAAAATTAATACTAATCTAAGTAATATGATTTACTATCTTTCATTACTTTTTTTATCCTTCACATTAAGTATTCTGTCACATTTGACCTCAGCTTTCTAAAAAATCCCAAGCCATTACCAAAAGGTACACACATTGCTTGTCAGGGTGTGATTGCCATGACCTCTATTCAGTTGCCCAAATTTCTATTTCTTCTTAAAGTCTAACAACCACTTTCTTTACTATCTGCCTTTTTTCATGGTATCTTTATTTTTTGAGTTACCATCAAATGATCCATTAACATCTGCTTATATGACTCTGTACTTTCTTCTGTCTGCTTCTCCAAAAATTTATTTTATTTTTATTAAAAAAATGTCTTTTTTATCCATGTATCCCTCTGCTCCCCTCCTTTCCAGTCAGCCTTCAGCCTCCCCCCTCCCCTTCTCCAAAAGGGTGAAGGAACTAGTCCCAATGCACCCAAATTATATAGTCAAGTAGTCAAAACCACCACCTCCCCATTAATAAGAATTTTCCGTGCTCATCACATTTGGTCTTGTTTGGTTTTTTGTTTTTTGTTTTCCACACAGGTTTTCTCTGTAGACCAGGTTGGGCTTGAATTCATAGAGATCCAGCAGTTCCCCCAAATGTTGAGTATTATTCACTCTTATGTAAATGTGAGCAAATATCTGATTGAAACAACTTAAGGAAATGAAGATGTTTTTGCTAATGTTTTTAGTAGTTTCCATTAATAACAGTGGAAAATGTGTGGATAAGCAAAGTAGCTTACATGGGCATGGGACCAAAAAACAGGAGAGAAAATATTTGAGTTAATTGACTAAATTTTGGGGTTTTTTTTTTCTTTGTTGAATTCTCTCAATTTCCCTGACAAATAGATATTTCCACTGACACCCAGGGCAATTTTTCCTTCCTGAATGGCTTTCTAGATATAAATCTATTGTGGGATACCCCACACAGACAAACACAGGCCTATCTTAATTCAGTCAAGTTAACAACCATGATTAACCATGTCAGGAAAATGGTAAGTATTATTATTCCTGTTTCTCTATCTCTTGAAATTACATATGTGTGCTGCTACTCAGCCTTTAATCCTCTATTTGCTGCAATTTTTCCATGATTGTCTACTCACTTCTTATCCTTTCTTCAATATTTCAACTTAAAATAACTCATATCACAATCAGCATCCTGTTTTAAGGTCAATAGTTTTATCTATTCTATAGGTCAGTAAGACAAAATTGAATAATTTAAAGCTTCTCTGTCAGTTAATAAAAGTTATATTGCAAAGTAGCTAGATAAGATGTAGGATTGTATGCTTCAGAAGTAACTGTATTAAATAATTCCAAAAAATATAAAATGTTGATTTGGACATGAGAATTAATGAAAGGAGAAGCATGGAAATATCTCAGAAATATTCAGCATATCAGATTGACATTTCAATGTCATAAGTTATCTTTGTAAATGAGAAATTATAAAATTATTAACATGGCTGATAATGGATAAACTACTAGGTAGGATGAAATCCATGGATATATCCACCACAAAACTCTGAGTGCCTTTTAGTTTGTTATGTTGAGTTTTAGGTGAATGTAAAGCGTTGAAAATTTTAAAGCAGAAATTATTTGTCTTTAATAATATATTAATTTTAATTTGATATTTGTACCACTGTACACATGTTTATTTATAACTACTTCTTTGAATAATATGTTTTCTGCAAGTGCCAAACTTATCATTTGAGTGTATCAGTGAATATCTTTAATTTGTTTTGAATTTGTAAGGAGGTATATATACTTTATTAACATTAAATTGAGATAGGAAACCAAATACAACTGTCATTCTTATCATAAGATATTTGATAGAATTTTCACAAAGTCCTATTTCATGAGTTTCTATAGTTTTTACTTTAAAGCAAAAGATAAAACAGAATCAAGTTTTAACAGTGAGCTGAAATTTTGTTAAGGTTAATATTTAGTCCAAAATAAGACATATTTGATAAACAGAAAACATCAGACTCTTCTTCCCATTAGCTATCTCACTATGACTATGTAGGATTTTGTATTTCTGCAAGGAAGTCTAGCATAGTAGATGGTCTCTACTATTATTGGGTTGACTATGAATCTGACCACTATTATCAGATGTTCATTGTGAATTAACCTAGAAAGATAGTTGGTTCAATGTTACAGTAAGATTTCTTGGCCCAGGGTGGCCAGAGGGCCAGACCCACAGACCTGCAGCCCCAGACCCCTTAGCCGCCTGCAGCTGACCAGGTCCCCAGAAATGATTCAGACGCTTATATTAACTTCATGCTGTTTGGCCTATTGCTCAGGCACATTGCTAGCTTGCTCTTACATCTTAACTCAACCCATTTCCATTAACTGTCTGCCATGTGGCCCGTGGCTCACCTGTGTTCCTTACCTGTTTCTTCTTTGGGCACCTGGCTAGGTCTGTCTCTGACTCTGCCCTGCTTCTCCTACCTATGCTGTGTATTTCCCCTCCTACTTTTTCTACGGTGCCTGACACATAGAAACAGCTCTTTTATTTAAATATTGATATTAACAGCATGCAGAAAGACATTTCCACATCAGTTCAAAATTCTACACAAAGACAAAATATAAATATTGAACTTAATTTACAAAATGGTGAAATATCCTCATTTTTTTGTCACTATAAGGTACTGTTACTTCATTTCCTATTAAGCTAAAATATGTCTACTGTTTAGTAATTGTTATATAACAAATTACTCAAGAATTACTACAACTGTCCATTGTAGTACGAGGTTTCTTGCCCAGATTTTCGGGCCTAACCTCAAGGTCTAGGCCCACAGACCCGCAGACCTCAGAGACACACAGATACTTTCAATAGTTTTAGGCTGATCAGCCTCAGGCCCAGGCATATCACTTGCTAGCTCTCTACCCTTCATCTAACCCATGATTCTTCCTGTTCAGCCATGTGGCTCGGTACCTTTCTTTAGAGCAGCATAGTTGTCCTCTGCTTCTTTCGGCTTTTCTCTGGCATTCTGCCTGGCATTCTGTTCTCAGAGTTTTTCTTAGTCTAGTAGCTCCGCCCACACTTCCTGCCTGCCTTTGGCCCATCAGCCCTTTTTATTAAACCAGTGGATTGGACAATTATTTACCACGAAACAACACAATACCGCTACAGTCCATGTACCAATCCATATGTAATAGAAGAAACTGTATTTCATATATATTATTGTGAAGAAGAATATGTAGTATAAAGATTCGATCTCAAATTATTTCAACTTCACTATTTTAAACAACACTATAATAAATAAGTATATTTTCTTATTTTCTATATGTTTTGGTAGGGCTATTTGAGTAAGTTGTTTGAGTTAACATTGGCTTTTATATTCAAAAAAACTTTCTTTGGGAATAAGCAGCAAATAAACATTAGAGAACTTCATCTGAATTATGAATATAAAAATGAGAGTAAGAGAAGAGTTTTCTTTATATTTTTCTTAATATTTTCTAATATTTGAACCAAGAAAAATGTATAAGAATAGATAAATTATTTTCAACTCTGCTTTTATTGTATTGGGCTACTAAACATCTATTTTCTCAGGAAGAGAGTGTGATAAGAAAAAAAAAAAGGTTCATAGTTGGGGCACGACATCACTGAACAGCAGCCTATGGAAGAAAAAGAAATCTACTGATGTTGCTAGGAAGGTGTTGCATATGTTCAGTAGTAAGGATGTGCATAGATCCTACAATAAAGGAGACACTGTACCATGAGAAAGTCTGCAAGTGTGTCCTTAAAAGAATATGTTAGCAGAGATGTAAAATTCAATGCTTCTCAACTTGTGGGTCACAGTCCTTTTGGGGTTTGCATATCAAATCCTGCATATGGGATATGTACATTATGATTCACAACAGTAGGAAAATTACAGTTATGAAATCACAACAAAGTAGTTTTGTGGCTAGGGGTCACCACAACATGAAAACTGCAGTAAAGGGTCACAGCACCAGGAAAGTTGAAAGCCACTGGTTATTGTTAGTTACCTGTGGTGAAAAGGCTTGATCTGCAATGTGATAGACCATGGCCACAAGGATGGTGGTGTTTGTATGTCATGGCAAAGGTGAATTGAGGTGAGTGAAGACATGTTTGCCTGTGTGTAGTTGCTAATATTTCTACACAGGGATTCAGAAATATGCAAGTGACTCTGTACTGAAAAACTCTAATTCTATAATGAAAATCCAGAGCCAGATATTGTGGAAAAGCTGGAATATCAAAAAGAGGAAAAAAAAAAAAAAACACAGTCAATTCTTACCCAGCCAACTTCTCAGCGTAAATGTTAGTTTCAAGGGTCCTCAGCCTGCCTGGTTCCTTCTATAGAATGAATAAATTTTTGCCTTTTCTTGCCTTATATATCTTTCCTGCCCAGCTGTCCTGGTTCAACTCTGTATCATTGTCCTAGAGTTAGGATTAAAGGTGTCAGCTACTACTGCTTGTCTACTAGGCTTTGAACTCACAGAAATCAAGAAAGATCTCTGTTTCCTAAGTGATAGGATTAAAAGTGTGGGCCATCAGCCTCTGACCTTCATGGCTTGACAGTGGGTGATTCTGTTCTCTAATATTCCAGGCTGATTTTTATTAATTATTCAATATGTCACCATAACCCTGCTCTCAGCTGCCTGGGATTCATAGACCTATGCAGGAAAAATACAATATTCTACTCTACTCAGTGTCTTCTGTCATACCACAGTGGGAAAAATTCAATATTTCAAATTAAATATAGCACTGCTATAGAATGTTTCATTATTATTTTTTACAAACCCAACTTAATCTGTACTGATTTACTTCATTCATTCTCAAAAAGCACCTTTCTGAAGATATTAGTCATGTCTATACATTAAAGCGTAGTTTTTACTCTTTCATCAAAATAGTTTGTGTGCTCTTGTTATCTTTACAGTATCAGTGTTTGTGGATAGTTGGGAACTAAAATATATTTACAAATATTAGGTTATTGACAAAATCTATTACTATAAATATGTATCAAATATTTAATGTATAAACATTTTGGGCTTGTTTGCAAAAAAAAAATCACTGTTTAAATCTCAATTAAATGGTGTGTAAAACTACCAAATCTACTATTTAGAGTCATTAATTCTAAATGGATGATAACTTCTAACACAATAACATGTCAGTGTCTATTTTCTTTGTAGATAAACAAAAGATGATTTTAAGCCCCAGGCCAAATGTCTGTCTTCAATTTTTAGTTGGATTATATGTTGTGAGTATAATTATAACCCAAAAGAGTATTGATTTTACTTTCATTCACATCCAGTATTATTAAATATAAATTTTACCAGTGGTGTGTTATTTTGTTTAACTGATTTATTCTTAAATTATACAAGATGTTGTTTTTTATTTAAGGTGTAAATAATAGAAAATAGAGAAATTGGTCAGTGGTTAAGAACACTTGTTGCCCATGCAGAGGACCTGGGTTCTGTTCCCATCACCAAGATTAGCTTCCAATTATCTGTAACCCCTTTTCTAGGAGATGTGAGGAAATAGATCTGCACATATGTACCTGCATACAGACATTTATACACATAAAAATAAATCTTTAAAGTGAAAATAGTACAAGCTCATAAAAGAGATACAAACAGAACTAAAGAAATAACACACATTCCTCACTAATCTCTTTAGTCTCTCAAAAATAAATATCTGTTTTCCATGATATTGACTCGATGCAAAATTCAGTTGTCCTAGAAATTTACACTAATTTCAGAATAGTCTCAAAAGATGCAATGCTGCCACACAACCCAAATCAATAGCAGTTTTATTAATCCCCACAGTAGAGAAAATAATAGCAGAGTCATAGATTAAAAGTTGCCTCATTTCCCTATGTTTCAGAAATGTTAATTTCAGTTGTATGGAAGGATACACTTACACAAAGATACAACATATAGGACTATGATTTTAGTTATAGTTACAAGGAATGAAAAGCAAAGAGGAACCCATCAATATAGATATTTATGTACTCACATTTCCCCAAATTTGGTTTTCTTTTTTGAATTTCATTTCCTTGTTTCCAGGCCATGAAATCCATGGTCTTTTCTACTTACCACCTACTCTCTGTGCATATACTTCTGTGGTGAGCTGCCAAAATGTTTGTTGCTCCTATAAGGTGGATCTTCTCTGTATAGTGTAATATTTTATATCCTGAGAAGATTTTTTTCATGCTCATTATAACTTATAGAGTATTACATATATTTCTGGTGCTAGAAAATAAATTGTCTTGGAAGGGAATAGAAAATACCATCCTAAGTGAGATAACCCAGACTCAGTAAAACAAATGTGTTATGTACTCACTCGGAAGTGGAAACCAAATGTAAAGAAAAGGATAACTAGGTTACAACCCACAGCTCCAGAGAAGCTAGCTAACAAGGAGGTCTCTAGGAGGGACACATGGATCTCCCTGGGAAGGAGACGGAGATGAGATCACCTAAGTAAACTGAGGAAGAAGGGGGGGCAGCAGAGGGGAGGAGATAGGGATGAGAACATAAGGGAAGGGGCTGGTCAAGCTGGAACAGGAAGTGAGAGAGCAATGAAAGAGATATCTTGACAAAGAGAGACATCATGCAGTTAGAGAGAAACCTGCTGCCAGGAAAGTTCCCAGAAGTCTACAAGGATGGCCCAAGCTTAGATTACTTCCTAGCAGTAGTGGAGAGGGTGCCTGAGCTGGCATACCCCAGGAATCGTACTGGTGAATAAATACAAAAACTGTCATCATAGTGCCTTCATCCAGTAACTGATGGAGGCAGATTTAGAGATCCACAGCCAAGCACCAGGCCTAGTTCTAGGTGTCCAGAAAAATAGAGGGAAGAAGGATTGTATGACAAAAGGGTGTCAAGATTGTGATGGGGAAATCTACAGAGACAAACGGAACTAATTTGGTGGGAATGCACAAACGTTAGACAGAAAACTGTGGAGCCTGCATGGGACCTGTCTAGGCCCTCTGCATGTGAGAGATACTTATACAATTTGGTCTGTTTAAGAGGCCTCTAGCAGTGAGATCAGGATCTACCTCTGGCGATTGAACTGGCTTTTTGGAGCCCATTACGTATGGAGATTCACCTTGCTCAATCTTGATGCAGGGGAAAGGGCCTTGTGCCTGCCTCTATTGAATGTACCAGGCTTTGCTGACTCCCAATGAGAGACCTTACCTTTTTGGAGGAGAGGATGAAATGTGGGTCAGGAGGGGAGGCTGGGGGGAGCAGGAGGACGGATGAAAGGGTATCTGTGTCAATTAAATTAAAACCTTGTTAAATTAAAAAAGAAAATCAGCTGTCTTAATAAGATTGGTTTAAAATAAGTATCTTTATACCTATTCTTTCATCTTAGATAATTATTTTGTGTTCCTTTACTTCATCTTGAGTATGTGATTATTCCTTGAAAGGTAAAATGGAAATTTTATTCTCTCACTCCAGGTAGGGTATCAAGAGGCAAAATAATGTTCCCACACGAACACAGTTTGTGCAAACAAGCCTTAGATAGCTAGTCAGATGTCAGCAGGCATGAGTGCCATTGTACATTGATTTTCTAATAATCAAAACTTATAAATCAAGAAATAAAATTGTACAATCTAAATTTCTCTCCCAAAACAAACAACAGACAAGAAAACAACAACAAAATAGCTCATCCTTTTCCCAGTGAAGATATATATTCGGGAGACTATATATCACATGGCACACTTTCTACTTCATTTGTACATTTCCTGTTACACAGCAATCTAACTCTGGTCCCCTTTTCAAAAACATTGGGCTTGCAATAATTTAATGTTTCTTCAGATGTATTTCCATTGCCACATGATAAACTCTATTATTTTTGATTTTAGATTAAGGAGGTGATAATAGATCTATAATTGTGAGTTCTTCTGCTTCATGAACCAATTGCCTTGCCTATTATACTACAGAGACTTAAAGGGAACCTACAGTTTCTTTTACAGGCATCAATTTCTGGTAAATTGTGGACTAGCTATGAGTCTCTCCTTTTGGAATTTCATAAGTTTCCTCTATATCCTTGTAGAAAACAAATTTATACATCTATATAATATCTGAGAGAAGTAATCCTTTATTTACTATGAAAATTGTAAAATAAATTAATAAATTTAATTAATAATGATAAAAAGAAAAAGAGAAAGGAAGAAAGAAAGAAAGAAGGGAAGGAAGAAAGAAGGAAAAGAAAGAAAGGAAGGAAGGAAGAAAGAGAAAAAAGAAAAGTATACAAAAGGAGGAAAGACTTTCCTTCGCAGCCCAGCAGTCAAAGCAACTCCAGGATCTGGCAAGTCAACCAATTCTCCAGAATATTTATGAAAATTCAGCTCCTCCCACACAGGGTGCTGGTTATCCTGTGTTAAGAAAATTCTGAAATCTAGAATTGATCAAGGCATGTTGCAACTGATTCCCTGTTTCCCAGTGAAATAGATTGTTCTAAATTTCCCTAATAGCTTTTAATAAGGCATACGTAGAGGGGATAATCTCTTGGTGGGATCCTTGTGTCCTTTCTCATCTAGATTTGCACTTTACCTCAGATTATTTATTCAGCTCCTGAATGTGGCTTTTATAATGTAACATTTTTATTCTCAAACTTTAAAAAGAAAATTGTTGAATGTTGGGAGTATCGTTCAGAGACAAGAATATGGCCAGCATATGAAAGTAAGAGTTACAATACTAATTTGGTGTTGTCATAGGTCAGACATTTAATGATTCTGAGAGAACCAAAATGTCTCACACAACTAGAATTTATGTAGATGAATTGTACCTCTAGATCCTAGGTATCACATAGGATCTAAGGCAGCCCTAAAATTTTGTTGAATTGGTTATTATACTGAGATGGTGTGCAAAATGTTTACATTCTATCATCTGTGTGTTTAGGGGACTTAAGAACCCTAAAATCAAAGTAATTAAATCATAGCCTTGTGGCTTCTATTGGCCAAGGGCCTCAGTAAAAGCTTACTACCTGTTTTGAATGTCATGCAGAGGCTATGTAGTGATGTGGGAATGTCTTTCTGTATGCTGTGAATATCAATCTTTAAACAAAGGAGCTGTTTTGGCCCATGACAGGCACCATAGAAAAAGTAGGAGGGGAAATCACAGCATAGATTAATGAGAATGGGTTGACTTAAGATGAAAGAGCAAGCTGTGGGCGGGGGCCTGATCAGCTGTGGGGTGCTAAGGGGTCTGGGGCTGCAGGTCTGTGGGTCTGGACCTCTGGCCACCCAGGGTCAAGAAACCTCACTGCAACAATGTAGAAGTAAAGTCAAGTTATTCCTCCATGTGTGAAGAAGAAATCCTTTCATGAAATAGTATTGTTACTCAGTACGCTTCAGGTATCAGAAGAAAATTGCAAAATCTTGCCTAGGCCATTATACTCCCATCAATGGCTTATTACATATAACCCAATCTCTTTTCTAGAGGCATGAACTAGAGGAGGAATGGGACGGGGAAGGGGAGGATGAGGAGAATAAACAAGAGGACTGAATTCCTCGGAGCCTTTGAGAATAGTGGTTTTTCACCATCCTTCTACTAGAATAAATAAATTGGAAAATCCTTTGTCTTTAGGAAACACGTCCCTGCAGATAGATTGCTCAAATACTGTGTTTCAAGAGGGTATATTGTCTCGAAGGATGTGAATGTCCTTGAGCTGAGAAAGCCCTTGACTCTGGGTGACCTCCAAGTAAACAATCGTTATCCATTGCAGGTGTGACTATAAGTTTTCTAATTGATGATTATGGGTCCTATTTTGTCTTTCTCTCATAGTCTGAGCAATTCATTCCTAACTTTTTTCAGGCTCTAGAAATCAGTTGGACTCTATTTTTCATTAACAAAATTTCTTTATTGATTCTTTGGTAATTCAGTCACCCCAATTCTTCTCATTTCCCAGTTACCTTGAAAGAAGATTTAAAAAACTTAGCACCAAACTAAACCAAAACAAAACAAGAGCAACCAAACCAAACCAAACCAAACAAACAAAATCCATTTTTGTTTCTCTGTCTTTCCTGCCTCTTCAACACTTTTTAATTTATCTTGAGGCATGTAACTCAGTATACCCTTTTGTCCAATAGGCCTTAGTTGTGAACGTCCATTGCAATGAGTCATTGTTCTGGTTCAAGGCTTCTGGTTTCTCTTATAACTATCATCACTGGGCCCTCACTCTCAGGTATCCAAAGGTCTCCCCGAGTCACGGAGATCCTTATTACCAGTATTTAGTTTATGTTTATGTTGCACACGTATAACTTAATCTCATATCTTATAGTGATAAGCAAATGTCATCTCCTCTATTGGACAGATTTACCACCAAATGGGTACCAAAGGATTTTCAAAAATCATTTTACAAAAATGATAATAAAAACTAGGCTTTCCTGTCTGTTAGAGAAAACAGTGAGTCATTGCTAATAGGTCTCCTCTTTAAAACATAAGTATGTGCCAATCAAATGCCAAGTACAAAAAAAATACCACAACTATGGATATAAATATATTAAAGCACTATTGTGATCCCTTTCATCACTGTATTTTCTAATACCTGAACCCTTGATGGGATTTCAACCACTCATCAGTAAATTCTTTTGTTAGGGGCTTTTAACTCCACTGGCCTCTCTGTTTGTTAAAATTTCTAATGGAGACTACACACAATGCTACAAGCACCTGCTATTACAAATGCAGCTGTTATTCCTATATGCCCAGTGTTCCTTAATGCTTTTACTTTATGAACACATCAAGTCTAGTTTTTAAAGATGTACATTTTTGAACTGCCATAGCTTCTAAGAATTAATTGATTTTTTGCCATTGAATGGGCTGATGCTCAAGGATGGAATAAGCAATTTACTTATGGTGTCTCTCCCTGGGATTTTAAAGACAGAGTTCATACTTTTGGACAGGACCTAGCTAGGTACTCAAATAACTTAATTTCAGATAGTAAAATGGCTTTTTAACATATAGGTGATCTCATGTGTTTCTTTCAGTAAATGATACCACCCCCCAAAAAATCCATGGATAAACCATGAAATTCACTGGAAGATGATAAAAAGTTTTAACGCCAAAAGCCAAATAATCATCTACCTCAACAATATATTTCCAATTCATTGCAAGTTGGAACATAGAGCAATCGCAATTGAGTATAGAAAAGTCATCCAGCCCCTCCCAATTTCTAGTTATAGAAAACAGATGAAGGCCTCTGGAGGAATTGTCAGGTTAATAAATATCAGCTTTGATTTCCATGGGTAGTCCTATAAATAATTTACAATAAAATCTCCATGAGAAATGATAAATAATTTCTCCTTTCTAGGGGTACAAGAAGAGGAATTGATAAATTAAAATCGCTGCTAAAATTTTCACAACTGAACCAAGTGCAGAGAATAAGTGTTCATGCAGCTCTCAGCTATAAACGAGACTTCTTCACATGATCTGATTTCCAAGGCTCAGAGAGTATTGCAAAAAAGAGAGGATTCTTAAGAATCTGAATTTCTAGAAGACTGAGGAACGACATCGTCTTCTGGATATGATAGAACTGCTATACTCATAAATTCAGAGTTGCTCTTGGTGATTGCACAAGACCTGCATAACATTAAGCCAGTCAACATTCAACCATGTGGTATGAAAAGGTTTTTAATCCCTCAGAGACTGAAGAGATATGGACAATTAATGGCTTTGGGGGACCGAGAGTCTGCTTTTATTAAGTGTGGCTTTTGTTTGGCTAAACATGCTCCTATAGATGCACACATTCAGGAATGTAGAAAAAGACAAAAATAAATAGAGGTTTTCATTAATCTTTACTTTTACCTTTTTTTCTGGTATTAATTTTCTTTTTTAAAATTGAAAACAGACTTTTTGCATATGATACATCGTGAACAAAGTTTCCCATCCCTCTACTCCTTCCAGCTCCCCCTGTGTCCCCTCTCCTCTGGATTCACCCCTACCCCATTTTTTTTTCAGTGATAACAGCCAATTAGGACAAAAGATACAATAGGACAAGGCAAAAGTTGTCATATATCAAGGGTAGACAAAGCAACCTGATAAAAGAGTCCAAGGAGCAAGCAAAAAACTTGGGTTGGAGTAGGGAGGTGGGAACGGATCTGGGAAACAAATGGGACAGTTGAAAATGAAACTGAGAATATTATTATCAAGAATCTATCTAAGACTTGAAAAAGCATATTTAATAAGAGACATCTGTTCAAGATTCCTGCTTTGAGTGTACCACAAACAGACAAGACTTGTAAGTGGCATGCTACTAAAGTACAAGGATGCGTCTGGAAATTTAACAAAGGCTTTGGCTCAAGCCATGGACTCAAAGGATATTTATCAAAACAAAATAAGCTTAACTTATTAGCCTAAAGGCATTGCAGATGAATAATGTAGTTTTCTTATGGCTGCCCAGTGGACTTGAGTTGCACATTATCAAGGTTCAAGTTCATGGGTACATTTATAAAAATTTCCCTAACGCCTCATCTGTTTACAGGATCTATAGAAACAGATCTGAACCACCTCGGTCACTATCATGCTTTCTGTTCTGTAGATTTGGAATTGAATCTTGAGATTTTTCATGTTGGAAACAGGTTATACCCATTATAATCTCAGTAGTGATGCTATTAGCTTGTGTGCACTGTTGATATAACGTAATTTTATCTCCTTTTATTTACCCAGCTAGATGGTCCTGTGACAGTTTAATTCCATCTGTCTGAATACCATTCATTCTGTGACATAAAAGTCAGCAAATATATGGACCCTAGGACCTCCTATGTCCTTTTTCATCCATAAGTGGACATACCAACTGAACTCACATCTCCTAATAGATTTTAGAGTTATAGGTTTTGATGGGGAAAATGTTAGAAACCAGTTAAATATTAGGTGGCTCTCCTGTCAGTGAGGTGAATCTTCCCTCCTCATAAATGACTTAAATAACTATAACTTGAAACAGTCAACAAGATTGATTGATACTCCAAGTACAGAAGGAGTTCTGATCCATCATAGCCCTGAGTAGGAATGTGATGCTAAGGACTGCAGAATGAAAAATCACCAACGGATGACAATGTAACAATAAATCTAAATTAAAACTAAGACTAAAATACTAAATATGCTTAGTGTTTAGTCAGAGGATTTCTGGGAAAGAACAGAAAAGACAATAATATGCCATTGTAAGTGGTAATAAAAATGGGCAGACATATGGACAAGAAGATGCCTTTCATGGAAAAATATCTGTTAAGAAGACTTTAAAGATAGTATAAAACCTACCAGAGATACATGTTGTCACAGTGTTCTCTTCATCCACTTTCCATTCTTACCCTGAGAGCATTCCATCTCACACTCAAAACCACACGACCTATCTTTACCCTATTGCCCCCATGTGTTTGAATTCTTTTGACAGAGAACACAAAGTCTAGTCTAGAACAAGATCATAGTGAAAAGATCACTGTGGTTTTCACAGCTATGCTCATAGTTACAAGAAAGTTTGGGTCATATGAAAGTTTATGTAGGGATTTCTTGTTTTATATTTTTCAGTACAATTTGAATGTAGATGTGCTTCTTTTTACAAGACTAATAAACTTACTACACAGAGGGACTTATTAAAGTTGGGAAAGTATCTGGTCTTTGTTCACTACTTCCATTGTTTGTATTCTGAAGAAAGTAAGTTAATGTCTGGTGTTCCTTTCTATTCCCCCAACAGCTTCTAAATCTACTCTTAAATCACTTCAGAACACCAAACTCATCAAAGTGATGACAGAAAGCTATTTCTCAAATTTTACAACATATATATCTTTTAAAATTAACATTCCCTTACCTCTAGTCATCCCTAAAACAAAAATAAATCTCTTTTAGGTTCCTTCTCCTTACCTAGCTACTCAGAGGTTGTGGATTGTAACCTTGTTATTCTTTGCTTTATGTCTAACATCCACTTATACGTGAGAAAATACCATGGTTGTATTTCTGGTTATGTGTATGCCAGACTGCACAAACTCACCCTGGGAGTACTTACCCTCTCTGAGGAATCCCTGGGAGGCGGGGGGGGGGGGGGAGGAAGCAGGGGTCAGGGGAGCTGGAGAATGACTCTGAAGAGGAGCAGAAGGGGAACAGTAGTGAATATGTTTAAAAAACCATTTAAATAAAAAAATATAATAAAAAAATCAATCAATCCTTTTTTCATCTCATATTGTGATCTGTGCTATGATTGTGTGTGTGTGTGTGTGTGTGTGTGTGTGTGTGTGTGTGTGTGTGTTCTTACCCTCGTGCAACAATTCTCATGGGGATATGGTATGCGATTCTCTCATTCCATTATGTGGATCCTAAGGAAGGAACTCAGATCATAAGGCTTGCAATCATGAGCCTCTCTTTAGTGGCAAAAGCTATTTCTTTTTAACATGATTTAAACTGTGCTTACTTGAAATGTATAAATATTCAAATGTTAATACTTTAACAGTCAGTATGTTGTGATTTTTCTTTTAAAAGATTAACACTCCTTACGAACCTTTTAGTCTATATTATGGGTTTTTTTTTTTTTTTGGTTTTTTTGGGTTTTTTGTTTTGTTTTGTTTTTTTTTTTTTTGGTTTGTTTTTCTATCACCTCACTTCTGAATATATGACACAGCAAAAATAAATCTTACATTTAGTCATTTCCACAATCGCAACACTATCCTGTGTGTCAAGATATTCTGGATGAGACTTACATACTTAATTTTCTTAAGCATATAAAAATGTAACAATGCTTTAAAATAATTTTTATATCACCATAAAATACTATGAACTTCAGAAATTGTTAAAGATTTCAGAAACTTTTAAATAAATAAAATCTAGAAAATGGAAAAATATGTAAAAAGAAAAATGTAGTAAGAAAGGCATCAAATAGAAACACAGAGGGAAAGGAAAGAAGTTAATAAAAACAAATGCTAAAGGCAATTGAAAATACACAGAAATTATGGGGAAAAAGAAGGAGTTACTAAGTTACTAAGGAATGAAAAATACAGGCTGGAACAGAGCAAGACCTCAGTCTGAGTCGGCCCTTCTCAGAAATAAAAACTACCTCTTAAAGCATAAAAGTTCTTTAGTAAAACTGAATTAATCAACATATGGCCATGACATTATAGAAGTCATAACTTTCCAGAAAACAATTGTGTTACATTTTTCATTTATGTGTGAAAACTCTCCATTTGCTTAAAAATATATTTTACGGGGTGGAATATAGTTACTGTTGTGTTCTTATCTATGAAACATGTTAAAACAGAAGAATCTTTAAGAAAATATACCTTCCAGTCTCCAGAACTTCTCTGGGGCACAGTCAATGCACGTTCACTCTCACCCATTGCTGCCCCCGTTATAGGTTAACAGGGAAGACTCCTGTGGCCTGGTATTCTCTATTAACACCCCAGTTTGTCAGACCCTGCAATATGTAAGGGCCATTTCCAAAATCATGCATCAGCCTGCAAATTCAGAGGCTCTGTGAGACACAGACTTCAACAGCTCCTAGTGGACCAAGAAGAGCTCCTTTTGGATCAATCACCCCTATTGGAACAAGAAAGGATCCCTGAGACACAGGAACAGCCAGCTCCTATTGGAGCAAGAACAGCTCTGCATCACTGAATATGTCAACTTTAAGCAGACCAAGTGCTTGGACTGAACCAAGATAGGCTTCCTGAGACACAGAGAGAGCCAGAGCAGATAAAACCATGATTAGCTTCTTGAGATACAGACAAATCCTAAACCGATTCAAGGAAGTGATAGGCAGATACCAGTGCAAGAATATATATAAAAGTATAAAGAACAATATGGCGCCATTGTATAAATTTGCTTTCCAATATTAATTTGAATAACATTTCAAATTAATGACCACCCTAAGTGTCATTATACAATCTTCACCCAACAACTGATGGAAGCAGATGCAGAGATCCACAGCTAAGCTCTGGATCTCTCAGTCCAGCTGGAAAAAGTGAGGAGAGATTGTATGAGCAAGGGGTTGAAATCATGATGAGGAAACCCACAGAATTAGCTGACCTGAGCATTTGGGAGCTCACTGACTCTGAAATGACAGCTGGGGAACCTACAAGGGACTGCCCTCTGAATGTGGATGACAGTTAAATGGCATGGGCAAATTGTGAGGCCTTTGGCAGTGAGACCATAATTTATTCCTGGTGCACGAACTGGTTTCATGGAGACTTTCCCTGCTGAGAAACAATTTGCTCAGCCTTGGTACTGGGAGGGGAGTCTTGGTTCTACCTCAACTGCATAGACCACATTGATTCACCCTGGGAGTCCTTACCCTCTCTAAGGAATGGATGGGGGGCAGAGAAGGGGGATCCTGGGGGAGGTCTGGGGAGTGGGGGAAGGGGAGAAGGGGAACAGTGGTGGAGATGTTAAAAATTTTAATTTTTTTAACAAAAGAAAATATACCATGGAAGCATTAGAGTTTATCATTATGCATAAATTTGTATAATATCACTAAAAGTCCCATTTGAGGACAGTTAACGTCAGACCTATGACATTTAATTATTCGAAAGAATATTATTGAGCCATGAATCAGAAGTTTGTCTAGAGTTTTGAGGAGATATGTTTATAATCTGCCATAAGGCAGCTAAAACCTGAAGTCCCTCCGATGAGCATGGTCTAAAGATAACCTCTTATGAGGGAGTAGATTAGCATTTTTTTTGTAAGACCAAATTTAAATGCCTCAGAGAGAGCAAAATACCTCCAGTAAGAAAAGCACTAACAGGAAGAGGTGCTGGCCATCTAAAGAAATCCTTAAAATTTCCCTCTACCATGCAGTCTTCTATCAGCATGCTTAAATTCCTGGCTAGTATTTAATAAAATAACTTTAATTTAGAAAACTCATGTCAATGTATCATGTTCCAAGGGCCTCCTGTAGTGAGTCCTTGTTGGTAGAACAAATTATATTCACTGGGATTCTATTTACCTACAAAAGACTGTCATTTTTATAAGTAGAATACAATGGGAGAAACTATGGTTTATTACTTTTGCAACATAAATATGACATGAAATTGGGGAACATGTTTAAAGGCACAAAATAGGAGCTGGGCTGTGCTATGTTTTTACTAACTAGAAGAGCTTTAGGTGAGTTTGAAAAGAATACACATTTTACAAAAGCAATTATCCTTTTTTATTTGTTTACATTGCACTGAAAATTTACATCATACTTTTACAAAGTTTTTTATCATAAAAATATACTTCTTTACAAAAGTGTATGCATTAATATAAGAGGAGTAGCCAGTTGCAGAAGAAACATTGTTTAAACAAGATCTTAAACGTATTAACCTTAACATTAGTGAATGAATCATTGTTATTGCAGTCATGTGAATAAACAAGAATAAATAATAGATGGCATAAAATTTAAAACTGCATTCTGTCAGGAGAATACAATGTTGAGAAAATTGTATGATTTTCCAAAACAATGTATCTCAAAGTGTTTTACAAGAAATTCACTAAATGTAGAGATAGCTCCAAGCGGTGCTCCCAGGTGCAATGGTATCTCATAGGCACTCTTGTCTCATGATACAAAAAGTGAGACCCTTCACAGAACAATTCATATTTGAAATGGACAACAAAGAGTTCACAATGGATATGTGTTTTACTCAGTGAAATGAAACATGACAAAAATAAAAAAAACAAGACAATGTCCTATGAAATAAAAATCCAACACTACTGCATGATGTAGCTTTCTATGAGCTAACAATAATATATAAACATGTTTTATTCAGACAATGAAAACCACTGGCTGTACCTGATACCTACTTCTTAAAAACAGGGTATAGACAGAACATTCAAAACCTCTGAAAATATGATGAACACATACATTTGAAATACAAATTTATATTGGTAATCTAAAAGAATATCTCTTTAGGTATTTTCGTCATTAAGTTAAGGGGTAGATCACAGTATGTTATACTTCTTTGTTTAAAGAAACTATAAAATATCAAAAGTGGTAAAATCAAAATTTCAGATAGAAGGATAAACAGACATTATAATTTAAATGCAGATATAATTGATTTACTCTACTAGGAATTTCAAAACTGTTGGAGTGTTTGGTTAAAAAAGTAATAATATAATTTCAGTGTTTAAAATAATTGCAAAATAAGCATCTGTAGAGATAATTTTTTGTGAGCCAAAATCATTTGGGGATGTCCAAAGATATTGAGGCAAACATGTAAAGGGTATCTCATTGCTCAATAGGTAAAACCTTTTCCTTGATAATGAGGAAATAATAAAGGTCATACAGTGACTTTGCCATTTGCAGGAATTTGAAAATAATTTTAAAATACTAATAAATGCTTTATTAATACAGAATGCCAGATCGGGGTGGGCAAAATATTCTGTGTCATCATTTAGCTTGTAAATATTTAAAAATGTGCATCATTCTTAAATATCCAAGAAAATAAGGAAAGCAATGCCTGGGACAAACGAGAATGGATTGCAGACATGTGGAGTAAACTACAGACGTATGGGTGTGATGTAATATGACAGTAAACTACAGACAAATGGTGTGATGTAATATGACAGTAAACTACAGACATATGGGTGTGACGTAATATGACAGCTGAGAGAAGTCAGCGATCTATTGACTCGGTAAGTATAGCTCTTATTATCTACCCTATATCATTTTAACCCAGTTCCTCTAATATAGTTTATAAAGCACAGAAATACTGATAGTGGATGCTCCTCCAATATATGCAAATAAGTTTATGTTTTAGAATAATCTCCTTTTTAAAAAAAGCAAATAAACTGTGAGTAAGCACTCACAGAGTGCAGCCAGATCTCTGTAAAACTCTCCAAGGTACACATGAAGAAGAATTTTGATCCAGTTTATGAAAAAAAAAAAAAAAAACCACTCTTCTCTGTCATTCCTCAGGAAAAGGTGACCCAGAAAGTCCTGAAAAGTGTGCTTTGTTTAGCAGTGAACTAAAAGTGCACTGTTCAGTGTGTCGATTTCCAGGATTCTGAAGAAGGCAACATGTTGCCGTTATACCATTGTGCAAACTGTGTTCAAGTTGGGGTCGAATCGTACTGCCTTCCCCTCAACAGACTTAGCATTGGTGTCATACATGGGGTTCTCAAAGGCTGCTTGACCATTATTATTTTCATGAACAGAACATCCTGTGTACTGTGTTTTGGGTGCAGTCCTGTTAAGAAAAACAACATTGATAGATACAAGTTAGCATGCTTCTAGAAACAGCAGAATAAGGTTCAAATAATACACTTTTATTTGCACTGGTAGGGGATAATGCCACTTAAAATAGTTAACTAAGATATTGTAAACTTATTATAAATTTGTATGTAACCCTTATAAGGATCATATTAATATAAATAAATGATATTGGCCCTGAAAATTTCTTGAGAAATAAAAATAAATTATTGTTTATATATTATATAAATCAGGATGGTATATCTTTTCATTGCCATAAATTCACTAATAATATATCTGCTAAGCGTCTTTTTGTGTTCTAGGCTTCATTCTTGACTTTGAATATATAATATAGTTTCAAAGCATAAAATGTCATTATTCTTGTGAGTTAAAAATTCAGTGATAGAAGACAGTGATTACAGGTAAATAAAACAAGAATTGATCATGAGAATTGTTATGACGTAAATAGAATCAGTAAATATGGTAAGAAAAACTCTCAAAATTATTTTAGGAAAGACAATGAAGAAAAAGCTACCTGGGAATTAAAATTCTGTTTGAGACTTGAATAAAGAAGAATGCAATTCTATACTAATATTGAAAAGGGAACTGCATGAAGAATAGATCAGTGTTTGCCAATCAGAAATCTAATTCACTTACCCCATAAATGCAAATCGTAAGCTCATTATCAAAAGTATACATACACCCCAATAAAGTTTCATAGTAAAAATTAAATAAATAAAATGTCTTGTTGAAATTTCAGAATGAAAATATTTCCCAACATTTACTAATAATTAACCACATTTGCTGTTACTTAGACAAAGTGTAGACTAGTGTAGGCTGCCCATCTGGAGATTCTTAAGTTCTTGGCCTTTTCACTAATGCTTATGCATTATTATTCTATCCCAAATCATATTACAATCTGTAGTATGTGCTAAAAATATTTTTATTAAAAAAAGAAGACTTGGCCTAACCTATTTCTAGATCTTAATTTTTAAAAAGGTTTTTAAAAATAAATTTGAACCTTGACTTCTTTTTCATATTTAACACTATATTTTTCAACTTTCAATATCATTGAAGTTTTTGTTACATGTTCTATCATGTGAAATTACAATCCAAGTACATTTTCTATATTGTTATTATTGAAAATATATAAGTAAACTCAATTGAAGTAAACCTTAAAGCACTCTTAGGAACTTAGACTTCAGTTCCTACTTAGAGAAATATTATTTAAAGAAATTGTTTTCTTTTTAAGATGAATCATTTGCTATAACTACAGCTCTATCCCTGTCCTTTGATCAACTATACTTAAAATAAAAGCCAGGTAATAGATTATAAACATTTTTCTTTTATTTTAATTGGATATGAATCAAGAAAGACAGGAATCAATAATGTATGTCAGAATTGCCTCTTCTTAACATTGAAATACATTTTCTCAAAACGGTGTCTCATTTATCTCAAGATGGGATAAAATTCTCCATATTAAAGGATCATTTTTAACTTCTGATACTCCTGCCTGTAGTGTCCTGTCCTGTACAGTGACTATCGTCATGCAGTATCACATCCAATGTATGTAGGACTGAGACTACCCAGAATGTTATTGTCAATTGGCTAGCATTCTACACCAGAAACCTTGAGATACATTCTTAAGGAAAAGGATTTACCAAGTTTTACAAAATAAAAATGCTACATTGAGAACATGGATTTGATGGAATTTCATCAAATTCTAGATGTAAGTGCTAAATTGATCCAATTCTTATGAGGAGACACATGCATTGTTAAGACAGAGTGGCCTACAATTTGATGACTATTTTTCAGGTAAGGCAGCCATACAAAAAGTAAGAAAAGGCAATGAGAAGGGAAAAAAGTACTTTTGTACTTAAACATCTTTCATTAACAAAATAAAAAAAAACCTACAGAAAGGAAGACATTATATTCAAATGCTGTTAGGAATTTATCATTATTAAGGCAAAGGAATTCAGTTTGTAAATAGGCACTACAGAGTTTAATATCTGCTTAAAATTCAGAAAACAAGAGTTTCTTGGATGCCCACCCCAGCTGGTAAATCTGGAATACTGTCCCTACAACTAAGCCACTGAAAAATTATGGGAAATGACATAGAAAGATATTAAGGGCCAGTTGACCACAGTGTCTAGTTTTAGTGTCTTCAAGACATAGCAGGGAATGTCACCCCATGAAATCTCAACTCTATGGTTGGCAAAACAGGAACAAAAAAATTAAGCACTAGCTGACATGCAAATAGTGACAGGAAGTTTCCCAAGAACTCCCTCCAGCTTTTGGGGGGAGGGGATGGGTGAATGGGGAGGGGAGAGGCTGAGGGCTGTCTGGGAGGGATTGGGAAGAGAAGGAGAGGGGGATACATTTATGAAGATGACTTTTTTAATGAAAATAAAGTTGAATAAATAAAAGAGCTACAAGATATCAATGGATGCTGGCAAAGGGAAAGTAAGTCTCTGTGGAGAAGACCCCTAATTACCTTTCCTATCACAAGTGGCCAGCCCTAAATGCATTTATTTAACAACACAAAATGGGCTCCGATTTTTGTTTATTTATGTTTGGTGTTGGTGTGTGTGTGGGGGGGTGTGAGTATGTGTAGGGGGAGGTGTACACGTGTGCAGTGTAACAAGGGTAAAACAATGGTTCACAACCTTCCTAATGCTATAACACTTTTTATATAATACATTTCCTTAATTGTTGGTGACCATCCAGTCATAAAATAATTTTATTGCTATTTCATAACTTCAGTTTTGCTACTGTTATGAATTGTAATATAAATATCTGATCTGAAAATGGGCTGTGATTCATAGGTTGAGAACCTCTACACAGGAAAAAATCATATTTGAGAGGGAGTGAGGAGACTTGAGAAGCTGAAAGAGATGGGAATGGTAGAAATGATATAATTATTGTATTAGGTATGAAATTACCATAAAATTTAAAATTAAGTTAAAAACAAAAATTGAAGATACTTGATATTATCATAAATCATAGAAGTAAAAATCAAAATGAAATACTATTTTAAATTTACATATGTACTATAGCAAATTAAAGTAAACAAAAAAGAGATAAGTATCAGAGTTAAGGAGAGCTCACCTAATGATACTGAAAACATAAACTAGTGTAGTCTCTAGAGAAACCCACTTGATACTCTCTAAGTAAATTAAAACAGAATTAAGTACAGTCTAGCAGTCTCCATCACTAGTGTACACATACTCTAAGAAAATAAGAATATGTGTTCAAGAAACAAAAAAGTATGTACACATGCATATATTAGTGTTATTCACAAGAACCAAGATTGAGACAACTCAAATATCCAACCATTTAGGAACTAACTCATAAAATAAAATAATACCTCACACAATGTAACATTGCTCAAGAGGAACTGAGCAGTGATGAACGATATCACGAGTAATATTTTAAAAGCTTTACTATGCTAAGAAAGAAGATCAAATATCACATATAACTATATGCTAGAATTTATATGAAAGATCTAAAAGAAGAAAAATAACAGCTATAGTTCCTTGTATTTGGCTGGAGTTGGCAGGGGGGATTTTAGAGTGATAGCTGATGATGAATGCATTCTATAACCATACAACAATAACTTCAGATGACACAGTGGGTGTTCTTAATGTGATTGACTTATACAGCTAAAATTTCATTAAAATTATGTGTATTTTATCAACATTGTTCATATAAATGTAATATTAAGTGACTCATTTTTAGATAACACAGACTGATACATGATAAAAGAATCAGTTCGGAAATGAATGTACATAAGTAGATAAGTGTGTAATGTGTAAATATACTAAAATATATTTCATTGAAATCTTTGATTGCCTGTAAACTTTACTTGATAAGGGATTTTTTCCAAATAGTAGAGAATTACATAATGAAGTGTTTCCCAAAGCGTGTATCACATAGAATATATGACTAAATAAACATGTATTTTTATGTTTGATCTATCACAAACAAAACATAGTCATTAAATACTCTTCAAAGCAAAAAAAGAAGATAAATGAAAAATTAGAAGGTGACCATCTGTCAGCCAGGGTAAATTGTTCTAAACTGCCATGTTCACCATAAATCAGTCAGCACTTGTATCTTTTCAATATAAACCTTAACATTGATTCAGTATCTCTGAAATATCAATGTTAACAGCATATAAATAACATGTGCAATAAGTTTAACACCAAGAAAATTAAAGACAAAAAAGATGAAGGATTTATTTGAATCATATGCATTCTAATGGAGTTGCTTCTGCTCCACAAACGTGGGTCATAAAGTGAGTGCTAAAATCAAAAATTATTACAATTGTTCTGCACACAGAGTTTAACAACACGTAAAATGAAAATGTGGAGTCAATGTAATATGATAGAAATGACATGAAACATGTTTGTGTAAGTTGACCCTAAGTCACACGTCTTACCTTTGTTTATAAAGATAAAACCCAAAGCCTGCAAATATAAGTGCAAAGAAAGGCACAAGAATCGCAATGGCCACCGAACTACTATTTGTACCATGAGGATGATTCGAAGAATTCGACCCATCTGAAGTATTCAGTCCTAATGAAAATAACACAGGTAAGTCACAGGCATGAAATCAAGCTTATAATAATATTTATATTCAATAAGAAATTATTTCCTTACATTTTCCAGTGTGAAAAGGAAGGCTTTCTAAGATTTGGGGTAAAGATGGATAAGAGGTAATTGCTAATAGCTCTTTACTTAAGTAAATTGTTTCTTTTTGTAAGTTTTTTTTTTAATGTAGTGTTTTAGACACTAGGGTATGTGATCTGAAAACTGTATCTAGTTACATCCAACACCAGTGAAGGTTGTATAATGTTTCCAAAATAACACAATGTTAGGTGGTATGGTATATGATCTAAAAAATTATTTTGTATTTACAATAGGTTAATGTATTATTTACTATTATCAGTGTGTTTAATGGCATATAATGGTATATGTAGTTTTAAATATTTTATTATTTAAATATTTCATATATTTATATTATGTTTTGAACACATCCATCCCAATACCTTTCCCACTTCTCTCTAGCATTCTCCAGCTTAGTTCCCAACTTTACACATTTTAACAAATATTTCTATTTAAAGAACTTTAAAAACATTATCAAATTTATTTATTTTTAAATCATATTCCTTTCTCTACTTAATTTTTCCATTATCTGGTATATTTATATAAAAAAGTCATGATTTGTTAAAATAAATGTTAAATGATAGCTTTTAGAGTCATAATTCATTGTTTATACATTCATAAAACAGTTTAATAATGTGGGACAGTATATATGTGTGTGTGTGTGTGTGTGTGGTGTGTGTGTGTGTGTGTGTGTGTGTGTGTGTGTGTGTGTGTGTGTGATTTTAAATATAAAAAATCATTACATATGTGTACTTATGTTAGAAGAATTATACCTGGAAATGACAAAACCCTGTGCATTACAGCACAGAAAATTTGTGTATTTGAGAAGAACCAAGCTTACAAAGGGACCCATTCTTCAAAGTTATTTTTCCTTCCAGGCTTTAAAAGAATATCATAGTGCCACTACATCATCTGAGAAGCAAGAAATTTGTTCCAGGGTTCAAATTGAAAATAAGTAGGTACAGTTCTCAGGGGAAGAGGTAAAAATAATTTACAGTTTAATATTACCATGTTATCTATGTTACTACTTTGTATTTGCTGAGGGACAAGAAGCTTATAATATTAATGTCAGCTAAACTGAAACATTAAGCGTTGCAGAGTTACTACCTAAAGAAGTGATCATTTAAACAATGTGGTTATTCTTAAAATACTGTAAAATGAATGACTAAATAGTCCTGAGAAAATATAATTCAAGGTACTGTATGTGTGAAAAATGTACAGAATCATTTATGTCCTTTTTGATGTCTGTAGTATCAAAAAATTACTTAAAAATAAAAAATAAAAAGTGAAAATATTACCCAGTCTTTGCAGTCCAAATTGCCCATAATCTTTGCCTTTAATAAATCCTTGAAATACATAAGTAGCTCCATCAGGCTCAGCAGAAACCTGAAAGTATTTCAAATTCTAATTAAATATGAGGACTGATCACAGCTTTAATTTTTTATTCCTAAACAAGTACTCAAGATACTGAAATGGAGATCAGTCTTTGTTCTTCTCCTATTTCTCCTATGCAAAAAACACATGCTAGAAATTTTCTATAATAAAGACAAATATAAGTTTCATAATTTTATATAATCATGATATTGGTAAACAGGAGAATGAGTATTGTTCTGCTACAGTATTATAAACCCAATGCCATTACTATGTCTGTGTAGGCAACTACATGTATATAGTGCACATGCATATTCTCAAGCAGACATTGACAGATGTAAATAAAAATATCATAAATTATTTTCTCGATTTTACTGCCCTTTCTTCCATTCAAGAGATTCTACAGAGAAGATCATTTTTCTCACCATCCTTCATTCATCCAAGGATCCTTTTTTAGCTATAGATATGTAAGTGGGATTAATAAAAACTTAATCATAATTCTACGGTGTAAGGATCATATTTCCAATTATACTAAATGTAAGAAGTCAGTTCAAAAGGCCACATACAATATCACTTCAGTCATCAAAAATAAAATCCATGTGCAAATCTATAGGGACTGAAAGGAGATGAGTGGTTGCTTAGGGCTAGGGCAAGCATGAGAGGCAAGAGAAATGCACAAGAGCCACAGGATTTGAAGTATCTCAATGGAATGATGAAATTATTATAAAATGAGTTTTTTGATAACTATACCTCTCTGTACAATAATAAATCCATCAAGTTGTAGGCAAAAATTTATTAATTGTATGTGGCAATGTCAAAACTGAGCTGTTAAAATTGACCCTTATAAACAGGATAAAGGGGTGCACATCTCTAACCTCAATGAGGGAAGTCGAGGAAGGAGGAGTGAGCCTAACCCAAGTATGAAACACATCTTTATGTCCAAACAGAAAACATCAGCGTATTTTAGAGTATTTCAGAGCCTCCTGACCATCTGAAAGCCTTTGATTCCCAGGTAGTAACTGTTTCTCCAGCTCCAGCCCTGGCCCCAGAATAATCTTAGGGTTGAGACTCAAGGAGCTATTCCTCCTCTTAACTCCCATGAGGAGGAAGAATCTATTTTTGTGTTCTAGTTTGCATGAGTTGTTCCTAATGTTACAAAAGCCTTCCACTATTTGAACCTTACATTTACGTATAACTAATACTGCTTTAAACAGTTTTCAAATGTTTTAGGGCCTATCACTGAATACATAAAATGAGAGCTGATGCGCTTTATATGCATCTAATTGGTAACATGAATTTATCCACAAATATGAACTAATAATTAACAGGTACCTGACTTAGGTCTGTTGATATAAAAGTCACTTTTTAAAAAATCTTGTTTATTCATCTTAAAAAGCAAAGTACCAAACTATGCGGTTCTGTCATTTCTCAGCAAAAGGTCCATCCTATTATTAGATGTTATACTGTGGCCAAACCCACATAAAAACAAATTGTTCTAACTAAAACATTTCAGAACCTGATATTTTAATGAATTATTAAATTGACCTCTTACTAATATGTGACCCAATATAATTTATCAACCAGTATAAAATGAAGACTTATGACTTCCAACCTCTGTAAATGATAATTGAGAATATTAAAAAAAATGGTTAGCCAGTGTTTTTCTTAGAAGCAACTTATTAACCCAAGTATATTTTTATTCATGAAATCCTATATACATAATATTAATCACTTTACAATATGATCTGATACTGCATGTTTATCCTTTGCAGAGACTGGATTTCTTAATATTAGCATTAGATTTATTGATGTCAATGATCTACTTAGAAATCTCCATTCACATCACAGGCTGAGAGTCTGTGGTAAAGAGGTAGTCGCTTCTTCTCAACGAAAGCATTAATATATAACTACTCTTCAGACAAGTTCATAAGACATTCTAAGTCCATACCAACCAATGGGCTCTTTCAACTTAAAGTTCTGATGCATTTTTATTGTTTTTAATATGCCTTGATAGGATTCTGTCAAAGAAAGACATACAAGCACACATATGCCCACACACAATGATTTAGAGAAAATCATTATAAATCTCAGGTTTATTTTGGAGTGGTAAGGTCTGTTTAAGCCTCATAAGTGGTGAGTATATAAATGAGTAGTACCACATCTGGTCTTAAATTGTTCTTCATCCACATGTCTTAAGGCATTGTTGATGATAAAATATATTTGGTGAAATAAACAAAAAACACTACACAGACCTACAAATACAATTGACTACATAGCAATTCATATCACAGAAGTAACACATTAATTCCATAATATAATTAGATAAATGTTAAGCTTATTAAAGACTGGTGATATTTGATATAATATATATTAAGTGGGAATTTATGTATTCAAATAAGTTGAGTTTTGAAAATCTTTCTTTTTCTGGAAAATAATCTATAAGTTTGCCATTAAAATCAGCCACATGCTTTTAAGGAACTTCACTTACAAAGCCATCCATCGCCCAATTTTCCTCCTTCATTTTCTTCACAGAAGCATGTGCTGGTACTTTAATTAAATATATATGTAACATTAGGCGAGCTTCCTGGCTTTTGTAGATCCCTGAAAATGCAAAAAGTTACCCAATTTTGTAAAGAGTTATGACTTATTTCATTATTAGCAACTTCATAAATATATAATGGAGATGTGTGCTATGCGATGAATACAGCACATCTCAATTAAAAGGTGATTGCACACATGATGCCCAGTACTCTGTAATATACACCTGTCTCTCACCTGAAATCACAAATTAAATCCTATCTGAATTTTTAACGTATCTCAGTGCTAGAGTAAAAACTGCAAAGAAGAGACCTAAGTAAGTAAGTACAGGAGGATATGATATCATATATCCCGGTCTATCAGATAATAACTATTAAGTCTAAGAGCATTTGAGCTATGCCTTGAAACTTAAGGTTTTAAGATGATAAAAACAGGCAATGATGGAAACCCAGAAGGGAAAAAGGTGCACACTGATTTCTTTAGCTGGATATCTTGAGAGTAGAAATAAACTAGACTGTACACATAATAATAAGCCAGGCTGAGAGCAAAAATAAAAATTATCATTGACTAGTATTTACAATTGGCTCTTATTGACTCACAAACCGCCTTACATATTAATGAGGAACAAGAAGAAATGTGCCAGGAATAGCAAGGTGAAGAGATGTAAACCTTGACCTAAAGTAAGCTACAATCAATAAAAACAACATAAATGTACTGACATATAATATTTGCGAGAAATGATTATAACTATATTTTACAGATTCAGTAAGTGAAAATTAACAAAATCATTATAAACTTTCATGTTTATGTTTATTTATAAAGATCTATTTGAATTGTTCTTACTTTATAGCAAACACTGAACTGTTTTTGGCTTAGTTAGAGAAAACAAAAATGTTATTTACAATTGAAAGTTAAATTAAAGATAAAATTTAAGTACATTTAAAATTCAAATTAAGCTTTTCCAATTTATTCCATATCATTATCCATATTTAAAATATTATGTATACTAAATTCTGACAAGTGTACTTATTGGATGGTACTACATAAACATGCTTATGTAATTTTTAAAATTAATGGTTTTAATTTAATTTTCTTTATACCGCAAATTAATCTATAGTAATAATTTCACAGTATAACTGTGCACAAAAGGAAACTTACGTATTTCAAGTTTCATATTATAATTTCTTTTGGATAAATGATATTTCTAGTCCAGTACAAATTCTCCAATTCTGTCTGCATAAAAAATAGTCTTAAGCACATTTAACTTTACAATTTTAGTTTTGTATTTATGTATTAATATCCACTCACCTTTCCAAAACTTCAAAAATCTGGCTTTTAAATAAATTATGACTTCCTTCAGAATTAAATAATAGAAATATCTCAAAGAAGTATATCATGACAAAAGGAATGGCAGGATGCATCACTTCTTTAGCTAGATTTGCACATATTACCTGAAAGTAGCAATTCCATGTCACTGTTGCTCAGGGTGGCGTTGACTCTGCCAGTGGAGGCATTGAAGCTAGTGATTGTCAAGGTCATGGGCTGTTTTCTTCCCTTGAAATTATAAGAGCCTTTCCATATGTAATTCTGGGCAAACACATCATCAGGAACTATGTATAAATGAAATAAATACATTTTAATTTTATATTTTCCACTAAATATGATTATCTGATATTAGATTATAATCTGTATTCCATTGAACAAATAATTTATTCTTGAATATAAAACATTTTCAACGATTATAACTTAGTGTATTATTGGTTTAACTACAAATATCAAAAGATAAATCACAATTTTTGAAGCCTGAATTTATTCAGTAGTCATCAACAGGAAAGCTAGACTTTATACCAAATAAAGACATGAGGTTTATACTTAGAAACCAGGAAACACAAGTTTCCCTCATATTTGGTCGCCTCTAACATATTTTTCTTCTTTCAGAAAGAAGAGGAGATGGTTTTATTGAGTCACAAGACTGTGATGATGTCTCCAGAGACCTTCTTTTCTTCTAGTGTGGTAGACAAATTCATTGAAGGAAGAATGTAAACCAAGTCCTTCTCTTTCCAACGGCCCTAGAGGTGGCTTGGAGGTAATAGCTTTTTGTCCCTTTATACAAAACACCGAGTTCAGTTATTCCAGTAATAGAAGAACAGGGCTGTGCTACATTGAGGGCTCTGAGGTTCACAAGTATTTTTAGAAATAAAAGAATTGTCTTGAGAATTGCCCAGTTCTTATGAAGTAAAATAGACCACAGTAGAATATAGCACAAACTACAGTCAAGCCGATCCTGGAGTTATACTACTTGTATTTGATAGACTCGTCTATACTGAAAAACTAGGTCATTTCGCATAAATTTCTTAATCCTACACCTGGATTATCTCATGAATAATAACACATATATAGTATTTACAATGTGAAATAAAATACAAAATGCAAAATGTTTATCTAATCATTACCTAATGCTTTAATTATGATTCATATAAAATATCCATGCTGTGGCTTCTTAGGTCACTAAATAACTACCGTGTGCATGTGTTTGAATGTGTGCATGTGCCTGTGATTGTGTGTGTGTCTATGCATACAGTTGCCATGTATATGACATCATACACAATCCATAGCCCTGACTCTTTAACCTTTGTGAATCATTCTTCTGCTGATTCTGTATCCCCTGACATCAAGTCATCCAGCTATGTTTACATATATGTAATCATCTTATTTGACACATTGTAAGAAAAACTCTTGATTTATTGGTTTGGCCTAGCCAAAGTGTACCTACAAACTGTATGAAGAAGTGACAGCAAAAAAAAATGTATTTGAGAAAATTAAAGGAGAAAAAATGCAAGATGTCCTACAGGCTGTATTAAGTAAATGGTTAGCAATTAGTAATGGATATTTTTCACATTGCTTACTTTTCTTTATGTCATTTGTGGCAATTCTTGACTACTCTATGAAATCTCAATAGGTTAGTAGTGCTAACTAAAATATGCAAAAGCAAAACCCTAATTTTGGAGATTAAGGTTATAGGAAACAGTATGTATCCATACTCAATAATATCAGTTTTGTAAAGATGAATAATTGCTGTGGTAGAAATCATTAAACTGTTTCTTAAGAGGCATACTTTGTAGTAAGAGCTATTTCATGTGGTAGAAATATTTATTTAATTACAGACACCAAGCTTCCAATGATCATAAACAGAACATAACAGAATGCACAGTGAGACTTTGCTTTGACTCCAAGATGTTGCCAGCATATTTTTCCTTCCCATACATGTGAATCAAACGAGAAGGGAGAGCCTCCCAGTGGAATATCCCTTTTGCTATCTTTGGAGGTGATACCATTTTTTCCACCATTATCTCTTTATCTGAGATAAAAAAAAATTAGATATATGAGAGGTCCTTGTAAACTTTGAATTGTCACCCAACTCAGGCTGATGTGAACATTAATGACAAACAGAAGAGAGAATGTAATGGGCACTATTCTTGCTATTGTTTATTTTACAGATTGTAATTTAGTTATTTTCTCATCTCCATCCCATACATACCTACACACTCATCTTCAAATTCCTGGCCTCTTTTTTTATTGATTGTCATTGTATACATATATGTTTTTGTATATACTTATATATTTGTAAATATAAGACATTGAGTCCATTGAATGTTATTTCTGTGTATGTTTTCAGAGCTGATCACTTGGCATTGCACAACCAATTCATACACTTCACAATGGAAGATTGGAACAAGTGACAATAAATGATAGGGGGATATGAGGAAGGGAAACCCTCATTCATTGTTGGGAGGACTGCTAACTGACACAGCCACTATGGCAAACAGTGTGGAGAATTCCCAAAGAGCTGAGAATAAATCTCCAATATTACCCAGCTGTGCCACTCCTTGACGTATGCCTAAATGTCTCAATGTAATACTTCATTGATAACTGCTCAATCACATTCATTGCTGCTCTGTTCATTTCCCTAAATGTCTAACAATCAACCAATGATTAATGAAAATTTACTGTCTTTGACCACCACCCAATTATTAAAAATATTCATTTAAACTTTTGTTTCCCAGTCTCATTACAATGTTAAATATATGATCACAATTCTAATATTATTCCCACTGCAATTTTTGATCTTTGTCACAGTTAATCGCTGTGCCCATTAATGCTTATGAACATAGCGCAGTTTAGTGTGTTCTTATTACATTGCTCTAAATTTTTTGTAGATTTTTCTAAGTTTGATGCCCTCTTTATAACATTTTGAGAATATATTAAAATCTTGAATTAGTATTGATTTTATTTAAATATTTATTTTATAAGTAGTTCAATGGCCATAAGTTTTGCATTTAATTTCTTGATATGATTTATTGCTTTTAAAGGGTATATAAAATAGAATTATGTTTAGCCCAATGATAAATATGACTTGAATCTGTTGTATATTTTTACCACAATGATATATTTCATCTGATAAAATTTGAAATACAGTTTTCCACCAGTAACCATGAGTCAAATGGGCCCAAATTTTCCATTCTCATATAATGTCTTTATCTGAGTATAATGTTAGGTTATTTTCTTTAAGTCTCGAATTCACTGGTCTGTTTCTTTAAAACTTGTCAGAAAACATTAGTAGAGAAATGCAGGCTTGGTATGTCTTTGAAAGTAATTTTAAATATTACCTTGGTAAATGAGTATTAAGCTAGCTTTTATCATGTTTCTTAAAATTAAGATTAAATTTTATACCAATTTGTAAATGTATAAAACTAAATGTTCATAGTTATTGTCATTTTCATAATAATTTAAATTTATATAACCTATTCTGTCACATATCCCATATTTCAAATTTTACAAAATTTTTCTTTCGTCATAGAATTTTTTCTATTGTATCTTGTACAGTTTTATTGTATTGACTTTTGGTTTTTCTGTTATGGTCTTCATAGGTTCTTAACAAAGATACCTATTCAAATCTGGAGATTTCTTTTTTACTAAAGTAAAGATTTAAGACCATAAATATCATTTATTACTTTACTTTTACTGTGGTTCTCAAGTTTGACCAAAGATAAAAATTTACACAACAATAATGTCTCAGCAATAAAGTCTCTATAATTATATAAAGTACAGTTTATAGTTCATTTTTATGAGTATTAGATACATAAAATAATTTTATGGTGATAATTACATAATGATTATAAGAATTTGAATCCCATTATATTAATGATTAGGACATATAGTTAAGATTGCATTTATAAAATAAAGAGTTACAAATAAGTGAGATCTTATTCTACAAAATGACTTGAAATCTATGTTTATAGAGGTATCTTTTAAATTACATCTTGTTTTTAATTTAATTTTATATAGAGAAATCATTGTCAATACAGTATTGTAAAAAAATCTATAAAAGACAGATCTATAAATTATAGATAGATGTATAAATTATATTTTTAACAGAATAGCTCTCTAATAATTTTGGAATATTAAATAAAAATATTTCACAAAATAAGTCCATATGCTATAACACACATGTTCATGTTTAATATACTCAGACATAATTTTAGCATGCAAAATATATCATTTTAAGTTTATACATATTTAAGGAGAAAACTGTAGGTCAATATATATCACAACTTCCAGAATAAGAAATTACTTACCACTTAACTTTGGACTAGGTGTTCCTAGTGCAGGTCGAGGATCCTTTACCAACGTTTTAGACCCAGCTGTGGACAAAACAGCATTTACAAAAGCAAATATATTATACACCGTGTGACATAATAGAAACTTTAGTCTGATATATAATTTCCTTCAAAATATTTTGTTCATCACACCTCAATCAAAACACTTTCTAATTAAGTTTTACTAATGATTTTTGTGGCAGTCTGACTGTGACTTAGTTCTCACAGGAAATTGTATCTTTGATTAGAGGCAGAAGCTAAAAGAGAACAGTTGATTTCGTCATGAACACTGAGCACTATTCCTTGCTCTTCTTGACATAAAGGAAAAAAAAAAAACTGGTTGTACATGGTACACACCCAATAATCAGGATTGGCTAAAATAATTCACCGCGCGTCAGAAAATGGAAGGCTCCAAAGCTAAGGCTTTGAGCCATGCCAGAGTACACCAGAGTATAAAATCACATATGGGCTGTAGAGGAACAAAAAGTGTAGGAGTTGTCAGACACACTGTTTTCACACCCACTGCCAAAGCAACATTGTCATGTTCTTTAAAACATTTAATGAGAGGCAGTATTTGATAGAACCAAATATTGAGTGGAGGAGGCTGGAGCAGAAGTTCCCTTACAGAAAACTAAACACTTCTAAAATATTAGTGACTTTAAAGCAACAGAAAAAAAAAAATGGGTGCTGAGAAAGTTTGTTTTGAAATTGTTGTGGACTTCACTAGGATAACCTGTAGGGTGTTAATAAAGTTTGGGATATATGAAATTATATGATGGAAGCATCATAGAGACAGCATACAAAAAATTCTTACAAATTAGACAATTAAATTAATGCTTTCAGTTGTAAGCCTGTAGAAATAATTAAATGGAAATGCTTTTGAGGGATTTAAATAGATATGTTATGTATAGACTTGAATGTGTAAGCCTGAGGCTAAAAGAAGTAGATTGTGATAGGAAAGCTAATGAATTGAGAAGTGATTTCCATAGAAGAAAGCAATGGCATGAATAAGATCACAAGGAGGAGAGTAGAGAAGATGAATGGAGAGAACAGCTGGATTCTAAGCCGTAAGAAAACCCTAAGTGGAAAAGCCTTTGTAAAGGAAATACAAACTGGATAGCTACAGTGCTATAAATACTGAGAAAGAGTTTAATAATACACATCTTAACACTTTCAACAATTCTCAAGGAGTGTGTCTACTGATATTAAATTCCATTTGGGGAAGGTCGCATAGATGGACAGCAGAGTTGAAGCAAATACTATCAGTAAATATATTTTGTAAAAAAGGATACTTTCTCATACAGTGAATGTTTTAAGAAGGGGGAAAAACAGGGCTACATTCTGGCTAATAAAGGAATGAAAACAGTTCAAATCTCTGAAGAAAATTTGTGCTTGTTGCAAAAGATCAAATACAACAAGGTATGAAACAAATTTTAACAGATTACAAAAAAGAAAAGCTTTTACAGACATAATCAAGAACTATAAAAATTTCCTTCACTGTCCCTTAAGTAAGAGTGTGTGTTTTCCTGTAATAAAATCAGTACATCAGAACCAAGTAGGACTCTTCTGTTGAAGCAGCGACCGGTGTAGATTCTTCAGCTAGATCTACTTAGATTATCCTGCTCCATTGACTCATTTAAAATTATAAAGTTACAGTACTGAGTTGTCACATTCAAGCCAAACTCTGCAAAAGGCTATAATGGATTCTGACGCAGTGCTATGGAATATGAGACACTGAAACAATGTTTCCTAACATATTGAATCAAATAACATACTTTAGAAAGCTCATGCTATATTCCAGTAAGACATTTTTGGGAGTGAATTGATTGCAGTTATAATTAGCTGGTGCTATCAAGATGAAATAATCCTGAATTTAGACTAAGTCCTCTATATAACAAGTTTCCTCAGAAGAAAATGGAATGAACATGCAAAGGAAGGTACCACATATAAAGATGGAGGCAGCTGTCACTAGGAGATTCTGAGCCAAGGAATGCCAGTGAGTGGTAGGAGACGACAAAGGGAGGCAGAGACTCTATCTCTTCAGAATACAGAATATACAAAGTCCTGTCAACTCTATGATTTTTTTAACTTTCGTACATCATATCTATAAACAAATAAATGTCTATCATTTGAAGTCACTCATATTTAGGTGAGTTGTTATAACAAACCTAGAAAATGAATATACTAATAGACATTTTTAAAAGATAGTCTGTGTAAATGGGATAAATGAAAATCAAGTTAGCATTGAAATATTGTCATAGAAAGCTCTAAGTGTGTCTACTTTTTGCAATAAAAATTGCCCACATACTTTGAATGCTGGACTTGGTCAACAAATATTTTTTTTTCTTTTAGAAAGATATAGATAACGCATCTTAATATGTTAAAGAATCTGTAAATAAAAGTTACCTTCACAGACAGGAACTTTTCCAGTCCAGGTGTTATCAGATCTGCACACTCTATGTTCAGTTCCCCCAGCTAAGAAGAAGCCAGGCTGGCAGGTATAGATGAGTGTGTACCCGTGGGAAGGAAGGTCCATTCCTACTACATTAGCATGAGCAGGGCTTTCTGGCTGCTTACAACTGTGAGCTATATCAAGGGAATAATGTTATTTTTTTGAGATTCATCACTAAAATTTTGAGGCAAATTACAATATTATCTTTACTCTAATTTTATTGCTTAAGTTTATATTTCAAAAGGCATCCTATTGAACCAATGAAAATAGGTCAAAGTAAATATACTTTATTCTTTTTATATACTGGTATTTTTGTAAGAAAAGGTGTGGCTAATACTGGTAGATGTTAACAGAAAAAAGGAAGGAAGAAGGAAAGGAGAGAGGGGGAAATGGAAGGAAGGATGAAAAAAGGAAGAAATTAATTAATTTTATTAATTAATATTTAAAAAGTTAAAGAAAAAAACTTACTGTGGCTACTTATGCTTATATATGAATATTGTAGCACAATCCTAGAAAGTAATAATGAACTCTCCAGGATTTTAAAATATATATAAGACCTTGAAGTGTATATTTAAAGACAAAGTATTTGACTGGTTAAATATTATTCATATTGTGAATTCATAAAGATCACTTACTGAATTTAAAATTGTTTATAATTTTTTGAAAAGTTCTTCTCTTTCATTATCTTTGTTTTTTAACTTATATTCTCAGAAAACATCTTCACACATGATTAAAAATCATTATTATTAACTAGTGGATAACATCTTGTACTCCGATTTATAGTGCAGACCCAAGAAATGAAAAAGGTTCCATCATTTAAAACACCAGATGGCCAAACTCACACCACTATATGAGCTTTGCCAAAGGAACAAAATTGTACCTCCTGTCTTCTGGCTTCTTTGGAAACACTGCCTTTCAATGATCATGGGGTTTTTGATACAATCATAAAAATATTTAAACGATATAACTATTACTCTAATCTAAATTAATTTTACACATTTCCTATACAGAAACATATTTGTTTCTATCATTGAGAAAAAAGTATATGAACTCTGATCCATGATACATGTCATATAAGCTTCCAATCCTTACGTATGCACTCAGGTTGAATTCCACTCCACGTGAGATCAGGAAGGCAGGTTCGTGTTGTAGATCCTTGAAGCAAGTGTCCCTTTTTGCAGTGGAACTGTACAACACTTCCTACCTATAATAAATAAAATAAAAGGGACAGTGTAGTTTTAAAACTAGCACTGAATTGCAAAACTTGTCAATAAGAAAAAGTATTTTCAGAAGAAATGTGTATGGCTAAATTGAAAAACACACAATAAATTGTACTTAAAAGAAAATTGGTGAATGAAATCAAGATTAAAAATAATTAGATGTTCATTCTGGAGCATCACAAAATACTGGAGTACCCCATGTATGCATAAAAGCCATTTATTTCTCTCATGAGAAATTTTTAATTAATATAAAAAGTTGTCATAAGAATACAAGATTGTGAGATGATGTGAAAAATGGCAATGATACAAAGAACAAGAGAGTCAAATGAAGTCTGAATATGCCAAAACACAAGGTGAGGACAGAGCATATTCAGTTATTGTTGCCTATAATTATCATCACAAAAAATAGAGTGGAAGCACAGGAATTTGAACAATGTTTAAATAGGTAAAATTCAGATAGTTAGTTTGCAACATACTGTTTTCAGGCCAAAAAAAAGCTAAGTGCATAATAATTCAATTTCTGAGATGTACTTCAATCTTGTTTAACCAGAATATATCATGGAAACTTACGTAACAAATTCTTCATGTGACTTTCTGTCTTACAATCTGTGAAAAGGTTGATGAGAGTTGATAACCACCCTCAACTACATTAGGAACTTAAGGACAACGTAGAATACATTTAAACATTTCATAAATCCAAACAAAAATGTAGAAGCTAGCACATCATTTGTTTTGAAGGGGTGGAGAATACATTTTTATTAGTAGCTATGTATGATTCATAAAGTAAGGAGCAATGTCAGGAGAAGTTTATATAAGAGGATGCAACAGAATAGCTTGATAAATCAGTTTCATACAATCTGAAAAGATATAGGAATGAGTAATAAAATTCTTAATTCTAGTTATGAGACTGCCAATATCATTATTGTTTTAGATTTCAGAGAAACAAATGCTAATTTTTTGTGTCAGTGAAACTAGGAAACAAGTCGTTAACAGATAATGTGCTATAAGGAAAAATTAACAAGGCTTATCATATGACTAGGATTATATGTAGGATTGGCCTCTTTAGATTCCCTAAAAAATACCCTGAGAAAGCTCAGTTAGTTGCTGGCCGCCATGTCAGAGATGCAGCAGGTGGCAATTGACTTTAGAAGATCGGTTCACCAGAATTCAAGGCACGGCTGGTCAGTCTCTGATCACAAGGTCCTGGGGGCTTTGACTCCAGATGCTAAAGTTAGAGCAACTTATTTTTCTCTTAAAATTTTCATATTCTGAATAGTTACAGTACTTCTGTACTAAATGCATTGTTTTATTTGCAGGAAGAGGTTTTTTTTTTTCCTAGTCTCAAAAATATAGCTTTCAAATAAGAGGTATTTATTTGGTATCTTCCCAAAAAATCCTGAAACTTATATAACTTTATCTATAGACATAGTGAACATAATTACTATGCATATGCTTATATTCATGCATATTTATCATATGCTAGCAAGAAAATATGCCTTTAATTTAAAATTACAATATATTTTATTTATAATAAAAATGATAAATTGAAATACATTTATTTAGGTAGAATATAGTAAAATAGAATATTATTATTTCCTGAAATAATATATTTTAATAATTTACATTTCAATAAATTTGTGATATTTCAAAGATTATAAATATTCAAGAATTCAGAATTAATTATCCTGTTCCTTTTATTATATTGCTATTTTGAATTCGATTGTTTTCTTTATGTTATCTCAAATGATATTTGAGTAAAAGACTCATAAAAATCAGGTATTCTTCATGAGCAGTTTCTCCTATCATGGTTACTTAAGGCTGGCAAAATAATTCAGTAAGTCATGATTTTGTTGCTAAGCCTGATGATCTGAGTTCGATCCCCAGGACCCAGATGGTAGAAGCAGAGAACCAATACTTGCATCTGTCTTCAGCTTTGAATAGGTGGGCCCAGCAACACACCCACACAAATAAATTAAACTATTCAAATTTTATGTCTGCTCGTGGCATACATGCTTTAATCCTACCACTCAGGAGGCAGAGGTCTGCAAGGGCCACATAATAGACCAAGACATATACATTTATATAATATACTAGAATATTGTCATCAAATCCCGATGGCTATGAACAAGTCAAATACTGTTTTAATTGTCTTGATGTTGAGAACTAAGGCTGTATAACAAGGTCCCCAATTATCTACAATTAGGTCAATTTCTAACAGCCTTTATAGTGATAGAGGATAAAGTTCTTTAAAATACCTATGTAACAAAGGCAAAGACATGCTTTTAAGGTTTGGTATTATCTGGAACATACTAAAGCAAACCAGAAGAATCGAAACACTCTAAAATCAATGTTTGTACTGTGCCTGAAAAGTAGATAAGTGGAAAGTATTTTTAGCAATAAAATATGGCACTTTAGATGAGCTCTCCCTTTAGAAATGGACATTTTTTCAGGTTCACACTGAATTTTCTCCAGAATAGAATAATTTAGAAAACGCTTCAACAGAAAGCAATTGAGTAATGTGTAAATTGTCTATTTCCTCTTGGAATCAGCATGTTTTCATTTCCCTGCAACCCTTGTAAATGTAAAACCTTCTGAATCTCTGAATAAAATCTAAATTTGAAAAAGAAAGATAAAAAGTAAACCACACATGAGTGGGCATGCTGAAGGATTCTCACAGAACAGTCCAACTACGTATTAAAATCAAGGCTTGTGTACAGACTGTACTCAGGTGGGCCACATCAAAAACTGACATATCTGACAAGTGTATGTTTCCTAGTCAGGCCATGCTTTGATGTCTCTTCTGTAGCCTCTTGCTTTTCCTCACGGCCCCATATCTTTGTGTGGAGTCAGTCTTCTTGCTCACTAACCGTAACTATTCACTCCATACACCCTGCTTAAGGGTTTCTGGTGAAAGCTGCCATCACTTTCATTTCCTCTTATTCTCAAGTTCCTTTTGCATAGTTTCTGAAAGTATATTTTTATTTTCTGTAATGACCCTTTCTTTCTTAAAGAATATCTTTATCCATGTGTGTTTAAATAGAGATATAAGTTTAAAAATATTTTTTACTTATGAACAGAAATATAAGCTCATGAACCAAATTTTGGACAACTTTCATACCGAATGGGTAATGTCTACACCCTTGAACATGGAAGGCTGCGACAAGAGAAACATGAATTCGAGGCTGACCTAAAGAAACTAAACAAAACGAAGAAGAAAAGCTTGGGCACTTGAGAATTCCCTCCGGCACTTTTTTTTTTTTTTTTTTTTTTGATGATAGCGAATGTGAATAGGATATAATATAACCTTAACACAGTTGTAATTTAAATTTGCCTGCCAGATAAGAATGCTGAAGGTATTTTACATATTTATTCATCATATTTCTCGCATTGAGAATCATGTATTCATTAGCTTATTCAGCAGCAAAGAAGAAGAAAATTATACTATTTAAAGGAAAGTGAATAAAATCAGAGAATATTATACTAAATATAGTCCAACTCTGACAAATAATCCATGTTCTCTTTTATATGTACAGTATAGAATCAAATTGTGTTCATATGTAATAAAACAGATAAGCTATACATGTTATGAAATAAGAAGGCAGAATCTATTTAGATGAAGGAAGGGAAACAGCCAGAGGGAGAAATTGAGGGTAAGGAAGTATTTTAGGGCTTTTTAATCAAAATAAATTACAATAGTATATATGAAAACATCAAACTGAAATATATTTTATGCAATATTATACAGAAAACTAATAATAAAATACAACCTACTTGAAATCCAAATGTATTGTTTTGAGATCCATGCCTTGGTACCCCAGGGTTTTCACAGGAGGTCCTAGTGGGCTCTAAAGTAAAAAATTTAAAAAGATAACACTTTTTTATGAACTAAAAATAGTTGAAACTACATGAATTAAATGTGCAAGTCCAAGTTAAACAAAATCCCATCATGGAGATGGGGTTTGGGGACACAATCCCAACCTTAGCAATATAAGAATTAGCAATTGTTAGCTGTTCCGAGAGGGAGAAATCATTTTCTCTAGGAATGTAACCCCTTGGACATTAGCCAGGCTTCCCTAAATTCACAGTCCAAGAAAATGTGGGAAGTACAAATTGGTCACAAAGAGTCATACAAAAAGACATAAAATTGGGTGTTACTATTATCTAAATATATAATATTATTATCTAAATACACTGTGGTAGTTTGAATGACAATGTCTTCCATAACCTCAAACACTTGAATACTTGGTCCCCAGTTAGAGATGATGGTTGGGGAGATTTAGAAGGTGTAGACTTGATACCTTAACAACCTAATACAGGTATGTCACTGGGAGTTTGCACTGAGAATTTAGGTATTCAATTCATTTCTTGTTCACTCTCTCTGGGTCATGCTTTTGATTCAAGATCTGAACATCTGTTCTATATACCATTTGTTGTGAAACATTCTTTCTCACTCTGTGATTGTTAGGAAGAACTTAGCTAGGAAGAAAGAGGTCAGCAGTAATTCTGGGAATAGAGAGGTTCTGAAAGGAAGAAAGTTGCCAGCCAGATTTAAAAGAAGTAGGATGGGTAGTACAGAGACAAGGTAACTGAATCATGTAGAAGAATGTAAATTTTAGAATATAGTTAATTTAAATTATAAGAACTACTTAGAAACAAGCCTAAGCTAAGGCCAAGCTTTCATAATTAATAATTATGTTTCTGTCTATTTTGGGTATTTCTTTGTCACCTGGTAACACAAAGAAAAATCAGTTTACAATCATGACTGCTGTTTTTTTGTCCTATATTATCCTGCCCCCAACCCCCAAATTATATTCTTATCTCTCTTCAACTATAAGTACAAATAGGTTTTTGCTTCTCTAAGTTGCCTTGGTAATTGTGTTTTATCATACCAATAGGATAGTAGTCAATATACAAGTACAGGGAACTAGTGAAAACTTTTCAAAAAAATATTGTAACAGGTATATATCTCTAATGCAAATAAATTTTAAATAATCATAGTTTTGCAAATGTTCCCTTGGTAATAATAATGATCCCAATACTAATAGCACCTCTAAAATGAGCAGAAGCTTACTAAACTTGAAGCATAAAATCAAAATCAGTATTAGGCTGGAGAGATGGCTTAATGGCTAAGAGCACATATTGGCTTGCAAAGAACTGGATTCAGTTCTTGCCATAAATAAATCCAGCCTCTCACAAGAGCCTGGAACTCCAGCTCCTGGAATATCTGAACAAATGTGACCTCTGCTGTCTCTGCTCTTACACACAAACCCACGCACAGACACCCACACAGTCATATATTTAAAAATAAAACTTTAAAAGAAATTCAGGTCTAGTTCATTTATATGCATTATGTGGTTCTTGAACTTTGAAACTTTTCATCAGAAAAAGATACTTGATACCAAAGCAACTCTGTAGGTGAAAAGTTAAAAAAAAAAAAAAGTACTGGTTAGTCAAGAGTCTGTGAATATGAATCATTTGCTTCAGATATAAGTCAGGGTAATATTCTGAAGAAGTTAAAGCTATTCATGGAAACAGGATTGATAACAGACTGTATGGACACTTGTAGGTCACTCATCTTGGGGATGTTAGGGCTGATCATCTATGAGTTGGCTGTTTGCAATGAAAGCTACTTGGTGAATTTCTTTAAATGCGGCATAAAGAGTCTGGATTGTGGAAATATGTGTACAGTTATTCAAAAACACGTTTTGGAGCAACTTTCATTTATATGAATGGCTCTGTTTGAAAGATTTCTTAAAATAATATTACTTTATAATGCTACGATCTGAATGGCTCTCTTTTTCATTTAACTTAGATATGGCAAAATGATTTGAATGTTTCCCCAAAGGTTTAAAATGATGAAGATAATGAGATATGACACTTATATTCACTTTTCATATTTTCTAAAGTGTTCTCTAATTCCCCCCATATGTAGCCACCTATGTTCTTGCATAATTAGACAACCGTAATACATCACACTTTCCTACTACTGTTTAAGAGCAAAGCTTAACCAGCCTTTACAAGCATTACCTATGCAGTGAGGCGACGAACCACTCCACGTGCCGTCAGTTTGACACAGTCGTGTGCTGGATCCCACTAGTATGAAGGGAGAGTTGCAGCTGAATGAAACCTCAGACTGATATATGAAGCTTTTGCCTTCTCGTTTTCCATGGGGAGGGATACCAGGATCACCACAGAACTTTGCTACAAGTTAAAATGGAGACACTTATCACAATGGCAATAGATACAGAGAGTCAATAATTCATGAAATCTATGAAAATTAACTGAAATATTACACCGTCTTGATATCGATGAAAACCTATGCAAGTAGAAATCTTCAATTTCTTTCTAATTTATATATGAATTACGTTTAAAACATAGATAATCATGATGTAGTCTGTTTAGCAGACTACTTAATAAATGTCATATGCTTTGACTTTTTGTTGATTGAAATTGATTAGAATCAAATGATAAATATCTAGTTTCACATGGAAAAGCTGTAATCTAGGCTACATGTGGTTCACAGATAGCTCCATTAGCTGCAATAATTAAGGCGAGGTAAAGCCTGAAATGCTTTTCAAATATGCTTGCATGTACACACACACACACACACACACACACACACACGTGCACATGCATACACACATATTTGCATATACACAATCTTACAAAAATACACATGCACATGTATCCACATAGAAAAACATTTAATTAAACACAAAAAATAACACAAGTACATGCACATGGTATCTGCTTATTGCAGTCTAAACATTGAAATATGTATCCTAATATACTTTTTAAATGGTCAGCAACCAGAAGTTGGATGGCCCAGAGACCCTGGGTAGAACCAAATACAATAAGAAGGAAAAAGGCAATGAAATGATTTCTAAAAAATTCCACCATATTTGTTGACCAGAATCTAGTGTAATCACCACCATAGAGGCTTTATCTAGCAACCGTGGGAAGCACATGCATGCCCATAGCCAAACATTAGGCAGAGTTCAGGAAATCCCATGGAAGAGGTAGAGGAAGGATTTTAGGAGTCAGAGGGGTAAGAACACCACAAAAACAGGGCCCACAGAATCAACAGGTCTCATAAAGGCTCACAGAGGGTGGAGAAACAATTAGGCACCCTGTACAGGTCTGACTAGGTTCTCTACATCTCTGTTATGCTTGTGCAGCGTGGTGTTCCTGAGTGACTCCTAACAGTGGGAGCAGGGGTAGGGGCTGACTCTTTTACCCACTTTTGTGACCTTTTCCTCCTCCTCCTCGCCTGATTCAGCCTTTATATGTGGTATGTGCCCAGTGGTATATACTACAGCATGTGCCTAGTCTTATTGTAACGTGTTATATCATGTTTTCTTGATATCCCGGGGACGCCTGCCCTTTTCTAAAGGGAAACAGCTGAGGAGCATGGATCTGCGAGAGAGAGAGGAGGTGGAGGGGAGAGACTGGGAAGAAAGGAGGCCGGGGAAACAAAATGACAGTCAGATTAAAATATATGAGAAGAATAGTTAGATAAATTAGACAGATAGATATGTAGAGAGATAGATTGATTTAATGATTTTTTATTCTTTCATGTTACTGCCATATTCAACAAGATTTTTAATGTATATTTGTGATAGTTAAGTCCTTCCTTTTATTATTCAACTTCATATACTCATCTACTTTATATTTTCATTTTTTCCATCCTCTCTAACCTCCCCTTCACCAAATTAACTACATTCCCAGCTTCTTTCTACTTACACATTTATGTTTGTTAATGTGTTGGCTGATTGGTTTTGAGACCCACATAACTGAACCAGAACCACCTGTGTAACAACAGGTTTGGAACTCTTCTTTAAACGAATAATTTTCTAGGAAGGTACAAAACTGATGATATGACTCCACATTCCCCTATCGATAGTGTGGTACAATAGCCCCGTCCTGACTCATAATTGCCCATTGATAGGCCAATTTGACATATATCTTTATATATAAGTATTTTAATTACTTCTTCAAAATATTGATAAAATACAAAAGAGCAAAAATTAAAATACCCATATATATTAGTTACTTTATAAAATATATGGGGTATATATTGAAATGGCTTCTAAGCTGTAATCCAGCTAATATAACAATGGCTGTTTACTAAAGGAAGGTCAAAATTGTTCTCTCCACAAAGCTAGACGTATCAGTTGGTCTTCAGTCTATATCAGAACCATGAATAAGTAGGGTGTAATGCCAGTAAAGTAACGATCGTACTAGCAAGAGTGAGAATAAGCAGGCAAAGAGAGAAGGCTTCTTCCATGTCCTCTATATAAACTGCCATCAGAAGGTACGGTCCAGTATATCTGTTTCTTTGTACCTTAGTAGATCTGCTGTAAAAATGGGTATTCCCACTTCAAATGATTTAATTTTAAAGAGCCCCAGCCTCTTAGGTTTTTGTTTATTACAGATGTAATCAAGTTGATAACCGAGAATAGCTATCAAAAAAAAAACATGTATATGAAATCTTCTAAGTCCTTTCAAGTTACTTATATGTATACATTTTTAGATCTGACCACTTACCGTTGGACACCCATTTAAAGTATATTTACTAGAATGGCTGACAGACTGTGGTCAAGGTAGAAAAGTCATAGCTATTTACCACAGAAGGTGCAATAATCCAGTAGTTGTTTAGTCCAGGTTGGGTGTCTAAGCAGGTCTATGCTATACATCATAACGCTAAAGAATAAGGCTAGAATTCCAGTGATGGAATGAACTTGCTAGCAAATAAGAGTGAGCAATCCAGAAAGAGAAAGCTTCCTTCTCCAGTCTTTTACAGAGGCTGTCACCAGAAGGTGTGGCCCAGATTAGAGGTGGATCTTCCCATAAATATAGACTCACATTAAAACAGATATCCCTGCTTCAGATGATTTAATCATGGAAAAAAAAAACTCCCTGGTGTACTGAGCTGCTTGGATTTTAGATAATAGTATAGTCAAATTGACACCCAATCTTTGTAAGAAATTCAAATCATGTAACACTGAGAAATTTTAATTATCTATGATAGACAGTAAAGAGACTAACTTTATAGGATAATAGGTTAGCTAGGAAATTACGTAGATGAATACATTCCAAATATTTATATTTACAAAAACAAACATTATTCTAGAATTGTTTTTAAGATTCTGGGTGTATCTGTAGACATGCTGAAGAATACTCATCTCCAGGTGCTTTTAATTCATTTTTAAAGAAAGCAAGCAAACAATTGTCATAAATAATAAGAAGCAAAGGTAACATGAATAGAAAATTAGTATTGTGAAGAATTAGTTGAAAGGAAAGGCATTTAAGACTGTGTGTGGCAGAAAATGAATATGCATTTCAAATATCATGGATGCATTGTGTGAACTTTAGCTCATATTTTATTGTTTACATGCTTTGTGATCTCAAGCTACATGAAACTAGCTGGATACTTAAATGGTGGCAGAGTCGTCCAGTTCTCACAGTCTTGCTTCCAGTTATAAGCTTAGGTGTCATGTGTGAAAATGTTTGGGTTGAACATTTTGTATTTTGTAATGTGTAGTAGAAAGGTATATGAAAAACGATGGAGACAAAGTTAGTCCTGCTATATTTTCATAGTTAATAATTAAATGTGAGCACACATACGTTTCTTCCCATTATATCTCTTTCCCTCTTCCTTCTCTTCTTGTTTCGACAAAAATAATCACTAAATCAAAGTCTCTCTCTCTCTCCTGCCATCTCCTTTTCTCCCCTTTGCCCCATTCACCTCCTCTTCTCTCTTCTTCTCCTCTCTCTCTCTCTCTCTCTCTCTCTCTCTCTCTCTCTCTCTCTCCCTCCCTCCCTCCCTCCCTCCCTCCCTCCCTCCCTCTCTCTCTCTCTCTCTCTCTCTCTCTCTCTCTCTCCTCTCTCTCTCTCTCTCTCTCTCTCTCTCCTCTCTCTCTCCTCTCTCTCTCTCTCTCCCTCCCCCTCCCCTGGGAATTAATTCTAGAGAACTGTTCATGCAAGTAGACAAGTGCTTAATGACTAAGTGGCACCTTCTGAGCTTAGTAAACCCTAGATATAAATTTTCCCTTCATATTAAGACAGATAAACTCCTTTTTTTGTAAGACCTGTTGAATCTGAATGCCTAGGAGTATCTTTAAGATATGTTATCATATCGATATTGGTTATCATATGATCCTCACTGTAAAAAGAGTCAGGGGCTAATGTATCTTCCACCAACAGTGAGGATGTCTAGAAATAATATTTCCAAGATGGTTTTCTTTTGAATGCTGCATAAGTTCATATCTAACAGAACAAAACAATAAGTATTATTAGATTCTCAATATAATTGGTTATTAATGGTTCTTAAGATGGTCTCTTCTTTAAAGGAATTAAAAAAAACAAGAATAATTTAGGAAAATAATCTATTGAAATGAATCACTTTTGTTTAAATATTTTGATCCATACTAGAAGGAATATAATAATGGGGAAAAAGGAAAAGTGGCTACATTAATGAAAACCCACTTTTTAAATTTACATTTTAATTATATATTTTTAGGGAGCTTAACTTCTTTGCCTATATTCTAGCAAATTTAAAGGTTTGAGCAGCAAATGTTACTTTAAAACATTATGGTTATTATAAAAAATTTTACTACTACTTACGTAAGCACTGTGGGACTTCTCCACTCCAGGTACCATTGCCTACACAGGTCAGAACAGCAGGAAAGGACAGCTCATATCCTGCAGAACAGATGTAGCTAATACTAAAACCCCAGTCGAAATTTGTTCCCTCCAGCCTTCCATTAGAGATCTGGGGAGGAGTTGAGCAGGTAACAGCTGCAATTACATGAAAAGTAATTAGACCCAGCTGTTGAAATACCCTCAGCGTGAAATAAATAAATAATTATCATTAAGAGCTGCACATGTGCTATTTAACCTTCTGGAGGACAATGTAACGTGACATGTTTCCTCCTATTTGTCTTGAAAGAACCCTGAAATGAAACACCGGTGCTTCCCAGTTCATTTTACAAAATAGCAAGCTTCCTAATTCGAAGGGGAAAACAGAGGGTAGCCTTCCATCTGAAATACTGCAAATCATGACAATCATGTATTATATATAAAATTATTTCCCATGGACCTTGCGAGGCTGATGAGCTGGATGTCGTGGTTGGCTTTTGATTCGGCATGGAGACTGGGAGATTTAGAAGCTGTCTTATAGCACTGTTTCTTTTCAAATAAAGATAAACCAAGTGTCTGATTGCATAATTTATTGTGCATCCCGGAAACACGCAGATTCATATTTTAAAACCTCTTATTATATTATTAATAATTAATAATATAATTATAATAATTTACTGATATAATTAATTTTAAGTTTGCTTAACTGTGTTGAAGTACCCCTGTGGAGAATCATACTGGAAAAGTGTCGGTATGAGAGGAAAAGGAATGTACTTCTAAGCACGGAAATGAGAAAGTTCTGTTATAACTAACAATAGGGAGGAATAATTTTTTTGAGTTTGCTAATAGTTTCATTTTTATTAAACATACCAATAAAGGTACAAAATAACTTATGAAACATAAATTACTTATATATGGATCACATTGATGAACTGCATGTAGATCAATATAAATATGCAGGCAATAAAATGAAACTGGGATTTTATTCAGAAAATGTAAATTACTAAAAAATAGAAACACATTGAAATTATATTTATGAAAATATTTATGTATATATTAAGTGATTAACTATTAGACATATAGGGATGCATGAATAAGAAACATCAATTTTAAAAATAAAGTCATTAGAAAATATTGTCTAACATAAAGTTTTCTTTAACTTAAATTTTAAAATACCATTTTCATATGAGCTTTATTAAATTAAGATCTTAGTTTGCCATCTGTAGAAGATGGCCTTCAGTGTCTCAGCAGAATAAAGTTACAGCTTTTTCAAGTTACGTTACTTTACAAATATCCGTTCATAGGTATAAATATCAGTGGTGACCATACCCATGCTGAGCTTTGTTCTCTTGCTGTGTTCTATTCTAGCTCATTGTCATTACTAACAATCAAAAAATAAGTTTGATAGAAATACTATTTTAACACATCTACCTGTTATACTAGGATTTACAATAAAATACTTCACATTTTGGTATCAAAAAAAGGAACAGAGTAGGTATATACTTAAATATATATTTGCTTTGCTTATAAATAGAAAAATAGGTAATGGTTATCAGTTTGCAATGTTGGCAGAACTATTTTCATACCTCTACATGTTGGCATAACTCCACTCCACGTGCCATTAGTTGTACACATTCTGACTCTGGAACCATTTAACTCCATAGTATAGCCTGGCTGGCATATGTAAGAAACATTTTGTCCAACCACAAAATCATCTCCATATCTCAGTCCATTGGCGGGTATACCCGGGTCTCCACAACTGATGACTATCAAATATCAAATGAGAAGGGCAGAGGGTTAACATGGCCCATATTGAGCATCAAGTAGTAAGTGTAAGATAGGCTTAATATATATGTAGAGAAAGTGTTACCAAGCTTTGTTTTATATCCATAAGACATAAGTATATCTAAAGAACACATGGCAAGTCTTGATTATTATTAGGAATACTTATAAGGGATGATGAGCATGTCACTCCGAAACTGTCACCTATACCTCAAAGAAGTCTTGGTTAAGATGCCCTTCAATGATAGGAAACTGCTTCAGTCAGTACTTTTAACTTGCCTTGTGTGATTATGGAGAAACTGGGATATAGGACAGGCAAGGTGGCCCAGCAGGTAACGTCCCTATCATCAAGTCTGATGACCTGAACTTTATTCTCAGAACCCACATGTTGAAAGAAGAAAGTTGATTCCTCCAAGTTTCTCCTAAGCTACACATATGGTGCTATAACTCTTTGCATTCCCACGTATACATACATGGATACATTAAATAAATAAATATTTAATTTTTAAAAATTGATTATAAATCAAATCAAATTTTAAAGACACTTGCTACCTATATTTCTCTTTGTGGTTACATTTCTCATATTAAATAGTTCATTATCAGGCTAGGCTGAAAGACAGTTCTTAAGAATTTACTCTCCTTGATGTAGACTGAATATGCCAGGGGACTTCTGGAAATGACCTTGAAGATCCAAAGCTTTTTCTTATTTTATTTTATTTAAAATAGATTTCTTTCCCACATAATATATTCAGATCACAGATTCTCATCCCTGCCCTCCTCCCAGCTTCCCCAAATCTCCCCTATTCCATAGATCCACTCCCCCTGTCTCTTCTTCAGAAACAGCAGGCCTTCAAGAGATATAGCCAAACAGGAGAAAATAAGATAACAGTAAGACAAGGCTAAGCCCTCATATCACGGAGAAGGCAACCTAATAGAGGAAAAGAGTCTCAAGGGCATGCAAAGAAGTGAGATGTACACCCGTTCCCACTGTTGGGATTCCACAAGACACCAAGCTAACAGCCATAACATATACACAGATAATGTTGACATCTAAGAGAAAGTCATTGCTTTTTTGTGTCCTGAACTTTAATTAATATATCGTTTTGAATTTCCACATTGGCACTCACTTTCAAAAGGAAAATGGAAACTAGTGCAGTGAGGACCATCAACAAATGACACAGCTGCTCACACTTGTAGGGGCCCACAGTAGACATGAAAATAGGGAACCCAGACAAAGCAAGGGACGGAGGGCTGTGAGCATCTGATCTGATAGACCATAACACTACCTAGATCATGGGCCAAACACAATAAAAGCCCTCAGATCACTTCCATTATCCCATGGGCTTCCATTACAAACGACAAATTTTAAAGGAGCAGCTCAGAAACTGTGATGGCCATCATAGAAGACTGATCTAATACAAAATTCTTATTCAATATGGGCCTTATTTTGATTGTAGTAAGGTCTTGGCCTGGCTGTCTGAGTATAAAATGATTCATTTAAACTGTTACCGAAGGACTTTCAGAAATGCTTGGGACAGCTGGGAAGCAGAGCTAACTCAAGACACAATTCAGAAAAAAAAAAAAAAATAGTTCTTAGGATGTTGTAAAAGTGCAAATTGTTTTGAAGTATAATGTTAAGGATGATTTGGAAAATGAACTGGTTAATAGATACTAGACAGTTACAGAAAGTAAAATGCAAATTGTTGTGGAAAAAAATCACTACAGTAAATTGGGCTGATCATTTAATGCGGATAAAATATCGACTAGCATGTTGTATCCCAATAGGCTTATCAAATCATCTGTTTGATGGAAGGTAAAAGTTTGTGTTGGTAAATACTTGCAAAGGGCCATCCACTCTATATCCTGCATTCTTTTTGAATTCACTTTTCCTTCTGTTTGAAAGTTGCTATGACTAATATTATTTATTAGTTTTTTATTAAGATTGATTAATTTCAAGATTCTTTATGATTCTGTTTTTATTGGAGCCTATGGGCTTTAAGAACATGAACACTGGACTTCAATGAAGAATAATATGCAGGACATCTAATCTATAATCTTTTGCATTGTAAAGTAGTTCACACAATCTCCACTGATCAAGTTTAACCTAAATCCTATTTCAGAGTTTATATAAAAGCTTTTCTATAGATTATCAATAAGTAGAATATTTTACTAAAATGTAACAGAGTTGTATATGAAACATATAATCATGTGCATTACCAAAAATACTTTTTATAGCTTCCAAACTTGCCAAAATATAAAAATGACTGAAGATTTTATTTTTTTATTGCATTAGTTAGGTTATTTCATGGTTTTGCCCGGAATTTTAATGGAGAGGATATTAAAATAAACACTCCCCAAAGTCTTATTGTCTAGACAGGGTCTTTCACAGATGAAATTGTAATCTTGGCTAGAAGGAAAACCATGGGGTTATAAGGGCTCATGAACTGAGATGCATCCACCTCTCAAGAAGACCTCAGGTTTATTTTTCCAGAACTAAGCAGGAGCTCTGCACACTGTGACAGAAGCATTAATGACCATTTGACAATAAAAGCTTCACAAAGGTTTGTTTTGTGACTTCCTAATAAAGCAAGTGGAGGAGTCTGTTTTCAATAGCACCTGCTTTGCAAGTCAATTCATTCTCCACCAGCTTGCTTGCAGCTAGCAAAAGAGGCTTTGCTTTTTGTAGACAAAACTTTATAACAATATCTCTTTAGGGCTTTACCCTCAATTTGGAGACAGTTTTACACCACGGTAGATGTGTAATCTTCAAAAACAACCCAAATATTTAAATATACATACATATTAATTGATAAGAGGACTGATACTTCCATATGCTGGTATTCTAAGAGATGAGTAGAATGTGTGTATCAGCATGAGAGATTAAATATTTGTTTCTAGAATAAATATAATACTGAGTTTGAAAAGGAGTAATTGAATTGTCAGTTTAAAAAGGGACCCACTAAAATCACACTGTTTTAAACTTTTGATTTGTCTAGTGGAATGATTCTTTTTTATGCAGTTAATACTACTTGGTATTATTACGATTTGTAGGCCACAAATAATGTACAATTGTATAAGTTTAGTCTATTTTTGTCACTTAAAATCTATTTTCTGTTCAACATCTTTGGTCATATATGTTTATATGACTATATAGACTAAAATAAAATAATCTCACATGTTCCATAATTTTAATGCAACATATTTTAATGGACTGTTTAATGAATATTTTACATATTTCACTCATATGCTCAAGTAATTTATTTAAAATTTTATATTCCTTTATTCAAATATACATTCAATCTATTTTGTATAACCAAACTAATTTTTGTGCTATTCCTTGTTCGCTGCTATAAACAGTGTACCAAAGAGCATGTTGTTGAGATATCAAGTACATAAATAAGTTGCCAACACAAGGAAACACTATTGCTGTAGTAACAAATGATATTAAAGAGAGGGTGGCCAAACCATCAGTCCCTTATAGGTTATAAACTTGAAAAATCTCCCAGTTTGAGCATCAATTTTCATTTGAAATCCCATCAATAGACGATTGCTTAACCTCAACATTAGCACTCTTACTATTTTGGTACAGATAATTCCTGACTGTAGTGGTACTTTTGTGCATATTGAAAATCTCGAGTAAGTATATGCTTCCCTCCAGTGCAAGCCCCACTTTGTAGTGTGACCACAAAAACATGTCCATGCAGCTGAAATAGGCCAAGGTTGAGAAGGTCAGTACTGAGCAGTAGCATCCTCTCCTTCACAGGAATTACATGTTAGTATCCATTTACTCAGTTTCCTTATTATTCACCACCTAGTTCAATCTTGTGAGATCTCCTCCATGTTTGAGAGGAGATCTCCTAATAGAAAAAAAATCTCTGAAAGTTTTCATCATTCTGGGTTTGTGACAGTGATTCAGTAGAAATCATTTTCATGCTGTTCCTTTTGTGAATAAAAAGCCTTAAAATCCTTATCATCATTCAATTTTATTTATTACTTTCTCTTTCTAAGTGAATAAGACCTACCAGATGAACAGGACTGGGCAGTGATTATTTTGGAAGTAAATATTTTAGTTCAACAAGAACAAGAAAGGAAGGAAGGAAGGAAGGAAGGAAGGAAGGAAGAAAGAAATGAAGAAAGAAAGAAAGAAGGAAACAAAGAAAGGAAGAAAAAGAAAGGTGACAAGATCTAAATGACAAGAAGGAAAAACCTTCTAAGCAAATCAGTAAACCAACTCCTTTATTTTTATCTGAAGACTAACACAATTTTTTTTTGTTTTTATAAAGTCCCATGTACAGTATTACTATGGGTTTAAGTGATGGGTATACACATATACAGTGTACATGGAAAGGCACAGATACATTAATAACTTCCATTAAATACATTTTAAATGTATTCTTAAATGAATTTATTTTTTCTTGTCATTAACTGTTTGTATCACTTTTGAGAGAACAATTCTATCTCCCTACTTTTCCTTCCTTTAAAACCTTCTGCACCTCCGTGCTCTCTTTTAAATTCATTATTTTTACATGCATATGTTTATATTTAATTACACTAACATTCCTAGATGTAATGTGTTCAGTTCAAATAATTTTACTTTTATGTATGTTTTTAGTGCTGCAAATTAGGTATTGGATAATCAGTTGATGAGCTGTTACATGGAGAAGACTATTTCTTCCACTGCAAATATTTCTTAGCTGTCAGTTCTTTAAATATTGTCTCTCAATACAAACATACAGGAAATCAGTTCATCACAGTTTAAACCCAGAGTACTTCTGTCTGCTAAGTAATGCTGCATCATATATCTTGTCTTTTTTCAGACTGGGGTCTGTCTATTGGTGTCAATTCATCACTGAGTTTCCTGTTCTCATGTGCATGTGGCTTGTCTGTATACTTGATTTCTGGATATAATCTGAAACCCACAAGGAGAAAGCAAGTGCTCCTGAGGAAGCACGTTCTCAGCACTGGCTTGATAAGGACCTGACTGCAGTTACAGAAGGAATAAGGCTCGGGAGGGAAGAACCATTTTCAGACAGAAGTTCATTGAAAGAGTCATTACTCAAACCATCTCTACTCTGATGTTGGCTGAATAATTCAGGCAAAATTTTCTTTCATTATAGCAGTTTTTGCTATGTCCCAACACAGGGATTAGGGCATTTCCATTTTTACTGAATTGCAGTAATATCAAAGGTATTTCTATAAACTATTTAAATATCTACAATGCCTCTCGGCTAACTTATATTAATCTAGGAATTTTTGAAGCATAGAAAACAATTGTGTGTGTGTGTGTGTGAGAGAGAGAGAGAGAGAGAGAGAGAGAGAGAGAGAGAGAGAGAGAGAGAGAAAGGGAATTGTGTATGTGACTTTGTGTGTGTGTTGTTGTTTGATAAAAGCAAGCATATTTGTAAAATTAGCCAACCAGGAAAGTCTTAAATGGCAGAAAGGCTGGGCTGCCAACTTTACTAGTGAAACATTAGGCATTGGACAGCTTTGTGTGGAGTTCTGTATATCAATTTTGGGTGTGATGCCTAATGCTAGTATGCATTGCATGGATAGATTTTAGCAGTCGACCCATAAGAGATTTTATTCTATTATATGCCAATAGTTATCTTTATTTTCATCTTAATGTACTTTTCACAACATTTTAACATAAATTAAGAATAAAGCACACTAGTATTAATATGTCTAAAAATTGGATCCATCCTCTAGTTGACATCTTTAGGGAGCTCTGCATACTCAGTGATAGATAACAGGACAACATTATCAAACTTTTGAAGTAAAATGAATAGAAATATATTTCAATATTAAATTTTGTTCTCATCACAAAATTGAGAAAAAGATAAATTAACAAATACATTTTAAGGGGAATTGTTGACTTTCCTAATAGTGATTATTAATCATTCCACTTAGAAATAATGAGCTTGTCATGAGAATCTTTATCAGACTCCAACCTACACTGTACTGGTCTAACAAATCTCCTTACCGATGACTGTTTGTATTTGTGCTTCATTCACACTGTTTTTCTAAAATATTTCATCTCTTCAAAGAATTAAAACTTATGTTGTACTTGTTTCACATGTTAAAAATAATTTTGGAGATTATGAAGGAAAAATTGTTTAGAAAGACTATTGGGCAAAATGTGGGGCTATTTTAAACTGAAATAAAATGAATTCCATATAAGCTGAACTGTGTTAGAAGAAATAGAAATTAGAAACATTTTTAAGGAAAGGGCTATGAATTAGTATGAAGTGATTTTAAGGCTTATCTGTCTTGCCTTAATCTTATTATATGCAGTATGCTATTTACTATTAGAATGAAGAGATAGAAGAAAAAACAAGTCAATAAAATCGGAGGAAAAACACAAACTTGATCGGAAGGAAACGCCAGAGCACTGCTTCAGGCGGAGAACACACAGAATAGTCTTAGCTGCTCCTTTAACTTGTTCACTGTAGCAAATGAAGTCATTCCCCCATACAAAATACTAATGTTTCCAATGTGAACTCAGAATGACCATAGTGCTGTTGTATGACATTTTGTTTGTGGTCTAACAAATAAAGCTTGTCTGGACATCAGAGGGAAGAGCCAGTCACTAATTCGTCACAGAGACCAGACATGATGGCTCATGTCCTTACTCCCAGCACTCAGGAGGCAGAGAGAGGAAGTCATAAGGGGGCAGTGGGAGATAGTATCTCAGCCTTTTGGGTCAGTGGAACCAGAGAGGTAAGAAGTCACTATTGACTGCTCCTCTGCTTCTCTGATCTTTCAGGTTATCGTCCTGATATCTGACTGCTGGTTTTTATTGATGAAGTTAATTAGGATCACACTTCCTGGTACATTTTCAGAGACGTGATTTTTACATAGAGGAGTTCTGTTACGCACTTATCACTATTTTAAATGATAGAGACCAAATGACAGACATTAGTACTTGTGACAAGATATAATACAAATTGTAAAAGAAAGAAGAACTGAAGCTTTAGGTGTGTGTTTATGTATATGTTTATGTCCTTGCATACATGCGCATGAGGTTACTCATGCACTGTGGTTTGAATATGGGCCTCCATGCACAATTTTTGTAGAAATTTACCTCACTCCAGTGGAGTATTATGAACATGTGGGGATTTCAAAGAGGTGTGATGTGAGGGCTTTGATCTCATAGATGTGAATTAGAACAATGTCACAGCTTTCAGACAGGCTAGAACTCTGTTTTTTTCTGCCTTTTGTGCCATATTGTAAGAAATCATTTGTCACTAGACATGGAATCTGACGACTACTTGATCTCAGACTCCTTAGCCTCCAACAACGGAAAATAAACCTATGGTTTTTATGAATTGCACAAAAACCTTATTTTCATATATAAAGTGATCTTAGCAAAATGGCCACTATTTTCATCAGATCAGATTTGCTTGAATGCAGGAGACCAGAAAGATTGGGCTGTTGATTGCTGGCATTCTTTCATAAAAGGAGGGGCCAGGGAAGGTTCTATGGACCATCAGCTGATATCTAGGACTCTCCCTCCTGGACCTCACAGCCTTTAATATACAATTCTTCTTTAACTGTATGTTGCTATTTGGTCTGGAATGGTATTGAGAGCATGTAAAATAAATACATCATATGCTTGAGGGGAATAACCGAACATATTATATCTATGGAGCTATGAGGAAGCCATAGTCAATGCTGGGTAAAAAACATTCCAGTGTAACTGTTTCGAGTTCCTTATAGTACATTGTTCACATCTCACAGAGCAAAAGAATTCGCACAACATGCAGCTATATAATTAAACTAATGTATTTGTGTTTTCGTAGAATTTTAATATCAGATGTAATTTAAATATTTAAAATTTAAATATTTTAATTTTATCAATTGTAATTTTAATTTGTTTAACATTAATTCTTAAGCCCTTGGATATAGTCACTATAAAAAGTAATGCCTATAATTGGCAAGTAAGGTAAATCAAATGTATTAAATTTTATTAGACTTGAATTTAATCATTTTAGTATATTAAAGTAATAACAAATGAAACTTTTCATAAATGACAATCATGATTAGAACTATTCTGCCAGTAGTCCAGATGACCTTGGATGCTCTCAGTTCTTCAGCTGTTTGACCCATGCAATGTAAGACATTACCCAAGGTTATAGAATTCTACATAAGGATCATCATCCTATGATAATAAAAAACATAAGATCTGAATTCTGAATTCACTTCCATTTTCCCACTATTAGCCTCTTAGTTGTTTTCACTGTAGAATTGTAGACTGCTTAATTTTACTAAATCCTTGCTGCTTTCAAGGAGAATTTTTTTCTGTTCATGGTCTAGGTTATTATGAATAAATTAGCCACCTATACAGTGGTCCATATGTAACAAATCCCCAACTGTAGTAAAACTGACAGTTTAAATACATTATTCAGCACGGTATTTTCTTTGAAGTAGAAGAATACAGAGATGGACTTTGTACTTTCTATCCAGTGTCTGTAAACAACCAAGCCTTAACAGAATGAGTATCCATGTTTTTGACTTGCTACACTCATCCCAGTTCTCACCAACCCATCAAGATCTACTCCCTTATTGTCACCTCTTAGGGCAGCAAAATGATAAGCATCCATGGGACAAAAAAAAAAAAACTTATAAATTATCATAAGACAAAATGAAAGCAAATTGGAATAAGTCAAATTAAACAGAACGTAGGAATTCTAAGAAGAAGTAAAAATAAAACTAGAAACAGTGATAGAGATAGAAACCCACTCATCACACAGTAATCCCACAGACACATCAAAACTGAAGCCATGAATGTACAACAAAGACCTATAGGAGTTTAAGAGAAGGAGAAGGACAGAGGGAGGGAGAGAAGGAGGGAGGGAGGGAGGGAGGGAGGGAGGGAGGGAGGGAGGGAGGGAGGGATATAGAAAGAGAGAGAGGGGACAGAGGAGAGAGAGACAGAGAGAAAGAGACAGAGATAAAGAGAGAGACTAAGAAAGAGACATTCAAGAATGCTATCTGAATTTATGTCTTTTGGCTATCTAGTGGTGGGCATGCTGCATACTCATTCTGAGACAAAAGAAAAAAAATACTAGAAAAACCAACAAATCCAACATTTTAGCCAGGCATAATCTTCGATGGATATGCTGATTAAATGCTTTCTTCTGCTTCCCTTCCTTGCTACGTTACATCCCTCATTTATTTTTTTCCAGTCTTTCTCTTATCCCCTTTTTGGAATCTTTCTTTCTTTTCTTAGACTTACATTTCCACTGTTTTGGGAACAGACCCAATGCTTCTTATGAATTTGTCAAGAACTGTAAAATTAAGCTTTGTTACTAACCCTAAATACTGTTTTATACAGGCATAAATACAGGTGTATGAGATTTTTAAGAATTTATCACAGCAAACCAGCTATCAGACTGGTTTTCTATACGAGATCACCAATAACAGTTCATTTCTAGTTGGGTATTAGAGTTGCAGACATTTAATCTCAGAACTCCAGAGGCAGATGCAGACACATCTCTGGGTTCAAGTTCAGCTTGGTCAACAGACAGAGTTCCAAGACAGTAAAGGCTACAATGAGAAATGCTTTCCTAAAAAATAAAACAAAAAGAAAATTGATTTACCACATCAAAATACCTATAAGTTATTTCAGGGTGAGCGCTAACAAACAATAACCATGACCTCAAACATCAAGCTGGATATTGTTTGAGTTAGACTGGTAAATAATGTAGCCATGGCTCTGCCATATGATATTCCAGACTAATTTTAATAAATTTATATCACCACAAAATAAAGAACTGGATTCACTGTAGTCTTATTCTGATAAACTCATGTTTAATAATTATTCCAAAATTTTATAAATTATATAAAATAGGAATTCTTTTCTTCATTCTTCTTTCCTCACTCAGCCAGTAACAATACTTTGGTGAGTCTATCAATTCTTGAAATAACTAGTGTATAAATTTAATCATAAACATACATAATCTTCTAATCTCAAAAAGGGAACATTTAGTTAAGACCCAATGACACCTTTATACATTTTCACTTGAATGAAACTTTTGAAACATTAAAATAAAATTTACTTGTACAGTTTGGCAAACTTCCAGACCACGTTCCATTGGCTGTGCACTGTCTAACAGAAGGTCCCGAGAGAATATAGCCTTCCATGCAGGAATAGATGACGGAACTGGAAAATGTTGTACCATCAATTCTAAAAACTTTCCCATTTGCTGTTGTTCCTGGGTTCCCACATTGCACAGCTGTAAAACAAAAGTTTTATGAGTATATTCCAAAATAATGCAAATGAAATCTTTTGCAAAGACTTAATGACTAATGTTTGTAATGCTCTTGTACACTGTAAAAATTTGTTACTCATATTGGTTTAATAAAACACTGTGTGGGGATTCAATAAAAGTTTCAGAAGTCTTGGAAATATCAGAGGGAATCTACCCACAGTCTATGTGGGGAATTAATAGAAGCTCCAGAAGTTCCAGAGCTTTAACCACAGTCAGTCTAGGAAAATCAGAGAGTGGTGATTCAGACCTTTAATCCCAGCGCAAGGAGCATCCTGGGAGTGGTGATGTATGCCCTTAATCCCAACTGAGTCAAGATCACTTCAGATTATAGAAGGAATTCCAGGATACCAAATAGGCAGTGGTGGGGCCATACCTTAATTTATCGAAAGGGTACTTAATACAGGATAGAAACACAGAGGGAAGCCATTCCAAGGGAAGGGAGGCTGAGGAAGCTGGAAGACAGCTGGATAAGATCTGGCTGTGGTGTTTACTCTCTCTAATACCTCCAACTTCGTCAGAGATCTATCCCTGAGTCTCATTTATTCGTGCGACAACACTGATTGGTCAGTAACCGGGCAGTAAGTAGAGGTGGGCCAACAAGACTAAGAAAGTTCTGGAAAAAGAAGAGGCAGAGAGTAGACACCAGCCAAATATAGTGGAAGCAAGATGAGAATTCTTGACTGAGCAAGCCATAATGCTAAACTAAGATAAGAATTTAAATTATCTTAAAAGAGCTAGATAATAATATACTTGAGCTACTGGCCCAGCAGTTACTGTAATTTTAAGCCTCCAAGTCAATTTTTTGAGAATTGACTACTGGGTATTTGGGAGTTTCTGGTGGGACAAATGATCCTTTGTGCAGTGAAATACCTTCCTAATGTAGTTAAAATTAAAGATGAATTTATGTTGATTTTGTTGCCTTAATACTAGACTTCTAATCAAATAACATTTTAAAAACTGTTATTAGTATTAGTAGTTTTCATATAACTATTACAAAACAAGTAATTATTCAAAGATTGCCTTCAGATAACATGAAATTTTGCTTTTGCCTAAAAACAGTCATAAAATATATAAAATTAGTAACAGGAAAAATGTGCAATGGATTTATTATATTTGTGTTTCTTGAGAACTTCTATTATATATAATTTAAATATTGTACACACCATGCACATTTTACATAAGTATATAACACATTGTTACAGTTCTCTTTAGGCAATTGAGCATATAAAGATAGCAAAGTAAATAGAAAGCAATGAATTAATTTTTTAATAGTTATATACTCACAATATTTTAAAGGCTAAAAATCTAATGAAAATAAATACACTGTATGACTCAGCTTTACTATTTCTCATCAAAGGCCAAAAGATTTAAAATCTGACTATCAGATAGTTGAACAGTCAAGCATGGTATGTCACATTGTCATAAGACTAAGATTCTTCCCTTGTGTTAAGGCTGGGAAAACCGATCCAGTATGAGGAATAGATTCCCAAGAGCCAACCAAAGCATTACATTCAGTCCCTGCTCTCATTGTTAGGAGTTCCACAGGTAGACCAAGCTACACAACTGTCACATACATGTGGAAGGCCTAATTTGGCTCTATACAGACTCCCTGGTAGTTGATTAAGTTTTGTGATCCCTTTGGCTTCTATAGTTCTTCTCTATGTTCAGCAGGATTCAACAAGCTTGGCCTGATGTTTGACTGTGGGTTGGTATCTGTTTCTATCAGTTACTGGATAAAGACTCTCTGATGATAATTAAGATAGTCATAAATCTAATTACAGAATGTGACCAGTTCAGGCTATGTGTCCTCTATTGCTAAGAACCTTGGTTCATCATCCTAGATTTGTGAGAGTTTTACATTTCAGATTTTTAAATTTTTTTCTCATATATTAACCAGTTTCCCTACCTCCAGTCCTTCAAGTTTCCCCCACACATGCCCTCTATCCCAATTCTGCTTCTCCTCCATTTTCCTTCAGAAAAGAGCTCATTCCCAAGGCACATCAATGAAACATGGCATAATACCATGAATAGTCAAAACCCTCATAACAAGGCTTGATGAGGCAGCCCAATAAGAAGAACAAAGGCTGTGTTGTTTTTAAATGAGAGACCAAATGTTTTAATATAATTATTATCTTTTATAATTTTCTGATAAACAGTGTCAATAAAATATTGTTATAAGATGAGGATCTTAAAGTTACAGTAATATTAGTATATAGCAATATAGTAATAGTACTCAAGTGAATTTGAAATAAGAAAGCCATACTGGTCAGCCTTTTGTTATTGTGAAAAAGTAGCTAATATATAAGATTAAATGGGGAAGGATTTTTTATTTGGCTCATAGGTTCAGAAGTTTTAGCATGAAGCCAGATGACCCCACTATTAGAGGTGTATAATGATGAGAGGATCCTGGTGGTGTACAGGACTGGTACAGCAAAGATTCTTACTTTGAGATGACAAGGAAGAGTACAGGAAGAACAAAGCAGTATTTATCCTTCAAAAATATGCACCTCGCTACCTGCTTATAACAAGGTCCATCTTCTAACATCCTACCACCTCCCAAAATTCTACTGAAATTGTAATTTGTTGGTGATTTAATGAAACCAAAAGGGGATCTGAGCCTTTATGATCTAATCAGTCACTGAAAATATATTCATGGACATACTCAGAATGAAAAATATTAATATTTTTCATTCAATGTAGTTAACGAGTCTGAAATACTATTAGCTCTCTTAGAAAACTCGTAGTAGAGTTTTCTACAACTTGCGATTACCTTTGCACTCTGGCTGTCTCCCAGTCCAACTGCCATTGGATAAACATGTCCTTTCTTCTGAACCATAAAGCATATATCCAGTATCACAGGCAAAGCGTACAGTGCTTTTAGTTCTGAAATCACTTTCCTGTCTTGAACCATGACCAGGAGTACCTGGGTCCCCACATGTACCAGTAGTATCACCTGCATGCAGAAAAGTGCAAATTAATTTATTATAACATGCATTTATTAAGTTCACAAATGTGGCCATTTGTCTGGTAGGCAATTTCCTTCTTATGCTATTTTTACAAAACTTGGTTGCATAGAAATGTATCTCACCTAACTACAGTCACATAAAAAGAAAATACACATAAAAAGAGATTTTGACTGTTGAGTTATTTTCCTAGTTGGAGATTTGTAGACGTAATTTTATAACATTGTGAATATTTCATTACTATTTCTCAAATCGAGTTGGTAATAGAACTGATGAAAAATTTATAAATGACAGAACTATGGATTCAATGAACAATGTATTCATACAAAATTTAAAAAACTGAATTTTGTAATCGTATAATTCATCCTCTGAATCACCTAATTATTGATGCAATTCAGCAGTTATTCTGAAACTACTGCATGCTAGAAACATGTGAATCTCATAATAGAATTAATTATTGCTATATATTTAAAATTTCCCCTTTAAATGTAACACTTCCAGTGACTGTCAGCCAAGAGATATCTATCAAACACATTTTTTTTTTCAAGTGGGAAAATGTAGAAATAAATTGTAAACAACCCTGAGACAGAAGATGGGTATCAGTTTTGCAATAGGATTTTACCCATCATTGTCACCATTGGTTCCTGTCCTTTTTTTTCTTTTTATTTTTTCATTTTACTACCTTCTTGGTTTCTACACTACTGAAATATTTCTAGCCACAGGATGCACAGTACTAACACAAAAACAAAGGGAGGGAGAGAAAGGGGCACCCAGAATACTTTCTAAATGCACTTTCTGACATGTTCTGATATGATTTGATATGTGGAATCCATCCTTAAAATTTCTCTTGTCTGTGATGTAATGCTAATTACTACACACATTTCAGGCCATTGTTTACTACTTAGATATATGCAATAATTTATTCAATTGAGTTTTAGGGTTTTTATAAATTATACAAACAAGGAAGAGAATGTTTACATTGATATTCTGGGAATTTACATATTATGAGTAAGATAAGATAAGACAACATTTTCATGGGAACAAGTTTTAAAATTACACTAATTTGTGGTTAAATTTGAAGTGCCAAATAATCATTGCAAAGATACTTGCCAATATCTACAAGATGTAAATGCAATTGTTCGATCCTTAACACTTCTAAAGAGAAAGCAATGTAAAACTAATACTAATGATTTAACTACCTAATCTGTACAAAATAAAATTATATAGAAAATATAGAGTAAAATGTAAATTTAGAGAAACATGAAAGATATCATCATATCTAGTTAATGGCTGAATATAAACAGTATCAAGCAAAGATCTATTTTATATCTAAAGTTTACATATTTCTAAAGAAAACAAATAAAATATAAAAAGCAGGAAATACTCTATCTGCAAGATATTAATAAAATTTGTTTCATATTAAGAATAATTGCAATAATTATAAAATTAAATTATATGATATCCATAATAAATAAATAAGATTGTCATTAATAAATTGCTTTTATAAGATTTGTTATGTTATTTTAATTAAAACTTTTTAAAAAATTTTTGCCACTAAGTACCGTTGCTTAAAAAGGAAGAGAAGTAAATCTGATAAAAGATTAATCATTAATTTTATTTTTTAGGAAAACCAAATTTGATAAGTACTGAAATAAAATGTTTATCTTAGCATAAGAAGTTAGTGTTTATGAATTCATAAGAAGCATATTCTCAAATGACATAATTGTTTACATAGGGCACAGCACAATTCAAAACACATACCTGAAATTTATCATCTAAAGAACAGGTTCGAAACCTGTGGGTCATGACCCCTTGGTACATCACATTTCATGTGTGTCTGATATTTACCTTATGACCAATAACAGTATCCAACTACAGTTATGAAGTAGTAACAAATGCAATATTTTTGTTAGAATCACCAGAGCATAAGGAACTGTACTTAAGGATCACAGCTTTAGGAAGGTTGAGAACCACTACTCTGGAGAACCAATACTCCATTGTCTCTAAATTTACATTATCTTACAAACATTTCAATAAACGATTTTCAGTCTTTACTCAAAATTTTTGAGAGGAATGACAAATTACTTAGGGTATGCTCTGTGAGTTAGTAATTCAACTATAGCTTAGGAAACACACTCATTTTTTAGCGGTACCTGAACAATGAGGCTGAGATCCACTCCAATGTCCATTTAACTGGCACGTCCTAGATGCCTGGCCTAGAAGAGAGCGCTTTCCTGTGCAGGAATAGTGAACTGTTGACCCAAAAGTATACTTCTCTCCAGACAGGACTGCATTAGGAGGAATGCCAGGGTGTCCACAGTCAATCACTACAATACATAATTATTGGATATAAAATTTTTTTATATCTCCAATCGAACCACCCAAATCAGCTTGTTTACAAAATAAAAGTAAATTTTATATTCAAACATGTTAAAGCCATTTACAAGCAGCATTCTGAAGTTCACATGGAACCAAAGTAAGGTATGACTGTAGATGAATTTAAAATTAGAAATTTACTTTACACATTTTGATATTTTATTTATTTATTCATGTATTTTAAAATCTAATGGTCTCAACTGTAAACTTTCTAGCATTATGTTACAATTTCAGAAAATTAATTTTAAAGTAACTTTAAAGTAGACACATCTTAAAATCTTAAAAAGTCTAGAAGATATCTATCTAACTTTATGAAACTTAGCTTTTAAGTTATAATATAGATGTCAGGGTTATAGAAACTATTAAGTTAAATGATTCATCATGAAAATGAGTTTAACAGAAATGTATAAGTATATACAATCATGTTTGTGTTACAGCCACAAGATGTAATGGTAGTAACGGTAACTAGAGGTTGATGTATAATTTATTTAGAACACTGAGGAACATGGAATAAATAACAATGTAAGAAAGCCAACTAGGATTATTGTTTGAAACATACCAAAAAATTAAAAGAGAAGTATTTTGAGAATAACATAGATGGAGAAAAGATATTCTATGATTCACAATCTACCTATGAGTCTGGAACCAATACAACCCAGATGCCATACAAAGAAAATATTCAGGATTTGACATTTAAAATATTTGTAGGCAAAGAAGAATTAAAACACAAAGATAGAATCTTTGGAAATTAGTGTTCATTATTAAATCAAGCTTATAAAAATATACAGAACTGTCCATTTCTAGAACAATAATATATGCAAAAAAGACATGGACTTCAAAAGTGACCTTGATATTTAGCAAACCTCTATTGTGTAATATACCAATCAATACTGGTGCTAAAAAATAAAACTAAAGAATTTAATTTCATAGGTCCTCAAAAATTTTATATTAATGGTTATGTGTAAAGACTATATAAGTAAATTATTTAAATCATTGGGTTAGTCTACTAAAAGAAGTACCATATGTGTTCTTCAGCAGATCAAATAAATAAATTAGTTACATATAATCAGAATTTTGGGGGCAGAGTGAAAACTCTGTTTCTCCAGTGTGCACAAGTGTTGCTACAAATTTACATTAAAAAAATTTCTCATAAAATTTAAAGAAATTTCTCTTAACAAAACATGCTTTAAAGTAATTCTACTATTTATTATGCCCCAAAATTACTTGCGAAATAATTTGCTGACACTTTAATGCATTCTTTTAAAAAATTTTTCTCTATCCTACCAAGTCCAAACTCTGTCACATACCATGTGTCTGTGTGTGCCTGTCCCACAGCACAAGCACAGAGATTGGCAGACTTGGATGGGAATCTTTCTACTTTTCTGCCTTGTTTGTGAATTTACTAGCGTTAATTTTCCACTGAACTTCGCCTGACTCTCCTGTCTGATTCTTCTATCAAAATGTAGAAGTAAATGCACTGAACACATCTTTATTCAACTACATCTGGCTTTTTGAGTTCTAAGGTTAGAAATTAGGTCATTGTGTGAAAAGCATTTTCATCCAATTGAGCAATCTCTGCAGAGATATTAAATTATTTTAATATTATATATAAATATATTACATTTGTATAAGTATACAATTATATTTATAAATGTAGAAATAGAATTGTATTCTATATATAAATATAGAAATAGGTTTATATATTTCTATAGAGTATTATATTTATGTTCTAAAGTTCTAATGCAGAATATAATAAAAGTCCCTCGTTCAGTGTTCACTGAAGTGAAAATCATATGTATTATCTATTATTAAAGTTGATTTAGACCTTAATATGATGAATATTTAAGGTAAATAAGATTTTTTTAGCTCTGCATTTTAAATCTTAAGTATTCAGAAAAATCAATAGCTGTTCATATTAACACTCAAGGAGGATCAAACAATAGTTTTTTTTTAATTAAAAAATGTCATTTTTATGTATGTATCTCTGTTTCCCCTCCTGGCCAAGTCTCCAAACAATAGTTGAGGGGATGCCTAAACAAGACTTTACCTATAATCAAATGAGTAACCACCCTAAGTGTCATCACAGAACTTACATCCAACAAACAATAGCATAATATTGATACAAAATAAGATATATACCCTTGCCTCTAAACAATAATAATATGGAGTAATAAATTATACTTTTTCTAATTTTTTATTAAAACCCAAAGAATAATATAGAAATAGTTACCATATAAATATTTGTTATGTACCAATTTTCTGTAAGATGAAATTCTCCAGCATGCAGGGAATTTCATTGAGACACTGTTCTAAAGAGTGGTAAAACATTCTATTCTGCATGGAAATTCTTTAAGCTCAGGAATTAAAAAGTCCTTGAGGCTGACCGGATTCTATAGGTCTTTCTTCCCCCATATTAATGTAATCAGTAAGGACTGCCAAGAGACTCTCAGACAGAGATCAGAATGGTTCATAGCAGCCATGCAACCTAGAAGAAGTGTAAATGTCTCCAATTATCTGGGTCACCCTAAAGAGATAGCCAACAATCTAGTCTATTTCTACTTGTCTAATGCAGTCTGTGTTTCTGGTTTTCTTTAGCTGTCACTCACGGTGGAGTGGATTTTAGGTGATGCACCTATCAGTCATTTCTGCTTCTGTTATAACCCCTCATCAAATTCACTGTACATCACTCCATTGATGGATTCCATGTTCTACTCTATGGTGGTTTTCTCTTAGGGTTAAGTAGGATGTCTGCTCCCTTCTCTCTAGTAGAAATGATAATATCATAGACTATATATTTTAGAAAATAAATTGATACTATAGATATGTAGTTTTACAGATTAATCAATTCAGTCAATATAATTTTTGTTGTTAAATTTTGACTACGTGATGATAATAAAACATGAATATCATTTCCATGACAGCTATTTATAGGAACAATTCATATTATCTACTTACTGATACATTCTGGTAAAGGTTTGTCCCATTGTCCATTTGGTTGGCATATCAAAACTGAAGAGCCAAATAAAAAATATCCTGGGTTACAGTCATAGAACACCACAGTGCCATAGGTGAAATTCCCATGTTCTATTTTGCTTTCTCTTTTAGAATTGGCTGGAATTCCAGGATCAGAACAGTTGACCACTAAATTAGTGAGAAAGTTAAAGGTTAGTTTGAGAATAAGGTAAATATACCTAGGTATAACTCTGCTGAAAACTTTATAAACTTAGTTTTAGTAGTAAATTTCATCAAATAAAACAGATATTCTAGAAATTTAGTTAATCCATGAACCACTAAAATAATAATCTAAAATTCCTGTAGACAGAAAAACAAGCAACAATTTCAGCAACTTTAGGAATCATAATAAGTCATAATAATGATGCTAAATATAGATTAAGGAAGCATCAAACAAGCATTTTTGCAGAATACAGAAGAGCAAGTGGAGAGAAATTATTATTTTAACAAAATGATCTTTTTCATATTTCATTGAAAAATAAGAATTACTAAAGTATACTATTTAATCTGTTACTATCTAGTAAACAATGAAAAGAATTTATGCAAATAAATGGCAATCTAGGGATATTTTACAAAAGTACAAAGAAATAAATACCAAAACACATTTCAGTCATCATGATCAGAAATATAATTTAAAACGTTCTTAAGTAATGTATGTATTCTCAGAAATAGCTGTAATCTAATAATATTAAACAGAAAGAAAGCCTTGCTGTTTTAGACATTCTAATGAGGATGGAATGACACTTCACAGTGTTTTATGCCTAGATAAAGGACTATGGGTAACTAATAAAAGCTGAAGAAGGAGAAGTAGCTATCTTAGGATGAGCCCCTAATTGATTAGGCAATATAAAGTGATAAAGTAGTAACCCAACGCCTAAAACAGATTCTGCAGGCTCAATTTACTTATTTGAGCATAAGAAATAGATCCTCAAAACTTGAGAATGAAGAGACAACATGGGAGTGGTTTACTGAAGGCTTGGGGCAAAAATAATAAAGGACAGCAATGATACAATTTTAAATAGATAAAATGGCAAATTAACAATTAAAAACATGAAGTGAGATGACATCAATATTTAAGCCTTATTCTATTAGTTAATAATCCCCTACTGTTCTGACTGAGCTGTTCAGATCTATTAGCTATGCCTTTACAGATAGGCATTGCTGCTTGACCCTGGATGGAATGGATAAGCTAGTTACCTTTGCACACAGGTGGAGGATGGCTCCACTGCCGGTTGGCCTGGCACTGTGCCTTTGTTGGCCCTTGCATAAGATACCCAACATTGCAAGAGAATGTTACCACATCGTTAAAGTTGAACCCACTTCCACTTGTTCTTCCATAAATTGGACTACCAGGGTGACCACAGCTAACAGCTAAATCATTGGGGAAAGGAGAAAAAAAATAAAGAATATCAATTATCACGTGGCAATTATGTTTAATCACTTCAATGTAGAAAATCACTTGATATGGGGATATAAGCAAAGTATTTTTTACTAACAAAGATATCAAAAATCAGTAAAATATATTTAAAAAAAATACAAACTGTAAGATTTTAAAAACTGCTTTGTACATGTGAGAGAGGGGGCGAGGGGAGGAAGAAAGGGAAGGAGGGACACAAGGAGAGGGGGAGGGAGAGATGCATGTGCATGTTGCGTTTTTTGCAACACGTGTGTGCAGGTGTATGAATAGAGAGCAGACATACAAGTTAGGTGTCTTTTTCTGTCACTCTGCCATTTTTCTTGTACCTTGAGCTCAAGTCTTCTGACCAGATTGGCAGCCTTCTGTTACCTAATACCCTGATGTACAGACTCAAGCAAAACCAAGCCTTACTGGTTACATGGATATAGGGATCAGAACTCAGTTTTTATGGCTGTAAAATAAGCATTTCTTAACAATAAAACTTAATTATGAAAGTTTCAATGAAGTGATGCATTGTTTAATATTTCATATGTTTCTTTTATCTAGTTTATTATGTTATTTCTCTAGTTTGTGTGGAAATAATACTGAAATACAAAAATAATTCTATGTAAGGACATGAATTTCTACTTCTAGATGCCTGCAGCAAGTATCAGTTGATAAAGTGTAACTGTAAGAGTTAATTTTAAGTGCTGAAATATTTGTATTCATTTTTAATATAATATTGAAATAATTCTTTTGATATTATTTAGAAAAAAATTCACTAAAAATTGGTAGCTGCCCTGGATATTTCAATATGTTTTAAAATAAATAGTGCTAACAATTTCCAATCCAATCAGTTTACTGGATATAATTTGATAATTTAACTTTCACATGGAAATTATGTGCTCAGTAGAATTATTTGGATCCTGTTTATGTTATGGTCCATTAATTTATTTTGTGTGCTGTTGAATTTTCCCAAATCCTGAATTTATAGGAAGTGTTTCACTGTGTCAGCTCACTCTGTTAATCAGAGCAGCCCCAGTAACGATGCTTCATAATTGGGTACAGAAAATACCATAGCTACTTTTACGACATCCTAAATGACCCCGGGGGCAATTATTTTTCAGTTGCATTGTTAATGTCAACCTACTAACTTCAAAATTTAACTGCATCTTATTCTAGCTTAAAATTATCTATAAAGAAACCATTTCTCCCCTGAGGGTCTATTCTCACATAATTAATAAAAACAATAAAGGGGTATTATTAAGACATGCTTTAATTTAGATAAAATATTAAAAAAAGTCAAATCTAGGGCAGACTCAAGCTAAATATTGTTCTTTTGAAGTTACCCAGTTGTGGTAGTGGTGGTGGAGGTGGTGGTGGTGGTGTGTGTGTGTGTGTGTGGTGTATACTTAGAAAGTTATTTTAATGACTTACTGTGCCTTTCTTATCCCAAACCTCAATACTCAAACACATTTCCCATGACCTACGTTTATTTTAAAAAGTGACAATGATATAATTTATAAATATTTCATAAATTAGTCATTGATCAAATAAGTACTTAGCTTAACTCATATTAAATTAATATTATTATTTCTCTAAAGTTTGAAAACCTTTTTCATATCCTATAGTGTTGCAAATGAAAGATGTTGCTGTCAGTATTGCCATTTACTAAAGAATATTCATAAAATATTCTTAAAATATAATATATTCATAAAATATTAATGTTAAGCTATTGGGGACAGAAATTAGAAGAAATTAAAAAGTATATGGATAATTTGGTAAAAATAAAATAAATCACAATATCAGACATATGTATCTGGGAACTAATGTCAGTAAAAAAATATAACAAAATTATGTTTATTAAACTATAATTTTACTTTCTTATATAGCACTTATAATAAACACAGAATACTTCAAGGATATAAGTTTAGTGAAGTAAATATAATTTATGAAGTCAAGCTCATCTCCAGTAGCTAACTTGAAAAGGAACTGGCTTGGAGAACGTTCTGTTCTGTTTTGTTTGGAAGATACAGAATTCAAGGGGTAAAAAATTGACCAAGCACAGGCTGTTGTAAGATAAATGTTGTGAAAGTAAACTTGAATCATGCGTGTGTGACACACACACACACACACACACACACACACACACACACACACACACACACGTACGCACGCATGCATGCACGCACGCATGCACGCACGCACGCACGCATGCTGAATTCTGCACAATGTAAAGGCAATTCTGGTGTAGATGTCATACACCTAACCTGAGAGATTCAAGCATTGGTTTAGAACTCGTGAAACAATGACAAAGAAGAAAACTTCTCCCATTCAGAGTGCTTTTGCCATCTAATCTCAAAGCTCCTTCCGCCCAAGCCCCTGGTACACAACACTGCTCTCTATTTCCTGACTTAGAGTAGCTCAACCCTTTCCACATGAGTGTTCCACACACAGAACTGCCTTCCCTGTCTTCCTCTCTCTTAAAGTTCTCCATTCTCATCAATAAAAAAAGAAATGAATGACATCATTGCGGTCAAATTCATATTTCATAAATGAGAAGACACTCCTTAGAACTCCAAAGGACAGCTGTAACTTTTTAACAATTAAATTTAAATGTGAAACATTTGAAAATCCATTTATTTACTTATTGGTTAATTCATTATTTTATTTTATGTAATAGGGAGTTTAGTCTTTGTTTGTGTACCACATGAATGCAGTGGCCACAAAAGATAGAGTCTCAGACATAATGAATCTGGAGTTGGTGATGATGGTAAAGCCACCATGTGTGTCTTGGATATCAAACTTTGGTTCTCTAAAAAGAGAAATCAGTGCTCTTCTTAACCAGGAACCATTTTTCAGGGCCATTGTATCTTTAAGATTAAAATTCAGCCATACATTCATCAAAAGGGTTATTGAAATGTCAATTGTTTTCATTAAAGTGTAACTTTAAATATCTAATCGTATATAGCCAGTTTTATATTTTAATCAAAATATTTTTTAAATATAGCTATAAAAGCTTCCTAATATTGGTTAAACTACTTTCTTCATGTATCACAATATATTATTCATACTTCATGTACATAATATTGATATATTTAAGAATATGATGGTTTCTGAAGTCAAAGGGTACCATAGTGATAAACATTTTAAACTGTTTATAAATAGAGTTCTGAAAGTGCAAATTACTTGAATTAACTGATATTTAGCAGTGGTTCTGACATGAGTACAATGGTTCTCCATATGATATTTGATGATTTTTCTCCTCCATTAATTAATTCATCAAAGTACTATTTGATGAGCTATCTATAGCATCTTAATTACTAAAACACATGTACCAGAAGAATTATCACTAGAAAAAGATTGGTAGTCTTGTATCACAAGAGTGTTGAAATTGCTTACGCAGCCGTGGGTCAACAACTTGAAATCTTTATGTTATAAACATGCTGAGAACATGTCATACACAAACGCTCTCTTGTAAATATTTAAATGCTGAGGTTCCAAACTTAATTGTGTCTTTATAAAAAATAAGGAATATAAGATTTAATATTATCCCTATACACACACAAACACACACATATGTGTGTATATATATATATATATATATATGTATATGAGATCCTGAAGGAATACTTCATAGCAATGTACATGAAGACATTAGAAAATTTAGTTTACATTGTCATTTAAATAGAATAAAACAATAAAACTTCTTATCTTGCTTAGTAAAAATAATATGATTCATTGACTATTTCAGAATACAGGAAGTCCCTCATTACTTTTGTCATGCTTACTTACGCACACAGGATGGGAGCTGACCAGACCAATTGTGATCTTGCTGACATATCCTCACTGAAGATCCAATCAGACGAAAACCAGGATTACACTGATACACAACTGTGTCTCTGTATCCATAATTTTCTCCAATGACTTGACCATTCACTATGAGTTCTGGAATTCCACAATGTCCCGCTGAAATTTGTCAAAAGTATTTTCATAATATGACTCAGTATTATATTATTTATATACATAATTAAATTTACTAAATATTTTAACAGTCATACAGGATTAAGGAACATAAAGGTAACTAAGATAAGACACATCTGAAAACACCAAGAATTTAGAAATAAAAACAATCACCTTAGGAATTTTCTCAAAGAAGACTGAAAGCATTTCAATATATCAAAGTGAATGTCTGACGAGTACAATATTGGTGAATTAAAAAAACAGATTAGGAAGAAAATATATTAGCATAACTATTCCAGTGTGTCTCTGAGATAGTAGGGTTTTAACACAGGACCTGAACATCTTAACTAATGAGAATAATCCCAGTCTGGTTTATGTTTCCAATTAAAAGTAAAATAGAAATGTGATAAAATAGAAAACAAAAAGTATATACTACTGAGTAATGGAATTATTGGATAAAACCTCCTCTCAAAGAGCAGCAAAATTGTTAAACCCTCAGGCAGCCTTATTGACAGAAGCAGAAATCATTTTACATAAGAGTAATAAAGATCCACCAGTACGAGGCCTACAGGATGTAAGGCATGAGAGAATATTAAGATCTTTAGAACAAATCATTTCAAGAACCAAAGAAAATAAAACAATAATAACTTTAAAGTTATCTTACAAAATTAATATATAAAAATTATACAGTCATAAAAAACGAAAGGAAGGGGGGGAAGGAATACTATTGAGAATGTGTGTGGGCACATAGCAGTCCAGGAACAAGTCGATAGAACTGGTTTCTTTTCTCCACTATGTGGGCACAGTTCCTCAGTCATGTTGTCAGGCTTGGGGGCAAGTGGTTCACACGCAGAGTCACTATTCATGGCCTAGGCAACCTTTGCAAAATAGTGATCTTACACCCTACCACCTGCTCCATGACCTGCAGAGCTTCCTTCCTTCCTTAGAGAAACCTTTCAAGAGTTCCCTATTTTCTCAGATAAAAACCAAGTGCCAAAACTTCCCGCACCATTATTTACATGGAAAAATGATTTATTTTTCCATGCCAATGTTACATTTTTAAAAATTTTATTCACTTTATTCTTTGAATCCATAGTCCTTATTAAACTTATTTTTTCCCAAGATATATTCATTAAAAGTGAATAATTTATAAAAAAGCAAAACTATGTATAGTCAAACGACATTACCCATATATAAATATATGTACTTACATTTATAATTGAATGTTTAGATATTCTTAAAACCAATGAAGTAAATTTAACAAGCTTGTAAAAACATTAGAAAAATATTTTAACTAACTGTTCTTATATATACTAGTATCTAAGATTTGAAAGATGTAATTCTTTTATAAATAATAATGAAAATTCTGATTTTGCAAGACACACAGAAGACCTCTGTGCTAAAATTGTAATATTGCTTTTCTAAATTTTTAAGAAAAACCAAGTATGCAAATATATATACTATTAAGAGATCAGATGTTTAATATTCAACATGTAAAATTCTCCACGTGGATATAAAGTGGTAAAGCCATGTTTGGTTGAGTTTGAAAATTTTTGTTGTTATTTTTGTTCTATTGATGGTGGAAAAAGAAAGCACAAACTGATGTGGGAATGCGTTTATGTATGCTGTGAATCTCAATCTTTAAATAAAGGAGCTGTTTTGGGCCATGACAGGCACCATAGAAGAAATAGGAGGAGAAATCAGTTCATAGGTAGGAGAAGCAGGGTGGAGTCAGACAGATCAAGCAAGCCACCCAAGAAGAAACATGTAAAGGACACAGGTGAGCCACGGGCCATGTGGCAGACAGATTAATAGAAATGGGTTGAGTTAAGATTGAAGAGCTAGCTAGATGTGCCTGAGCCATAGGCCAAACAGCATGAAGTTAATATAAGCATCTGAGTCATTTCTGGGGACCTGAGCTGCGGGTGGCTGGGCAGCTAAGTGGTCTCAGGCAGCAGGTCTGTGGGTCTCGGACCTCTGGCCACCTGGGACCAAGAAACAGCCACTGCTACAGAACTTCAGTGCTGTAAGTGAAACAACTAATGGAGATACTTGTGTTGATATATGGGGAATTAATAAAATTAGTCTGGAATATCAGAGGGCAAAATCAATGTAATAATAAAGTGGAGTAGAATTCAAGAAGTCTTTAGCAGATTTATAATTTCATTCATACACATTTCTATAATAGGAAGCACTAACATGTGGTGTAAAATGACTTAATCTAGCTTCTGACTGAGTACAAGATACATATATATCATTGTATATATATCTATATGTGTTATATATGTACATATATATCATGACATTCTTTTTAACAGATTATGAACAGAATGGAGTGCAGTGGCCTCATGGTGGCTCATGCTGGTGACATATACCTAAAATCCCAGCTATCTGGAGGCAGAGGTATGTGGAATTTTGTAGAGAATTCCCATCTTGAGGAAAAGAAGTTCATGAAATATGTTAACATTAAATCTCTTCCTTTTTTTTTTTTTTTTTTTTTTTACAGTCTTTCTAAATGAATCAAAGTTGCCAACTTCTGTCAAGGAATTGGTTCAATTTTCTCTTGTGTGTGCTGGTTGGGAGGGAAGATAAAGTAAGTTAAAAACTCATACCTAGACATCTGGTTTCTGAACCACTCCACAGACCAGAGGAAAGACATTCCCTTACAGCAGAACCCACAAGCATGAATCCCAAATCACAGGTGAAGATGGCTGTGGAACCATAGGAAGTTTGTGTTCCAATCTTATTTCCATTTGGAGGTGTTGGCAATTCTCCACAGGAGATGACTTAAAAATAAGCAAACACATGAGACATGGTGAATGTACTTGTCACAAATAGCAACTTGCTTGCATTTTGAGTTATCCTTGAATTGATTTTCTTACATCTGAAAATGGCATTTGTAAACCAAGTGTGAATGTGAGAAAATAGAAAAAGATCATGATATAGTTAAATATTTGTTGTTTAGGATTGGAGAGAGTAGAATTAATTAGTGTAAATCTTCCTTTAACTTTGAGGATTGAACATATGTTCATGAAGTAGAAGCAATTATAATATCTAGAAACCTATCGTAATTGGCAATATTTCTTAATCTTATTATCTTATGCTACAGAGCAACCAAAATCTATGATAGCATAGATATTTTCAAAGCAAACTAAACCACACACGCGCCACAAATACTGCTATATCTGCTACATATAATATAGCTAGTTATCTGTAGTATTACATTGATTGAAAATCATACTATCACTTGAACACTTATTTATTCATAAAATGTGGGTATTTTGCTGTACTTTATGTCACAGATTTGTTTTGGATTCAGAAAAAAAGGATGATTTAATCTAATGTGTCTTCTGGGAAAAAATAAATATAAAAGAAAGTTGGAAGAATTTCAACTGACAATCCTTTGTTTATTTAGGTGAATTTTATTAGATCCTGGCCACTTAAAATACATACATACAAATGAACTGATAATTTTTATAAATTCAACTTTATGAAATTAAAAGTATATTGATTAAATATACTTTTAGATTCACATGATTCTGGATCTAGCTAGTGTTTTAAATATGACATAACATTAAATTATCTCAATAGCGTTATGAAATAAGTATTACATTTTTCTCATTCAAGAAATTGAGAATTAGAAAAAAATAATCATCATACAACACTGTTAATGAAACCAAGCATCTTTAGATTGGCTGAGCTTGACTACTTTTGTATTTACAGACTCTGTGGCCTGTTTTAAATGGTTAATTTACTTAATTTTATTTTTAAAAGAATAAATTCAATACATATGTGAAACTTAAAATGCTACCCAGCAAGTATTAAATATACTATGAATACAAATATACTATTGCTGATATAATAAGATTTTTCAACCATATCTTATTCAAAATGTTTGGTAAACATAATGAGGAAACCTCAAAATTCAGTAAGAATGATTCATTAAAGACATTGTTTTACTAGTTATGATGGCTCACACCTGATGTCCAGTATTTGAGCCCAATATTTGGAGATACGATGGGCAACATGTGAATGCCCCATGTGAAAGGAACACCCACAAAGGCAGAACGAACCAAACATTCTAATCATTTCATGGTTTCGTTTTGAAAAAAAAAAAAAAGTAATTCAAGAAATTCAGTTCCCCAATGAGCTTGTAAAATAAGTTAGACATACTTTGGCAGTACGGTCTTTCAGTTCTCCAACTCCAAGTACCATTAGGAAGGCATTCAATAGAAGCAGGACCTAGTCCATGATAACCAGGGTCACAGCTGAAAACCACCTTAGTTTTGTATTCATAATGTGATCCATTCACAATTCTCCATCTTCCATGTTCCAGGGTAAAGGAATTGATGCTTGGACATGTAACAACTGTACAAAATGAAAGAATATAGATGCTAACAAGGCAGATGCAACTTCCTCAGTACTTACTGGTACCTAAAAGATGTTAGATCCCTTATGCTGTTATTGATTTAGTTTTATTCTCCATTGTGCTCTACAAAATAATATGTTTATTTTTCCCATATTAATCATTAATTACTTCTATTTTCTAAGGAATTGTTAGAGGTTAGTTTTCTAAAATAAACTTAGAGAGCTTAGTTTATTGAAAAATAACATTACTAAAGCAAACATTAAACTTTTTAATGTTCTGTATTTACAGATTATTAATAAATGTCATTTTACCTAAAATAAAAATAACAGATTTGATAGCTGTACACATTTAGAATTTTGAAAAATGAGTAAAATGCCTGTTTCCTATTCTTCAATCTTTCACAGTATAAAAGAGATTATAAAATAACTCTTATTTCCATCCTAAGGCATTTCAGGGATTTGCTTTTAAAAGTCAACAATACATACAGTTTCAAGTCATATAACATAGAAATTGCACACACTACTGACAAATTCCAATGAATGCGCATACCAACACAGCGAGGGGTCTTGTTATGATTACTCCACGTTCCATCTGACTGGCAGGTAGCTGTAGTGAGCTCCTTGGATGACAGTCGGTATCCATCATTGCAAAAGTAGGTAACTCGAGTTCCAACCAAGTAGTCTGTCGTCAGTATTCCCCCATTTGTTGGGGCTTTAGGAATCCCACAGGAAATTGCTAGAATAAACACACACATGAACAACATAATTATGGCAGCAGATAATTCAAAATGACTTCATGAAATTTGTAACTGTCAAACATAGAGAATTATTTGGGATTCTGTCAAGTTTCCAAAAGAAGTTCACAGTAGACCACAAAAGAGCTTTTCTGAACTGTACATTTTGAATAATTTATACTAAACCAATAAGGAGAATTTATGTTGTCAAGTCTGTATACTGTTCTTGTTTGTGTCTTGGCGACTCTCTTAGCTATTCTCAGGCATCTTGTTATTCGTGTTCATAACAACTATGTGGAGATGCAGGTCAGGTAAATAGATAGTGTGATTAGTGTTCAGTGCCCAGCACTGAGTTGGATTGCCTAATGTGATAGGACTAATCAATAACTAATAATCTTTATGTAAGGAAACCAGAATTTTTTATGTTTATGTTGTCTATAACTAAAACAAAAAAAGGTTAATTATACCCAGAAGCCTTTTCTTTGTCGTAGATACAGTCACAAGATATGCTAGTACAATAATATCACAAACCTTGTGGGAATAATCAACTTATATATCATTTTATGTAAAGACCATTCCATGAGTTGGAACTCAAACTAACACTGCCTGAATGACCAAGAGCCTGAGACTAGATAGCCCAGGGACCTAACGTAAAACCAAACATGCTTGTACTAAAAAGAAATTTAAAATAAAATAAAATAAAAAATATAGCATAGGCATCATCAGAGAGCTTCCTCCTGTAGCTCACATTAATAGAAATATAGACTCATAGCCGCATATTAAGTAGTGAGACTTTGAAATACTCAGCACAAACTGGAATATCTCCATCAAATCCCTTCCCTCACAGGTCAAGTAACTCTGAAGGGGAGGCAGAAAGACTGTTAGAACCAGAGGCGATGGAGGATAATAATTAAACAAGGCACTCTGCATCAAGATGAGCAAACTCATGGGCTCACATACACTGAGACAGGATCCACAGAGCCTGACACTAGTCTGTCCCAGATGTGGTCCTAGAGCTAAAAGAATCACATGCCCCATGCCTAATCCAGAAGCGACCTCTAACTGATAACCACTGCAAATGAAAATGTATATTTTTTAAATGAAGTCACACCAGGGCAATAAACTATTCTTAAGGGTGTGCCACATGGTCAGGAGTAGATAACCAACGCAAAACTAACTCAATGGAATTTTTGGAGGTTCCTTGTCACAAAATGTCATGTCTTGAATTATTCTTCTTTCTTTAAATTTTTTATATGATTTTCCTTATATATTTTCTCTCTGTGTGTCTTTGTGTATAATTTTGGCTCCAATTCAGTGTTATTGCTCCAATATGTGTGAACATGTTGGTCTCTCTGTCTTATGCTTCCTCTTGGGTTCTTCTCTTTCTATTTTTTCCTCTTTTATAATGTATTAATTTTTGCTTTATTTTATTTTATTATTATTCTTAACAAGCCTGTTTGGCTTCTAATGAGAAACAGAAAAGGAGTCAAAAGGAGCTGGAAGAAAGAAGGGAAACCTGTGAGGAGGAGAATGGGGGAAAACAATAATCCAGATATATATTTGAAAAATAGTTGTTTTCTTAATAAAAAGGAAAATTATATTATTTTGTACTTCTACCTCTTATGCATATTAAGACATACTAATATATTTTTACACATGTCACCTCAATACCAAGTATGTATTATTATGTATTATCTGAAATACCTACTTTAGTGCATTACTTTAAAAATCAAAATAGTAGTGGATTATGAGATAGGTTATATGTAAATAATTATAGACTTAATTCTCAACATAGCAAAATATGTAAGGTACAGATAATTTGTTTCATTTAAATATTATGAAGATCATTTCTGTTTGTCTTTTGAGACAGAATAAACTTGTTACTATTTATTTTGTAATATCTATCATGTAGCTAATCCTTGTATATACATTAATGAAACATAATGAGTCTGACTTAGTCAAATCAATGCAAACCATGTAAAACTGAGCAGAAGAATCAATAATACAGAATAGTTTAATCTATTGTCATTTCCTGACCTAAAAATCCTGAATGGAAGAGTAACACTGAGTCAAAAAAAGTACATAAGAAATTTCAAGCAATTATGTTATTATCCTTTCTATAATTACAAAAATCTCTAACCTACTGTTGAAAAAGAAATGGTCCCATGATATCTGTTCCATCAATATTTTTACATATTCACATGTGTAATTTTAATTTTTTAATAAGCTCTTTTATCCCAATATTCCTTCCCCAAATACCTTCCAAGGTATTGACTGAGTATACACACACACACTCATGCTCATGAATAAATACCATATGAAAATACACATGTCATGCCATACATGAACACACAGACACACACATGTGCAAGAACATAAACATGAACACATACACATTATTGAACCAAGATGATGGTAAGATGAATATGATTAAATAATATAAATTCCTCCCATGTATAGAAAAACTGTTTATAATTTAGAGTTGATGTAAACTCTGCCATTGTCAAACTGATGGTGAACACATATCTTGTTCTCAGCAGTTTAGGATTAACTTCACTGGTGGTTTGGATAAATATGCTTCTCATACACGTGTGTGCTTATTCCACAATTAATGTACTGTTTGGAAAGATGAGACGGTAAGGTACATAGCCTATTGAAGGAGATTTGTCAATGCCAAGTCCAGTGTCTATCTCTCTGCCTGCTTGTTCTCACTCTCATTGATGTTAGAATCTGCTACTTCAGGACTCTCAATATAGTAAAGACCTGCTAAGAAATCCAGCCTCATGGATGGAAAAACTACTGGATTATTGAACTTCCCATTGGAAGACAGTTTTTGTTGGACTAATAGGAACCAGAGATTCTAAGGCCACACTACCTAATCCTTCAATTGAATCCCACTCTACTAGGGCCAATACAATTAATATTTAAAATCATAACACTAAAAACTATATTTTATTTTTATGTAGTATTTACCATAATACATACATGCACATATATGTATGTATGTGTGTGTGTGTGTGTGTGTGTGTGTGTGTGTGTGTGTGTGTGTGTGTGTGTGTATAAAGAAATTTGACTTCCCAACTCAAAAAGGAGAAAGATTGAGTACAATTTGTTCAGAAGGATTATCTCTGAAAGACTCATAGTTGCTTCTCTACAGAATGCCAACAAAACAGAATTTATAATGGGGCTGAGAGGGCACTGTGCAACAACAGCCTGGAGCTCATGTAGTTTCCACCCCTAAATGTACTGCCCAGACATATGGTATGATCACCCTGACTCCGAGCAACGAAAATATCCCAAGGCAAAGAATAGGTAATTTTCTTGATTAAGTTCAGTGGAAAGACCTCTGTGGTCCATATTGCTTCGAGTGGCTGAACTGCTGCTGCTGCTGCTGCTACAGGCCTTGTTGATACCTGTCATCTGTATTGCTGCCAGAGGTCAAGTTGACTTCAGCAATTGTAGGTCATGTTGATAGACATGGTCTGTGTTGCCACTGGGGATCGTGTTGATATGTTTGATAAAGAATGCCACCAGAGAACACATTAAGGGCATGTTTCACGCAGCCTCAGCAGCTATGTGGAAGTTCTTGTTCCATGCTGTCACTGGCTCTAACTGCTAGTTAAACTCATTTGAAGTGGGGTAGATAACAGCAGACTCATAATAGAGAATCAGATACATTGAAAGTTTCTTTGGCAGACTCTCAACCCTTCCCCCATGAAATAGATAGATAGATGATAGATAGATAGATAGATAGATAGATAGATAGATAGATAGATAGGTGATAGACAGACAGACAGACAAATAGATACATAGATAGATGATAGAGGAAGCAGCCCAGACAAGAAGCCAATGAAGAGAGTCCTTAAAAATTATGATAATGATGCTAAAGTATAACTCTTTGCATTTGATAGCTTCTGATCGGGCTGGGAGCTGGGAAGGACTCAGTTATCTATAAGGGGCTGTTGGCTATGAGTTTGTTCATGCTCCAATGACTATACAGAAAACAAAGATTGGACTTGGTAAATAATTTTTTCTTCCTTCCTTCCTTCCTTCCTTCCTTCCTTCCTTCCTTCCTTCCTTCCTTCCTTCCTTCCTTCCTCCTTCCTTCCTTCCTTCCTTCCTTCCTTTCTTCCTTCCTTCCTTCCTTCCTTTCTTTTTGTTTCAGTGCAGGAACAAGGGCGGAAGGGTGGACCTGGGATATGGGAAGTGAATGTGATTGTGGTTCATTGTATAAAATTCCCTAATCATTTGGGGAAATGTCAGCCAGAGATTGTGAAGCCACTTTTTCCTCATAACAGCAATAGCACATAGTTGTAGAACTCGATGGAGTTATTCATTTTCTAATATGGGATCCTGTGTGTTTGTCAATCAGTGGCTTTCTAATATTTTACAAGAACAAATAATTAATGAAACTCAAACACAGAGAGCCAAAACTTTTTCTAGTTATAACTTGCTCATATCACATAACTAAACCCGAAGTAAGTAAATGTTAGGATGTCTACGATATTGACAGACAAGAAGAATAATTCACTGAAGGTAAACAAGACTGACATTAAAAGTTCCTCCTACATGAAAGCTCTTTGCGACAGCAATACTGAAACACATAGGTCAAACATACAACAAATGTATTATTTTTATGTTCATTTTATTAGTCTTTTTTTTTTTAAAAAAAAAAACAACTTTTTATCCTTGTATTCCCCTGAACCCCCTCCATTCCCTCTTCACAATCCCTCCCAGTCAGCCTTCAGCTTCCCCTCTCCTCATCTTCCCATCCCCTTCCCCAAAAGGGCAAGAAGTCCCAAGGTGGGTCAGCTCAGCTTGGCACATCCACTCCAGGCAAGACCAATTTACTCATCCCAAAATCTAGACTGGGGTAGATGTTACTCTGCAGGGAATGGGCTCCAAGATGGAAGCTCATGAACAGGAACACAGTCTGATCTCACCCCTCGAAGGTCCACATACTGCCCATGCCATTCAACAGTTGCCTATCCTTGGAGGGCCTAGCTCCTTTTCCCGAAGGTTCCCCACTGGCTGTTCTTGATTCAGTGAGCTCCCCAGAGCTCCAGCCAGCCATCACTGTAGGAATTTTCCTCATAATATCTATCCCCTTGCTCATACAGCCTCTCCTACCCTGCTCTCAGCTAGATCAGGAGCCCAGCCCAGTGCTCAGCTATGGGTCTCTGCCTCCACCTTCATTCATTGTTGGATATAGGTTCTGTGATGACACTTAGGGTGGTTATTAATTTGATTCTAGGGGAAGTCCTGTTTAGGCACCCCTCCCACTAAATGTGTTTTAAAAATAATCTTTAGCATATTTTAATGAAAACAGGGGATAAGTTTTGTGAAAAACTTATTTTGAGCTAAACATATTGCATAATATTACAAGAATGCCTTTCTTTTCAACTATACTTCAACTCACTTGTCAGAATAAAAAACTAAAAATAATGGCAAAGTAATATGATATACAATGCAAAATGTGATATTATATACCTAAAATCAGTTAAATTATTGCATTAGCTTTTGGAAGCCATTGCAATTTTTCAATTTTTTAGTTGATTTTTCTATAAGCTCTCTCATAATTGGTGATAGTTACAACCCATTATTTATTAACTGAAAGTATTCTGCTTTTGATATTTGGAGATTTCAGTGTTGCTAAAGAGATCTTTATATTAATTTCCAGGAATGACTCTATAATGGACTTCTTAAAATGTATATTTGATAATGTCTATTTTGCGCTTAAAATAAAGGAAGGTAAGATCAATCTTTTACTAAAGCTTGTTTCTGTTTGGGGATGAGATACGTCACCTTGGCAGGCAGGCACTGGTGCATCCCATGAATGATACCCGTATGAGGACTTTCTGCACACAGCACTGCTTTTCCCAACGAGTCGGAACCCTCGATCACAGGCCCAACGAACCACACTGTTCAGTTGTCCACCTGTTTGACTGATGATGTATCCATGAGGTGGGGATTCAGGTGTGCTGCAGTAGAAGGCTTTTTACAGGAAAAATTAATTATTGCTTAATTAACAATTAGAAGTTCTCTATCATCCAAGCTTACAGACAACTTACTTAAAAATAAGTCAGTTGTTACTTTGTTTCAATCACTATTGTACATCTTAATCTCAAAAAACTACTTACATGGCTCGTAGACTGCTTGACTCTCCCTAGACTTTCGAAATTTTTACTGTCATCTAACATGTCTTCTGCTTTTAAATCCTTTCTGTCATCTGTGAATGTCCAAATGCTCTGCGATGTATCACTGAACTCAAGAAACTGAATTGCCTGGTGTCAGAGGTCCTAACATGTTGTTGACATGTCACAGGGAAGCTGTTTCTAAAGCTCTGTATTATACTTGGGCACAAATCTTGTTTTGATCGGTGTTAATGGGCCTTTCTATTTCATGACTGTCTTTGCTACTTTATTATAGTTTCCTTTCCTGTGGAATACTAATAGAACTATACAAATTGCCAATAAAATAAAATTTTCTTTTTCCTGAATTCAGAAATGATAAAAGATAATGTCAAGTAGCATTATCATATATATACTTTGGATACATTCCAGTTTATTATGTTATGGTTAATTTTTGAAATCTTATTGTCATCTGAGAACATAGAAAATTGGAAGTAAATAGTTGTGAGTAGGTTGGCTTTAGAATATATGTCACAAACTGTCATTTATGGTAGGAAAAGTATATATTTAACATGTCACACATTTTTGACAGCTAAAAAATAGTGTTTTTCCTTTAATCTAGGTCAAAATATGCCATGGATGCCAACATAAAGACTGATTTATGCCATAATCAATCTAATGCTTTTGTTTGTTTTATCAATTTTCCTATAGTTTGTTACAATTATATATAACAAATCTTAATGTGACAAAATTCAAATATTTTTGAGCACAAGAATAATAAAACAAAACAGATGTATTTCATGTGATTGAAATGCTGATTAAACACAGTCTTAAGAGTATCTCAAGAATATATTTAATTTTAAGATTGTTCTTTTTTTCTTCAGATTTTTAGGCTACAGAATTTGTAATCAAATTAATATTACCATTTAGTTATAATTATTAACTCATTTTTCTAAAATAAAAGTAACTAGGCTGAATTACTTTATCTACACCTTATATGTAGAGATAAGAACATGTTTATGTCTATAATTTTTAAATACAATGACATTAATATAAATGGGAGAATGCAAACTATCAGTAAATGACTCATTTTTCGTTATTCAGATTATATCAAAACTATAAAACATTTAAAGTTGAAGCAGTGCACAGTGATCAACACCCTGGCAAGCACAATTTCAACAATGAAGAAAGACCTGCAATTTGATTCTCGGATATTCCTCTAGCCTATATTGTCATCTATGATTATTGTAAAGAAATGAATTCCTCCTAATGGATAATTTTTTATTCAAGGACCTCCAAAAATAATAACTGTGTTAAAATAATATTCCTTATTATAAAAAGTAAGAGCATAAAAAGTGATGACTACTTGGCATGAAATATATATCTTGAGCCCACAACTTTATCATTATTATTCAATTCAAAGGAACAATAAAAAAGAATTTTAATGTGGTTTTCAAGTGTGTTAGTGTGTTCAAAATTCTGTCTTTCAAAAATTAAGAGAATTTATTGAATTTTACAAAAGAAGAATAGCTAATATATACTTATAACTGTTTCTGCATAAAATAATTTAATGTTAGTTAATTAAAATATCATATGATACATTCATGTATATGCACTAAACACATGTCTGCTTCAGGCTGAGATAAATAGAGTGTGTCAGATCTCCTCTAAGTAGAGATAGAGAAAGTTGGATACTACCATGTAAAAACAATATAGATCCTGCTAAGGTCAATTTTTGAGCCTTTTTAAAGTTATTTATTTTCGTTTCATATGTACATTTATATATATATATATATATATATATATATATATATATACAAAATCTGTGTGAGGATGCTGGATTCCCTGGAACTGGAGTGGCAAACAGTAGCAAATTGCCATGTTTATGCTAGAAATTGAGCCTGAGTTTTCTGGCAGAGAAGCCAGTGACCTTAACTGTCGAGCCAATTCTCTAGCCCCATGTTGAGAATTTTTTTATCCCCATCTTAAATCTTTGTTAACTATCACAACAATGACAGAGGTGAGACAGTTGCTAAAAGTCTAAACATCACATACCAATGTATCTTATCCTGAAGCCTTTCTTGTTATTACCATGATCTGCGGACCATTGTAGAAATACTTCATGACCATTGCTTGTTACATTAAAAGCAGCCGAATAATCTCCACTGAGGGAAATTAGCACTGGACTTTGAATATTTGGTCCTTTAGAGAAAAATAATATAAAACAGATGTAAGTAAAAATAGCCCCATTTATTTCCAGTGTTTATATGTTTAAAATAGCATGAAATTGGTTTTAAACCAAATGTTTCTTAGAAGACAATACAAAATTATTTTACTAAGTATTTTAATGGTTTTGGTAAACTGTAATTCATAAAATTATCAAGCTAACTACAATATTCATATTGATGCAGTCCATGCAATTAAAAGTATCTATAATATAAAAGTGACATAAGCTGTTTGAATTGAACATTCATTTGCACAGTTGGAGTATTTGGACTAAATTTATGAATATCCAGTAAATATAACCCATGGTTACCATCATACACCTGAAGAACATCAAACTCCTTTTCTGTCTGGAAAAATTCAACAAACATGCTGATATTATAACCCTTTTCTACTGAGATGCTCCATGCACACATCTGCAGATTTGGGTAACTATCAGGATATCCCGGACTCAATATTACTCCTGTAGAATCCAGTCGTAATTCATTGGCAGGACAGAGCACTATGAAAGAAGGCATTATAAGAAATATTTTAAAATATAAACAAAAACTATATTTAATACCAAATGTTTGCTTTATCTCATTAACTACAAAAAAGACAATAGCTGTGTTTGTGTTAAACAACATTTTCATTAGGCTCTTATTTAAAATATAAGGTGAGGGCCTAAAAATTAAATATTTGTAGTATTTATTTCTTCTTTCCATAACATTGAAAATGCTTTCTTTGTGGAAAATAAGTATATAATTAAATAAAAGATAATGCATTTACCTCCTTTTACTTCTTTACATTTCCCTATTTTTGTATTCTTGTGTCTTTCCTTTTGACTTGATTAATGTTAGTCCCGTATGCTTTCAACTCATTTCTTCCCATTCTAAACCTTCAGTCAACTCAGTAATAAAACTCCACTTTCTCAAGGGTTATTTTTATGTCAAGTGTTCTGATATCATAAAGATTTTATTTAGTTCCCAGTCATCAGTTAGAATGCAACTCCTAGTAATAGCGCTGATATGCTGGTTAGAACACAATTTTTTAAATTATATTGCTTCTTCAATATCATGCATCCTGAGAATACCAAAACAATGTAATTATAATCTACTACCACCACCCAAAGACAGTGAATTTTAATCTTGAGTTCTTTGAGGCTTCAAAATGGAGAATAACTGAATGATTAGGGCCTTTATTACTCCAAAGATGTCATAATAAATAAATAAATAAATAAATAAATAAATAAATAAATAAATAAATAAATAAATAAATAAATAAATGAATAAATTAATAAATAAATAAAAGAATAAATAAATAAGTAAAATTATTACTCCAAAGATATTATTTAAAAAATAAAAGTTTGAAGGGCTTACAGTATAGACTTGTTCACAATAAATCATATTATATATGATGTCTTTCTATACTCTGTGAATATGCTTTATTACTATGTGTTAATAAAGAAGCTGTTTAGCCCATGTAAGGCAACATAGAGACAGGCAGGAAATTGAAGCAAAGACAAATATGAAGGAGGGTCGAGTCAGGGAGAGAAGCTGCAAAATGTCTCCCAGAAAGAAAAATATAAGGGAACACAGGTAAAGCCACGGAGCTATGTATCAATACAAAAATTTTAAAAATGTATTGAATTAAATTATAAGAGCTAGTACGTAATGATCCTAAATCATAGGCCAAACAGTTTGTAATTAATATGAGCCTAACCAGCTGTGCGTCCAGACCTCAGGGCTCGGCTGAGCCAGAAACTTCTAACTACATACATATCAAACAGGATTAAAGCAAGTATAAACCAAAACTTTCTATTAAATGAAGGATGTGGTTATAACAAAATATCCAGTTTATAACACTGTTAAATGTTTTTAACTTCAGGCTATGCTGCACTTTCCATGTTTTCTCAGAGGATACTTTAGCAACAGAGAACAGCAAAACACAAAAATTTTAAGGTTTTGATAGATTGGAAATAAAACATGTATCATTTCCTAATTGAATTAGCATGCATAAATTTCTACAATTCTGGCATTTGAACTCATCAAAATAATTAGGTCATGATCTTAATTATCTGTTTAAATGGATTATCCTTCAAAACATCCAATATGAGTATAATTTACTAAAATAGATAAATAATTTACATAATTCATTATCTTCAGAGTACAATGCAGTATTTTAGACAATTTAATATTTTGAGTTAATTTTTCAAAATTCTACAAAATAAGAAAAAAATAAATAGTTAATTTTTGGAATATAAAACTATTCTTTAACTGAAAAATTTGAAATATTTGAAAATAGAATTGAAACTAATTTTCAGAGTTTTGAAAGTGTCTATAAAATATAGTGATAAACATACAATTGTTAAGTTTAAGTAAGTGCTAGTGTTGAATATGAAATAATACTACTTCTTTTATAAAAATGAAATGTATCAACTAGTTATAAATGAACAGAAAACAATGTAGATGGGCTCTAGAAAATTTAAAGGATTCTTTGATAATTTTGTGAAATTTAACTTAAACTGAACTGGTCAGTTTTTTGTGTTTTGGTTAAATACCTTGTCAACTAATGTTTTCATAAAGGAACTCCATAGAATTATTCTCTATTAATTTTTAGTGACCCTCTAAAATGTTCTGAGCCTAAGCATTAAATTTCTATTGCACTTTCTATAACACACAAAATAAGATGTATAATAATTAATGTAAAGAAAATTCTGGTTTTAGAATTGAGATATATAAAACATAGGAAAAGATAGACTGTGAAATATGAAGTTGTCCAAATTAGTTTATTTTCATCTAAGAATTTTTAATTATGATGCAAACATAGAAACTTATTTCCAAGGATCTAGAATGTGGCTTACTTGTTTTGGCCTAGGAAAACCATTATGTCATGGCTATGATTCCTCGCCTCTTTTATGTCTCCCCCCAAAAATATCCCCATGCACTATGTTCTAAGAGGAAGATGCTCTCTCTTTTTTAACTATATCTTATTAGACATCCTATATAATCCTAAATGATTACAGAAAAGTCTTCATGGAGGAGAGAGTTGAATAAATGATGTTCCGATTGTGGATATAAATTACAGACTTCAGAATGAAGACTCAACAAACTTCAAGAGGTTATGGCAACCTTGACTGAGAGCAAAAGACATTGTCACAGTGTGACAAGTTCATCACTGCCTTTCTTTATGCATTCAGAGACTCCTCTGAGGATTCTTCCTTATTTCCTAAGGATTTGAATTAGGTATAAAATCAAATGCTAATATAGCATGATTAGAATAATAGATACTGGGTTACTATCTTTTGAGGCACATTCTCACTTTGTAGTTCACACTGGCCTCAACCTCAATATACAGCTCATGTTGGCTGATAAAGTATGGGTAATCCTCTTGTATCTATCTTTAATGTGTTGAGAATACAGATATTAGTCATACTAGACACATTACTTTTGTTTTCATTTTTCTAGTAACAGTTATGATATTACTCAGAAGGCAGGTTTCTGTATGTCAGAAAAAGAATTCCAATAAGGGAAGTAATCAAGAAGCTCTGATGTGGCATAATAAAATAGCAACTTTTGTTCAAATTAGTCACCATTTATAATCAGGTATGAGTTAGATTGATGATCAACAAAAATTAACCATAAATAATGTTTGAACATCTTAATTATATTAGTACACATATATCTCACAGTACTCATGAGTTGATTCTTTAGCTGTCTTGATAACAGAGTAAATGCCTTAAATACCAATTTCTTTTCCTTTCTATGCCTCTGCATGATCAGCAGACAGTAGACAATGGTTTCTCTAAGCTTTTTCTAAGAAAACTTGCACTGTCCATTAGGAACTCAGGATCACATGCCTCCATCAAGCTGTGTCTGACACACAAATATTTATCATTATACTACTGCATTCTGAGCTGTGTTCTCACCATGGCCCTGCTGGCACTTGGAGGACTGCCGTGCCTTATACTGTGATGCTTATTAGAAAAGTCCTTTAAAGATTGTTTGTATTTTGCTTTGTTTTGGGGTTTGGCTGTTTCTTTTTGGTGTCTGTCTGTCTGCTGAATCCTCATCTTCCCATTCTTAACATGCAGTAAATAGAGGGCCATAGAGTTTATGATGACAATACCTTTCTCCTAATTAAAAAATTCTCACTTCATTCTTCATGTGGTGATTTTATTTACCCCTTTTCTTTATCCTTATTCATACCTTGTAGAGCAAAAATACTTTATATAGGTTGAACTGACTTCAGGTTAATTAAAAATAATTAAGTATCAGAAGAATACATTATTTTTAGGCTGAAAAATAACTAAATTAGAAATACTTCATATGTATTATATACCCTGGAATCATATTATCAGGCAAGTATTAAAAACTAAAATGCCATATATTTTCCTTGAAATGTTTCTTCTCTGACTTAAACACAAAACACATATTCAAGAAGTTAATAAGCACAAATTAAATGTTACAGTGTGTATAATCACAGTACTCAGGACTCAGGATGCATAGACAAGTAGAACTCACATCTGAGGCCATCTTGAACTATATAGTAGGACCTTGTTTCAAAAAAGGTGTAAATAAGCAAGTAAGTACAAAACGTTCATACCTTGACAGACTGGAGGGGCCCCGTCCATCTGCAGTCGCTCTCCCAGTCTGCATGTCAGAATTGCATTTCCAACCAGTGTAAATCCTGGGAGACACTGGTATCTGATAATATCACCTGTTACAGAAAATGAAAGATGGGGCCTTCAGACAAGTTCCAAATGTAGTTGGATAACTGTTTTAATTTTAGGAGAAGAATAATTTTAATTTACTCATTCTTAATCAGTGTAAAAACAAAAAAAAAAACACATCAATTGTAACCATGGGTGACTCTTATACATTGAACAAGCATGGCTTGAAGCAGTGAGTGACCAGGAATAAGGTTATTGATTCATTTTTGATGAGGGACGCCAGCTACAGAGAACCAATTACCCCAAGGAATTAATTTGATTCACATAAGTATGATCCTGCAGAACTCATCTAGATTGGTAGAAGATTGCCATGGTATTGTTTATTCCTAAGATGTCCAGACATGGTTCATGTCATTTCTTAAGCTCATGACACATATCAAATATGCCCTCACCAAACACCTTCATTGGTCCTGTTCACTGCTCTAATTCATCTCTGATTGTTTTCTCTCCTTCATAATCTCAGCCCTATCAACCCACGGGCTATGGCAATTGTACATAGACTCTTTTCTTCTAAAGATAGTTTGGTTATCTTTCAGTGTTTTCAAAGTTTCTCAGTGTATTCTTTGACAGTGAATTTAAAGACTTTACCTATTTCAAACTCATCATCTTCTGTCAAAATTTCCGCATTAGGTACAGGTGGTGGAGGCTGGCACACTCTTAGTTGGTATGCTATAAAAACAGACAGCATTGGTTTATTCCTTGGGGAAAAATAGCATGTATACATATCCATAAAAATTGATGCAAAATTTTGGAAAGAATCAATTTATTTTTAGCTGTAAAGTTTCAATTACTCATTTCAAAACAAGACTTCAATCAAGGAAAGAAACAGCTACTTTAATTGTGAGAATAGTTTTGTGTCTTACACTGCATTTATTTTTGCCCCCTTATTCAAGTTAAATGATTTGTAACACTTTTTCATTTCTTTTTTTTTTATTAATGATCACATTTTAAAAACATGTATTTGTATCTTTTGTTCAATTTTTTTCTACACTCAAGGTTCATCTTAGAATTCTTTCTATTGGGAAAGTGACAGACATCAAATAACAGACCAGTTTGAAGGCTTCTTTTAGGCAATATTATAAGTTTTTTGCTAATAGCATCTCAATTTCCTCCACAAAATTATCTTATATCTATGTAACTAGCTCTAAAATAATTTCCATTTAACCAAAAAGAAAACTATTAAATTGAGACAAAGGTATACATAAATGACAGAGCTGTTGAGTATCTGAGCTTAGTGTGAACCTACTTCATCTAACTCTAGAATATTAACTCATCCCAGAATATTAGTGCACATGTGAGATAAATGTGTGTGCAATATGTTTGTGATTATCATCATCACTTTTGAAAATGATGTTCCTGCTTTAAATTGGTATTTAGTATCATTTAAAGACATCAAGAAAATGTTTCTGAATCCAAACTAAAAAAAATTGACTCAAAATAATACCTAAAATCAATAATAACATTATATTTTATTAAAGTTTTATTTTCTTTAGCAATTTTTAACTTGTTCATTGGAGTAACAGGTCTGTAAACTGAGACAATTTTTTAACACATTTTTGATTTTACTTCTTAAAGTGAAAAGACAGGTATATAAAGAAGACATGACATAAAACATACTAATTTATATAACATGAAAAAGTATAAAAATATTGAGAACACTGAAATTCCTCTTATTTCAAAGACCATATCTTCATATTTCACCTATTGCAAGAGTATTACTGGAACATTGAAAACCATCAACTAGGCGGCTTATAAAACCTTCTGTAAGACAAAATTATTGGAACAAATGCTGAAAGAAGCAATATTTTCCAGTTCTAAAGGGTTACAACAGTCAGAGGGCATTATAGATTCTGAGGGAAAAAAAAGGATAGAAGTCTTACACAGATTTAATGCTAAATTCTTGCTGATTCAATAACTAACCAAAGGTGATTTACAAAAGATTAATTAGCTAGTCAATTTACAGGTTAGTAAGAACAGAACGAGGAATTTAAAAATATATAAATACATATTCTTCAACAAGAGAGAGTGATAAACCAAGGGAGAATGATGGATTCTTTTCTGTAAATTGCTGGCTTCACTTCACTGCAAAATTGTACTTTAACCTATTTATGAAAAGACCCTTGATTGAGGATTTTTTTTTTCCTGAGCAAAATACCACATAACATTGAAAAGATGTGTTACTAAAAAGTAAGACAAAAAAATTTGTTGATAAAAAAGCCCATCGTAGGAAAAAAATACTAAGAATTATTTTAAGTTTAGTGAAAAATTACTAAAAAATTTTTGAAAAGTTATTTCCTAAATTTTGATTTTCATAGAAGAAGCCTGGTTCCAAAACTAAGAGGTAACTGTAAGGAAATAATGAAGAGACTTAAAAATATAGAGAGTAAAATAGAGAAATGCTTATGAGATTATATTTAGGAACATTCATTTGAGTGTACAGCAGAAAAAGGTCAACTCAGGAAATGGAGAAATGGGGAAATGCCTACGTAAAGCTAATTTGGCTTTCCTTTGTGAATTTACCTTCAATTGATGTGGTAATAATTATTTCAAATTATTATCTATATACTTGTATAATTGCTCATTCTCCATTTGACCCATCTGAAGTAAGATAATTTGTTTTCCTGCCTTATATACAACCTAGTAATTGTGACCTGTCGCCATGTTGGCAATTCTACAAATATGAGTTAAATGAATGACAAGTTGTAGGTTTTCTGCAGACGAAAGAGCTACTCAACAGTTATTATTTTCTAAAATATCCACCAGATTTAAAATTCTAAAAGAAGGATACAAAGGAGGCAACTGTGAGTTAGAAATTTCGTTAGGTGGAAACTAAGTAGGAAATGCCTGGGAAGGTATTTAAGGTTAGACTGTACCATTCCAAATAAGAATTAGAAATAGTAGAAGAAATCAATTTCATATGTTTTTCTTTAGGCATTGATAAAAATATTACAAATTAGGAAAGCTTACAGAGTTCTTTTCTACTCGTTTTTTAACATCTCCTTATAATAACTATAGATTTAAAATTCTTGTTGCCAACATCTCAGGGTAGACGTATACCATTTCATAACTTCTCTGCCAGATTTAATAATGTCCTATATATTGTTGCCTATCTTGGCACCTCAAATTGTAGTGTGAAATGGAATTATTATAAATATAACTAGTGAAGTTCCATTTGTATTTAATTAGGGTAAATTTTTAATTAAGTGGCTGGTATCCTTATAAAAACAAATAATGAGACATGGAAACATGGCCATGTTTCCTCATGAAGAGATTGTAGTGATTCACATGAAAGCTGAAAATACACTACAATAGTGTGTGTTAATGACACACAGTAGGTAGGGGAAAGAAGGGGCCTCATGTACCCTTCAGGGAGGCATGGAACTGCATAAAGACAATAGCTCCTCTCACTCCGGGAGCTGCGTTTCTGTGCCATTAAATTTAATTACATCAACTAAACAAATTATATTTAGGAATACATATGTATACACAAATTTATATATGTATATATTATAGATTTTGAAAAGAGATACTATTAATTTAAAGAAAAGTTAGGAGGAGTATACAGGATTGTTTGCAAAGAGGAAAAGAAAAGGAGAAATATTGTAATACAAAAAAACCCTCTAAAATATACAAAAATGTCTGCTTCATTTATGAAAAAAATAAAGGGATGGAGAAGAGGAAGAAGGGAGGGAGAAAATGGACAGGGGAGGGAGGGGCATGAGAGGGAGGAGGAGGATGGAATTTCACACTTAAACACATTTCCTTCTTCAATCTCAGAAAGAGAAACAAGTGTTAGAGTAATTTTGCTCATTTCCTTATTATTGATTACAATTAATACACACTTAACATCATGGGCTACAGACTGAGTTAACAGTCTGAGATGGGCATGCTAATTACTATTATTATTTCCTTTCCCACATTCAAGATATCTGCTTTCATCCAAATGACTTCTCCAGGAAGTGTTTTATTTGACATGCAGTGCTTTGCCATCATGATTACTGAGGGAAGCGTTGTCACCGTAATATACTGATCAGTGTTTTACAATCTTGCATTCCTCTATCCTTAGTCGTTCATATGTCAGTTCTTGCTTCACAATATGGGAATATTTGTCAAATCCTTACCCTTTGTGCAACATTTATCATTGTTCTTTAGGCTGTTCATCAAGGAAGTTAGTATGGGTTCCTACTGTGTGTGACAAGTGATGATAGATGTAAGAAGTGCACCTGATTTCTCATATAGACACTGATAATGGATGAAAAAGATATGAGTCCAACAACCCAACTAACAAGTCGAATTAGACGAGTTGAAATTTGTTGAAGAAAGGGATGTGTGATGGTGGTGATGCTGGTGCTGTGTCATGTGCGTGTTTATGTTTGGAAGAAGGGCATAGGGAAGAATAAAGCTCCAGAAAACATAACACACATAGACACCGAAAAGAAAGGACAGTGATTGGGTGTAAAAGCACTGGAAGCAGGAAATGGAACAATGGAACTGACCTGGAGACAAATGAACAAGAAGAGTGTGTGGGTCATATTTTAGAACTAAGATTCTATAATTATTTTAATTTGAGGCCAACTAAAATCTTTTTCACCCAAACTCACTGCAATAGAAATAAAAGTAACAATAACGACAGCTAGAAATGGACAAGAGTAGATTCTGAGACTGGTAAAGAATCTATTCCAAGCTGTAAAGCAGCTAATTTTAGTACAAACAGTTACTGAGAACAATTGAATCACAAGAACCATAGGAACCACAGTAGTCCAGCATATCATCCACATAGTCTGCTATACTATCCCTAAACACTGAGATATTTTTGTTTTACTAAAAGAGAAGTAGCAAAAGTTACCTCCTACTACAAACAGCCTACCTTCTGTCACAGACTCCTCTATTACACAGTCAGAGAATTCTTAAATAATTGGCAGGCTTGTACTGATAATAAGATACCTAAATTTTGTGTTCTAAATAACAGTACTTCTAGATTGCTAAAATTTAACTTGTTTCACTATCTCTTATCATTTGTCTTAAGTGGAGATGACCTCCTCCGTGATCATATTATATCAAAGTGCCATCTCAGTTTCACATCTTTACTGTCTCTGGCAGTCTTCATACTAAGACCTCCACTGGTGTCCATTTTTATGCCCTCAATACAGTTTCAAGAGACTTTGAAAATACTAAAATGACTTTTGCCATTTTGGGAGTATAACAGACATGGAGCACAAATCATCCAATTACCACCTAATAAATGCTTGTTGAATATCTGAGTTCAACATAATATAACGAAAAAGAGAGATTTAAATGTGCATACCTTAAGTACCAGTCTAGCTAAAAGGAATGATTGATATTTGATGGTTGGAAACAGTGAGTCAGATTTAAGTGTTGGTGGCTAGTCATTGGTTGCCCATGAATAGTACATGATCCAATAACCATGCACATAAGAGTATCCCTGACAGGTTTCATTTAAAAAATAATTATAAAATTGGAAGGAAGCTCTGTTGGTACTGAGATAGATAATAGCTAAAGAAAGAAAATTGAGGATGAATATGAAAAAGGTATGCATGTATGAAATTTTCAACAATAATAAATTAAAATTTTAAAATAAATCTGTTATAGTTTTATCATTTACATAATGATATAAAACTAAAGTTGAACTAATGTCCTTTAAAGACATAGAATGGAGAGAGACAATTGTCATTTCCATTGAGCCTGAATGCCTTTTCTGGTAAATGTTAACATCAGTATGAAGTGATCCTTCAATTCTACAAAATGTAACATTCATACTAGCTTCTCTTACTATTAAACATTAAAAATAATACCCGCCTTTTAACAACAGAGGGTTTCATACTTGTTTCTCTTACTATTAAACATTAAAAATGATGCATAATTTCTAACAACAGAGTGATAGATTAACTCTAGCTCTACACTGATCAGTGTATCTTCAAATTGCTGAGGTTTTTTTTTTCTGTTTTACATGGATTTATTTTATACTAGAATGTATAATCCAGAATCACATTTTATGGCTGAGCATAGTAAATGTGCATTCTCTGCTCCTAAAACTACTAGCTCAGCACTGCTAATGCTCAAAAGAATTTTCAGGCCCAGAATGTCAAATTTCTGAGATCATCTGAAAACTACAATTGTCTCCAGAGTCTATCTAAAGAAGCAATCAATCATGTGAGCAGGAGAGTAGAAGAGCCCATGAGCAGGAGAGAATCTTTGCAAACTACATATTTAACAGAAAATTAAGATATAATTTATGTAAAGAATAACATCACAATCATGAAAAGGGTCAAGAAAGCATATGAAACAATTAAAATTGGCTATATAGAGAAAACATTATACAATAGAATAAAGATAAATGTCATAGAAACATTTTAATAAGTGTTCATCTGGGGTTTCATGGTAACAAACTAACTTCCCAGGCTATTCTCCACAAATTGATTAGAATATTTAATTTCTAAAAAAAAAAAAAGCTTACATATTTCATTGAACATTGAGTAGTCAAGCTGCTACCTACAAAATTTCAACCCTAGTGATCAATGCTAACAGTGTTGGAAGTTACTGGACTTCCTAGCAGAGAAGAATGTTAACCAACAAACCAGCTGCCAACCCTAGTGACCAACGCTAACAGTGTTGGAAGTTACTGGACTTCCTAGCAGAGAAGAATGTTAACCAACAAACCAGCTGCCTGAACAAGACCTGGACAATGACAATACCAATAAACCTTGCTGATGTGGAAGGAGGGAAGGAAATGAACCCCCACACTTCACACAAAATCTACAGACCGCTGTACTTAGCTGTACTGCTAACACAGGGAAAGTAAACTTCCCCAGGGATTAACCCCCTAATAGAATATCTAGTATAAACCGGTCTACTTTCAAACTATATTCATGCAGGTAGGACTGAATTTATTTCACTCACTCATACACACACACACACACACACACACACACACACACACACACACACACACACACACACACACGTGTTATGAATTTGATAGAGAATAGGAGGGCACAAGATGAGTTGGAAAGAGGGAACATGGAATGAGTTGGAAGAATGTAAGAAAGGATAAAATGATGTAATTATGTTTTAACTGTAATTTTTTAGAAAAGAAAATATTATTAACCATCAAACTAACATGATTTCATACTTTACATAAAAGATGCTGTAGTTACTTCTGAGGAGAAGATTTAAAGGTCTAGTACAAATGTTGCCAATTTAACATGGTTAAAACTCACATTATTTCAGAACTGCAAGCAATCTTATGTCTCTGTGGGTGGGAATGCATGAGAGAGAGAAGTTGATCTGGAGCAGTGAATGGTGGTAGACAAAGCAACACAGTCACTGGCAGAGGCAAGAAGTATAAATTGTCACCTAAACTTAAAATAGTCTGTGCATATATTTCATCCCATACTTTTCATAAAGTGCTCTACTTAGAAACTTTTCCAGTTATGACTACTAAGAGATGCATAGAATAGCTCTTTGCGATGTTCAACTCCACAATTGATCCCATTCTCTATTCTTCTCAGAGGAAAGCATTTTGTTTGACATGCCATTCAGCTTTGAAGCATCATTTTACTCTTTAACAACAATATAGAGGCTTTGTGCTCTGTGTTCCAATATCTTAAAAGATAGCTATTATTTAAGAAAGTGCCTTGTTTGAATGTGCATGGATATCTGGTTCTTGGCCCAATAAATTTATTTCTTGCAATGCTTTAAAATTTGATTCTGGCCATATTTTTGGTTATTTTTAATTTCCTATTTTCTTTGCAGTGCAACATCCAACCCAATTCCAGAAAAGAATGCCACATTTATCTATGTCTATTCAACCAAGCCATTCGAGGCTGTTACAAAAAAGAAAACAGAGCCTGGGCAAATTGCCAGTTTTTTTCTCCGAACCAAAAAAGCACAAGTACAAACCTTTTTGCAAAGTAAGGACAAACCATTTCTTATAGATTAAGAAAAATAATGTTCTCACTCCATTATAAACCCTGGAGTAGTTCAGTGGTGACTCACATTAGGTCAAGTATGACTGTAGCTATGAAAAAGGTCTGGAGTGGGAGGCAGGGAGGTATTGAAAATTATGTCCTAGGTTTTGCAGTCTTTAGCAGTATTATATTTAAAGACATCTAAATTGAAACAATTTGAAAATCATAGTAAAATTTTTTAATAAATGTTTCCAAATTGTAAGGAAGATGGAAAGTAGAAATATCTACATGAATATAACTATATCCATGCATTTTTGGAGAAAATATGCTAATAAGTTAACATGAACCACAGAAGTGTTTCTGTTGTGTTTAAGTTACTTTCAACTGTCATTTTTGTACCATTAATATTTGAAATAAAAACCTACTTTGTGTCTAGATGAGGGATTTTGTCAGAAAGAGACGTGAACAATAATCCCTATCTTTGACAAAAAGAGGAGAACCTGGAACCTGTGTCCTGACAAAGATTAACAGGAATTATGGTCCTGGATAAGGAGTCACAGAAATCCCAGAAACAAAGGTAGCCGGTGCTTTCAGAATCATCATAGGAAACTTCCATTGTCTGTTGCAAGACTAGACATCCTCCTAAGCACATGGATAATTGAAGGTATCGTGTGACACAGCACCTAGTCCATTAAAATCTGGAACAAAGACCACTGTTCTTTATGGTTGAATTTCTTACTGCTTAGCCCATAACAGAGGGCATTATCAGCAATATTGTTTGCATTGCAGACCTCCGTTTCTGCTCCCTATTCATTCATCACCACAGCCTGAGGGACTTTTGCAGCAACATACTATACCTACCCTTAGCTATTACTTTAACCCACTGTGAATAAAAAGCTGATATTTGCAGCTGCCTTAAATCTAATATAAAATGTCTTCTTTGGAATATAAATAGTTTCACTAAGAATAAACACCAGACAGGGAAATTATTTGACCTTATTGGAGCAAGCCCTTCCTTCAATAAGAATCATGAAGTTAGAATACTGTCTAAGCCATATCATTTGAGCCCAGTTATTCTATGTCAGTTAATTTGAGTGAATATTATGTCTGTACCAATTACATATATGCAGACTGTTCCTTCCACTAAGGAAAACCAAAGATGTGCTGAGATACCTCATCATAAAACCATTCTAATATTTGGACAGCACCCAACTCAGAAAAGAACTACCCTTCTTTGAATCTTTCCACCAAAATAACTTACATAGTTTAAAAAAAGTTACTCATCTTCCAAGAGTGGATTTTGAGAATCCATAATGTCTACCATTGGTGCACTGGCTCACTAATTATACCAAGCTAATAAGCTGAATTAATAAAAGCTATGCTGTTGATGATCTTTGACTGGAAGAGACAGTAAGACAAAAATAGACATAGTGATGAATATAATAACACAAAATATCAAAAGTGCCTTTGATGAAACATCTACTTAATCACTAAGTTCATTTTTACTTATCCAAATAATAGTAAATGAAATTATGTTTGTTTATACAGATTACATCTATGTAGTTATATATTTGGTTTTACCACTTAGTTCACATTTATGCATGCATAGGAATACAACCCACTGAAATATCCACATTCTTTATACACTTTAGGATCTAAATATAAAACCTTTTATGTGTACTATTCTATTTTCTGTCTCTCAATTACCTTCTGCTGTGTTTTTGTTTCTGAATCTCTTCCCCTCCTCTCTTTGTCTGCCTGCCTGCCTGCCTGCCTGCCTGTCCGTCTGTCTGTCTATATCTCAACTGAAATGTAAGTATAGGATATGTATCTGCCTTGCATAAAACAAAGGGGTCATGCAGTTAAAGTTATTCTACATTATTTTATAGAAATGTGTCTTTATATCTGCAGAAGCAACTTTTAGTAAAGAAAAAAAATCTTTGCATAATTAATGCCTTTTCCAAATGCAGCAGTAGCTGTGTAGAAACTCTGTCCTTAAAAGACAGCCAAACAGACATTACAGAAAACATTTACTGGAAATCCACAAACCTCTGAAAACAATACTTACACAGCTTTATCAACAAAGAGAAATAGAGTCAGTGTGCATGCAGCTTTCACCCTATAGACCAGTGCTCTTGGTTTCTACAGGTGTTCTTCACACTACTACAGGAGAAAAATAAACATTTTGAACTATAATAGTATCTTGCCTTAAAAAAATGCTAGGACAATGGTGTCATAAACCATGAGAGACCAATCAATAAATGTCGGATTTGTCTTAAGGCCACTCCATGAGATGGACACAACACCAGATGCTACTTAAATGATCAAGAACCTGAAAATAGGTACCTCAAGGTCCACAAGAAAAGCATATATCGCTTTTCTAAGTAAGATAGCACAAGCACTTGCTTGGCATTTTTAGGGCTTTTTATTGTTGTTTTGTTTTGGTTGGTTGGTTGATTTATTTGAGTTTTCTTTATTTGTTTTGGGTATTTTGTTTTGTTATGGTTTTTCAGTTTCCCAAAAGAGGGTTTATTTATATAGCCCTGAGTGTCCTGTAACTTGATCTGTAGACCAGGCTGGCCTCAAACTTGTAGAGATATTCCTGCCTCTGCCTTTCAAAGGCTGCATTAAAGGTATGAGTCACATACACCCAGTCTGTTTTTTGTATTTGATTTCTATTCATTACATATATCTTTCATTTTGAAAAGTTTATTATGAATTCTAGTTCGATATGAAAAACAACTTTAGGATGATAATATTTTGTAGAAGAAATAGGGGTGGTTAGATCTCATAACATAAGAGGAATAAAGAGGGGGAAACACGTTTCCTTTTAAGAATAATAAAATATATTGATATAAATAAAATCCTAATGATCAATATTGTGTTCAGAAAACACATGAAAATCTTGAATTTTCAAATTAATAAAGTAAATACATAATATCAAAAATACTGACAAAGGACAGTGGAAGGCTTATGGCTCTTTAAAATCTACATAATTTAAAGAAAGATAAAAGAGAGAGTACATATTAGGTTAAATTTTATTTAGTTAGCTTATTTTTTAGATTTATTAGTTTAATTTGGATTTATAAGTTCCTTTCTACATGTCTGTGCTTCTTATGTGTGCCTGGTATTTCAGGTCAAAAAAGGGTGTTCAGTTCCCTGAAACAAGAGCTATAAATACATGTAATCTTTCATGTGGGTACTGGAAGGAAACATGAGTCCTCTAAAATATATACTTTCAACCATAGAGACATCATTCCAAATCATATTTAATTATATTAAAATTAAAGCTAAATAGTTACCTCTCTTTTAATGTATTAAATAAAAATACAAAAAGGGCCATTTTTTTGGCTTAGGGATTTGAGGAACCTGACACCAAGCTTGATGACCTGAAATGTCTCAAGGATCCTACAGATTGAAGGAAGAGAACCCATTCCCACAGGGATTCTCTGATCTTAAGACACATATATACAACTCATGCACATGTACACATACACAAGCACACACATGGGCGCACATCAAAAATACAAAATGGAAAATAAAGATACAATAATAAAATCACCAAATGAATAACATTCAATGGCTATAAGACCTCATTCTAACTGTGCACTTAAAATATTCACTATTTATATACCTAATATATATATATATATGTAAAATGGGACTTTACCATCAAAAGTACTAATTATTAATTTATAGATTTATAAATTGAAGAATGGAAGCATGGGTTTTTAAGAAGACACAGAAAGATAAGTAATCCAGAATTTTTAGGATGGAAGTGCAGATGTGATTTTATCACGGAAGTTCGAGAGGGAGTAGATAAACATTCTTCTTAGAGTCAAACAAGGCCAGGGGAGTGGAATTCAGTCTTCTCTATATATGATCTATTAATCTCAATCTATTAATCTCAGAGTTTCATTTCAACACAGTACAAAGTAATCAAAGCAAAATGATAGAACTTCTTGAGTTAAGCTATATTGTAGTGGTGAGGTTTCTTGGTCCCAGGCGGCCAGAGGTCTGAGACCCACAGACCTGCCGCCAGAGACTGCTTAGCTGTCCACCACCCGCCGCTCAGGCCCCTAGAAATGACTCAGATGCTAATATTAACTTCATGCTATTTGGTCTATGGCTCAGGCACATTTCTAGCTAGCTCTTACATCTTAAATCAACCCATTCCTATTAATCTGTCTGCCATGTGGCCCGTGGCTCACCTGTGTTCCTTACATGTTGTTCCTTTGGGCTTCAGCTCGGTCTGTCTGATTCCGCCCTGCTTCTACCTATGCTCTGATTTCTCCTCCTACTTCTTTTATGGTGCCTGTCTTGGCCCAAAACAGCTCCTTTATTTAAAGATTGAGATTCACAGCATACAGAAAGGCATTCCCACATCACTATATAGTTACCAAAAGTGAGCATTTTTGACCAGCATACTAAATGCCAATTATTGTAGCAAATTTGATCCAGTCAGTTTCTCAATTCATATTTCAGCAATCCTAAAAAGCTGCAGAGTGAAGCCAAAGACTATCTTACCAAATGTCAACTGGAAAAAAAATCACTAAGGACGTATTTAATTATCTTCCTTCATAAGTCACTATATTTCTATTACAATTACACTACTCAAACAGTAGCTGAAAACAACATGATTTATGAAGATTTGTGTATACATTATTCTACATGTATAAGTAAATCCACATATGTATTTTTGTGTTCATTCATGTGCACATGTACACACACATATACATTTTGGTTTCCATATGTTCCTCAAGAACTTGCATGCCTGACATCTATTCCTCTGACAATATTTTCTGTTTGAATGTGTCTTTAATTTTGTATGAACTTTGGACTCTCCACACGAGAATCTATTAAGGAAGACTACCTTCTTATACAGAACTATCTATAAAATGATAAATATGCTGGTAGAAATTTTTAAAAAGAATAAATGTGCACAATATAATTGGGAAATCAATTAAGTATTTCATTTTCATCACCAGTGGTTTCTAAGTTCTGAATATCTAGCAAAGAAAGCATGTATCATTTGAGCCTCTGGTTGTGTCTCTATACTCCCAACATTAATGTTTGTTTTATCAAAGCAAACAAATGAGAAGGCTGCAAATTTTTCTGAAGAAATCCCACTTTCTAAGTAGCTAAGCTTCAAAAGACATGCAGTACTGGTCCTCAGATTCTCTATGTCAAACCTAGATAGATATTACCAAACTGGACTATAAATATACAGTTAATAAAATTCTCATTTAATGTCTGTTAACCCTATATGATTTAAACTTCTTTTTTGAGTTTCATTTTTGAATCTGTTAACAAAGAGCACTATTCCTATGTAGTCTCCAACTCTGTCAGAGACTGGAAGGAAATAATATTATCTACGTAGGAAGTGTAAGCAAGAGACATCAAAAATAATGTGAGAAGTGACAGAAACAGCTGGCTGCCTAGACAGTCATTTCCCCTTCTTCTGTAACACTGGGATATCCATCTTCAACCGACAGGCTTAGAATATCTGACAGACTTTTCTGTGAAGTAGGGTATTTCTGTCCTATCTTGTCTTAGCAAATTTTGGTAGTCATTATATAACATGTATTATAATATATAATTATAATCAATTAATGTACATTAAACTATTTGGTATAATATTAATGGTCATATAGAGTATTAACAAATTCTAGAAAAAGGCTTAATCTAACTTCTTGTACATGATTTCAGGTTTATGTCTCTAACAGATCACAAGAAATTAAGTTTTTGTTTTCTGAATGTACATAACAAATACTGATCCTTTAACCTCTTCCATATCTGCTTCATATGACATTAAATCTTTAATTCTTCTTCAATAAACAGTGACCATGCCTAACAGCAACAATTAAAATCTCTAAAATAAGGATGGGCCTCCACAACAATGATTCTGGCAGGATTATAATAACACCATTGACCAACACCATCTAAAGATTGGCTTTGGACTACAAACTGCTCACAATAAATTCAAGACATGTCTTCTCCTAGCTGCACAAATCTAATTCTAAGAAGATAATGTGCATCAAAGAAACTCCATATGGAGTTTTCTTTCTTTGTGACAAAAGTTATTCATTAGGCAAGAAACTGCCCTTGCCTCAACTGCCGACAGTAAGCTGTTCAAAATGAACAAGCAGAACACATAGAAAGTGACTGCCAAACTTTGCCAAGGCAAGGACAGCCCTTCATCCTGCTTCACAGAAACATCTGTCAGACGTTCTAGACCTGTAGGAGGAGATGGTTGCCCCACTGTCAGAGAGAAAGCTGGAGTGACTCCGGTCAGACAGTTGCTTATTTCTCACATTATTTTTGAAGTTTCTTGCTTACACTTTCTACTTAGGTAATATTATTTCCTTCTTGGGTCTCTGACAGAGTTGAAGACTAGATAGTTATAGTTTTCCTTGTTAACAGACTGAAAAAAGAAACTCACAAAAGAGGTGTAGAGTACATAGGGTTCACAGATATCAAAAGATAGCTTTAAAATGTAAATTAGGATACAAGATAAATTAAGTATAACACTTTGAACCCACCAATTAATATTTAAGATAGATAATCTTAATAATAAGATAGATAATGAAGTATTTTATCCAAACTTGTCAAATGATAATGGACTACACATTGGTAATATAATTTTTGCCTGTATATATTTATATGTAGTTACTGTGCTTATTGCATATAGTTTTTCTATATTTGTTATAAATATTTTTTAAAAATTTAGACTAAAATTTGTAAATGTGATATTTTGTTTGTACTCAACCAAATAAAGCTTATCTGAAAATCTGAGAGTAGAGCTAGCCACTCACTAACCATAGAATTCTGGAGGTCTGAACAGACAGCAGAGAGGAAATACTATGGCTGTGCAGACAGAAGAAGTGATAAGGCAGGGCAGAGACAAGAGCACAATCCCCTTTACAACCTGAGGAGTTGTGAGGTAAGATGTGACTGTGGTTAGCTTCTTTACTTTTTTGATCTTTCATCACTTACCCCAATATCTGACTCCAAGTTTTTATTATTAAGACCAATAGAACTCAGCACTACAGATTATTGATCCTGTTAAATATGTTAGATTAGTATGATACCATGATGTAAAGCAGGACATTTTTTATAAGATCAGGTTTATATCACATAAAAATATGCAATTGCTATAAATAAACATTTGTAGTTTACAACGAGTACAATTAATTTGAAGCATACAAATATAAAATGAGACGTTTGTGAAAAACATATATCTTCTCAAAAAGAAATGCTCTGAAAATAGTACTCAAACAATTCTGCATAGCCAAATACAACTGAGAATCCACGAGTAACTTCACAGAGATAAAAGCTGTGAACTTAATGATCTGGAATCATAATCTAAAAGTGTAAGATTCTTGCATAGATACAGTTTTGAAACAAGAGTATAAAAGAATGAATAATGTGATCCAGAAAATAAAGTTATTAGATGCTAATTTTAGGAAAATTCACAGCAGGTTGACTAGATTAAATATTTTTCGTACAGAGAATCTATTGCTATCTCCAAATTACATGCAGTAAAATATGAACAGCTGGTTCTCTTTTATTGGTTTCCATGCAAAATGATTATTTTCCGCTGGGTAATTACTGACTGATTTATTTCCTATATCCATTTGCTCACACATTAATGTCCCTAAGTACTTAGAGGAGGTCATGATTTGCAAGTAAATGTGTTTGAAATGCATAAGTTACACTGATGATCAAAGTGTCAGATTTTAATACATTTTCAAACATTAGATAAATATATATTACATTCAATCTTTCAGGACAATTTAAATGGTACCAAATGAAATAGAAACACTTAGATAATACCAACCATGATAACTGAGCACAAAAAAGCCACTTGTTGTGAAGTCACTGTGGAATTTGATTAGAATTTGATTTGAAGTGCTGTATACTGATTCCAATGCAGTATTTCCACTGAACTGACCAATCTGTGGTGAACTTTGGTCAGGTCCATCCCTATTAGACAAGAGTTGGGAAGGAGAGAATAATTCTGATGTTTTACAGAGTTTTGAATAAATTTTAATGAAGGTATTTCATGTAATCACATATTAAGAGCAAAGTAAAACAGTCCTTGAATAAGATATGATATTGGTATGCTGTGTACTGCCCAATTAATGACATGCTAAAATATAAAACATAAAAATGGGTAATGATTTACATAAATGAAATGTGCTGATGTTAACTGTAATCAATAAGTTGACTTTAGATTTTAACTGGCACCCAGAATCTCTGAAAGCTTGTGATGTCTTCTCCTTTTACTTTCTTTGACAGTAATCTTGAGAATCATAGACTGTTACAATTAGTGCTCCCACAACTCACACATGTTCTTGTCTGTGATTAATTCAAGGATTTTCTTTATACTTTTAATAAAGTAGCTTCAATTGATACAACAGTCATATAATTATTTTATTGTATAATAAATTGTTATGACAAGAATTTAATAACAGTATAATAAAATTATGATCTGAATAGAAGATCTTAAATTTCACCAGTTTTTATGAATAGAGGACTTCCTTAAATATATTATGGCAATTGCCTGCCTTACATTTTGTCTAATAATGATTTCATTTTTCCATTTATGAGCTGCTCCTACTTTGTGGGAAAATACCCTAAAATCTGTTTACCATGTTTGTCTCATTCTCCAAAATGGCCATACTGCTGCCCTCTGTTAGCATGCCAGTTCAAATGTCAGATGTTTTTAATTTTAAAAATTGTGATTTATTTTCTCATCTTGACCTAATTGCATTCATAATTTAATCAAGCAAAAAGGACTGCACTGACTTACCATACAGTAATAAAGTCATAGATGGGTTCTGTTTGAAGAACCGTAAAATTAATGTAGATTCCATTCCCTGGGGGGACTCTTACAAGCCAAAAGCAGTCTTGGAAGTTTGGATACTCATCAGGATAACCAGGAGAGTAAATGGTACCATTCATTGCAGTTATATTACCACCACAAAGAGCTATGGGGAAAGACCATAAACATTTTTTTAATATAACAAACTCATGCTAGATAAATGACACAGCTCTCATAGTTCTTCAGTAGTTATGGCACATCTGTTTTATCTTAGTTGGCAAGAATGTACAAAATGTCAGTTTTTAGAATTTTTCTACATAAGCTCTGTGACATATCTGTTGTCATTAGTGATCACAAGGCTCACTAATCATTTAAAATACTCGACATTAAGGCACACACAAAATTTACCTCATGCTATGTATACATAGAAGGGTGTACATATTACATTTTTATTTTCAATATTATTATTATAGAATAGGAACTCAAATTAAATAGCTGTATCTTGATAATCTGTTAACCACACTGATGCAAAAATATAGATTCCTCTACCTTCCTTATACATACAAAAGTTCCAAATGTTAACAAATTTTGTTACTGCTCTCCCTGAAATATTAATATTGCTGTTATTAGTATAATATATATACATATATATATACATATATATATATACAATGTGGGATTTTTGTTGTCTTCCATTTTCTGTTACTATAAATTCTTCAACTTAAAACAAAACTGTGCTGTCATGCTTTCGAGAGTAAAACAACAATATCCCCACAAGAAGTGCTAATAAATGACATCATCTAAAGGATGACTTTCTTTTAAAAGCATACCTTCACACCTTGGAAGTGGATGGTTCCAATTCCGACTAACTCCATGAAGACATGTGAGAGCTGAGTTACCAATTAATGTATATCCTGGGAAACATTCAAATGAAATGGTTTGGCCCACAGTAAAATCACTACCGATTACAAACCCATTTCGAAATGGGCGAGGATCAGGACAGCTTTGCAACTGATAGGCTAGAAAATAAAAATGAAAAATAAGGGCATTTTTCTTTTCTAAATTTCAAAGCTACAAATGGGAAATCTTTGTAACTTAGTAATCAATAAGATACTGCTCATATAAATACTAATCAGAGATATGGTAAAGGCTGTCAGAGACAGGGTAATGAGAATTTCCTCTCATATCTATAATTTTTAGATTTAAAATAATAATTCATAAAAATGTACCACTGCCTAACCCGCTGGTGCAATTCATCTAAATTATGAACATTAATAGAGATGTAAACTCTTCTTACAGCCACAATTTTAATCAAACATATTATGATTCCCTAAATAGAATGCAATTGCTTCACAGTTATGTTACTTTTACATAGGATAAAATAATGACATGCATGTAAACCTAATTCTTAGACTTTTGAATTTTAAAAGATCCTCTAAATGAAAAACCTGAAGTATCTCTGCTGAACTTTATGTCTTGATTATTGTGAGTTGTTTTATGCTAAAATACATTTGTCCCTACTTATTTCATTTTGTGTTAGATAATATTGCTCTTTTGGCTGTTGTTGATGGCACAGCCTCCTCCATTTCCTTTCACACCCTAGGTGCTTTGTATGTAGTATTTAAAACATTTTGTATTTTTGAACTGCATAAAATCCTAAAATTATTTGAAGCTTTATAATTAATTGTTTACAGTACCAATATGGGGATTCATATTCATCAATAACGTAAGTTATTGTAAGTTAAAGTAAATTCAATGTGGCTGTCTAGCTAGGTCTGCACCAGGTACTCAAATGGTACACATAGGTACATGCAAACAATAATCTCATATACATAAAAAATATTCAATTATCTATCTAGAGTTTACCACACACACGGTCCTAACTTGTCTAGTAGCACAGAAAAAAGAAAAAAAAACTAAATTCTGTTTTATAAAAATATATTTCTTGAAGAATAAAGCTCATTCTATATTTCATGGCAATAGTGAAGTTTTCTTACTGGTGTAATCTAAGGTATGTCTGTAGTAGGAGGTTTCTGGCCTGGACTTTCGGGCCTAGCCTCAAGGTTTAGGCCAGCAGACCCACAGACCCAGACATACATCTTGCTAGCTCTCTACCCTTCATCTAACCGTGACTCTTATCTTGTTTAGCCATGCGGCTGGGTACCTTTTCTTAGAGCAGCATGGTTGTCCTCTGCTTCTTCCGGCTTCTCTCTGGCATTCTGCCTGTTCTTCCTGTTCTCAGAGTTTTTCTAGTCTGGTAGCCCTGCCCACACTTCTGCCTGCCTTTGGCGAATCAGCGCTTTTTATTAAACCAGTGGGTGGGACAATTATTTGCCGTGAAACAACATAATCCCCTACATAAGTCAGTAAGCAACTCAAAGATTTCTACACTGAAGAAACAACTCTAAAAATGTCATAATTCATGATTTCCTTTAATAATTAGGCAGAGATACAACAAACTTAACATTTCTACTTATCTCAATCATGAAAACTATTCTGTGTAAATTATCATTTTAAGTATTAAATCAATCTAATAATACTCAGTTGTAAGATCACAAGTAATATACAAGAATAATTAAATATCTTGAGTAATCATTCATGATCTACATAGTTGTATATACTTTACAACCATTTTATCACAAAAAAAAATTAAAATGGGTTTTTGGAATATACTCCCCATAACAATGTTATACTACTGAGAAAATGGAGGAGAAAACCTACACTGCACCAGCTTAACTAGGGAGACAGAATTTTAGTCCAGCTCAAAGTCAGCCTAAAGCCTTTCATCAAAGGGGATAAACCCAGTCAATGTTTTCTTGAACATAGATCTAATGTAATCTGGCCTTCAATGTGTTTGTTTTATATTCTTATAGCAAAATAACAAAAAAGTCATTCTACTTCAAATAAGTTTATATATAACATAAAGTGAAAAATAACTTTCAACATTCACTTTCATTTCAAATTTAAAAATTATTCTTGATATCAAGCTTTCACTTTTTAATTATTTTGGCATGCTCTAATTATGACAGACAAATTAATTTTCTAAGTTCTCAGGAAAAATGTATAAGGAGAGTATATTACTTTTTTTAAAAAAAATCTTCCTAGTTGAATCTTGCTTGGCTTAGTCATCTCCTTAGATGACATGCTTATATTAAGTTAAATAACTCCTGAGGTATATCAAGGGCCTTTGTAAATGCTTACCCACACTGATAACACTAAACCACCTTTCAAGTTTTATTAATCATCTTACCTTGATACACAATATGAAATCCCTGTTTGTTCTGTGAATAGTCACTGTGAAAATACAAGCTGGTTTCATGGGTTGTGCTAAACAGGGAAGATGGTATTTGAGGACCACTAAGTCGGCCAATAACAGTACTAGTATCTAAGGATCCACTCCGCACTTCCAAGTAATCATGTATGGTTTCTGTGGAAAAATTTACGAACTGGAGATGTACACCTAAAGAAGGAAGAGCAGACACAATGCTACTTGGAATTATTGCACACATGTATAAACACCAACAAACACACAAATTCGCATCTGTATACTTAGATATGTTTCCATTTATTTCAGAAGGCATATTCATGAGATCTGTGCATGGTGACACAGGCTTATAACACTTGGGAGATAGGAGCAGCAGCAGGACTAGAATATAAGGTTCCCTAGGCTGAAGGGTGAGAACAATACCAGCTGAGGCTACATGAGGCAGCCACAACACTAAACAGTAGATCTCAACTCTAAGATTGCTCTAAACTCAAAAGTTCTTCAGTGAGGACATGACCATTCTACACTTCTAAGACTTAAAACAGCATTAAATTCAAATGGTAGATATGTAACACCATTTTGTAGATGTAAATTCTGACTTACTCACAAAAGTAAAGTGATAAATTCAATGATTTCCAGAAACAAAAAATAATCGTTATCTATCAACGTGCTTCTTATAAAAGAAAAGAGTTACAAAAATAATGTCACAGGAACTTTATCTCTGATTTATCTTCAATGCGTGTTTCTACCTCAGACTACTTGCACAAACACACTACACATACTTATATAGCAATTCTCACTCTGGAAGCAATCCACATGAGTTAACATCTCTGTGTGAAACAGTTATATGTACTTCTACACTCTCTGTAGCTTTATTTACAAAAGTGAAAAAGTGGAATCTATCTAAATATTTTGTGGATGATGAATGGCTAAAGAAAATGTGTTGTGTGTCTGTACACAAATAAATACTTTATGTGAAAAAGAAAGGAATTCTTATAATGTTGGGAAACATAGTTCATGGATGATTTTGGAGCAAATTATATTACATGGAATCAACCTGGAATGGGAAGACACAGGTCACATGATTGCACTGAACCTAAGAATCCTGAATAAGTGAATTTACATGAGCAACGAATAGAGTGTGCTAGCTAAATCTAAGGGCAGAGAAGAAGTTGGGATATCATACAGTTAAAGTACACCAATGTCAGGCAAAAGAACATTCAAAAAGTACATTTTGCCACATGGTGGCTGGACGTCATATGATATTATGCTCTTAAAGTTAGTAAGAAAATAAATTTTTTTGCTTTCAAAAAATAAAGAAAACCTTGTAAATAATGACATAACAAACATCTATTTGATTAATTTATATATTATATAATGTATTCATAATGTGAAGCATCATATTTCATATACATACACATATTTGTATCACAAAAAATAAGAGACAAAAGAAAAATGTCCATTTTCTTTAATTACTATAATAATCCAAGTAAAATATATTTTGCCAAAGCAAAAATTACTAATATTATATTCCTCAATAAACATAATTTAATATACTCATGAATAAAGCTTCAACTTCTGAATATTTTACATGCTCTTGGACATGCACTTCTATTTAGGAACGCATTAGTAAATATTAAACTTCTTTCGTATATTCATACATACCAAAGCCAATGGGCAGCTTTATGGTCCATGTGCAATCTAAGCTGCTTGGATAGTTTCCAGGAAAGCCGGGGCTGAGGATCACACCACTGAAATCTGATGTTGCACCACCACACTGAGCTGCAAAGCAAAAGAATTCTCATGTAAAGTAAAATTAGTTAAAGACTTCAAGAAGCATCTAAAGTAACACCATTTGATAAAATTAAATAAAGTCTCAATTCTTTTAGAAAACACTAGTTAATTTGTAATTCACTTTTCTAAAAGAGCACAAAATGCACAATTACTCAGAAAAAAAAAACAAAAAACTACAGTGCTGCTTAAGTCAATTATGGTGCAGAAAGTAACAGATCACATGCAATGAATGCACTTAAGCAAAAAGGACATCTTCCCTTTAGGAGTGGAAAGTAAGCAGGCAGCTTATTTTTCTGTCTTAAGTACGTCTACAATTGTTTTAAGTCAGTCCAAAGATAAAATAATTTAAACTAAAAGAAAGCCAACTGTTTCAGCTGTCAGTACCGTATTAAAGAGGAAATAATTTTCACAACCTTCTTTTTCTTGTTCATTGAGAAAGCTCAATAAAGAACTTTAAGAAAACTATTACCTTAATTTTATTCTAGAAGAATCAAGACAAATGAAGAAAGAAATATAAACAAAGAAAGATATATATTTGAAAATTCAGTCAGATATAACAAATAAGCTTATGTTGGAATCCCTATGTATTTACTATTAATAATTAAGGAAACATTATAAAATAGTAAATTGCTAATTTAATTTGTGCATAAGGTGGATATTATTATTTAATGTATATTAAAGCTATTTTACAAGTCATTTCTTACTGTAAATGTACAGGTATATTATGCCATCCTAGTGAACATATAAATACAAGATTCCTAATTTATATAAGAAGTCAAATTTAATGGCTAATACCTAAAAACTTACTTATAATTGCCTTTTAAGATTGACAACAGGTATTCAATCTTTCAGTTGTTTTATAAATACTGATGCATAATTATTTTATCTCTGTATGTGGTGATATATTTTTTATTTAATAAAATCAGCCTGGAATATCACAGAACAGATTCACCCACAGTCAAGACAGGATGATCAGAGAGTGTTGCAATGTGGTTTCTTGGTCCTGGGTGGCCAGAGGTCCAGACCCACAGACCTACAGCTCCAGACCCCTTAGCCGCCCGCCACTGCTTCAGCCCCCAGAAATGATTCAGACACTTATATTAACTTCATGCTGTTTAGCCTATGGCTTAGGCACATTGCTAGCTTGGTCTTACATCTTAAATCAACTCATTTTCGTTAACCTGCCTGCCACGTGGCCCGTGGCTCACCTGTGTTCCTTACATAGTTCTTCTTTTGGGTGTCTGGCTCAGTCTGTCTCTGACTCCGCCCTTCCTTTCCTACCCATTCTGATTCTCCTTCCCACTTTTTCTATGGTGCCTGTCATGGGCCAAAACAGCTCTTTTATTTAAGTACAGAAAGGCATTCCCACATCAAGAGAGTGATAACTCATGCCTTCAGTCTCAGCACAAGAATGACAGTTGGTAACTCATGCCTTCAATTTCAGCATGGACAACACTGAGTGACCTATGCCTTTATTCCCATAACTCCAGAGACAAAGATCTTTCTATGTTTTTGTGAGTTCAAGGTCTAACTATCAAATAGTAGTAGCTTATACCTTTAATCCTAACTCTAGGATTATGATGCAGAGTTGAACACAGAAGTGAAACAACTGGAGAAAGAAGATATTTAGGCGGGAATAGGAAGACATTGGTTATTCTGGAGAAGCGACTAGCTAGGGTGAGCACTCTTGAAGAGAGCTTTTACCCTGAGAAGTCAGCTGGGTGAGTGAGGTGGACTGCGGTCTGTTCCTCTCTCTGATATTCCAGCTTTTCCCCAATATTTGGCTCTGAGTTTTCATTAAATACCAATTAGAGGGAGACTGATATGTAATTTTCTTTCTTTGTTGCATCTTTGAGTGGCTTGGGTATCAGGGTGACTGTAGCCTCATAAAAGGAGTTTGGCAATGTTCCTTCAGTTTCTATTGTATGGAACAGTTTGAGGAGTATTGGTATTAATTCTTATTTGAATGTCTTGTAGAAATCTGCACTGAAATTATCTGATACTGGGCTTTTTATTTTTTAACTTGGGAGATGTTTAATAACAGCTTCAATTTCCTTAGGGGTTATAGGTCTAATTAGGTCATTTATTTTTGATTTAATTTTGGTAACTGGTACCTGTCCAGAAAACAATTCATTTCTTTTAGGTTTTCCAATTAGTAGAGTATAGATAGATTTTTGAAGTATAGCCTAATGATTCTCTCAATTTCCTGGGTGTCTGTTGTTATGACCCCATTTTCACTTCTGGCTCTGTTAATTTGGATACTATCTCTCTACCTCATCTATCTTGTTGACTTTCTCAAAGAACCAACTATTTGATTCATTGATTCTTTGTATTGTTCTTTTTTCCCTATTGTATTGATTTCAGCCCTAAGTTTATTTTCTACCGTCTACTTTCTGGGTGAGTTTTCTTCCAATTGTTCTAAAGCTTTCAGCTGTGCTGTTAAGTCTCTTGTGTGAGATTTTCTAGGTTTTTCATATAGGCATCTAGTGCTATGAATTTTTCGCTTAGCACTGCTTTCAGTATTTCCAGTAAGTTTGGGTATGTATGGATTCATTTTCATTAAATTCTAGAAAGACCTTGATTTCTTTCTTAACTTCTTCCTTGACCCAGAGGTGATTCAGTCGAGAGATCTCAGTTTCCATAAATTTGTAGGCTTTCTGTGAATTTCTCTGTTGATGTCCTTTAACTTTAGACCATGGTGGTCTAATAGGATATAAGGAGTTATTCCCATTCACCTACAGAGATAGCTGACTGGAACTCTTGGGAGCTCACTTAATCAGAAACAACCAGTGAGGAGCCTTCAGGGAAAAGCACTAAACAGTCCAAAGGTAGATGACTGTCAAATGGTGAGGGCAGATTGTGGAGCCTCTTGCAGACTGTTTCTGTGTGTGACCTGACACCTTGGAGGAACAACTTACTCAGCTTTAATACTGGGATGAGGGAATCAGACCTACTTTAACTGGATATGCCATAGTGAGTTACCCACTATCTTGGGACTCATTGACCTTCTTGGGTAATGGATGAGGGGATAGGGTGAGAAGAGGCTGAGGGAGGACTGGGAGGGACTAGGAGAAGAAAAGGGAGGTCTAGCAATGGTATACATAGAAAAATAAACCTTTTTAAGTAAACACAAAAGCTGAAAAAAAAACTAGAATTTATGTTACACTTGGTGCCCAACATGGAACAAATACACCCATATAAAAGTCTTAGAAAGCTTAAAAAAGGTTCTAGAGCACAGAATTGGAGCCCAAAACAACTTCTGAGCTGTGTCTCTCATGTGAGCCTTGGTACAAAGATGCCTTGGTGTGGTGTGTGAGTTTGAGCTATAAAATGATGGGCTTTTAGAGTATAGCCTCAAGATGCAACAAGGCCAGTTTCTGAGCTTCAATGTAAGCAATGAGATGCATTTCATGAATTTAAGGTCTCTGTTCTCACAGACAAATGGGAACAGAGTCAAATATGGCTTCTCAGTAGCAGCATTTTCTTGGGTCAGCTCTGCTTTTTGTTGAGCTTTTTTAAGAGGGGCTTCCTGACTCTGTTAATGGCAAAATATTTGTGAGTCTTCTAAGACGCCCTTCCACCAAACACTTAAATGGAGTACATGAGAAATAGGTGGTGGTACTCTACTCGGTAGCAATAAGGACACTTCATATTACACATGTGATGTTCGGTAACTAGTCTAACATATATATTCTAACATATATGTCCTTTTTCTTTCTTTATATGTGTGTGTGTGTGTGTGTGTGTGTGTGTGTGTGTGTGTGTACAGAGTCAACATACAATTTATTTTCAAAAGTATATTACTATTAAGTTTTAAAATATTGCCTTTCTTTTAAACTGTCTGTTCATTTGTTATTAAATCAAACAAATTAACAGCATGGTGAAAAAAAAATTAAATGAGCATCTCTGCTTCTGGACTGCAATGGAGGATGACTAGTACATGTCTCATGCTCCTTTCTTCAGTTTTCTGCCATGGTAGACTGTCCTCAAAGTGTGAGTTCAATAAGCCTTCTCTCCCTTATATTGCTTTTGGAAGAATATTTTAGCAGAATAACAAAAAAAAAATATTGTTATTTTCTTTCTAATTCTGGCCACTGTTTGTTTGTTTTGTTGTTGTTTTTCAAATCCAGTTTTTGTCATTTATATCCCAAGTTTATTGTACAAATACAAAAAAAGTAAAAGTAAAAATACAAAGAAAACTGCCTTCAAAATATACCACTCACAAATAAACTTTTTAATTCATATTTCTCCCTTAGCTTGAATATTTCTATGTATGCATGATAAAGATAGCATAATAGTTTTACATTTTCTTATACAAAGCTCTACTTGATACATTCTTAACTAGTTAGTAAATATCCTCCCAATATGCTTATTAATTTTTTTAAAGGAGTGAATACACTGCTTTGAAACCCTTAACCTGTATTCTACTATAATATCTGCTACCTAGTCCATATATGATCCACTTTCAGAGCTAAATATTTTAAATATATCCTACCCAAATCCTCAAAATGACATTGTGAGACACACGTTGCTATCTCCTTCAGCAGGAGAACTAACAGAAATTCAAAGAATAAGACACTCCAAAGCTATGCTGTATTGGGCTGTCATTTGAATACACTAATGCTGGATATCAAAGTCTTATAAGTATGTCATGTGGTTTCATATAATTATAGCATATATAATAAAGCTTAAACTTTTTACCTTAATTACTGCTATATAATATTGGTTTGTTTGGTTTTCTTCTAGTGCTTCAAGAATGGAAATTCATTTAATATACTGAGGTATTTATTATTTTTATGTCATACTAAGAAAATTACAAGTGAATAAGAGCTAATTTTAATATCTATAGTTTCTTACCCACTGATGTGCATTTAAGTTTAAAAAGTATAAAATTAAAAAACAGTAAATATCAAAATAACATTTATATAAAAGACAGAAAAAGAAAAAATATGTTAGGAGAAGGGTTATAAAATGAATCTTTTCAATTTGTGGAAACACAAATTTTGCAGTCTTTCCACTTACCTAAACATATGGGGATAGGATAATTCCATCTTCTTACTGGTCCAGGCATACATGTGATGTGAGAATGACCCTACAAAAAATGAGAAATGCAGTTCAGTACACACATACAAAAGGTTTAATGAAATGAATCATGCTGAATAATTAATGTAATCGGTATGTGGAAATATATCTACACACTGCCACTTTTATATTTTTACTATTAGTTAAGCAAGGTAATTTGACATACTTGGGCTATATTTTGAATAAAAAACTACAAAGTTTTGGCAGAAATAAAAGTATATCATATAAGTACTGAATTGTGGTATTAATATTCTATCAAAGAATGCTCTACTGTAATAAAATTGCTGAAATGACTGATTGCATAGTGCTTTGTGACATATTGGTACAATAGGTAAGATCAGACACATAAAAACTGTCATTGTCAATTTCAAAAAATGTTTTAAAACTTTAAAGTATATACATTTTAGAATAAAATACAAAAATCTACAAAACTCTTATTGGACCAAGGAGACTAGAAAATTTTGATGCAATTTTTAAAATCTAAGAAATATTATTATTAAATGTTTATTGTCTAACTTCTAAGGCATTTATTTCATCTATGAGTTGAATATTGTTTAGTTAAAGACCAAGCAAAGCAGCTCTAAACCAAGATTATATCAAAACCTGTGGATTAGCACTCACTGATTTGTTGAAAGATTCCAAAACCCAACACAATGATAGAGTCTTGATTAGACATTGGTTTTCCAGCTGACTTACCTGAAGAGAATAGCCTTGATCACATTGGAAAGACACCACATCACCAACCATGTATCGGTCTCCAACTTTTATTCCACTGCTTGGAGTTTGTGGCTCAGGACAAGAATCCAAACCAATGGCTAAGATTATTTAATGAGAATAATATAAATAAATTTCAAGTGATGTCTATTTCAATTGTGCATATTCAGTTGCCTAAATTGTATATAAATACAATCTATTTATTTTTCTTTTTATTGTTTTTATTATTTAAAATGATTTTAAATTAAAATATACTTTGATCATATGCTTCCCCTCTCGCAAGTCCTTCTATATCTTCTCCCCTTTCTTACCCACCCAACTATTTCTTTTACCAAAAACAAACATTTATTACAACAGCAAATCCCACAAAATCAAAAAAAGCAAAATAAAACTACACCCAAAGAAACAAAATACCATAGCAAACTATAAACAAATAAAAGCTCACACACACACACACACACACACACACACACACACACACACACACACACACACACACACACACACAAAAGAAAGAAAAAAAAAAGAAAAAAAAAAAACCGTGTGGAGTCCATGACACGTCAGTCAACTTACTGAACAGGATAATTGCCCTGGAGTTGTCAATATAGCAGTGTTCTCTATTAGAGAAAATTTACTTTCCCTCTCACAATAGGTATAACTGGTAGGTAAGGGAGATGGTAAAGTAGGGAAAAGCATTTAAGGAAAGCCTATTCTCCATAGCAAGATTTAGGCCAGCCAAGGATATACATAGAAACCCTTTCTCAAGAAAAAAAATACAATGAATACATATATTTCCCAATGCTAACTAAACATCTAAACTGTGAAATTTTTGCTATGTTATCTTCTATAAACAACAGGGAAACTACATTTATGAAATTTCAAAAAAAATGGTCACATTAATAAAATATTTAAAGAGACAAAAACCAGTTGACATGAAAAGTGGAATGGGGAAATCATAAAAGGTCCTTTCCCTCATGAAGAGCTAGCTGTAGGCAATTAAAACTGATTAAAAGGTATTAAATTCAGTTTTCGAATGATGAACTCCCTAGTAGTATTTCAATTGTTAGTGTTCAGCCTGAAACTATGAGGAACACCAAATGGACTCAGACAGCTAGATTTAAACATGCATAATTATTTTTTCCATGTGCATAAATAACAATAAATAAAGATAATATCATAAATTTGTGAGACTTAAGGACACATGGGACTTTGAAGTAGACATGGAGTAAATATAGTACCCACATATGAAATTCTAAATAATTAAAGCTATTCTTATGTGTATTCATCAACATACTTTGTTGTTATTTGCTATTTCTTCCCTTTTCCTACTTGTCTTTCAATACTAATAGACTCTCTCTCTCTCGTGTTTCCATGACAAATATTGGAGAGGCTTCATTTGTTTCTGCCTATCCTCACAATTCTTCAGAAACATTAAATCACGAAGAAGAAAGGATATGTTTCACTGAGATCTCAAATCACTAAAACAACTGATTCTTTCTAAGAATTAAAAAAAATGGTATGACAAATACTTTCATTATTTTGGTACTGATAATTTACTTTTAAACACAAAATATAAAAAGTAACATATATAAAACATTTTCCTAAAGTTAGTTTTCTAAAAGTTTTACTAATTTATTTATTCACAAATCCTTTTTAAAAAATGTAATAAATTAAACAAATTTTATCTTCAATAAAACCATTATTTAGTGTTTTTTCTTTGTGACCTATACTGAAGAACTATTCTAATGCATAATTAAATAGTTAGAATAATAGTCACCAAATATGGCAAGGATGTTTTGGGTTGGTAGATGGTGTAACCATCCACATTTCTAATGATAAATGAATAATTTTGCAATTGTCTAATATTTCTATTACTTTAGTATATTAAAAATTATTCAAGAAACAATGTATACATACAAGGTGAGTGTAAAAATGGGCAAGGCATTATCCTTAAATTGATTATTTCTCAACAAAATTAAATATCTAATTTTTAAAATGAAAGACATGTTATCTAATACCACAAAATTCAGTTCAGAATGTATGGTGGTCACTTAAAGCTATAAATTACTGTAAAGAGCTGAAATAATAGCACCAAAGAGCAGTACCTAGACCATAATTTGGGAATGTATTTGAGGCAGTCCTGAATCTGACAATGGGAGTGTTTAACCTGTGTGCCGTGCCAATGTCAAAATTCTAAAAGTTCCATATTTCTTGACCTTTGTGCAATCTTTTGTTTATGTATCTAAATTGCCTGCTATCTAGTTTTGACCTCCTTAAAATCTGGATAGATTTAACTCTTTCTTCCTCTATTAGTATTTTTATATTAAAATGATAGATGTCCTGTGTTGTCTTTGAACTGATTTAATATTCACTAATAAGATTTACACATTAAAACTTTCTCCTGTTTTCAGCATTTTTCATTCATTACTGAATACAGTACGTTTTGATTTAAACATATGACATATGTAACTTTCAGGATGACTGAACTTTTTCTTTCATACTTACTTAGCTCATTTTAATAAATTTAATATTTAGGATGGCTCTGTAATTATTATTTTTATAAGCATCACATTTTGTGCACTTTTTTTCCCATGAAATTCCCACTGTAGTCTATATATACGGAAAGCTATCAATATGCAGCCATAGCTCTTTCCTTTCCGGGCGTAGGAAGCATAAGGCATCTGGTAGCAAAACAATAGGATACTGAGACCCTTGTTGCAAAACAAAGTGCTAAAAAATATTTAGTGACATGACAGATTGACTTCAAAATTATTTTAATGTTAACAATGGATAAAAGCTCTGTTTATTAACTCATGGCATTTTTAAGTTAACCATTCTTACATAAATATATTCACAGAGGAAAATGATCAAAGGAATGATAGCAAACCATGGGATCTGGTCCATGAATATCAGACTCCTTCTGTTTGAACAAGATTCTTTGTATATGAATCATGTTTGTGTTTCTGCATTTCTAGATTATCTATAGCAATATGAACTATTTTTCATATCATAAAAGAGAATACAATAAACGATATGATCAAAGATGTTTGGACTAAAATTCATGAACTCTTTATTTATTTAGAACATACTGAACTGCACAAGATAGTCCTTTTGAACTTCAGGGAAGATGGTTACACAGACTAATGAGGGAATCTGTTAAGTCAGAAACGCTAGTGGTCAATTTTTTTAAATATGCTTGAAAAGTATTTAAAATGTCTGATAATCCTCTAACATTATTGTCATATTTATTTATTCAGATAATATTCTGAGTTCTCAAATATGTACTCAAAATATTTCCATGAAGAATTAAATTTCAATTAATGAAATGATAAAGATAAGACAGTACTTACAGGAATGTCCAAGAAAAAAATATTATTAAAAAAAATTGGCAAAGTTTCCCATCCAGTTAATCAAGATCAAAATTCTGCTTCTCAGTGGCATTTAAGAAAAACTGAGACCTCTCAGCTTCATTGGCTTTCAACAGCCCTCTCTGGATGAATCTTTTTTTAATGGAATTGGATCAATTAGTCTTCTGTTTTAATAAAACCAAACAAATGGATTTAAAATAAAATCCATATTATTTTTTAAAATCAGTTATTTCTACTGTTCAGTCATTATTAAAGTTTACTGTGGCTGAACAAATTGAACTCCCATTTTTTCAAATTACAGGTATTTATTTGTATTAAAACATTGTTCTTTCCTGGCTTTCATCAATCCAAACAATTTTAGGAATAAAATGTGTTGACTTAGATCATATTCTCAGTCTGAAAGATGGTAAAAGATGCTAGATACATGATATATTATGGATGGATGGATGGATGGATGGATGGATTGATGGATGGATGGATGGATGGATTGATGGATAAATGACAGACGACTATAATAGGTTATAGAGAATGATAAATTTCCTTGTATTTAATCATGATTTGAATGTTTTTTTAAGCTGGCACGAGAGACAGGGGAAAAGCATAGAAATTTATCTCAGCATTCCAACTTTTGTTTTTGTTAATGGAATTATCCCATTCCCACATTTGTCTTGATAGCATCTGTAGGCAATATATATTAACCATGTTTATAAGTAAGAAGGAACAGAAATTGAATCACTTGTGTTTATATACAAAGTTGTATTAAGTGATATAAAAGGTTTCAAATTAAATAATGTTTCTTTAAGTAATAAGCATTACTTAATTTTCAGTAATAACACAAGTAATTATTTTTTAATATTAACTAGGAATTACCATTAAATATATGTTAGAATTATAAAATGACCTAGCATATTTATTAATTTAAGAATAAAAGTTTGAGATTGATGTAGGCATTGATGATCAGAAAAGGGTACAATACTTAGAGGCACTGCACTAATTCAAGTCTTACTATTTATATAAAATTGTATTACTAAGTATCCCATTATTTTCCCCTGATATTGTGTACTTTAGAAGTATTTAATCTACTAATGATATATTTGTCAAGAACTAACATATATATCACATGATTAACTAACACAGCCCAGGAGTCCAACTCCCAAATTTGCTTCAGGGTTGTAAATAGAATTCTCTCAGAGTAGCAGGACTTTAGAAGACTTATCCTAGAATTTTTGGAAGTAAATTTCTATCTGAGGGAATAAGACTCATACATGCGCTGATGATGGCTCTTTTTATTTTTCTTTTGCTCTAATCTAACACTTTAGTCTCAATTCTACCTGTTTTAATTCCTTTTCTCAATTTCTAATTTTCTCTCTAACTTCTTATTCCTTCCTACAAGTTCTAATTCTCTAGCTTTTCTGTTCCTCATGGCTTATACACACATTTAACAAAATGTTTTGTAATAATAACCAAAAAAAAAAAAAAAAGAGAATAAACTTACAAAGGCTACATTTGAGGAGAGTAAATAACCATGAAAACACTTGTCTTGAAGGTTCCTAAGTACAAGACTGTGACCTGAGACCTGGGGCACAAGGCTTGTGAGACAAGCTGCTGAGAGATCTGAACAGAGAATCGGGTATTTATCAGTGAGAATTAGCAAGCAAGGGATTGGCTGCTTTGTCTCTGACCTGGTTCTACAATTAGACATCTGGGAATTTGTCTTTGTATTTTCTGTGGAGTTTAATCTTATGAAACATTGGCCTGGTCCTTACATGCAAGGTATTTCTATACATCCTATTTCCCCCTCAGAGACATTTATGTGCAATTCCATCAACTTAGAAATGAATATCGTCATCCTTATACATCTGGACAGTTGTTATTAATCTGTAATTTCTTGAAAGCTATAAACACTCAGATCTTATCAACTGATCAAAAATAATGATTTTGATGCTAAAGAATGTTTACCATATCACTTAGCTGAAATCCGTGCAATTATTTAGTGTGCTTGACCTCCACAAATGTGAAGACAAATTGTCCAAAAATGAAAAACAAATAAAGAAGCAGCTCAAAACCTGAAATATTTCAGGGTAAAAAGATTCACTGTATTTAAATAATTACACGCCCAGAAATATCTACCGAAATATGTGTGTTGTATGCTACTGTTTAAAGACAGTTAAACAAGTTGAAACAAAATTGACAAGTGTATGTTTATTTTTGCTAGACTGTAACCCCAAAACATTTCTCCGTACGCTCCCAATAGTCTGTCTTGCTTGTTTAATCTGTATATTTACTAGTGTATATGCAAAGAATGGGACATTATTCTATGCACCTATGCACCGTTTACCAGATTCTTTAGTTCTATAGTCCCTGGCAGGAAAGTCTTCAATGTTGTATAGTCTGAACTCAACTCACAATAATCAGATCTTATTGCTTCTCTATGCTTCAAAGCTACTTTCTGCTAATAAAGAATCTGTTTCAATTTTTTTTAATTAAAAAAAGCATTTGTTTAGTTTGAAATTGATCTAAGATTATGAATCACCTGATTGTATAGAGCTTGTCTTAGACTGGGCAGAAATTGTTGTTTTCTTATGGGATTCCAAACCAAAAACAAAACAAACAAACAACAACAAAAAAAAAAAAACCCCAAGCTTCTAAGTGTCCTACAGTCCTTGTGGAACAATAGATCTAATTATGAATCATATTATATATCAAAGCTATACGGCTTAATGAGAGATCATATTCTTAACCATTTGTGAATATATATGTGCCCAAAAAGTGTAAACCGCCAATGGTCTTTGAGAAGAACCCACACCTGTTCTTTTTAAGGAAATGTGGCAGCACATGAAAAAATTACAGACAGAAGCAAACGGGTTCATGTCAATGATCCCTACAGCTTGACCAAGTGGGAATTTCCATCAGAGAATTATTCATCTGGCAGGCTGACCTGTTGAAAACTAGGTATCACCTGCTATATAATTCCATAGCTCCTGGATACTAGCATAGAGGGTCAGGATTTTTAAAAGAGTGATTTTAAAATTTATTTATCATTGATGCCAGTGGTGGTTGAACATGTGTGTTGAGAGCTTTACTTGTTTATAACTTTTATCTTAATGTTTTTCTTACTAATGTATGGTTACTTTCATTAATTTTTAGGACAGTGAACAGAAAATCATGTATTAATTATTCAGAAAATCCTACTGCTTTTCGATTTAAACCTGCATAGTAATGCTAAAGTCAATGAAAAATATTGAATCATGATATGTAAATATCATTTACTTACATGTTAAATAAACAATTAGCTCCTGTTTGGACCTTTGCATTCATGAGATACTGGAAATGCAAAGACACAATTTATATAAAATAAAGTCAGTCATTCTCCAAATAAATGCCTTGTAGGACAAGAGTGTCTTAATGTAAAAAAATTTAAAAAGAATGTAGGAATGCAGTGTAAAATAGCAAATAAATTCTGGATCCTTCTTAAGGAATTATTTTATGAGTAATAGATTTTACAAGTGCTGAAAGTTCATATATTTTATTAAATAATTGTAATGAGAGGTCCAGTGCATGTGATACATGATTCTCTAGCAGAGAAAACAACATATAAAATCAACAAAAGTCAACAAAATTTTTATTTTTCTTTGAAAAAAAATGACACGTTGTCTTACCTCAAATGATATGCTATGGGAAAAACAGTTAAAAATGAAGATAAGTCAAGAAAAAAAATTCAATTATAAATTGTTCTCTATTTTTGTGTATAATTTTTGTGTCTAATTAAGGAATAATTTATGTAAAGGCAAATTCTTATGCACTCTCTGACCCCAGTAGTAAAATTATGATTTTTTTGTTGATATGTTTGAGTTATTGTTGATTGATAGTCTCAAATATTCTGTGCTATATTTCCTTAAGAGATAAAGTAGGATGAGAAAATACTGACTTAACGGACATTTTTCTAGATTTCAAAAAAATAATACATAAATGTACTTGAAATATGCCACAGATGTGAGACTGTACCAATATACCACTGATATTTAAGGGATTTAGGAACAGAAGACAGAAGGATGGTTTAAATTTTAGATAACCTTATTAAGAATTTGTCTTGCTGTCATGAGAGTATATTTCTTTGAAAACTAATATATTTCATCTGGCATCCTAAAAGTATTCAAATAAGTAAATATCACATTAAGTAAAGATTACAGGAAGTACAATTATTTAAAATCCTTCTGCATTGTATTGGCTCAAAATGAGAAGTTTCTTCATACCCAGGCAGTAAAAATGTAACTTGCTTTTTGATAAGAAAACCTAGGGACCAGGAACAGTACTCTTAAGATGCAAGCAGAAAAATTTATATAGAAAAAAAAAAAAAAAAACAAAGTAAAAATGTAAAATGTTTAAAGAAAAGTAATAGTCAACAAGATTATCCGAAAATAAATTTTAACCAAAAGAAAAATAAAAGATAAAGTGTGATTAATCTGTAAGGGTTTTATAGGTTAAGAAATGAAGTATGTTCATAAAGATTAATTAGCCTTATTTCATGGAATATATTCAGTCATAACAGCAATTAAAATTAAAAATGACAAATGCTAGCAATATAATTTGGGCGGGGAATGTTTCTACATTTAATACTTTATGAGATTGTAGTAACAACAAGAAAATTAGTGTGAGTCAAAATATAATTAATCTTAAAATCCCTGTTTTTCTCAAATAATCAATTATGTAATTAGCTCAAGGGAAGAGAGCATTTTAGTGATTGTAAAAATAAACTCATTAAGGCCTAATGCATTAAGTCCTAAGCAAATTGCTTAAGGGCAGAAAGCAATAAAATCACAGTACTGAAACAGAGCTTCAATGGTAAGGTAGAGTCGAATAGACAAATTTCTGGACATTTACAAATCTGAGTATATTTTTGTAACTTTAGGTATTCAATCAAACCCTACACTTTTTGGAAAGGGTAAAGAGATACCTCCATACTATGCCATTCTCTTGAAATTTTTATAACAACTTTATTATTGGTCAATAGAGAGAAACTTTTATTCATTGTGTGAGTTGTACCTGGGTCTGCGTAGGAGACTGCATCTTGAATCTTAGAAGACATCTAATGTCTCTTAAAGGACTTACTTATAGGCTTTATTTCATTGGTATATATGGATCCTCCTTGTAAAATGTGTCTATTATAAATTAAAAGCAGAAATTTGTACACTAAATTATAAATACTACAAAGGTAACCAAAGGATTTTCACTAGCAAATTTTAAGATTTTCACTATAGAAGTTAGACTGCATGATTAGATTATCTTTAGATATTTATGATGCTAGTGTGAATAGTATTTTTCCTTGATCTCTTTCTTAAAACATTATTTCAATTTAGAATATGCATCATAAGAGATGAGACTGAATATCTTAACAAATCTAAAATTTAACATGTCTCAAGGCTCCCAAAGACAGAACCTCTGGTAATCTGTTATTCCACTAAATTCTTTCCAGGCCACATTGTATTCACATATATCTTTTGTTCTTGAAATGTTGTGTTAACATATTGTGATAATTTGAATAGAAATGGCCGCCATAGACCCATGTGTTTGAATGCTTGGGCCTATAGGGAGTCACACTATTAGGGGATGTAGCCTTGTATGTGTGGCTTTGTTGGAGGAAGCTTATTACTGTGGGGACAGGCTTTGGGTTCTCATATACTTAAGCTATGTACATTAAGTAAGCAGTTAACTTCATGTTGCCTATAGGTCAAAATATAAAACTCTGCTCTGTCTCAAGCACTCTCTCTGCTTGCACATCACCATGTCCCACAATGATGAAAAGTCAGCCCCAATTAAATGATTTTCTTTAAATCATTTAGAGGAATCATTTACATCATTTAAATTACATCAGGTGCTGTAGTCATGATGTCTCTTCACAATAATAAAAACCAAAGTGAAAAAGAATAGTATCTTCTATTGTTGTTATTTTAGTAAGGCCCTTTTAAGACTCTATCTTTAGGAATTATGAAGATATAATCACCTTCTCTGAGCATCACCAAAGTATGCAGAACATTCTTATCTATTCATAATGGTGAAGGTAATCCAAGGGGCTAGTTTAAAATACATATATTCATCTCAATCCCAGGAAAACAGATAGAATTATGACACAAGAAGTGTCATTTGGAGATTTTAAGGCGCTTCAAAATGATTATAATACACGATTATCTGAGAAATGTTGAGTAGCATAACCATATTAATAATGCTTGAATCATTTTGCAATGGTTTGTCAAAATGTTCTTTCTCATAATTAATGCCTCCTCTATTTAATCACTATGTATCTGCTCAGCTATGGTTTTAACAGTTGATGAAGTGGTTGGTTGTTTAAATCTCTAAGAAACAATATGCTGATGCAAATTATGGAAGACCTCAAAGACTGATTAAAAATTGTTTACTTTGAAATAAAATTTCCTGAGACATACTGTGATACTTGCTATTTAAAATCCCCAGGACTAAGGTTATGGGTTAATAAATTTCTATTAACTTTCTTGCAAGGATGTTTGTGTGTATTTGCTTGTGTGTCTGTTTGTCTGTGGGGATGGAAATCAGCATCCCAAAGGAAAGCCTGTACCACACCTCTGAGTGGCACCCTCAGTCTTAAAGGAATATTTTCCTTTAAAGTTGGGGTTTATGATATAGCATCTCACTGTGCAGATAAGGTTGTCCCAATGTCATGATTTTCTTGCTCCAGTGCTGGAGACACAGGCATAGACTAACATCTGAGCTCATGATTTCCATATAAATTAAATACACTGTCTATGAAATGTGAAGCACACTGCTTGGCATATACCACACTTTTGAAGCATGGCAGGATTTAGAGATAAAATAACAACATAATCATTATTATACCTTTAAAATAATGATGTAGCTGGTAAATAGTACTTAACAGCCTAAGACATCTTTAGATGCTAACAATTGATGTTGCTAAGGTTTAAATGACTGATTAAATATAAATTGAAAACACCTCAAGTGATATGAACAGATAAACCTATGGGGATCCAAAATGATTTTGTTTATTAACTATTCAAATAACTTTTGTTTCAACTATATTATATTAAAATGAATTAAGCAATGAAAAATTCTTTAAAGCATATTTTTATATAAAACAAATTCCTAAAAATACAATTTATATAAAAAATTAAAATTTTAGCTATATATGTAAAAAATATTTTCCTACATGTATTCTTTCTTTTTAATAATTAATTTAAAACAGAACCTACTGGAACCTAGCCCATTTGCTGCAGCTGGCTTGCTGATAGATATTGGGTATGTGATTAAAATTCCAATAGAACAATTCACCACTACCCAGAGTAATATACTCTCTTGGATTAATTTACACATTTTGGTCTATTTCCTGGCAGTTATTTATTGAGGGTGAAAAGAGCATCACACTGTATTGTTCTAAGTTGGAAATGAAAGTGTAGAACATACCTCTCAAAAGTCATGGAACACTCATTAAGAGAGGTGTTGTATTAGGTTTCTGGCCCAGACTTTTGTGCCTAGTCTCAAGGTTTGAATCCCCCGACCCACAGACGTGCAGACCTGCAGACCTGAAGTCCCACAGTCCCACAGAAACACACAGATGCTTACATTAATCGTACATTGATTTACCTGGAGCCCAGGCATATAACTTGCTAGCTCTTGCTCTTAATCTAACCCATGACTCTTATCCTGTTCAGCCATGTGGCTCGGTACCTTTTCTCAGAGCAGCATAGTTGTCCTCTGCTTCCTCTGCCTTCTCTGTGGCATTTCTGCTCTGTTCTTCCTGTTCCCAGAGTTTTCTTAGTCTGGTAGCCCCACCCACACTTCCTGTCTAATTTGGCCAATCAGCGCAGAACAATTATTTATAATGAAACATCATAAATCCACTACAGAGAGGCAATCCAAGGATACAATTAAAATCATTACCTAAACATTAATAATTGTGAAATAAGCAGTATCTTGAAAATAGAAGTGTCTTACTCTCTCCTCTAATGCTCTACATTCCAGTTACAAACAGCTTGGGAAACAAGGCTTTCCTTTTTCCCCTTTCCTCTTTGTCTCCTTTGTCTGCACACCTCCACTTTCTGTATATTGTTCTGAGTGTTCCTTTCAATGCTCTGTTGACGTGTCAGCAAGACTTTTACCTGTATCACCTTTAAGTCTCTTCAAATATCATCTCTCTACAATCTTCCCTGATCACCACAGCCTTCACGTTACTGATTCCTCAACTCTACCACCTACTCTCTTTGATGTAGCACATTGCTTTCTGAAATTTTGCGTGCATATTGCTTTCTCACATATATGAACATCTTTTATCTACGGATGTCTGATTGGCTGTAAGATACAAGGGACGAGAGCACACTGTACCTTTTATTCTCTAATGGCAACAAAGCACCATCTTAAGTTTTGAGGATCTACTGTGGGAGTAATTGTGGTGGCATTTATAAAGCTGTAAAAAGAAGCTTGTGCTATGGATCAGTATGTAAATGGACACACTGGAAAGCCTGACAACCTGTAGTTTATCCTCAGGATCCACATATTGAAAGGACAGACTGGACTATCCGAATTTTTCACTGACCTCCATACATATGCTGTGCAACTACTGCATCCAAATATATGTAATCATGCTTGCCAGCATAATTAATATAAAAACATTGAGTGTAATCCTTAAAAGGAAAGGCATACATTTAGTAATAACAGGATTCAAAACAAGAGATTTTGAGTTTGACTACATAGGTCAATGAGGTCAAGACCTTGTTTAGATAATAAAAATTAAGAGTCTTCTAGCTGGAAAAGAAAGAGTTAAGGTGATATTACCAAGGGAGAAGGAACTGGATAAGGATGCAACACCAAAGGCATTAAAATCTATTTTCAAAAACTTCATCTAATTGGAAGAATATTACTAAAGGCCTACAAGAAAAGTAAATTCTTTTTGGCATCGGAAGTTTGAGGATGCTGTCTTTATTTAATAGAACACAGAAGTATGATGATAGGAAATGATCAAATATATAGAGCTATTGACAATAGGAAGTTATAGAAAAGATGCATAGAGAGGAAGGAAGGTCCATCTTGTCTGCTATAATGATAAGCATAATCCCAGAGCACATTCTAGACAAAAATGCCAAGAACAAATGAGGAGGACTGTAAGTAGCTTTTAAAATCTAGCTCGTTCGCAAGCATTTGCTGCTTAAAAAAGAGAGCGAGAGATGCAGAATGACATTTTGTGTGTAGGAATTGCTTTATCAGTAACCTAGAAAGTTATTTTTTTCCTTAACAAATCCGATGAGTAAAACCTTTGCTATCTGGAAGAGATCTTAGCCAAAATTGTGATTCCCAAGATAGAACACCTGTCTTGGTGTTCTGTGTTTCCTAAAACCTCTCTATTTAAAATATTTCTTTAGGGATATAGTAAGAGTCTGCATTCTTGGATGAAAAAAAAACTTTTTTTTAATAGAAATTCTCAAAATGTTCTGCATCTGTTGCTAGTATTCATAGTGATATGGGAGTCTAATTTCCCCATTGTATTTCCTCCTTTATGTTACCCTGTGGGCAGAACTTTTATTTCAGTGAATTCAAAAGTGAATTACCAAAGATGTGTAGTGCAATAGGTAAGCTCTCCACATACAAAAAATTATATAACTATTTCATATAAGCATATAACCATTACTCGATTATTTTTCCTAAATGTCTAACTGCATAACCACTTCTGCTTTGTATAGGTATTTAAATTTAGCTTTTTTGAATAAGTGATTCTTGAGTAGAAATGTAAATTATTAAAATTATGACCAAGAACATTATAGACATTCCTCATCACACCAAATCAACAACCACCATACGACCAAGCAGTTCTGCTGCCACTATAGACACAAGAAAAGGAAAGAGAGATGTCTTATCCCCACTTCATTACTGCACAGAACAGTCAAGATATACAGCCAATGTAAACGTCAGAGAAAGAAAATATGAAACATACTCACAGCAGAATCTTTTTTGTCCTTTAAATTACTTAAGTCTTGTAATTTGTGGCAATACAAATGGGGCAGGAGACACTGTACTAAGTGCAATACGCCAAACAATACACCAAACACATGGTGCCCTCATTTACATGCAAGAGCAAAAAGAACTCACCTGTTAGCACTAAAAACCTAAATATATCAGAGGTAGTAAAAGTGTGGAGGAAAGGTATAGAGATGATGGATAATGACCACACAAACTTAGGTGTGCAGGAATAGCTTCTGATACTCCACAGCATGGTCACTTGGGTACCAATGATTGACAACACTGAACTGTATATTTCCAAACATATAGTTTAAAAGCTTCTTAATACCCCAACAAACAAAAGACAAATGTTTAAAGTAATGTACACCAATAACTCTAGTTAGATTACTACATTGTATACACATATATCAATATATCTTCATGCTCCTATAATATGTGCAATTTTTATGTCCATTTTTACATACTAAATCTGTTCTCTTTGTCTCCATCCTTAATGGACATCTTCTGTCTCCATCTCTTTCTACTACTTGCTTTTTGCTAAAGTTCATGTACAATGTGATTAGTGTTTAAAATAAAGACAAACCCAAGACAGGTAAGTTTTAATCAGCACTGCCTCCACAAGGATGTACATAGAGAAAACCATGACATTTGTAAGCAGCCACATGAAAACGTGGGGGAAAAAATGTGAAAAGGCCAAGAGTACCAGAGAAAACACATTAGGCTTTGTGTCAGCACCCGAGAGAAAGAAATCCAATAGAAGAATGGGGTGGGGGTCTTTCCTTTCAGAGACAGGACTGAAAAAATTCACAGCAATCTAGTAGAACCTCAGGGTGACTTTATGATGACAGTCTAATTAAAAGTATTCTTCAACACTATGGAAGTAATAATCCACTTCAACAATGGACAGGTTCTTATATTACCACAGACAATTTTGTCTATTAATAAAAACAATATTATGAATCCTGATAGAAATATATGTGTTCTTTTATAAACAAAGGGAATTAATTGGAAACAAAAAAGTGACTATGCTTGGGTGCAGGGCACTGTATGAAGCTCTCACTGAGTGAGCAGTCAGCCTTCCTGGTCACTTCTGGATAAGATTCCAAAGCACAGATTCCAATCACATTCTACTACTAGACAGTCGGTCTAACTGGGAGCCAAAAATATTGGCATGACATCTTTTATCTACGTTTCTCCTTAAAACCCAGAGAAGAACTTAGTGATTTTTCTTCTGTAAAGCTATTCTTAATCTTTAAATTTTCTTTTCCCGCTTCATTCCATTAAAATTAAACTCAGTAGTTGGCTACTACAATGCTGTTGACATTGTTGATGAGAAAACAGAAATGAAACAAGAAGACTACTCCAAAGTCCTTGCAATCAATTAGAAGTAATCCAGGCTTCTGCTGCCACAGACGGACCTGCACCTTTGTGCATCCTTTTCTCCTGTGTTTTCTTTCTTCCCACTCCCCTCCCCTATTTTCCCCACTTGTACACAACCTATAACTTTTATTTCCTAATCTATTGCAGCCATATCCTTTCAATGTATTGCACAACATCCTTTCATTTTTATTTTAATTTAATCACTGACTTTGATTAAAAACAACCCATGGGCCTGGAGTGTTTCTATGACACAATACCACCATATATATTGCTTAGTCAGAAATTTATTTAGCTTATCCAAAAAGGTCATGACCTCACAAGGAAGTGATGATTTGATAAAAAACTAATGCTTTCAAGATGCTGAGGGGAAGATCAATAGAACATTGCTTGGGAGATTTGCTTATCATTTCTTTATTGGACACTAGTTCATAATTTCTGAAATAATATTAATCATTGTTCAAAACATTATGCTGTTTTTCTAATGACTTATCTTGGAGATCAGCGCAGCTGAAATAGATGTGATTTTAGCACGCCATATTTCACAGCTCTGTCTGAATATGAGATTTATTCTTCCAAAAGACCCTCCGTTTCTTGTCTAACTGAGACTTCTGCTTAGATTTTAAGACTTGCCACAAGTGTCACCACTTGGAAATAGTCTGTTAACTTTCAACATGGAACTGACTATTTCTTACGTTGTGCCTTCTACCTATGCATCTCATAGAACGCAAGTAGCAACGTGCCATTTCTTACCCTCTCTATCCCATTTACTAGACTAACATGTTTCAAAGGAGCCTGGATCATACTTATCTTTACATGTCCTGTGCTGAGCATTGTGACTGTCATAGAAAAGGTGTTCAGAATAAATACAGGTTGAATGATTGGGCCTTCTTTCCACATTTATCATGTATTTTTTTTTAAATAAAATACACTTGCTGTTTCTGAGCTATACAATCACAGAATGATAACTGCTGTATTAATTAATTAATGTTAGAGTTTCAACTCTTCTTGTCCTCCAAAATATCAACACGAGAAAGGGTTAGATCTTGGTAGGGTGTTACTGTGAAGGAATGATACATTTTAGAGTAGTGAACTAGATGAAGGTCTTATGTGTCAGGTGCATAATATTCAAGGAGATTTTAGATCCTAGGATTTTCCTCCTCTCTTCTTTTCCCTCTCTTCTCTATTACTATGAGGTAAAAGGTATATGGTTTTTCACATTCTCTCTTCTATTGAAAACTGGCATACTTATTAGAATTTTAAAGGCAAAATATCTGCTCAATTGAGAACTTAACACTTAACGTGTGTGCCAAAATAAACATCCTCTCTCATTAACCTGATAATCTATTATCATTAAAGTAATAGAAAGCTAAATTGAATAACTAACCTTTACTAAGTATATGCATACCATTTTAGGTTCTCTGCTGTCCCACTTGGGATTTTCTTTCTCCAGAACATCTAGCATAAGCTACGATGTTTCAGTGCTGATGAAACAATAATACATAGAGAAGAACTGTCAAGAAATAAGACTGCATAGAACTGCCTAAATTCTATGACAAATATCAACATTGGTGTTGTCATACTGTTGTTGATAAATGTCAATTTTATGTATTTTATACTTTATACATTTAAGATCTATTTATTTAAAAAACACATTGATTTTTAGTGCTTAGAAAATCTTAGGAATTTGACACATTGTAGAACAAAATGATGTCTTAAATGGACACAGCTAGGTGATATGTGTAATTCTTTTTCATGGAGAATGCAATTTAAAATGAAAGGAATTAATTCCTCATAATCCATATATTAACATAATTATATGTATAGTCCATCTTATGTAAGATAAGTACAACATTTCATATATTATTCAAGTATAAACCATTTTTATTTTGTTTGTCCTACTTTTTGTTTGCTTGTTTAAATGCTGTTCCAATAACGGGAATATGAAAATATTCCACTTATTCTAATTCTATCTGAAACTATCTACAATGTCATTAAAGTTAAAATGTAAATGTCTTCTAAAGACAATATTCATTGGACACTAGATCTCCTGGTGCTAGCATTGCTTGAGGAGGTTGTGTTCCCAGTGGGATATGGAGCCCAGATGGAGGAAATCTATCAGTGCAGCATGTTAGCAATGTATACCTGCTTCTGGCTCTGGGCTATCTCTCTTCCTCCTGTTTGTTTCCATAGCTGATTATGTTTCCACCATCATGAAACCCACTGTGCCACACTCCCCAAGGTGGCTTACTCAAAAGTTAAAAAGAACGGGTCAAAATAGATTTCTACCCCTAGAAGAAAATTTTGTTACACATTTCTATACAGTGATAAGAAAACTAACTATTCAAAAATGTTCTTTACTTCAATTTACAAGTTATCTTTTTACAAAGAGAAGCATTGAAATAATACCGAATAAAGTTGTAAATTAATATAAAGAAACACAATGAATAGTTACACAAAAAGTTGAACTACCAGACACAAAGAAAATACACTACAAACACAAAACCTTTTAAGGCTGAATTGTTTAAAAAAAAAATCTAAAATGTCAGACCAATAAATAGCAAACACATTGAATCACAATTATGTCTCTTCACAACATAAACATAAGAAGTGAACTTTCCAAAGTATTCAGTGAGTTCATCCAACCCATCTAAATCTTCCACAAAATTATATAGAAAGAAAAACTTCCAAATTCACTTATTGATTACAGTATCATCTGACCACGTAAGTCTCAAAAACCACAATTCAAGAAAAGTAGATGAGAAGTGAGTGCCATTACTCAACAGTAAGTCAAAATGATCAACAAAATACTAGTGGACAAATTTAACACTCTAACAATCATGACCAACACTATAATAGCATGACCAAACTAAATTTATTATAGGGATGAAAGGATGGTTTAATAAAATACACAGCAATACATGTGACACAAATTTTTATAGACGAATAAAAAAAATAATGATTTTAATCAGTGGATGCAAAAATGGCATTATTTTGTCCTGATTTAAAAGTCAACAAAGTAAGTATAGCAATAATTTATTGCATTCAAATAAAATCTGTATGTGGAAGGCCAACAGAATTATCAAATGTAATAGTAAAAACTCAAGGCCATTCTTCTAAAACCAGGAAGAAGGCAGGAAGTGCATTCTTGTCATTTTTGACCAACGTGGTATTACATTCATACCTACAGTAGTCAATTCTCAATATTGTCTATATGCAACAGTACAGAGTTCTCTAAACCAGTCACAAAAGGGCACATAGGGCTTGCTCCACCTCCCTGACACATCGGAAATAGCCACTTTTAAAGAAAGAATGCAGTAGTGATTGCTGGAGTTAGTGAGATTTCAAAATGGGAATTACTAATCAACAAGAATAAAATTTCTTCTCCACAAAAATATATTTTACAGCTCTGATGTATATTTTTATGGCTACTGAACAATTATAAATTCTGTAAAAAGGTAAATAAAATATTGTTTGTTCCAATATTAAAAAAAACACCATGTGCAAATTTTGGCAAAAAAATTAGTAATTATACACATATTTTTTTCAAGTAAATTAGTAAAATGGTTTGAAATTTTAAACAATATTAGATCGGACTCAATGTTTCGTCAGAGTGACATAGTTGTCATTTGAATAGGAACAAGAGCATATTTTGTTTGCTGATATTCTATTTTGTTTTACTTTACAGATTTTCTTTTATTGAAAATAACTGCACAGAGATGGCTGACCCGAGCTATTGGGAGCTCACTGGCTCAGAAGTAATCACTGAGGAAATGTCAGTGAAAGGAACTAAACCCTCCAAGGCAGACAACTGTCAAACGGTGTGGGCAGTTTGTGGAGCCTCTTGCAGTAGGATCAGACTATGTTCCTGTGCATGAACTGACATCTTGGAGCCCATTCCCTACAGAGGAACAGCTAACCCAGTCCTAATACCAGGATGAGGGAATCAGATCTACCCCCTCTGGATACACCAGATTGAACTGACCCACCTTGAGACTCCTAGCCCTCCTTGGGGAATGGATGGGAAGATGTGTGGTGGGAGGAGTGGGGGAGGCTGAGGGAGGACTGGGAGGGACAGGGAGGAGGGAATGGAGGGGCAGCAGTGGTATATATGGAAGAAAAATTTTAAACAAAAAAATGGAAAAAAATTAAATAGACGTTTTTCATACAATATAGTTTGATTAAGGTTTATCTTCCTCCTGCTCCTGCCAATTCCTCCCAACTTTCTCTCCCATTTGGTTCCCTAACTTTTCTGTCTCTCCTTAGAAAACAAACAAGCATCTAAGGAAATAAAGAAAAGTAATAAAAATAAGATAAATAAAAGTCAAACAAATCATAACATAAAAAATCTAGAAAAGTTTTAACTTTTCTAGAGAGCATAAAATTCCTTTACCTGTGTATTCAAGGTGAAATCCTGCAGCAGAGACACTGATGTCTGACTGGAAATTTAGATATAAATTATTGGATGTGCTATTCAGAAGATGGGGTATTGTTGTCCCTGAAACGACAATTGAGAAGGCAGGTCAAGGATCATATGGAAAAGATTATAGTAACAATAAAGAGACTAGGTAAATGGGTAGCTAGCCAACACATTGGAATGAAAAATGTGTATTAGTCAAATACATTTGAGAAAACTAAGCAGAAGTGTTTACCCTTCTCCTATCTTATTTCATTCATTCTGTCTCCAGGAAGAATCACCTGTGAAACAACTTAAGATAATTAGAAACAGACAGAATAACAGTGTGGTCAAGTAGCTATTTTACATTTCATAGAGATTTCTATATCGCATATGTGAATTAAAAGCCCTTGTAACATCAGACTTTGTATAGGTTCGTAGCAGATGCTCATGAATTCACCTTACTAATGAAATATCTACATAATTCTTCATCAGGTTGAATACTTGGTATTTTGTATTTTTTCTGATATGTATTTCTTATACACTGATAGTATATTATTTTCATAAAGTCAGTTATGAAATTATAGTAGCTTGTCTCTTAGCAGATGCATCATTATAGATTTCTGAACTTCTGTAGCAAATAAACCTATTTTATCCAATTATTAAATTTAATGTATAAAATACCTGCCTAAAAAAATTAGTTCCTGTCTATTTAATTTTTTAAAAAAGAAATCTCAGAACCCAACTCAGTTTCAAGTGATGAGCATTGAAAATAACTGTCTTCTCTGTTTGGAGATTAAGTCTGTAGAGCATAAGAGGTCAGTGCTGCAGATGTCCTGAAAATGTTCATAATGACGTTACACTCGCTTTGTATGAGTGTACATAATATGCCCTGGTGACTTCTGAGGAGAAATGGAAATAGTCACTTAAAGACTGCACCTCGGAGTTTAATGGCTCCCGATATAACTCGGTGTTCCTTAGTGACATCACTCCCATCCCAGAAGCAGGAGGCAAACAGGTGCCCAAAAGGTCACTGGCTCTGTCTGAGGTCTTAGAGGCTTTTAGTAATTAAGAACTCTGATGCTGGAGTCTTGCCAGCTTGGCCCCGCTCTCAACCTAACTGTCCTTGTACAACTTCTGGCAACTTAATCTTTGTAAATTTCAATCAGTCCTAAGACCCATGAAGGGCTGAAATTAGGAGATGTCTAGCAAGCCAGTCAGATGTCACACACAGCTAGTGTGAAGAGTTACATCTGTATTCCTTTTAATCACTTTTCTGATCAGTGTGCCCAGTAGTAATCATATTGCACTTAAAGTATAAATGCAAGTATGCATAAAGATTTATTAGACTGTGCTGTCTGAATCTGTCTAACATGCTATTTGTGTTTAAGTCACTTCCGTGCCAGGTAATTGTTTTCTTTGCTTGTTAGCGATTCTGAATAACTGCTTTTCTGCCATTTCAAGACCTTATTAAGAGTTTAGAACCACTCATCCATATTTCAATAAATTATCTAAAGTAAGTTTATAGTTTAGCAATGCTTGTATTTAAACTTCTAGAAATTTTAGAACATTACTATTAAAAACCACAAAATAAAAAATTATTATTTCTGCTGCTATGTAATGGAAGAAACTCAAATTGTTACATATATCATCTTGAGAAAGTTAATAAATGTAATAGAAGATTTTCAAAAGTATTCAATGTCTTAAATAACATGGTGGGCTATTTCATTTTGTGTCTCTCTATGGTATGATTTTGTATAGATATATTAGTTCTATAAATTTTATTCATTTCAAATAAGTGATTTTATATATCCTTTATGACCACTAAAAAGTGCTTTATGAAATCTATCATGTTATTCAGTCTTTAAAATTATTTTAATGACAGCATAGTATCTGCTGGATGAGCATATCATAATTAACAAAAGTATAGTCATGTTTTAGTTTACTATTATTTTATTCATTATAATATTTGAGATTAAGGGACATAGTATTAATGAATCATAACTGATTAAAATATTACTGTTTGCTTTAAAAATAATAAATATTGCAAAAATATACTTGGTATGTTGGACAGTTTAAATGGGCATGCTACCACATTTTTTTAATATTTTACTTCTTGTACTTTAGTTCATTATGTTTGGTTTATAATTAGACCAGAAAGAATTTATAGAAATCCTTTTATTTCTTGCTTTTCATTTTTGATTATATCTTCGTTTTCAATGATCTCATATTTCTCTTTTACCTGAATAACTTCCAAGTCTCGGTGCATTGTTGTCTCCCCCATCATAAAAGTCCAGAGAATCCCAGTTATGTTCTGTCGCAAAGCTAACAACTTGGACCTATGAAATAACAATTTCTAGTGAGAAGTCATGTTTCTAACAAGATATACAGTACAGAGGCATTCACTAGAAGATCAGACAACATCTTTGTGGGCTTTGATAGATGGCCCAGCAAAACTGATCTTGGACATTTGTATACTTGTCTACATGAGCTCATTTGAATGAGAGAAGTCTTGTGGGGCAACTGGCAGTATGCATGATGGATATAACACGGAAGTTATCATATCATACATGATAAGATATATCTGATATGCCATCTCAGAACATATCTCTAATGAATGCTTTTGGGTAAGGTGCCAGGACTTCAAACTCATGTTCCAAAGAATTAGCTGACAATTACACTTTAAAATACTAAACTTCTTCACACCTCAACAGCTGGAAACCCTGAAGTCCACAACTAATAAGAGGTGAGTAGCACCCTGACACTCAGGGCAAGTAGAAACTGAAGGAACAGTGCTGAACTCTTTTTATGAACCCAAATCACCAATTCCGAAGCCAATAAAAGATGCAACAAAGAAAGAGAATTACAGACAAATCTTCCACATGAACATTGATGCAAAATACACAATAAAATTATGGCAAACCAAATCCAGCAACGTATCAAAAAAAATCATCCACAACAGTCAAGTAGGCTTCATTCCAGAGATGCAGGGATGGCTCAACATATGAAAAACTGTGAATGTTATAAATCATATAAACAAACTGAAAAAAAAACCCACATGATCATCTCATTAGATGTTGAAAAATCCTATGACAAAATCCTACACTCCTTTATAAAAGTCTTGGAAAGATCAGGAATACAGGAAAAATACCTAAATATAATAAAGGCAATATATAACAAGCCAATAGCCAACATCAAACTAAATGGAGAAACACTCAAAGCAATCCCAGTAAAATCAGGAACAAGACAAGGCTATCCTCTCTCTATTCAATGTAGTTCTAGAAGTTTTAGCTAAAGCAATAAGAGAACAAAAGGAGATTAAAAGAATTCAAATTGGAAAGGAAGAAGTCAAACTATCTTTATTTGCAGATGATATGATTGTTTACATAAGTGATGCCCATAATTCTACCAGGGAACTCCTACAGCTGATAAACACCTTAAGCAATATAGCCAGGGTACAAGATTAACTAAAAAAAAAAAAAAAAAAAAAAAAAAAAATCAATAGCCCTCCTATACACTAAGGATAAAAGGGCATAAAAAAAAAAAAATAAGGGAAATATCACCCTCTATAATAGCTGCGCATATCACTAAATATCTTGGTGTAACTCTAACCAAAGAAGTAGAAGACCTGTTTGACAAAACTTTAAGTCACTGAAGAAAGACATTAAAGTGGATATCAGAAAATGGAAAGATCTCCCATGCTCCTGGATAGGTAGGATCAACATAGTAAAAATGGAAATTTTACCAAAAGATTCAATGCAACTCCCATCCAAATCCCAACACAATTTTTTATAGACTGTGAAAGAACAATACTCAACTTTATATGGAATAACAGGAAACCCTGAACTCCCAAAACAATCCTGCTCAAAAAAAAAAGAACTTCAGGAGAAATCACCATCCCTGACTTCAAGCTATACTATAGAGCTACAGTAATCAAAACAGCCTTCTACTAGCATTAAAAACAGATTTGTGGAAAAATGGAATCAATTTGAGGACCCCGACATTAACCCACACACCTATGAACACCTGATTTTTTACAAAGAGGCCAAAAATATTCAATGGATAAAAGATAGTATCTGCAACAAATGGTGTTGGTGTAACTGGATGGTAGTGTGTAGAAAAAATGCAAGTAGATCCAAACCTATCACCCTGCACAAAAATCAAATCCAAATGGATCAAAGACCTTAACATAAACCCAACTATACTGAACTTGATAGAAAAGAAAGTGAGAAATACCCTCCAACTCATTGGCACAAGTGACCACATCCTACATATAATACAGGTAGCACAGACACTAAGAACAACAATCAATAAGTGGGATCTCCTGAGACTGAGAAGTTTCTGTAAGGCAAAGGACACAGTCAATAAGTCAAAAGGACAGCCAACAAAATGGGAAAAGATCTTCACCAACCCTACATCTGACAGAGAGCTGATCTCTAAAATATATAGAAAATTCAAAAAAACTAGAGCCCAGAACCTAAATAATCCAAGTAAAAAGTGGGGTTCAAAGCTAAAAAAGGAATTCTCAACAGAGGAATTACAAATGACTGTAAGGCACTTAAAAAATTGTTCAACATCTTTAGCCATCAGAGAAATGCAAATCAAAACAACTTTGAAATATTACCTTATTTATACCTTTCAGAATGCCTAAGATCAAAAACACAGATAACTGCCTATGTTGGGGAGGATGCTGAACAAGGGGAACACTCCTCCATTGCTGGTGAGAGTGTAAACTTATACAGCCACTCTGAAACACAGTATGGTGGTTCCTTGGAAAACTAGCAGTATCACAATTGTGTATATTCCCAAAAGATGCACATTCATGTCCCAAAGGCATTAGCTCAACTATATTCATAGCAGTATTACTCATAATATCAAGAACTTGAAAACAACCTGGATGCCCCTCAACTGAAGAATGGATTAACAAACAGTGGTACAACTTCACACTGGAGTACTACTCAGAAGAAAAATGACATCCTATTTTCAGGCAAGTGGATGTATTTGGAGAATATCTTCCTGAATGAGGCATCACAGCCCAGAAAGAGAGGCATGAGATGTACTCACTCATGAGTGGATTTTGCACAAAAAACAAAGAATACTCAAGCTGCAAACTACAATCCTGAACAGCTTGTGATTAGAAGGAATTTAAGAGAGACATCCAGAGATCCCCCTAGGAAGAGAAAATAGAGAAGATCACCTTAGCAAATTGAGATAATAGGTTGTAAATAAGAAGAGGTGGAAACAAATCATGAGAGATGGGGATGGTTGAGTGAGAGGAATAGCAAAGAGGGAGAAAAAAAAAAGAGATGGATATCTTGATAGAGAAAGCTAGTGCGTGGTTTGAAAGAGACCAGGTACAAGAGAAACCTCCAAGAACTCACAGGATGTCCCTGGCCAAGTCTCCAAACAATAGTGGAGGTGCCTCAACAGGACTTCCCCTATAATCAAATGATTAACCACCCTAAATGTCATCACAGAGCCTACATCCAACAATGAATAGTGGTAGAGCAGAAATCCATGGCTGAGCACTGGGCTGAGCTCCTGGTCCAGCTGAGAGCAGGGGAGGAGAGTCTGTATGAGCAAGGGGATAGGGATTATGAGGAAAATTCCCACAGTGATGGCTGGTTGGAGCTCTGGGGAGCTCACTGACTTAAAAACAGACACTGTGGAACCTTCTAGAAAGGGAGCGAGGTCCTCCAAGGATAGGCAACTGTCAATTATCATGGGCAATATGTGGATCCTCGAGGGGTGGGATTAGACTGTGTTCCTGTGCATGGGCTGGCACCTGGGAGCCCATTACCTGCAAAGGAGCGCCTAACCCAGTCTTGATTTTTGGATGAGGAAATCAGACTTGCCTGGAGTGGATTACTACAGTAAACTGACCCAGTTTGAGACTTCTTTGCCCTTTTGGGGGAGAGGATGATAGAATGGGGAGTGGGGAGGCTGAAGGATAACTGGGAGGGATTGGAAGGAGAAAGGGAGGGGGATACATTAATAAAAAAGATTATTTTTCTTTAAAAATTTAATAAAATGAACATACAAGAAAGAAATATTAAACTTCTGAAATTTCTTATTGTTTGGGTGCTAAAAAAGAAACAGACCCATGGCTCACAAGCACAGAGGATTATGTCATAAAATTTTAATAGGCTTATTCATAAATCTGTTTCTCTTTTTGAAGTCAGTTTGATTTTTTTTCTAATATTTACATTACTGTCAACATAGACAACTACAGACAACGTTCTATAATACATTTGTTTAGATCTTCCAAAGACTACTTTTATGAATTTGGTTATAATAGTCAAGTCACCTTGAAAATCACTCAAGTTGAGAAGGCAAATACTGGGCTACAATTCTGTGCCTATTCAATTTTATTTAAAGAAAATGACATGTGTTACTTTGGTGTACCTCACTTGGCACAGTATGAGATTCCCGGGAGCCCACAGAACTCACAACTGTGGATTTCATTCTGCTCTTTTGAGACTGCTTTGTAGCTTTAAAGTAGGAAAGGAAGAACTTTATTAGAATGCATTCATTTTAGTTAACTGGGGACTGTTTTTAAGTGTAGGCACTTGTTTGCTACATAGTTGTTGAAATTCCATTCATTAAACAGGTTTTGCTTTTCTGCAATACAGCCCCCTTGTCCTTCTTTTCAAGTAGATGCTGGCACTGCTGTACCAGGGGTGAGTGCCACATGGCAGGAGATATCCTGCCTGCATGATTGGCATCTGATGTAAAGCACTGTTCCAGAAGAGCAAGAGGCAAAGCTCCAACCACTACTTTTTAAATCAACAATTCACTCCTGATTCTTGTCTGAATTTTTATTTTCTTCAGCTGTGAGTTTTATACACACACACACACACACACACACACACACACACACACACACACACACACACACATACATATACATACTGTGCTAAAAAAAAAAAAAAAACCTTGTAAAGCTCCATTCCACAATTGACTTTTGATCTGAGCTTAAGGTAATGAGAAGCATCTAAGGAAGGAAATTATCAAGTATGTGATATTATGGATGAACTGAATCATGAGCTGAACCTAGTGAACTATCAGTAATCCAATTTAGACACAGTAGAGAGAGTGTTTATGTAAGAGGAAACATGAATGCCACCTTAGAAGAACAACAGAACACTGACAAGGAGAGAAAGCTAATGATGAACACAAGAGAGCACAAGTCATGGTTACTGTGTAGGAAACTGCCTGCTAACCTCTATCTGCACAAATTTTGAAGCCTGGAAATACTGATAAACTCTCTGTGCTTCAAACTGCTCATTGAAGATATTGGGAATAAGTTGTCTAATTTGCAGATTCTCTAAAAGTTAAGCGAGATAAAGCATATCAAAAGCTGGATGTATACTACGAATTGAAAACTCAGAATCTTATCTGAGAAAGGTGGGAAAAGTCATTAAAATATAACTCTGAGAAAATAATTATGCCTTCAGTTTTATACAAAAGAATTACAGAGTACAATGGGAAATATAATCAAGACTTCCCTTCAAGTGCAGAATTGCACTGGGTAGAGAAATTGAGAGTGGAAAAGGTGTGTAACTGAAAAAGACAGGATGCAGAAGAGGTACAGAGAATCTCTTCAGTGTCATGTGCGCTGACATGGGATATAAACAAAAGACAGACAAATTACTCAAGAACAATTTCTGTTTTTCCCCCGAGTTACCCAGAACAGAGGAACAAAGGAAGAAAATATAAGCATCTCTAGTAATGCCTGCTACAAGTACAAGAAGATAAACAGTTGTTTAATTCTGGGTTTTTCAGTGTACCCCAGAAACAACAGATCCTAATCCCTAACTTCTGTGTGTGTTGGCGGAGGGGTGTGTATGAGCATCTTTTGGATGCACTAAATGGAAAACCTTGAAATACACAAAAGTAAATCTACTGAAAAAAATTAGGGGTGGATAAAAGTGCAATTAGTCTACAAAGGCAGAAATCTGGGACTGATGTGGCCAGAAGCCAAGGGATACATATTGCCATTCAATGTTGAAGACAACAGAAGGAGAATCCTCCCAAACCTGGAATAACAGAGAATCTACTGGTAGTTTTATGTTTGTGTACTGAAGCAAGATTTGGATACTTGATGTGGGAATGCCCTTCTTTATGCTGTGAATCTCAATCTTTAAATAAAGGAGCTGTATTGGGTCATGGCGGGCACCATAGAAGAAGTGGGAGGAGAAATCAGTTTAGGTAGGAGAAGCAGGGCAGAGTTAGAGGCAGATCGAGCCAGCTGCCCAAGGAGCAACATGTAAGGAGCACAGGTGAGCTACGGCCACGTGGCCAACAGATTAATAGAAATGGGTTGATTTAAGATATAAGAGCTAGCTAGCAATGTGCCCGAGCCATAGGCCAAACAGCATAAAGTTAATAGAAGCGTCTGAGTCGTTTCTGGGGACCCGGGCGGCTGTGGGCGGCTAAGCGGTCCCGGGCGGCAGGTCTGTGGGTCTCCGGATCTCTGGCTGCCCGGGACCCGAGAACCCACTACAACAGATACTCACTTCTAGTTCGTTGAGAAGATAATATTCAAGTTAAATAGCTATTCAGTTCATGGTGATCTGCTATGGTATTCATAGAAATCTGACACAATTTGTCATTGGGATTTAGGTAAATATAGCTTGATATAATAGTAGTGTGTCTAAGAAAAAATCACCAGGAAAATCTATCAGGACATGTTCTGGAATCTCTTATGATGGGCAAATAAATGACAGCGAAACTACAATGATACAGACTAAGGCACTCAGCTGGCCTTTTGAGAAGTTTCCACTAGGAAAAAACTGGCTAGCATCGCAACAAGATAGCTTTACGACAGAGATGCTGGATCATTTTCTGTCAGCTTGGAAGATGCAAAAATTATTAGACAGGAGGAAAGCACAACTAAGAAAATACTTTCATAGTGTCCAGGTATAAGCAAGCATGGAAGGCGTTTTCTTAATTAAGGACTCATGTGGGAGGGCCAAGCTCATTATGGGTGGTGCCATCCCTGGGCTGGTGTTCCTGGGTGCTAAAGAAAGCAGGCTGAACAAGCCATGGGGAGCAAGCCAGTAAGCAGCACCTCTCCATGGCCTCTGCATCAGCTCCTGCCTCCAGGTACCTACCCTGTGTGACTTCCATTCTGACTTCTTTTCATGATGAACAGTGATGTGAAAGTATAAGCCGAATAAACACTTTCTGCCCGGAGTTGCTTTTGTCATGGCATCTCATCAAAGCAATAGAAACACTAGCTAACACACCAAGAATGATTCTGGTTGTTAAAAACAAGCATTATCAGGAAAAAAAAATATCTCTTTACTATGTAATCATAAGAACTTAGAAAATCCATGTTGCTAATAATTATGTGATCAATATTTCCCCACAATTGCATAAATATTTCTTTTATTGTTAAGTATGGCTCTTTGGGAGTTGTCCCTGGTACATTCTGATAAAGAAGAGAAAAATAAATGAATCACCACACACTTAGCACATTACATTAAAAAGACAAAGTGATCTATGTTGATGTTTCCCCAAAGGACATCATAAACTATTGTCTGTTTTTCTTCTTAAAATCTGTTCTACCCAGGGCTTACTTATTTCAATCCAAATATGATTCATTAAATATTCATATAGTTCTTCTTATACATATTTAGTTCCATACCCATAAATCAAATGTTGCTAAAACCCGTATATTAGTTATAAAACAGTAGATAGCCATTTAAAACATGAGATATATTAAATACATGTTTATCATGAAGCAATTTGATTTATAGACATGTCCTATAATAGAATCAATATGGGAAGCAATTTTTCCTTTTTGTAAACAGTCCTTCAGAGTTTTTAAGAGTCCAATATATATTTTATGCTATGAAACTTCTAACTAGTCTACTAAACTCCGCTTCTGTATTCTGAGTGGAATCATATAAAGTAATTCCTAAGTAAAGAGTTTGTATTGGCTTTGACATGTACAGTTTGGGGAGTATTTGTCTAACACAAGTGATACATAACAGTTTTTTCTACAGATATTTTATTAGTTCATTATACACATCTAACTCTCCAAATCATTCCAAATCCACTGCTGGTGGAAGTGTCCATTGATTTTTCTGAAGCTATTTACTGAGTCTGCAGGGCCAGGCCCTGCAGTAGCTGCCAGAACAGTCTTGTCACAGCCCTCGGGAGCTTCCAGACAATTAGCAGATAATGGGAAACTCTGATTGGTGTTAGAATAAAAACATATAAAACGGAATTTAACCATTTTATCTATTTCATACAAGGCTTATCAGAGAAATGTAGTTTGCACAGAAACAAGAGTAAAGTGAAAGTAAATAAGGAGAGATCCTGGGCAGTGTCAAAGACAGAGGAAGTAACAATCACAGTGTCCACAGGAAATAGGATGCCGTGCTGTTACAGAGATGGAAGTTAGGAACAGAACCAACTTCAAAAACATGAGAACTGAGTACAGACGGAACAACCATAGTTGAGAATAGTAATGATGACCAAATGCAACTGCCAGACTAAGAAAGTGATAGTATGGGATCTAATTTCCAGGAGTTGTTTCTGGTTGGTTGGTTATTTATTGTGTCAAGACTAGACAGAAAAGAATATGTCTAAGACAAGAATAAAAGCTATTTGATTATTTTTGTGGCCAAAGTACAAATAGAAAGAAACAGAGGCATGTGAAAGACAATCCTTGCCCAGTTTGTTACATCCAGTATAAATCATGAATAAAAATCAAGATTTCTGGCTTGATAATTGAACTGGTTTGAAGACATCTTGATACAGAGAATAAAGAAAAAAAAAAGGTGAATGGAGATTGTCTCATCCTGAGAGAAAGAATAATGGAGGATTGATTTAGAGAAAAATTCATAAAGTTATTATTCAATAGTTTAACAATAAATTTAGCTGAGCATCCAGTTGCTAGCTTACATAGTCTAAAGCTAAGGTTGGGGATGGGGACTTCCTATATTTTCCAAACACTATTATTAATTCTGCCCATCATACAAAAGAACAAGGAGATTTTGGTTTTATTTTGTTGTTTGTATCTGTGTTGGTTCTTGTAGCCTGTTATTACTTGGGGTCATCCTTAGCTCTTATCACCTACTAAGAACATAGAAGTAAAGAATCTGCAAAGAGGATGATATTAGCTAAAATCCTGAGACTCAACAGGTGAGAGAAAATTACTAAAATCCATGAAAATATTGATGTAAGAAGCAAGGAGGGGAAATAGTTTTTACAGAGTAACAGGAGAATCTCTAGGCTTAAACTGTGTTATATCAATGCACAGATGAACAATGCAAAGGATTTAATTATACAGGTGCTCATGGGAGAGAAGCTTGATTAGAGCATTAGGTAGTAAAGCCCCACTCCTGCTAACCAAAACATAGGACATGAGAGTAGAGTTGAATTTTCGAGAGTATCACTATATGAGGAGATTGAAATAAATAAGCTGATAACATATAATTAATCAAAATCATCCTTCATAATCTTATAAGTAAATGAATTGATTAAAGTTTTGTGTGATTCTCACTTCATAGTACAACCTGTGATATGAACAATCCTGAAGACTTCATTGATTCTTTTTTTTTTTTTTCCCAGAATGGGTACTTGGAAAAAAAATCCAAAAAGGGCTCATGAAAAGAAGGTAAAGGGACCTTAAAAAGGGGCATGGGCATAGGAGAATACATGTGGTATAACATTAAATTAATAGAGTGATTTATACTGATTAAAAGTTTAAGTAGGAAAGGGTAGATGGTTGGCTCACTAAAACTAAGAATTTATATTTTTAAAAATTATTTATGAAAACTCCTTTGTAATATAAATGTCTACATATGTATGACTATATGTGAGATCAGAGGTATTCTGAATGTGAGAACAATCCTACTCTCAGAAACATGAGTTATTAAATCACAATCTCACTACCAGCTATGGGACACCACCCTATGAATCACTAATCACAGAGGCGCATTGCAGAGTACCCTCCTAACAGCACAGGTCATTGCCAATGTGCTTGATTAATCACAGAACTAGATGGTCCAAGCCTCCATCTGAAGGCTCCACAGGTTTTGGCTTAAGACAAGGAAATCAATCTCAAACTAACTAGGAGAATTCTCCCCTGCTGGGTAGATTTCGTAGTACTCGAACATGCCATGCAGAATGCTGGATGGAGGAAAATCATCATTTTTCATATTCAGAACTGTATTCTGCATGCTACACTTCCAACCTGAATGAAATGATGTGCCCACTGCTGCAATATTGGCATGGTGGTGACTGGGTAAATAACTATTCTTGATAGGATTTGAGGCCTGTCTCTGGGAGGGAATTTGTGCCTGGTGCTGTGCAACTGGCCAAAAGCTCAGGATAGGGAGGTCATTGGCCCTGGTGGGAATCTATTCCTGCTGTTTTACTGCATGCTCACATTGTCTAACTGGCATCCAAATAGTTATCTTTATGTCCATATATTACTGCAGCTCTCAACTCTTTTCAAAGAGTCTTGTTTTCACAGTGGGTACTGATTCATATAGAGACTCTCTATATCTGGCCAAAGAGTTAAGAAAAAGTGGCCGTGAATAAGTGGGAGTGTTCAAATATGTAGGTAGAGCATCTATTTCAACCCCCAACCTCAGGGAATGTTGAAAAACTGGGGCAAGAAGAATGTAAATTTCAGAGCAAGGGAAAGAGTTCTGTGAAACGCCATTTGCGGAATATGATGGAGACATTATAAACTCACAGCAGCTGTAGTTGCCTACATGAGACAGCATCAAGACACTCAAGAGTCTAATGGTGATGAAGAGGCTCATGAGACCCCATCCCCAGCTGAAAGCTATCAGAAACAGATGGCTGCTAAAAAAAAAAGGAGAGTCAATTTTTCTTTAGGGGTGTGGCTGCTGGTAGGTTGTCTATGCTTTAGTAGATATTTACATACCCAGGGATTACTTTAACTTAAAAAAAAAATCATGTAATCATGCTGTTCATATATTTCCTTCTTCTTATCCTCTTCTTTTCTCCTCTGTCTCTCTTCCTCCCTCCCCTCCCCCTCTCTCACCCCCCCTTCCCCCCTTGTAACTTTGAGAGGGACACAGAAGATATGTAACAACAGAATGCCCTGCAGTGGCTGGGTATTCCTTCCTTCATAGGAGTAGCTTAACCTGCTGAACCATCTAGTAACCTTGAATTTAATGGTCTAAAAATATAAAATATCATTTTTGCCACTTGTCATCATGCTTAAATAATGCCCACTGTCTGAGTCTTTCTTAGATGGTCCTCACAATTTTCTATTTTGAAGATTTGCTTTTCACAACAGCAATGTTCAGAGAGATGTTCTTGAGAGGTGATTGCATCTGGAGATCACTGAACTCTCCAACTGATTAATCTATTTAGGGCTAATGAACCATTCAAATATTCAGAGATATGAAACTTTATCAGATGGGTTCTACTTGGAGTAAGTTATTAGAGGTATGTCTGTGAAGAATTTATTTTTATGTTACCATCTTCTTTTCTGTTATAGAAATAATTTAGGCCAGAGATGATAAAACTTAAACCTCTGATATTCATACCCTTGAGACCTCTTGATTCTGTTGTGTGTGGCAAACTTTTATTTGTTCATTTTTGTTCTTATGATTGTCTGTCTTCTTGAAAACTGGATTTGGCTTTATTTTGTTTTCAGGTTAAAATGTAATAAACATATTTCTGTTAAACTTAGCCACGTCCATCCAAACCATTTGCTAAACTTTAAGAAATAATATATTTTCTGTCATTTCTAAAAATATTAATCCCAAATATACAATGAAAATAAGAAGAATGAATAATAAATATTCTTACTTGAATGCCGGCTCCCTCTGGCACTGTGATCTTCCAAACACAATTCAAATTGTTGTCATAAGGCTCAGGATATCCAGGAGACAAAATAGTCCCTTTGCGCTTAGTTAAAATTCCCCCACAGGGCACTGAAAAGAATGCAGCATGAAAGCCAGTTAATTCTAAGGCAGAGGATTAAAGTTAGACAAAGGTCAGGAGAAAAATCTCAAACACAGGAGAGTCTTATACAAAACAACATCTCATTATGTTTAAGGCTCCAAGCATACCACTAAAGTACCTACAGAAATTAATTATACAACATTAATGGAAGAATAGCAAACTCACACGACTATGACTATTATTTTGTCATAATCACTAAAACTTCATTGACTTTATTTCCCACACACAAAGTGAAGTAAAATAAATCACTGTTTACATAATGCAGTTTTTGAGTTACTATTGAAAGTTATTTGATACATCCTCAATAATACTTTGAGGGGTAATGGGATCTTTTGAAAACTAATATTGATCCTGGTAGTGATTACTAGGAAAATATTCATTTAGTTCACTCCATGTCACAAGACTTCTAATCTCTGCTGCACTCAAATTCACTTACGTCTCTGACTGTCCAAACTGACTAGAAAGTGTTTCTTTTTCATCAGGTACCTGAAGAAACAGAGGCATTAAGAAGTTTAAAGATCTTACAGTAAGTGACTAACCTGGGATTTGCATCCTGGGGTTTGGATCCAAAGTCCATGTTTATTGTGGGAGGAAGATACTTTATGTGGTTATCAGTCTAACTCCTACAAGCGAGGAAAATATGTTCTATATTATTCCTCTTAAACCTACACTGAAGTTATCTGAGGTTCCAAGCTCTTTCAGAAGGTATCAGATTAAAGTCTTGTGTCATGAATGACTTTATTCAGATTTTGGGCATTGCTTAATTCATAATTCTCTAGTGATCTGTCTCTTAGAGAATGTTGCTCAAACTTATTAGAATGTCAATGTCTTGATTTACAAAATGGAAACACTACTGATTCCAAATGCTTTTTTAAAAAAATAATGCAGTCATGAAGAAACTATTACATGGATATATACTATTAAAAATAATTAAAATGTTATATTTCCTTTCATTGTGACCATTATTATTTTGAGTACAAAGGTGTTCTTTTGCTTGAATATTTTTGCTTGTTTATAGTGGTAGCTATAAACAAAAATAAAATAAAACATATTGTATGAGAAATAAGAGGAGAAAGAAAGAATATGGAACAGAGAGAGAGAGACAGTAGAAGGGGAAAGGTCTTGGGTGTCCTGCACTTGCTTTTCTAAGTATCTTCAAAGGTCTCACACTGCATCTGATGCTATGCCGTGGGTCATCAAGCTATCTCTGTTCCCCAAGCACTTAGATTACAGAAATGCACAGGACCATGCCCAGCTCTTCTATGTGGTGAGGGCTGGGAGTCAGGGAAAGACTCTCTCACATGAGAAGCTCACAGATGTACCTACCAAACTCTTCTTCCCACTAATCTATGAATAGTTTCAAATAAATGGATAAGTTTTATGATACTTCTCAAGTCAAATACAAAATACAGAATACTTGTCCCCAAATGGTACCACAAAAAAAAAAAAAAAATTAACAGAGTGACAATCATTTAGAGTCATTTTTGGAGTTTTTTGTTTGGTTTTCTTTGATTTTAATTATATGTTTGTCATTATGAGCATACATATGTGTGCAGATGCCCTCAGAGGCTGGAAGATGGTGCCAGATGCTTCAAACCTGGAGTTAGAGATGTTTATGAATAGGTGTTGCCTATTAGGGCAACAAGCATTCTGAACCATTAAGGTTATGTTTAGACTCCACCTGTTGTTTTGTTATATGACATGTCAGGCTTAAAGAAAAATTCAATCAAAATGGTCAAAAAGTATCTTGCACCTTAAAAGATATCAACAAGGCTTGTATAGGGCACAAAAATATCCTCAATAGATTGGAAAGGTAATTATAAAGTAAATATTTGCTCCAAAAAAAATAGCAAATAGATGAAAGACAGACAGAAAAGTAGATAGATTTAAAAAAAAAATCAAAGAAAGCAAAATAGTTCACAAGGATCATTCTGGTCCTTGGGTAAATTAAAACACTACATTTCTTCTCTTACATCTTTATACTATTCAGCCAAATTCTTTGCCTGACATGTTACATTGATCATAACACAGGCTTCTTTGTATAATTTATATATAATACATACTTCCAAGTTTCTGTCAAAATAATTTTTCTAAAGTAATAAAATAGTATGTTACTTCTCCATGAAAAAAACATAAATATACTCCATTTCATTAGCTTTCTCTTTGTAATTATTCATCATCCCTCAGTGAGTACATTAACTTCCATATCTTTCCAAATACCACATATTTACCTCTTGCCATACACTCTTCTAATATGTCCAGTTTGAATTTCAAAGTTTATAAATGCGAACAATACCTTTTAAAATCTTCCTTATTCATTTTCTCCTACATCTCAATAGATGTTACCACCTCTCACACTATTCTTACACCATAAAACTAAGACCCATTGTCATTTCCCTTTCTTACTCTCACATTTTCTATTTCTCTCCACATTCAGTTTCTCAACAAATCCTGTTAATTCTTCTTTAAAATGTATGTGATGGACTGGAGGCATGATTCAGCCTGGGAAAGTGTTGCAGCTAAAGCCTATTGACCAGAGTTCAGTCCCTGGTCATCAAAAATGCAGATGGACCAGACTACATCTGCATTGTCTTCCTTCAGCAGAATGTGGGCAGACCCAGGGAAAAGGGTCTGAAGCTAATGGGGTGGCTCAAAGCAGTGGCAGGAACAAAATAGATCCTGTTTGAAGAAGGCAGAATTCAAGTAGGGACTTCTGAAATCATTTTTTGACTTCTACACAGGCTTTTTTTGTATGTGTGAACCTGCACTCACTCAGGTATGCATGCATACACATCTGTGTGCATGTGCATGCACACACACACATACACACACACAAACAGACACATATGCACATAATAAATAAACAGATAAAAGTTTATCCTGACTTTTAGCAAATCTTATTTCCCAGACTCTGATCTTGCTCAGTAAATTACCTTTTCTCCTTCACAATTATGACATATTCCAATGCTGTCTCATGACGCCTGCTCTGAACTTTCACTACAAGTGATTTTTCCAAAACTATGAACATTCTTTCACATGTCACTACACTATTTAATTTTCACTCTCCATGGTCTTCAGGGCTCCCTATCTTTGTCCCCTCTCTGTATAAACTATCTCAATGCATAGTGTTTCAGACACTCATAACATCCCCATGCTTGTGTGTATCTCTCAGGATAAAAGAAAAGAAAAATAATTTATGGACTTTCTAATGCTGATTTCAAGATTAAAAAATATTCTTCATATAAATATTGATAATTGCTATTTAACACTATATTTAAAAAGTCTTTCTTGCATACATGTAAAGATGAAAGATGAGCAAATGCCAATTAAGAAATGAAAGTTGAAATCATGTTAAATACACACACACACACACACACACACACACACACACACACACACACACACACACCCCTTAGTAAATTTCCCACTCAAAAAATAAAAAATGAACTAGATAGATGGTGCCATTGTCCTACAGACACTTCAGGTGAATGTGATTCTGGTCTGGAAGGCACTTGAAGAACACTGCAGATAAAAGAGACAGGATAAGCAGCTAATTAAAGACTTTCCCCCTAAGGGGTGTAGGTGGTAGCTTTGGCCTTTTCAAAAGAGACCCCCCACAGACAGAAGTCCAACTGTCCAAGGCCTTGTATTGTCAAAGCTATTAGTGGCTGCAGGGGGTTATTTGAATCTCCAAGTCTCAGAGCAGAACAGCCTTGGGGCTTAACACTGAAAATTCTAAAGAAATCTGAGAGGATGAAAGCTCTGGATTCAACCTAACTTTATTGTTTATTTTTACCTTTTTTACAATTTTAATTTTTTTTCAAAGTTATAATTTCTGATAATTTACCCATGAATAGATTGGATTCCAATTTTGTGCAAGATGCCACTCTTGTGATGCTGGCTGCTTAAATTTTTTCCAGTCCTTGAATATAAATATATATTTGTGTGTTTTACCTATATAACTTTTTAAAAACAGGTCTTAGTAGTTGAAAACTTCATATGTGCTTAAGTAAGCATCAGATCAATCAAGAATTTCTATGTAGAGCAATAACCCCATGGGAAGGTGGGTAAAGTTCTCACACCTCTACAGGCATTCAAGAAATTATCAACTATTTGCTGAAATTTTATCATTGAACAAATGCGCACTCCTCAACTATTATGTGTCACCAAGGTCCTCTGGGTTGAGTATAAAATAATATAATAGCAGGGGAAATGAGATGGATTCAAGTAGAACAAGAAAATTTTAACAAACATAAAAGCTAAATTTGCATAATGCAGTGGATGTCTGTCTACAATAGTCTGGATAATGGATAGAGAATGAGAAGCAGAAGTGATATTTTTAAGGGAAAGTCAGAAATTTCAGTGTAAGATGCGAATGAAACAATGCTATAAGACAGAAAAGCCTGAGTGATGTACCCTAATGAGTAGAATAGGAAGGTCAAAAGCTTCAAGCAGGCAATAACATACATGAACAACAAAGTTCAAACTAAAAATGAAAATTAGTGATGTGGGAATGTCTTTCTGTATGCTGTGAATATCAATCTTTAAATAAAGGAATAGCCCATGAAAGGGACCATAGAAGAAGTATGTGAGGAATCAGAATAGGTAGGAAAGGAAGGGCAGAGTCAGAGACAGATTAACCCAGCCATCAAAGAAGAAACATTTAAGGCTGCAGGTGAGCCATGGGCCATGTGGCAAGACAGTTTAATGGAAATGAGTTTAATTAAGATAAAAGAGCTAGCTAACAATGTGCCTGAGCCATAGGCTAAATAGCATGAAGGTAACATAAAAGTGTATGAGTCATTTTGGGGGGACCTAAGCAGTGGCATGTGGCTAAACAGTCTGGGACTGCAAGTCTGTGACAGGTCTGGACCTCTGGCCGCCTGAGACCATGAAGCTTTGTTGGAACAGATGGTGCCTAACATGGTGTGAACATCCACATAAAGCCTGAGAAAGATCAGGAAGGGCTCTAGATCACAGAAACTGAGCCTAAGCAATTTTCAAATTGTGTATCTGAAGCAGGATGCTGTACAGAGAAAGTGTGGTGGATGGGCCACAGAACAAAATGGCGCTGGCAGACTGGAGGCAGGGAGCATAAGATGCAACCAGGCTGGTTCCCGAAGTCTCATAGAAGACTCAGTAGCATGTGATTGATTTAAGGTTTCTGTTTATATTGAACAAAAGGGAAAGAGTCAAAGACAGCATTTCTTGGGTCTCCTCTGTTTGCTAGTAGTGAACAGAGATGCAGCCCCTTTAAGAGAACTTCCTGACTCAGCTTTTTCTGAAAAAACTTGGCCTCTTTAAGAAAGTGTGAGTATTTTAAAAGCTCTTTCTGGTTGGAAAATGATTAAGGATTCACAATAAAGCAGATTCAGATCCAAAAAAAAAAAAAAAAAAAAAAGCCAAAAAAACCTGTAAACAGTTTACAATGTGTGTAAAAGGTACATCGGCTTCAGAGAGAAAAAAAAAAGAAGATAAAGTCCGTAAAAAAGAGAAATAGAGTAATAAAAATGTAATAAGCCACATAAAGATGGAAAATAGACACCGAATCTGGATTATGGTCATTATTGTGTTTTATTTTAATTTTTAAATTATTAATGAACTAACTGCAGAAAGGCAGTGGATTGCAAAGGCTGCTAAGTTAAAAGAGAATATATATCTTGACTTTGAAATTTGTGTCTAAGGATGTGATGCTTTGGAAGAGAGGTTCTGCTTTTGTTTCCCCAGAAGATGAGAACCTTTAGATTGCTTCCAGGTAAATATGGCTTCATCAACCAAGACCACCTGAAAATTCTCTGATGGGAAGAAATGATCACATCAGCTTCAGAGCTGCAGACTAAGATGATTCAGTCTCAAGAACCCATGAGATTGGCTACACTCCTTAATCAGCAGGAAGTAGTAATGGAAAACTATGCCCAAATTCCCACAATATTGTTTATAGATGTTTCTTTTCATTATAAATGGTTAATGGTCATAGTAAATCTCTAAGAAGAAAAGGAGGATAGGACATAGGAGTGATTTTTTTAAAAAATTAGATTATTGAATTTACTTAGATCAGAAAATCAGCTGTTAATCTCAAAATGTTTTATGTTGGTATGGACTTTGGTTTACTGATACAAAGTTAAGGTCAATTCTCTTATGCTGTATGCATTTTTCTACTCTTGTTTAAGGTATGATATTTATGTAACTGATTTAAATTGTAATGTTTAATTAAGAAATGCATATTAGGATTTTTTAGGTATACAAAGATATATTTCAATTAGATAGGTATCTTCAAACACTTCTAAGACCTACAGAATACAGCATTTATAATATTTTAATAAGTTAGACTTTTTGGACAGTGAGACAGGTCTGCTCCTGGCAGCACCAATCTAACTCAAGAAAAAAAAAATGGGCATTAAAGGAATTACATACGGAGTTTGCTTTCTTTGTGGCAATGGTTAACCACTGGACAAGAACAGGTTCTTGTATTGACTGCTTGACAGTATGCTGTTTAAACTGGACATGCAGGTTCCATAGTAAAATGATCTCTGAATTTTGGCAGAACAAGCTGAGATGGTCATTTAGGTTCCTGATTTGCAGGGAAAAAAACCATCATACATTCTTCAGGACTAAAGGAGAAGCAACTGATGAACTATACCAGAATAGGCAGAGTAGATTTCCTGCTTCACTGAAATGAAAAGAGACTCTGGGCCTGTAGGCTGAAGATGGATGCCCCAACTTAATAAAGGAACTTTGGGTGACTGTCCAGGCAGATAGGTATCATCTCTGTCCTTTCTAGATTTTGGAAGTTGCTTGCACTTCCTGTTTACTTGGGTAAATATTATATCCTTTTGTGGTCTTTGATGTAGTTGAAGATTAGATAGTGATAGGTATAGTTTTTCTTAGCTATTTTAAAAGGTATATTGTATATGAAACTTTAGATACACAGGATAAGGCAAATGATAGAGTATTTTCTTTAGTTTTGTTAAATTCAAATAGACTAGATATTATAACTGTAATTCTTGTTTGATAGCTGTTTTGTTATATGTAATTTTGCTATGTTAAAAATGAAACCTTCCTTTTTAATTAGACAGAAATGGGGAGATTATGTGGGAATGATTTTCTGTATGCTGTGAATATCAATCTTTAAATAAAGGAGTTGTTTTGGCCCATGACAGGCACCATAGAAGAAGGGGGGGGGTCAGAATAGGTAGGAAAGGAAGGGCAGAGTCAGAGACAGACTGACCCAGCCATCAAAGAAGAAACATGTAAGGAACACAGGTGAGCCATGGGCCACGTGGCAAAACAGATTAATGGAAATGGGTTGAATTAAGATGAAAGAGCTAGCTAGCAATGTGCCTGAGCCATAGGCCAAACAGCGTGAAGGTAATATAAAATGTGTGAGTAATTTTGGGGGGCCTAAGCAGCTGCAGGCAGCTAAAGAAAGGTTCGGGACTGCAAGTCTGTGGGTCTGGACCTCTGGCCACCTGGGACCAAAAAGCCTTGTTGTAACAAATAAGAGGGAGTACATAGGTATGAACTTAAGATATTTCTGGGCTGACATTCATATTAAATTGTTCATACATCAAGGATTTTACTTAAGAAATAGACACAATCATTTGTATTCAAAGTATGTATTTTTAAATTCATTTGTTTTTGCCTTCTATGATGAGTGTTTTGCTTGTTTGTGTAGCACATTTACGCAGGATCATTGGAAGACAGTAGGGGGCACTGGAACCTAGGAATTTGAGTTACAGACTGTTTTGAGCTCCCATGTGAGTGCTGGTAACTGAACCCCAGTCTTCTGCAAGTGTAAGAAATGTATTTTATTGCTAAGCCATTTTTCTAGCCTCTGTATTCAGAATAAAATTGAAGCTCAACATAAAAGCATTGTAAAAAAATACAAAGTTTAAAGTTTCATCTAAATACAAAACATATTAATTGTATTTGAATAGCAATGTAATGTAAGAGCTAGCTAGCAATGTGCCTGAGCCATAGGCCAAACAACATAAACTTAATATAAGCGCCTGAGTCATTTCTGGGGGCCTGAGCGGCGGGGCGGCTAAGAGGTCTCAGGGAGCAGGTCTGTGGGTCTCGGACCTCTGGCCGCCTGGGACGAAGAAACTCCACTGGTACATGTAGCCATAGCCATGGCATAAGCATAAACAGATAGTTTCAGGAAAAGTGAGAGGGAATTTGAAAATTAGTAGATCTCAGACAAGTCTGCATGTTTGAGAATAATCTTGGGTATGATGCCCATTGGAGCTTGAGTCCTGATCTGAACTTACTAGAGCAAAGGTGATATTCTCTAAACATATGAATAGGAGATTTCACTTTATGAAGGATACAAATAAATAACTGCTTAAGCTAAACACACTAGAATTTCACATGGGTCCTAGGAGAATTGAGAACAAAATGAGAGCTTGACATCTTAGCTTAGGTCTAAGCAGTGCTCACATTTCTGTTCTGTGGTAATATGTTACATATGTAATAAAAAATCAGTCTAAAATATCAGAGAAGAGACCTACCCACAGCCAATTCAGGAGGATCAAGAGAGTAAAACTCACATCTTTAATTTCAGCATGGAGAAAGACCAGGAGTGGTGATCTACACCTTTAATCTCAGCAGATCTGAGTTTGAGACCACCTTGGTTTACAGAGGGAGTTCCAGGCTCCCAGGCAGGAGTGGTGGTACCGGGTCTTTAATCCTATAACTCCAGAGACAAGAGACCTTTCTGTGTTTCTGTGAGTTCAGGCTAACTACAAAATTGTAGTAACCCACGCCTTTAATCTTAACCTGGATGTAAAACAACTGGGCAAAGAGTGTATTTAAGGCAGACATAGAAAGACAGAGCAGGCGGCAGAAGCCATGAGGAGTGAGGCTGAGGAAGCTGGAAGACAGCTGTGTGAGATTTGACTGTACTGTTTCCCCTCTTTGATATCTCAGCCTTTCCCCAATATCTAATGGGGTTTTTTTTCCTTGTTCTTGTCTTTCTTTTGAGACATGGTTTCTTTGTGTAGCTCTGGCAGCTATCTTGGAACTCATTCTGTAGATCAGGCTAGCCTGGAACTCAGACATCTGCTTACCTCTGCTTCCAGTGCTGAGATTAAAGGCCTGTGGTACCACCATGCTGGCGAAATGACACCATCTGACCTTTCTAATTTTCTTTATCTGAGGTATAACTGTTCTACAATCAGATTCCATTAACAAAGAACTACACAATAAACATCTTATTACAAAAGTCAAAACTCGTGCTACACAGCAGCAAAGCTCTTACTGGTGACAAGGTGGAACTGGCTGATAATGAGATAATAGTCAGTGAGTTGATGTTCTAAGACAGCCACCTTTGCAACACCTAACCTTCCTGTTCCCCTTTAATATCTTACCATAAGACTATCACTTGCACTTTGAAAACAAGCAGTTTTCTGTTCTACTCATAATGACATGTGGTTAAAAATCATTTCCCTGAATTCATCACTGTTCATTCATTTGATTGGTCAAAACTTGGTGTGTTGTAAGGTTGACCTCAGGCCTCTGTTTTAGGTCTAGTAATACTATCTTTTAGTCTGAGTACAGGACAGGACAACAATTTGTGTTTGTTTTTCTTGGCATAGCTCATGTTATAGCTTTCATAGCTTGGAGTTACATGACTTCAGTTTTCCTGGTGAATCTCCCAGAGTGGAGTAAGAGTTATAGATCCACTGCTACAGTGAGCATTTGTTCATTTGAGGGCTTCTGCGTAGGCTTTAACTTTTAGCAGTTCTCTCCCTGGACAAAACTGTTGTTTAAAGCATCATTTATCGATGTGTGGGCAATGAGAATACCATTACCTTGCTGTAGAATAGTATATACATCACAACCACCTCATCTGAGTGGCTAAAGAGCTCTGTAACAGCACAAAGCAGAACATGGTAGTGAAATGACAGTAGGCATCAGAGAGATCCTCATCCCCCTTGAAAGATGCCACCTCTACACCTTAAAGTCTGGAATGGTGAGGCAGGAAACAGCCATTGATGATTTCTGAAATAAATTCTGGTTATTTTTTTCATTTTCTTGGTAACTGGTCCTCTTTTTTGTCATTATATCTGATTAATCTCCCCATTTTCCTGTCATCTACTTCCTCCTAGTTTCTTTTAAAAAGCATATCTTATCAATCATCCCTTTGCCTACTCTTAAAGTTGTCTCCTAAATACAATGGTCTTACTCCAAGCAGATATTTACTAAGTTTTAAGTTGAGTTTCACATTTCATTACTAATTGTATTTACTTATTTGGTTGGTTTCCTGAAGCAGGGCCTTGCTGTTGTTCTCATGTCAACCTCAAACTTGCAGCCTCAACTTCATATTTGTGTCTCCTGGGTGCAGGAAAACAGAATATCTACCACAACTGGATAGCATTTTGGTATTAAAAATTTTGAGATCACACACTTTGACAAAAGCAGACAAGACAAATTGAGTATACCCTCAATGCCTTAAATAACTCCTCTGCCAAACACACAATTCAGTTTCATCATTCTAAAATCTTACTTTCTAAGATAATATGAGTTCACCTGGACAACTTATTTATAACTCTATAAGAAGTATACCCTTGCCGCCATTATTCAACAATATGCTCCTAATTTCTATCTGAAACTTCAACATGAGCTTTGTTGTTACTAAACCAATAATCTCCTCATGGCCACTTCATTATTCTCTAAGAATTAATACTCTCTCTAGGACTTTATAGAAATGCAGCTCTGTCCAGCACAAATCTCAGCCATCCAGCTTTGATCCATTATGAATTCCATCTTTCGACTTTGCAAGCAGCATCCAACTACTTTTGCTGATTCTTTGACTTAGTTTATTTGTGCTGCTAAAAAATATACCAAAGAAAAAACTGTATAATAAACAACAGCATATATTTCTCACAGCTTGAGAAGTTGGAATGTCAACAAGCCATGTATTAGATTCAATAACTATGGAGAGCCTGTTTCCTGGTTCTTACAAATTATATTCTTGCTGTGCTTTCACATCATGGATGGGGAGTGACATCTGTTTTTAGTCTCCTTTATGAGAATATTAATGTCATTCACAATGGTTAATATTAAATCATTTTTCAAAGACTGCCCTTGTGTTCACATAAATACATTATAATTTCCCAAATAATATTTTAGCACTTATAATAACTTACAGATAAAATTTGAACCCATTTTCACCCTAGCACTTCATTTGTTGAAGGCTTAACCCCAGGATGACACTACTGTTTAGTTGTTATTGAATAATAACAGAACTTATTTCATCAATGAATCAGTCCATTGCTCAACTCAGAGCTAAATGAGGCATTAGGAGGAAGGGCAGAGTTCAAAGACACAGTCCATGAAGATGAGGGTTTATATTAATAGGCATGTATTACCTATAGATATTCCAGTTTTGTGCTTGCTGGATAATGAGATACGGATAGCTTTTTTTTGTAATAGCTTCCTACTGCTGAATGTTATCTATACCTCAAGTTTATATCATGAAGGGAGGCTAAAAATCAATTCAAATCTATGAATGACAGTGACAAAATAACTTTATTCTGTAATTTGATGTCCTCATAAAATTGAAGAAAACTACAATTGCTTTAATTTAACTTTATATTCATTTTATGTTTTTTTATCCAAACAATACCCTACTCTTACAGAATTATTAATTTTTACATAAAACAACTGATGAAAACAAATTTTGCTATAATTCTAAATAGCTTCATAATTATTACTGTTACAATAATGTTAAAAGACAAAATTGTAGTCTTATAAAGGAGAAAGTTGAAGAACTCTGTTGTACACCATGATGATTATAGTTAATGACTTGGTTAACCCATCAGGAAGATATAAAAGTAACTTCCTGACAGATTGTTTGAAGATTAAATATCTAATGTTAGAAACAAAGTATTCCCTGTGCCTGCCCTCAGCAGTTCAACACTAGCAGCTCCATCATCATCAGCAGTCCAGTGAGACAAGGTTATCCTTTCAAAGGTCCTTGTTATCACAGACTGCTCTTTTGTTCTCTTGCTCTCTATCTACGTCCCTCTGTCTCTAGTCTCACTGTTTATTTTTTCTCTCATCACAACTCTGAGATGGCCTATCATGCACCCTTCCCCCACTTTCAATAAATCTCTTATATGAGATCTGTTGTGTGGTGCAATAATCTGCTGCATTCCTTGGCTCCAATCTACCACAGTACTTTACCCACTAAACCCTGAAATCTAGATGTTTTGACATCTAGATGTTTTGACAATTATTAAAAATGTGTTAAACTGAAAAAAAAAATCTTTAAACAGCAGACATAGGCTCAAAATTATCCAACAAATAAAAGCAAACACAATCTACCAGCACACTGGAGACATTATTCACTATATCATGCCAAAAGGCAAGGATGGGTCAGTTTTTAACAAAGATAAATCAAATACCTAAATAGTATTAAAAACAAGGACAAAAATTATATAAAATCATTTCAATGAATGCAGAAAAAGCACTTAACAAGTTTTATGAATGTGGAACAAGTTAGGCTTATAAGGAACACACTATGATATAAAAGTAATCTATAATAAATTAATACCTAATATCGGTAATATAAACAATTATAAGATTTAGAAAAAGAAAGCCTGAGAACTTTTGACAGTTTTTTTTGTGGCTAACTACAAGTTATAGGCAAAACAGCACAAGAGAAAAAAATGACAAAAGACAGGAAATCAATAAAGCAAACAAAAAGCATTTCACTGGAAAAGAGAAAAACAAATTATGATGGCAGATGATACAATCTCATATTTAAAAATAACAATGGACCAGTAAATTCATAAACAAATGTATCATTAAAAAGTAAAGCATTTAATACTATAAATCAATAAATCAATAACCATATAGAATTAAAAAAGAATACCATGTCATTAACAAAGAATAAATTTTGCATAAATACTATAAAATTTTTACAAGGAAAATTCAGAATACTGCTGAGCAACAACTGAAATGCATATGAATACAGAGAAAGAGTGGGGAGTGACATATTAGAGATAGGACTGATAGAAGAAATAATTAAGGATGATAGGATAGGCAAAGATATTTTGGATAAGACCCCTAAAATACAAGAAAAAATGGCAAGCATAAAGTGCATTATGTAAGAGTGAAAGTTTTCCAGGAAAGGGTTATCATGACAGTTAGAGGCAGCGTAGAGAACCAGAAGAGACGTTTTCGGATTATACATTGGAGAAGGAAGTTATCTGATTAAAAATGGGCCAAAATTATGCACAATCACAGAGCACACAAACATATACACTCACCAATGCAAGTAGGTAAGGAATCATTCCATTGGGCCAAGGAATTGGGCACTGTATCACATCTAATGGCTCTGGAGCCATGGAGGATGTAGCCTGGGTTACATTCAAAAAGGACCAATGAACCAACCGCAAAGTCATTGCCAATCCTTCTTCCAAACCTTGGCTCAGGCACAGAACTGCACTGTGTAGAGCTTGTTCTAGGAACAGCTGCACAGAAATAAGTTGGTTTAATTTCACATATATCAGATATATATATAGATAGATTTCTAAATGTAACTACCTAAAGAGGCTCGAAATCTTGTTTTTTATAATTAGAAACATTAATTTCAACATATACCTAATTTTTTTTATGTTTAATAGAAATAAAAACAACTTGAAGAAAAAATTGGCATTTAACATATTTTTTTAAAAACTTTTATCTTTGATTCTCTAAATAACATCAATTATGCTACATTGTTCTGTTTTACCAATTTTTTATCAATACAACAGTGCAATTTTTTTTAGATACTGCAATTTATAGGATCAAAAATTGTTATATAATTTTAAAGTTTGGGTTTCCAACTATAAAAAAGTAATTTAAGATACATTAAATATTTTCCAGTTGTTTCATGTACTGGCTAATATTAATTAGATATTGCAAACATGTTTACAAACTTAATATGCAAAGTATGTTTGTTACCAGTGAAGATAATAGTTACAGTCAGGTTAAGCAGAATTTAAGTCAGACAGATTAACAACAATATTTATTTTTAATTCATAAATCATACATAATAAAATTTGAAATGGAGTTTATAATTTATATGCTCATCAATTGTGCCTTTTTTGAATTTAATAAAGTAGAATGATAACAGGATGTTTTTTCTTTTTAAAACACATACAAATGTGATTCAAGAGATTGAAAATAGTCCAAAAGAATGACATACGGTAAATTCCAATAGAGTAAGCCTTCTAGTATGACTTGAGGAAATGCAATTAAATTTTCTCAGTGCCTTTGAAGACTCATAGTCCACAGTTATATACAGGGGAATACTATGATAAAAGAGTCTTTAGTAGAGCCAACAGAAAAGAAAGGGGAGATGAGCGGGTTTGATAAGAATAGAAAGTCTACTAAAAGGTATGAAGTAATTCTGAGAACCATTACATGATCATATATAGTTGAGCCATACATTTCAAATGATTTTTGACTTAGTTTAATGAAACTATAAAAGGACGTCCATAAAAGGCAAGAAAAAGCAAGGAAAATTGACATTTAATCTGCAAAATCCTTAGTAACGGTGTAGAAAGTTAGTTTTACTGAAAGAATATGAAAGTTTATTTTTCATATAGAGCAACATTTGCCTAACTAAATAAATTATAACAGAGCATGTGTTTACTTTAGAGTGCAAGACTATGGGGGGAAAATGAGAAGAGTCAAGAATAGTAATGATAACATAGATGCTTTGAAAACAAAATGTTGAGAAAGAAGGAGACAACAAGCATTTACATTGAGGAAGGTGATGGAAAAATGCATTCTTTGTGAAAGTTGGTAAAGCAACAATGTTCCAGGGAAAGTTTCAGGAGGTAGGTGTCAGCGTACAAGTAAGAGCAAATTTCTTCTCTACCATAAATTTAGGAGAATAGCATTGGACAACAACTGAGTACAGTATGGAAATTGATATCATTCCTTAGTGTGGTTCTAGACTACAGTGTCACTTACCTTGATAAACAAAGTGAAATCCCTTAGCTGTTATGGGTCCAACTGAAGTGAATCGAATTGTGATCTGATTACCTGAACTCAGTGGAAGTGACTCTCCTACTCAACAAAACAAATACTCAGATATCATAAATAATCTCCATTCAGTAAACCTAACAAACTTTATCATTTTACAGTGTCATTTGAAAATGTCAAACTAGTTTCTATCAAATTACTTTAAAATATCTCACTGCCAGCAATATAATTTCTTTGGGTTCATCTTAAATAGCAATCTTTTTTCAAGAAAACATCAATTACATTTCAATACAAATGGCTCATTCTAAAATATTTTATATCACAGGAAACCCCACAGATTGTGATTAAGTATTGTATTCATTTTATTACAGTCCTAGAAAATACTTAAATTTTTCTCAAGTGTATGAATTACAATTAAATTGTGGTTTTATTCTTAATAAAAATATCTTCAGTTTACAGTATTACTAACATGGATGACATAGATTGCAACTCTCTCCACAATACTAATCAAAGTCAGTCTTTAACCAATAGCTGACGAATGGCACTTCTAGTAAAGGATACCTGAATGGGATCCCGAGAGGGAAGATAACAGAGAAGACTGCTGAGTTGGCCCATCAAACACCTCAACAACATCGTGGAGTGATGTCTGGAAAAATACAAACTGGCCAAACACCACTGATCAACAGGAACCAGGAGAAGCAAACCAATCACCAACCATCCAAAAACAAAAATGGAAAACAAACAAACAAACAAAAAAAATAGAAAGAGGAGGAGACAGAGAACAAAATATTACAATATAATAGTAATCTGCTCGTGTTGTGTATTTTGTTTTTTGTATCTTCTACCTTTCAATGAGGATTGGTACCTGTTGGTTCCTGATACATGTATTTTCAGGTCACAAAGATAATGAGTATGATTTAAGGCAGTAAAGTTTTTAGAAAACTATATTTTTAAAAAAATGGATATCACATTTAATTTAATCGGAAATTGTAGCTTCTTGCAATTTAGTATTTATTATGACTACTTTCAGATTTCCTCCCTCAGTTTTACTTCACTCAGACTCACTTTTTTTTAACTTTTTTCTCCTTCTGTAGGTGACATGGCCAAGATTTTCATACAGGGGATTTAAAAAAGGTTGTTCTCAAAATGTTATTCTATTTAGACAATAACTTTGCTAGAAAATATCAGCAAGGTATTTTTCAGATCTCGTGTTTAATTTATCTTCTGTCTGAAAATGACTGATGAGCATTTATTATGAATCTTCCAATGAAATGAACATAATTTAAGATTCCCAAACAACTAAAAAGGTTATAAATCTTTACAAACATTACTTTTTCATGAGAAAAAGACTTCAGAAGTGCTTCACTAAAGAACAGTTTATTATTTTCGCTCCTTTTTTACTTATTTGTATTCATCTTATAAATCTACATCTAGAATCTACCCCACCTGCACTCATAAACTGAGAGCTCTACCACAGATGTTAATTCATATTTCATGTTAAAAAAGGAAAATGTAAAAAATAACTGAGTAATAATAATGTCTTAAAATTTTGCGTTGATTGAAAATATTGTGGACTTAAGAGACTATGTAGTGATTCTAGTGGTACATAAACATCATAATTTTGTGTATTGAGAATCACATAACTTTTGCTTAATTATAATTGAATAGTGATAAACATGAGTAATTTTAATGTTTCAAGTTTGTATTCTATAACTCAAATCAATATTATGAACATCCTTTGAAGATTACCTTGTAAACAGTCTATACACCTGCAGCACTGCTCAGCGTGGCCCATGAATACAGGCATATACAGAGTACTGTGAACTTAGCTATATTCATTATTGGCATGGAAGAAATAAGTTGGTGATCCCAGTCCAGTTCCTTGTAAATGAAGAAGATGAAGAAGAAGAGGAAGAGAAGGAGAAGCAGAAGGAAGGAGGAGAGGACAGGGAAGGAGGAAGAGAAAGGCCACCAACCTGGCAGATACACTGTCACTACTTTGAAAAATGTCTGGTTATTGAAGTGTCTAATTTTATGAATACTCCCCGTGAAAATATTTGCTGGAAAAATGAAAAAAAAACTTATATTTCTATTAAATCAGATACATGTAATGGACTGTTGAAAGGACTTACAAGTCATATAACATTTTTGGAGTTCAGACTTTTAAAAAAGATGCTGAATTTGGTCTACCATATCCCAAGCTATTTCAAAAATACCCAGATAAAAATGGTGGTTGTGTTCACAGTTTACGTATTAGAGATGGGCTTTGTATGATTGTTTTTAAATATGGCTTTATCTTGTTCTAACATAAAATGGATATTCCACCTTGCTTGACAAAATGGCCGAAAAGAAAAAAAAAATCCTAAAATTTTGATTACAAGAACATTCCTATCTTAAATACATTGTGCAGCAGCAATACTCCTTACGGATAATGTATTTTTCCTACTGTAAATTTTGAAGTCAGTTAGGAAATTTAAAGTTCAGCAGCCTTCCACTTTTTCTCCCTGAATATGTCATCTATTCCAATACTAACCACTCTCACTTTCTAAGACACTCACTATATCCAAGACAACCAAAATATACAAAATATAGCTATGTGTTTATTATTAGGAAAATAAATATCCTTTCTCTTATTATTAGGCCTCGTCCTGACTTCTTTCTCAATGGCTCAGTTTCATACAAAATCTTCTATAAATTAAGAACTCCGAACGGCATATGTGATAGAGTCACCAACATTTTAGTTTTCATCTAGTTTGAATAGATGAATAGATTCTGAGAACACTCTTCAGGACTGATGGCAGTATGCATTTATAATTTTCTATAATTCTGAGACAAAACTAGACAATTGCAAAGAAAAGTAATTGGGGTGCACTTTGGGGACAATAAGCAAGCTACTTAAAACTAGAATTCTGCATTAATGTAAAACAGTTTAAATTTTAATTAAAATTGTTGTGTATAAAGTTCCTCAAAGAAGATATTGAATCATTGTTTTAGAGGTAATGTGATAAAAGATGTAATATTTGTAGTCCAAATAATTATTAACACTTGCCCAAACTTGATTTCATATACATTGCCACAAACCTTTGTAGTAAACTAGCACCACAACTTGGAACCAAGCCTCTCATTCTCAGGGAGATGTTTGTATTACATTTATCCTTTGACAGTATCATACATGTATTTGGTTCATTATGGTTCTTCCCACCTCTGTCAATACCATTTATTACTCTGTTGGTCCCTTTCTCCTGTTCATGACTTTTTCTGTTGTGTGACCTGTTGAATTTAACCAAGGACATCCAGAAGAGCATTGAACCAAGGTGGTTCACTGAACTACTGAACCAAGGTGGTATTATCAGTGCCTACATGACTGAAGAGAAGCATCTCCCAGCATCAATCAGCAGCCAGTGGTTACTCAGAGAAGAAGACCCAAAGACTTCCTCAGCCCGTCTTGAGTGATACCGTTGCAGGTACCCATTGATGCTCTCAGTTTATGATTCTAATGACTGCACCATATGTTCACAGGATAGCATTTTAAGAAATAAATGTTTATCCAAAGATTGGCTACCTCATTTCATGCATAAATATTTTGATTCTCTTAGCAATCGTATGTGTTGACAAAAACAAAACAACAACAACAACAAAAATTAACCATTGGCCTTTGCTTCTAAAACTTTCAGGATAGACAAAAACAGGCTTTGCTTGATTGAAACTGCTTTAGAGAAAATTCTGTTGATACGTTGACATGGAACACTTCATTTCTGAATATCATTTTGGGTAATTTAAGATGTCTTGTACACCTGGATCACCAGTGCTTACCTAAGGTATAATGATACTGTCATTGTCTTCTAAATAGTCATGGTTTGCTTCTCTGCTTCACTTCATTCTATCTCAATGTATCTATCTCCCTGTATTTCAATTCACTTATCAGTCATTTGTATTTCCACTATATTAATTCTATTTTGAACCACCATTATCATTTTACTATAGTCTTCATTATGTGACTTTATATAAAAATGTTAATATTTCATATTTCTGATAAATATAGAAACTCACTTTTAAAATATACCTTTAATACCTGATCTGTTTGCTGGTGCCTCAGCCAATTTTTCCCTAAACTTGGGGCTAATTAGTAAGCTCTATGGTGTCTCTTGGTTTACACGCAGAAAGAAAGCCGCTCAACCCAGCAATCAACTTGTATTCTGCCCTCTAGAAATGGGAAACATTACCTCACAGTGCAAAAGCAGGCTTCTAACATCGAGCAACTTCTTAAAAGAAATAGTATTTCATGAAATTTTCTCTCATTTTAAAAATAACAAATATTATCGATAACATTTTAACTTTCATTAAAAATGTATTTTTATTAATGTTACAAGTACAACAAATCAGAAAAGGGAAGGACAGAAATCGTAATAAAATGAAAATTAATATATAAAATGTGTCCACAGATAACAGAGTTTTAAAAATACTTTTGAAGCTCTTACTTTCCATGTGTTTTATTCTAAAATCAAGATGAATCTAATCAGACTTAATTTCGTTCTATGATATATAGGAAGTGAGTTAAATGCAGCCCTTTGTTATGCTTATGACATGGTAATAGATTCACTGATCAGATTAATTACAAAGCATCAACACCAGCAGACAGAGGCCATGTCTTCCCCTGCAGATTAATGCTGTATTTGTCCTTTAAACCCAATCTTCAAAGCATGTCAGCCACAAACATCTCAGGGAATATGAAACGGCTGATTTCCAGGGGGGTTTTAAAAAGAAATCTATGATGTAGAATTTTTTAATGTCCCTTTAAATACTAGTGAAAGCACTTGAGCTCAGTGCAAGGCTGGGGACCAGATGTTATTGGCAGAATGCTCACCACAGCTTGAATATGCTCTAGTTCACATGCTCATCCATGAGCAGCAAACATAGACTGTGTAGAAACATCCTATATATTTAACACATGAAACACTTCTTTGTTACTAAAGCAACATTTAATTTGTCATGAATTTCATCCAAGATGAAGAAACATTATTTCTCTTCAACCCCAACCAGGTCAAATGCATTTTTCTTAGTTAAATTCACTGAACTTCAGGTACTTAGCCCATTCTGTTTAATTAAAACATTTCAAATGCAAATTGATAGGTGCCATCATAGTGCTTGGATTGACAGAAGGAAATTAGCATAGCTAAATGCAGAGTTTCTGCATCATCATTCTGCAAAAGTCACTGAGCTACCTGGAGTATAATGAAATACACTAAATGAGCTATTGTCTATGGGAGTGTGTATTTGCTTAGAATAAAAAAAAGGAAAAAAGAATTTAAACGTTGTCTGTCCATTCAATTCTATTTTGCAATATTGCTAAGATGTTCCATTATTGCTGGCAAACAACATAACCATGGACAAACTTTAATCGAGCTTTACAGATTCCTCTAATGAAAAGTTGATCTTACTTCTGTGTCTGTAATTGCGTTGTCCAATCTCAGCAAAAATTATTGAGCCGGGTTAGCCTGTCCTACCCTTAATAGGACCAACTCAATAGGATCACTATCAATGGGTGATCGTCATTTCAACCCTGCTGTCTCTTCAGTAGTACCTAATGATCTTAATTTCCTCAGCAACAATTCTAAATTGTTTCAGCTATGCTATTTAATAACTTCTTATGTTTTTCATTTAAGTATTTTTCTTTCAATTCTCATTCTATTACTTGGATGTTAGATCCCCTAGATCCTTGTGTTTGAAGTTGAGCTTAATTTCTCTGCCCAACTGCAAAATTCCATTATAATGATTTTTTAAATATGTTGATAATCTTGAATAATTTGCATTTCTGTTTTTGTATATTTAGTGTGTGTGTGTGTGTGTGTGTGACGGCATATTTATGGAAGTCATAAATCAACTTGCAGGAGTCGGTATTCCCATTCCTCCATTTAGGTCACAGAGATATGAATGGCACTAAGGTCATCAGGCTTGGAAGCAGTTGCTCTTAACCACTTTGCAATCTAAACAGACCTTGATCTTTAAGAGAATAAAAAAAAATTCTTAACACTGTCTTAGCAGAAATTTTCCAAATTCAGATCCCATTTTCTGTGTCATCAACATAACCAGCAACATGTAGAAAGACTCATTGACTTAGAAATTAGTTAGCCTTAAATGAGGCTAATGAAATAAATATGGACATGGTTATTACTATTCAGTGATTAGAACCTTAGTTACTGAGTTAAACATGAAAATGACATGCATGCAAATGGGGAAAAGCTTCACCTCTACTTATTGTCTTTTCCTTTTTAGAAGGAAGTAATTTTGAGCAGCGTAGTAGCACACTAGTATGAGCACCAGAAAAAAAGAACAAAAAAGAAAAGAAAATCCATGACGTGACTGAGACATCATTAAGGAAAGTAACCCAACCACTTCCTTAGAAAACGGGGAGTGTTTAAAATATGTGAGACACTGTAAATTCTAGGATTGTTTAAAACTATAGTTGATTATTTGCTGGGCAGAAGCATAATAGCAGCCTCTCTACAATCCAATGGGTATGGGAGGCAGATTAATGATGACATAGTATTTATAATATGAAGGCACTGAAGTGACAAAGTTTTGTTCTGTGAATAAAAAATCTGTACAACTGGGCTTATAGTGAAACTGAATGGTAGAACTCTTGGCATCCTTGGCATGTCTGAGGTTCTAGGTTCAACTCCCCAGGATAGAGGGGAAAGAAGAAGGAGCTGGAAGACCTCAATGCTTATAGATGAGCACTTGTAGGAATAATATGTTCAAAGGCCAGAAATGCCTTGGGCATTTCATAAGAACTACATATGGAGAGTTCTGGAAACAATTTTCAGTAGAATCAAAGTGGATGAATAAAATTAGGGGGAAATCCTTCCTTCTCATTTTGTGTTCACTTTCCTTCTCTGCAAAACAGCCTTAATAAGATGACCTCCACCTTACAAAACTGAAGGGTGCATCACATAAATTGATACATTCTGAAGAATTGTACCGTGTTTGGAAAATAACACACATTGTCTGCATTATTAATAACTCATCTTTGCAAGTGTGTTTGCTGCTAATTCAATATGAAATTTCTGATCAATACTTTGGATGACCAATTGCCTGTATCGTTCCTTGTTCTGTAAATGAGTGTGTTTAGAACAAATGACAGGAATGGTAAGTTTTCTAGCAGTTTCAACCAAGATTAATTTGTATTCCAACTTCAAAATGTCAATGTGCTCCTATGTCTATTGGATTCTTTATTTCATCATTGTGAGTGGAGGAGGAAATGATAATTTTCAGGTTCCTATTTTAACTTAAAAAAAATGAGAGGGCATTTTAATTTTTTTTTTCTGTAAACACATTGAAATTCTATGTTACAAATATTCATATAGAAAGGAGTCCGGATATATATGTCTTTGCTTAATTTTCTACCCACCTGTTATTTTGTTTACAAAATCTACATAGCCATTAAATTCTGACATTTATGTTGATGACTTTATTACCCCTCAGCTGGTTTGTCACTCTGTTTGCGCATCATGAACTTTACTTACTGACACACAGAGGATGATAACACACGCATTCATCCACACTTCCAGAACTGAAATTTAGAGGCAAATCAAAAATACAGTTAGAACCTCTCTTGATTAGGTGTGGGAAGAACTGTGGATGACATAAACTATTAAAATTTGCAAAGATTTACATGAAATTTGCCTCATATGCTTATTGTGTTGATTATTTCAGACTATTATGCTACCCAGATTTTCCAGTCTAATTTGAGTGGCCCCATACAGGAAAGAGACTTCTTTTATGTCAGTAACACACATAGAAGGCTCTGCTCCCTGAGCTTCAGAATCACTTACTATGAAAATAGCTCAGTTGCATTTGAAGATCCTCTGGGTGGCTCTAGTTTTAAAAGCTTCTCACTTAAAAATCTTTACAATATACTTGAATAAAGCTTCAACTTTAAAAACAATTCATGGGAGTTTACTTTTCAATTTCTTCTTCTCATAACCATTAAAAAAGAGAGAACTTTGAATATCTGAAACAATTGAAGTCAATGTGCTCTTTATGTTTAAAATGACATCTGAGAAAGGTGAAGTTTGGATAGATGTTTCCTTCATTGATATAACAGAAAGTGGAACTCATTAGCATTTCAGGAATGTTACATTCTTATATATCTGATTCCAGAAACTTACTGTTTCCATTATGCTAGAATAGATGTGAAACTGTAAATTCATGATGAGATGCCTGCTACCATTCCTAATTGTCATGAAGGTGAGTCATACGCATCAGATACTAATTATAGGGAGTCTTTTCAAATATCCCACTGAAGTGTGGCATCGCTCTTGATAGTAGAGCCAAATATTGTATAGAGCAAAATTCTAGAAGGGCCAAGTCCGCAGCTCAAGTGAACAATAAATACATGCTTATTAGAAAACAAAAGAATATCTTAATATGTTTTCTATTTGCAATAATAAAAAATGAAAGACGTCATTTAAAATTTAAATTTTGACTAGTAACACCTATCTTATAACTGATGTCCCTCCCCAAGAATCTGGGTCTGATCTGAACTCATCACAATAATTGGGGTAACATGATCCTCCTCTCTGTAATTTCTTGTGGGACTCATGAAATCTACAAACTAGGTTTAATGTCTAAATCCATAGTGAACATTTAGATTTATCTGGATCTGGCATTAATTTGGTGCCATAAGAATTTGCTGTCTAACAAAATTTGATAACTCTCTACATGACATATTCTAAACATATAATTATAGCCACTAAAATTCCCATCTAATATGCTTCAACTTTCTTTAAGTCTTCTAAGATTGTATGCCTATTGAACTGCTATTTAAGCATTTTTTAAAATTAATTTTACATACCAACCACAGGCCCTCCCCCCCTCATCCCTTTGCCTGCTCCCCCTTAGTCCTCACCCCCAACAGATTCCCTCCTCTAAAGGGTAAGACCTCCCACAGGGAGTCAGCAAAGCCTGGTACATTCCACTGAGGTAGGTCCAGGCAACTTCCTCTTGCCTCAAGGCTGTGCAAAGTGTTCCTCTATAGGTAATGGTCTCCAAAACGCCAGTTTCATGGACCAGGGACAGTGCCTGATCCTATTTCCAGTGGCTCCAACAGGCCAAGCTGCACAACTGTCTCCCCTATACTGAGGTCATAGTTTGGGAGTCGAAGAGAGGGAAGGGGGGTTATTTGGGAAAAGGGGCTCAAGATCATGATGGGGAAACCCACTGAGACAATGAAACCAAGCTAGTGGCAACTCACAAGCTTTAGAGCTTCACTGCTAAGGAGCTGCTTGGCAAACTAAGACTTTATCTGCAATTTGAATTGTAGCATTTCTCCCAACAGTTGAGAGTTAATTTGATGTTTAAAATCATAAAATTAAAAAGAATACAATAACATATTATTTTATTACATGCTTTAAAAGTTAAAACAAACAAGATTAAAAAGTTTTAAAAACTCCAGTTTGAATCAACATTTTTACTTTTAACTCCTTTACGGTTCAGGTAAATTCTTATTCTGAAATCATCTTTTTTTTTTTTTTCCTCTCCTACAATTTGCCAAAACCTGCCTGTCAAATTCTAGGTTGGAAATACAGATACAGGTCAGAAAATATTCACATAATGGTGGTAACTTTAATTGCTAGGGTATTTTTTTATTATTACCATTTTCAACTGTTAGTCAACCAAAAAAAAAGTCCCAAATAAAACACCCAGGAATTACTTACCCTCCTGAGACATTAGATCTTTACACTTCTTTTATCTCTTGCTTTTTATTTCTCTTCTACTAGAAATTAGTGCAACTTAAAGCAAGCTTAGCATTGTATTTTTTTCTTAAGTTAGTTCTCAGTATTTATTGCTAACCAGCAAGATATTAGGCAGCCAGCCATCCTGCATGGATCACACCTAATAACAGGTACAACTTATTTATAGTCACTTTGTATTTCCCTGCTGCATTGTAAAATATATTCTTTTATCCAGGTAATTTGATCAAATATGGAGCCAAAGTGCATACATTTTACTTCACTAATGATAGTGAATTTACTTTTATACCTGAAGCACCTTCAGAATTGTAATATGTTTACTTATTTAGAAGTTATGTATGGTGTGTGTACACAACTGTGTATGTGTGTGCAAGTATGTGTGTCTGTGCATGTGTGCATGTGTGTGTGTGTATGTGTGTGTGTGTGTGTGTGTGTGTGTGTGTGTGTGTGTGTGTGTGTGTGTGTGTCAGAGGGCAGCCTGTGGGCATTGTTTTTTCCCCTCCCATTATATATATTCCAGGGATCAAATTCAGGTCATTAGGCTTTAGGACAACCTCCTTAAGTTGCTAAGTCATGTTGCGTACAACCACCTCTTTAAGTTTTAATGATATATATTTATAGGACCTTTGGTAGGTAAGTTACTGAAATAGAATAAAATCAGCTGGACAAATGTTATCATTATCTAACCTTTGCTGAGACTTAAATTTAAGAAATCAGCAAGGAGCGATGGATTCTGTCTCGAGTGTACATCTGTAGACAAGAGGGCTAGGGTATATAGTTCCTGGTCCCATTGACTCCATCTCTGTATTTTTGTCGGCACAAGGGCTTTGACAGAGTTCAACATTAAGACGATAATCAAAAATTTGGATTGGCTGAATCTTTTCACTTGGCTCTGCTAGCTTCTTTCTACACATCCCACAGATTCATCACAGGCCAAGGACCCCAAGCCCCTCACTTCTCAGTTCCAGTGCCAGAAGACTCTTCATTTGGCAGAATTCAGAGCTATTTAGGAAAACAGATGGGGGAGGCATCAGAGAACAACATTTTAAAAAGATTTATCTGCTTAAAAATAAACACCATCAAGAGGAACTCTTAAATTTGGGCTCTATCCTCAATTCTTATAGATGTTTAGAACCGAAAGAATTTGAAGCATCTTTATTCTTATGACAGATAAAACTCTACCATGTTTTAACATTTACATCCTGAAATCAGAGTTTCTGTGAAATTTCCAGTTGATTTACTAATGAAAGAAAATGATAAATTTTACATCTCTTTGGACTTCTGTACAGTTAGGATGACCACTATGAAGTTGTGGTGCTTAAGAAAGGGTTTACACATCTACTGTCAACTACATTTTTATTCACTGAGCCACCAAAAATAAATAAACAAACAAAGCCAGAGTAAAAGAAGAAAATAATTTTGTTCTATATCACTTTTCACAGCTCATGTGCCATTTTTCTGCCTTTGACTTTCTTAATCACGTAATATTATCTCCTTTTGGTTCCATTTCAGAAAGCAAAATTACTTATGAATATGAAAGTAGAGTTCTGTAGAGACAGATCCATAGGGTATGCAATGCTGAAGTAACACATTAAATTGTACTACTGGATAAATTGTTTTATCAACTTTCATTTTTTTCAAAAACTTTTTGATAATTATTTGCTTTTTCATGGCAAAGTAAGCCTATTTTAAAATTGTGTGTGTGTATGTGTGTGTGTGTCTGTGTGTGTGTGTGTGTGTAGACCATAAGATTCCCAGGAGATATAGATCTCAGGATCTCTAAGCTGTCTAATATGGGTACAGGTCCTGGAAACTGAATTTGTATCCTATGCAAGAGATCAAGAATTCTTAACTGCTGAGACAATTTTATAATCATGCAAAATCAATTTAAACTGTTATGTGTAAAAGGACTATATATGTAATTTTAGCCTTGGAGGAGTAATTCTGAAATAATTGAATATAAATACATTAAATATAATTAATATATAATTAGTATATGTATATATACATCAACCCTGCTATTTTAGTAGCTGTGACATCATTATTGTTATGGTTATGACTGACTCTTAAAGCTATTGCACATAGTGATTGTTGTCAAAACAAATATTAATCATACAGTTATCCATTCAAATGTCCACTCCTATACTAAGTTACTTATCATTTCCTATGACAGAATTCTATATGAATTGCTTAAAAGCCCACATACTGAAAACATCATTCTCAATGGTTATACTTAAGTTTTTTATATAAAGACATGTTTGAAAAAAAGTCATTTAATTATATAGATATAGCAATTTTTTCATTACTTTGATGTATAAATATTATTGACTTGGTTTTCTGTTACCTGATTAGTGACTGGCCTTTGAATTCTGACTCTGCCTCATATCCCAAAACTTCAGAATATAAAATTTAAAATTGTAAGTCTTTTAAAATAAATTAATAGATAATTTATAGTAAAATATGTCAAGCTTTTAATGAAGTATTAGAATTCAAATTACAGAATTTGGTCTCACATTAACAATCAAATAGGCTGTATAAGCTTATTACCATATTAATTAGCAATATGAGGATTCTTATTATTTTAAATTTCTCCAATTTCATAACAAGCCACACAAACCGAATGAGTGAATGAGTGGGGTGATAGTTCATTTTATAAAGTGGACACTAGATTCTAGACACTGTGCTGAGTACTAGATATACTCTTTGGGTTTGTTGTTATTTTTCCTCTAACAGAGACCATTCTGTTATTTTGAACATATTCTCTCTTTAATATTCCTGTCAAATCTGAGTGAACTTTTGGTATTAGAATTATTTAAATCTAAAAATATAAATATATATAAAAACCAACAAAACTGCTGCTATTATCAAGTATATGTTCACATAGAAACTGTATATATGTGTATGTACGTGTATAGACTAGCTCATTGTGCTGGGTAGGTTTGTCTTCTGTATATTAGCTCGGGTCATCAGAGAAAAGAGATCATCCATTAAGTAAATGCCATTGACTGTAGTGCTGAGCCCATTATGGGTGGTATCACACTAGGCTGGTAGTCCTGGGTTCTTTTAAGAAAGCAAATTGAGCAAACTATGAAAGCAAGCCAGTAAGCAACAATCCAACATGGCCTCTGCATTAGCTCTAGCTTCTGTATTTTTGCCCTGTTTGAGTTCCTACCCTGATATCTTCAATAACAGACTATCACATATGCTAAATAAACTCTTTCCCAAGTTGCTACTGGTCATGGCGTTTCATCACAGAACAGTAACCCTACTACAGTGGATTTATGATGTTACATTGTTAATAATTGTTCCACCTATGAGTTTAATAAAAAGCACTGATTGGTGAAGGCAGACAGGAAGTGTGGGCAGGGCTACCAGACTAAGAAAACTCTGGAAACAGGAAGAACAGAGCAGAAATGCCACAGAGACTCCAGAGTTGCCAGACAAGCCAGAAGATACAGAGGACAACTACGCTGATCTGAGAAAAGGTACCGAGCCCCATGGCTGAACAGGATAAGAATCATGGGTTAGTTTAACTGTAACGACTACCAAGTTATATGCCTGGGCCTTAGGCTGATCAGCCTAAAATTAATGTAAGTGTCTGTGTGTCTCTGCAGGTCTGTGGGTCTGCGGTTCTAAACCTTGAAGCTAGGCCCAAAAGTAAGGGCCAGAAAACTCTTACTACACCCTACCTAAGACATTTATATTTTAATTTTCTTTGAAATCATTGCAGTTTATGAAAATACCAGGTTGTTTTCATTCTATGGACTACTTCACGACCGACCATCTAATTAGTTCCTTGTTTACAAATCAGGTAATGGAAGCACAGAAAAGTTGAGTGATTTGCAACAGTGAATCTGTAGGACTATGCATTTTAAGTTCCAATTAGAGTAGTAAAGAATCCAAATCCCTGTCGGATTTGGAATTTCACTGCAAGAAAGCAGGTTAAAATCCCTAGATGTGAATAATTTAATTATGGCACCTGCATAGAAAATACAGCTTAATCTTATTATCTCTGCATCCTTCTACTCAAAGGCATGTCTAAATCAGTCATTGAAGAGGAAGAGGGAGACAGTGAAGCACTTATACTGAAGTGTTATACTTACAAATTGGAATATGGATGTGTATAGTCTGAAAACGAACCCTCTTTCTTAATTTAAATTAATGATTTATTTCTATGATTTCACTAATATATAATTTCATCTTATTTTTATCAAGTTTGTGTAATTTATGCTACAACCAAATTTAAAGTCCTTGTATTACATTATAATGAATCTTTCAAGTACCTTGTGTTGTCTAGACATGCCCAAAGATGTGAAGAAGTGTGGATCATTCTAAACACTCCAAGCAAGCTAAAAAAAACTATACTTCCAAAGAAAATATCTCATATTCCATTAATAAAAGCTTTTGACTTACATGAGCAAATATTATTCATAGACTTTGTAATGTACTTTACTTTGAAAAGATTCTGTGTGAAAAATGTGTTATGGATTGTCTTCAGAGGGAAAGGGGCTGAAAATTAATCTTTTAACAAAATGCAAAAGGAACTATAAATAGCATCACTTATATTCCTAAAGCTTATATATATAAATATAACTGTTTTATATATATATATATAATATATATATAACAGTCAACTGTTCAAAACCAGACAATAGCACATGTAAAGAAAGAAAACTTTAAAATGTGATTATACTAGTTGCCAAAGCCATCTATTTCTGAATTCAGTTTTGTTTACAATAAATTCCAAAGGTGATTGAAGTAAGTCTTTTTAAATTATAATTCTTTTTTTTAATGTATGAATGTTTTGCCTGTATTTGTATACAGTATAAGTATGCCTTGTCAAAAACAAAATCAAATCCTCTGGAACTGGAGTTATGGATGGTTGACACCCACTGTGTGGCTACTGGGAATCAAAGTCAGGTGACCAGTAAGTTGCAGAGGCATCTCTCCCTCCCCCAAACTAAGGCTTCATGAATGTTTACAAGTAGTCAATGGCCTCACATGATCATAGGCATTTAAAGTCTTTGTTAGAAGCACATTTTTGTACAAATTATTTAATTGTTATAGAATGTACATCAAATGGGCTACAATCTCATATGATTCAGGTTATAAAAACAAATACAATGCAATTAAATTTTTGTTGTTTCTGCTAGTTTTCTTTTTAAGATAAACCCCATGTGCTAGTCATTGTTACTGTCAACAGGTAGAGCCTACAATCACCTGGGGACATTCATCTTGGCATGCCTGTGGGAGGTTACACTAAGTTAACTGCATATTAACGGTGGTACTATAGATGGCTGAGCATAGTGTGCAATTCCTGATCCTAAGTGTAAGATAATCAGCCACTTTAATCTCTTGCTCCCTTGACTTTTCTAAGTCATGGTCTATCCCCTCAAAGAGTAAACCAACATAAATCATTCCTCCCATAAGTTGCTTTAGTCATGACATTTTATCAAAGCAATGGAAAATAACTAATACTCTCAGAGTTGACTGTATCTCACAATTCAGCCTAGGGAGGCATCAAATAATCCCATTTCCTCAGTCCTAAACAATGAAAATTCAGGCATGTAAATATTCTCCACTCTAATAGATGAAAACCCTGCAGCTAAAGGTATGTACATATTCTCCACAATGATTAATAAAAATTTTTTCTTCCTACAGTATTGGCTAGGACTCCCAGTAGAATGAAATATGCTCTACAGCTATATCTTATCCTGAATCAAATTATCACTAGGGAATGTTTCATTATTTTTAAATTCTCTATTTCCATTTAATTTTATTGGTTCTTAATAAGAAATTTTGTTCTTTAGAACAATAATAACTATTTAGAATAAATAAGTTAATTTAATTTCAATTAGTTAGTTGCTCTGTACATTTTAATGGCAACCTCACAATGAATAGTAATCACTAATCAAATAAATCATATATAAATAATATTCTTAGCATTTATTTGACATAATATACTAGTAAAAATAAATTAATGATTCTATAAAAACTTTGAGCACTATATTAAAAAAGAGCTACATCAGGCCAATAAAAACATCATATATTATTTTCAATTATTTTTATCTAACTTTATTTTTATTTAGAAAGATTAGACATCCACCATGTTAATATTTGTCTATAAGGTTACTTTGGAAATTGTATTAGGATTAGAAACTATCTTTCAAATCTATTACTATAGAAGTTTCCTAATACATACACACACACGAAAAACAGACATACAAAAAAATAAAGTGTTAATAATTTGTAAATTATTTGTATTAAGAAAGTGTAAAGAGTTAAATTCTCAACTCTATATGGAAACATAAAAGCCTAGAGTAGCTAAACAATCCTAAATAATAATAAAAAACCGTGGAAGGTCCTACCATTCTGACCTCAAATTAAGCTACAATGCTCTAATAATAACAGCATGGTAGCATAGTATTTCCATAAAACCAGACACATTGATGAATGGAACCAGACTGAATCCTCAAACATAAACCTACATACATGTGGACACCTGATATTTTTATTTAAAAAAATCAAAACATATGCACCCAAAGAAAGATAGCATCTTTAGCAAATGGTGCTATTTAACTGGATGTCTTCATGTAGAAGAATGCTAATAGATCCATACTTATTGTTCTGCACAAATTCAGTTCTACATGAATCAAAGACTGCAACATAGAACAGTATAGACTGGACCTAACTGAAGAGAAAGGAGAGAATAGGCTTACATGTATTGGCTCCAAAGAAAATAAGAAAATCTCCTAAACAGAAAACAATCGCCAAAGCACTAAGATCAACAGCTAGTAAACAGGACTTTGTGAAACTGAAAGATTCCACAAAGCAAAGTACATCTTCATTTTGATGAATCAGAAGCTTATCAAATGAGATAAAATGTTTACCAACTATTCAATTAGAAATATATATATATATATATATATATATATGTGCAAAAAAATAAAGAAAATAAATAATTGTTTAAAATGGGATACAACTCCAAACAGAGAACTTGCAAAAGAGGGAATTCACCTGATTGAGAAACTCTTAATGAGCTGCCCACCATTATTAGTAATCAGGAAATTGCAAATCAAAATTAATTGAGATTTCATCTTAACACCACTCAGGAAGGCTAAGATCAATAGAAACAAATGATGGCTCATGTTAGTAATGATATGGAACAAAGGGAACATACATCCCTTGTTGGTGGCAATACACACTTTTACAGCCAATATGTAAATCAGTGTGGGAGCTCATCAGGAAGATGGGAATTGATCTACTCAGTAGTTACAACACTCTTGGGCATACACCAAAAGGATGCTTTATACTTCCACAGACACTTGCTTCACACAACCTCAACTGGTGCTTTATTCATAATATCCAGAAATTATAAACAACAAATATGTACCTTAAGAAAAGATAAAGGTGGTATAAGTACACAATGTAATATTACTTAGCCATTATAAAGGATGACATAATAAATATGAAGATATGCAGACAAAACCAGAACAAACCATCCTGAGTAAGGTAACCCAGACCTCCCCAAATAAAAATGGTGTGTAGCCATTCCACTTCTGGGTGCCTATTAGCTGTTAAATATATGACAACCAAGCTACAATCCTTAGAACTACAGAGATGAGGTATAAAGAGAGGTACAAGACAGTACAGACAGATCTTGTTTGGAAAGGGAAATAGAATAAATCATTATGCGTGGGTAGAGGGGATTTAGAACAGGATGATGAAGTGGGGAGGGTACAAGAAGAGGGGAAGAGAGAGAAAATATAAGAAATAACAAGTAAAAATCAGAGCAATTTGAGGGGCAGTGGGGAAACCTTAAACAGAAACAACTTTTTAATATATGCATATATGAAGGTGATCTAAATGAAATTGCTTGATAATGAGGAAGAGAGAGTCCTAAGGCTTCCAGCCCCTGAAGTGGGTTAGATCTAATTGACTTAATGACCAAAGGATTCCTATTAGAACCCCCAAAGAATCCAGTATGTTTCCAAGATAATAGGCTATCATCTACAAACGGATGGAAGGTCCCATTGCTAAAGACAACACTTACACAAGTCACTAAACACAGAGAAGTCAGCCTGGTGCCCACATAGAGCCTCTACTCCAACATGCTAGTATCTTTGGTAAAGAAGGGCACTCAGTATACTACCCAAAATGAAATGTGAACACTGTTCTAGCTACAAATCTTGTTATTTAAAGTAGTGTCCTGCTTGAAAGATATTCCAGGACAAAAGTGGAACTAAATGTGTGGTAGTTACTAACAGATAGCTGATTTAAGATCTTCTCAATGACATGGAACCCAAACCCTATACTACTTAAATAAGAGCCTGGGAATAGATAGCTCAGAGACCTGGGATAAAACTAAATACTATAGTTCTTTTAAAAGCACTTAGCCCTTAAATTACTTCAAATGACATTCTGCTATACCAATAGTTCAGTGATTTTTGAGGAATAATCTTTTTGTACACTCTGAATATGTGTCATTCAGATCGGTTTAATAAAAAGCTGAGTGGTCAATAGTTAGGTAGGATTTGGGAGACAGAGAAGACCTCCCAAAAATAAGGTAGAGATGCCAGGAATACAGAGAAAGCAGGACAGGCAAAATGGAGACGAAGTAATAAAACCACAAGGCAGAAAAAAAAATGAATAGAAATGGATTAATTTGAGATGTAAGAGCTAGTTAAAAACAAGCCTAAGCTTATTGGCTGAACATTCATGATTAATAAGTCTCTGTGTGGCTATTTAGGAGCTGGCAGGTAGGAGAGAGAAAGACTCCCCACATATCTCTTGCTCAGTCATCATCAGAGAAGATTCCTCCTGCAGCAGATAGGAACAAATACATAGATAGACAGAGACGGTGCACAAAGTAAGAGACCTTGAAATACTTAATCCTAAACAAAATGTCTGCTCAAAATCTTCCCCTCAGGTCTCAGGGAACCCTGAGGAAGAGGGGGAAAAAAGAATGTAACAGCCAGAGGGGATGGAAACCACAAAGGAAATGAGGTCTTCTAAGTTATCATGATAGTTGCATGTAGGAATGATGCACATTGTGGCCTCACAGAGACTAAAATAGTATGTATGGGGCCTTTGTGGGTGGGGATCTAGAGCTAAAGAAGTGGAAAGACACATTCCTCCATTCCTAGATCAGAAGCTAATTCCAATAGATAACCATGTGCAAACGTAAATTCTGTTTTCTCTAAGAGAGTCTCAATAGAGAAACAGATCATTGTAAAGGTAGGCTGTGTGCCCATCAGAAAACAAATTTAGCAGCATCTTTGGTGGTTTCTTAGCTCATAATATCATAATGTTGTATTAAAGTTCCTTTGCGTATATATTATTGCTTCCAGTTTTGGATTGTTATGTGATTCCTGAGTGTGCAAATGAGTGGGTTTCTGAATCTACATCTGTTCCTTATGCCTTTTCTTGGACTCTATTCCATTTGTTTGTTTGATTTTCCATATCCTAATGTGTGAGGTTTTGTTTTATCTTATATTTTATTACATATTGATATGTTTTTTATATATTCTTTATTACATATATTATACTATATATTTTGTTATCCCTTAGACACCTGTTGGTTCTCTAATGAGAGACATAAAGGCAATGGATTGGGAAGAAAGGAAAGGGCAGGAGGAACAGAGAGGAGTATAAGGACAAGAAACCGTAAACAAAATACATTATGAGAAAAAAGCCTATTTAAAATAAAAGTTAAAAAGCCTTCTCAAAATATTTTTAATTAGTTTTGTTCTAGTGTGTCAAAAGCTAAGTCAAATTGAAGTAAAATTCAATACCCTCGGTGGATTCATAGTATTAGTGATTGTGAGCAATTTGTACTTTTGAATATTTATTGAATGTAGATAAAATCAAGCTACCTTTTTTTTTTAACTTTATTCACTTATTGTATAAGCAAGCTCTCCAGCTGCTCCTGTGCCATGAGACAATATATATTCAACGTTGATCTTATTCATTAGTAAGATGAATGGGGATCTTAACATTACATAGGGCAAAACAGGATAGGACTACCCCAGGCAATAACCAGTTCTATTTAACACAGGAAACTTTTACTCTGCTTTGGGACCCAGAGAAACATGGAAATTCAAATGAAAGATATTATATGAGTTTAATTTAACACTTTACAATCCTTAAGAATGAGGATCTCCAGTAAGAAAGAGAATGAATCCTTGTTTTAACTTTTTAAAAAAGATTTTATTTATTTAATATACAGTGTACTACTTGCACGTCAGAAGCAGGCACCAGATAGTTGTGAGTTGTGAGCCACCACGTGGTTACAGGGAATTGAACTCAGGTAGAGCAGCCAGCACCCTTAACCTCTGAGCCACCTCTCCAGCCCTACTTTAAGCCTTGAATATTGTCTAGGTCAGTTAGCTGAATTTCTACCCTGATCCAATCTTATTTGTTGTTCAGTACAGAATACAATGAATGTAAGCCTTGGCCCTTCTTCATGAGGACTAGCTGAAACAGTTGAATCTGAAATGATGTCAGAGAGATGGTCAGAAAACCTCTGATTTTGATATTGTCAAATATTCATGCTGTGTGATACACCCCTAAGGCAATGAGGGCTGACAATTCCTATGGAAAAGATGGGAAATAACATGAAAAAGAAGAGATAGTAAACTGAATTGTATCTTCACATTACCAGAAACTAAACAAATATTCCTCCCTTTATTATACTGTCTGTCTCCCTTTTTAATACACGTTCCAAATACCATGGGTCATTATCTTACTTTTTCTATTCTTAGTCAAAAGTTTAAAGTATTATCGCTGCTCAAAAATGCCCCCCTTGCCCTGCTCCTGCCAGCAACACAAGGAGGTAGAGAGGACAGAGAGAATGCTCTATTATTTCATTTTTGATTTTTCTTCCTGTACTTTCATGAAGTCAGTTTAGGGAAGTGGATGCCCCAAGTTTCATCCCCTACAGTCTTGGATGTGGGTGATGTACTGTATATTTAATATTTTTTTCTGGAATACCAGAGGCCAGAATTACCCACAGCCAAGCCAGGGAGGTCAGGGAGTGGGAACCAATGTCTTTAGCCCATGTCTGGAGATATAAATCCATGTAGTTCTCTGTTAGTCCTAGCCAGAACTTGGGAGACAGAGGCAGGAGGATCTCTGTGAGGCCAGCCTGGTCTAAAAAGCAAGTTCCAAGACAGCCAGGACTGCTGCACAGGAAACCCTGTTGTCTTGAAGAGAGGAAGTGGCTGGAGAGGTAGATCTGTTCTCTGATATTCCAGACTATTGTATTAAATATACAATATATCACCACGTGTACCCATTCTTTATTGTTTGTTTATGTTAAAGTTTCTGGTTGATCTTCTTATCCAAGGTCTGTTGACTTTGGTGGTTTGAATAGGAATGACCCCCACTTGCTCAAATGTGTGAATGCTTTGTTGTCAAGGACTGGCACAACGTTGGAAGTTGGCATTATGGAGTAGGCAAGGCCTTGGAGGAAGTGTGTCATGGGATTATTTTAAAGTTTCAAAAGCCCAACCCAAGTACAGTGGCTCTCTCTTCTTTCCTTTGCCTTCATATCTGGATGTGGAACTCTCAGCTACTTCTCTAGAAAATGCCTGCCTGTGTGCTGCCATACTTCCTACCACGGTAAGAGTAGACTAAACCTCTCAAATTGTAAGCAAGCACTAGTGAAAAGGTTTTCTTTTATAAAAGTTTTCATGGTCCTGGTGTATCTTCACAGCAATAGAACACTGACCTTTGAAAGATCATTACTTAGAAACTGCTACAGTATCCTAATCACTACTTCCTCTAAATTGATCAGATTCGCTTTGTTCTGACACATACTTCCAGTATTCTTTGATTATCTTGGTTATATAACCTACAACTTAATACGATTTAAGTATTATATTTTTTTCTCCAGAACTTTAAATTTCTTGTACACCCTAATACCAACTACATTGTCATTCACGGCATGTTTGAAATAAACATAGATACTCCAATTGTACACACACACACACACACACACACACACACACACACACACTCACACAATAGAACCAAATATGCTGAGCTAATGAAAACAATGTTTTCTTCCTATCCAGGTAATCACCTTGCACTGCAATCACTTCCCAGCCAGGTGTTAAATATATTGTGTCAGCAGATGTCTCTTTTTTCATTTCTTTGTTTTATCTCACAATCAATGTTATTTAAGCAATTATCAATCATATGTGACAGGGATTCCTTAAATATGAATTAAACTGCCACCTATCGCTTTTAAAGGATAATAAAAATGAGAATATTTAGCTCATTTTACTTCTGATTGATGGCTTTTTGTCCTTGCCAGGAACTGCAGAAAGCTGCCAGGGAAACAAAAGGATGTTTGTGTAGAATGTAAGTCATATGTTTTCCTCTTTATGCTCACTTCTCCCACCACTTTCAAACAATACTGAAGGTCATGTATTCTGACTTTATATGAGACTTTGACATGTGACCTTTGCCCTTTAGAGTTGCTTCATTCAGTACTAACTGGCTGATTTCAGACCCCCATGAAGACACTACTTTGTAGCCTTTCAGGGTGTCTTGATTATATATTTTTAAAAAACTCACACTGTCTCTTACCTCCAAATTGATGTTCCAGTGTATAGAATCTGAATCAACTCTAATTGATTCAACAGGTCTTTACGAAAGTGGTCAATCAAAACTGGAGACTTCATTGGTCCTTTCTTGATGCATGGTAGTGTTCATATGGAATTGAGCTGAGGACATGAATACTTTTGTAACATTCCCTCCCTTCACACAAACACAATTTCCTTGGTGTTTAATTTCTAACGTTAATCTAGAAGCCATGCACCAGCATCTGAACTACTATCAAGAAAGATATTTATGTATTTCCTTTCCCTTTCTGTTGTAAACTTCGTATTATTGAAAATTGTTAGTAACTGGGGATTATGTTGGTTTATTAAAGTGTCAGTAATCAGTTCTCCTTCAAGATCCATGACTTCCGAGTCCTGTGTAGTTGTCTAGGTTTCCAGAACCGATAACAATTTGCCACCTTGTTCAACAGGTCTTAAGTCTAAATGGAGTGTTGCTTACCTGACGTAGGATGACTATCTGTACATTGTGAATATGCTTTATTACCATTTGTTAATAAAGAAACTGTTTTGACCTATGGCAAGGCAGTTTAGAAACAAGTGATAAGCATAGATAAGTATGGATAAGGGTAGAGTCAAGGAGAAGCTGCAAGCTGTTGTCCAAAGAAGCAAGATGTTAAAGTACCTATAAGCCACTAGCCATGTGGCAATACGTAGATTAATACAAATGGGTTGAGTTACCTTTTAACAGCTAGTTGATAATGAGCCTGAGCCACAGGTCAAACAATTTGTACTTAATATAAGCCTTTGTGTGGTTATTTGAGATAAAGTGGCTGCAGGTCCAGACTTCAGGGCTAGGCTGAACAAGAAATTTCAGACTGTAGTTACCACCAAAGCATGGATGCCACTACTACACCCCTAGGGTTTTTGTCTCATGTGATCATTGTTCTGATTCATAGGTGTCATAGTTGAGCATGATTGTTGGTTTCTTCTTTCATTTGTAACATTACATGATGCCTCTGGTACCCAAAACCTAGTCCTCGGGGAGGAGTCTTTCAGGTTAGTTCCAGGTAAGATATGTGTGTGTGTGTGTGTGTGTAATAACAATTAATAAAAAAGTCACAAATTTGAAAGAAAGGATATATGGCAGGGTTGAAAAAAAGGAGAAAGAAGAAAAACTTAAGAATTATAATCTAACAAACAACAGAAATACAAAGCTTTAAAATTATTAGTTTATTAATGATTATGAAACCTACACCACTTCACAACTTTTAGTCTTAATCTGTAATTTATTTCATGGAAAAATAACTTGTAGCTACTAAAAGCCACAACTATTATTTTAAATCAAGAATAATTTCCTAATAAAAGGTAAAAACTTGGAAATAATTTGTAGCCAAGCAGAAAATTTAATTTTAAAAAGGGTTAATAAAATAAAAAGTTTACTTCCAAATTAGAGTACAAAATACCCAATTATTTAACTAGTATTTATTGAGTACTGGTAGTACCTAAGTGACTTTTACTGGAATGAGATATATTTTCTTGCCTTCTGGATTATACAAGCTAATAGTGCAACACATTAATGTACATCCTACAAAGTAAGTCAGTGCAACAGTGATAGCATCCACATTGCTTAAGGAAAAGAGAAAGCAGTTGTTATTCAACTCAGGAGCATCTTCATTTGCTGTTTTTATGACAACGGTCATTTAGTGTAAGATTTAAATAATAATTTTCTATATTAGTTTCTGAGAACCAACATGAAATAAATCATTCATCCAGCCTTCAAATGGTCTTCTTTACTTACTGAGATCAAAAAGAAACTTAGAAACCATACATTTATTTATATATTTTATCATGGGTACTGAACTCAGAATACTGTACATGATAGATAATTCTCTAATTCTTGAGCTATATGCCCAGCCCCAAAGAGCAGCTTTTAGTGAACAAATTTATATATAACTTCATGTTTAAAATAAAAATTTTTGCTTTATAGCTGTAGATTTATCAAAGTTCATTCAAAAACCTGGTGCTAAATATCTCAGAGAATAGAAACCTAGTCACATAAATCTCTGAGTAAACAACACTGTGCTAAGTGTGGTAGTAATTTTTAGCATTTCAATAGTTTGCAACTACTGATTTTAGATAATTCTAAGTCCACTGGTATAGAGATTGATGGTACAGACTCTAAGATGTAATGTGGAGTCGGCTTCAACTAGTCTCAAGAGAGACAGGTTAATGGAAGAAAAAGAGGATTTAGTATAGAAGGCTCTCTCAAACTCTCAAGGATGTGAATATGTTTCATTTATTTACTACACTAGAAGTCACTGGAGATTACAGAAGTGGACGGGTCAATTTTATATTTTAGTAGAGTGACACTCTGAATATCAGTTTAATTTACATCAGCCCAGAGTCAGTCTTTGAAGACAATTTATGTATATCGCCTTTAAATAATTCTCTGTTCTCACAGATTTTTGGAGAATTATCTTGACTAAAATGTAGTGTACCCGTAATACTTAGGAAAGGATAATGAAAAAGAAGACAAGAGGTTTATAGATATTAGACTACTAATCCTCTATGGTTTAGTTGTTTTAAAGCTGATTTCAAAGATGAGGTTGCATTATTGAATAGAAAAACTAACTTTCAAATTTATTATCAGAAAAAATAAGTGCTATCAAATATTATTCGTATTTTAATCTGACATCCAACATAATGTAGAAGTGATAACTTCTTCAGAATACATTTATGGAAAAAAATTACGTGCTTCTTCATAAAAACATGATGTACAATGAAATTTGAAAATTGCTTGTAATAACAGAGAAAAGGGCAGTAAGAAAAATGAGTGATAATAAAGTGTAGAATGTATCTATTTAATTTCTTCACAGAGTCAAAGCTTGAACAGCAAAGAAATGATGTATGAATACAGTAACAGCATTATTCAATAAATATATAAAGGCTACCTTGAACTGGAAAATCTATTCTTTCTACAAAATATTATTTTTTTCAAAGCTGACCTATGTTTGTCACTCTATGAGTATGAGAATTAGTCCACTTTATAATTAGGATTTCCATCTTATGGACTAAATGGGCACGTGACAGATATTTATGAATCCTGTGTCCTAAGCAGGGCTCACCTTTGTGGATCAATTTTAAAAATGCATAATACAGGAGATAATATTTAGTAACATCACCTCTCCCTTAATATCTCAATTTATCTTTCCCAGTTGCTATTCTGAATTTCTTTAATGTATCTTAGAGATACTTTAGCCTAGTCTTAAATTCCCAGTTTTATGATTACCAAATTCCAATGACCATTTGAAAACAGGTGAAGGCCTCTGCAAGGTAAAAGAATAGAATAAACGAATAGAAAAGCAACAAACCTGAGAAGGAGTGAGAGTAACGCTAAGAACACTCCCTAGCAATACGACTGATCAAAATTTTGCCATCATTCAACTGTCAAAGACACTCTAATTTTACCATCCATAGCTCTTGATTATCTAACAAGGTTTTGTATGAGTGTATTTTGTCAATAACATCTGTTCATCCTTAAGCAAAGATGGCGCCTGCAATGACTCCTGTAGAGTCTGTAGTGACTGGCATATGAATGGCCCCACAGGTTGACATGTTTGAATCCTCAGTCATCAGGGAGTGACACTACCTGGGAAGTATTCGGAGTTTGAGGAAGTGCTGCTTTAATGGAAGAACTGTGTTACTGTGAATGAGCCCAAGTCACACCTAATGACTTTGTCTCCCTGCAGGTCTGGATGGAGGACTATTAGCTACAGTACCATGTCTACTGTTCTACCACAATGCTCCTTGCCATGGGGAAACTGGACTAAACCTGGAAGCAAGTTTTAATACAATGTTTTCTTTTGAGAAATATTTCATTGTTGTGGTGCCTTATCCCAGGAATAGAACATTGACTCTATAACAGAAGTTTGTACCATGAGTGGGGACAGGTCGGTTCATGCTGCTTATTAGAGGAATCCTGAAGACTTTGGAACTTTGGGCTAGAAAAGTTATTGGACACTTTAAGTGAGGCTTAATGGGCCATCTTAGCAGGAGCATGGAAGACAGTGCAGAGGGTGACTTGAACTTTGGGGCCCCAGCTCAAGAATTTTCAGAGAGGATGAATCTTAATAGGTGGCTTCAAGAAAAACCCCTTCTCCTCCAGCCCCCCACCCCAATCTTCCTAAGTCTAAATTAAAAAGTTTAAGATTATGGAATTGACAGAGAGAACTAATCCTCTGAAACTGTAAGCAAGTTCTAATTAAATGTTTTTGTTTATAAGAGTTGCCATAATCCTGGTGTCTCTTCAAAGCAGTAGAACACTAAGACAAGAGTTCATTTACAGAATATAACAAAAGAGAAATAAGGTCATTTGTGCATCAAGGGTAAATTAAGTATAGGTTAAGAAAATACAATTTTTCTTTCTCCCACCCCATCTCTCTTTCTTTCTTTTTTTCTGTTTTTTTTTTCTGTTTTGGGGTATAAAGATCTCAAGAATATATTGTCAGCTGCTCCCCTTTTCTAGGTACATTCTTTGTTCTCCAAATACTGCTTGTTTAGTTTGTTTGAGACAGGGTTTCTTTGTCTAGCTCTGGTTTGTCCTGGAGCTAGCCCTATAGACACTTCTGGCCTCACACTCACCGAGACATATCAATCTCTGTCTCCCGAGTGCTCAGATTGAACCACCACCCCTCAAATATTTATTAATCCAGGTCTTTCAAATTTGAATAATATTATGAAGAGATAACTATGGATGCAGATGCCATCACAGGCTGTTATATCTTTCAGGGAACAAACAGAAGCTGTGACTCCATTGAAATTTGTAGTCCAGAAGTGTAAAATGATTAGTTGAAACCAGTATGTGTGTGGTGATATATTGTATATTTAATAAAAATTAATCTGGACTATCAGAGGATAGACTCACCCACAGCCAAGTCATGAAGGTCAGGGAGTGGTGACCCATGGCAACTTCTCAGACTGAACAGGTCCTCAGGCTGACTGATCACTCAGACAAAATGGCTGAATTTCTGTGTTCTCCTGCCTTATATTTATTTCCCTACCCAACTACTTTACTTCCTGGTTCAACTATCCTAGAGCTATGATTAAAGGCATGAGCTACCACTGCCTGGCTGTTAGGCCCTGATAGGATTAAAGATGTGGGCCACCACTCCCTGGCTTTGCTGTGGGATATTCTATCCTCTGATATTCTAGACTATATATGTGAGAACAGTGTTCTTGTTACTTTTTTATACATTAACTTAGGGACTAAACACAAATCCCCAAAACAAACACAACTCAGCACTGCAGACAGTAGCATCCCAAGGGAAAAAATGATTTGCATAAGCCAGGTAAGAAGGAGCAATCACTTTCTGTGTGTCATCATCTGTGAATAGTGTCTAAGAACATATTTATGTCTCTCTGTTACTTTAGAAGAGTGAACCTGAAAATCAAAATGTTTTATTATTTTACAGATGATGGTGGAGGAAGCAACCAAATGATTATTAAGTTTTGAGTTTAGTGAGTTAAATTAGAAAGACAAGTTCAGTGGTGTTAATGTGGGAATATCTTTCTGTATGCTGTGCATATCAATCTTTAAATAAAGGACTGTTTTGGTCATGACAGGCACCGTAGAAGAAGCAAGTGGGGAATCAGAACAGTTAGCAGAAGGAGGGTGGAATCAGACAGGTTGACCCACCAGCCCTAAGAAGAAACATGTAAGGAACACAGGTGAGCCACGGGCCACGAACAGGACAGATTAATGAAAATGAGATGAAGGAGTTATTTAGCAATGTACCTGAGCCATAGGCCAAACAGCATGAAGGTAATGTAAGTGTCTGAGTCATTTTGGGGGCCTAAGCAGCCGTGGGCGGCTAAGGGGTCTGGAACTACAGGTCTATGGGTCTGGGCCTTTGGCACAAGAAACCTCATCATAACAGGTAGTAATTCCAATTTGCCAGAATAGATTATCTCTTTTATTTATGTGTGTGTGTGTTGTTTTGTACTGTTGTATCAAATTAACTTTCAAAGTTCCATAAGTTATGCATATGTATACTCCTCCATCATTTCTTCCCTCTTATACCCTTCTTCTCCCCCTCTTTCGTTCAAATGAGCCTTAAAGGTAACCACAGCTGATTTGAATATTTATTTGCCTCCTAATTGGTGACAAAACAAGAACACATACCATCATACTTGGCCCCAAATATTTTTTAGCAATCCTTCAAAGAATATGACATCACACAGGAGTTACGGTTGCTTGAAAGAAAATGGCCCCTAAAGGGAGGGCACAATTAGGAGGTATTGTAATGAGGTTTCTTGGTCTTGGGCAGCCAGAGGTCTCGACTTAGAGACTTTTAGCCTTAGACCTCTTAGCTGCCCACCGCTGCTCAGACCCCCAAGATGATTTAGACATTTATATTAACTTCTTGCTGTTTGGCCTATGGCTCAGGCACATTGCTAGTTAGCTCTTACATCTTAACTCAACCCATTTTCATTAATCTGTCTGCCAAGTGGCCCGTGGCTCCCCTGTGTTCCTTACATGTTGATCTTTTGGTCTTCAGGCTCAGTCAGTCTGACTCTGCTCTGCTTCTCCTACCTATGTTCTGATTTTTCCTCCTACTTTTTTTATGGTGCCTGTCATGGGCCAAAACAGCTCCTTTATTTAAAGGTTGATATTCACAGCATACAGAAAGACATTCTCACATCAAGAAGGTGTGGCTTAGATAGAGAAAGTATGTCACTGTGAGGGTTGGCTTTATGCTCTCTTTTGCTTAAGCTTCTATCAGTGTGACTATAGTCTACTTCCTCTTGACTGCAAGATGCAGCAAGTAGCACATCTACCTTCATGCAGCTGTGCTCCACACCATAATGAGAACGGACTGAACCTATGAAACTGCAAGTGGGCCACCCCAATTAAATGTTTTTATGTGTGTGTGAATTGTGGTGGTCATGCTGTCTTTTCATAAGCAATAACACCAAGACAAAAGTTGGTACCAGGGACATAGATATTGGTGGGATAGGCCTATGTAGTAGTGGGGTTTCTGGGTCCTAGGCGGCCATAGACCCAGACCCTGCCATGCCAGACCTCTTAGCCACTCAGCCGCTGGCTCAGGCCCCCAGAAATGACTCAGACACTTATATTAACTTGATGCTGTTTGGCCTATGGCTCAGGCACATTGCTAGCTAGCTCTTACATCTTAAATCAACCCACTTTTATTAATCTGCCACGTGGCCCGTGGCTCACCTGTGTTCCTTACATGTTTCTTCTTGGGCGGCTTACTTGATCTGCTTCTGACTCCGCCCTTCCTTTCTGATTCCTCCTCCTACTTCTTCTATGGTGCCTGTCATGGCCCAAAACAGCTCCTTTATTTAAAGATTGAGATTCACAGCATATAGAAAGGCATTCTCACATCACTTCCCCCTTTCTGTCTAATCAAAAAGGAAGGTTTCAGTTTTAACATAGCAAAATTATATATAACAAAATAGCTATCAAGCAAGAATTACAGTTAACAATATCTAGTCTATTTGTATTTAGCAAAATTAAAGAAAATACTCTATCATCTACCTTATCTTTATAAATCTAATGTTTCATATCTAATATACCTTTCAAATGACTAAAAAAACCTGTACCTATAATTATCTAATCTTCAACTACATCAAAGAACCACAGAAGGATTTATTTACTTAAGTAAACCAGAAGTGCAAGCGACTTCTAAAATCTAGAAAGGACAAAGATGATTTAAGATGTAAGAGCTAGCTAGCAATGTGCCTGAGCCATAGGCCAAACAGCATCAAGTTAATATAAGTGTCTGAGTCATTTCTGGGGGCCTGAGTGGGCGGCTGGGCGGCTAAGAGGTCTGGCATGGCAGGGTCTGGGTCTCTGGCCACCCAGGACCCAGAAACCCCACTACTACAGGCCTGATCATGCTTTTGTTTGAAAGACTATGCACCTTGTACTGTGGATGGGAATATGGATTAGAAAAGCAGTTGCATACTTTAAGTGCTGCTTAATAAGGCATACTAGTAGGAGCATGGAAGACATCAATATTAAATGTGATTTGATGACTTCTGGGGACTTGGTTCAAAAGCTGTTAAAGGAGAATTTTACCATGTTGCCTAGATATCATTCTTTTAAAATTTTGGTGAAGTGGCTACTTTTTGCCCTTTTACAAAGAGTATGCCTTAGGCTAAAGTGAAGAGTTTTGGATTAATTCCATTGGTAGAGGAAATTTCAAAACATCCTACTATAGACTCTCTACAGTGGCTTTTAGTAGTAACTCTAATGAAGATTTATAACAAAAAGGAACTAGCTGAGCAGAGTAAATTACAAAATAAAAAATTTCAAGAAAAATAAGAACACCATGAAGAATAAATCTAAATTCTGTGTTCAAGGAGATAAACAGATTTTTTTTAGTATCATAAAGGGAGTGGTGACCTCAGAGCAAATGCCACCCAGCTATAATTCTTAATTTTGAAAGGTTCTAAAGACAAGCTCAGAGCCAGGTATGAGGCAGTCTTTTAATCCCAGGTAGCAGATAGTCTAAAGCAAGCCTAGTCTACAGAGCAAGTTTCAGGAGAGCCATTTTAGGAAGGGAAGGACATAAAGTTATTAAAAATATAATTGAATGGGGGGGGTCATGTTTTAGCCCTAGCAAGCAGCAGAAATTGCCAGTTTCTGCCATGTGTTCAGTCTTTAGAGTTAAGGATAGAAGAATGAAATTATGAAATAAAGCCATGAAGCCAAACATATGTCAGGGTTTCCCTGAAGGAGGCCTAGCAGAGAGGCTATTGTGTGAAGCTGTGAAGTTGAAGTCTGAAAGCCCTGGAGAACCCAAGGTGTTAGAGATGCTAGAGTCATAGTATACCTATAGAAGAGAGATGCTAATATGTAATGGAAATGGCCCACTAGAATTCTGTGTGCTGTAGATAATAAAGTTGAACAAAGTTGGAGATCTAAAGAATGTTTTGACATAAGAAAAGAAGCTGTAGAGTTTGAAGTTTGCCCAGCGGGTTTTCAGTCCAGTGTTTCCTCACTTTGTTCTCCTCCCTGTGTTTTGGAATGGTAATATATATCCTGTGCCATTTTAAGTTGGATGACTGTGATATACTTTTTGATTTTGATTTTTACATGGGGATTACAATTAAGAGATTGCCATATAGCTCAGAAGAGACTTTGGAGTTTAGATTTTGAAACAAGTTTGAGATTGTTATAGACTATGAGAACTTTTGAAGTTGTACTGCATGTATTTTTTTTTCATTATAATATGGATATAATCCTTGGGGGGTTAGAATGTGGTGGTATGAAAGAAAATGTATACCCAAAATGACACTATTATAAAGTCTGGCCTTGTTTGAGGAAGTATAACATCACTGGGGGGGGGGGGGAAGAAAGGGGGAACCTTTGAGATCTCTTTTGCTCAAGCTTCCTTCAAGTCTACTTACTGTTACCTGAAAGGTATATCCAGCACCATGTCTGCCTATATGCTGCCATACTTTCCCACCATGATGATAATGGACTATACCTGTAATATATAAGTAAGCCACCCTATTTAAATAGTTTCTTTCTAAAACTTGACAAGGTAATTTTTCATAGCAATAATAACCCTTAGATAGTAGTGAAGTCTGCTAACTTTGAATTATAAACCCAACATAAAGACTCAATAGCAAAAGAACTTTGGCGAATGAACTGAGCATAATGCAATCCATTGACATGAAAATTTACTATTAATTTAAATCACTGGAGTAATTATTTATAAATGTTCATGATTATATTTATTTTAGTATAATTTTTATATCTGAGTTAGAATTTAATACCAATTTGGTTGGTTGATTTCTCTATCCAATTATCAGTCTCTTTCAATGTATCACTCTCTTCTTCATTACCTTCACTGTAATTACAAACATTTGAAACATCATGCTTTTAGCCTTTTTCAAGTAGCTGCCTTCATTCTTTTTTAAATTTTTAATAAGATATTTGTGCCTCCAATTTATGTTAAGTTGTAATACTGGCTATACTGTTGTATCACTCTGATACCACTGTAACCTTTGCTTTTCTACAGAAGAAGATTGTACAGACCTCAGCAAGGAAAGAGAAGAAACAAGAGAAAGGGTGTATGCATATATGAGTGTGAGTGTCTGTATGCGCATGTTCATGCTTGTGTGCATGTGTGTGTGAGAAAGAGAGAGAGAGAGATAGAGAGAGAGAGAGAGAGAGAGAGAGAGAGTGAGAGAGAGAGAGAGAGAGAGAGAGAGAGAGAGAGAAGAGACAGAAACCTAGAGATAAAAAACAAAAATTAATTTCTTTTGGGGAAATAAATTTATTATCAAAATAAAGCAATCCTCTTTTACACAGGTTTCTTTAAGATCATAAAAGATGATCAGGAAATGTATATTTATAAAATATACAAATGTCTGAAATTCTTTAGTCTTTGAAAGGAAGATCCTTATTACACACACAGAAACACAGGCGCGCACACACACACACATACAAACACACGCACACACCCATGTATCATGCATGCACACACACACACACACACACACACATGAACACATACACACACCTAGTTCACATCTGAACATGATCTTGATCAGTTACTATACATTTGAAAAGTCACCTCCAACTTGATTTTTTTTTAATTTGTTTGACACAGGGTTTCCCACTGTAGCTGAGGCTGGCTTGGAACTTCCTGGAACTCAAACTGGACTTAAATTCAAGGCGGGTCCTTCATCATCAGCCTCTTAATTTTCTATGACACAGTTATGAGCTAATATTCGTTGTTTTGAAAACTATTTGTGCTTAAATATTTATATTTACCTACATTATTAGTAACTAACAGGTCTCCAAGTCACAGTATACATTGACTACATATTTTCAGAAAAGAATAAAACACATATTGTTTTAACATTTTGTAAAAACCCAGAATTGACAATCAAGATATCACCTGGATATTGACATAAAAGTAAAGTCATTGGTGTTAGTTAGCTTTGCACTAATGCTTTTTAAGTAAGTATAATTTTTATTCAGAGAATATATCAGTGGATTTATATATGATGATACATTGTAAATAATTGTCCTGCCTACTAGTTAAATAAAAATGCTGATTGGCCAAAGGCAGACAGGAAGTATGGGTGGGGCTATCAAACTAAGAAAACTCTGGGAACAGGAAGAACAGAGCAGAAATGCCACAGAGACTCCAAAGTTGCCAGACAAGCCAGAAGATGCAGAGCACAACTATGCTGCTCTGAGAAAAGGTAGCGAGCCCAGTGGCTGAACAGGATAAGTTAGTTTAAGTGTAAAGAATTAGCAAGTTATATGACTGGGCCTTAGGACAATCAGTCTAAAAATAAAGTTAGTATCTGTGTGTCTCTGTGGGACTGTGGATCTGCGGGTTCAAACCTTGAGGGTTAGGCCAAAAGTCAGAGCCAGAAACCTCATACTACAATGTATCAAGGTATGGTAAAATGTTTGCTTTCTGCTAAAATAGAGAATATATTTTTAGGAGAATTGTGAGTATATATAATGACAATATAGACAATAATAATAAATACCAAAAGAGTCATAATAACAGTGTTGAACGCATCTGAGACAGCATTTGAACAATGTTGAAAGTAATATTGTCAGAATGGCTAAGATCAAAAACACAGATGACAGCCTATACTAGAGAGGGTGTGGAGCAAGGGGAACATGCCTCCACTCTAGGGGGAGTGTAACTTGTAGAGCCATTCTGGAATACAGTATGGCAGTTCTAGAAAACTGGGAATCAATCTCCCCAATGAATCAGCAATACCACTATTAGGCATTTTCCCAAAGGATGCACATTTGTACCCCAAATGCATTAGCCCAACTATGTTCATGGTAGCATTATTCATAATAGCAAGAACCTGGAAACAACCTAGATGCTCCTCAACTGAAGAATGGATTAACAAACTGTGGCACATCTACACAATGGAGTACTGCTCATCAGAAAAAAAAAAAATTATACTCTAAAATTTTCAGGCAAATGGATGTATTTGGAGAATATTCTCCTGAGTGAGGAATCACAATCCCCAAAAGACAGGCATGGGATGTACTCACTCATAAGTGTATTTTATACAAAAAGCAAAGAATACCTAAGCTGCAAACCACAACCCGTGAACAGCTTGAGATCAGAAGGAACTTAAGAGAGACATCCAGGGATTCTCCTAGGAAGAGAAAATAGAGAAGATCTCCTTAGCAAGTTGGGATTATAAAGGGTAGTAACTGAGAAAAGATAGGAATAAATCATGAGAGAAGTAGAGGGTTGAATGAGAGGAGCAACAAAGAGGGAGAAAAAAAAAGAGATGGATATCTTGATAGAGGAAGCTAATGTGAGGTTGGAAAGAGACTGGGTGCTAGGGTAACCTTCAAGAACTCACAGGATGCCCCTGGCTAGGTCTCCAACCAATAGTGGAGGGGGTGCCTAATCAGGATTTCCCTATAATCAAATGAATAACCACCCTAAGAGTCATCACAGAACCTACATCCAACAATGAATAGAGGTGGAGGCAGAGATGCATGGCTGAGCACTGGGTCAAGCTCCTGATCCAACTGGAGAGAGGAAGAGGAGAGTCTGTATGAGCAAGGGGATAAGGATCATGAGGAAGATTCCCACATTGATGGCTGGCTGGAGTTCTGTGAAGCTAACTGAGTCAAGAACAGTCACTGGGAAACCATCCAGGAAAAGGTTCTAGGCCCTCCAAGGGTAGGTGACGGTCGACTTGCTTGGGCAGTATGTGGAGTCTTGAGGGGTGGAATCAGACTGTGTTCCTGTGGGGGGGGGAGGGGCTGGCACTTTAGAGCCCATTCCCTGCAGAGGAACACTTAACCAGGTCTGGATAATGGGATGAGGGAAGTATACCTGCCTGGAGGGGATGTTCCACACTGAGCTGACCCATCTTGGGGCTTCTTGCCCTTCTTGGGGAGGGGATGGGGGATGTGGTAGGGGAAAGCTGAAGGTGGACAGAGAGGAATTGGGATGATGGAAGAGAGGGTGAGCAGGGGGATACAAAGAAACAAATACCTTTGTTCAAATAAATTAAAAAAATTTAAAAAAGAAAGTCACATGCAGTAAAAAGATATTTAGCATTAAGTAAAGAGGCAAAATCATAGATGAAATGAAAGGAAACCATTACACTGATCTGGGTATAGCATGTTTCCAAACTAAATTTCTTGACTCTTAACAGCAGAAATAAATAGTTGGGAATCCTGTTTCCCTAAAAGGAATTCATTTCTAAGGTCATGAAAGTCAGAGACATGCTCTGGAAGGTAATGAACCATGTATATGTAATGTCACAACTTTAAATCATTTCATAAGCAATCATTTTTCACAGAAGTTGATAAAATGCTTACTAAGACAAAACAATAGATGAGGAACATTTTTTAACTTGGATACCTTTAGATAGTTTAAAAAATGATTTATGACTTGCATTTCAAAACTATGCTGGATAGACTACGCACTGAAAACAATGTGAATACTTTCTGGTTTTATCACTGTGTTGTCATTGTTAATCAGTGAATATGCTTTCTAGTACAGCTTTCAGAAACCCTGAAAAGATTTTTAGCTTTTTAGGGGATATGAAGGAACACAAGGAATTTACTATTTATGTGAAATGAAATAAAAAATTTAGCCTGATTAAATTAAAATTCAGCAATGTCATAAAAAAGAGGTTAAAGATGTATAACTTCAAGTAATTTCTATTCTGCTAGAGAAGTTGTCAAAGTCAGTATAAATTAGAAGTGTTTGAATATATTTGAGAGTTCTGAGTTTATGAATCAGAGTATCTTGGTTACAAAGCTAAAAAGGAGCATAGGAAATATAAAATTTTATAAGAAGTACTCCACTATAGATGGCAAAACTATTAAAACCAGAATTTGCTTATAGTAAATTTAATATAGTTTCATTTTTCTGTATATGAGAATGCCTGTTTTATGAATATATCTCATACTCATACAACATATATATATATACATACACACACACACACACACACACATATATATATATGTAGAGACCAAAAAAGAGTGTCAGATACCCTGAAACTTGGAGTGTAGGCACTTGTGAGCTGCCAGATGTGAATGGTGGAAATTGAACAGAGGACTTCTGAACAGAATCAACTATACTGAGTCACTGAACCATCTCTAAACTTCATTTTGAGAAATAATTTTAACAAAAAAGCCAAGGAAGTATACAACTAATTATTATATAACTACTAAAACATAATGAAAAAAAAGAACAGAAGAAATTGATTATTTTCAATACCTTTTTAAATTAAATAATACTTAACTCTTGCTGTATAATTATTTTATGGTACACTGTAAATATCTGTCCCTCCTACTGGTTTAATAAAATGTTTTTTGGCCAGAAGGCAGACAGGAAGTATGTGTGGGGAGGCTCCAAGACAAAGAAAACTCTGGGAAGAAAAAGAGCAGGGCAGAGACACCAGCAGTGCAGAGGAAAAAAGGCCAGTATACTGCTCTGGGAAAAGGTACTAAGCCATTTAGCTAATCATGAGTCACTTTAAGAAAACACAAGCTGCAAACCACAACCCCATTTAAATAGCATGGGATTAGAAGGAACTTAAGAGAGACATCCAGAGATTCCCCGTGGAAGGGAAAATAGAGAAGATCACCTTAGCAAATTGGGGTCATAATGGGTTGCAATCAATAAGAGTTGGCCACAAATCTTGAAAGAAGGAGATTGTTGAGTGAGAGGAGCAAAGAGAGAGAAAGAAAGAGATGGATATCTCTATAGAGGAAGCCAATGTGGGGCTGGAAAGAGACTGGGTGCTAGGGAAATGTCCAAGAACTCACAGGATGTCCCTGGCCAAGCCTCCAAACAATAGTGAAGGAGGTGCCTAAACAGGACTTCCCCTATATGCTAATGAATAACCACCTTAAGTGTCATCACAGAACCTACATCCAACAATTAATAGAGATAGAGGCAGAGATCCAAGAGCAGGGGAAGAGAGTCTGTATGAGCAAGGGGATAGGGATTAAAAGAAAAATTCCCTCAGTGATGACTGGCTGGAGCTCTAGGGAGCTCACTGAATCAAGAACAGCAACTGGAGATCCATCAGGAAAAGAAGCTAGACACTCCAACGTTAGGCAACCTTTGACTGGCATGAGCAGTATGTGGAGCCTTGAGGGGTGGGATCAGACTGTGTTGCTGTGCATGGGCTGGTACTTTGGAGCACACTCCCTGCAGAGGAACATATAACCCAGTCTTGACTTTGGGATGAGTAAATCTGACTTTCTTGGAGTGGTTGTGCCCTGCTGAGCTGATCCACCTTGGGACTTCTTGTCTTTTGGGGGTAGGAAATAAATGGATGGGGGGGAAGGAGGCTGTAGGCTAACTGGGAGGGATTGGAAGAAGGGAAGGGAGGGGGAGCAGAGGACACATTGATAAAAATGAGATTTTTTTAAATAAAAAAAGAATTAAAAGTTAACATGTTATATGCCTGAGCCATAGGCCAATAAGCATGCAATTAATGTAAGCTTCTGTGTGTTTCTTTAGGACTTTGGGACTGCTGGTCTGGACCTCAGATCTATATATAGCTAAGCAACTGCAGGCAGGTCTGGATCTTGGAGCTAGTCCAGGCCAGAAACTACTTGCTACAAATTATCATGAGAAATATTAAGTTACAGACTTGATTATATCTCTGGCTGCATGGTACAAGTCCTTTTAAAATATTAGCATTAATAATTCATAAATGCATATACATAGAGTTTATATTCTACATCTCATGCTCTGACTAGAATAAAATATTTTCCAGATAGATTTTTTTCATTGACATTTTTTTTTTCTTGGTAGAAGATTTTTGGTTATTTTTGTTTGTTAGGTTTTTATTTAAAAAGTTTCTTGGACAGATTATATTTTGTTGGGCTTTCATGGCCATCTTTCTTTTCTATTTACATTTTAAGTATTATTTTTAAATTTATGTAAATGTACTTATGCATGTGCACTTGTATCCAGGTGTCCATGTTGTGCAGAAGATGTCATTAAATGCTCTGGAGCTCTCCAAGAGCAGCAAATATTCTTAAGTGCTGAGTTATCTTTCCACCTCCACTAAGTGGATTTTTACTCAACAACTGTTTCTTCCCCCTCGCCCCCTGTTTTTTTCTGGCATCTTGAATGAGTTACTGAGAATAAAACTAACAGATCAATGACATGATGGTGTTAAATGCACACTGAGGGATATGGCACTTAAATAAATGTGCGAAGTCGGCTCTGGTGCTCAGTGGGAACATCCTCAAGCTGGTTGCCAGTTTTTATCTGTGTGCACACTGTTCTTATTCCAGATAGAGACTTATTAAGACACACTGTTTCAGCACTGTAATGAAATTCTTTGGATTTGGGTAAGATTTAGTAAGTGAATAAAAAAATTATATGAAGAGTTATGTCAACATTACAATTCTGAAAAGAATTGCTCTTCTGGAAAACTAACATTTTAAAGCAGTCAAAGCATCACTAGGCTTAATTATTTCCAGAATGTTTCAAGTATTTCAGACAATTTATCATTTCCAACAAGGAAACACAATCTGTTGTATTTCATTGACTTTTAAAGTCTCATAAAAGGTAATACAACCCTGCAGTGTGCACTTATGCACAGTAGGAGCTTATTTGTAAATTGAAACTGCTTAAGAGTCACCTTTGCGTACTGCTTTTTGGCAAGATGGTGGCTCTGTACACACCCCTTTAATGGGAAAATAAAAGCAAGTCCAGATTCAAGAACATATCAATAGATCATGGGAGTTGTAAAACTATACATTTCCCTTTTTAAAGCAAGTTTGAGCTGTCTGTGTATCTGTACCGGCATTACCCACAAGAAAACCATTTTTGGATATAAACAAAATTGCTTTCAGAAAAGAAAAAAAAAAACCTAATTTCTTAGTTTCTTAGGTTAGATTTTGGTGTCTTTTATAAAGAGTATTCCAGTACATAACTTTCTAACGTTAACAATACTAATTCTTACACAGTTAATAAATATTGTTGCATTACCCAGAGCAAAAGAAATCATGGATTTTTTTTTTTTTTACACTGTGGAGAGCTGCAGCAAAGAGGATTTCCTAATCTTCAACTTTTCAGTAGTATTTGTCTCTTTTTTTTTAAACTTATTTGATATCTATTATATGACTAATTAACACTGGCAGATTTAGTTTACTTTTTAAAGGTGTTTTGATTCCTGGCTTCCTGTACTCCTCCTAATTTTTGTAAACTAAATTTTGAAAAAGCAAATATTTGAACACTTTCTACAAACAAATCTCCATCTCACCACGAGTCTCCAGAAGGCTCATGATGTAACCAGAGTCAAGATAGTGAGCATTTAGTCTGATATGCTTTTGTTTATAAATTTATTTTATTTATTTGAAAGTTATTGCATCATTTACAGTAACAAAATCTTTAGAAACCTAAGGTAGGTTATCACTGTTTTAAGAAGTAGGTGTCTGTGATGAAAACAGATGATCAACTAGTAGAAGTTTTAGAAACAAAGTTTGTGTTTGGATTCAAAATCTAACTTCTAACAACAGTTGACCTTTTGTATTCTTTATGGCTGTCAGGTCTAAAGCCTCTCTTCTCCACAGATGGTTGCTGACATTGTTTTTACAAAAAGGGTCTTTCTATGAGTAAACAGAGAGACTGTAATTGTGTAAACATGCTAAAGGTTTCTGTTTACTAGAAATAGCAAACCTCTTAGGGTGCTTTCTGTTCTCCAGGAACCACCACCCTCAAGCCTCCAGGAACCTCCTCTAACCTTCCCACAGAGGACAACTACATACATGGACAGCCTCAGCCAGCTATGATCTGGTCTCTGCTATGGTCATATAAAATCTCCTTGCTTTGCCAGTTGTTCCTCCTCTTCCATGGGGTTCTCTGAACCCTGAGGGGAAGGATTTGACGGGGGACATTCCAGTTGATAGTCACAAGGATCCCAACCCCTAAAGGACCCAGGGTGTTGCCAAGGCCATAGACTTCTCCACAAACTGACAAAACCTTATTGCTGAAGACAACACATATAACAACACATTGAACAAGCTAGTGATTGCACAGAACCTTTAACCCCTACAGGCTATTGCTCATGTTATTGGAAAGTATTCTGCATGCTGGCAAAGGAAAAATATAAACAACAACCCAGCTACAAATTCTTCAGTCCACTACAGTGTTGTCTTGCCTGTAAGATATGCTAATAATTGTCAGAGTAACCAAATGTCTGATTTGACTTATGTCCCACTCAAGGAGCTGAAAACCTGACCAATATTTCTCTAATCACTAAGAATTCGAAACTAGATAGCCTAGGGACCTAGGGTAAACCATATACGACAGTTTTACTAAAGTGACCTAACAATAAAATGACCCTAATGACATTCTGCCCTACTCATAGATCAGTGCCTTGCTCAGTCATTATAAGAAAACTTCCTCCTGCAGCAAATGAGAGCAAATACAGAAATTCACATGCAAACAGTAAGTGACGATTGAAAGACATTCATAGCACATGTCTAATGAGTTTATTAATAAATAGCCTAAATTCTTCTCACAGTATTGAATGAATTATAAGAAGAACTAAGAATAAATTCTATTGGTTGTTAGCTCTTACTCTGCTAAATTTTCAAATTGTTGAATCTCTTCTTATAGTTCTCAATGCAAAATTATGATAGTACCACTTTCTCTTTGAAGTTTAGAGTATTATGATAATGAAATAAACTTCTGTTTTTCAAGGACTTCAGAAAAAAGTGGTATACTATCAGTTATAAATAGGTTTGGAGAACAGGAACAATCATCTTGGCAAAAATAGTATAAAAATATATAATCTATAGGAGTGCTTTCAGAAAAACATGGCTGATGCATAGAGGAGAGCATTTGACATAGAAAATTCCCACTGATTATGGCCATACTAATCTTCAATATCTGCTCTGTGGTACTTGAATTTACATGCATCTCTGATATTTTGGAAATATAAGACCATTTTTTTAATAAATAGTAATTTGTGCTTAGCAAGGTAAACTTAAATTAAAAATGGAAACATGCAATATTAAGATTAGATCAATTTAAAAGAAAAATGTAGCATGAACCTAATTAGTCTTAACAATAAAAATCCAGAGTCATATAACCAAAGTGAAAGCTGCAAGATCAGTGAAGCAGAGCAACAGCCACTTTGAGACTTCTCACATAGCTACAGAATCTCAAGCCATATTGGGTGGTGGTGGTAGGGCATGTGTCCCTTTCTCTATGACTCTTCAGCTTGAATGGACCTGAGATCTTGTCTCTACTCCCTAGTGCTGGGAATATAGGTGTATAAGCCTCCCATGTGCTGGAATCAAAGACTTAAACCTCCATTGCCCAGTTGTTTCTCTTTTGCAGTGGTTCAATTGTTGGGAGCCGCTGGCCCCAGCTCCTCAAGGTGGCGCCAATATCCGGTGCTGGCCAACCCGCCTGAGTCAGTAAAGAGCGCATGTGTTTGGTACTCTCGCGAGATTGGTCTCTCCGCCTCTCCTGTGGCGTCATGTGGGATAATGAGCTGCAGCCTATAGAAAGGTGACACGTCCAAGGCAGAGGCCTTTGGTCGGTATAAAGGTTGGGCTTTCCTACCTCGTGCTCTCTCTCTCCATTTTCCGTAAGCTAAGTGCTCTCCCTCATGGAGCATTAAAGCTTTGCTGCAGAAGGATCCTACGTGTGCCGTGCCTTTTCTTGCGGGCGAGAAGTGGGCGCGGGACAACTGGTGCCGAAACCCGGGAACCGAACACCATTTGCACCGTCGGAGAGCCCTCGGAGACGAGGTGGATTCAGAACTACAGGTAGGTTGCTCGGAGAGATATGTCTGAACTGGACTTTAGTTTGGGACTTTTGCCACCCTGGAAAGGATTTTTTGAGGCCTTGGTGCTTGTCTTAGTAGTGTTGTTGTTCGTGGTTGCCTTTTGCTTCTACCGGTCTGTGAGATCCTCCCAGTCTATCGTAACAGCACTAGACTCCTTGCTTAAGCAACGTGATATTAAGATGGCACAGCGTACCCTAAAGAACTTTGTAAAAGATAAGGCCTGTAAAGATCTGATAGCTAAAGGGCGAGATGTGATAGAAAAAGTTCAGGACAGCATGTCAGAAACCGAGCGCCATGTGAGGGTAGGCGCGTGCCATAAAGTAACAATACTTGGTAAGGAAAAAGGACCCCCCGGAAATATGGGGGAGTTAAGAAACCAAAAACTACTCAATAAGGAAAAAGGACCCCCCGGTAAGATAAAAAATATGGGGGAGCTGGGGAACCAGAAACTAAAGCCTGGTCCCCCCACCTTGTGCCCTGTACGGGAGCTTGAAAATTTAAATTTAAAGTTTGGCTCCTCGTGGTATGAGGAAAGACAGGGCCTGGGGCGATTGGGGCAAAGACAAACCACGCCCAAGATTCCTAAACAAAGACAAGGCCTGAGTTTTTTTGTGATTAAAAAGAAATCCGAAAGGTGGCATCTGTTACACGACTTAAGAGCTATTAATGTGCAGATGCATCTTTTTGGGCCATATTAACTACTATGTTTCCTGGAAAAATTAATCATTATCCTAAACATCCTTTGTTACAGTTTGTGGCCTATCACCCGGTGATATATCCACGTGTTACTTCCTCAGTACCTTTAAAAGATGGCTTAATTGTATATACTGATGGCTCAAGAAATAGAAGGGGTGCTTATGTTGTAAATTCATAGACATTTTTTAAAGATTTTGGTCAAAAATCACCCCAGATTGTTGAATGTCTAATTGTGTTAGAAGTTTTACAAAAATTTGATTATCCTCTTAATATTGTGTCTGATTCCCATTATGTGATAAATGCTTTTCAATTACTTAAAACAGCCAGTGTTATTAATCCTTCCAATACAGTGTCTGCCCTGTTTTGTACAAGATTGTTTGCTGCAATGCCGTGAGCCTTTTTATGATTTGGCTAACCAAACCACACGCCTGGCTGCTGCTGCTGCTGCTGCTTCTTACACCTCTGGCTTTTGCACATCGAACCTTAAAATCCTATTTGTTAAAACAAAAAGGGGGAATAGGGCTGCCCCCAACACCAAGAGTGTCAATTGCCCTGGCATTGCTTACCATAAATTTTTTAAATATTGATGGTAATTATCAAAATGCTGCTGAGCGACATTGCTCAGAACCACAACGGCCAAAAGAGCTAGTAAAATAGAAAGATATTTTAGAGAATAAATGGAAAGGCCCGGATCCTATTTTAATAAGATCCCGGGGAGCTGTCTGTGTTTTTCCACAGGATGAAAAAAATCCGGTTTGGGTCCCAGAGCGCCTCACCAGAAAGATATTACAAGAAGAAGAGCCCTCGCCTTCTCCAGTTGACGCGTTGGATGTTACTAACATATCACACCCAGAGAGAACAGCGGTGGAGGATAATGTCCACCTTCCCTCTACCAATGCCAGTGATGTATAATACCACTGATAAGGATTTAGGCCTAGCTTTAAAGAAAATAGAAGTTTGGGGTTAAAGGGAAGTTATATTACTAAAAAATTTCTCGGCAGCCTGGCAAAAAGAAACAGAGTTTGATAAAACCAAAATTGGCTCCCTTTTGCTCAGGCAGGCCAGATAAAGATTCAATTTTACCATGGACCAGTTGCCAATTCAGGAATATAGGTTGGGCCACACCTAATATTTTCATTTCCTCCCAATTTGGCCACCATTTATTTAGATTGTTAGCAATGCTTCAGAAATTATAGATAAATTGAGATGCAAATTTAATAATTGCTTTTATGCCTTATGCTGAGATGCTCAGCTTTATTTCTTTACAGTAGTGGCCCACATGCCACGATTTGTGCCCATATCAGTAAAGACCCCCAATAGCTTACAGCTATTTAGACAAAAAAGAGATTTTGGAATCTCTGCTGTTATTGTAGGGATTGTTGCCACAGCTGCCATAAAGGCCTCGGTAACTGCCTCAGCACTTGCACTTTCAGAAACAGTGCAGACTGCCCAGGCGGTTAATGATTTGTCCGCCTCAATAAATGGCACAGTTAGAATGTGAGCAAAAACTTGCTGGCTTATGCATAACCTCTATTCAATATAAAAATTTTACAAAGACAGCTAATCTTTTGAGAAGCCTTTCTCAATTTTTATTACAGAATTGGTCGTCTGAATTTGAGCAGACCCTTCGTGACCTACAGGTGGCGATCGTCCAGGTCAATTCCACTCGGCTAGACCTGTTGCTGACCAGAGGGTTTTCTCCGTAGATTTCCTCAGCCTTCCCCTACTCCAAGGAATGGGTGGGGGTGGGTATGTTTGGCCTAGCCTTTTGTGGAGGACTGGTCATTCTTCTCTAGATGGTTTGCAGGCTCAAAATCCAAAGTCCGAGAGACAAAACAGTTTTGGCTCAAGCCTTAATGGCTCTAGACTCAGGAGCCTCGCTAGATGTATACTAAAGCAATAGAGATGTTTTGGCTCGAACAGCTCCTGCACACCTAAGACAGTCCTGTCTATTGCACTGGGTGGAGTGTTCGGCCCCTTTCCTGAGAGGAATGTTGAGCCAAGGGCATCGCACAGGACATAGCTATGTCCTGGGAGGTATGTTGTCCTGCATAAGGGTGTCTGCCTTAATTCCCTTCCCAACAAAAGGCAGAGGACAGGCTGGGGGCATCTCGATCTGTCGAGAGATTAGAGATGACGCCCATGCAAGTCCACAATGTTTTCTGGGGGATAACCACTGCCTCCACCCTCTTAACAGGATTCCCTCATTGCTTAGAAAATAAAAAAGGGTGGGGTGTTGGGAGCCGCTGGCCCCAGCTCCTCAAGGTGGCGCCAATATCCGGTGCTGGCCAACCCGCCTGAGTCAGTAAAGAGCGCATGCGTTTGGTACTCTCGCGAGATTGGTCTCTCCGCCTCTCCCGTGGCGTCATGTGGGATAATGAGCTGCAGCCTATAGAAAGGTGACATGTCCAAGGCAGAGGCCTTTGGTCTGTATAAAGGTTGGGCTTTCCTACCTCGTGCTCTCTCTCTCCATTTTCAGTAAGCTAAGTGCTCTCCCTCATGGAGCATTAAAGCTTTGCTGCAGAAGGATCCTACGTGTGCCGTGCCTTTTCTTGCGGGCGAGAAGTGGGCGCGGGACATCAATCTTGTGTAGCCCTTGAACTCCTGATCTTCCTATCTCCTCCTGCCAAATGTTAGGATTCAAGGTTTGTGAAACAACAGCCTGGCCTCTATGGTTAACTACTGGATAGCTCTGTCCTCTGACCTCCAGGCAAGTGTTATTGTCAGAATGCAAACAAAATATCACACAACAGAAAATTGCTAGCAGTGTTAAGAAAAGGGGTTCCAGAAAATACTATCTGCTGAAGTTAAGTTGGACACCGTTTTGTGATGACACATAAATACTACATCCTGAAGGGTTCTGACCACACCTGAAGACCACAGTTCACGAAGTCATTTTCTGAAGCTCAGTGTAAATTTTATGTGCTAATGACAGCTCCTTCACTTCCATTCTGGTACGATGTAGTAGTCTTCAGAACTACACTTCAATAGTCAAAGTCATAGATAATGGAGAACTAATTTATTTTAAGTGTGATTATATCTCTGGTAACAGAAGTGATTCAAATATTAAATGGTACTAGAAAAAAGCAATGCATATTTTTTCTTCCAAGAAGCTTTTAGGAAACTCAGAAATTTATTGTTTCTATAAATATTTTGGAGCCAACTGAGAATAGATGGCTCAAAAAATTTCCCAGAAATAGAGAAGGAACTATAAGAAAAACTTTTAAAACAAGAATAAATGCAGAGTTGGCATTCTTAATCTTACAGCACCCTGGAATCCTGTGATTATCTTATGTGCTCCCCTTACATATCTACCAATAAAGTGCTCTATTCTACCAAGTGTAATTATTTTTCAAAGCAACAAAAATGAAAATATGTCAATAACTATAACCTGATGATATATTATTATAAATGTTTGAAGATGCCCAGCCAGAATCAAATAGAGGATACACGCATTTATAATCACTTGGCCTAATACCATGTAACCAATTCAAATGCTGGCTTCTTTGGTTTCCTTACCAAACTTTTGCTCTAAGACATGATCTTCCTGACTTGCACTGTCAAGTTTTGAACTTGTAATCTTCCTATTTCAACCTACCAAGCTTGGCTTGGCAAAGAAAACAGGAATGCAAATGTCATGTCATCTATAGATTTTAACTTGTTTTATAAGATTTCATTAGCTTGGTGTACTCTGTCTTCTAACAATGCTTATATAGCACACGCTCATCCACACACATCAGTGTACACTTTAAAACTTAAATGAATAGTGTGTGGTTTCCTCGTCTTTTTGTTTCCTATTGCTTAGCTTTTTGTTTTGATTTTGTTTCCTCTTCTTGTTATTTTAGACAGAGAGAAGAAAAAAAGAAGAGGCTTGCAGTTGTAGTGGGTGAGGAGATTGGGAGGATCTGGGGTGAGTTGTGTTTTATGAAATTTTTTTCAGAATTAAAAAAATTGCATGAAATGACTCAAATGTTCATTATTTTCAAGATTCCACAGCATCATCTCTCTTTCCATAACCAGTTATGAATCCCTGTTTTCTGTATGGAGACAGGCAGTGTGCTTGGCTTCGGTTTTGATTGCTTCTGACACACACCCTCTTCACATTTTTATTGATCAATTAAATCCTATTTCTTCAATTGTTGTAGGAGTATTGTTTTATTTTTCAGATATTTTGTCCTGAATTCTATTGGACTAATCTTGCTGCTAACAGTTATTATAATCTGAATTAAAATGCAATTGATTTCAGAAGCATAATAACATTAAAATAATTTTAAGATAAATTATTTGACTACCATATATTGGTAGCATTGAAAAAAATTAATAAATAAAGCAAAGATCTTATTTGAGCCTCTGATAAAGTACTACATTAAGAAAAATGCCAAATCTTATCTCATATAATATACTATTCTCTAGTTTAGTTTATATTTTAGCATTGAAATTTTACATAAAAGAAAGGAACAAAATAGTATAATGATATTCATCCAGTGACCAATTGACATCAATGCTTTTGAATTCATGACTTATTTTAATCTTGTTTTATATATGACACATGCATCTGATCTGACAAACATCATGTTTAAAGCATTTTATAAGCAGCTTCCTTACTGAAACAAAACAAATAAAAATACTTCAGATAATAAACTTAATATAATCCATTATATCATATTTAATTCATTATATTAAATAAAGTGTAATATTATTTTACTTTATTATTTTTAAATATTATTATTAATTAAATATTATTATTAAACATTTAATATTATTTTACATTATATTATATAAAGTATAATATTATACTTTAATTCATTCTTGTTGAAGGTATACTACTGTTAGCATTATTAATTACAAAAGCCAGATATTAAAGTTCAAAGTACCTAACAAACATGGAGTACATGATACTACCTCTTTTTGTCAATTATATCGCATAAAGATTAACATTTTATTATTTCTTGATTTCTGTTTCAGTGAACTAATTCAAAAATTAGACACCACATGTTGCAAGGTGACATCAAGTTGATTCAGTGAAAAATAAGCAAGAGAAAAAAGCCTGAAAAATTACAAATTAAAAACAAGTTATTAAAAATGACAAATTTTTGAAGAATCAGATGTTTGTGAATAATAGGACACTATCTTTTCTACCCTGAAGCTCTAGACAAACAGAATCAGGATTGTGATGAACTACAGGATGCATCATTTTCTTGCAGGTATCAATTTCCTATTTCTAATTGATGTGCTTAGCAAAAGAGGACTGATAGTGTTGTAAGGTAACTTCCTGGCAGGAGCAGTCTTTAGACCCTCTTTTTATGTAATATGCCAGATCTGCCTCTTCTGCATTTTCTTCACATCCATCTCCATCATCCCCCACGAAGCTCTCTCTTGGCAGAACATCATCTTTGGAATATTATCTTTTACTTATTTCTTAGATAGGTTTTCTTCTGAAGTTTCCATCGCCTTTGCTAATGTTTTCTCGGGGAATCTGAGTTATGATTGATTACACTAGAGTTTCCAGTCCTAAACACAGTTTGTTCTGCTTTATCTTCTTTTCTTCCTATTCTTATTTTAATATTGTAGATACTATATATCTCTTCAAGTCTATTCCGAAGTGTCTCATCTTCTCTGCTTCTCTCATTTTTGATGTCATCTAAAAGATACTGAATACTTTTTCTCACTTACATATATTATAGAGTTTATTTCTTTATCTATTTGGAAATATCATCAAAATGTTATATCTACATTTATTAAAAGGAAAAATATTAAGTTAATACTTTGTTATGTCATAATTAACTTATTCAAGTTCCATATTAATAATTTAATTTGAACTAAAGACTTTATCATTTAATCAAACTCTTTCATAAACTCAAGAGAGTACTGACCTGTCTTAACAATACTTCTACCCATTATTACTATCTGAGAAGAAAATCAATATTTCCTACTTTTTATTAAAAAATCATCTGTCTTGGTTAGATGGTTTTATCAATTTTTAAAGACCCATTCAATAACTTCAAATTTTTGAATACACAGTCATTTGTTAGCAATATGACGCTTTTCAATTTTTACATACCTTTGATAAATTGAGACTAAAGTGTGATAGTTCCTTGAAATTCTGAATTACTTCCAGATTTTAAAGAGAACATCCTTAAGAAACTAAAGAAATTGCAGGATTCAAATAGTTATGAAATAACAATATACCTGAATGCCTACACTATATAGGATTTGTTTAAAAACTATATGTAATACTCCACTGTGTAAATGTACCACATTTTCTTTATTCTTTGGTTGAAGGGCATATAGATTGTTTCCAAGTTCTGGATATTATGAATAATGCTGCCAGGAATACAGCTGAACAAATTTCTTTTTTCTGTGGTTGAGCATCTTTTGAGTACATGCCCAAGACTGGCATTGCTGGGTTCTGAATAAAGCTGACTCCCATTTACAATTAAACAACAGATTAAAAAAACAACATCATGAAATACGTAGAAAAATGGATGGAACTAGAAAAAAATCATCCTGAGTGAGGTAACCCAGACCCAGAAGGGCAAACATGGCGTGCATTCACTTAGTGAATTGTAAACATACAGCAGAGAATGAACAGGTGAGATTCTACAAACTCAGAGAAGATAGGTAGAGAAGAGAACATTAAGAGGGATACCCATGTATTGCCCAGGAAGGGGAAATAGGTAAGACCCAAAGGGTAAACTGAGAGCATGATGTAGAGAAGAGAGGAAGAGGTGGGAACATGAGGGTTCCAGAAAGACAAGTTGGGGGAGGGATGGAGAGTGAGCAATGAAAGATCTTGACAGAGTCAGCCATCGTGTGTTTACGAAGAAAATGTGGTGTTAGAGAAATCCACAGGAACCCACAAGGAGGTCCCAGCAAAGACTGCTAACAATGCTGGAGAAGGTGCTACCCTAGCTGTCATCACAGAACCTACATTTAATAACTGGTGGAAGCAGATACAGACACCCACTAGTTCATTTGAAGAGAAGGGAGGAGCAGGTGGAGGAGCAAGGGATGGACAAAATCATAATGGAGAAAGCCACAGGGACAGCTGACTCAAGCTAATGGGAGCTCACGGACCCTAGACTGACAGCTGGAGAGACCCATGGAACCCTCTAAATGAGGGTAACACTTGAGGTGATCAAGCGGTTTGTGGGCTCTCTGGCTGGACACCAGAAACTAACTTAACTAACTGGCTTTTCAGAGCCCACTCCCTACGGTGAGATGCCTTGCTTTGCCTTGATACAGTGAGGAAGGGATGGGTCCTGCCTCAGTTTGGTATGTTAGCCTGTGTTGACTATCCAAGACAGACCTTATCCACTTTGAGGTGTAGATGGGTTGTGGAGTGGCGGAGAGAGGGGAGTGGAAACAGGAGAAGCAGAGGGAGGGGGAATACTGGAAGGTGTATAAAATACCGTTAATAATTTTGAAATATTAAAAAAAGACGAGAAGTAATGTGCCTAAGTCGTTGAAGATAATAGCGTGAAATGTGTGAAAAGACCTTTTCCTCTATTAGAAAGTGTATGTAGAAGTTGACAATGTTAGTATTCTGGCTCCTTGACACAGCTACTTCTCTAGGAGAATTAACAACAGCATCTGATTCAAAGCATTGTGTAACTGGAGATTTTGAGTCCTGAAGAGATCTGTTCAAACCTTGTTTTTAAAATACAAAGCTATAAACAGAATTTAAATTTTCTCTCAGGTAGAAGGATCCGATGAGACTCCCAACTGAATGCTTTTTTTTCTGGGCAGTTCAGTTGTCCTTAGCAATGCTTTGGATTTGTTGCTAACAGGCAAAAAGTTTCTGTTTAACTGCTATTCAAGTCTGCTACCTCTCTCTGGAAAAAAAAGAAAAAACTTAAAAATTGTATTAAGAGCTTAATTCTAATCCTAGGAATTCTGTCTACAAGTTTTGAAACTTAAAGGTGAATGCGCTTATAACTGTGATGTTTATAAAGCATAAAATAACTAGGAAAGAGGTAAAGAATTTCAGCTTGATTGGATAAAGCTTGGTATAACTATAAAAATACCAGATATAATGAAGAAATATATTAACTTGTTAAAACTCATCATGTTGCAAACGTTTGATGACATATTCAATTTGTTTAATTGTAGTTGGTTAAAAATGGAGGTAAGCCAATGGGATAGCAGGTGAGTAAAGGTGTGAGCTATCAAGTCTGACCCCAAAACATTATTCCTGGAGCCCATGTCCTGGGCAGAACTCTCTCCTGTGCTGTTCTCTGATCTCGATAGGCATACTGTAGACAGGCAGCACCTTCATAAATAGATAGATAGATAGATAGATAGATAGATAGATAGATAGATAGATAAATAGATAAATAAATAGATAAATAAACAAGCAAAAAAGATTATTAGAACATTGAATACATTCTGTCTTTGCTAGCATATTATTATTAAATGTACGCAGCAAGAGAAAAAAATACTAAAAGGTTCACATTAGAGAAATAAGGATGTTTTCAAGCACATTAAATTTTTTCTAGTATTGCTTTCAAATATTTAAATAAGACAATATATGTGTGTGAAAGGATCCTAGGAATATAAGCCTTGATAATAATTAAATATAAAGTTGACTTTATTTTTAATATCACACATTCTTCATATTATATCAACACATTCTTCATATTATTAACCATTATTGAACCAATTAAAATTATTTTGAATATAAACAATTTTTAAAAAAGATACTTTAAATTTAAATTTTAAAAGCATTTTAGTTTGCTTGCTATAAGTAAATTTATTATCATAGTTATTTTTTTAACCAAACCTGGAAAAGTTTACTTTCTTGGTGAGATACTAATTGTCCTCATGGCATCTGCACAGTTGGTCACATTTCTGCCATGGAAACAGTGGCCGAGATTGTCCCCAACTGTGACTTATGATCTGTTTATATACAATCTGCCAGAACATATTGCCAAAAAGCCTGTAATATTCCTGGATACTATGAGAGTGAGATATTTCAGCTCATATCATGGTTCCTCCATTAAACTTTTAAATCTTAACACACTACAAAGTTCAACTCTGTGCAAAGAATCAGAATAAATCCATAAGGGGAGTTGACAGAAATATATTTCATTATCATAACTGTTATTGAAACAAACTTAAAATATATACTATTGAGGGTATTAATCACTTGCATCTGATTATAAAAAGATTATATTTATTTTTATATGAAACACTCACTGATAAAGAGATTGAACCATGGGGCAATTTCTGGAAAGCTGAACTAGTTCAAGCGAGGGAGTGGTGGCGATGAGTCTGGTCCTATCTCCAAGAGTACAAGGGAGCAAACAGGAAGGAGAGATGGCATGCTCCCGTCTTAGACTGGCCTGGCCTCTCCTCATACATGGGTTCTCAAAAGTTAAGGGACATACCTCTAAGTCAAGGTGAATAATGCCACTCCAATATACCTCATACTATCACATGGATTCCTAAAAACATTACAGCCCATGAAAAAGATAATGCGTTCTACAAAATATACACAACAAAAAGCAACATTGCATATACTGAGCAGTATATATTATCCATCTATCTATCATCTATGCATATATGCAGATATATGAAGCAACAATTAAAGAAAGGGAGACCATTAATTTGAGAGAAAGTGCAAGGAGGTTTGCACTAGAGATGCTATAAGAGGAAGAGGGAGGGGAAAAGAGATTATAATTTCAAAAACGTCTAAGTTATTTTTAAAAGGTTGGGTCACAGCCCCAGACAAAAGTACTCTAGGAGACTAATAACTAATAACTAATAACAGAGAAATAAGTCTCTGTCAGGGTGGGCCCTCTTCTTGGTTTTCCAGTGCAGAGTGCTCAACCCTAAAACCATATATATATATGCAACAAAAATAGACTCAGCATAATAATAATAATAATAATAATAATAATAATAATAATAATAATAAAAGAAGCTTGCAACTTAAAAGTAGAGAGGTATTAGAAAGGCTGGAAAGTAGGGAGGCATTGGAAGAGTCTAGGAGAAAAAAAAGCTGACAGAAATAATGGAATTCTATTTTAGTAAGTTGAAAAGAATATGTTGATACAAAAAAGATTAGGAGTCCTACATAGGTATATTTTCATTATTAGATCTCTTTAAAATTATTATAGGATGGTGACTATTTTATCTAATAGATATAGCTTTCTTCAACCAAAGTTGTAGCTACTGGGAGGGAGGCAAGAGTAAGCTGAGTTTTTAAGATGATTTAAAAAGCAGTTTTCACCCTTTACAAACAACTTTGGGTAAATAACTTAATATAATTATGTGGGATATATGGTGATATATATTTTAATTTAGTCTGAAATATCAGAGAGTCAACCACAAAGCCAAGCTATAGTGTATTTATGATATTATATTGTAAATAATTGTCCTGTTTATGAGTTAAATAAAAAGCACTGATTGGCCAAAGGCAGACAGGAAGTGTGGGTGGAGCTATCAGACTGAGAAAACTCTGGGAACAGGAAGAACAGAGCAGAAATGCCAGAGAGACTCCAGAGTTGCCAGACAAGACAGAAGAAGCAGAGGACAACTATGCAGCTCTGAGAAAAGGTACTGAGCCCCATGGCTGAACAGGATAAGAGTCATGGGTTAGTTTAAGGGTAAAGACTTAGCAAGTTATATGCCTGGGCCTTAGGCTGATCAGCCTAAAATTAATGTAGGCATCTGTGTGTCTCTGTGGGACTGTGTGTCCAAACCTTGAGGCTAGGCCCTAAAGTCCAAGCCAGAAACCTCTTACTACACCAAACCAAAAAGGTCAGGGAGCCGTGACCCATACCTTTAATCCTAGCTTTAGGAATGTGAAAAGAGGTTGTTAAGATGGCTGGGCAGAGAAGAGAAAAAGGCTTTTCAGCTTCTCCAGACACTTCTTTGAGGTGCTGAGGAGAGACATGCTTGGAGGATTTCAGGGAGACAGGCCTGAGTAGTTGGTGGATGAGAAGTGGCTGTGGCTTGTTTCTCTATTCTTTGATACTCCAGCTTTCCCTCAGTTTTCATTATATACCAAATAAAATTTGTGCAATAGGAATATCTATAACTGATTTAAATGATGCAATTGTGTTTAATTTCAGGAATATGGCTCAAATAATGATCTATGCACTCTCATATCATTCTGTATTCCAGAGTATATCTGACCTGTTCATTTAACAGGTGAAGAATTTTGAGTTAACAAAGATATTTGTCCCATTAAACCAGACATGTACATTTAGTTACCATGGCACCAGAATAAACAAATAACATATACTGCTCATCATAATGTAGGTCCCTGAAAGAAAATTAGCATCCATAGTTTCAACTTAATTTTGGTAATAACTATTTTTTCCTTTTATCACTGTAACAGCTAAAATATATTAAAAATTCCTACTTCAAATATTTTGAAGAATTTTTGTGTTATTGAAGAAACAAAGAATAGAAAAAAATTATATATATTTAAAAATAATGATGAAGAAAGGTGAGGTTATTGTAGATAATAGTTAAAATTTTCTTAGCACTTAGTATGTGCTATGAATGGTGTTAAATGTTCTAAAATCTCTTCACAGAAGACTCTCTTTTCTTTGTTACAAACTAAGAATCTGACATACCATTCTACTCGTTTAAAAAATTTTGACATACTACTATGTCAAAATCCTAAAGCAATAACCACATGATAAAATTCTGCATCCAGTTTTCATTCACAGGCAAGGCAAATGGGTCACAATAGACTCGACTGGAATGAAAATTCTAGTAAAGATTTTCCCAGGATTTTTTTTTCATGCCTCCATTTTAGTGACAATAAAATCAAGACTCAGAGCCTTTTAGTGGATTTTAAAACTAAGGTTTGATTGTTGCATTTTTATGGAATATAAACATTTAAATGCAATGAAATCTAAATTGTTAGATAACTTGCATAAAATCGCATAGATATTTTTAAATTTAACTAAGTAGAAAATTTTTTCTCTTTTTAATTCTTCAAGTCTAAGGGAGGCAAATGGAGGTAAATTCTGAAAAAATAAAAAAAATTGTATTTTTATGGTTCTTTAGAATCCTGTGAATATGGAAACAAGTGTGCTTTCTGGGAAAGGAAAAAGTTTATTTGAAGAAAACAAATGTAACCAAGTACTTGTTCAGTATATATATATACTGAACTAGTATTCATAAGATATTTTTCTTAATATTATTTACTCAGGAAAGAAAGTACTATGAAGGTAACAACTGACATGAAATGGATCCACATGATGTAGGAGACAAACATCGAAGGAAAGACAGCTGTTTGAACATGTTCACAATAATATGTGTTTTAGGGTAAGACAGAGAAAGTCAATACTATCTGTGGATTTGACACTGCTGAGAGGCCAAGTGACTTTGCAGCAGTGACAGGTGGGTAAGAAACTAAACTATAAATGTCCTTTTATGGATTGTACTCTTTAGGCTTAAATCAACATTTCTAAATCCATCTCCTATTTAGTTATAAATATTGTATTTAAATGCAATAAAAAACCAAGCATTAGAGCCATTAAGCAAAGGAAACCTTGTAATAATTTATTGTTCAAAAATAAATTAAAAATGGATTTCTTCTTTAGAAACTACAAGTTCATTTAAAAACCATACACAAATTTATGTTGTCAAATCTATATTTATATGGCATGCTATTCCCTAATATCCACAATTGTCCCCTCCTCAATCCTCAAAGCCTGACTTTTAGATTCTTTATCTGTCTCACACCACAGAGAAAGATGTGCAAATGTCCACATTGTTCCACATTGTTCCACAAGCTGCTCAGTTGGATCGATCCTTTCCTGACTTCTGAGGGGTCAGAAATTATTGTGTAAAGTGATAATCTAAGTCACAAGTGGAGACATGCAGAGTCTTTGAATAAATAGCTGGTCAATTTAGTGTAAGACTGACTTAGAACCAACTCAATGTAGATCTCTACTCATAATTATATTATAACTATTGACAGTACATTTTTCTACATTTAGAATAAAGAGATACAAAGGATTCATTGAGTAAATGAAAAGGAAGCCATTATGCTTAAAATACGGAATTAATATGGAAAATAAATTGTCTTGACAGTCAAAAAATTGAAAAGATGATTTGCTCAGGACAAAATATATGGTGATATATTGTTTGTAATTTAAGAAATAAAGCTTGCTTGAAGATCAGGGCAGAGTTAGTCACACAGGTTAGGGAGTGGTGGCACACATCTTTAATCCTAGCACTTGGGAGGCAGAGATCTGTCTGGATCTCTGTGAGTTCAAGGCCACCCTGAACTACTGTAAATTAATCCAGACTGGAGGAGAAACAGAAGCAGGCAATGGTGGCACACACCTCCTAGCACTAAGAAGATTGAGACAGGAAGTGATATGGTTGGGCAGAAAAAGATTAGAAAGCAGAGGAGACAGGAGTTCACGCTGCTATTCCCTTCCCGAGGTCTCAGAGGCATTCACTTTGAGTATTTGTTGGGACAGGATCTAACCCCTTCAGCTAGTTAAGTTGTCCTGTTAAGAAGAGGCTGTGACCTGTTGCTCTAATCTTTCATGTTTACCCCAGTATCTGGCTCTGTGTTTTGATTATAAACTAACAAGATTTGTGAAACAAATATAAGATTTGAACTTTTGATATTAAAATGTGTTTAAGAAGACATGTGTTTTGATTCACAACAGCACTGTTGATTTCTAATTACTAAACCCCACATGTTGCTCTCACTTATGGTTTTTCCCAACTTCGATTTTAAATAAAAACCTTTACCGAAATCTTAATTGGTGATACTTATCATAATAAATATTACACATGATTAAAGCTCAGAACATATTCTTTTTATGAAATTCTTTTAAAAACATAAACAAAGAAACTCTGGCAGTTAACTCCTTATTTTCTAGTTTACAGATTCAGTGAATTTGGAAAATATCCCAGGTGCACATCTACTTTTAAATTTCCCGTCTAACAAAAGCAATGGATCTGGACTATTGATAGTTTATATAATCAATGGTAAATCTTTTTAGATCTCTCTTAAGACAGAGAATTGACAAACATTTTATGTACAACCTATAGCAGGCATTTGTCTATCAAGCAAAAAATAAGCATTCTGGTCATAAAAGTTATTTGAGATTTAGGCCACAGTTTTCAAGTAGATGAATTAGTGTAAATGTAAATTGTTTTGTTTAATACAAAGTAGATAAATTAAATCCCATATGTCATCAAAACAAAAACAAAATTTTAACTATGTCCATCACTGAACCTGTGTTAAAGTCTCAGAGATTATTATACTCTCATGAATCACTAGTTAGGGAGCCAAAGGTGACACCTATAATCACATCAATGACCAGCATGACATGATAACTGATGAGCTAGTGGCATCCATATGTTGGAAGTAACCAAAAGCTCTCTAATCAAAAAAACCTAAGACCTAATCAATAGGAATGAGATCATGCATGTAACCGAAAAACCAGATGACCACTTAGTGTTAGTGAAGTCATGGTCATTGAAGGAAAACCCACAACCACTAATTTACTAAACAAGTATAATCTCTAACGATAATCTATAATTGTTTCTACTAATAACCACAAAAAATATAATCTTTACTCTTTATGAATAAAACTTCTTTGCAGCAGATGGAGAGCACTACAGCCACAAGAAATAAAAATTCAGAGTTGGGGAGCACATGGCTAATAGAAACATCAACCAAACTTACTACACCCAGAGGTCAGAAAACACTGTGGAAGATGGATAGACACATTTTTAAGAGCTGGAGGTGCAGGAAGAATGCTGTGAGATTGTGTCTCCTAACAGTATCAGAAGCTACATACATAAAGTCTCACCATCATGACTACCTAATGATAGCACATCAAGCATGACACCAGTGACTAGGTCCAATTAGTTCCCAAACCTGCACAAAGAACTATAGGCAACAGAGTGAAGCTTGAGGCAGGAGAAGAGGTCCTCCATAGGAAAATGCACATCAGTTAGTTATACGGGGCCAAACATTCTGTCCCGAAAGCATAATACATGTAGGATTATTCAGCCTCAACAGTCTATGTTTAGGAATATATATGTTCATACACATGCATAAATGCATACATAGGGCAATGATTGCTATAAAGAAGGAGGCATGAATTTGAAGGAGATTGTGGAGGAATTTATTACATGATTTGGAGAGAGACAAGTGAAGAAAGAGATGCTTTACTCAAATTGTAACCTCAAAAACTAACAAAAACATAAAATAAAGTGAGGAGTATTTCATGTTTACAAAAGCAACTCTGAATGTGACATGCTGTGTATTTTGCAACTCATTTGTCTTCTATCTTTAATTTGCCATGGTAAAAATAGTATCAATAAAAATCTGTATGACAGAATAATGAAATACTTAAAAGGCTACATGTGATGATTTCTCCATGTACAATATTTCCTCCATGAAAAAGTTTTTCACAGAAAGTAATACAGATATAAGCAGAAATACATTTTTTAAACTTTCATTATTTTAAACATTTGCATACATTGACTTCATAAAGGGAAGACTAGCAATTTTATTTCGAATTTAAAAGGTAGGTTTAATTTATGAATGTGAATATTAAGGGCTTCTCAAAGGACTATTTTGTGTGTAAGCATCAGTAGTTGAATTTGGCAGAAAATGAATTTTCTGGCATCTGCACTGAATTAAAGACCACGAAGAACCAGTACAAATATGTATGTCTCTTTCAGGACAGCAATAAAAATGGTGAACATAAACATTGGGATTGATCTTATACATTAAAAAGGAAAACCAGAAAAAGAAGCAAAATGAAAGTGTGTCACATGCTGTTCGTATAAGAATATGACAGATTCAGATAGAGCTTGTAGTTTCTAGCTATTTACAAAAATTGTATAAACCCATGGACCTCTATGAGCTGATATGGATTTCAGTAGGCTTCGTGATACTTACCTAATTTTCTGCTCTGTTTTCTTATACCTTAGTCTCTGCATTTGGAAGTAGATTTACATAGTTTTGATCCAGGATGGGTAAAAAAGCAAGAACCCATCTCATAAGCAAGTCCAAATTGAACAAAGAAGAATCTTTGATGTAACTTGTGATATCCATACATAAAGAACACAGAACAAAGAAATCAGAAAAACTACAATGCAAACACTATATACTATGCAAATCAAAAGTGGGATCACAATTCAGGCATTGTGAGTGAAGCTGTTAAACCTAGCTAAGGTAGGTGTATCTATGAGTTCAAGGCCAGCCTCCTCTACAGAGAAATTTCCAGGACAAGACTACTAGAGAAACCCTGTCTAAAAAAATTAAATTGATAAATTGGAAGGGCTTATGCAACTATTCAACTTCATATGGCCAAGTATAGACAAATAAAAGACAACACCTGAACTGCCGTCTCACATTATTTTCTGTTATTCCACAAGGTCTAGGGAGATTGGTCAGCAGATATGCATTCAGCATAAGCATGAGGATTTGAGTTTGGATCATCAAGTATCCAACTCAAAAGCTAGATGTAGTCATACATTTATAAACGGAGCTGGGTTGGTAACAATGTAATGACTAGAGGGCTTCTTAGGCTTGCAGGCCTCTAGGTTCACTGAGAGTTCTTGTCTCAAGGGAAATAATGAACAGCCATAGAAAGGAAATCAGACATTCTCTAATTGACTCCTCATTTGTGGGCACAGTTCACATACCTTCATCATACATAAAGATAAAACACACACACACACACACACACACACACACACACACACACACACACACACACACATACACACACACACAAACAAAAACAAATCCCCAAACCAACCAACCAATCAATCAAACAAACAAAATTGAAAACCCAACCAGCAAAAATAGGTGAGAGAATATATCACTGTGTTGAAATATAAACTTTTATATGAGTAAAACAACTAGCTTCATGTCACAGATCTATATTTTCCAATTTTCTTTTGAATTATTAAGCATGAGTTGCTCCCCTAACTGCTTAAAAACTGAAAGAAATATGAAGCAGCAATACTGACATCCATCTCATAATGACTGTGAGCAGACATCCATCATGTGAACCTGTATTATTAGATCAAATGACAGTCACTTTGAAAATTCATCTAACCACATTCTACAGCATGCTAAAGTCATTTCACTTAAATTGAAAGGAAATAAGTTTGTTTGAAGTGGAATAAGAATTAAAGTGTGGTAACACAGGAAAATATTTATATAGGTGAATATAATGTGATATATGAATTTCTATCTTAATCACTTTGCCTAAATAGCCTTAAATGTGCTGGATGTTCAGCTGCTAGCAACAAGAATCTCTCCCACTATTTACTTGGAGCTCCAAGGTTGGAAAACTGAATAGAAAGCCTGAGGATTCTCCATTGGGTACAGAAGGAAGCTTAAAACACGCAGGTCATCAGCTTCACAATGGTTCATTTAACTGTGTGTAAAAACTCCAAAGCCAAGATCTCCCACCCCCATCATGCCTTTTTGGAATGGTTTTGAAGTTTGTCTTAACTAAAAATCAGGACTGTGATAGTGTGGCCTCTTAAGGCAAAGATCATGACCACCGGAGGTATGTTTTTCTTTGTTTGCATTAGTGATGAGACTCTATTTGCTGGAAAATTTGCCCATAGAGCTATGCTGATGAATTCTAGTAAACATTTATCATGGATTTCATCACCCATATACGGGCTGTGAAAGTTTATATGTGAGAGTGAGTTCTTAAATCAAATCTGGAATGCATGTCACACCTTAGACAGTTCTACCTCATATTCAACCATAGTACATGATTCTGAGAGAGTCTATTTACAGGACAGACTCTTACTCTGTGATAATTTGTTGTGTGTATCAAGCAGACATTCTTCCTTTACATCAGAAACACATAAAAAATTCTGATACCTTGACTAGATGTTGGTCAGTTAGTTGTTTGGAAAAGTTCATCATGTTGAATGCTAAGCTATAAACAAAACAAACAAACAAACAAACAAAGGGTTTGAGAGAAGATCCTGTAAGTGTCTTTTGTAATTCCATTGCCTGGTCCCTTGTTGTCAACAAGGAAGGGTTCCTCTATCCTTTTTAATTTTTTTTCCTTATTAGAACATACAATTTGATAACCTCATGGTACAACTAAGAGCTTTGTTTAAATTACCTTAAATTGAGAGGTTTATACCCTCCATGTGGGTGTCATTAATTTTCATGTTACTAATTTGTGTTATGATGGAGTAAAAGGATTCTGAATGTGATCAAATTAAAATAATCCCTCAAAAGTATAAATAATTATTGTCAAAATTAATTCAAACAAACATAAAAATAAAAGCAAAACAAAACAAAAAGAAACACATAAAAATCTTGGCACAAAATTGGGAAACAGAAAATTGAAGGAGAATCATAATTTTACCTATTTGCTAGTCTAATGTATTCTATAAAAATCTAAAAAGTAAAATTATAAAATACCTTTCTTTGTTTTACATGCTTCTATAATACAGGATTGGAATTAATATTACTATCTACCAATGCATACCTACTGGCAAACCTTGTGGCCTTAATCAATAGAACAGAGCAAATTAGAAATATTACTGGGAATTCCACCAAATTTAAACAAAGTAAACAACATGTTGCACAATAGTTATAAGTAACAAACTGGTGAATGCATAATTATGCCTCATTGTAATTTTCAGGAATATTTATTGACTAAATATTTCACAGTGGCTATGGAAGCTCTGGCCAAAATATTAATAAATTAAATTAAGTTTTTGGTACTTATAATAAGCTTGACAAATTGGAACTGCTATAGTCTTTACCCTCAATTAAAATAATTAATATAGCCAAATGTAAAATAATGTAAGGCCTTCTGAGACTGAAATTCAATGTCCAAGATTTACTCAGAAAATGTGAGGCAGTTACCTTTACAATTTAACCAATTCACAGCATAATTTGTCCATTTTAAAAGACAAAGTAAATGATATCTCCAGGTGGATTGCTAAAGAATTCCATGTCCCTACACTTTTAGAGATCTATTGGCAATGTTTTTAAAGCTCTCTAATGGCCAGGCCACTGAAATGGCCTCTGAAATGCATTCAAGAAGATACACAGCTCCAATTTATTGCAACACACGTCAACAAATCCCACTTTATGACATCATTCTACATGAAGCTTCATTTGCCACAATTATTTGAGACACAAGCAACTGATAGTCACAAAAGTGCTCACCAAAAAGAAAAGGAAGGTTCTACTTTTCAACATATGAAGGGTATTGTCTCAAACTCTGAGAATTATTGATAATTATATAATCATTCAAAGGCTATATTACCATCAACATCAAATATTGACTCTCTGAAATGAACCATTCTTCTACGTTAGCCAAACCTATTCTGTTTTCACATGTTACATAGCCTTTCACCTCAAGACTTTACAGATGGTGATAGCTTTCCAGAAGGTCAACCTACTTTGAGGACATCTTAGTAACCTGATGAACTCCTTAGGATAAACTGAGTGACCAGAAAAAAACTGTCTGTACTCTTTAGAGATTAGGTGAGCATTACTAACACATATGGCTTTTAAACCACATTTACGACACCCTTGAAAGGGATCTAAAGGCCAGTATAAGAAGCTGAATCAGTGTCATTTTTTATTTATGATGCTCTGGTGAATAGTAAGTCTGGTCTGTGTGCTCTTACATACCCTGGGGCCATTGCCAAGGGTCTGGCCATGTAATATTGGTCATGGCAGCCTCTTTCCCCCTTTTCAAGCTTGATCTTTATTAGGTTTTTATTGGGTCTTTATTAGAATTAATGTTTATTGCCTTAAGCTATTATGTGGGTGGCACATAATTTCACCAGCCTTTGGGAACTCACGGACCGTGTTCTACTGAGAATTCCCTAGAAGGAAGTAGATGGTGGCTACTGGGAGGGAGAACAAGGTTGAAAAATGGAAACAGATAATGGTTCCAATGCACCATGTGAAGCTAATTCTGTGGGTAAGTGCTTAGCGATCTGCAGCATCCACAGTGAAGACAATCTGAGGTAAAACATTAGAGAGTGTCTCTTTCAAAAACTCCCAGAAGGTGCCATGTAGGGCTTTTCCGCTGTGGAAATGTCCTCTTCTCCTGTGGGTAATTTTCTGATTACCCTTTTACTGGTTCAGGAGCCAGAATAGTGGCTGACTGTGGGAGGCCAGCTACCATGATTTACTCTAGGGTAATAACTGGAAATGTCTCAAAGTAGTGAGGGATAAGAAACTTTTTCATTGGAGGGTAATTAAAAATAAGTCTATATCTAACTGACTGCTAAAATATGGAAACATGTACACTTTCTGGTGATTATTTTCTCTTTTACTTCATCCTCAAAATGGTTTCTGACCCTATCTCCACACTGCTACCTTGTACACATACAACCACATATCTTTCTTTGCATACATACACACAGCCACACATCTCTATACAGTTACATCTATTTTCACATGTCTCCACATCCTTCTCTTCCATGCATTTCTCTTCTAAAACTGTTTTTATGGAGTTTCATCTTCCTTGCCCCCACATAGTTATAATTCTTCACACAGCCAAAATATATGTATACCCCCATATGCACAGCTCTCTCACCATCTAACACTTTACACTGTTCTCAAATACTCTTACACAGCTCTTTGCACATTTTCTATATGTAGCAGAAGCTTTTTCTCATAGCTTATCACTTGCAAACTTACACACACATGCTTCTCCGTCATTCACTTATTCTTTGCTCACTCACTCTCTCAACCGTTCATTATTTGACATATCTGTCACCTCTTCTTCATCATCATCATCATCTCTCATTCATCATATACATACTTCACTCACATACGACATAGCTTCCTCCTCTGTATGGCTGCTGCTGCTTCTCAGCCAAATTCTACACAATTGTAAGTTACATGTTTAGGGTCCAGCCCACACTCATAACCCATAAAGTTGCAGGGTTTTTCTACCTAGTAAGTATAAAGATGGACCAGTGAGTATATGCTTGGCCTTTCATGTAACCTTTTCCCCCAACAGAGAATGACATTGAAATCCAGGACTTAAGAATAACAGTAGCAGGTTGATCAGGGCACACACAGAAAGAGAGCTGCTATGAGGAGCTATGTCTAAAACAGCTGGCCTTGATTTAGCAATAAGCAGCACCTGGGAATTAGTCTTTGGGGATTTTATACAAGGTCAGTTTAGTGTGTATGAATTTGTTCTGAAGTTTAAGATTAGTTGTCTTTTAGACTGAAAATACTCTTACTTTCCTATGTCATGCCAAAGAATATTCTGATGTTATATGTATATACCAGAATTATATAGCTTAAAACAAAATCCACACCTATGAGTATGCCCAAAGATGCATAACACACTACCAATGGTCTGTGGAAGGAATCCCACAGCTGTTCTTATGAGGGAGACATAGCAGTTACAGAGAATAAACAAGTGGTCATTACTAGTCACTTTCAGGTGGAGGTACCTATACATCGACTTAGCAAACACTAATTGTCACTTGCTATATCCCCCCATGGCCCTCAGCATGTAACTTCTTATGGTATTATTGTAAAAACTTCCTTTCCCATGAGAACAGACCCTCAAGTTTTCTTAATTTCGTCTTCTCCATACAGAAAGAATCATATCTTCAGCTTTCACCTCCAACATATGTTGTACTCAAGTGAGCTTTACGATAAAATTGTCCGTGTCTTTATCCCAAGAGAAAAATCTAAAAACAAAGACAAGACTTTGATTTCTTGATGCAGTTGTCCATGATCTTACTTCTGCTTGATTTTCCAGCTATTTTTAAGAAGAGACATCCACATTTACTATCCACTATTCCACTAGGTCTACCCACTTTCCAGATTGTCTGATTTGTCCTGATGTTCTGTTATATGTTTATATTAATAAATCACTTTATCTTTGACCATGCTAAGAGTTCTGTACCTTCTACAATATCTCACTTATACAAAAGTCAAAATAAGAGGTGGGTGCCATAATTTCTCATTTAATAATGAATGAATAAAAAGAAACCAAATTATAAGAAGCCAAAAACCTCATGATTAAAAATGGAAAGAGAAAGGAAAATTAAAATACATTTTGCTAGTAACTTTTTTAAGTAAAAAGTAAAATAAAATTGCTTAATACTATAAAATAAGAGCAAGACAGCAGTAACCTATGCAACTGACCAAGAATTGTTATTTTTTATGGAAATAGAACCGGAATCCTAGAATACAAATATTGGTACATTGATCTAATATATGAGGTTCAAATTAAAACCAATCAGATTATTTGGAAACATTATCAGATTATTTGGAAACATTATATTTTTACCCAGAGATAAAATAGAATAGGTTTTTACTGGTGCATAGTCTGCTTTCAATAAGTAAAGTCAAGTTCTGTGCATATTTATTCTAAGTGAATTCAATTGAGTATGAGGCAAAAACAAAGACTTCAGCATGATCAGATACAGACAAGGGATGAGATTCACACCAGCTCATCTCCTGCTGTGTGGGGCCATGGTCCTCTTTTCCTACACTGAAAGAAAACTGTCATTTCAAGCTTTTTGAGAAATCACATGGCATATGAAAAATCATGGAGATAATCTTCTATGAATAACATAGAATATTTTCACTGCTAACGCTTTTATGTGTAAATTTTCTCCAACAGTGACTACTTCAGAACCTCAGCTCCTGTTCAAAAGGCAGTTGCTACAGATGAACTGAGTGTATGTGACAGATAATGTGCTAAATGATTTACAAGTCAAGTTCTAAGAGCATTCCCATATAAAAGATATAAAAGAAGGAATGGTCATAATTTGAAACAAATGACAGGAACAGAGAAAAATGTGAGAAGTGATATGTGATAAAATGATGACAAGAAGCAGTAAGAAATAGTTCAATGTGGTAAGAGCAGGGAGTTATAGCCAAGTGAGCATGAGAGCTGACAGAAATAGATAGGAATTTGATTTGTAGAGAACCACTGACTATTGCTTAATAATCTGATACCAAGTTAGAGATACAGACAGGAAGAGGTAATGATTGGTGTGGTTTAATTCTGCGACTGTTTAATCAACTGCTTAGTTCCTTCAGTAAGCTGTGAGGCATAATTGGAAGACCTGGATGAATACATATTTGAAAATCTGATATTTAGTTTTACAACTCAACATTTGATTTTTTAACTAAATAATACAAATGATTATTTCATTCTTAAGCCATGTGAATTTCAAGAATTAGTTCAACTAAAAAAAAAAGTTCATTTGATTCCTTCACCTCATTGAGAGAGAAGGTCTAGTAGGGTTGGAGGGTATTCCTTATAAATGTGAACGTAAGCAAAAGTGTTTGACGTTATGTTAAATATTTGCTCACATTATAAAGTTTAATTATAATACAATCTCATGATCCTTATTTTAGAGATGAGAAAGGCAACTCTGAGCTGATATTGTGATATTTTCTTAACAGTTATGACATAAGTTGTTGAGATGAAACTGAACCCAGAAATTAGGCTTTAAACTATCACTGTCATACTCAATGTTTTTGAGGATGATGCTTAAGAAACATTTTTTGCGTACACACACCTCTTTTCTTTTTTTTACATCTTTTTTCTTTTTGGCATGACTTCCATCTTACAAATAAAGAAATTGGGATTCAATTGATATCATGAAACTTTCCAAAAGAGAACAAAGGGGGCTGAACTAGAAATAAAATGTTTACATTTATATGTAGTTTGGAATGAAAATGGAACATATATTAAATATAAATCATTTTTTATTAGTAGACCAAAGAACATTTTATCCACTAATCATTCAAGATTTATTTCCCACAATTAATTTTAAAAACCACTCACGTTCATCTCCATATGACATAATTTTTAAGATAAGAGGATTAAATTCAATTTAAATTAATCTGCCAAAGTAAATATTAAATTAATTAGGAATTTATTAAGTAATTATTATTTCAATCAATTTTTCTTTCTTTCAAACATACAAACATACAAACTATTGTCAAATACTTCCAGCATGCATACATTTCTGAAAAAAAGTGCCTAAATTTTCTCCTTTGGAGCCAAAAGTCTACCTCCAAGGAAAACATAACAGAGATAACTAATAGCTTTCAAAGAGAACTCAGAAAGCCATGCCATTTTCTATACAATCACTGATGGGTCTCTCTCAGCAACCATGTAATAGTTTTTTCTTCTAGGATCCATGAAATTCTAGAAGGCAGAGGCTGGTCTTGAGCACAAAAGGCAATGCCCGTGAAATTCAAAGTTAGACACAAAAGGGTTATGTTCTTTCTAAAAGGTCACTCTCCTCAATATCGAAAAACTCAAAATTGTTTGAATCGATCTGGTATGCTAGGCTGAAGAAATACTTCACACAGCACTGAAACTGACATCTTGTGAATGCTAGTATAGTAGCTCCATCAAAATGAAAACCCGAAAGGAAAATACTTCCTGTCTGATGGCCATGTTCTCAACTGAGTTGAAATTTGTAGACTAGATTTAGAGGCAGAAAAGCAGAATGTATAGGTGTATCTGGTTTAAAGAAATTGGACTGGAAGCATCAGCTTATTTTATGTATCGGCAGCAGAAATGTTAAGCTGTCCAGCAGTCTATACTTATAAAATTCATGTCCTTCTCCCCAAAACTGGATCATCTAGACCCAGACATTCATGACGGTTACAAAAAGTCTTGTGCCATACAGCACAGTGCTATCAATCTAAATTTTGGAAGTTTATGAACTTTCAGCCTCTCTTTCCTGCACATTAAATTTCCATTGCCTATCCATGCATGAACAAAACTTAATCTGGGGTAGATCCAGCTGGATCTCAGATCCAACACTATTATACGCCCTCTGGGTGACTTCTAAGACTCACAATAAATCATGGTAATGTTGAGATAGCAAAGGACACAGTATATTCTTGGTGCTATTATATAAAAGAGTGTCAAGTTAACAAGAGGATCTGAAATGGTTTTTGTTGACATTTTATAATTGTTGTTCTAGAGATTATGTTTATTAAATCAAAACATTTCAACTCTGGAAATGTGTTAATAAATTATAAGTCTGATATATGTTTCATGAATAAATTCTGTTATTGCTACAATAGTTACATGTTTAAATTTATGTATATATTGCATAGCAGATCTTATTATCTGCTCCAATAATTTCCCATTTTATGTAAACCCAAAATGAAGGCACTTGCAAGGTTATTGGGTGTTCTTATTTTTAAAAATTAAAAACAATCCTGTTTTCATTTTTGTATTGTTGTTCACCTGTATAATTGACTGTTAATTTGATTAAAGAAAATGACCTCAATTTTAACACAAAACTATCACCTAAACAACTAAGCATGCACTGAGCAGTATATATTCTCATGAAAATTTTTCAAATACCATTTAATGAAAATCAAGCATGTATAGAAATCAAAGAATGCACAGTGAGATGATTTTTACTTACCAAACTCCTTGGGAACTGCTATAGAATAAACACAGTTGTGTTCCACACTGTAATTTTTGGGGTAGTTTGGTGACAGCACGGTGCCTTCTGAACCTGTTGAACGACTTCCACAGGGTGCTAATAAATAAAAATGATAAAATATATTCTTTATAAAAACACTGGAAATTTTTACATAAGAATGTCTTCTTGGTCTATAGAAAATTGATTACTAAATTTTAAACACCAAATTTTATTTTCCTTAAATATACAAGTATCTTCTGTGCTAAATATTTTTTTAAAAAATATATGTAAAACTTTATGTAAATCTTGATGAGCAATGAAATTTACTGTCCTCAAAAGCAAAGCGATATGTTATAAGTTAATTATAAAATTAACAATGATTAGCAATATCATTATAATGATGAGAAAACACATATGCACCTAGAAGAACTTCCAGGTAGTGAAATACTAGGCAGTTACTCAAATTCTATTGTAATTATTCTACCGTCAATCAAATTAATCCTATACATGGACATGCATGGTTTTATAAATACATTCCCTTACTACTAAGCCAGTGGCTTTCAACCTGCAGGTAGCATCTGAGATACCCTGCATATCAGGTATTTACCTTAGTAGCAAAATTATAGTTATGAAGGAACAGTGTAAATAATTTTATGGTTGAAGTCAGCCCAACATGAGGAACTGTATTAAAGGGTCTTAGGAGAGTTGAGAACCACTCACATAAGTATTCTTTCCTTTACAATCTTTATCTGCCTTGAAGCCACATAAGTTCATGGTGCCTGGACACTGACTCATTTGCAGCCTTAGACCCAATTTTCACAAAAAGATGTAGCTGAAAGCTTCTGGTAAGTTAATAAAAAGAGATCTGGCCATTTAAAACAGAAGACCTGCTAGGATTCCGGAAGAGGATCCTGGTCTAGAACTCAGGAGCTTAAGCTATACCAAGTAGCCATACGTGTATGAGAGCTAATATTCTCTACAAGAAGATTTAGGAAATAGGAGGGGAAAAGGTTCTAAAACATGGTTGTAGATTACACCAAAGGTTCTTGATTAGTTAAAGGGGAGCTATTGTTGTTGGGGTGGTGAGGTGTGTGAGGGAGACAGACCAGACCACAAGCAGCAGTGGGGATGGAGGAGAGTGGGAGATCCTGAAAGAGACTCATCTTATAGGCTGCACTCACATGAAGACAATTAGAGGGGGAGAGACAGAGAGAAAGGGAGGGAGAAAGGAAGGTAGAGAAGGAGGGAGGGAGAGAAGGAGGGGGGGAGAGAGGGAGGGAAGGAGGGAGGGAGGGAGGTAGAGGTGCGTGGAACCTCTGGCAGGCTTGGAGAGAGGGCAAAAGGGAGAAGTCTTTTCTGTTAAGGAAATGGGCCAGGCCAGGCTATTGCTTTTCTGCCAGGACTCCCGGGTGAAGGGCTATAAAGTATGTCGCAAGTTCAGAGAAAAGAAAGTTTTACTGAGAAGAATGACTTCAAACTGCTAAACTGTATACAGCAATTAACAAATGAAAAAGGAAACGTCTTATGATACCTGGGAAAGAGAACAGTTCCCCAATTACCTATGATTTCCATATGGAAAAGAGTTTTCCAGATGCATCATCTTAGAGGCCCATCCTCCTTTCTTTTCCAGAGAGTTTCCTGATTTATCAATCTTTGGTAGAAACTTTTCCCTTCTCTCTGGCTGGGAGGCGTCCTGCTTCTATGCACACTCACTGGTTAGCAGATTCTCTGTCTTTCAGGGTTTATCTTCTCAGGGAAAGGATATGGGTGTGTGAGAAATTTTATTTTTCCTTATCTCTTATCACTACTGAAGTTTAACAGTCCGAATCTTTGGTCTGACATCATTTATACAGTTATCTAAGATTTTTAAATACAAGTTCTTAGGAAGATAAGAATGCTGTAGGAGATGTGAAGAGTTCCCTGGCTCATGAGATTGAATACATGTACTGAAATGTGTGTGTGTCTGTGTGTGTGTGTGTGTGAGTGTGTGTGTGTGTTTCAAGAATCTGGTTTCCTTTTGCCTCATCCTAAAATTCTAAGTGAAGCTGAATTATCGAAAAAGAACTAATTTGTTTGGCAGAAACCTTTCAAAAGAGGAAAGAGTCCAGGCTGGTTCTGTGTAGGCAGCTGCAATTATTAGAGATCAGAAACCTCCTGCTTTGTACTGGGACAACAGAAAAGATGGCCACAGAGGCTGTATCAGTTTCAGTTCAAGGGGGCTAGGTTACATTCTAGCTTGCTGTAGAAGTTGGCAAGGGTGTCCACGTGGCACTAAATTTGCTGGCATCATTTCAGAAACCACCGAAGCCTGGCTATGTGTGACAGGGCTGGAGCTCCTGAAAGGAAACCCTGATTGTCTATTCTGCTTTTTCAAAGTACGGTAGTACATTAAGGTGTGTCAAGAAGGATGACAGTTTGAGGAGGCCAAACTTTTCATGAATTTCTAGTCAAAGTTTAAAAAAGAAAGTAATGCATTTTAAAACAAAAACAGTTTTGTATTGACCAGGCTAGTGATTAATGATTTCACTATAATTTTAAACATTCAATGAAAGCACATTAAATAATTGGATTAAAATAACAAATTAAAAAATTTCAAGAAATAACAAACTGATATAGTGTTAATAATGGAAAGAGTCCTTATCGCTTGTTATGAATTGAAATGGCCATAGTTACATGTATGCTTAATTTAGCACTGATAATCTAATTCATCTGCTATTAAAGTGAGTGATTAAAGCATAGATGGTATGTTTCACATTTCCTCTCTTTCAGCTATTAAGATCTTCCTTATAAATTTAAATTAATGCATTGGATATACACAATAGATTTCTCATTTTACTATTTGGGAATTATGAATAGAAATAGTGTCTTTTAATTTAGGTTTATCTCTGTGACTAAGTCATGAGTGAACATTCTGGCATCTCACATTTCTGTTCCTATCAGCTTTGATTTGTTTCATGTGTTATATTTTCCATGAGAGAAACTCAAGACTTTGGTTGCAATTTTTCCATTTATAAACATAAAGGTATTTCTGTACAAATGTATGGAGATGGAAGTTTACTTTATGTCCTTTGGTCACTAATTACAGATTTGGTAAACTTTCTGGTAGCCTTTGCTATTTGTTTCTAGTAGTCAGCATGACCAAATTTGTAGCCAATGAAGCCTAAGCTTACAACAGTTGGCAATAATTGTAAAATATGTGATTACATAAATGTGGGGAAATTATGCTAACAGAGATCTAGTGTAATAGATGTGCCTTACACTTATCCAGAAATAGAATACACCAAGTTACTGAATCCCCTGTGCTGGTCTCTAGCAGCTGTGCATGTTCTTAGTTCTATTTCAGTTTCTTCATAGTGGTCAAGTTGGGAAAAGGGCAGTTTGTCTCTTCCTTCTTCTTAATAATTAGAAGATTAAAAAGGTATGTGAAGAGCTTTCTATCGTTCCTCAAACTGGCCATTTTCGAGAGCTTATAATTACCATAATGCAAAATCCAACAAGAGGAGTCACCTGATTCTCATTTAAATTAAGATATAAGATATATGTTTTTATGTTATGTCACTAGACTCACAGAAGCAACCAAGCAGGGCTCTCACATCAGCTCACAGAGAAAGGCAAGGAAAAAAAACGGGGTGTGCACGAGGTTACACCAAGTCCTCTGCATATATTCTATGGATGTTAGCTTGGTGGGACTTTTAACAGCAGGAGTGATGTATCTCTGACTCTTTTGCCTGCTCTTGACATTCTATTTTTGCCTTTTGAGGTTTCGTGCCCTCAATATGAGGGCTTTTGCTTTATTATATCTTGTTTTCTCTTATGTGGCTGTCATCTCTCTGAGACTTGCTCTTTGAAGGGGAAATGGAGAGTCGTGGATGTGGGAGGGAGTGGGTGGGGAAGGTCTGGATAAAGAGGAAAGAGGAAAAACTGTTGGCAGAATGTATAGTATGAGATAAATATCTGTTTTCAATTTTAAAAAAGTCACTGTTCTGTGATTAAATGTAGAAAAGAGACAAAGAAACAATTGGTATCCTTTTTATGTGATATTTTGGCTTAGATACTTCTAAGGATGTTTCAAATAAAAATCTTTGATGATAGAAACGTCTTTTCAAGTTTCATCTCATATGACCACACTTCTCTAGAACACAGTAAGAAAAATAACACATTGATGTTGCTAAAACCTGCTGTCTCGGCAACTATCCTAAAGTTTACATAGCTGATTATGATTAATCATTACTTTTCAGGACTAATGAATTATATTTTCAGTGTACATACACAGCCAAATTATTTTATGAATATAAATGTTAAAATTATCTTTCTAAAACAGGTCATTATTCTTATTGCCTCTCCTTGACTCAAGGTCAAATAAAACACTGATTTGTTGTTTATACCCTGGGGTCGTTTATCAGCTTCTCTCTATCTTTTCTACTTTATCTGTTACAATTCAGACTCTCAACAGTTTCTACATGGCTATTCCAATCTCCAGTACTCTTAACTGCTGCTATTGATTTTCCTAATATACAAGTCTTATCGCGGTTCACATTTTTCTCTAAGAACAGTGTAAAGTTAAAAAAAAAATTGATTCTCTATAAATATCTGTTAGATAATTAAGTAAACTGTAATTAGCAAGGCTAGTGCTGTGAAATGATGTCCAAAACACACAACACAATTCTATCTAGTATAAATTGTGGTAGAAAAGTCACCTAAATCCAATTCTATATCCAAATAAATCCTCTGCTATCCAACCAAACACAACATTGTTTTCTTTCTCTGATTCAAACACCATTTTTGCTGTTTATTTGGTTACTGGAAATCACTACAGCTTTGCACCTAGGATTAGTCCTATATGGAAGATAAGTAGCTTTAAATATTCAAGTATAATCAATAATATAATGTTTAAATATGAGGGCTGCACAGATACTGGATTCCACTGGGAGAATTGTAAATCCATGCCAATTGAAATTAATTAATCCATGCTAATGTTGTATTCATTAGGGACAACCTTCAGTAAGTGTATAATGTCATACACAGGGTTTAAACTCTCTTTTTAATTACAGATTTTTTGAGAACTTATTTTTTTTCATTCAATATATTCTGATCATGCTTTTCCTCTCCCAAAACTGTTCAAAGACACTCCCTATTTCCCAGCAACTCAGAGCCAAGTTTTCTTTAATACGTTCTTTTTTTAAATATAAAAGCAATTTTAAAAACCAGGAGCCCCCCCACCTCACCCAACATAGACATACACACACAAACACACAAACCACAAAATTAGAAGCCAAATATACTAAGTAAAATGTACTTCGGATTATGTACTTATAACTGTTGTATTTCTGAATTACATAGACAAAGGGAGAACTGACATAGAAGACACAGCTTGTTTTGCAAAGAAGAATGCTTTCTACCTGTGCTTTGAGCAAGGCCACAGGTGTGTGATAGAGAAGAGTAGGTGTCACGTTGTCACAAAGCAAAATAGAACAGTGAACCATTTATGTGGAGAGATACTTCTGGAGTGTTCAGGTATCTTTGAGACTTCACAATACAGACTTAAGCTACTTGAAATTTCCTACCCGTCTCCTTACCTGTGTAATGTATAATTTACTGTCAAATATACTGTGTAATGAAAATTATGATATATAAATTATTCTCAGAAGATACTTTAGAAAGTGACGACTTTTCACAGGTCACCGAAGAGCAATGCACTATAGTAAATCAATAATTTACTAGCTGCGACCTGTGATCCTTCAGTTTGAAAGAAATGCTGTATCTTACAAAACTGCTGGTCCACTTCTCATAAATTACTTATGCCCTGACATAACCTGATTGAATGTCACAAAGCATCAGTCCTCTTATGAAATGCATTTGAAAGTTAGATCCCCATAAAAGCTCTCCTGACTCTTAATCTCTCTGTCGTGAATTTTAACAGAGCCAACTTTTATTCTTAGTACTGACCTTAAAATTAATGATGATTTTTCTCAGGTTTATTCAAAACCTTGATCTTCGTGAAAACCTCTAAGATTCCAGCCATCTCCTTCAGATCACTGTTCTTGTCTCTTATATAAACCTAAATTGTTCATTTTGCTTACCTGCCTCAGACAAAAACCTTCCAATGATGTTTTCTTCAAATTTATAATGGTGATGAATACTCCTTTAAGTTATAATTATATTGAGCTTTTACTTGCCACTATATTTTAATATAATCTCATTTATTTACTCATAAGACAGTAAAATAATGTCAATTTTTTAATTTTATTTCAGAAAAAGGCTAAAGTCATTCTCCATTTTCCCTGTAATAATTTTGTTCCATAAGTTCATACTATTTTAAATATCTGTTTTATTTTATTTTTAGTAACACATATAAGTATTTAGGCAAGGGAGGTGCATGAGTAAATCCAAGTGCCTACAGAATCTAGAAGGCAGTGATGTTTTCCCCTGGAGCTGAAGTTAAGAGTTTGTGTGCAGCCCAGTTTAGGTTCCAGAAAGCAAACATAAGTTGTCTGAAACAGAAGTAGGAGGTCTGTACTAACTACCAAGCCATCACTCTAGCCCATCATATAACTTTTAATAGTAATTTTTTTACAACATGGTACTAACTGGCCTATAAACCATTTTAATGATTCAATATGTAAACTCAATAGCATGCAGTTCAACATTTGTCACCCCCCTGATTGTTTAGGTTCATTTATCTGATACTGTTGACTAGGAAGATATCCCTTCTACCTAACAGTCCTCTGAGAGCTGTGGATCATAGCAGTGTATACTTCAGAGAAAGATGAATTCCATAGCAAAGGCTATTCATTATCCACTATACAGAGAAATGCAGTGGCAGCCCTGAAGATGTAAAAACTGTGAGTAGCATATTACTGACTCTGACTCCTCACTATAGACATGGAGAGAATATACACACATGTTATAAAACTTAGAGTGTAACATTGGCTGAGTTTACCTGCTGGTGAATTGCATAACCAACAGGACTATCTAGTACCTGGATATGCTCCTCATCCCTATAAGAATTTCAGCACACAAAACAGCCACTCTCCATTCCCTGCAATCCCACCTCCATGACAGTCCCAAAATTGTGTTGCTGTGATAAAGTGTACGTGATAATGACAACCACTTAAGAAGACTGGTAGTGAATTATTGATGTCTTTTGAACTAAAATCCTTCAGGTAGTTTATTTGAAAATGTACACTCTGATACATTTTAAGTTATGCTAATCTGTTATTTTTTAAATAACTTACTTAAAATACAAATATGTTAGTATAAAATAGTTTTATAGAAAAAGTTTTTGTAATATTTCTTACCAAACCTTCAACTCAGTGTATCTGTCTTTGAAAATCTATCCTGACTTCTACAGTTATATAAAGCCCCAATCCTCGTACAGCAGTCCATTAGGTAATTTTAGGAGAAAATTGGAATCTATAGTCATATCTGTCAGTATTTATGTGGCTCATTAATATGAATCTTTATTTCTTGTTGTTAGATTTATTAAGTCAACATTCCTGTGTGTTTTTAATATTATTTGTATCTCAAGAACCAAATATACTGCCTCTATATATAGTGGGATTTTGCTAAATATGTCATTAATAAAACTAACAAAATACCATATTAATATTTTACTATTGACTAACACATGGAAGGTAAAATTTATAAAATCTTAAAAACTTTTTATGGTAAGAGCAGAATTTAATAAATAAAAAGTCTTCACTTTCGAAGTAAAAATAAAATATTTAGGCTTAAAATTGATCTTCACTTTCCCCAAATGTGCTTTAAAGAGAGAAATATGAATGTAAGCAACAACAGAAAGCCTGTGTTCAATCAGATCAAAACCCAGGGAGAGGAGAGAAGGCAATGACACACTTTCCTGTGTCATTGTGTCATTTCTCTGGGAAATGTAATGTGCTTCCCTGGGGCTTTGAGAAGATCAGCTAGACCCCAGAAACTCCAAGGCAGGGCAGCTTCTTTCACTGCTCTCCTCCTCCCTTGAGAGAGTAGTCTGTTTGGCACCCTCTCCAACACACTGCTGCCCTCAGGGAGGAGCTGATATCATTTATTTATATTCCTATCTATTTATTTATTTTTGATTCCTCAAGGGGGGGGGGAACACTGCTTCCCAAAGGAAAACAGAAACACTTCAATTCAGCTCCTTTATGAGGTATTCATCTCTGGCTGGTTGTTGAGAGTCAATAGGAATGAAGTTATATTATTTGTTATAATCCTTTAGAAGTCCAAAGGAGATACAAGAAACTGTACTGCTAAACAAAATAAGAAGCATTTACCCATCATACCCATCTCCATATTAGACAGCTGATGGTTATTTTTTTTGTTCCATGAATTAAGTAGGAAAAATATAGTCTACATGTTCTCTATATTCTAACAGAACTATTTTCTATTTGAACTTTTGTATCTTATTAACTTATTAATACAGAAAACTAAGCATAAGAATATTAGCTACTGGGACTTTGTCACCAACAGAAATTCAAGATATGATATCAACATATTTATTAAAAGAGTGACAGGTATCTCAAAATATTATATTCATCCATATGAAAGAGTATAGCATTTGCTAGACCTACTGCTGGAAGTCATGCTGCAATGTGTAGATAAACAGAAGCATGTCAATCTCCCCTTAAATATTTATGTTTATGATTCTAGATTTTCGTTGCTCTCAGCTTTCTCCAGAGAAGCTTCTTATTGCAGAAGGTGAATGCAGACTCATAACTACTCAAGATACGTGATTTAGTTGATGGGTAGAGCTCAGGTGCTGATGGAAAACTTGTATCAATCCTTTGTTGAGGTTCAGAGAACATAGTGAAAGAATCTAAGACTAGAAGATGAGAAGGAGTGTGTGACACTGTTGCCTCTGAATATGACATGGCTGTTCCACACATAAATCCACAGCATCTGTTATTACTCACACGCAATTAAGGCATTTACAAATGCCAGCATGGGTGAAATAGGAACTACATCCCTATCTTAGAAATTAGTATGTGTTGATGACCATAGATACAGGAGTCAGTTTTCTCTCGTGGTGATAGGGCCTGGATAGGTTCCTCACACACATATGAACTGATTTCAATGGAGTTAGTGGGTTATAAGAAGAAAAAAAGCCATTGAGTTGAGAAGGTGTTAGGAGATGTTGGGGTATTGGAAGGACTTGGGTGAGAGAGTGGGAGGTAGTTATTAATAAGATAATTTGCAATCTTGTACCCTATCGAGGGACCCCAGAGACCAGCAGAGATCTGGACTCAATGCAAACACATGAAGGTCTTTACTTTTATGGACAGGTTCAAACAAACCCTTTGCTCGGGCACAGCAGAGGGTTATTGGCCCGAAGCCCAGAAGTGAGGGGGTTTATAAAGAAAAGACTATGCAATCAGGGTGCTACACATCTTGGCATTTTAAGATTGGGTAAAAGAAGGAGTATAGGCTACAGTAGCTATTGGCTGAACTTTCTGGAGGGAACCTAAGCGCTGAATCTTCTGGCTAAATTTACAGTGTGAACCTAAATTTTGAATTTATCAACTGTTAGACACACTCCCAGACCTGGGCCCTTCTCTCAGGCATCAAACATTCCTTTCCTGAATCAAAGTTTTGTAAGGATAAATCCACGCCTTCACAGTAACATGCATAACATTTTTTAAAAGAAAGAAAATAAATCGGTAAAATCAAAAAGAAAAACATGCAAAATGTTTTTACATATGTGTTGTGTGTGTGTGTGTGTGTGTGTGTGTGTGTGTGCATAGTCACATGGTTGTGGGGCCATGTATGTTTATGTGTGTGTGTGTGCCTATCTGGAGACTTCAAGCATGGATGTCACGTGCAATTGTCCATCACACCTTACCTTATATATTAAACAGAGTCTCTGAGCTCTAAAACTACATAGTCTATGTAGACAGCTTGCTCTGGCCATGTCTTTTTTCCAGCTACTGAGTGTGGGATCACAGGTATGCTACCCACTTGCCTTACATTTATGTAGCTTCTGAGGAGGCAAAGGGTGTCTTTAAGACTAGCACAGTATATCTTATCTCATGAGGCCCCCACAAATATATTGATATTTACTTCCTTTGATAACTCTACTGAATTATAATTATAGTTTCTGCTTTGGGCTTAGGTAATTCAATGACACTTCTAAGAGGACCCTTGTGTTTTGACAGGGCACCATGATTAGAAATCCTTACTGCTTATATTATTCTTTGCCACCTTTCTTTCTGCCATTCTCCATCAATTATGACCCTCAAGCAATTTTTCTCAGACATTTTTCTTGCCTTCTAAGAAGATCAAAAAGATTTTGGATGCATTTGAGATTCCCTTCTTTCTCTTTTTAAGAAAATAATAAATCATAAAGGTCCCCAAAACTTGACTTGAACTGGGGAGAAATACCCTATTGTTGAATTGACCTAAGGCTATTTAGAAAAGCCTTATGGTCTATTAATATTTCTAACAATTCAGACTAACTCACCGATCTCTGTGTTAAAATTAAGGACCAGAATCTCAGATTTACACACACACACACACACACACACACACACACACACACACACACACACACACACCAATTTTGCCTTTTTATAAGAAGATGTCTTCCTTAGGAATGTTGGAGAAGATGGTTTGATCCCTGGAATTAAAAATGTAATTAGTAACGTTTTCTTTATTTAACCAAAAAGGGAGTATTATTATTCACCCACTCTTCCTGATGAGATTATTATTATTTTTCTTGATAGTATTATAACCTTACAGTATACGTCCCCAGTCTTCTGACCACTAGAATCCTGAAACTGATGGTTTCAGCTGATTAACATAAGAGACAAAAAGAAAAAGCAAAAATACCAACTTGTCTCTCACAGACACAGCACATCTTAATTATTTTCTAAGTCATTATGAAGTATTAGTAATTTATGTTTTTCATAAAAACTATCTAATATCCCAGGGAGAACTAAAAATTGCTATACAGAAAAAGGTCAACTTAAATTTCTCATTATCCTGCTCCAACCTCACAATTACTAGATTTACAGAAACCTACCCATCTCCAGTGCTGAGGAATTTTCCTGTTTTATTCTCTGTAATATTTTTATGATATTTTCTTTGCATGTTTTTCTGCAGATTGCTTGCAACCTAAGTAACATTCTAGATGTGTATATTAAATAATAACATAGCTTTCTTCATATTGTCTGTAACCTGTGTAACATTCTACATGTGTGTATTAAATAATAATACAGCTTTCTAATTTCTTAGGTTTTGTAGGAAGAATTGGTGTAAAAATTCTATGTCATTTGTAGAAGTAAGATTTGACTATACTTAGCTCTTTTGACTTATTGGTAACACCATTTGAATGTCTTCATGATTTCTTTTAAAGTTCTGCTAGACTTTTCTTTCTTTAGCAATAAGAAGAAAAATCAATGAGTTGATTCAACTTCCTAAGTATTTTTCTCATTTGCTACAAAACCAGTCATGCATTAGAAAACAGCTTTGAATCCTAAGTCTTCAATATATATTGTAAGACAGTTGAGAGTTTAGGACATGCAAATAAGATAAAAATATTAAGGACAAACCACTGCCCTTATTGAGATGGTGAAATATGAGCCCAAGATCACTGGTCACAAAAAGAAACGCACACTGAATAAGTAAGCGATGATTTTCAGGCTGCTCTACATAGTATGAATTCACAGTAGCAGGGATTTACTTACAAAAATATTAATGATGTCTATCCCGCTATGTTAGATGCTGACTAGTAAGATAATGTATGTGTGAGAACCTGAAAAATGGCAATTCCTCAATAATATCAGCTTTTCTTCTTGTTTCCTTTTAAGTAATGGTTTTCTCCCATAATATGAAAATAAAACACACTTTGGTTTTATACCAGTCTTTTCACAGCACAAAATATATTGCATTTACTACTGTGTAATCCACATCTTGTATCTGTGAGGAAAATTACTATGTGCTGCTAATGAAAGGCACATACAATTGATGAGGCTCATATGCCATTTAGGATATTCATTTAGGATATTTGTGAATCATTCATCTTCCTGTTTTAATTATGTCAAATTTATAAAATGACATAAAGAAATCTCAGTGTGTTAGACTAGGTAAATTCCATATACATTGATAATGGGACACTACTCTATAAAGTTTCATATACCACTAAGATATCTGGAAGAAGAATTATATCCCAGATGTATGGTGGGAAATGGCATCAGTCCCAGACTTGTCAACTTGAGTTTGTTGCCTGGGTCTCATAATATGGATGGAAAAAAATGATTCCTCCAAGTTGTCTATTTACCTCCACATGCAAGTTTTGGCACATGTGTGTACATACACACACACACACACACACACACACACACACACACACACACACAAACAATAATGAAGTAAAATGTAATTTAAAAAATTCAATTAGCATCAAGTCAGCAAAGGTTTAGGAAGACTAATTCAGCTATTTACATTCTCATGCATAAAAATAAAATGATTTTCTTAAAAGTAGGTTATAATCATAACAGGTTCCTAATTAGAAATCACACTGAAGTTGGAAAGCTGTAACTATGAAATGGACATCTTTACATTTTTTTCTAGTTTTCTCTTTAATTAGGAGAGTAAAAAAAGCTTTCCTTTCAAATGTTTTCAAGGTGAACAATTGGGTCTGGTGGTTATTGGTTTTAACCTCAACATATTTGTATAAACACAAATCTGTGAAGAGGCTTATAGGTTATTGCTAAATTAATGAGTACTTACTTATAGTATAAAATAGGATTTATACTAGTATCAGTGAAATGAACCTATTAAAAATAGCAGTGTAGATTTCCAAAAGATTGTTGAACTATGTCTAAAAATATATATTAAGGCCATTTTTTCCTACTCAAAGTTACATTTGAGATGAAATGTAAAAACACATTTTAACATTTTTGTATGTTGGCTTCATTTAACTCCCATATTTAGTCTAAAGTAATATTTCAGAAATAAGTGGAAAACCTTTCATTTAACCAATATTCTTGATATCATGTGTTCATTTGTAAAACATTTTTAGTTGTTACAATTTAAATGTGTCTGCCAAATTTGTAGGTTGGAAACATAATGATTAGGAAAAATAATGAAGAATGGTCTCTTTACAAAGCAATCAGGTCATGTGAGCACTTTCCTCTTACCCAGATTAGTGATACTGTCAGGGCACTGGATTTTTCTTGGGGAGCTAGTTAATATGAAAGGATGAGTTTGGCCACCTCCAGCCTCTCCCTTTCTGCTCCACATCCACCTTCAACTCTGTCTCGTTTCTTGCAAGAAAGTACACACACTTTACTTTTTTCCCTCTTGACTCCACCATTAAATCTTCCAGCAAGAATGCCTCATCCAAATGTGGAGCCTATTACTTAAAATTTTCAAGCTCTAACACTATATTAAGTGGGTGTATCTATTTTCAATAAATTACTAACTTTCAGATATTCTCTGTAGTTTCATGAACATATTAAAATGCCAACAACACTCATCTGGGCACCCTTAAATGTTAGAGATAAAAAAATCAATAAAATTCTACCTGTGTAGACCACCTCCCAAAATAAGTGTTAAAAAGCATGTCTTTGTTTTGCTGACTCCCTGTAGGAGGACTTACTTTTTCAGAGTGGGTAGCGGTGGGGGACAAGGCTGTGGGGAGCAGAAGGAGGAATAAGAGGGGGATTCTGGTTGGCATGTAAATGACTAAAAATTCTTAAATAAAATAGCATGCCTCTGAATAATAACTGAACTTGGTCTTGTCCTTTTTCGTCATTCTAACATAGCATTTTCCCACTTCTGGGACTGCAGCAAGACTTAAAATCTCTTTTTAACTTAGTCAGATTCATCTTCATGATTGTCTACCTGCTCTCAATGTGAGTATAGACCGCCCTTGTCGGCGGTTTTTAGATTGTGACCTCGAAAGGGTATGACCCATGGCTAACTCTGTCCTCCTGGCCAATATTACAATATTACAAAATGGCTGTCATACAGAATGAATAAATGAAGGAATCATTTTGCTGGTAAGCTAGTAGCTTTTTAGTAGCTATGTTTTCTCTTCGGTTTTTATGTCCGTCAATTTAGTTCTCAGTGTATTGGAAAATTGCAAGTACACTGCATTACTACAACTCATATTATTTTATGATTTACTTTTCAATGTTCTAAGGCCCTTAGAGCACTTGGGTAGATATGTCAGATATTTTATTTCAGTGTATAGTTGTGATTTCATATATAGATATTGACTCCATTCCGAGAGATCTATGAAGCAGGACAAATGTAACCAGGATTTTTTTTTTCTTTACTAGAATATGAGTGCTCCTATTTTAGAACAAGTGAGAAAGATCAAGTCAATGTGACACAATCTTCAGTGATATAGGAAGTGGGAACCCCTACTGGAAAAATGCATCCATCTGATTGACTCATAGGCAAGTCTGTGGACCATATTTTGAGATATGATTACATAGGAGACACCAGCCTGTGGTGGACTGTATCACCTCTGAACAAGTAGTCTTGATACACACACACACACACACACACACACACACACACACACAAAGGAGGCTCAGTAAGCCATGGAACCCAAGTCAGTGAGTAGCACTCCTTTATGGTGTCTCCTTAATTTCCCAAATGAAACTGGCTTTTCTTAATGGTGGATTCTAGTCTGGAAGATATTAAAAAAAAACAAACAGGAGGAAGAGGTTGAGGAGGAGGAGGAGGAAGAAGAAGAAGAAGACAAAAGCTTTCCTACCCGATTGCTTTTGGTTGTGGTGATTATCACAGCAACAGAAAGCTTAACTAGAACAGTATTTAGGACGAAGAACAGCATGTGCAGAAACTTGAAATGAGAACAAATGTATACATGGAAGAAACAAGGAAGGCAATGATACAGAGTATTCGTGGATGTAAAGAAAAGAAGCGGATGTGGGCAGATGGAGTGCAGCTTGCTATTATACCATCTTTGGGGTTTATTATGTTCTGCCAAGCCATTGGCCACTTTGCTATCATGCTTACATAATTCCATGTGTGCTTTAAAAGCCATCCTTGCATTTGTAAAATACTTCATGAAGAACAGCACTAAAGAACCACTTAAGTGAGAGGCTCTACCTGATATAGGACACAGAGCTCTAAGGTAATTTACACTGTCTTATCAGATAAAATAAATCAAGCCAACATGATTAGGTAAAATAAACTCTAAGAAAAATATGTGGAATCTATCCCTATCTATCAGAGAAATTTATGGATAACACTTATATATGACTGTTAGTTTAATCCCAGATGACTGTTAACCAAATTTTATTTAAGCAGATGCTTTTCAATGTACAAAAAAAATAAACTATTTCTAAGTTAATTTTTTTCTATATGTTAAATTTAAAATAATGTGGGCATAGCTTTGCTGTCTTTGATACATGAGACAATATCCTGTGATAAACTGCAGGGTTTCCCATTACTGAGCAGAAATTACAGCATCACACAACTATTCGGGACCTACCACTGACAAACATCTCAAGGTGTCTACACTATGCTCTTTAAAACAGACTTTTCAAATTTAAAATGAATACTTAATCTTGAGCTGAGATAATAAACCTGTCTTCTGAAACAGTCCAACTTTGTAAATTCCTGGTATTGTCTACAGATCTTTTTATATGAGTCTGCATATGTAAATTATTGTCACATGCTAAGCAGGAATTGGTAGACCCTCACTCCACAGGACTTTATGTTTTTCAGAGTGAGTCTCAGAAAACATTAAGAAGCAGATAAAATTGTGCTCTAAAAGTTTATAGGCCATGTCGAGATTGTTGAAGTTCTACATCAAAAATACAGCACAAGGTGCTGGTCTCAATACCCAGCACACCAAGGTAAGAGAGTATACAAAATATTTATTTTTGATATTATGGATCATTTTCTAACAATCAACAACCTTTGAACATTTAAGTACAACTTAACAATCAGTCAACATATATTGGCTATGTTCTTAATGTCCTCAGTATCTTCCTTTGGATAGGACCTAGCCAGAAAAGCTGCAGAGAAAAAGCCACCCAATTCTCCAGTAGAACAGGCATGAGATAGTAACATAAAGCAGAATCAACCACTAGAACACTTGGAGGTAATATATTTCAGATACACAGTAGAGAAAGGTGTCGATTGAACATAACTGCCTTTCTATTGGGAGACCCAGTGACGATGTTACACGTTCATACATCAGGTTGAATCAAAGAAAGTTTCATAAAATCAGAGAAAAATTATTATAAAATAAAGTTTCCATGGGGGAAAAAGTGATTAAAATGGAGAGGAAGAGACAATAATTGAATTAAATATAAGTAATTTTGTATCAGCAACCATGGATAGAAAATTGACCCTAAAAATAACATTTTATTTTTGTGAATAATAAATTTTGCTGGATCTATTACATATGTCTTAAGATATAATCGACGTTTAAATGTTGCTACCACCTTGGAAAACCAGCCAACATTATATATTATTACAGTTAAGGAAACTGGTGGATTTCTATTATGCTGATCAGGCCTGCAAAATACTTTAAATTTTTTTGTGAGATAATAAAACTACAGTGACAAACTCACTGAGTTATGTAGTCCTATTTTGAACTACTTCATAAAATATTGCTGCATTTTATGAACCATCCTGAATATTCCATGATAGATACACCATATAAATATGGAAGAAGGACACAGAGCTATTCTTACATTAAAAACATTATTTAACATTAAATGTACATACTTCTAAATCCCAGGCGTTTTCTCCAATTGTATTAAATATTGGTGTTATCACAAACTAATCATCAAGTTATTTTTTCTTACAACTTAAAGAGTCCGCTGAGCAAATTTGATTATTATTCATGATCTTTACATTTGGGATATATAATACATTGTTTCTCTTTTAAGTAAAGCTGAAACTATTAAATGTCTTCCTATTTTATTAATATGAGTGGGATATTTCTTCAACTGAACACATCATACAATGTCAAGTGAAGCATGGTCATAGAAACTTGGACTCTTTGTGGCAATACTGAAAACGTTGCCTCCCTGTGCTAATACATAATATTGGCAATACCCACTGAGGCCTCCTGTGTATGTTTTGTCTATTTAGTAGATCTTATCTGTCTAATGAATTGTTAAACACTAATCCAAAAATTCAGCTTTCCCCAGGTCATAATCAAAGTATTCTAACGTAGGCCTCCTCTGCTATTGAAAAGGTATAGAGACATAGAATACTTACTAGAGATATGGGTATTGCATGAATTCTATTTGGCATTATAAAAATAATTAAAAAAAAAAAACTAGATCCAGATACTAGGGAAAAGTTGAAATATCAGAGAGATAGAGAAACAAGCCATAGCAACTTCTCACCCAGTGAACTCAAGCCTGTCTCCAAGATCCTCTGACCAGTAAGCTTCTCTATCCTCAACCAACAGGTAAGTGACAGGGGAAGCTCCCTCTGCCCAGCTATATCACTTCCTGATTCATCTTTCCTAGACTTAAGATTAAAGGTGTGTGCCAAAACCATCTGGCTTTGTTAGGCCTTGAACTCACAAGGATCCAGAAGGATCTCTGTCTTCTGAGTGATGAGAGTAAAGGCATTGGTCACCACTCCCTGACCTTATGGCTTGGCTCTGGGGTGGCTCTGTCCTCTGATATTTTAGACTATTTTTATTAACTATACATATATTACGACAGATGGGTGTTACCATATCCTTTTTCAGAGGACTTAGTTACCTATATATTACTAATGTTTTAACTACAACGAAGCTAACTTACTAGATGTTTCTGTAGGTTTGTTTGTGAAACTTGATTTTGCTATGTAGACTGGGTTCAATGAGAACTCAGACACCACCTACATCAGCCTTCTAAATTCTAGGATTTCAATTTTATAAAATAATTTAGTTCTATATGTCTTAAAAAACCAGTGTTAAACAAGATTTGACTTATCCTAATTTTAGAGGAAAAAGAATTTAAGCTTACGAAGGCAAATGGCTTGGGTAAATAAATGATCTTGCAGAATTAATTATGTCAAGTGAATATACTGGCATGTATGTTAGATATTGACAAGCCATTAAGTGTACCATCCTATCAAAGATTTTTTTCCCTCTGTCTCTATTAAATTTTTCAATTAAAATATAGAACAATCAATATACTTTTACAGAATGGTCCAAGGACACATAACAAAATAGACTAATAGCTGCATACATAGACATTCATATACATGAGCACATGCATAAATATTGTATCTGCATCTCTTTACATACAACAAAGAAGTTCCAAAAATAAAATTTTTCTTACTTTGTTCTGTGAATTAGAATATTCTCTTTTATTTTTAATTCAGTTATATTTCATTCAATTCTGTATCTTTTATATAATAGATAGTTATGACTAAGTGGGATTTTATGACTCACTGGTGATGATCATACTTGGAGATCTTGCCCAGGCGATATCATCTTCTAATAGCCTCTGTACAACTTTGTACAATGCATTGGGGTTATTCACCTGACTACCATGTCTGTTATTCTTCTGCTGTGAAATCCTCTGCTTGCCACTTTCCACAAGGCCTTTTTATACAGAATTGTATTCAAGCACAGGGTTGTAAAACACTGTAATATTGTGTCTCCTTTTAGACACTTCCACACTTAGGGAAATGTATATTCTAGATCATTTATTTCAGATTCTTGAAGAAATAGCACAATATTGCATTTATCTAACTGTGTCAAGCTTATTCCTGAAGATACAAAGTAAACCAAACAGGTAAATATCTGTGCTTTGAGATAGCTCTCCTTCTACTCCAGGCTCACATCTGTAGAGATAGCTAAGAATATATGTGCTCTTCCTAAAAGTTTCTTTATTAAATGTAACGTTCAATACGCCATGAAATCTTAATGCCCATGCCACACTTCCAGGTTGTATTTTAAAGGAATGACTTTGAAAATACAGACTATTTTATATAATAACAGAAAGTTATCAAAAGTTATAATTCTTACCGTGACAACTTGGTAAAGCTCTATTCCATCCAGGTCTTCCATCATCTCCCATGATACAAGTGAGTGTTGAATACCCTTGGAGAACATAGCCAGCATCACAGTAATAGGTGACTGTTGACCCCAATTTATAATCCATTCCAAGTCTGGTACCATTCATTATATTGCCTGGGTCAAAGCAGGATTCCCGGAGTTTTGCTGTAAAAGAGTGTCAGTATGGTATTAATTGGTTTGAGATGCTATTTTTCTGTGTCTTTTTGTAGTATGCTCATCTCCTGAAGAACAGCAACTATCTACAGCAAGCAGTGAGAGAACACAGCTGTGTGAAAAGAATGTAGTGCTACAATGAGCAGCCCACATAATCCAAACCTAATCCAGGATCAGTGTCTTAACCTTTTCCTGAGCTCAGTTGCAAGCACATGCACATACAGCCATACTTTCAAATACATTCCTTCTCGTGTATCAGCTTCACAATTCACTCTGAAATAGCATTCTAAACAAGGCATACTGTATCCAGGGGTCCCATATCTCTGTAGTCAACTAACCAGGTGAAAAAAATTAAAATGGAAACTAACACAGTCTGAGTTCAGGAATTTCTTAAAAAGTATTATTTCAGTTTTCTACACACAGAACAAACCACTGGAACCAAACAAGTGAAACATGTGGTCAGTCCCCTGTAGTCTTGTGACCTTTACAGATTCTAAGTTATTAGCTGTTTGAGCATGATTCACTGTACACATTATGGTGTAGTATGTGGTTAGGATCAGGATGCTTATTTCTGTACTGATCATTACAAATACTTTGATCACCCATCTTTAAACAGTACAGAATAACAGCTATCTATATATAGTTTTTATTACACTAGATGCAATAAATAGTAAGCATCACTTTCTCACGGTCCTGTTACATATTATCATGAAAACATTTTTTATATACCCGTGCAATTCTACATGAGATAAAGCCTATTTGCTATATCTCAGCTAAATGCAAATTCATGCCTATATTTTAAGTAGTTTATGTTCTGTAAGGGGTAAATTAAAATATCTTACAACAAGATATATTAGGTGATAAAATTGTTTCTCAGCTTGTTGTAAGATATTGTAGTTTACTCTTTACAGAATGTTAACTAGCTGAGAAGTAGGCATGAGCTTGAATTTAGCTGAGATACAGAGGACTGTGAATAAGTGATGCTTAGCTTTCAGAGTAACTATGTTGCAGTCAATTACCACATTTGCTCTGAGCATTTCAGTGACACACTATTCCTATATTATCATCCTGTGGGTTTTTGAAATGTTTCCTAAATTGGAACTCGAGGTAGAATTTAGGTCTAGGTCTAAAGTAATGATACCTCCTCCTTAGCTAACTCATTTTTCCTGTTCTTCTTCCTTTCCTGTTTTGCAAATGTATGTATATCTGTTCACCTTGAAGACAGGAGAACTATTCCTAAGCTAAATACTCATTGACAACGTGGAGAGCAGGAATATATTTCTAAAGCTGTTTACCTCCCAGGAATGTTACTTTTACATTATCCCAATTATCATTTTTATTTATATATATATGTAATATATATACATATATATAAAATAGTAACACTTTTAACATAATCAAAATGCATCAGCTGGCAAAAGAATTATTGCACAGTTTCTCCATATAAGGACTATTATAAACAATCCTTAAAGAAGAGTGAATAAAATGGACAAGGTTTGAAGATTCCTGTAGTCTACAAACTACATGAAGGATAGATGTAGACCTTACAAATAATATCTGAAGCCGTATCACACACTCGACAAGAGTCTGGACTGCAGAGGTAATGTAGAACCACACCTTTTGCTCAGCCATTTGATTTCAGGCAAATTGCTTAAAATTGTTTTGCTAATCATAGAAGCAAATGATTTTTAGTTGATATTTCTTCAGAATGAAACTGATTTTAATAAGGGCTTTTTAAAAAGTATCTTTTATTTGTGTTGCTTCCAATAAAGAGTAAGCATCACATTTAAAGGTTTGACTTAGATTCCTTTAGCAATATCAAAGATACAAAATACTGATATTTAACATGATATTGCAATTCCAATATAGAAAATTAAATAAGCAAACAAATAGAAATAGAATGTGAGAAGAACAGAAAGAAAGAGAAGTACTTCTATTTATAGAAAGTCCAAAATACTACAAAAATATTTATAAAGGGTTAAGTAACTAGAAGTATAGAAATAAATTATTAAATGTCACTATGCCTTTATTAAGAACAACCAGAAAAAAATTAATAATAAAGTTATAACTTTTTACCGGCAAAGTAAAGACATTTTAATTAAAATGAGAAATAATTTATAAAGAAAATTATAAAGCATTACTGATAGACATTAATGAAAACAGGAGTAAATTGAGAGACTAGCTGCATTAATAGATGAGAAGATTAAATGTCATACATCAATTTACTCCCAAATGATTTATTAATTCAACATGGTGGCAATCAAATGTAATATGTAAAAGAAGCTTAATTCTAAATACTAAATTGAGATTCAAAATGTTGTGACAGGCATCAAGAACAAAATTTAAAAAAAAAAAAATCATGCTTCAGAAGATGATTGCCTTAGCTTAGTCACTAGCTAAGGGAGCTATTTTGGGAAATTTTGTAAATTTCAGGAGATGGACCAAAACGGGTAAAGCACGTCATGGGAAGACACATTCCCTGGGGGACAGTATTTTACATTAAGTTCCCTCTTTCTCTTTGCTTCTAAGCCACCATGAGGCTTAGCAAAGGCAATCAATGGTCCTGCCTCACCATAAAACAGTAGCCAGAGGGATAGGACATGAAAACTGAAGTTATGATCCAAAATAAGCATTTTGTTGTTTTAAGTAAATCTGTTGGTATTTTGATGCATCAATAAATATGTCATTTACAGAAGGTGCTGTATACTTGATTATTGCTGTTTTACTGGAAAATATTGTCCTAGAGAGAGAGGAACAGAGGTCATTGGAGCAGAGTAGTGAGCTAAAAGATGACACAGGGACTTGAGAGTTGACAGCAATAGCATTATGTGTCAGGAAGTGATATTAAAGTACTTTATTATTCACACAATAAGTTAAATTTAGGGTAGCAGTTTACAGAAAATAAACTCCACATTTGTTAATGACCAGAGAGTAGAAAATATAGCTTTATTCTTTACAGCAAATATAAGACATATTTCTAAAAATCTACAACAAGAAGGGTATTTTTAAACGAGACTTAAGGATGAATTAAATGTGATATAGATTTTTTTTAGATACTTGTACAATGTAGGAATACAAAAATAAAATAGAATGTTCTATTGATGAGATATAGAATTTAAATAGTAATCAAAACAGCATAATTTAGAGTATGAATGCCCATGGCATAAAATATTTTCTATAAATAAAATAAACAAGTAGGAAACACTGTGTTTGTAGGAATGCAAAATCTAATATGAAGATGTCAATGTGCAAAATAGGAAGAAGGATTTAGCTTAATACTATTTGGGGCAAAAATAATAAAATGTCAAAGACCTAATAACCGTAAGGTGTACAATGTCAAATAAGAACAATGATTCTTCAAATCTTAAAGTGCTTACTTCCTAATGATTATTATTAATAGGAATAGACTCTCAGTGTTTTGAAGTAACCTGGCAATATAAAATTAAATTGAAGAAATGTATAACCTTTGACTCAATAATTCTGCAACTACAAACGTCTCTAAGATTCTGACATATAAATTTACAAATACCCATAAAAAAGTGTTCCTTTCTACATGATTTCTTTTCAACAGTTAAAATTAGACTAGCTTATCTACCTGAAAAAAATAGAAATTACTTACGAAATGGCTATATTAAACAGTATAGTAGAGAAATTAGTATGTCTATTTGTCTCAAATAATATTAAACTGTGACAACACTGTAAGAAAAAGGAGCACTATATAAATGATAAAGTAAAATGGTTATAAGAAAACATGATGAAGTATGTACATATGATATATGCCTTAGTATTGTCCTAGAACTGGGAAGATACACCATGATCGAGGCAAGTCTTATTAAATGAAACATTGAATTGGGGGGTCGCTACAAAATCAGAGGCTTAGTCCATTGCCATCATGGCAGGAATATTGGTGGGTCACAGTACTCATGCTACTGAAGCATTCGCTGAGAGCTACACCTTGATCAGTAGGTCAAGAGAAAGAGGAGGATGCTGGGTCTGGAACGGGCTCTTGAAGTCTCCAAGCTTACCTCTATTGAAACAATTCCTCCAACAAAGCCACACCTCCTAATGTTTCCAAACCCTTTTGTTTGTTTTGTCTTTTGAGACAGGGTTTCTCTGGGTAGCTCTGGAGCCTGTCCTAGAAGTCACAGTGTAAACCAGGTTTGCTGGCATTGAAAATGGGAGCCACCGCCACTTGGCCTATGAGCTGCTAGGCTAGGGCTTTTCAAAACAGATCATTCCTTGGTGAGTAATCACTCAATTACCTGAGCCAATTGGGCCTTTCTTATTTAAATCACTATAGTAAGATGTATAAAATTAGGTATAAATATTCAAAAATCGGAAAGTTAAGCACCATATCTAGTTTGAGAAGGGCATAGTCATTAAAAGAAGCAAGGATGAAAGGAGAGCAGGGTCAGAGGACATGGCGGGGGTTGGAAGAGGGAGGAAAAGCAAAGGAGAAATGCTATAAAATCAAAAGAAAACCATCAACGCAAGGATGTCTGAAGCTATGCCAAGCACTGATTTTGGTTTTCTTCCTCGCTATTTAGCTGAGTCCTAGCAGAGGATTACACAGACTATTTTCTCCATAAAGACTGCCACATGATATTCAAGCCCTACTCTTATAATTCCACTGCTTATCTAGTTCACAGTCTGATCTTCTGAAAAAGACCTACCATTTTCAAGGTTACATCAACTAACATTTGCACAAAAAGCCAATAAAGACCTGATGCCCCAAATTATCACAGTCTGTGCCAAACAACCTGCTCATTCCTCTACAGGCAGGCCATTTATTAGTTTACCCTATGAAATGTATGATACATAGAAACCTCAAGGATTCCACTGAATTCAAATTTGTACCATGCTTGTTTCCAGCATTTATCACTGACCTGGGCACCTTCACATGCATTTCTAAAATGATAAGAGATATGACTTTACATGCCGACCTATGAACCTTCCCTTTACCTACATACTGATGCAACAGGATTTATGGTGATTTCTTATGGTAGTTCTAAGTAGAAGAACCTGAGGTCTCACTGTAAATTAAAAAAGGAAATTACATTGTATATATAATATTTGATGTCTTAAAAACAAGAATAAAGAACTTATTTTGGTAAGAAAATATGGTACCATATTAATAATATTTGCTGGGTGGGTGCTTTGAAATGACATTTTCTCCTGTATAATTTTCAGTTATTAAAACTTACTGTTGGGGTTCAGGAGCTGCTGCAGTATTCAAGAGTATTTCCTACAGAATCGAGGGGAAGTGAACTCTTAGAATGCAAATAAAAAGCCAAATGTGGCACTGAACACTTATGATTCCAGTGATGGGTGTAAAGAATGAGGAAGAGTCACTGTGGATGGCTAGGAAGTATTCTAGCCTGTGTAAGAAATTCCAGATTTAGAGACATCTCCTACCACAAGAGCATGGGGTGTGGAGAGCAATAGAGCAGGGGCAGTATGTTCCCTACTGCTGTTGGCATACCATCAAGCAGATGCATGCACCTCCACACACATACATAAAACACCTGCACACAAACACACAAAACAAATAAACAAAAAATAATAAATAAGCACTTTATGCTCAAGTATACATGCATGTTACATACATGTATCAAAATGCCACATAGCAACACAATATGAATTCAATTTACCCCATGCATTCATTCAGTCAACTATAAAATATATGTAATTATCATTGAGTTACAAAATAGACCATGATTCAAAAAGCATTACTCATAAACTATCCATGAACATACTAAAATAATTATATAAAATTAAATAAATATTTCTGAGACATGGCTATCACCACTTTCTGTCCATTTCTATGAATATCAAGTTTCTTATTATTTATTTTCTTTCACTGAAAGAAATCTCTGAATTAAAATACTTTAATGAAACTTCAGTTCCCCAAGTGAAGTAACTCTTTTCTTAAATATTGTGGGGCCTTAGCTTCTACTATAGTATATCCATTGGTGATCTGGTTGTCAGGTACATTATTGAGTAAATAGAGAAATGCTAATTTCCTCTTCACTGATGAGAAACTACACAGAGAGCTCATTTATGAGATTGAACACCACATAGCCCACATTTAAATCATGTGCAAATAAAACTAACAACAGTCAGCACCAAGTTTTTGTCTCGTAAACGTAGTTCTGGTTTAATCAGAATGCTAAAGGTCCATGTTCACACATACCTTTATATTCTAAATGAAATCCTGTGTAACTGACAGATCCATCACTCCGAAAAGCCAAGTGCATGGTATTTGAACTGCTTTCTATTCTCTCTGGTAACTTGCTGTCTTGAAAACTTCCAATCAATGGGCTGTTACTGTCCGGTCCATCGTATATGTAGAGGAAGTCATAGTTCGGTTCTATGCTAAAACTGAGAGAGAAAGTCACACGTTATTTACCAAAGTAAATGCAGAATCAAATAGACCCTGTGAAAGAAACCTGATATATAAATTTCCTTGACAAAAACCTATTGGATATGAGATCATAACATAATCAGCAGTAGGAATGAGAGAGTCATCCTGATATTTAAATAGCCCATGTGGGTTACCTGAGGAAAGGACACAGCATCAGGAATAAGTTGTGCCCTTCAGCCATGTTTCTTAACTTTCTAATCTATCTATATCCTCCTGTAAGTTACTTTGTATTTATAAGGTGATATGCTTTTAATTTACCATGTATTTTATTTGATAAAAGTGTCTTCATTGTTGGAAAAACACAAGAACTTTAAAATACATTAACTACCTGATTAAATAAAAAGACAAATGTAAAAATTGATTAAAGTTATTCAATAACACACCTTACGCTCTACTAGGTAGTATTATTAATGGACATCAGCATATGAATTTTTTCTTTTAGAGTAAGGCAAATAAAATAAATAATACTTATAGACTTAAAATTAGATAATGGTAACTTAGTTTTATAATGTTAATGATTCAGACTCATAGGTATTAAGATATTTTGAATAATAAATTTTCTTTCATGTGAAAAGCATAAGAATTATTTCATAGAGATCATTGTTTGCACATATTTAGGAGCCATATATATGATTCAGAAACAGTGAATGGGGAAAAAAATGAACTCATTTAAGCCATTAAGAAAAGTCAATTAGTTTATGACTCCAAGTAAGACATTAAGATATCATCTGCAATGTTTATATTTATTTAAGATATTTCAAATATGCAGAATACAACAATGTCAAGTTTCTGTAACATTTTTTTTTTACCCATAATATTTTTCCAGTACTAACCAGCTTATTTCTGCATAAATGGTCAGAGAGAAAGATGGGGCTCAAGCAGATTCCTAACCTCCTATATAAGGTATGTGTAGCATGAGAAATTTAAGACAACATCAAACATTAATTTATTTTAGCAGCTTACCAAGTTCAACTAATTAATTTTAAATCCTGTCCATGGATCAGAGGCAGGGACTTTGGTAACCACTGATATTTAATAACAGAGGCCAGACAAGGCTCGATTTCATTAGTCTCTGTGGGACACAACTTTGTGAATTTTCTCTTTGTGAAACTTTGATTTTAACAACCTCCTCATCTATCTCACTGCCAGAGGCTCGGTAGATATAAGTACTTTGCAAAGGACAGGACAGTGACTCCTGTACTTGGAATGCTAAAAATAGCCATTTAAAAGTTGTCTACTGAGTATCTCATTGAATTTCTGGCTTTGCCTTAAGTGAATACTTAAATGTATTGATTTATAGCTTTTTTGAAGATGAATGTGAAAATACTTTCTTAGAAAGCTTTAGATTCTTATCTTCAATGATTCCTTTTACATGAACATTGGGAGGGTTGTACACTTGTACATATATGACACTTTCATAAAATTAATTTGGTCATAACAATTCTGAGAAACAAGGGGTTTTAGATTTTATTTTACCAGTGATTATTCTGAAATCCTTGAAAGTCAAAGATTTCCTTAATGTCACATAATGAATGACAGATTTGAAAATCAAATTTCTTTTCTATACTTCCTTTGTATAGCCCTTTATTCCTGTTATTCGCTAAACTTAATTTATGAGAAACAATGCCCTGTATCAAACATCTTGATATTTTCTATTGGCTTAAAATGTAATTTCTTCAATAGCAAACAATGAGGATAATAATCTCATTTGCCAAGGAAGTCCTTGCAATAATGGCCTGACATAACCAGAAATCTCATTGTCATTGCCTCAGCATTCAATACTGTGAATTGTAAAAATAGAATTTCCATATATTGCTAATTTTCATGATTCCAAATTACCTGTTTTTCAACTTGGTTTCAATATGTTAGAAAATATTTTATATTTGACATTAATATTTTACACAGATCCTAAGCCTCTGGAGGTAAAAAGTACAACTATGTTACTTAGATCAATCTATTGGTTACATCAGTGAACCAAATTTTAAATGAGGAAGAATTCAGTCACTTTAAAAAGTGCAATCTGTGTTCAATAGTTACATTGAAATATTTTCCCTTTCTATGCTTTGAAGTTTTAGGGACTGAACCCATAGGTCTTTTCACACCAGTCAGCGGCTTTGTTGTTGGCCTAAACTTCCAGCCACCCCTCACCCAGCTACTGAAATCTTAAGTTGAAAGAGGTCACATTCTGTGATAATATAGCATGAGCCAAAAGTCTTTTTTCCAAGTAACACAGCAATGGCAGCAGCAAGTCTAGTGTTCCTTCCAGAGTTCCAATCAGTTAGTTTCAGTGCAATGATCTCTCCAGGAAGACGACACAAGAATGTGAACTTTGGAGCATTCCCATTTTAAACCTCTGCAATCCAGCAGTTGTGTGGAAAGATCTAGTAATGACCATCACATTTTCCTCATCTGGTGGACTTAATGACACACCAAAAAGAAAAGTGATTAGGAGGACAAATTCTCCCAAATTCCATAACAACACACACATGTCAGAAAAGGAAGTTTTGTGGCATAAAATATAAGACAATAGGTATTTAATCACTGACTGCTCATTCTTTTAGTATAAGAAAAAACTGATTGGTGGAACTAGTGGTCATAAATACAGAGAGAAAGAAAAATAATGGAGATCAAGTAGACTTCCAGATCATTCCCACCTTCTGCTGCTTTGATATTCCGGGAGAATTCTCAGCCCACCCTACAGAACTGCTGATCCCCGGAAAAGGCTTTACCATTGTAAAGTATTAGTGTTGGCATCAATTTTTAAAATAAGTAAAGCCTTATATAGTACAAATGCCACACAAACTAACCGCAAAAGATGCTGTACACAGAGAGATTTAAGAACTCACCTGATAAACGCTAAGGAGATGACATAGTCAGCATTGACGCTGATGGTCCAGTCACAGTCCCTGCTGTGCGGATATGGATGAGGGAAGTTTGGTGAAAGGATAAAGCCTGATGATCCTGTTAAATTGCCTCCACAAGGTGCTTTAATTTAAACAAGCAAACAAAATACCTTAAGAGATTAATAAGATCCATTAGCTGTCTATATTTGTGAAAATATTTCTTTGAGGGTTTGTGAAACTGCACACACTTCATTTTTACAGCATGAGTTGCTGGGATACTGCATGTCTTTCTAGGAAACCATTAAAATATTGAACACAGAGAACATTTGAACACACACACACACAGAGGTACATTGACTTTAATGGCTTTACTAGTTTATAACATATATCCTTAAAAAAAAAAAAGTCACTTGTTACTATTTTTGTGCCAAGCAAACAGCAAAACATCACAAGACAGATTTTAAAAATGGTTTTCCCATAGTTACTAGAAAAGAAATCTGCAAATTATTGAAAAATTTGGAAGTAAAGTAAAACAAAATCTCAAATCATAAATGCACCAGTACTTGGAAGGCTAAGGCAGGAAGTATGTGAATCTAACCCAGCTTGATTTACACAGCAATTTCTCTTCTTAAAAAAAGTAATAATGATCAATAAATAAGATTATGGTGTTTTGCATATTTGTACAGCCTCCTTCACATAATTTTTGTATTTGTAGAAGTGGCCTTAAAATAATTAAGAATCAAAATAAGTGATAATCTAAGAACTGAGTTTGCTTTCCAACAATCTTTCTGTGACTATAAGTTTTTTTTTTATTGTTTAATAAAAATTGGCAATTACCACAAATTCTAGTCTCCCAGTAACAGTCACAAGTATTTTCTGGTGAGATGAGAGGTTCTTTAAGACACATGAGATTATTTTAAAAAGATATCATATACTCAGTCACAGATAAGTAGAGTGGAGATGTATATACATGTGTTATAGGGATTCTCAGAATATCATGAAATTGTTGTTTTGCTAAATAATGCTAAGGCAAACAGATTTAAAAAAAAAAAAGAAATGGGTGAGTTTGGAAGAATAGAACATTCTCTTCTAGCTAGGCAAAATTAATATATCCACACAGTTACCTTACTTATGTTTTTCTAGCATTTAGGCTCATGCTAATAAATGAATAATAAGTGAAGCGTGATGTTCTGCCACCTTCCTACTTTACACTCACGTGTCTGCTGAATCTGGAAAAGTGTCCTCCCGGAGGAGGAAACACCCTCAGCCTAAAATGAATCCTACTCTCTACTCAAGAATCTTTGCTTACTTCATAGCTTCTCTTGAAGTCTTCTTTTCCCGAATTGAATATAGCTCTCCATAAGGGCATTTTTTTTTCTCCACCTGCATTTACCTGGAGAAGCCTAATTTACTTCAAGTTTAAGCAGTCTCCATACCCATGTCTGCTGTTGTCCAATAAAAGTAATTATGTTGTCCAATAAGGTAATTATTGTAAGAAATTGTATTTTCCCATAATATTTAACTTAGATTCACTTATGACATAGAAAATTCCCCTACACCTGCCTTTTGTTTAGTATGGCTAAAAAAAAACCCAAACAACAACAAACAGACACTGTATAGCCCCACTTAACAATCTAAATAAAAGTCTAGTGAACCAAACTTTGAGTAGGCTTCCCTTCTAAATTTAGGCCTCTGAACTTTGCCCAATCTCAGCTGTGCACCTCCATACACTATTTTTGAAAGGAAACTGAAATTGGAGAAGAACATGCCGTGAGATATTCAATCACACCACACTTCCACAAGTTCTTCCCTGTTTCCCTCTTTCCGGTAAATTTTCTCAGCAAAAAGAACTTCCCTTTTTCTCACTCTTATAATACACGTAAGGCTCAGAAACCAGTGTTCACCCTGTTACAACTTCAGTGTATTCTAGCGATCTCGGCTGCCCAGAGCTACATGCATCCAATACTTCCTTAAAAATAAAATGTCTATGCTTACTAAATTCAATTGGCAAAGGAAGTCTAGCATTATTGTTTTGTAATTATAAGTTGTATTACCTGTAACAGCAAAGAATTGTGCCCAAGCATAAATCAGTAGACATTTTTTTTTTTTAAGTTTTAGTACTCTATTGTGAATTGTGTCAGTGAGAGATAATCACCTTTAATACCTGGAGATATAGACAGTTGTAGAAAGCAATAACCAATATTAAAGCTGTCTATTCAAATTTTCTAAGCCTACAAACCTCTTCTGCTCCACGGCAAGCTACTGTTAGCTCACTCTTCTTGTCTTTTGAGTGTAAAACAAACTAAGGGCTACTGCATTTTTATTTCTCTTCATAAACAGTTCTTTCAACTTGTGACTACAACTCAAATTTGCTGGGCTAGTTTCTAGATTCCTCGTCCAATTTCTTCTAGTGAATTTGTGTAGACATCAGCTCTGTCATGAAATATTCCATCTCATTTGTAGCCTGGGGAGCCTTCTGCCTCCCTTATGCAGTATTATTTTTTACCTTATATACTGCATTCTGTTACAGTCTTCTGTTCTGAATATGTTATGTTGCTTTATCTTTCACTTTTATTAATGGGAAACTTCTTTTTTCTATCACCATCTGCTTATAATCTCTACCGAATTACCAGTCACAAGAGACTTTACATCCTTCACGACCTAGTATAGTGCTACATAAAATCATATATATATAAATTACATTATGCTCAAGTCAAAATGACTCAATATTACTCAACACTAATATGTAAAGTCAAGAGTGTTTTTTATACAATGGTTTTTTGCCCAGATACATGACGCTTCTACAATATTTACTGACATGTTAGTAGTTCTTCATAGATTACAAAAATGTACGTTAACTGTATGACTGAATTTGTAGTCTAATGAGTGGTTCTCTGATCTGTGGGAAATAATAGTTTAGTTTGTATTTAGGTCTTTTAAAATCATGTATGAATGAACAAGTATAAAAAATTTGTGTGCAATAGCAAATGCAAACATGTACATATTGTGCATAAAAATAAAATTGAAAATTTGGGTGCTATGGAATGGGACTCTATGTAATGCGGTATAAAATGGGGTCAATATCATTTCAGTTTTCTAATGTGCTGTTTGGAACACTGATCATGTATTGTTAGAAATTATTTGTAGATATATATGTACACGTGAATATATTCTTCTTGAACAAAGATAAGAAAGTACATTACATGCATACTAACAATCTGATTAGATACTGCCCATGACTTTCCTTTCCTTTAGGGATAAGGTCTCCTAAAACCCTTTTTACTACATTATTTACATTATCAACATTTTCTTTATACATAATACAAAGCTACGGCAGCTTTGAAAACCTAACAAGAGTAAAATTTTCTGACATTTCTACATCCTAGACTGCCAAAAAGTACATAAAATTATTCTAAAATACATTCAACTCAGTTAGAAATCCATTCACATTTGTACATGTCTAATCATAAAAGCAACCAAAATAAACCAAAGGCATTCATGAATTAAAGTGCAGTTGCCTTCTCTGGAATCCTGACATGCCTGATTGTTCTGAGTGTATTTTCTGTGAGACAGTTACAGGGACAGCAGCTATGGATCTATTTTACAATCTTCTTAAGTTTTTTTTACCCATTCCACTTTATTCATGCACAGTCCTTCTCAGCACCACCCACTCTAATGTCTTTGTTATTTACCTCCACACTGAGGGCTGCTACTACCCCTCTGGCAATGTCAAAGTAATCTTCACACTATCAATTTTGCTGAAATGAATTCTATTAACTCTATAAAGATGGCGTCCTTCTGTTTGGTACTTGTTATGAGGCTGATTTTTTCTGGTTCTTTCACATACAAGTAAAATGTTTTATTCTCTGAGGCCTGAAACATACACTTACGAAGTTTCTAAGAAGTTCAGGGTTTAATCTTTGGCATAGTATTTTCAATCAAGGAGTTCTTTCTTATCAGCTGCACAGGTCAAGCTTTCTGAAGCCTTAGCAATTTTTTAGATTCTTTTTCTTATATAAGTTATTTTCTTCTTCAGTGAAGTTCTAATGCATATCTTCTCCTGGAGCTATCTTATCCTTCCAAAAAAATAATGCTCAGCTTCATAATCCATACAAAAATGTTCCACACCCTGCTCCATATAAGTAAGATTTAGTGCCCAACTTTTCTCCTTAATATTGTGTCCTGTCAGCTAGAGCATCCCATAGTTTATAAATGGAATTTTATAAGAGTTTTTCTCAGTATCTTTAAACTTACTGAAGTCTGAACTGTGTTTTCCCCCACTTAGAGTCAGATTTCTCCCCATTATTTTAGGATTCTACATAAAACTTACTGTTAATATAGGTCTAGCCCTGGTAATCCTATTAAGTGATTCACTGGCCTACTAATCACACACAGCCAGCCAACCTGCCACAATATTTATGGAATGTCACATTTTTACTATAAATCATACTATTTTGTTAACTGAGAATATTATGTAGAAATATATTTTCATCATATTTATCCTCCATTCTTCCCCTCAGTTTCTCTCAGAGGGACTCCTAACTCCCTCCAAGTTTATGTCTTCCTAAATCAAAGGTGAAAAGTAAAACATGGAGTTCAAATTGTACTATTTATTGGTGCGGAGCCATCCCCTGGAGAAATCCACTTGGACTGACTCTCCTTCAATGAGAAGCTGTAACTGTCACTAGCTAACTCTACAGTTAGTTGTGAGGGATCACAAGACCTACACCCTCGTCTTCTTGACTGGCTTGTCTTATATGGATTCTCTTTATGAGATGCAACAGAATTTCAGTTAGACAAACTATGGGGTTTTAATTTAATTATAATCTCAAGGGCTTACCAAGTAGTGAATAAGAATATTCACATCTTAAACAAATATACTTTATATTTTTAACCCTCTTTTACTTAGAAAAGTTCCTGAAGTTGCTTTCTCACCCTGGTTTTATTGGTACAGATTTTATAAATATGTATTAGTTGACATCTGATAATTTAAAACTTTTAGTAGTGCATCAAGAGCAAAGGAACAACATAGCTATAGTAGATTAATTGCAAATAAAATGTATCTAAATGTGAACTAGTACAAACTATGCCATTATTTTGTTTTAGATTTTAAATATATTTCATACTCTTGGTTCCTCATCTGCCTCATTATCTACAGAAAATACCCAGAGCTACCATTTTGCCTCCAGGAAGGATTAGGCCTTTGATTGTTAGTGAATATTATGCTTTAAAAGCCTATCTGCAAAATATAGAATATATGTTGGAAAAATACAATTTTTAGCTTTCATTTCATTGAGAAATAGGTTGGTAAGAACTGGTATTTTTTTCTATTTTATTTTATTGTAAATTCAGAGTTGATGGAACAGATCAAATAACTAATGAGCTTGACTTTGCAACTTCTATGTGAGCTGTTACTACATAAATACTTAATTGTGTTTATTTACTTCTTACTGACTTATTGAAAACACATTTTCTGATTCCACATGTTATTGAGAAAACTATGAAACTATATTGTAAATGAATTTATAAGCTGTGTATAGATGAACCAAAATAAGGCTTTTCATTGAAAAGGTGCTAAATTTGCATATCTCAAGTGCTTTGAATGCAATATTGAGTCAGCAAGATGCAGAGTCATCCTTGAAGCTGCTTATGGTACAATTGTGACTATATAAATTAATAAAAAAAGCTTGAGTATAGCCATAAACTTGTGTTAGTGAAAATGTAATGTAAATTTAGAATGACATCCACACTGATAATTGAACAGAATGGCTTTATATTAAACTAATTAATTAAATTGAAGATCTTCTTAATGCTATTTGTATTGAAAAAAATAGCCATTTCCATAAGCTTGATTTTCTTTTTCAATTCTAGTATCTAAAGGACTATATCGCAAATCTCTATTGAGATTTGAGTCCAAACACGGAGACAAAAGTCAGGCCAGTGAAAGCAATGTATGGCCCCCTCGGATCACCAGAACAATGATGTTCTTTTGATATTCCTAACTTGAAAGCTAACCCTTTGAACCTCTATAAAAAAAAAAAAAAAAAAAAAAAAAAAAAAGAGTTAAAAAAAAAGTAAATCAACCCATCTTATTTTAAGTGTAGATATCCTCAGTGCCCCTATATTTTAAAGCAAAAGATAACAGATTTATCCAATAAAGGCTGAAAAATATTTTAGGAAATCTGATTAAGTCTTGAGCTGTTCAGAATATATGATAATTATGGACTCAAATCTAAAAGTTAGTATTTACCTTTTATAATTTTGTACGCTTTGTGATTTGTGGATGCTACTCTGAAATCTCAGACACTCACATACCATTTTTCTGGAATGACAGCTGTGGAGCCTGCATGGCACTGGACTAGGCCATCTCCATCTGAGAGACAGTTACGTAGCTTGGTCTGTTTAAGGGGTCCTTGGCAGTGAGCCCTGGTTCATGAGATGGCTATTATGTATGGTGGGACACTTTGCACAGCCTTGATGCCAGGAGGAGGGGCTTGGACCTGTCTCAACTTCATGTACCAGGGTTTGCTGACTCCCTATGGGAGGCCTTACCTTCTCACAGGAGGTGATGGGGATGGGTTGGGGGTGGGGTGGGGGGTGGGGTGGGGGTGGGGTGGGGGTGGGAGCAGGAATAAGGGTGAGAGGAGGATCTGTGGTTGTTATGTAAAATAAACTAAAAATTTTTAAATAATAAAATGAAAAAAAAGATGAGCAGCAGCTTTTAATTATTGCATTATATTTTTATAAAATTTTAAAGTCATTAATCATACCTATACAGATTGGTGGGCTGGGCTGCCAGAAGTACCGATTTTCTACCTGAATGCAGGTTATTCTTTCCTGACCCTGAAGCTCATAGCCAGGGTCACACTGAAAGACAACTGTGTCTCCAGGTTCTCGTCCATCCCCATTCCGTGTCCCATTCATTGGGACTCCAGGATCACGACAGGCAGTAGCTACTGAACCTATCGAAAGGCAGAAAGGCACTTAGTTTTTATATTATCAGAATCACTTTCACAGATTCAAAATGTAAGACTTAACTTTCACAACGTTCCTCATGTTTCTGACTTTTTCAAAATGCTCAAATGTACTTTAAAATATCTATGAAATAAGTGCAAATTGTATTTCTTGAAAAATCTGTTAGCTTTTTCTAAGAAGTAGAATTGTGTCTGAATCACTAGATACTAGACATCCTAATAAATTTCTACATGCTATGTTATAGCTACTTCTTTTGCATGACAGATTCCTTTACTGAAAAGCAAACAAACAAACAAAAAACAGAATGAACAAGTGCTTATCTTTCTTATAATTTCAGGATACAGCACTCCACTTTGGGAACTCAAGGAACTAGTCACATCACATTCATACTCAAGGTAAAGAACGAATGGAAACATCCTTACTTGCTCTTATATCTTTCTACTCTGATACATTCAGTGTCCAGCCCATGAAATAATGCTGTCCACGTTACGGTGAATCGGTCATCTCAACTCAGTTGAGGCAATGAAGACAACCCCGCATAGAAATGCTTACAAGTAAACCCGACCTAGAAATTGCCTCAGCTAAGACTCTAAGTTGTGGTATGTTGAATTTAACACCAATCATTCCACTATGTTAAAGTCAATGTCAAAGGATTAAAGAGAACACTGCTAAGAAGAAGAAATACTTGTTTTGGAGATATCCAACTTACATCAGAGGGAGGGAGTGAGGAAGGGAGGGAGAGACAGAGAGAAAGAGAGATAGACAGACAAAAGCAGACAGAATAACACTCTCAACTCAAAGTAACAATAAAATTGCAAGTTATACAAAAAGGTTTTATTCACAGAAATCAAATGTTATGTGAAAATATATCACACATAGTTAACTTACAAAATAAATATTAAAATCACAGCAAGACTCTATAATATATTAAAATTTGATAACATTAATAAAAATGAATTGCATATGTGAGACCCTAAACACAGACAAAATGTTAGATACAACTGCATCATCATCCACATTGCTGGGAGAGCTGAAAATAACTATTGTGTTCTGACATTTCGCTTTGTCAACTCGACATTCCCTAGAATTATTGTGGAAGAGCCTCGGTGAGTGCCTGATTATAGAGAGTTGGCCTATAGGCAGGTTTGGGGAGAAGGGATGGTGTACAATCCACAGTAGGTTATACCATTCCCTAGGCAGGAGGTCTTGAACTATAGATTAGAAAAATCCAGCTGAACATAAGCAAGCAAATAAGTGAACATAAATACATCTTTTAAAACCAATGTTTAGCTTGTGGATGTGATGTAACCTCTTTCCTATAACTATCCTTCCCTGTAATGAGAGACTATAATCTGGAATTGTGGCTAAAATAAGCATTTTTCTTTCTAAGTTGTTTTTGCTTCAGTATTTTATAGCAGCAACAGAAATTAAACTAGAATCAGGCCCTCAATGAAGGATTATTGAAATTTGTTTTAGAACCTCTCACAGACTTTCTTTATTACCCAGATATATGTAAGTATTTATCCCCACAGATGGTTAGACTGTGGCAAATCCATAATATTAAATGGTGCTCAGCACTAACAATGCATAAATCCATATGCATAGTTTGTATATAACATAAATTGTCATGTTAAAAATATAATACCAAGATTTTACATCATTTGATTGTGTTATATATCATTTTTAAGGTGAGTAATTTTTGAAAGTAGATAATTAATTAGTTGACAGCATTATTATGCAGAAAAAGAGTTGAGAGGTAATTGCTTGTGAGGATTATATGGCTCCCTGTAATGGAAGTGTTCTAAGTCTTGACTATGCTGGTTGTCACAGAAATCTATAACCATAAAATTACTGCATGTGTAATAAATTAATGCTAGTGAATTACAACAGTGTCAGATTCAGGTTATGATATTGTACTATGTATCTGAAACATATTATCTGGGAGAATTGGGTGAAGTATATCAGTTATACAAAGAGAAGAGACATCAAGCTTTGTTAGTATTGGTGGTATGATAAATTTTATTTCCTGATTTTAGCACACAAGTTATGTGAATACATAGGTATGTAGGTAGGTATATATGTAGGTCTATTAATTAGTTGAATAATAATTAGATGAATTGTTAGACAAGTTACTTATGAAGAGAATAATCAATGTAATTATCCATCCAGCTTACTATATACCATACATGTATATGTAAATTAAACAAGGAGACACACTTGTGGTGCAATGCATTGACTTTAGTTGTGTAGAAATCAAGACAGTGTTCACAGGTAAGAATTTGAAAAAGATAACATGATATTAAATTTGACACCTCACAAATAAGAAGTAGCACCAGCAAGAAGAATGTGCAATCTATAACTATGCAAATTTTTTGTGTTCATTTTTTTAATTATTTATTTTTAAACATCTAACTTTAGAAATTAAAACTGTTACCTTTTATTTTTATATGCCTTTTTTCAGAATTGCAAAATTGAGATTTCAAGTAACATGTTACCAATCCTTGCTATTAGTATAAAAATCTAGATAGCCTGTTAGACCTAGTCCCATAGTAAGCTAGCTAAATATCAAAGTATCATAGATATTCATAATTTACTGATAAAAATAATATTTCTGAGGAATAGCCAATAACTTTACACATAAAATTCCCTTAATCCTCAAAAAATAAAATAAAAAATAAGATTATGAACCAACAGTTATCATGCCCTCAATTTAGAGATAAGCTTGAGTCTGTTAAAGAAGCTGTCTTAAATTTAGCATAACTAAAGATGCATAGTATGACTTGACCCCCGGTTGGCCTACTTTCATAACTCAAAACACGAATAACACATCAAAATGTTATTTAAACTGTCACTGTCCCAGAAAATCAAACAGCTCCCTTCCCAATCCATAGAATAATAAACATTAACACATTTTTCAGAAGAGATATTATATGCGTAAATAGAAAATTTTGTGGGAATCATTCAAACTCAGTCTTAAAATATTAACTCTAGCTCATGCCAGTTATTTCTCAAGGGATTATTTTCTTATTAGACTAACAAGGGAACCCCTACATGAGAATATTAAGCAAAGGGAAGTAAGATAGGAGTTGGATTTACATAACTACAGAAGGATGTTTGACACATACATATGGCATCAATATGAGATGTCTCCCTTGGAAGAAATGACATCATGAGAAACATGGTGCTTTGAAACAATAGGCTTCACAAAGAAAAATAAAAAGATGAATGTTAAAAGGAAACTTTAGAGTTTTGTTTCTTAGGTGGGAGCTTACTATGCTAGTTCTATACCCACAAAACTTAAGTTTATTAAAAATGTTTTCATACATATATAGCAATATATGATAAATAAATACATTATATATGTACATGCACAGAGAGGGAGAGAGAGAGAGAGAGAGAGAGAGAGAGAGAGAGAGAGAGAGAGAGAGAGAGAGAGAGAGAAAAGCACTGAAAATCAACAGAGTCATTTGGTCATAGGTAACCATGATGATAATATATGTATTTCCTATTAAATTTTCTAGGCTTAATGATTTAAATGTGGCAAATTATTTTTTTTTTAAAAAAGAAGGCTTTCATTAGGTTAAGAATTATGTGAGAATATTCATTTTCCTTGAGGTCTAATTGACTTAAAAAGAAAGAGGTGCTTAATTCCTACTGTTCCAGCTTCTCTCAGCTAATAAACAAATTAGGAGAAAGGTTTTAAAACACAGAGAAGAACGAGGGGTTTTAATGAAAGACCAAAGAATTCTTTTCTCTACTTGAAATTACTGGAGTTCTAAGCAATTAGTTAAATACCCTCAGAAATAATTACTTTGTAGGGATGCTATTGTTTTATTTTATTCAGTTATTCAAAGTTTAAATTCATATGGGCTACCTTCTGTTCTTAGTAGGAAAAATTATAATCATGCTAGTAGCAACCATTCTTTTTGTCTACATTAATAGAAACAACCACCAGTGGAGAAAAATAACCATTTCTTGTTATGTTATTTTGACTAGAATTTAAGAGTGAGAAAATTTCACATAATTAGTATTATTATGAACAATTATTTAATATTGTAACTTTATTTGGAATTAACTACACTATTTAAAAACTGGTAATTTTTATTTAATACTTTTTTCTTATATTAGAATATACAACTCTAAATATTTAAAATGTGGCTTTTACTTCTGTTTTTATTATATAAATTTTGATCACCTCTTAGAACTTCTCATTGAATACTTCCATAACTTAGCATAATATGTAGAAAGTATATACAATAAGAGTTTATACAACTAAGCTTTCATTATATTTCTTACATACAAAACTATAAAAGTATTATGTGGTGGGATTTAGGCATCAGCTGATAAGGTTGAAAGACACTTATCTAGGGTCTCGGGCTCAGAAAATAGTATATTGACACACAATGTATTAATAAATCATTGCCATTTTAGTTATAAATTACTTTAGTTCATATTGCTTTATATTTATTATAAAACACGTTTTTGCTGTGCTACATGCTAATACTCTTTTGTATGTCCATTTTTGATATTAATATGTATAGTGACCAGAAATACCCAAAGCTCTAGAAGATTTTATACAACTATTTAAATTCTTCACAAAATAGTCAATGAATTATTCACTTTACAATGGCCAACTTATTTTCAGTGTGTGAAAGTTTTTTTTATTTTCTGAGTTAAAATTAAAAACCTATGTAATATTCAAAATTGTATTTGTGCAAAATGTTAATTCTACTAAGGTCATTACAAGTTTTCTTTGTTATAGCTAGAAAAGGGTAATTCTATGCAAAATAAATTCAAAATAGAAAGGAAATTTCTTGACATGAGATGTAGATCATACATTGACGAAAAAAATTTAAAAATATCATTACAAGTTAGTTTCTCTATGTCCATGTTTGTGTATATTCTTGTCTGTACAGGTGCATATGTATATACAAGTGGCTATGCAACCGTGTGTGCACTTGTATATGCAGGTGCATTCATTTGTATGTTGGTGCACGCATGAAACAGAAGAAGACCAGATATTTGGGAAAGGTCATTCCCTAAATATCATCTACTTCCATTTTGAGTCAGTATCTCTCATTGCCTTGGCACTCACCAAGTAAGTTACCTGGCCAAAGTGAGCTATGGAGATCCCCTTACCACTTCCTCCCTAGTTTGGGGAATACAAGCACATGTCATCATGCCAGCTACATTTGCTTACATTATGAGATCAAACTGAGTTCTCAGCGCTTTTCGGGTAAGCACTCTGTCACTTAGCCACTCTACTTGTCCTACTCTTTTCTGTTGAATTAGTAACAGCAGCTCTTCCTAGTTTAGTTTCTTTTGTTTCTAATAAAATGAGGTTTTTCTCTCCAGTGATTACAAAAAGAAATAAATTCCCTATGGCAAGAATTACTTTCAATGGGTATCTTTTATTGAGCTAAGAAAACAAATATCTATTGCATTTTTATTTAACATTTTCATTACCTGTAGTTTGGATAAACAGACTTGCAAAGTAATATCATTTTATAGGTACGTTTTATAAGCAATATATAGAGGGAAAATTTCAGATATGCCTATTTACTTTTATTTTTATTTTTTTCATGAGACATGACCAAAGCATGTACCACTGTTCCCAGTTCTGATCTGCATCTATGTCTAAGTGGATACTTAGCATGCATTATCATAGAATACTTTATGATAAAATTGAGAAAGTTTATGTATTACATAGAAATTACTTCTAATTTATTTAATTAAATTTGATATTCTTTAATAATACAATGACCCATACACTGAGAATTATTTTATCAAGTAGATGTGAGCTTATCATATAAAACCTTACTCAGTGTAGGAAGTAATGGATCAAAGAACAGCCTCTGAAAAAGGAAAGTTAATTGAAAAATAAATATGTTGGAAATGAACAAAAAATACTTGGGAAATGAACATAAAATTTTAACTGATAATTTAATATGATTATTTATCTAAGCCCTATTTTAAAATAATAGAAACTTATCCCAACTATGAAGCCCAAAGATTTACATAAAAATGCAATTTGCTTCAGTATATTCTGTATAACCTGGAGATATGAGAACAAAAGCATTAAATACTTCTATAGATAACCATTTTATTAATATTGTAACTTTTCTATGTTATATAAATATTTATGTAGCTTCATTATTTTTGTCTAATTAAAAGTGCAGATTTATTGGAAACAGATATTTTACATAACTAAAATACGTAAATGGATATATATATTTTTTTAATCAAATCTGATGTTTTTAATATTATTGTAATGACCTAGGGGAAATTAAAAATGCATTGAGTAGTATGACAACAAAGAATAAACACATTCACAGCACTCCTAGATTCTTGCTTTTTGTTTCTCTTTAAATATTTTATTATTTGTCACAAAATAATTTAAGACCTTTAAAATAAACCCAACTTTATATTTCATGCAGTTAAATAAGCAACACAGTTATATGCTGGAGGTAGACTGTATTGTATAAAGAAAGGAATATTGATCAGTTTGTCTCCATTTATAGATTTTTGCTCCCTTATTTGATAACTTGTCATATAAATATTTTACCTGTCTTTCCGGCCAGGATTAGGTAAAATTTAAAGTATCATTGTTACAATTATACATAAAATTCTATGAAAATTTTGATCTTGAAATGAGAGTTTAAAATCAATTGGTATAAAATTTAATTTTGTAGAAAATATTTACAATTCTTAAAGTGACTTCCACAAGGTCATGGATCAAATTTGGCCTTCATGTCTTCTATGTTTATTCTTTACATTTTTTGTATTGATTAGGAACCGACATTAAACTGTGTGTTTTGCCCTCTATGATGAATGTGTGTTCACAAACTGAACTCCTTAACAAGGAAGAGAAATCCCATCCATAGTGCAATCAATCAGGAAATAATCGTAATGCAGATAGAGACCTATAGGCAGATTTTTCTCTTTTGAATTTTTACCTTGATTGAGCATTTGCTTTATGTCTGATCTATCACTTTTATAAAGGATATTTGATGTGAGAATGCCTTTTTATATGCTGTGAATATCAATCTTTAAATAAAGGAGCTGTTTTGGGCCATGACAGGCACCATAGAAGTAGGAGGAAAAATCACAGCATAGGTAGGAGAAGCAGGGCGGAGTGAGAGGCAGATCGAGCTGAAGGCGCCCAAGGTGCAACATGTAAGGAACACAGGTGAGCCACGGGCCATGTGGCAGACAGATTAATAGAAATGAATTGATTTAAGATATAAGAGCTAGCTAGCAATGTGCCTGAGCCATAGGCCAAACAGCATGAAGTTAATATAAGCATCAGAGTCATTTCTGGGGCCCTGCAGCTGTGGCTGTGGGTGGCTAGGCGGTCTGGCGTGTAGGTCTGTGGGCCAGGGATCAAGAAACCACACTACAACAGATATTCAGAAGAATTATCAGGTCCATACTTTGCTAGATATACAGATATGTGACTTTTTTCAGAATCACAGTACGTTTTAAGGATACATAAATGATATCCTGAGTTGTGTTAAAGTGCATGTAGGCACAACAGGAAAGAAACAGAGATGCTTAATGAATACTATGGAAAAATAAACTCCAAGCGAGTGTTTGTTTTAGCATTCTTCCAGTACAATCAACATCTTCATCCATTCACATGCGTTCATGTATAATAAACATTTTGGCAAATAATTTTTGAACCAAGTAATACCTTTGCTGTTAAGAGATACACATCAAAGGAAGATAATATGAACTTAACCCCACTGATGAGAGAACCAAAGTAGAATACAAGCCATCTGTTCCCTTTGTAATTCCAAATGTTGGAGACTGTTTTATTTACCTCTACAAGAAATTAACCTTATGTCACAACTTACAGAAGATGAGATGAGTCATATTTTAAGTATAATTTTAGTATGTGAGATGGTTGAATTTAAGGAGTGTCTGTTACTTAGCCAGCTATTATGAGGGGTTAATGAGATAATGGTCAGTTTAGACTAGACATCAACGAAAAGCAGAAAAATTAGCTTGAGTTGAGAAGACATACAGCTAAGACACACACATTACCAATGCATATATGAAAAAGTGATCCACATGGACACGTGCAAATTACAAGAATATATGACCTTATCACTGTCAGAGTAATGTTAAAGAAAGAGAAGTGTTGGCAAGAATGGGTAGAAGTTAGAAACCTGCATTCACTGTTTCTGCTAAGACTGGAGATGCTGTGAGGAGCCGGTTGTAGGCCATGCATGCTACGCCCTGGAAAAGGATTTGTTTGGTTTTGCCCATGTCCAAATACTTCTGGAAAGATGAAATGAAACAGTAATGAGTATGAGAAGGTGCCCGCAAAATGGCTCCATCATGTTTCATAGGAGTTTACAGCTACAAGTTTTTGTCAGTCTCAGAGGAGAATTTTAAGTTGGACTTCTGAAGACTTGGGTGACTTTGGAAATGGCATTATGAGTGGTGAAAAACATTTGGAGATCAGGTTGTAATGTTATTATTTGAATATGAAGAGCCTCTCACAGTATCGTATGTTGATAATTTAGTTCCCAGCAAGTGGTGTGACTTGGGGAAGATTTTGGACACTTTATGGGGAGAACAATACTTGGAAGACATATGTTTCTGAGTGTGTGTCTTTGGGGCTCTATCTTGTTCTGATCTATTTTGTATTTATTCTTTGCCTCTGATCTGCAATGAAGTATAAACATCTCTGTTCTATACATTCACACTTTCAAGATATTCTGTCCAAGGGCAATGGGCCAGGCCGTCATGGGCACATATAATTTGATAGCCCACTATTTAATTTTATTTAAGATTTGTTTATCTTATTTTATTTAAAATTTGTTTATCATATATGTACCTGTAAGGAAAGTTTGTATGTTACGTATATGTAGCAGCTTACCTGGTCCATGGGCATCTGATGCCTACTGGTTAATATAGGGTATTACATTTGCCCATGGAAGTCAGAAGGTGGCTTCCCTGGAACTGGAGTTATAGATGATTATGAGCCACCTTGTGGGTTCTGGGGGATTTAATTCAGAACTTCAACAAATGAGCCTTTCTAGGACCTATACCAATTCCATATTTCATGGGTAGATAATCAGTGCCTGTTTGCTAGTCTAATATATATTTAAAAGCTTTACTTAAATGGTGTTATTTGGGATTTTATTATTTTTGTTATATACAATGTTCCTAGACATAAAAATACTTGGGTTTATAAATAGTAATAAGAACACTATTCCAAATATATTCTTGCTCTCTTTGGAGCTTTTTTCAATTCTGTCGACATAGGTTTGTGGAACAGCTCTGGTCCTCACTGACTGATCTCAGCAGAACTCCCTTTCCTCATACACTTATTCCGATATCTGATGTGGGAATGCCTTTCTGTATGCTGTGAATATCAATCTTTAAATAAAGGAGCTGTTTTGGCCCATGACAGGCACCATAGAAGAAGTAGGAGGAAAAATCACAGCATAGGTAGGAGAAGCAGGGTGGTGTCAGAGACAGACAGAGCCACAAGCCCAAAGGAGCAACATGTAAAAAACACAGGTGAGCCATGGGCCATGTGGCAGACAGATTAGTGAGAATGGGTTGATTTAATATGTAAGAGCAAGATAGCAATGTGCCTAAGCCAAAAACCAAACAGCATGAACTTAATATAAGCATCTGAGTCATTTTGGGGGGCCTGAGCAGTGGTGGGCAGCTAGAGTCTGGGGATGCAGGTCTGTGGGTCTGGACCTTTGGCCACCCAGCACCAAGAAATCTAATTACAACAGATATCAGTATTATTTGAAAGTTTATATTTGGTAAATACTGAATATTATATATACTTTATAAACCCCACTATTACCAAAATACAATCACAAAATAATATTTTGTAATATAATAATTCATTGTTAATTCACCAAATGAAGAAATCACAAATGTGCTCAGAGCAGACAATTTATAAGTCTACAACTTAACTATTAGCTTCTGTTTATATATACTTTAGGAAGAAAACATGCAAAATATTTATTACATAGAAGCTTTGTGTACCTTTCTTACCAGAGTAGAACCTATGCTACATCTGGCTGTCATTATACTGGCTGTCAGGGCAATGGTGTCAAATACTTTTCCTACTATTATGCATAATCAGTATGATATAGAGTACATATCTGAGTAAATGTAATTTTATCTATAAATGTCTTAAGTGCTGTCCTGGGAGCTAAGTGAGAATTAATTGACATCTGAAAGAGATCTGAAAATACTGATATGAGCATTTGTCTTTCAGCTTTAGCCTTGTATTACAATTCCTCTGAGCACTGCAAACATAGATCACACACTAACAGGCAGATTTAAAATTGCAGTGCTATGATAATGCTTTGTTAAGAATGGAAAACTCAGGACAAACACTCAATTAGTCATTGCTTTAGGACAAGTAAAATCTACACATACCATAAACAAATCAGGACACACAGCAATTATAACACAACCCGCTCATAGTATCAGTGACAGAGTTTATGTACACTAGAAATGTGTTTGACCTGAGCTTGGAAATTAACTAAGAATGCCTTATTTTTGAATATGAACATAAGTTTTCCAAAGCTATTGAGGAGTGTTTTGAGAAAAGAAGAGTAGTATTTAGACTATGTACCATGTCTTTCCAGAGCACTGTAGGTGGCTGGAATATATAAATAAATATTGAGAGCATGAGGTTGATAGTTACTTGGTTACTGTGATGGTTAATGTTGGTTGTCATCATGATATGGATGGTAAGAGGATGCCATGGCTGAAGAATTGCCTCCATCAGATTGACATGTTTGCATGTTGGTGGTCATATTAATGATTGCCCACTATGGGTAGTACCATTCCTAGGCACATAGGCCTGTGCTGTAAAGGAAAGATAGCAGAGCAAGCCATGGGAAACAAGCCAGTAAGTGGCATTCCTCCAGGTCTCTGCTTCATTTTATCTCCCCAGGTTCTTGTTTGAGTGTTTGCCTTGTGTTGCACGAATAAAGGAAACTCTGGAAAGGTTGAGATATCAAAGAAAGGAAACACCACAGTCATATCTCACCCAGCTGTCTTCCAGCTTCCTCAGCCTGCTCCTCATGGCTTCTACTGCCTGCTCTGTCTTTCTATGCCTGCCTTAAATACCCGCTTCACCCAGTTATTTCACATCCAGGTTAAGATTAAAGGCCTGGCACTGCCTGCCTGGAGCCTGGGACTCCCTCTGGAAACTAAACTGGCCTCAAACTCAGATTTGCTGGGATTAAGGGCGTAGGTCAACACTCCCAGATATTCCCTGTGCTGGGATTAAAGGTGTGAGTTACCATTCTCTGATCCTCCTAGACTGACTGTGTGTAGATCCTTCTGATATCTCATACTGGTTTTTATGAAATTTGAAACATATCTCCACAGCCTTAATTTTCCTTGGGGATGTAACCTGCAGGCTTTTCCTGTTGAGAACATGACACAGGGGTTGGAATTTGTCAGTGTTTTGTTTTTTTTTTTTTTTTTTGTTATATTTAATCTTAGAACAAAAAGCAAACTCTAAAAGGTACATAATATAAAGGTTTTACATTTAATGCCAGAATGTTCAGTTTATAACAGAACTCAAACATTAAATACTTTTAAATAGTAAAGTGAAAAGCAGCTTTTGCTTTTGACAGCCATCTAGGCAGAAGTGTGGAGAAAAATGTAAAGGGATAATGAAGTGAGTGGCTAGTTGACTGTTATCCCGTGAATTGAACAATAATGAAGATACAAACAAAGGCAGAGGTGTCATGCAGTCCTTTAAGGCTGTCAGACTTCAACCTATCCTAGTGATTCCATCCATTTCTTTGAGAATTTTCAACAGTAAAAGTTATGAGCCTTGGTGTTTTGTATTACCCAGCAGGTACTGATTCTTAATGGAGAGGTCAAAGAGTGAAGAGCAGAGAAAATGCTCTGTCAAAATCAACTATTCTGTGGCCACATGACAGCACGCGCCTCCCTGTAGAGCTGAAGTGGTACAAGACAGGCAGATTACAAATTTAAGTAGGAGATATAGAGGCTGACTGCTGAGAAGCCAGGACAGGGCTTCGGACAGCATGAGGTGGCAGTGTCAGACTTAAGTAGCTCTGATTAAGCAAAAGTGCCTCACAGATTATAATACCACAAGGCAAAGTGACAGATTCTACAAAACAGGAACAGATCATGAAATAGAGGTTTTGGCTGCTCGTGGCAGCTTGGTGAAGACTATAGAGTTTCTTATTCAATCTACATTTCAGTTAAATGTACTTGATGCTGTTTTGTAAAATTAACTTTACTGGGTTGATTTTTGGTTATAGATAGTTGTCTGTCTCCTCCCTTAGTTACAGATTACCCTGTCTTTCAATAAACCACGTGGAGTGCAAAAATGAGCAATTTAAAAAAAAAAAAAAAAAAAAAAAAACAACTTGAAAACTAGATTGGAGAAGGAAAAAAATCAGAGACCTACATATTTTAACTTATGTGATGATATAGTCCAAATATTAAAAATAATGTAATGGTATATATTATATAAACATGTGAACTTAACTGGAATCCATCACTGCATCTCCCACTAAGACTCTCAATACTTACTCAATGGGTTGCATTTGCCTGTGTGTCCAAGTCAGTTAAAAAAAAAAAAAAAAAAAAAAAAAAGCTTAAGACGACACTCATCTGCTGTTGATTTTTTTAATGTGGATGCAAGTTACTTGGCCTTCATTTTGTCAGCAAGTACTTCTACGAGTGTAGGCCTCATGCTAAGTGCTTAGATCAGTCAGCAAATCAAACAAGCGTGCTGCTGTTCTCTGGGTACAAGAACAATGGAATTCGTTCTCAAGAGTGATTTTTGACTAGAATGACTCAGACTGCTTCATATTAGCTAGATGCCACATGCACATTCTCTGTTCCCTCTTTTATCATACAATAATACTCTAATTATGTACAAAAATTATTGTACATCTATGACCTTTATATCTTTTTGTTAACTTGATTGTTCATCTCTGTAATATTATCATTATAATTACAAAATTTATGCTTTGATGAAATTTGTAACATAAAACTTGTCTTTCTTAATAAGCTAATTCTGTACAAACAAAAGTTAGAAAGCTGTATCTAAAACACAGATTAAAAAAAAAAAATCAATCAAGTTCCCAAGAACTCGTTTGTTCAAGATTTAAGTCATATGTAAAAGGTACAAGAAAATCACTTCTTTGACAGTTTTTACTTTTGATTTAGACTCATAAAACATCCAAAGCAGAAAGAAAGATGTTTAATAAAAAAAATCTGACTAAAATATGGCAATGAATTATGATTTTATAGACCATCTTGGTTTATGTTTATTAAACATAATTTTTAAGATGTCTATTTGAACAGTTAAAAATATCTGAGATATAGTCAGTGATTTTATTATTGCTTATAACAAAATCTGCATTCTACATAGATATTTGCATAAACAAAATAATTCACAATGTATTTCAACGCAAAGTCATAATTAAAAGCCTCTAGAAAGTGAATTGCCAAATTATTTATTCTGATATTTACCTGATATACATGACAACTAGGGTCACAAGAATATTTTTCCAAAGAAGAAATATTAATAACAAGCTTGGATGAATGAGCCATTTACACACAATGTATCAAAGGTAGCATATAAGAAGGAAGGTATTTTCATCCTAGAAAGCAAGGCAGCAGTGTGTGCCCAGTGTTTGTATGTTTGTGTACGTGCATGTGTGTGTCCATATTATATATGTGTAGATTTGCTTGAATGAAGGATAGATGCATTTACAATATTATAGGGGGATTACTATGCCTAATATTAATAGCAAACTGTATTAGAATAAGTGAGTGGGTAGAATGAATATACTTCTAGGGAAGAGGAATTAATATAGGAAATAATCCTATAATATTCCTTCTCAGGGGCTACTAAGGCTCCCTAAATAATGCCTGATTCCCTCTACAGGCTGTGAGTGGTCAGTCTTGACCTTCAGGCTAACTTTGTCCTGCACTGGTGGACGATTATCCGGTAGTTCATTCACATCCTTTCTAATACAATTGATTACCTTTTACAATTATGTATTGTTTTATATAATTCCTTGTTTTCACATCCATTTTAAAGCATATCCTTGCTAAGTTTTGTTTTAACTTGGTACAAGGTAGGGTTATTTGGAATGAAAAATATCTTAATTGAGAAAATACCTCCAGAGAATTGGCCTGTAGACATGTTAGTAGGGCATTTTCTGGACTTATGATTGATACGGGATTGACCAGCTCATTATATATGGTGCCACCCCTGGGGAGGTGTTCTTGGGATGTATGAGAAATCAGGATAATCAAGTCATGGGGAGGAAGCCGGTAAGCAGCATTTCTCAATGGCTCCTGCACCATTTTCTGCTTCCAAAATCCTGGCCTATAGAGCCACTGCCCTGACAATTCAGCGATGGAGTGTTCCCTCAGAGTTGTAAGCTAAAAGAAAGCTGTTTTTCCTAAAGTTGCTTTTGGTCCTGGTGTTTTATCAGCCAAATAGAAAAAGCCTGAGTAAAACATAAGACAACGTTGTTAGACCCAAAGGCAAACTGTATTTTCCACCAGGCAAATGGGTTCTCTCCCATGGCCGATTCATTCTCCTTGGACCGAGTACTTGAAAAATGATCAAGACGACAAACTGACCAAGGTACAGAAAGACCCATATTGCAATTAAAAATGTGTAGCTAAGAAATTTCCATTTCATGTATATATCAAATATAACAGAATAATAATGGCTAAGCATTTTCTATTCACTAAGCCTGCAATTTATCTATTTTCAAACACGTAGACCATTTCCAATATCTGCTAGTTATATGACTGTTGATAAACCAATTTACTGTCTAGCCTATATGCACTTTTTTCTATGAACTGGATGCTAGGATATACAGTTGTTGTCTGAAGCCAATGACATCTTGTGCACAAAGCACAAAAATAAACACAAAATTGGGTTCTTGGCACAAATCAAAACTTCATTTATGAAAAGTACATTTTTTTCTTGCTAAAGAGCTTAACACTTTGAAAGCTCTGTAAACATGTGTAGTCAATAAATGTTCAGGGCCTAATTCATATTAATTGATGTTACCTATAATATATTTATACTCTGTGTGACCTTAAAAAGTGAAATGTGAGATTCGAGTAGTAGTCTAGAAGATTCATTGATGTCTTCATGTCATTCATTTCAAGTATGACAGGTAATGTTTCTACAACTATAAAATGCCCTACAGGTACAACACATAACTATTACCACTCATTTCACAAAGAAAAGTTTATACAAATTCTGCAGGAAATTGTGCAAAAAGTCAGAGCTACTCAATCTCTACGCACACTGTGCATTAGAATATACAGAGTTCTTCACAGTGGCCATTGAAAACACCCACTCTGCATATTAAGGTCTTGAAACCAAAGCTGCTGCGAAACTTCATCAGAAAGAGTGGGGACTGAACACTCTCTGACATCTTACTCACACTTTAAAAAATTAAATATCTAAGAATAAAAACGCAGAAATGAAAGACAGAACATGAATTAGAAGAAAAATGAAAAATAAGCAAAGCCACGAGAGATTAGAGTGGGTGTTCTCACAGAACTATTCGCTGCCTCAGTGAGGCCACAGTGTAAAGGAAGCCGTGACTGATTTCTTTTTTCTTTGAGTGCTGGAGATTTAAATTCAAGTATTCATACTTACATAAAAAGTACCCTCAGCACTGAGCTTTCCCATTAGTCCCTACTCCTTTTCTCTCTTTATAAATGCATACTAAAATAAAACATATTATAAACTAAATATAAATAATACTATAAAATAATGTATATAATATAATGTAGTATTTGTAACTATACAACTTCATAGTTATTCTTATATTATTTTGTACACTAATATTTTATCATATAACTATATGATATAATTAATTATATATAACATTACATAATATGTTATTGATATACTAATTTAATATTGTAAAATACTATTACTTTTTAAATTTGTTAATGTATATCATTTATAAAATAAAAAATAAATATGTACTTCTTATTAAGAAGACACGTCTGAAAATATTATAATTTTATGGTATTTTAGGCGGATTATATAATAGCCAGAATAAGTGTAATGTTTCAGATGTGGAAAAATCCATGTCTGACCTCATGTAATTAGTGTCATCAAAAGTACAAGAGCACAAACAGTTTTATGATAAAATGTTAAACCTGTATTTCCAAGGTATATTTAAAACATAAATGAATTTCGTCTTCAGACTCCTGTCTCATTCCTAAAATATCTCATTAGGTAATTTAAATATCTAAAAAATTATAAAATTTCTGAATCCGAAATACTTCTAGCCTAAGCATTTTGAATTACAGGTCTTCAACATATTGCAATTTTACAATTTTATCTTTATTTGAATTATTTTCATATCATTATTATATTAAGGATTCTTGCTTAGACAATGGAAAAATCTGGTGATATACACAGTAATTTCAGCTTTTTTCCAAGTACATTTGATGTGGGAATATCCTTCTGTATGCTGTGAATAACAATCTTTAAATAAAAGAGCTGTTTTGACCCTTGGTTGCACCGTAGAAGAAGGGCGGACTCAAAGACAGATCGACCAAGACGCCCGAAGAAGAAACATGTAAGGAACACAGGTGAGCCACAGGCCACGTGGCAGAATAGATTAATGGAAATGGGTTGAGTTAAGATGAAGTAGCTGGTGATGTGCCTGAGACACAGGCCAAACTGCATGAACTTAATATAAATGTCTATGTGATTCATTGGGGCTTTGGGATTGTTGGTTCAGATAAGAGGTGGCAGGCAGGACGGACCCGTGGAGCTAGCCAGGCCAGAAACCTCGTTGTAACATACATTTTCTTTTCCCTTTGTGAAGTAGGAAGATTAGAACATATATTTAACATTGACAATACTAAAAAAATAAAATAAACAATTATAAACTTTTATGCTTAATATACATCATTCATTTTTGTATTTAGAAATCAAACAAAAAGAGCTTACTTGAAAACTGAATAGCAAATCCAGATTTGCTGATATAAAAGTCTGTATCGAACTGGATAGTCACTACATTGAGTGTGCTGTGAATCCCATCAGGAATAAGAGATCCACTAACTTCTTTTAATAACATCTCATTTTCTGGTGGACCATCCCAAACTCGGAGTATATCATGTGATGCTTCTGTATCGAAAGCAAGAAACTGTAGGCTGTGGGAAAACCATACATCTTTGATTATTTTTAATAATGAAGATAACAACAGAATAGAACAAACCCATATTATTGCTTTGACTCTCTGCAATTCCTTTTATTTTCATTATTTAAAGAATAAGTTTCATAAACTGCATGGATCACCTAAAACAATGTTTTTGTGTAGAAGAATTTATTCCTCAGAAAAGCATTAAATTGTTTTTCATTATTATTTCAAATTACAAAAATATAAATACTCTTCAATTTTCATAAATTATTACTGTGGTAACAAAAGCAGATACTTAATAAAGGACATCCTATTTACCATTTGCTTTGAAAAGCGCATTACTAATGCTTTGTCTAATTGTAATAATGACCTTACAGAGTAGAAACACTTTTTATCTAATTTTACTGGTGAATAGAGTTTAGAGAGATCAAATAATAGCCAGACAAGGGACTGAATCAGACATTAAACTTAATGGTCTGACTTCCCAGTTCATTGAAGCTGTTCTAATTCACCTCTAAACTGTAAAAAAATTTACTATCCCTTACTTTTGATAACATTATGAAACTTAACTAGACTCTGTGTCTGGTTTATATTTTGTATGTGAACTCTCACAGTTTTTAATTTTGATTACATAGTCATATCAAAAGTTTTTTGTTGGTTAAAATAGCTCAGAGTATTGTTAAATTTAATCATTTATTTATTTAATAATTTATTAAAATTTGACTCAAACTATGTATGACCTTTACTATGGATCCACAAGTTGAGTGTAGTTCCATCATATCCTACTCTGAGATTTTTACATTTTCCTACAAAAGAAGTGCAGCGGTTCATACTGTGTTCAGTGGAGTACACCGCCTTGAAAACTCAGCTGAATTTCATTTAGGTCAATTAGCACAGTTTTCTTGCTAGTTTAAAGCTATCACTACTTCTAAGGCTACTGTGTGTTATAATGAAGTAACTAGTTCAAATGTCAAGGATAAGTGGTTCAGTTACTAATTTATATTCAAAGTCCTAAAAGTAAAGCTTGAAGGGGGGCTAGTGAAAGACTGGGAAACTGGATCTGTGGATTTGGGAGCCAATGGTTGGGGAATTTCTCGGGCTGCTGTGACATGATGTGTAAACTTCCTATCAAAACTTGGGAAGAAAGAGACAGGAAATACAGGCTTTTCAGGAATGTGTGCCTAAGACCAGACTAAACAAGAACTGCCCAGGGCCACTACATTCATGCTTCTTCACATTACCGATATAGTACAGCTTTGTATACTTCTCAAGATGATAGATCAGCCGGTATCTTAAGTCATTGAGAATTGAAAAAGCATTATCACAAGAAGCACCAAAAACATTCCCAACCTCAGTGTCCCATTCTATCCATGAAAGCTTCTTGCACAATTATCCCAGCAGCCTAGGAAGAAATAACGCATGCTAATTTTTTTCCTATTTTAAGCACATGGAGAAATTGTTTTTCCTTTATAAAGGTTAACCATGGTGAAAATTAATTACATTGATTGATTATTTATAACATAGCGGCTGACCAGGAAAATCCATAATAATTTGAAGAAAGTGAAATTTACCTTACAATGTTTCCTGGATCTACCTCAATCATCCACATGCAGCGAAGGTTATTATCGTAGGGAAAGGGATAGCCAGGTGACAGGATTCTTCCTGATGATTCCCCTTTGAAACGACCCCCACATTCCGCTGGGGAAATATAGCAACATTTCAAGTGAAAATTTCTTACCAATCTTTTCAAGACAATCTACAAATTTCTCAAGAGTATACACGTTCTCATGATTTACCCTCAGTCTACTCAAAAGAAATGTTAATATAAACTTTCTTAAAGTTTCATTTGAAGGAAAATGAGTATAATAAAACAACATACTGTCTCTCACACTGTATAAGAGACCAAAACCAAACCAAATTGTGAATTAAGTGAATAAAAACACACACACTCAAAATCTGTAAACTTGGCTTCAAAACATTTCAAGATGTATTGTTAAAAAAAATGATCATGTTATGAGGGAAGCAGATGGTAAGCTGCTCAGCGCTAGTGAATAGCTAGGTGAATAATTCATCTTGTACCTCACCTCTGAGGAAAAATTCACTCCCTCAGGCATTCTATATTCAATTGTCCCTTTATTCACTTCAAACCATTCTAAACCTCTTCCCTTCATAATGAGTTAGAAGTCACAGTGGCATTTCTATTAAATTCCTTACTTCAGTAAAATGTAGCATAGTTTTGATTGTGACTTATAATTTGTTGAATTAAATGTAAGCAGTCATCTAATCTAATTAATATTTTCTTTTTTGAAATAAATAGCCATTCTCAGTTTTATATCTATTTAACGCTACTGGGAGCTTTGGAGTGACTTTGCATTCACAAGGCAACAATCTGTAAAAAACTTTCTGTACAGAATAGAATCGTAAAAAGTCATTGATTAGGAACCATCAAGGAAGCCCTTTGCAATACACTATATATTTTAATGTCTACAAACCATTCTTCTTCTTCTTAAATAAATACAAAACATATTTACTTGAAATTCTTATTGTTTTAGGGGTGAGGTGGAGATGTTGGAATAATAGCAAGAGAGTATGAACACAAACAGACAAGCAACTTTGTGAGTGGTGTCCGAAAGAACTTAAGCTGCAGAGGTAGGCAGATTCCCCGTGAGCTTGAAGCCAGGCTGGTGTTCAGGGCAAGCTCCAGGACAACCAGGTTATTACACAGAGAAACTGTCTCAAAAAGCCCAAAACAACCCAAACAAGCCAAACAAAAAAATTATTGAAGATGAAATGATATGACCCATGGAAAATTTTCATAGTGATGATATTTGCTTATTATCTTTTCACTGAGGCTAAGTCTAGAATTGTACATAAAGTTTTTTCTTCTAAGAGTACTTCCATTCTTGTTCTAACCATATATGCAACAATAAAAGTCAACAAAATGATTAAAAGTCACATTTGTAAAATGTTTTAAATGCTTTTGAAAGTAATATGAGAGTGTTTGTTTAAAAAATATTAATAAATCTTTACAAATATTGTAATAATTACCTTCTATGATTTTTTTATCTCAGAAGTTGGCTTTTTCTAACACATAATTTAAGTCAAATGAATGTCGCCTTCCCCCTGACAATTCTAATCGATTTACCCTGAGTATTTTCTGTTCTTTGAATTGTGTATTATATAAATCGAATTTACTTCTCTTTCTTGTTATTAATATTATTTAAAACATTGGTCCAAATAAGAAAGTTTTATCTTCAGTGACACCAATATGTAATAGCTTAAGTTTTTTTTTCTTTCCACGTACACAGCTGTTTCATAGATCTAGATATTATAACACTCTGATTTTTAACTGAATTGTCAACTAGGCAATAGAACTTAGTTGCTTAGTCAACGGCTCTAAGTAAGCGCTTAAAACAGTGCTTAATATCTAAAATTAGTTTACTTAGAATAACCAGTTTACCCTGGAAACTCATTCACGTGGTCTTTACCCCATCAGTGGAAGGCCTTAAGAGAAAAATCATTGTTCAGGAAAATAAAGGTATTTTTTTCTCAAAACCAGAGCTTTAATTACTATATCAGTTTTGAATCTGTTGACTGACCTCATGGATTCAGGACTTCCTAGCCTATACAACTGCAATAATCAATTAAAAAAAAAATAAGGTGGAAAGGTATTCTCTTGACTTTACCACTTTGGAGTCGACCTTTACACCCAGAGGTCTAGGAAACTTTCTATAGCAACACTGTAATAGGTGATGTTTATGTGAGGGACTATTAGTACTTAAGATCTGAGTCACTAGCTTACTCTGCTTTGACTAGCTGTGATACACTGACACATTTAGAAAGGAAATAGTTCATTTGGCTTATGTGTCCCCCCATCAAAAGCCACAGCATGTATTTTAGTGAAGTTAGGGCAGAAACTCAAGCAGGAACTTGGAGACAGAATCTGAAGAGTAAAGAAGGCTTCTTTATGGCTTGCTCAGCTTAGCGCTAGCATACAACTCAGGACCACATGCTCAAATGTGACGCCACCATCCCTATGCTGAGGCCTCCCATCTCAACCATCAATCATAAATATTCCCCTCAGGCCACTCTGATAAAGTGACATTTTCAAATAAGGTTCCATCACAGCAGATTAATTCTGGTTTGTGTCAAGTTTGGAAAAACTAAGCAGCACAGTTACTGTTTCATTAGTCTGTTCTTTTTTTAAAAAATAAAACATTTTGGATAACCTACAACAATAAGCAGTTGGAAACAGTGTACAATAGGTAGTGTACATTTCTTTTCTCTCTTGTCTTTTTATTAATCGCTATGATAGGCACGTATTACTTTGAGCATAGTGCTGATCATTTATTTTATCTTTTAATAAATAACTATTAAGTATTTGTTTTCTATGCCATATTGCATATTAAGTTTAAATGTGCTCTTCTACAGTGTTTTAAAAAGTATTTTGCAAATATCAGCGTGTGCTTTAGTCTGATATGAGCTTGTGTGGTATGACTTAACACATGGGCCCATATTCCTAAGACACATGTTTCAAAGAGAAAGATAAAATATAAGGTGGAGTAAAGGACTTCAGAGTAATAACTATCTTTAAAGATACATGCATTTTGTTTGATTTACCATAAAAATTTCAGAAAAATAACTGTCTAGATAATATAAGTAAAAATCTTTGTATTTGACAGTGCCCCAAACATAGTTTTAATAGATAATTAAGGTTTATCAAAGAAAATTATAATTTTAGATCAGGTGGTCGAGCTATCAGTCATCAATGAAGAGTGCAGATTGAAAACAGACTTTCATCATCTCTTTCCAGCAAAATTCACTCCCTGTTCTTCTTTCTAGAGTTGTTTAATTTGATCATTTGTCATTACAAGTTTATGCTTCCTGTGAAGTTATCAAGTCACGACAGTGACTTGGATATTAACAGCATTAGTTTGCTGTGAGAACACTAAAAAGTTCCTGATCTCAGATCAGTTATTTTTCCATTTAATTAAAATCTTTTTTAGAAAATAGTCTCACCGTAGCTTAATATACTCTAAAAATATATGAATTGAATTTTAAAGATAGTATGGAAATCAGTGTTTATAAGTTTATAGTTTGGTAATAATGCTGTCAATGTGTCTTTTTTAAATATATCTTATATTTACATAGTCATTAACTCATTTTTCATAACTCATACAGGTGGTCTGATTATTGGTCTTATTGCTCAGTTTTCAGTTTCTTGTTGTTTAATATTTATTATTGTGTTAGGTTTTAGTTCCATAATCTACCCAAAATTCATATGCCATCTGACAATAAAGGACTGTGATTATATGTGCTTTAGATAAAAATCCTGTTTGTCTCTTTGGGAATCAGTCTTTTAACAGACCATTAGAAGATCCAAAGTACATCAAATGCATTGCACTTTAAAAGGATTAAATATGCATAGCATTTTGTGCATTTAAATTAAACCTCAGTAAGCTGTGTTTAAAAAGTACACATTAGCTTTATACACATTGGCAAAATATGGTCAGAAATGGCTTGGAAATAAATAACTGTTGTTTTTACCTTCTGCAGATTTAGAGTTTTCAAACGTTATTATCCTGTTATTTCAACTAGAACTATTTAATCTTTTAAAACCATGAATAAAAGAATCTATGGATATTTGTATATCTGTACTTTCCACTCTTCTATATTAGTTTATTATCCGCCCTATAATAAGAATAAAATGATATCAAACTAACACAAAATAGCCATGTAATGATCACTCTAAAACCTGGTAGGGGGTTTATCTTATCTATGAATCTCATATGCCTTTTTATACTGCAATTTATTTTCATGCTGTTCATACATAAGAAAACCGATGTATTTCTAATAGTTTTCAAAAGGCCTTATACACATGAAAGTTTAATTTGAAGTTCCTAAGAATAAATTCTTGTTTTTATATTAATTTTGATTCAGAACGATGCACCGATTTTTAAATCAAAACAAAGCTGATCAATGAAATTCAATAAAATGCACAGGATGAATCTTAACATTCTTGAAATGAGTCATTTTTTAAAAAATTAAAAGTAGAAATAACTCTACACAGACATAGCAACTCCCCAAAGTACACACCTTGGTCAGATTAAGAAGAGAACTCTTATACTCTACTTTTCCTTGGGGTAAATTTAAACTTTGTAACTTTTTGTGCGTGTTTGTGTAAAGACCTCCTTGAAGCAAGGGTATTTTATGTAGTTGTGTGTTTATATCATCCCACAAACATACTCTATAAAAATCTGAAAGAACATCCTACCAATGCAGGAAGGGAGAGGATAGTCCCAGGCCCTTCTCTCTCCGGTCATGCACTTAAGAAGGCTGCTTCCGTGGAGAGTATAGCCTGGATTGCATCCGTAGATGATGGTGCTGCCAGCAAAATGGCCTTGGTCACTGATCTTGTATCCGAACTGTGGAATGCCTGGGTCTTCACAATGTGAAAGTTCAAAACCTGGGAGAACAGTATAAATTACTTGAAGACAATATTTTGAAACATAACTTGAGATAAATTGTTTATTTCATTTATCCCTTCAAATAGGATTGCGTTCCGTACTAGAATTGCTCCAAAAATATCTAATATTGTTAACATTTACAAAGCACAGAAAGCTTTTGCTGGAACATTTTTATGTGTTTTTATTAGAATTTATCAGTTATAAAGCTTACATATCTGTGTAATGGCAGATATTATCAAATTCCTGATTGCCTTAAAGGTGCTATTATAAATACTAGATTAATTAATTCATTAAAATGGACTGATATTGAAGAACAGTGGTGGTGCCAGCCTTTAATTCTAGCACTCAGGAGGCAAAGGTAGGTGGATCTTAGTGAGTTCAAGACCAGGCTGGTCTACAAGGTAGTTCCAAAACAGCCAGAGCTACACAAAAAAAGTATTGTCTTGAATCTCAAAAAAAAAAAAAAAAAAAAAAAAAAAAAAAAAAAAAAAAAGGATTACTACCTATTTCCCTGAGTTCATGTGGGTTGATGGACGATCGGGGGAGGTTATGAAACCTTTAGTGGGTAAAATGCACTGGTGCAATTGTGTCACTGGCAATGGACTCTGAATGTTTATAGCCTTTTCCCACTGTCTGTTGTTGAAGAAACATGATCAGCTCGTTTATATGCCCTGCTCTCTTCCTTGAACAAACTCTGGTCCTCTGGGACTACAAGCTAATATAAAGGGAAAAGTTACTGTGGCTTTTGGTCACAGCAACAGGAAGGTAGCTAATATAATAATAATAATAATAAAATGTTTACTTTTTTGTTTTTGTTTTGGCACAAAGCATTCAGAATCCTTGGAACCAGCAGCATCTGTCTGAATCCATGGCTACCTGCATTTTGCATACTACAATAAAGGTTCTATGTCTTCAGACTGGCAAATTTCATGTTTCCCATCATAAATTGGCCTTATGATATAATGGGCATTTTAATTTCTTTTTCATAATAAGTCTCCAAATTCCTTATTTTATCTGAATTCTTTCTCTGTGAATAATAATAACAACATAGAAACTTGTGTTGGGTTTTTAATCTAGCCTAGCTCAGATCCGCCCTCTCCCTCAAAATAAAAGGAGACTGGTTGCCAAAGGAAATGATCATGTGACTAAGGTGACAAAGATATCAATAGCTACAGACCTTCACATGCTAAGAGAAAGATGCTCAGCTGAGAGCCTAGGGAGTTACCTACCCTTGTACAATGACAATCAAACTTCCACAAAGAAATTTCCATCAATAGCTTATACAGAGGGGCTGGGAAAGCTTCCTGGTTGGTGAATGCATTCACATCCTAGAAAGTTGTGGAGATAGCAGCTACTCTAGTTCTTCTGGGCCTCACTAATATGTCTTTTATTTGCTCTTTATTTATGGTAATGATTGTCCTTAATAATAATCAGTAAATGTAAGCAAATATATTCCAGAGAACATTCTTCACAATGTTGTAAATTATTGAATCACAGTGTAGTGATATATTGTACATTTAATAAAATCAGCCTGGAATATGAAAGAATAGGAGGGTGGTGGGTGATTCTGTTCTCTGATATTCCGGGCTGATTTTATTAGATGTACAACATATCATCTCATCACAAGAAGGGATCATAGAAATTCCATGTGAGTTGTTTGTTGTCCTTTTGATTTTGTGTTTGTTTATTTTTCTTTTGTTTGTTTTGGAGTTTTTGTTTATTTGGTTTTGGTTTTTCTTTGGATAGCCTTGGCTCTTTTGGAACTAGCTCTGTAGATCAGGCTGGCCTTGAATGATTGGAATAAAGGTGCACTGATGGCTGGCAGAATCCTCTCTTAAAATGCCACTCAGAAATGTTACATACATTAGATTAACAGTGTCCAATCCTATTGACACTATTGAATTTCTAGAGTGTCAGAACAAGCTCACTGCTTGGATGTTTACATACAGCTCCAAGTGCTGAGTTACTCCTATAATTGACTTAGGCTCAGAAAACATGAGGACCAAAGGGTCTAGTCTCTCCCAGGGAATTTAAAGGGTTCCTTCTCCTTCAAGTCAGAGGACAGTTTTATATATTTGAATTCATTTGCAAACTTTTGTCTCTTTATCTAATTCTCTATTGTTGGGTATTATTTCCTTTTTTTTTTTTATTCTGCAGTACCTACCTACCCAAATCTAATTTTGGCATACATCAGAGGCCCAGTGATGCTAATTGAATCAAGGTTTAAAGAAAAATATCTACAGGAAAGTCAGTTAATTCAGTTAAAGTCATACTGATTGTTTCAAAAGTGAATTTTGAGATAATATTAAAAAAAATAAAAGCTTCAAGGAGTCTCTCTATGAATTAGCTTATGGCAGCCTCATTTTGTTCAAGGGGAATTATAAAAGAGTGTGGTCATTGATGAACATCAATGCAAGAATTATTAAATCAACTCCATCCCCCCATCCGCCCCATCCAGTCATGTAAGACACTACAGAAGTAAAAACTCTGTTTAGGACACCTTACTTTGCAATGATCTGCATAGTTAATCTGACATTTAAAATATCTCTAATCAAAAATGGCAAGTTTATAGTCTTCCTACCAGACTAGATTCTTCTGTCCGGGTTTTAAGATGCAGCCCTTTCCAATTTTGTCACATATTTCTTTTCTAATCAAAATGGAAATTAAGTTTTGTTTTCAAGATTTCTTATCAAACCCATTTTTCCTTAATGTGCACATTCTGTGCATGTGATGGGGGCTTGCTGGCAATGACACAAAATGGAGATGTTCTTGCAGATGAAAACAGTTTATAAAGCATTTCTTTATAGAGGGAAACGCAGGCCGATGATACTGTAGGAGCTACAGAGCACAACATAATTTAGTTCAATTTGGGAGACTCATTGTTGCTCTTTCATAAATATTCAGAACTGTCTTAAATTTTACGAAGCCTCTCAGCTGCCATTCTTCTCGCTGAAAGCCCAAACACTTGAAACTGACAATTAAATAAAAGCTTTAATGAAGCATCAAATATTTGACCAAAATTCACCATAGCTAGTAGATTTTAATACTGTGATTTAATAAAAATTTATAGAGCACAAACCGAACGTATAAGTAACATTGTGAAAATGCTTCAGATTTTCTAACTTAAGCTGAAAGTTTATCGCCTATGCTAACACTGCAGATATATTTATTTATTTCTGATTTATGTTAAGTATCATTTGAATTCTGCAACATTTTATCAGAATACTTAATAAATTGCATTAATATTACCATATTCAAATGGTACTTTATTTCTTTCAGGTCAGCATTCACCTTAATGCTGTAGTAACTGATTCTTATTATTAATAGTGGCATTTAAGAAATGAATATTATAGAATAAAATAAATCTCCCGCTATATTCTCCAAAGTCTTTCTTTTTCTCATTTCCCCCCAAAATGTTCTCATATGTAAATCAGGTTATTCCCACACACCTTTTTGTATATATCCATATATCTTAGCAATAGAGTATGATTTGCTTGCATTTATATGTGACCCATAATACAATCTGCTTCAAACAGTTTTGTGAGAGTTTATTGTCTACCATTTTTCTTTATTCTTTTGGTTTTTTTGAATTTGACCTTTATATTTAAATGGAATTAGGCCATGTGTACTAGTATTATAATTATTAGAAAGTATTCCATTAAGGGCAATGGCATCGAAAAACTACTATTGAGAAATGAGCTAGCTCTCTTGTGTACATACATACGCATAAATTTAATAAAGTGCTGGACGTACAAGGAACAAACCAGGATAACCATAATCATTTATTTACTTTAATCTACAAAGCTCCTCTTGCTGTGATGACCTGGAACAGGGCACTTTAGAAAAAAAAAAGTCTACTTGGGCATCAGACATGACTGACACTTACACTGTTGTAGTTTCTGTAACTGTTTTCCTCTCCATGTATTTTCTGTAACTTTCTCACTCCCCTACTGCAGTTGTGGTTATGTACAGCATATTGCTATATTAAAGTCTTTAGTTTGGAAAATAGATGGCAAAACAGAGTAACTGAGTGCATTCAAATACGCATTTTGAGACTGCAACTAACAGAAGAAAACAAATCTAATCTTTAAAATTATTAGTATTTTGTTTTGTTTTTATTTTCTCTCTCTGTCTTTGAGGGCAGGGGAGTGGAAGAGTATGAAGTTAGCTAAATAGACAGGTACGGAAGATCTGGGAGGAGTTGGTGGAGAAGCTGGTTGGAAAGAGCATGTTCAAAATATAGTTCATGCTTTTTCCCTGAGGCCTAGTTTTCATGACACGAGAAGGATCAAACAGGCTTCTAAATGAGAGAAGCAACACCCAGCTATGACCTAGTGAACCCCAAGGGCGTGGCATGAGAATCCTTAGGGTGAAGTAGTGGCAGGCACACCTTGGTGGTAAGCATCAGTTCTCTAAGTGGACTTAAGATTCACTCAAGAAGAGGGAAATCGTGCCTGGTACTACAAATCTCTCAAATACCAGGACTAGTCAAGAAATTGGACAAGAACCTACAACTATCACTTTACTAAACAAATATAATGTCTAACCATACTCTAAATATTTGTCATATAACTACAGATAAGTTTAGTCTCATTAGGGAAACTTCTTTTTACAACAGATGGAAACCAATAAAAATGCAGTTGTGGATCTCAGCCTCAACTGATACATACATAAGACAGCTCCCACACGCAGTGCTCAGAGAATACTCTGGAAGAGGTGGTAAAAAGATCCTAAGAAGGAATGGATCTGGGGGTTTTTAGTGAGATTGTGTCTCCTAATAATATCAGAATCTACACTTATAAAGTCTCACCAAAATGATTTGATTGGCTAAATGTGAACTGAACATGGTCAAGAATGTTCAATATGGACAGAGGAAGGACCATAAAGCATCTACCTTCACATAGAACTATAGTCAATGAAGGAATGCCACTGTGAGAGAAATCATCTTCCTCATGGAGGAGCCCCGAAATTGCTTCTGCAATATCAAATGTTCATCCATGAAAATGTACATATAAGGAACAGTATACAGAAAACAGGTTTTATTTAGGAATATGTATGTATATATAAATATGCGTACAGTAATAATGAAGAAAGAAGTTATGAATTTGAAGAGAGTAGAGCATATGAATTTAAAGGGGATAAAAGGACAAATAAAGGATGTCTCAGAAATAAAATATAAAAGAGTACTATATGAAAAAAATTAAATAAAATATAACATTTAATAATTTTTTATAATTGCCATTTAGGCTAATAGACTTGAGAAACAGCCTTGTTTTAGAACTCTTTTATGTATTTATTTAGTTTCACAAATGTAAACTTTTACATCTTTTATTTTCTCAATTAATTTAATATATATGTCAAACAATCACTCCACTACCGAGCTACAAATCCACTTATAGCATAGTTTATATTTAAATAAGAAGATTGTGAAGTTATTTCTCCTCATAATTAATCAAGAAAATACTTCACATTCATACACATGGATCATGATGCTTGTATTTGTTATAGACATAATAACAGTGTAGAAGAAATAAGGAGAGAATTTTGAAGAATGAAATTACATTCCATTTTAACACTCAGTGATCTAATAAGAAACAAGTACATTCATCACTAAATAAACTGTATAAGCCACGAGGCTATGGCCGTATCTTGAGAATGATAGCATAATGAGATTTTCCCTCACAAGTTCAAATCTACTTGAAGTTTTAAACAAAAACTATTATCACTATTTTCAGTTACTTTTGGAGAATACTATTTGTTATTGATGATGGCCTGAATTCTAGGTCTTTTCTAAAAACAAGTTACTGAGAGACTTTCCTAAATTTTCATCTGCCAAGCATGATTCTAGGAGCTGCTATTATGGATAATATATGTTTTGTAGAACATGAATGTTGCATGTCTCACTCTCACATGCTGTTATTCATGATTGAGTGTCAATTTATTCAACCTTTAGAATTTTATATTTCACTAAATGATACAATTGATACATATTCTCAAAATTTCTAAAACCTAAAGTTTACTGTATGTTGCCAATTCTTTTCCTAACTAAATTTTTCAACTGATAGACCCTAATGTGGGAGGTTGTGTTGTTTCATTTTAAATAATTGTCCCAACCACTGGTTTAATAAAAAGAGCTGATTGGCCAAAGGCAGGCAGGAAGTGTAGGCGGGACTAACAGACTAAGAAAAATCTCTGAGAGCAGAGTGCCAGACGGAGCACCAGAGAGAAGCCAGAGGAAGCAGAGGACAACTATGCTGCTCTAAAGAAGGTACTGAGCCACATGGCTGAACAAGAGACATGGGTTAGATGAAGGGTAGGGAGCTAGCAAATGATATGCGTGGGCCTGAGGCTGATCAGCCTAAAACTATTGGAATCATCTGTGTGTCTCTGTGGGACTGCGGGACTGCGGGTCTGCGGGTCTAGACCTTGAGGTTAGGCCAGAAAGTCAAGGCCAGAAACCTCGTACTACACCCTAACATATTTGGATTTCAATATTTGTATTATGAACTTTTAATATTCTGAAATTTAAAAATTATATTTATTTTGTGAATATGCACTAATATACCATTTAGTATAATTTATTTCTTAATTTTATTTTTCCTCTACTCCTTCTCTGTAATGTCTTTTGCCTGTATTTTTGTTGTTTACCATATTTGGTTGCTGCCTTGCAAAATACTTCCTCAGACAGTGTACTTTTTCATTTTATACACAGATAGCTTCCTCTAACATGTCTCATATTTATATTGTTTTTTTTTTTTAACTTCTAGAGAATTCATGATTATTGTTGAATTTTGAGTAACAACTAGTATCTGGTCAAGAAAATTAAAGCCACTCAGTGGCTGAGTAGTGGATACACAGTTAGACAGTTCTGCAGACTTTAGAAGTGTGAAGGAAGTATAGGTAGAAAATATTCCTATCTTTGAGAAAATTTGGAGTTCAGTACACCTGAAATAGACAGCTACCTGCCACCATCACATTTTGGCTTACAGCTGTAGTGGAAATAATAATTTCATTGATTCCATCCTTCAGTTATCCAAAGATTGTTGCTAACTGTTGGGTCTCAAAGACAGTTGTTTGCAAGCAAGAGAATCCAGAAACTGTGGTTCACTTGAAATTTCAAGAAAGCTTTTAGAAAGGGAAGGTGTGACTGACTTGATGGACTTCTGCTTAAATATTTTGTTTTAAATTTCATTTTCTATGAGCTAAAAACACAGCCATATTTGGTCAGAATGTTCTTCTAAACTATTCTACATTTTCATACTCACTGGTAGATCGTAAACAGTTCTGAACTAAAATGTATACAATGAACAGATTTCTAGGAATTTAAACTAGAGCTTACAAAGCTTTGTAATAGGAAATCATGAAAATAATGACTTTTTGGTTCTAGCTAAAGAAACTATATTGTGTTTTATGAAAATTACAAACTTAAGAGGTATTATTTTATATTTCTCTGGGGGAACAATGTACTATATGATGCCCTATTGGTCAGTACTTCCTTCATTGCCTGCTTAATTTTAGTATTTAAAGAATAAAGGAAATGCCAAATGTGCCTGGTCAGTGGTTTCTGAGGACCTCTAACTATATGGGATGTTCTTGCTCTTCTAAGTAATTTACTTATTCCCTACTCACATTTGCATTAAGTAAATTATGCACTAAGAATAAAGTTAAAGTTGATAGGTCATCTGATTATTTTTCATGGTTAGCATTGCCAATAACATATTTATAACTAAGTTACAGAATCTAAATAGAATAATTTGTAGCTCGTTCATAATGGTAACATGCAAGAAAGGGCATTAAAAATTAGTTCTTGCCTGTCTTTAATGAGAACCTGACATTTGGAATGGCTATGTTCTCTGAGCATTATTGAATCATTTCAAGCAACAAAACTGGAAGGCTAAGTGAATCCAAATATGTTTAAAGTTTTCCCTGGGGATAATAAACATTTCCCCAGTAGGATTTTTAGTAAATAAAATGAGAAGAGGAAATGGCAAAAGATCATTTAATCCAGTCGTATCATCTAATAGGGCTGTGAATATTGGACATCTACTAGGTCAATTTTTGATAAAATTCAACATACCATAATGGTATGAATCATTATCAAAAACACATTTCCTTTTTACTGAATAAAAGTAACTACAAATGAAAGACCTGAAAGATTTGTAATCAAGCATACTTCTAAGGCTGAAAGTTCAGTGACTTCATGAAACATAGATGATACTAGAGCCATGTCTATTTCTGATAATAATTTATAAAACAGAGAAAGAATTCAACTTCTCAAGCACAAAATGACTGATGTTTTCTTGAGAAGAAATTGATGAGCTTGCTTTCTGATCTGGTCTTCAAGCTTTAGAAAGAAATAGTACGTTTATTGAAGTCTGTGAAGACTCTATGAAGCTCAGCTATCTCTTCAGAGATTTCTCCTCAGAGACAAGCACCAACTAAACTGTTTTGTCTAAAGCTCCTGAAAATTTGCTACCTCATTTCTCAGCCCTTATTTAGAGCATAGGTTCTCAACCTTTGGGTCATGACCCCACAAGGGGTGAAAATTTGGTATCCTGCGTAACAGACATTTGCATTACGATTCAAAATGATAACAAAATTACAATTAGAAAATAGAAACCAAATAACTTTACATTTGGGGTCACTACAACACATGGAAGGTTGTTAAGGTTATTAAGGGGTCTTAGAATTTGAAAGATTGAGAATCACCAATTTAGAAAAAGTTCAGATTTCTTAAAAACAAGAATAATTGGCACTGACTTCTTTAGAATGTGATACAATAAAAGAGTTAGATTCTGGGAGCTAAAGAATTGGGACTCCAATTGGCAATTTTGGCTGCCCCTAGTTTGTCTCTAAATGCTTTTGCATTCAAGCAACAAAGTCCAGTTAAGGAAACTTATTGTGAAAGAGTCTACCCACGACAAAGGAGTTATTTTTGACAGCTCTTAGAGAAAAGAGTAAACAGATTTAATCATGAAATAGTACATTCTTCCAAATACCTCATGTATAATGAAGAATTATTATAAGCATATATATGCATGTATATTTTATTTATTGCTTGAGATTAGTAAGACAATCACACTGCCAACTTAATATTGCAGAGCAAAAAGTATAATGACTATGCCAAAATCTTTAATTCTAGGCACTTAGGAATCTCAGAAATACATGATTTCATTAATCATAGAATCATTAAAATATCACCAAACTAATTTTTTAAAAAGATTTTTCTATGATCATAGTGCATTGTATTATATAGCTATTTCCTCAAAAATGTCTTTCTTACTATTGAAAGTCAGTTAGATTCCTGGTATAATACAAGCATATTATAATATTGTAAGGCTAACTCAAAATTATTTAATATATAAACTACTTAATTTTCTAATTTGGGTTTATAGATAGACAAATTTCCTCCAGGGCTCCTGAGAAAGTTTTCATAGGAAAGGAGGAATGTATGACCTCTGTTTCTCATTTCCTCCATCCTTGACATCACCTTCAGGATGTCCAAGCAGTAGCCACATTGTGAGCTTGTAAAGGCAAATGGAAATACATAAATGAGTCACCAAAGATAACACTGAATAGGTTAGAATGAAAAAAATATGATCGATCATGTTAATGATGAATTTAGATCTCTTTTCTTTAGCATTCTTATATGAGATAATGAAATTCAAGCTTTTGAGTTTAAAATAGAATTATTTTTCCATTACTTGTCAAAAGTTGAATTGATACTTTTAGTGAGTGTGCAATGAATCCTATTAAAACAAGCAAAGTAAAAAGCATTGTATGTCTTTTAAAAAACATATGGATCATTTAAATTTTGGCTAAATATAATGATACTTAAAGTTCAAGTACTCTGACCCTAAAAAAAATAGTACTAAGTAAACAAAACCAGTAGTGGAATAGAGTGACTATTAGCAAAAAGGCCTCAACATGTCTATTTGTGATCAAAGTGGGGTGGAAAGAGCTTGTGAGAATAACTTGGGGATAGAGTCTGTCTTGAACAGTCTTACAGCATCCCTCTACTTATGCTTCCATATCCTATTTTCTCTGCTAAGAATATGTCATACCTTTATTTCTGTGACTTATGATCTATGTCTTTACTGCTACCTTGTTTATGGAGCCTCACTAGAGCCTTGACAGTTAAATTATCTTCTGTTATTTTGCTTGTTTCTGTGTGAATACTGGGATATCATCTACATTACAGCTCAAAAGCAATTTGAAATAATTGTAAATGATACATGCATATTGAACTTGGATGTGTGAGGCTGGTTTTGAACATTATTAGATATGAAAATATAGACATCAAACAAAGTATACTCTTTAATATTAATTTTATTCTAAATACATTTTTTAAATTTGCAAATTGTTTAATGCTTCTAAATATTTAAGGGATGTATTTATTTTTATTTAATTTGTATAGGTGTTTTGCTTGCAAGTGATGCTGTGGCACAGTGGCTGAGGAAGTCAGAGCAAGCATCAGATTCCCTAGGACAGTAGTTCCAGATGGCAGTGAACCGGAAGGTTGGTGTTGGGGCTCCAACCTGGATCCTTTGTGAGAGTAGCAAGTGCTCTTAACTGTGAGCTGTTTCTTCATCCCCACTTCTAAATTCTTTTTAAATTTTATGTTTAACATGTTCCCCATATTCAAGTATCAAACTGTTTTTTATTAAGTCAATAATCAGATACATGTTAATTTTCCATGTAGAAGCAAAAATGACATAATTCAACTGAAATTTACAAAGATATATTAAAGAAAAATGATCTCTTGGAGATCTACACGTAATTTGTTAGCAAGGAAATTTAGAAAGAAAACAATTGACTAGGAATTACATTAGTGCATTCTCATTACAGTATTTGCTGTCTCCAGCACAGAGGGTTAGAGCAGGTAAGCATGAGGTGGGGGTTGGAAATGCATCTTGAGGTCCAATAGTTAAACTGATGCTCAGGGGAAGTTAGATCATGCCTTGAAATGTGTGTGTTGGATGGGTGGGATTGGGAAAATGAAAGTTAAGGAAGGATCAAAGTTTAAGTGAAGACAGCTGGCACAGCTAAAAATAACATACATATATATAGATAATAGATATAGAGGGAGAATAAAATTATTTTCATACAGAAGAAAATTGTGTCATGTTTCATGCAGAAATACAAACTTATTGACACTGTGAACCCCAGAAGCAATAGCTAGAAATAAATGTAATTGCTGAAAGCTTTATTTTTTAAAAAAATACTTACTTGTGTAGACAAGTTGAAAGCCTTCATCTGTCCCTTCAGAGTCAGAGTTAAACTCTAGCCAGAGCTGATTCGAAGTGCTACTGAGTGTCAGTCCACGCATGGATGCCCCCGTAAAAGCACCCAGAAGATGTGTAGTTTTATCTTTTCCATCATAAATCTGCAAGATATATTTATAATTAAAATATAACTGTGGCCTAAATACACAGTTCCCAAGTCTGTATGCTTATCTATGAAGATCAGGGATTATCCACATTGTCCCTAAATCCTAAATCTGTATTAATGAAGAACAACCAAACAAATAAGTTTCAAAATCAAAGGTTAGAATTCATATGAGTAATTCTCAAGTTCAAAGGATTAGTAAACTCTAAGAAACACTTAAACTATTGTCTAACTTTTTTTCTAAGGTAACAATACTTTTTATGATATATAACTTAAAGTTTAAAACGTCTTCTTTAAAAGTAGTTTATAAAATTGGTTGATAGGTTTCTTTTTGTTTTGTTTGTTTGTATGTTTGCTCATTTGGTTTCTTTGTTTTACTACTTTCTCAGTTAATCAAACACACCTTTCTCAGAACACAACTAGTAAAATTAGAATTATCCCAGTACAGTGTTCATAATTACATTCTTTCTGTTGATTTGTTTCATTTTTGATCATTTAAAAGTATCAAGTCAATACTAGGCAGTGGTGGGAGACACTTTTAATCCCAGAACTCTGAAGGCAGAGGAGAGCAGTTTTCTGAGTTCTAGGCGAGTCTGGTCTTCAAGACTAGTTCCAGGACATCCAGGGTTACAGACAGAAACCGTCTGGGAGGGGCGGGGGGATGTTTAGCAAAGGGCATATGTTTGCTACAATGCAAAATTTCCTGGGATCAGTCCCAAGAACTGAACATATAAAAATATTATAAAATAAGAATTTTAAAGCGTACTAAGTGATTATAAATGTTAAATAAACAAGACAAATTATGTGACAAAATTGAAAAACTTCACATCAGTCCTATCGTTCTTGCTTCATGCTTTGAAGGTTTATACACTGTACTCCTATTAGGAAAATATGGTTACAAAATGTAATATCTTATTAGATGTGTTTATGTATCTGATACATTTTCCTTGTACTATGTCATTTTAAAAAAAAAAATTTAAATTTTAACATACCAACTATAATTACCCTTCCCTCCCCTTCTCCCACTCACCACCATCTTTCCCCACCATCTTCCCCTCTGTGGTGATATATTGTATATTTAATAAAAATAGTCTGAAATATCAGAGGATAGAACCATTCACAGAACCAAACCCAGAATACTCATGCTTTTAGCATTGCTTGGGAGGCAGAGATTCCTCTGGAACTCTATGAATTCAAGGCCTAACAGAAATGCATGGCTGTGGCTACACACCTTTAATCCTGGGTATAGGAATATTGCATCAGGAAGTGAGATAGGTCTGGATGTTTCACTGTGTTCTTGATTATAGCACCTTGGCAATCGGCAGAATCAAGATTTTCTTCATATCTTAGAAGTACTCTGAAAACTTGGGTTCTTTAAATTTCAATCTAAAATTTCCATCTATTTTTTCCTCAATCTGGAATATTTAATTTTTCACATTTGTCCCAAACTAATTTGTCATTTTCTCTTATAGGACTTGGGGAAGATTGTAGACCATCTTCCAGTGTAATTCTGTTACTAACAACTAGAGTCTCTGAAGTAACTAGTGCCTTTATATATACATATATATTTAAATATATATATTTTAATTTTATTCTCTGAAGTAACTAGGGCCTTTATATATATATATTATTTTATTAATTTAAATATATACATATATATTTAACATTTTTAAATTTAAAATCATATGTCAAACTATTTCTGACAGGGAAGTTCCACCAATTATACTCTTAAGATTCCTCGCTAATTGGGAAATTATCTTCAAATTTAAAATTTATCTTTAATGTATTCCCCCAACTTTAAATATGCTGCCTGTGTGAACAAAATCTTGCTCTTTACCTCAACTACTAAATTTACTGAAGAATGGATTTATTTACTTCTGGCTTCTTAGAGTTTTAATTTTTTAAAATTTTGTTTGGCTTTTGTTTGTTTGTTCAGACAGTAGCTGAACCAGCAGCTTGCTGTGGAGATGAAGTTGGCTTGAAACTAACAGCTTTCAGCCTTGCTTACTGAGTCCTGGGATAAATGTGTGTTATCTACCCATCTTTAGGTTTTAAACATACTTGCTACCAACCTAGGCTGTAAAGAAAAAAAGGGAGATATTAATTTACATCCCATACAAATGCAGCTTTTTAAAATTTCCTGAACTCATAACAAATTCTGTTTTAATCACATTAACCTAATCTTTTTTTCTACACTGAAATTCAGAATTCTGCTGTAGGAAGGACCTTTCTGCTCTCTGCACTTGTGACTGATGCACTCTCTAACCTTCTATGCACTCTGCATGTTCTTAAGGTTTATTTACATTTTAAATTTTCACAGAAGAAAACATGGAAATAGGAAAGAGAAAACAAGGAACGAGCCATTTAAAACTCAAAACAGCAGGACTGGCTTGAATAAGTAATAGTGGTTTCTTTTTCTTATAGACTTTCTGTCAGTAACAAAGAACATATATTTTCATATTGTTCATTGGTTTTATAAAGAAAGCTGTGGAGACAGATCTCCTCAAATTATTAGAACATAACTTGAACCCCAAGAGGAATTTAATTCATACAAGTGATTTTCTATTGAGTTATGAGAAATGAATTTTGTTTGGTTGTTTGATTCTATGGAATTAAACTTTTCTTAAGGACATTGGTCATCAGAAATAACTGATCCCTTAAGAAATAGTGCTTACTGTAAAACATAATGCTGTCAGTTTTCAGTGTTCAATATTCTGTGTCCTTCTGAATGTATTGCCTCAATGACTCTATGAATATATAATTATACATCCTATATTATAGCCACTCATTAACAATAAAATTATCTTGCTTAGTGTTTCTGTGAATCTTATAGAAATATTGTCATGGTAGTCACAAATAGTTTCCATTAATATTCCCTGCTTTTAAGCAATGCATAACTTGTTTTATAAGATAGCATTATAAAATATAAATATTTGTTTCTAAGATTAAGTCTTGGTCATGTGTAAAAATTCTCAATTTGTCAAAAGTTCCAAAAAAAATAAATGTTAAAAGCTGAACACTTAGGCAATGGGCATAACAGGGTCAGAAGTTTAAGGCCAGGCTGGGATATGATGCTATCTTAAAACGCAAAGCCAATCAACTAAGCTAATTGACTTAAATGAATAAATAAAAAATATTTCTTGAGATTTATTTTTAATTTATATACTAACTGCCCTAATACTGTTTTCTAAGGTTGTACTAATACAGAAAAGGCAAAACAATAATAGAACCAGCCTTTATTTTATGTATTTTCATTACTTTTGGTACATGTAGTTGATAACCAAGTAAACTACTACAACTTCAACTGTGTGTTAGATATGTACATATCTTTATGAAAATTGTAAGATATCATTATTAAGTTGAAGAATTTTAGTAAAACTAAACCCCTTATTGGCTGCCACTGAAAGAGCAGAACCATCCTGATAACCAATCTCCATAGGGTGACCTTGGGCTGAACTCAAGCTCCCAAAATGTGTTGTAACAGCAGAATTCAGAGCAAGCATCCCAGATACAGTTAAACCGGAGGCATGGCAGTAAAATTTAATAAGAACCAGATATGTTAAGATTCTGCTTTAGCTTCCTACCAGCACACACTCTCTCTCTTGCTTCTGCCTTTTAGGGAATGCTCTTCATCTTTATCTCTCTCTCTCCGTTTCTTCCCCCTCTCTATTATTACAACAGTATCTCTCTGTTATAATGAAGTCCTGTATAAAAACAGGCTCTCCTGTCTCCTGCCACTTGCCACTGCCTCCCACCATATCCAGGCATAGGGTATAATGCTTCTGCATTCATAGAAACTTGTGGCCATTATCGTAACATCCCAGATCAAACACGCGGGCTCAACAAGATGTCTCTGCAGACATCCCATATCTTGCCATAAATCCTGTCAATGTTCTATAATGTTAGCAATTTTGTACCTGTAGCCTGACCAATAATTTCAAAAGATCACCTCATTCTATGGCTGCTTACCCAATCCTAGAATGCCAAGACTATAGCCCCCTGCTTGTGGTTTTTCCTCATATAAGCCCTTTATAATCAGTGCTTGGAACTTGATTCTTCACTAGCTGTAACTGGAATACTGGAAGAAGACCTTGCCTGGGCTCAAATAATGTAGGCTCCATAGTTTTATTGGGGGTTGGATGGTGTCTTTCGACACGGGCATAACATTACAATAGAGCAATATATTTTATTAGTATAAACTATATTTTATACTAGTTTTTCTAAACTGTACAAGAGAAATGTAGGTTCCTGATGTGGGAATGCATTTGTGTGTGCTGTATCTTTAAATAAAGGAGCTGTTTGATGGGTCATGGCGGGCACCATAGAAAAAGTGGGAGGAGAGTCAGTTCAGGTAGGAGAAGCAGGGCGGAGTCAAAGGCAGATCGAGCGAACCGCCCAAGGAAGAGCATGTAGGGAACACGGGTGAGCCACGGGCCTGGGCCACGTGGCCCACGGATTAATAGAAATGGGTTGATTTAAGATATAAGAGCTAGCTAGCAATGTGCCTGAGCCATAGGCCAAACAGCATGAAGTTAATATAAGCGTCTGAGTCGTTTCTGGGGACCCGGGCGGCGGCGGGCGGCTAAGCGGTCCCGGCAAGTCTGTGGGTCCGGGACCTCTAGCGTACGGGACCCGAGAGAACCCGCTACAACAGGTTCCTTTAAGAAAATAAACTTCTCAAAACATAATATATAATATTTTATCTGAAAAAGAAGAAAACAACAAATATTTTTGGAAAAAGGATCTTTTTCAGTTGACAGTACGGAACAGTCAAAAACCCCTCAATCTACTATTAATTTAGCAACACAGAATCAGAAGGTAGAAAGAAAATGGGGTGAAAACTTTATGATATGAAACTTTAGTAGTATTCACACACATACCCACTAAATAAATCAAAACATAAAGGAATTGTTGAATAGAAAGGACTTTAAAATTAAAAAAGAGCTTTAGAGAATTTATGTGATGCTGCTGAATTTGCAAATAAGTGTTAAAATATATCAGTGCATATTCTATGAAAGCAAAGAGACAGAAAGAAGATAAAGCTGGGCTGAAGAGATTGTTGAGAGGCAAAGAGTGTTGACTGCCCTTCCTGATGTCCTGAGTTCAATTTCCGGAAGCCATACGGTAGATCAGAACCATCTATAATGGGATCTGATGCCCTCTTTTGGATGTAGGCAGAATACTGCATAATAAAAACATCAAATACCAAGCAGTAGGACCAAAGACACATTGTTGGGAAATTAATCAAGAAGGTAAAAACAACTAAGGAAACAAACCAAAGCTTTTCACACAAGAGTAAATTTTTCAGTGATTAAATTACAACTGACCAGGAAGATCCAGATAGACTATTTCTTTTAGACTGTTACTCTTTGTATAGCTTTTTTAAACAAAATCAAAGTCTTTGAGTGTTTTATTTAATACAGTGTATTCTTAAAAATAACATTTTTTCTCATTTTTTTAAAGAAATAGTATCAGACACATTGAGGATCTTGTATCTATGAAATTCTCTGTCTAGGCTTTTGCTTAAAAATTTGCGTTCAAGTGTGTGGAGCCATGAGGGGTGAGATCAGACCTTGGATGGGCTGATACCTTGGAGGCCTTTCTCTGCAGAGAAACACCAAGCTCAAACTGACTTTGGGATGAGTGAATTGGACTTGCTTGGAGTGGATGTGCCGCACTGAACTGGCCCATCTTGGAACTACTTGTCCTTTGGGGATAGAGGATGGGTGGATGGGAAGAAGCTGGGGGCTGTCTGGAGGGATTGGGAGGGGAGGGGGAACAGGGATATATATATACACATTGATGGTGATGACATTTTTAAAAATGAAAAAAAAAATGAGTTAATTTGGTCATATCACGCAAGAAATAATTAGATCTTGATCTTGTTCTGTTTCAGTACTCAATATAATCAGGGTCTAAAATCAGTCACTGTAGGCAGCATGCTTTGATACATCAGGTTAACCCTCTTTATAATAGACTGCTCAACACCCCTCGAACATTGAGCTGTGAGTCTCCTGGTATAATCAGAATTAGAAGACCTCCATTTTAATTCTTAAGGATTATATAGTTAATTGAAAAACATACTTATATGTCATTATGTATGCATTAGCATCATTGTATGCCTAGTCTCCACAAAGGTCAGAAGAGGGTGTCTGGCACCCTAGAACTAGAGTGACAGATAGTTCTGAACCATTATGTGGGTGCTGGGAAGCAAACTTGAATCATCTGTAAGAATAAAAGTGCACTAAGCCATTGAACCATCTCTTCAGTTCTTATTTTAAAGATTTAGCAAGTAAGGCTTTATAGGAATCAAAAGTCAAACGTAATATGAATGAGTAAGATAAATAAGTCAGACACACACCCTTGAATCACCTTTGTCTTTTATTTTTCCTGAAACTAGGATTTTCACTCTAAATAAATTCACTTTGTTGAGTGATTTGGAAATGTAATGACAGCTTTCAAGTTTAGTCAGTTAGTTGTCAAAGTTTTTTTTAAAAAAAAAAAAAATTTCCGATGGTTACCACAAAAGTTTTCTATCCGAGGTCTAATATTTGTTTTAAAGATACTATGAAATTGAATAGAGATTCAGTTTTGATTGAATTCCATTATTCAGCTCAATTATATGAAAGATTGTGTTTAAGTAAAAAAACAAAGTGGAAAACAATAAAGGGTTTAATTTTCATGCCCTTCAGTGCAAGAGAGGGTTAAATTTCCAGGTAAATATGAATGTTCTATAACTGATTACAATTTTCCTCCTTTTCCTGGCAAACAAGGGGCAAGAGTGAATGAGGCGTTGGTGAGGTCTAACAGAGTGGCCCTACCATGGCCTCTGGAGTGCTTCAGAATAGAGATAACAAACAGTTATTAGTGAATAGCAGTTTGGCAAATGCATGTGGTGGATCTAAGAGAACACTTGTATGAGGGGAAATGTTACACAACTGGATTTCAGTTTTGGTGAGTACGTCCAAGTTATACCCAACCATCAATTATTAAAAGTGATTTGTGTTGTTTTAAAAAGTCTGACAAACTTTTATGGAGAGGGGTAGATAAATATTTAAGGTCTTTAGGGCCCGAGTGTCCTTAGTACCTCTTGCTCGGTCTTGTTTTTTGCAGAAATAGCTAACAATATGTAAATGAGTGAACGTGGCATTTTCCCAACAATATTTTATTTACAGAACCAGATGTCAGCTAGAGTGATGGGACATGCTTGTAGTCCAAATTACTCAGGGGGTTGAGGCAGGAGGATCACATGAACTCAAGAATTCAAGGCAAGTCTAGGCCAAGAATAAAGAAACTCTAGACCCCTCGACATTTTTTTTTAAAAATAAAACTACAGGTATCAAGCCCAATTCAGTGCTAGGTTATCATTTTGAGCATATGTTGGCATGGTTTGGATGTACCCGTTTATCTGGCAGCTGGATTTTATGGATGCAGGATGCAGGAAAGGCAGCACAGAGCAGTGGCGGATAGCAGGAGACTCTTAATGGCTGTTTCTATGTAGAAAAGAGCTTTATAGTATATGATTATGATTAACAGAGGGGTTTGGTTATAGCATTAGAGAAAGAAAGAAGGGGAAGAGAAGGAAAGATGAAGGAGAGAGGGAAGGAAAGAAAGAAGGAAGGAAAGGAGAGAGGAAGAGAGGAACGGAAAGGAAGGAAGAGGAAGAGAGAAAAATGGGAACTCCCAAGAGAAGACAAAAGGCAGAGAGAGATATGCATGTGGAGACCTTGCTTTAAAGAAAGCCTGACATGATGTCAGAGCATAGGGAAGGGCGCGGCTTGATGTCAGAGTTTAGAGGACATGGCTTTTAGGGACTAACAACTACTATTATAATGCTAGATCAAATTTCTCTCTAAATTGATATCAGTTTCCAGAGATTAATGCACCTTTCAGAGTCATCAGAGAAGTTTCTTGGTGCAGTAGTGGAATACGGTTAGCACACAAAACAAGTATGTGTGGAGGGCGAGACACATGAGGAAGGTATATTGGACCCGCTCCCCAGCCTCAGGGGTTTTGATGATAGCAGGAGCAGTAAGATGTAAGACACAGAGGTCATGGAGAACTAGACTGAAACAATATCATCAGCACTTGACAGAACCACAGTACTTATGCAATCACAGCATTGGGGTGGTCTGTAGAGACCCGAACAAGCATTCAGGTATGGAGGCTAGAAGAATTCACAAGCCCCCAACTGAGGAACCATTGACAGTTGATGGTGTCTGGACTAGGGTGTTTCAGTTTTCTTAAGGGATTAGCTAATTGTAGATTAAATATGCTGCATATATAAGCAGCACAATTAAAAACAGTAAAAAAAAATGAAAAGAAGCCAGTGTGGTAGGGCGTTGGAGAACAAGATAGAGTGAGTAAAAGATAAGGAGAGGAAGCAAATTTGATCAAAATACTTGGCATGAAATTCTCAAAAAATAATAAAAGTACTCTATTTGTAAAAACAAATGGTATTAAAGTGATTGAAGAAGACGCAGGCATTGACCTCTGGGACACACACACACATGCACACATGCATACATGTACACACACACATGCATACATGCACACATGTACACACACACACAGGCACACCGCACACACACACACACACACATGCACACATGCATACATGTACACACACATGCACACATGCACACACACACAGGCACACCTGCACACACACACATGCACACATGTACACACACACAGGCACACCCGCACACACACACACATGCACACATGCACACATGTACACACACACAGGCACACCCGCACACACACACACATGCACACATGCACACATGCACACATGTACACACACACACACGCACACATGCACACACAAATGTAAACAGCCAAGTGTAGTGTCATAGACCTTTAATTCCAGGACTTGGAGGAGAAGGCAGGTGGAGTTTTATACATTTGAGGCCAACCAGGACTACATAATTTTATGGAGAGGATATAGTATCCTTAAGTTTAAACAACTAACAACAAAAACTCACAGTTTGATGACAGAATACCAATCAAAAATAATTTTTTTATGTTTTATATGTCAAAAATCCTTCCTTATACCTACCAATCTTGTTTACCACCACGCTTTCTAAAATAATTTCCTAATGTCCCTTTGTGATGCTTAAAATTAATTTATTACTTTGCATTCCAGATGAAACTTTTTATCTGGAAAATATATATAAAATATATATTTTATGTATGATATATATGTTATATTATAGAGGTATACAAGAGACTTTTTCACACACACACAGTAAAGGAAGAAAGAAACTAAGAAAGAACATATCATATCTTCCAGCTATTTATGATTGGTAAACATGGAGTCATTTCTGCTAACCATTATATTGTTATTATTATTTTTAATATTAATATTATGCTTTTCTGACACATGGTTTCTCTATGTAGCCCTGGCTCTCCTGGAACTCAGTATGTAAACCAGACTTGCTTCCAACTCACAGAGATCTGCCTGTTTCTGTCTCCTGAGTACTTGAATTAATAGCATGCATGTACCATCATCATCCAACCTCATTAAATTATATAGGAGGTCATAATCACTCCCTTAGTTTACATTTTGCATAAGAAATTATATTTAAACTTCCATTTAGGCTGTGATAATAAAAAAGCAATGAAGGATTGCCTCACAAGCTCCGCTACAAACTTTTATATGAGCAAAGTACTTAGTCATTATGTAAAGATAAAAACTATATAAACAGAGAAATAGTATTTTTGGTTGCTACTCTGCCACCAAACAGTGAATATTCATTACAAGATATTTACATCTAAATATACTGAATACTTTCTATAAAAGTTAATTGAAGTAATCTCTTAATACAGTCAACAAGTGAGGCAAGGGAGGAAGCTAGCAGAATGCCTGGTATAGCCTGTGGCTATAGAGCTTTGCAGTTGGGTCCAAGGCAACCTGGATTAATTAGGGCAAGGACAAGAACAAAGCCTGGGACTTATCCAGGCCTGCTCCCAGATGGAATGGCTGTAGCCCTAACTAGCTTTGGCCAATTATACTGTCCCAATATGAATCGCCACTTGCTTAAGACAATTATATCTAAAATGACCTAACTGCTCTAGGTCCTTTCCTTGTGGAGAGGCTGTGCTTAAAAGGAGCCTGTGAGTTCCTCCGTGGAGTCCTTGTCATCTTTCATTTGTGAGGAATGGACAGCCCCAGCACGGTGGGAAAATAAACACTCTTGCTGATTGCAAATATGGATGGGGTCTTCTTACTTCTCCAGGACCCTAATAATACTAAATAGCCAAAAAGTATTTAGTAGGTTGATATGAGAAAATAATAAGGAATTAATTAAGACCTGGTAAATACAAGTAAGATTTGCATTTGAGAGAGTAGGGCTGGCAATGATGCTCAAGTCCTCTGGTGCCTACAGGTCACTGTAAAATGAAAGTTTAAAAACAGCATCATCATAGAGAGCTTTCTGTATCTTCCTTCATCTGTCTTTACCCACCCACTCAGACAGTCACTCCACAGTGCTCTCTTGTCCTTCTCGAAGAATCGCATATCACAAATGCATGAGACTTCCAAATATAGAAGACCTTAGTGAAAAGTCCTCTGAGAAACCTATTGGAAACATCCTTTTTAAAAGGCATTATCTGTTACATAAAATAAACTTTTTCCAAATCTGAAGCTTCATATGGCATGCAAAAAAATGGACTATTTGAATCATCACAAATGAACATGAGAGAATTAATTGAGAAACAGTGGTAAATAAGATTGGTAGGTGTGAGAAAGGATTTCTAGATGTTTATCTCATAAATACAGTATTAATGCTGCTTATATGATGTGGTCTAATGGATGTGTTTACATACTTCATTTATGCATTACATGTTTCTCTGTTAGCTTAAAATAATCACTACCTCAACTCTGTACAAAAGCATTTGCTTAATTTTAATATCCCAAGTATTATTTATTTGAGGCTCTGAGAATCAGACCAATGTCCTCATGAAGGCTGATAGCAATCAGAGCTATTCTGCTAGGCAAGGAATGTAAATTATTTTAACAGAAAAATCTGAACAATGAACGGAAGCTGAAGGGTTTGATATGGTGATTTTTTTTTATTTTTTATTTTTTGCTGGGCATACACAAAACAGGAATGCAAGTCATAATTATCATTGCTATTATATATATTATTATACTTCAAAAATACCATAAATCTATACAAATATTTTGCACTGGAAACTACCAAATATTATCAATGGTATCATTTTTAGAAAAGAAATAACCAATGAATTAATATTCATAGATTTAATAAAACCCTTCCACGGCTGCCTATATGGGAAATGTAATTTGGTTTCAAAATTTAAAAAAATGGAGATATTTTCAATATCTTGTCTTTCTTAAGAAAATGTTGAGGGTAGAAAATTATGAATCATTTCTTTAAAATATTTCAATATAATTTTACAATATATTGCTATAGTCTATATATATCAAACATTTGTATTGCAGAAAGCAAATCAGTAACCCTTCCAACATTTATTTGAATGATATATATTCTTTAAAATAACATTACATTATTTTAATATTTTATAAAAATAATTTAACAAATAATTTAATATTATGAGCTGAGTATTTTTTCTAAATTGACATTAATTTGTTAGGCATAAGTATATACAAAAATGATTTGTATCATAATTTTAAAAGTTTATTCCATACTAGTAAATAATAATGTTACTTAGTAGATGTCAAAGCTACAAGACAATTCATCATTTATTTAAATAGCAAAGCTTGTGATATAAAACAATTTACTACTATAATTTTTCTTAGTGATATGGTCATTCACATGTAAGTTTTTAAAATATCTAATACTTATTGAATGAGATATTTGGCAATAACGTTTTTTATTTTGGTTGTAGTGAGAAAAATATTTGTAGATTACAAAATTTCTGATTTCTTATCAAAAAACATCTTTGGAAGTAAATATTATTTCAATAGGAATGCGATTTATTAAAGGTTGAATGAATTTACATTTCATTATGTGTACAAATTAATGTAAACATATTCAGAAAAGGATAGTCAATGGTCAAAGTACAACACAGTAGTCCACTCACCTTCAGAACGTCTCCTTGTGCTAAGTGAAATGTTCGGGCTGAAATATTGATGCCCTTTCCTGCTTGAACCTGAAGACTGTAAATGCATTCATGGTTGTTTTCATAGTTCAGTGGATAATTTGGGGAAAGCAGAATTCCTTCATTGTTTGTTGCGGATGCACCACATTCAGCTGCAGGTAAAGCAGAATATTGAAGCACAGTTTAATGGAAGTCATTACATTGTCCAAATAATTTTGTTTATGGAGTGTAAATGCTTTGTATTTTATCCAAGTCCTAATTGGAAGTTATGTGCAGAAAAGCTTTGTGCTACAGAGGACCAACCTGTTTCTCAAATGACTGAGGGGAAGGAGGCACTAGTGCTCTAGTGACGAGACACGTACCTGTGAGAATTACGGTAGTTTTCACAAAATGTTAGCACCTCCCTTCGTACAAAATAGTAGAATGCAAAATATATTCAATCAAACACTTACATTTGTGGATTTCGTATAAATGCATTAAACATAATTTATGTAAAAATTTAATTTTGATGTTATTTTCTTTACTTTGCCTTTAAATGTTTTGAATGATTCTTTCCTTCCAACAATAAGCATTCCTTCCTTTCAAGAAATTCAATGACAATACTGTATTTTTAATAATTATATAATAATTAAAATCTACTAATGCATAATCTATTTAGTATGTTTGAGGCATACAACTTTTCTTAGTGTAGGCATTTCTCCAATATAGCACAGAGAACTGCTGATCTTCTCTGTTATCTGATGCACACTCGAGATGTAAAATTTGTAGAAATACGGAATAGAGATTTCTCAGTATGTAAAACTAGGGAATTGCATTAATATTACATAATTAAACTAGTTTGTACTTGAAAAATATACTTTAGAAAACTTTGCCTTCATTTTTCTACCTTATTTAATATCTGACTTCATTGTCATACCTTAGGGTGGATTTGAATGTTCAAAATTAACTAAAAAGGCAAAAAAAAAAAAAAAAAAACTACAAAACCCTAAAACCCAGCAAGCCATTATTGTCTGGAAATAAGATTTTAAAATTATAATTTCTGGAAACAGTATGAGATGAGGGCAACAAGATGAGAGATAATGGAATGCTTTATTTTTAAATGGTTAAATATTTACAAATACAAGGGGAAAACACACTAGCCAGGAACTGAAACCATCAAGAAGAAGCAGAGTAAAAGTAACAAGTGTGAACCAATAAAAAAGCTTCCGGCTAACCAGCCCAGGAGGAAAGGCTGCATCAGTGTTTTTAAGAGTGCTCAAAGCTAGAGATGAAGCAAAACTACTTCCTATGTTATTAGTAATGACTTTTTATCTCGTTTATATTTAAATGTCTTCAGAGCATCCTGCTGGCTTTTTTTTTTTTTTTTGATCTACACATTTATAGTAATTCAATGAGTTTACAAATGAGAAGATGACAAATCAGATCTAAAAACAACATGGATGCAACGTGGGGAGATATTTGGTTTTCCTGAGTAAACTCTTGCTTAGTTCTTAATTGTCAAGTGGGATTCTCCATTATTCAGGCCACTCTGAGCTACAGAGGACATGCAGCTGTAGAGCACCACAGAACATCACTGACTACTTAAATCTAGTACCTCTCTTACTCTACCGTATTAGGGCCTTTCGGTGCTCATAGAGACCTAGTGTGTATGTGTACCTATGTGTATAGATAAATCTACAGTGAATAAATTTTCTGGAAGCATAGAATTATAAAGACACTTTCTTAAATGTAAAATATTATTACATTTATTATGCATTCTAAGATTTATATATTAAAGTAGACGTTCATGACTTAGATTCAAAATTAGGCCTATTTTGCCCAACTTGGGTAAGTTATTTATTAATTTATTAATGTCTTTATATTTATATTCTCTTTTATATGTGTATGTATTTTATTAAGACAATTTTTTATTCATTTTACATATAGACTACAGATCCCTCTCACATCCCTCTTCCTGCTCACCCCATACCCCCCCCCCCACCTCCTTTGAAAAGGACAGGCCTCCCATGAGGAAATCAGCAAAGCCTGGTACACTCAGTTGGGGTAGTTCCAAGGCCCTCTTCCCTATGGAACAATACCCTGCTCATCCTTGATGCTCTATAAAACCAGCTCATGCATCAAGGATCCTGATACCACTAAACAGACCAAGCTACACAACTGTCTCCCATTTGCAGAGAGCGCATAGTCCAGTATCATGTGGATCCCAGAGCTATCAGTCTAAAGTTCATGAGTTCCCACAAGCCTGGTTTAGTTGTCTCTGTAGATTTCCCTATCATGATCTTGACCCTCACTGCTCATGTAATCCCTCTTCCTTCTCTTCAAATGGACTCCTAGAGCTCAATCTGGTACTTGTCTGTGGATCTCCACATCTTCTTCCATCAGTTACTGGATGAAGGCTCAATGATGACAGTTAGGGTATTCATCAATCTGAATACAGGGCTAGGCCAGCTCATATACCCTCTCCAATATTGCTCACAGTCTATGTTGGGGTCACCTTTGTCAATTCTTGAGAATTTCTCACGCACTAAGTTTCTCCCTAATTCAATGATGACTCCCTTTATGGAGATATCTCTTTCATTGCTCTCCCAACCCACCCTTCCCTAGCCCTACCATCCTATTTCCTAATGGTCTCATCCCCATTCCCTCTCCTCCACTGCCCCCCTCACCCCAGTTTACTCAGGAGATCTCATCCATTTTGCCTTCCCGTGGCAATCCATGTGTCCCTCTTAGGGTCTTCCTTGTTGGTTAGCTTTTTTGAGCTATCGGTTATCCTTTGCTTTATATTTAGCATCCACTTATGAGTGAGTACATACCATGTTCGTCTTTCTGATTCTGGGTTACATTACTCAGGATGATATTTTCTAATTGTCTCCATTTGCCTGCAATTTTCATGATGGCATTTCTTTTTTCTTTTTTTTTTTTTTTTCTTTTTACTGCTGAGTAACATTCCACTGTGTAATATAGTAAAAATAATAGTATTTTTCTTCATGGAGATATGCTGTGTTTGTGTCTATCTACAAGTCATATCAAATATAAATACATAACACATTTATAATATTAGAAATTTTAGTTCTTTGTAGGCATATAAAAGTTCAAAAAATTCTTCATTATGAACACTTTAAGTATATAAAGTATATTTAGTTTCACGCCACACGTATAATAAAAATAAAATAATAAAACTTGCCATGTTTTTCTTGCCACAAATTAAAAACCTACCTGTAGGGGTATTGTGTTGTTTCATGGAAAATAACTGTCCCACCCACTGGTTTAATAAAAAGCTAATTGGCCAAAGGCAGGCAGGAAGTGTGGGTGGGGCTACCAGACTAAGAAAATCTCTGAGAGCAGAATGCCAGAGAAAAGCAGAAAGAAGCAGAGGACCACCATGTAGCTCTAAAGAAAGGTACTGAGCCACATGGCTGAACAAGAGACATGGGTTAGATGAAGGGTAGAGAGCTAGCAAGTTATATGCCTGGGCCTGAGGCTGATCAGCCAAAAACTAATGAAAGCGTTTGTGTGTCTCTGTAGGACTGTGGGACTGCGGGTCTGTGGGTCTGCGGACCTAAACTTTGAGGTTAGGCCCAAAAGTCTGGGCCAGAAACCTCCTACTACACCTACCCCAAAGTACAAATGCATATTTACCTTTAAATATCAGAGCATCATTTCTATGGTAAATGAAGAATAAACTATAAAGTTTTATTCTTTTAATTAGAATCTAAGGATGTCATTAAATTATAAAATTTAATAATACTAAATGCCATAATTTTTATGAATATTAACTAAATACTTTAGGAAAAAATAGACTCCTTGACCCTCATAGAATATACACATTATCAGTACAATTCCTAGCCTAAATATTATATCTGTTGATTTATGTAGCCATATTTGGCTTTAGTATAATTCCGAAAGCATTTGACTTGCTGAACAACAGCAAAAAACTAAGATGTTGACAAATGTAACTCCAGCTGGACAGGTACAGAGGAAAGAGATGTGCTGACATCTGGTGATAAGAGTGACTGCTAAAGTGATAAGGTCTCTAAGCAGCAAATCCTCAGAACATCAATTTTTCTTGCTTATAAAAAAAGTAGGCAAAGCTTTGAGTCATTAATCTCCATTACTATGGTAAGAAAATCTGGTCACAATCTATTTCATATATACAGTACACATTTTCAGGTAAACTGAAAATTATTTTAAAGTTTGCTGGGATATTGAAAACAATGTTTGTGTTCAAAAATTTAAAATAAATTGGTTATACGGTAATCATTCATTGCATGATACATAACAATTTCTCAGATATTAATTATTTAATGAGGTACTTAATTAATTGTAAAACATTAATTATTGATAATTCTTAAGGGCTATTTCTAATATACTTTATAGATACAACTGTATTAATATTACATTTGTCAATCAAAAAATTGTATACAATTACAAAATTTTCTCACAAGTATTTTAGTATTAGATTCCAAGTTAAATTTAGAGCATAGAAATGCATATTAATTCTTTACATCTCTAATGTTAATATGAGAACCTTATTTTTTATTTAGTTGTTTTTTAGTGTTCTATTGTTTTATAGGAAAGAGTGGGGTTTCTGTATGATAATGAAAACTTGTATGTTTGAAACTGTCTTTTAATAATAAATCAAGAAGTCTTAAAAGAATTTTATTAGTCTATGAGAATTTGACTTATTTATATGTATTTTTTTCTCATTTCTTACTTCCCAATAGCAGTAACTTTTTCATTGACTTCTCCAGTCATTCATCCCCACCTTTCCTCTATCTCAGATCCCCTCTTTCCCTTAAGGATAGAGCAGGCCATACAGACATCAACTGAACAAGGCAGAACAAGATACAGTAAGACTAGGCACAGACTCTTATATCAAGGGTTTACATCAGTGCTGGATAAGGCAACCAACTGGAAGAAAAGGGGCCCAAGATTCCAAGCTGTAAAATAGTCTACACAAAAAAATATGCAGGGAAAGGGAGAATATTGAAAACTGGCAGGGAAAAGAAGCCAGTAAAATATGAGTTAGGCCAATTAAAACTATACCCAACTTCCCAAGAGAAACTCTAAATGTCTTAGACAAATGCCCTGCAGATGATAAGAGGGCACAAACACCAGCCTAGACTACTATACCCAGCTAAAATTCCAATCACTATAATGGAAAAAACAAGATATTCCAAGATAAAGTCAAATTTAAACATTTCCATTTACACATCCATCCCTTCGAAAAATATTAGAAGGAAAGCTCCAACCAAAGGAGGTTAACTAAAGCCATGAAAATCTAGGAAATATGTAATCTCATACCAGCAAAACTAAAAGAAAGGGAGTATAAACACTCACACACACATTAATATCACCACCACCACCAAAATAATAGGAATTAACAATTATTTGTCATTGATATATCCAAAAATCAATGAACTTACTTATTTAATAAAAAGACACAGACTAACAGAATAAATGTGAAATAGAATCTGTTCTTTCACTGCATCCAAGAAACATTCAATGTCAAAGAAAGACCACACCTCAGAGTAAAGCATTGGAAAAGGTTTTCCAAGTAAATAGACCTAAGAATCCAGCTAGTGGAGCTATTCTAATTTCTAAGAAAACAGACTTCAAAATTAATCAGAAGAGACAGAAAAGGGCACTGCACACTCATTAAATGAAAAATCCACCAAGAGGAAGTTGTAATCTTAACATCTATGTTCAAAACACAATCATACTCAAATTTGTAAAAGAAACATTACTGAAGTTAAATAACTTATGGTCCCTCTCACATTGAAAGTGAGAGATTTCAATACCTCACTTTCCCCAATAGATAGGTCATCCAGATAAACTCTAAGCAGATAAATACTGGAAATAACAGACATTATAAACCAACCAACCAAATGGATCTAATAGATCTCAACAGCACATTTCACTCAAACAGGAAACATACACTTTCTTCTCTGCACCTCCATGCACCTTCTCCAAAATAGACCACACACTCAGTCAGATACAGAAAATGAAGTAAGGGCTTGTGTCTCATCAGGCCACTATGGAAACAACCTGAATTCACAACAAAAACAACAGAACACTTACAACTTCACGAAAACTAACAACTCTCTGCTAAATGACTACAGGGTCAAGACAGAAAAAAATAATAATAAAAGAAAAGAAAGAAATTAAAGACTTTTAAAATTCAACAAAAAGGAATGAAAAACACACCCAAACTTAAGGAAACACAATTGAAGTGGCACTAAAAGGAAAGCTCATAGCACTAAGTGCCTACACAAAAAAAGAGATCTCTCTTCCTAGCAACTCAACAGTACACCTGGAAGATCTGAAACTAAAGAAGTAAGCATATCCAAGAAGAATGAAGCCAGAAAATAATCAAAGTGAGGACAGAAAATACAATAGAAACAAAGACTAATACAAAGAATCTATGAGCCAATGAGTTGGTTCTTTGAGATCAACAATGTAGACAAACTAACTGAAAGTCAGAGAATATCTAAATTTACAAAACCAAAACTAAAAAAGAGAATTTCTACTAATATGTTTTAATCCCACTCATCCCTCTCTCCCCTAACTCAATGGTTGTTCTACCTCCTTAACCATTTCCAAGTTCAGTACTCTTTTTGTAAAACCACCTCGTCTAATTTATGCTGCTTATATATTCATGGCTATTGAGCAACAACAACAAAAAAAGAGATTTAAAAAATAATTTACTTAAATTGCTTTGAGATTTTAAATTTCTCTCTTAACAAACTAAGTCATCAAAAATACTAAGAGTGTCCCTTACTTCTTTGTTATTTGCAGACATGAGAAAATCATAGTTCAAAAATTCTAAAATAAAAACGCATTTTTGTAAGCTGATTTCTAATTTAACCCTTTCTTCCATGATAACTTATTAGGGTTTATTTTACTGTGTTGGGCCACTTATCATGAAATATTAGTAATGCCAGTACTAATGAATGGGTATGGTGATTCATACCTATAATCCTAACACAGAGATATCCCGTCTAAAAAGCCAAAATACAAAAAAAACAACTGTCAATAACTATAGATATATGGCTATGTGAAATAGTTTTGGGGGATCAGGCCTTTGTCTTTATGCTTTAAGCACTCTAGAAAAACTGAAAAAAAAATATGAGCCAACACACGCAGTAATGTGCAGCTGGATGTGTGGCACATCTCTGTCATGAAGTCGGATGACAGAAGAGAGGAAAGAGCATATTTTAAGGACACAGAGATTGCCAAGTCAGATAAGATGAGTTTGTTTCTGAGACACGCAATATGCAAGAGGTGGACCAATTCTTGCAAACTGTCCTCTGTTCTCCTCATGCCATTTCCCAGCACATGCTTGTCTGGTTATAAATAACAAATAAATGTAACTTCTTAAAGACAGGATCTATTTTATCCCTGTGGTATAAAACAGAACTTTACTTTGATTATGCTGGTTTTGATGTGAGTTTAAGAAATGGTTGCAAAGGCAATCCAAATTTGCTTTTGTGTTCTTTACCCTTTTATATTTCCTTTTATATTTTTATATATCCTTTTATATTTCACTTCTCTTTTCATTGGAAATTTCTTTCCAATGGTTACTTTGAGAAATGAAATATAAAAGGATGAGTCCGGGTGGTATAATTAAGAAGGGTGGCCACTGACACACCATCTAAAGTATTTAAAAGTTATTTATTATGCACTTGATGGTGATTCATGACACACACACACACACACACACACACACACACACACACACACACACACACATACACATCTGCAGCAGCTCTATGCAGGGATAGATTGTGGTATTTAATTTTCTTTGGTAGAAAACCTAGAGAAGTGTTTTAGAATGAATCAGATAAGAGATGGTGAGAACTTGGATTAAAGTTCAGAAGAAGAGACGACAAGGAACAAGAAGCTTTAGAACTTGAAGGCTAGTTATTTTGGAACTGGAAAAGCAAGCCAGAGCTGATGTCTGAGGAGTGGCTTTGAGTATAAGCTGAACATAAGATTAGATGCACATTGTGTGCAAGGTGGAAAGTGTCAAAAAAAAAAGAGATACTTATGAAGTTTATATATCAAGCCATAGACAAACGTTCACAGATTGAGAAGGAAAGAAAAATAAAGAACACAAAGGAAAAACAAAGCAACCTCTGAATGTCAGGTAAGATCTAATATCTTTATAGATAATGGGAAACACTAGTAAATCCTAGCTTAATAAGGGGCATGAACAAAGAAAGAAAAAGAGACAGGGGAGAGACCGATTAGTCTCGAAATAAAACAAAATAATATAAATGGTAAGTAGCACTCAGAGAAGGCACTAACAACATGTATTTATTTACAAATATAACTACTGTAAATATTAAATACCTCTATATCTAAAGTGAGTCAAACATTTCAACAGCTAATAGTATTTTAATTGCTCACTTACATTTTACACTTTTATGAGCTTCTCATTGAAGTAAGCCTGAATTTCTTTAAAAAAAAAAAAAAAAAAAAAAGATGGTGGATATGTATGGCTCAGTAAGCCACCCGGAAACATAAACAGGTTATTATCCTGACCTCAGACACTTAACCCTTCCATATTTCCAGCCAGAGATGAACAGAATATACCATCTTGCAGGACACTTTCACCAGGAAACTAGCAGCTGAGATAAATCACCCTGCTCCAAATCAGCCAGTGTAAGAGAACAGAGAGGAAGGTTTCAGGGAGCAATTGTTTCTCAGGAGAGCATTGAACAGACAGGCCATAGTTGATAGTAATTACAAGGAAGTGAAGCATTATGGTGGACCAAGAACAAAGGGATGGTTTCATGGTAAGAAGAAAAATCTACTTAAGGATATTAATTTTCATTGTATTAAAAGAGAAAGTAATTTTAATATTTTTTAGTCCAAAATGTATTTTTATAGAGTATTATTTTGTAATGCCCTTAGTACCATAGAAACTTTTTCTCTGCAATAAGTTTATTATACACTTATAAAAAAATTATTCCTAATTTATAAATAAGATAGCCAAAACATATTTCCTTTGTATAGCTTAAAATGCAACTCTCAGATTAAATAAAAATGTAATAAAGTTAGCTAATGGCTCATGTAAAAAAAGGTCATAGAAGAAAGCAGAATTTCTTTCACATGTATTTATTTTGTGTGTTGAGTTTGTGCTGGTGGGCATGCACACACCACAATACATATGCATGTGAGAGTTAAGAAGACAACATCCGGAAGAGACAGGCACTCCATTTACACCATGAAGGCTCCAGAGCATGAACTCAGGTCATTAGTCATCTGTAAAAAAGATTGTTTACATGCTAAGCCATTTTATTTTATACTTGTGCATTTTCTCTCTGTTCCTTTATTATATTAGTATAAGCACTGCTACAGTACTATGCATGTTTATGCATGTGCTTGTGCATGTGTGTGTGTTTGTAACTGTGTGTGTGTGTGTGTGTGTGTGTGTGTGTGTGTGTGTGTGTTGCTTCTGTTACTGTTGCAAAGTGAATGCAGGTTTTCTCTGTCGTGCAAGCAGTGTACCTCTATGATTGGAATGATGACCTTTGATCATAGATGATGAAACTGCTTTGCAAGAATTAGGAGAAATGGCTTTGTTTGGGCATGAGGTACATCATTGCAGAAAGGATTTAGAGTTTCAAGAGCCATTCCATGGTACTCCTCTCTTTTCCAGATTTGTGGATCTGATGTAAAGTATTACTCAAGCAATATGCTTATAGGTCTGTGGCCATGCTTCCAGCTGTGATGGTAATAGACTTCAATCCTCTGCTTCCAGGAGTCCCAAATTAAATGCTTTCTTTTATGAGTTCCCTTGGTCATTGTGCTTTGTGTTTTTTTTTTTGTTTGTTTGTTTGTTTGTTTTTTTGTTTTTTTGTTTTTTTGTTTTTATGGTATAGAAATCTAACCAAAACAATCACCAGCAGCATTCTCATTCATTTTTAATAGTTTTTAAATGAAACACTAAAGTAAGCCAGTTTATTAAATGATGCTGATTTCTATTATATTCACAGATTCCTAACACCTAGCTAAATATTGCATTATAGTAAGCAAAATTTCAAAACACATTAAAGTAGGAGCTTATAACATTATAAAATAATGTATAAAATAGTGGTAGTTAATATATTTTTAACAAACAAAAAAATTCCTTACAAATAAAAAATCATTGTTACAAGTAAGATATGCATCAAGTAAATCAAGTTAAATTAATTGTCAACAAACAATAGGAAATTATTTTCAGCCATAGGTGATTGGCTCTTCGTTAACTCTTCAAAGCCAATGTTATTTATATTTTAAATACATGTGCACCTGAACTGTATATACAAAAGTACACACACGTGCACACAAAGTTAAATGGAAACTTTTAAGGTCGAGGTGAAGAATAAATGGGAATAAGGCTGCTCAGTAAATATTCAAAAGCTCCAGATGTCTTTATTAACTGTTATCAAGGCTTATTTCACACAATTAAGCTTATAACAATTAAGCTTAAAATTTACTGTAAAGAATTTTTATCATATACCACTAGTGCTAATCAGCTTAATGATTTATATAGAGAGGACTAGGTCTGTGTTTCTTATTTTTAAAGAAAAGCAATACCTAATCACCAGAGCAAAATGGAAGAATAGGAACCCCTTTTATAAAGACAAAGGAGTGTCTATTTAGGTAAAGATTCATAAAGTGAGTAGTAGTTTGGCAATCCACTGGAATTTTTCAAATTATTGCATCCTAAATTCTAAAAGTGGATTCAGAGAAGATGGTAAGAATGGTTTTATTTTACCTATGTTTCATCAGATTGAGAGCTAGGAATAAAAGAGCCTGCCTGTCAATGCAGAACTGAGGAGGACATAGCCTCTGAAAGAATAGTTTATTATCATCTTGCTAAGTGGGCATAATATTAAACTGTCTCTGATACAGTTTTTCTTATACCCATTTGTACCCTTCTCACACCTCACAAGAGAAGGTTCTCTTTGAAGAAGATGGTGGTTAATGTAAAGACTTACAACTGGTCAAAATGTAGAGAATAAGTGACCGTAGAAGGCACAGTCCTAATTGGTACATCTATATCAAACCTGGTCAGCCAAGAGTCATAGAATACCATGGAAGGGAAAGCCAAAAGTTTGTAAAAGATAAAAGTTCTGAGAGACTGCAATGAACTGGAGTCATGTAAACAGGGCAGAATGATGTACACATGAACTCACTGTGTTTGTATTAACAATATCTAAATAAGATCAAACCAATCAACACACCAGCATGAATGGAAGAGGTAGTCACAAGCACCAGACTAGTTTAGTGTTATTGGCCATTTACGGGTTCTGGAGAAGAAAAATTCAGTTATCTGCAGGCCAGAAGCCTTAGTAGGTTTCTTATTTTCAGTGAATATCCCTATACTCATGAGTGTATTTTCACAAATAATTTAGCTATGTGGGTTATAAATAAATAAGCCAACAAATAAATAAAAAAGCAAATAGGAAGAGTGCATGATCGTTAGGGGAACATAAAAGAGAGGAGGCAGGAAAGGTAGGAAGTAAAGACTGTGAGATCGATATGAACAAAATACCTCTAATACATAAATAAATCTCTGAAAGTCTAAATCTATTTTAATTGAATATTTTTTATGAAAAAAAAAAAAACCCAGCACTTCTTAGCTCATGATTGATTTCATGTGAAGAGAATGAGCTAGCTCTCTAAGTGCCTCATCCCTCAGCACCATGAACAGCTGCTCATGGCTGATGAGTACCTACTGAATAACTGCTAAAATTCTTTACCTATTTAGAGTATTGTGCCTTGAACCGTAGAAGAAGCTGAAGCCAGGAAACAAAATAATACAATGAAAAAGAGAGAGAGAGACTCTGGATAATTCTGTAATAGTAAGTTCTAGACTAAAACTCAGAGACATAATCCATGAACTGCATAAGATGCCTTATCTTCCAAACCCCAAATAACCCAAACAGAAAATCAGTGGAAGAATATACTTACACTACTCTAGAGAACAAATAAACTTAGCAGACATATTTAAAACTTTCTGTCTGAAAGGTCCAGGATATATATTGTTCACTAGGTTATGCTGAGAATTCTCCAGGATAAATAACATATCAAATTCCAAACAAGTATTTGCAAATGTTAAAAGTTTATAATCTTATCATTTTAGGTTCTGGATAAATATTTAGAAAAATTTAATATCATTTGGTTATTTATATAACAACAGCAATAACAACAAAATTACTTCATTGGTTATGCGTAGAAATATCACAACCAAACAAAACTGGAGCCAGTCAATGATTGGCCAAAAGCAGCATAAAATTAGAAATCAATAGCAGGATATAAATGGAAACATTTATTAATACATGGAAATCAAACATGCTTATAATAGTGAGTACAAGATGAATGTAAGTAAATTTAATATATTTTTTTCTAAATGATGAAACAATGTTACATTGTATATATAACAGTTTTAATGAATTCATCTATTAATTCATACTTATGCTAACTTGTTACTTGGGAATCATATACCATTATGTATATACATATGAGAAGGCTGGCTGAATCATATGTTGGTTCTGTTTTTAGGAATGTCCATATTGTTTTCAGGAAGACTGTACCAATTTGTATTCCCACCAGCAGTGTGTAGGTGTTCCCTTGCTCTATATTCTCACAAACATTTGTTACTTTTTTATCATTTTAATAATCCTTGATTTTGGTGACAGTTATAAATTCTGGGGTCATACTATTAGAATATACTATGAGTTAGTGGTATCATATTTAAATTATGCTCTATAACCTTCTTAAAAATAACTTATTGAACCAAATTTTGTAAATATTTATCTAGAGAAAAGAAGATAGATAAATAGATGATTGATGATAGATAGAGAGATATGCATAAATAGCTGATTGATAGATAGATTGTAAATAGAGACAGAGAACCCAGGAAAATAGATAAAAAGTGCTATACTACAGAAAATATTACTATACACTATAATTAGCACAGATTCATCAATTAGTTGAAAATCTTGAAAGCAGTGAAATATCAGACATATTATATGTATATACAAAGTTTACCAAGGCTGAATCACATAAAATGAAAAATTAATAGAAACCAGTGTGAAGCATATGCATAATAAATAAACATGTGCATTTATACATGAACATAACATAATAAACGCTAACAATTGTAACATCTTCTGATTTTCTTTAATATTATTTGAGGCTTCTCTCCATTACATGTGCAATTATACATGAACATAACATAATAAAAGTTATCTAATGAGGGATATGAACAAATAGTACAGCATATCTTAATGTGCAGAGTTTGAATGATGAACCAATTAACAAATGAAGATTTGAAAGAAAAATTCATCTAGGAATTAACTCAAAAAATCTGGAATGAGCACATAACTTTATCCATTAGGAAAATAAACAAACCAAACAATAATAAAATGAGATAGAGTGTTATCAAAGAGAACTAAATAGCAAATATCCAGAGGAAAGTAAATCAAAGAAGAAACAGAGAAATAAAAATGAATCAACAACGCTAAAGTGTAAGGGATTGTGTTGTTTCATGGTAAATAATTGTCCCACCCACTGATTTAATAAAAAGCGCTGATTGGCCAAAGGCAGGCAGGAAGTGTGGGCGGGGCTACCAGACTAAGAAAACTCTGAGAACAGGAAGCACAGAGCAGAATACCAGAGAGAAGCTGAAAGAAGCAGAGGACAACTATACTGTCTAAGCAAAGGTACCGAGCTGCATGGCTGAACAAGAGACGTGGGTTGGATAAACAGTAGAGAGCTAGCAAGTGATATGCCTGGGCCTTAGACCAATCAGCCTAAAACTATTGAAAGCATCTGTGTGTCTCTGTGGAACTGCGGGTCAGTGAGTCCAAAACCTGGAGGTTAGGCCCAAAAGTTCGGCCCAGAATCCTCGTAGTACATGAGCCACATGGCTGAAGAGGAAGAATCATGGGTTAGATGAAGGATAGAGAGCTAGTAAGCTATATGCCTGGGCCTGAGGCTGATCAGCCTAAAACTATTAAAAGCATCTGTGTGTCTCTGTGGGACTGTGGGACTGCGGACCTGCGGGTCTGTGGTCCTAAACCTTGAGGCTAAGCCGGGCCAGAAACCTCTTACGACACTAAAGGCTGATTTTTGATATTGTAAAAGTTTGACAGCACTTCAGCTAAACTGAGAATTAATGGAGAGAATCCTCAAATAATATTAAAGAAAATCAGAAGATGTTACAATTGTTAGCACACAAATATAAAGAATCATGAGATTACTATAATAAGTATATCTGAAAACACCAAAGACAGAGAAGTGTATAAGTTACTTATGTAAATATGGCTAAAACAAAGCTGTATAGTAGTATAAATCTAAGCAAAGCTGGTGATGCATACATTGATCCCAGAATTTGAGTAGCTGAGGAATTGAAACTCTGGGATTGAGGCCATCCCGGTCTACATAGTAAGTTTTACTCTCTTCCTAGGTGACTATAGGCTTTGCCAAAGCACCAAAAACAGCTACACATTTTATTTGAAGACATGACCCCTATCAGACTCATTGCCTTTAATATTTTGTTGCAAATCAACCTCCAGGTGGCCCCTTCTGACCAATCTAACACTGGTGACACAGACCATGTGCAATGATTCATGTTCGAATTACAGATACTAGTTAATGAAATTAAATTCAGAAGATATCTTGTTTAAGACTGTACTTTGTCAGTATAAAATGAAATATCACTTTAATGGTAGGAATATAAGCATTTGAAATATAGGAATCTTAATAATATTGCAGTTACTATACAATAATAAGGGTTCTCCTGTTCAGAAGGGACTTTCCCAGTGTGAGGAATAGATAGAAATAAATAGATCCCATGATAACGTATTATGTGATACACTAAAATCCATAATGCATATGAGCAAACTGGAGAGACACTGTTAATAAAAAAAAAGCAATTTTATCCATTGATGTCTATCAACATCCATAGAGAATAAGAAACAATCTGATTTTGAAACAGCAATATGCCACATTAACTAATTATAACATTGAATTATTTTCTTAAGAGACCAATGTCCAATGTTCTTAAGGACCCATTGACAAAATCAAGCAAAATCCTTTCAAAGTTTTCTACAGAGCACAGCTACAGAAGTGTGGCTGCTTCTTTCCAATAAACTACACCTGAAAAGCCAGGAAGCATGACCTATTCCCCACAGCCATACTGAAGGGATCCCACTTCCTCTGGTCTTCCTTAGTCTAAAATACTTTAGCCACTCTTTGGCAGAGATGAGTACAATAAATGGGAGGTATGGCCTGATGCTCTTCTTATGACCCTTCCCAAGGCATACATGAGTGGGCTTAAAAGTCATCAAGCTCAGCTTGCATAATCTTTTTCAAGTAGGCACAGCTGAACCCCCACGATGGATGATGTTACTCACAACAGCCAGCATGAACATGAATAATACATTCATTCATGAACTGAGAGATGGCTTGGTGGGAATGTGATTCCCAGGCAAATGTGGAGTCTTATGTTCAAATGCATAGACATGGATGTGAAACTGGGCATATTGGCCCTGGTTTGTGACTGTAGTGTTTTTGAAGTGAGAAAAGCCCTGCACACTCATCAGTGATCTAGTTTGAGATATGAAGTAGTAAATAAAGGTTGTCTCAAATAAGATAATGGTGAGACTTGACATCTGATCTTTTCCTGTGACCTAAAAACATAAGCTTTGGTAAACAACAATCTACACACATAGAAATTGAAGCAAACATGGACACACACACACACACACACACACACACACACACACACACACACACAAGCACACAGGCACCTATTGTATTTTTGTATTTCTCTTTCCTGGCCTTGACAGAGTGGTTCGTTTGGAAGAGTTACTTAACTGAAAGAGTCTCTGAGTGCCCTATCCTATGTGTGTAATGCCACCCTTTTGTGCTCTATTGAGGTTTTACCAAGACATCAGCAGCTCTGAGGGACAAGAATACAGTATGGGGCAACATGTCAGGACTTCAAAAATTACACGAGTAGCTGGAAAATAGCAAGTAAATGCTCCTGATTTCTCCATGGCAACAGCCACGGTTCCAAAGTAAATAAACTATGAATATATCTAGGGAGAAGTGCTCATTTGAAACAACATGTAAAGGCAAGGAAAGTATAATGAGTTTGTGCTTATATTTTTATACAATCTAATATTTTACCAGTTTACTTTTTAATGGAGAGTTAATGTGCTATTAAGTAACTAAAAAGGAGATGCCCCCTGCTTGTTTGTTTAGTACATTGTCAACCACAGATATATAATTTTTTTCTTCATCAAAATTTGTCACACTCTGGTTTTTTTTCTTGTTCTTATTTGTCTACTGCTATTTTGAGAAGAGAAGACTGTGTTTCATTTTATAGATTTTTTTTCCATGATTGTAGAAAAAAAATACTCTAAATTAAAAATGGAAAGGAGAAACTTGCTTCCTGTGTCAGAAGACTTTTAATATGTGGACTTTTAATAATAATTTTATAATTTATCAATACTTTATATTTGAAATAACAATACTAGAAATAGTATCACTCATTTGACAAAAAGCATGTAAATAATTCAAATAGACAACTTAAAAAATAATAATTACAGGCTTTAGGTCTCGGTCAGTACTATAAGAGCAAATGATCCTCTAGCATATGATCTGAACTTGGTTCCCAGCACCAAGTGTGGATGGTTTACTGTTTCTTACCAGGGCATCCAATACCATTAGCTTCTGCTTCCATCTCAGTCACTTTCACCTAATCATTTACAGACAGAGACACATGCTTTTTGAAAATTAAAAAAATCATTTTAAAACAATAATCTCATATTTTCAGTGATGCACAGTAAAAATGTTTACTTAGGAACGCCACAGTGTCTCTCCTCTTTGTATTAGTTGGGTAGTTCTGGCATTATTTGGCAAACTGATTTTAATAAAACATAATTTTGAAGACATTTATAGAGTATTGAGTATATATTATGTGGACAAACTCAGACATACACATACACACACACAATTTTTATAGCAATGCTCAACAAGAAAAGCAGGAAAAAAATGAAAATGTTTATATATACATTTATATAGGTATATACATAAAAATCTATGTATTCAACTACAGTCCAGTAATTCATTTTGAAGTTATATCTTCTTAAGGAGAAATGCAAATCAAGGGAGGTGATTGAGAGGAGTTAAGAAATATCTTAGCAGAATTCTGAAGGCAGTAAAAGCACAAGTAGGGTCAGACCAAGGGAAAAGTACTACTGGCAAACAGCTGAGAAAATACCGGTGGCCAATGTGTTTGGCATCTGTAGAGCTGGCCAGCATGGTCAGAACATCCAAATAGTGTGTCCCAATCACTATGGTAGAAATTTACTGCTACATTTCCACCTTAAACCCCAAAGTATGTCACAATAAAACCGTTACTATGTTTTCAGGATGCATTTCTTAGAATCTTCTCACGTTTCTTTTTTTTAGGAATCCTTGCTCCAAGCTTGAAAATGACTTTTTTGCCTTTCAAATGAGACCAAACATTCTTGACCACCCCAAGAACCCCCTCTGAAGATGGCTCAAACTGATCTTCCTGGTACTCATCTCATTCTGCTCTCTTCTGTCTGTCTTAGAAGGATGATGTCATTGGGACCAACACCACATGATCCTAAGATGTGTATATTCAAAGTCAGAGTCAAGAATAGGTTCTGGAAGAACAAAGATACTGGCCATTATTTCTCTATTATCATAAGAGTTAGCAGTAATTGTCAATTGACAAAGCCTTAAGATACATCCTCAGGTTTTCAAAGAGAGTTGAAACAGGATTGCATAGATTAGCTAGCATGAGAATATCTCATTAGAGGTTGCCTTAAATATACTGGATGTACAAATGCCAAGCCCACAATGAGCAACTAATTCTCTAGGTAAACTGTCCTGAATTGTTTATGAATGCTAATTGAGTATAACCAAGATAGGCAAGGGAGCAACAAACAGCATGCTTCATGGTTTTTGCTGTATTTCTTTGGTTGTAAATCAAGTTACACTCCTAGTTTATTATAGCTTGTAAGGTAAACTATTCCCTTTCCTTTCCTAGCTTTGATTGGAGTATTTATATTACAAAAGCAGAAATTGAACTACAGCATGGACATTGCAATTTAAATTTGTTGTAAAATTGGCTTCTGAGCTGTTAGTATTCATAGTATATTATTAATAAGAAAATCAAAAAATAAATAAAAGGATATTATTAGCATATAAAATGTATTTGACAAAATGCACGTATGGCTCAAATCAATGATAAGCTTTATTGTAAATTCAGGACAAACATTGTATTATTTATAAAATATTGAAGTAATAATTAGTAACTTACAAAGGCACCATTATATATATATAAATATGTAAATATATATAAATATATAAATACACCTGGTAGAATTTAGGTGTTAGCTGACAAGGCTGGGAGGCATGTCTCTGGAGTTTTAGGAGCTTGAATGGGGTGTGGCTAGCCCCATTGAAGAGGCTTCTGGGATCTTGAGCTGCTCTGCTTTATTTCTGCTTTTTTGGAGAACTGATCTGCAACCCCGTGCTGGGACCATCTTATCTTCAAGAACTTTATTAAGGTTCAATTTGTATTTATGAGTATTAAAATACCCCTTAATAAATATTAATACTTTATACAGTATATTGCAAGTAAAAATTATTGCAATATATAAAAATATGTTTTTTAAATATACACATATGTAAATATATTATATGTTTATTTTAGTGATTCATGGCACATAGTAGCTGTGTGGTAAACCTAATATGACACAGGATGAAATAAGAATTCCTTGCATGTAGTCCCCATGTGGTAAACACAACATGGTGACAGCAGAGTATGGAGGGCACGCCCCTAGGCATGACTATGCTAATCTGTACCCACCTGCTCTCCTAAAAAGAGCCACTTGCCACATAAAAGTCTCTCCCTCCCTCCCTCTCCCTCCCTCCCCACCCCCTCTCTCTCTCAGCAACTACCTTAAATAAATTCTCATGTGGCATCTGGCAGTGTGTTCATATAACTCTCATGGACAAAACTAACATTTTGGTGTCTTGACTCAATAGGTTCCCTCCTGGACTCAGGTGCCCATAACTTTCTAGGAGATCCTTATCAGGCCACTGCCAGGCCAGGTAGTACCATTTGAATTATAATACACCACATACACCAAGGTGGGTCTTAGCCAGAGGCAATTTTGTAACCTGCTTACTGGAAAGTCTGCTCTGAAGCCTCACAAATGCACTCTTACAAATTCTTAGACTCTGCAAGCACTAAAGGAGCTTCACATGACCCATTTTTACACTACCTCCAACATCAGAGTTACTACATCTCTTGAGAGATGTAATGGTATCAAGGTGGTCCATCTCCTTCCTGTGGATACCAGTGCCACAATATTCAGTCCTGCAAGAGTTTTGGGGCTCTACCTCTCTAGCCTCTATTATCCGGGTGGGAAGCAAACAATTGTAAATTATACCAGTGCCACAATATTCAGTCCTGCAAGAGTTTTGGGGCTCTACCTCTCTAGCCTCCATTATCCGGGTGGGAAGCAAACAATTGTATTTTCAGAGGTATCCCTGTTACCCACTCACTTTTGGTCATGCCAACCTGCCTGTACCCGTGGTGGGAAGAGATTCTTTAGCTAAAATAAGAGATTTCATTTCTTTTAGTCATCACATTGGCCTGAATCTAGCTTTCCTGCTATCGGCTCAGCCTGTCAGCACCAGACCCAGACACACTTCCCTCAAATTTCCCATCTCTAAGTTTTCCATTCCTACCTGCTTCTCAGAGTCCAGATGGTTACAGAACACAAAAACCTCCCAGGTATTTCTCCTTGCCCTTCCCCTCCCCACAGACTAACTCTCCAGCTGCAGTTTCTGGAGAATGGAAAAACCTAAGAGCCAAATTAGCATCAGAAAACAGTTGACCCACCACCATTCCACTGAGAACTAAAGAAAAGGAACCAGGAGCCTTTTTTAGAGCCAATTACAGGTAAAACAGACTGTTTCCCCTCCCATCCCCCAGGAAAGGAACCAGAAGCCATTTAACCTTGGCAATGTTAACCTCTTCCCATCCCCAGACCTAGCAAAGACTAAGGAACTTTACTATGAAGCTGGAGAACCCTTAGGGTTTATTTAAAGCATAAATACATGCCCCAATTTCAAGCCTTCTTTCTCTCCTTCTTTTTCCTCTTCTTAATCTGACCTCCAGATCCTGTAATAGCAGTGGACCCTCACTATATGTGTCATTTCCCAAGGTTCTTTTACTAACTCAGCTTTTTTTCCCCCCAAAGTCCTGAAAATCAGAATCTATCATCTTATGCCTTAAATTCACCCAGACTGAAGGAATGAGCCACAAACTCAAGCAGACTGACTGCCAGAAAATACAGCTCTTAGCCCATAAGACAGCTTGAAGCAGTCTTAAGAAATTCGTCAACACTGTTCCATTTTCCCCCGCCTCCCTACATAAACCCAACTTTCTTTTTATAATAATCAAAAAGGGTGATATGCAATGATTCCATGCACTTAGTAACCACATGTTAAACCCGACATGCCACAAGATGAAATAAGAATTCCTTGTATGTAGCCCCCATGTGGTAAACACAACATGGCACCACAGAACAAGCTGTATGGAGGGCATGCCCCTAGGCATGGCTACATAAATCTGTCTACCAACTCTCTTAAAAGGTGTAGACTGCCATGTGAAACTCTCTCTGTCTCCTGTCTCTGTCTCTCTCTCCCTCTCTTTCTCTCTCCCTACACCCCCTCTTGACAACTCCCCTGAATAAACTCTTGTGTGGCATCTGGTAGTGTGTGCATCTATCTCTCACATGTGAAACTAACATCTATAAATTTCCAATCCTCTCCACCACAATGGGCTCTGAATCTTGGAAAGAAAAGATATGACAGAGATGCCTATTTAAGGCTGAACAATCTATAGTCTCTTATTTACTTCACTTTGACTACATTTGGGTCTTCGTGTTAATTGCAATGATTGCAAACAGAATCATAGAATTAATCTACGGTTCAACAAAAAGCCAAGAAAAGCCTCAAGTAACTAATAAAAGATTAACAAAAAATTAAAAAGATTCTAAGTGCGATCAATATAGAAAGGCTTGTTTCATATGTGGTCTAATGACCTGAGATTTTATATCCAGCAGTAAAAGGAAATTACTCATAGAAAATGTCCTCTGAACTCCATGGAACATACTTACGTCCTCTTAAGCACACACACACACACACACACACACACACACACACACACACACACACACACACATGTTATAATATGGTTTTCTGGCCCCATGTGCCAGAGGTCCAGACCCACAGACCTGCAGCCCCAGGCTGCTCAGGCCCCCAAAATGACTCAGACACTTTTATTGACTTCACACTGTTTGGCCTATGGTTTAGGCACATTGCTAGCTAGTTCTTTCTCTTAATTCAACTCATTCTTATTAATCTGTCTGCCACCTGGCCCATGGCTCACCTGTGTTCCTTACATGTTTCTTCTTTGAGCCCCTGGACTAGATCGGCCTCTGACTCTGCTCTTCCTTTCCTACCTATTCTGATTCCCTACCTACCTTTTCTGTGGTGCCTGCCATGGGCCAAAACAGCTCCTTTATTTAAAGATTGATATTCACAGCATACAGAAAGACATTCCCACATAACACACACACACACACACACACACACACACACACACACACACACACCCCTACATACCATTTTAAACCAACACTTCTAAATTTATAAATTTTGACAATGTTTTTACAATGTCTCACTTTGTTTAGTGTTGCATCTTAGATATGGCTTGTGACAAGTTTGAATTGTGGAATTATGACATCTCCAGCATACACTTGCCCAAAATGGCAGCACCCTATTTAATTTCAACTTATCAATTTTTCAGAAATGTTTATTAATCACAAGCAGGATGTTTAAGTGTGACTAGCAAACCTTTGGATGTTCTTCACTAATTAAAGTACAAACTCTCCAATATATACTGTTAAGAAAAGTATGTGCAGATAGTTTATCTTCTTAATTCAAATGTTGATTTACTTATTATAGTTGGGAATTTTGCTATAGACCATATAAATGTACATATGTATACATATATATAAGTATATACATATATATAAGTATGGTCATATATTATTTAATCTCAGAGAGGAGTGAGATAGAAAGAAAAGGAAAGAGAGAGAGAAAGAGAGAGTGAGAAAGAGAGAAGAGAGATTCATGAAAGTAAACAACTTCGATGGCCATTTCAATCAAAGAAAAATTATATCTCCAAGTTTCTCTAAGAATATCTCACATTAGCACTAACGTTATCATTTAACTTTCACAAAAATTTTGTAATATAAAAATAACAATTTCAGAATCATGAGATTCTGTAGGTTTCTGAGTAGCCAACATACTATGCTTCATTTTTCAAAATGTGCATATGTATAGTTCACAAAATGCTCACACTCACCAGACAAGGAAACTATTCTGTCTTCAATTCTCCTTCTTACTTCCTTGTTCCCTGTCCCCATCAACAATAGTCAAAGCTCACTAATATCTACTCCTCAAAGAGCTTCCTACCTTTATATGATTAGCTTTCTGCAGTTACACTGACTCCTCAGAAGGTTAATGACAATTGTCACTTGCTCCATATATATAAAAAATTTAATTGAAAAGGTCAGCATAAAATTGATGATCTCAGCATGGATTTGTTTTTTTTTTGTTTTTTTTTTGTTTTTTTTTTTTTTTTTAATTCGGTGATTTTCAAACTTAATGGAAATTACTTCACACTACTAGTTCGTTATCTAAAAGAACATACATTTAAATTGATTTATAATTAAATAATTTCTGTCTGGAGAAATTGATGATGCTATCTGATATTGAAAAGTAAGAATTTGAGCACTAGATTTTTAAAGTATAGCAGGAGAATAAAAGTTCAAAGCATTCTCTTGGATGAAAACAGATGTAAATATAGAGTTTATTGAGAGTTGAGATCATAAATTATATATTTTAACTAATAACAGTTAATTAAGTATGTTTTTCACTGACTAATGGCCTACAACAAATTAAAATGCTAAACAGAGAAGCTGTGTTTTCTGAATAAGTTGAGCTTAAATTGGAAAGCAATAAAACCACCATTTTATTGCCCAGAGATCATGCAAAAATGTAGCATACAAAGTTCTATAATAAAGCACATGAACTTGAACTGTTAGAGCCCATAGTGGATAAGATTAATTTAGGAGCTTTGAACCATGACAGTATAGCATTTGACAAAAGTTGAACAAATATGGGATTTTCTTCTCAAGGGTTAGTATGGTGATAAAACTTGAACATATTTTTCAAAAGTGCCATTTTAAATGCCCATAGTTGTAGTCATGAAATTACTGAACCTGCAAATTTTAATTGAGTGTTTGTTGATCTTTCCAGACTGTTAAGATAGAACAGTAATTGGTACCTAGAATCATGCATCTTAATACAAAGCAAAACAGGGTTAAACAAACCATTTTATAGTTACTTTTGAAAATTATGGATATTCTACATCATAATATTAAATCAGTAATGTCAATACTAACTAAAATATCTTTAATTAGCAATCCAAAAGTCTAACCCATAAAGTTAAATTTAAAACCCGTACAGTGTATATCATACAGAAAAGAGTTCTGGATTTTTCAGTAGTGTTATGTGCCTATAGATAGCTGTGTTGTTACAACCAAAGTGCAACAAAACAAAGTAAAAGTAGCATTATTCTTTCATATAAAATATACCTGCACAACATATTTATATGGACTAAATAGTATGTTTTCATTGGCAGTTCCTAGATGTGAGTAAAGAAAGTCCCATTATCTGATTATTTAATCTGTAAAAGCAGAAATGTTTGTGTACAGTGGTCATGAAGCTTGTGGTAAACTTGGAATGTTAATGCATAGAACTTTCACATTTATTAACTAGAGACACAATAATATACAGTAACTGAGGGTTATGCCAAAATTTTAATATTCTGTTTTTCATTTGGGCTCTAACTCTGAGACCTTGTTCAAGTTTCTTGAGGTCAGATGTCTCCAAGTTTAAAAGAAACGTCAGTAGGAAATTTGTGACTGTCCTGAAATTAAATTTATTAGCATAGATAACGGGGTTGTATCAGAACAAGTAAGTGATATATACTTAAAAATTTGACATTATTTTAGTAACAAGAAATAATTTTTAATAGTATTAAATACTTATTAATAATATCAACACATAGAGTTAGAAAGTGGTGGTGTTACATATACTATGGTCTTTCTAGTAACCTGCTTACCTACTCTATAATATAATAAGCTTAGACATTTGATGAGGGTTCAATTTCAGATTATTGCATTAATGCTTTATGTCATTCTCGAGTGTTCCAGTAATCTCTCAGAAGCAATAGAACAACTAATAAAAATGGAGTAAATGGGCCATCTTTACATATATGAGGATTTTCTTGGTAAAGCAATGACCAGTGTGTTGAGATAGTTTATTAATCATATATAGGGAGGAAACACGAGGTATATCAGCTCTCAGTACTCCTAGGACTACAGCAGAGGTTGCCAACCTCTTGGTTGCAACTCAGAGGGATCAAAGGATCTTTTAACAGGGGTTGCATATCAGATATCCTGCATATCAAATATTTCCATTATAATTCACAACAATACCAAAATTACAGTTGGGAAGTAACAATAAAATAATTATATGATTGGGGTCACTACAACATGAGAACTTGTATTAAAGGGTTATAGCATTAGGAAGGTTGAAAACCACAACCAAGAGGCTAGAGGGCCTTTGGTATACACAAAAAAATGTGGTCTAGTTCAACCCTATGCACATATACAACATTATATTTTGGAGAAACAGAAATACCATTGACTTTGAAAGGCATATTTGTTATAAACATGGGAGAGCTAGAAAGTTACTTTCTAAGCTAGTATTAGGATGACAAAAGAAAGAAGGGCCAGTGACTGCTCACTAGGCTGTTTTTTCAATGATTATTTTAGATGGCTCCCTGGGACACTGCCAACAGTTGGCAAAAGCTGCTAACAAGCCTCACATACAGATCTGTGAAGAAATCCACAAAGTTACCTGGATATCAACAGCACAGTAGAACTATGTCTCTCTCTATTTATCTTCTGGAAAATTTGACACTAATGTATATGCAAAGGCTTTGCAACAAAATAATATAGATGATGTTTAGTTGGGGAGGATGTAGGTGGTTGTATTTTACTATATATAAATTTTAGCTTCCATGATCCAGCACAAAAAGAAAACCTACTGCCTTACATTTTTTTTAAAAGAAAATTCCCTTTCACTAATGCTATAATAGCAACTAGGTCCTTTTATTTTTCATATATACATTATTACTTCTCAAAATGTTCATATTTTGGCCCTACTATTACTGAAGCAGAATTGGAATGGCACTAATAAAATGTATAAAATATGAGTAAGATTTTTACAAGTTGTGGTATATTAAGTATAAACATTTCTTTGGAAAAAGCCTTCAGTAGCTAAAAATACTTAGGTTTTTGAGTAAAGAACAGTGTCTCAAATCTATGATCATATCTCCAAATAAAGAGTCTCTCTTCTGTTGTTCAAATAATCTATTCCATCATAATTCTTGAAGGTGGAAAACAGAAAAATCCAAGTTGCTTTAAACCAGAGAAAGGGACATCCAGATCATCTGTTTTACCATCTTTTTTGAGTCTAAAGCTAGGATGCTCAACAGCCATTGTCCAGTCAATATCAATAATTATTTCGTTACTATCTGTCCAGATGAGTATCAGGAATTCTTTTTTATTCAAATTATTTAAAATAATACATGATGGTCAATGTAAGAATTTTCCTAAGTAGCATACTTTTATGTGGTGTTAGTAGGATATTTTAACAAAGATAACATAACTGTGAACAAAACTTCCATTTTTTTCTTTCAACATGCATGTTGTGGATGATTATGTTAGGTAGAACACTCTCTTCACATTTTTCTTTGAAACCATGCATTTATACAGGGATGAAAGGACCTGGAAATCTATCTCCTTTCCCTTGTAACTCTGCCATAGATACTACATCTTGAAAAATGTACATGGTATGGCTGAGTAGCCAAAGATGAGGCTGGAACTGAGAGAAGATATGGTGAGTAACAGCTCAGTACAACATGAAGAAAGAACAGTTTAGAAAGTGATTTTGTGGTTACATGCCCCTGTTGAAAGAAATAGGTCATTTCACAACAGCTACTCTAGAACAGGGACATGCAGGGAAGCCTTTCTAATAACATCCCTCTTTGAACCCAGCAATCTACAAGCCTTATTTTCTCCACTGAAACCACCTATTCTCCTGCAATGTAGGTGGCTCCCCGAGGTGGCGGGGGGAGCTATTAGCACCTATTGGACCAAGAGCTCCAATTAGACCGAGAGGCTCCCTGAGTCATAGAATCTGAAAAGACAAAAAATGCCAATTGGACCAAGAGTGGCTCCCTGAGACAGAGACACAGCCAGAAAAGATTGGACAAGAATAACTCTCTGATACACAGACACCTCTTGTACCAATTGGAGGAAGAGATAAGTAGACTTCAGTGCAAGAAAACCTAAAACAATATGGTACAACAAGAACCTTGCAGTTCTACAACAGGAAGATCTAAACACCACAATGTAGGGGAAGCAGAAGAAAACATCCTTAAAAATAACTTTATGAAGATGAAAGAGGACTTGAACAAGAAAATAAAGAATTCCCATAATGATATCAAGGGGAAAAAAAGCAAGGATTCAACGAATTCCTTTAAGAAAGCAAAGAAAAAAGCAATCAAATAGGTGAAGGAAACATCTGAGACTTGGAAATTGAAATGGAAGCAATAAAAAGGATACAAACCAAGGGAATGCTAGAAATGGAAAATGGAAGTAACTGAACAGGAACTACAGATGCAAGTATAACCAGCAGAAAGCAAGAGACGGTAGGAGGGATCTCTGGCATGAAAGATACAATAAAGGAAATAGATTCAACAGTCAAAGAAAATACTAAAGTCAAAAACATCATAACACAAAACATCTAGACTATCTGGAACACCATGAAAAGACCAAATCTAAAAATAATAGAAATAGAAGAAGGAAAAGAATACCAGCTCAAAGGCATAGAAAATATATGCAACAAAAAACATAGAAGAAAACTTTCGCAACCTAAAGAAGGAAATCCTATGAAGATGCAAAAACTTTACAAAACACCAAATAGACTAGACCCCCCTCCAAAAGTCTACTTGCAACTTAGTAATCAAACCACTAAACATATAGAATAGTAATAATAACAAAAGAATATTAAGAGCTGCAAAAGAAAAAGGCCAAGTAACTTATAAAGGCAGACCCATCAGAATAATATCCAACTTCTCAATGGAGACTATGAAGGTTAGAAGGTTCTGGACAGACATTATGCAAACACTAAAAGACCACAGGTGCCAGCCCACAAACTAATTGTAGCAGACTGTAACACCCCACTCTCATCAATGGACAGGCTTGCGAAACAGAAATTTAACAGAGAAATAAGGGATCTACCAGATGTTATGACTCAAATAGACTTAATAGATATATACAAAACTTTCCACCCAAACACAGAGAAATATACCTTATTCACAGAACTTCATGAAACTTTTTCTAAAATCGACCACATACTCGGTCATTAGTACATACAAAATAATGGAATAACCACTTCTATCATATCAGATCACCATGGCCTAATGTTATAGTTTAACAACAACACAAGGTACACAGAGATTACAAACTCAGGGATATTGAACAACTCTCAACAGAACAACCTCTGGGTCCTCTGCTCTCTTCCCTCGTATGAGCGCCTTCAGCTCCCTAGTCTGTCTTCATTATAAATGTCAGCTTTCAATACCTAAATACATTTTACCTGCAATCTCAGTGGCCATAATTTTCATGTCCAAAGAAAATTTCTTACCAGGAAACACAGAGGCACCACACTCTCCAAAAATCTAGGAAGGAAACAGAAGTCAAGGAAAAAACACCTACAAAGACAAATCTGGGAATCAGCATCTATTCCTAGAGTTTTTCTAACCCCAGATGTTGAGATGCCTTCCGTGGTTAGATAGATAGATAGATAGATAGATAGATAGATAGATAGATAGATAGATAGATAGAATTTTTAAAAATCAATAAAAACCAGGGTAAAGTGATTCCACTAGAGCACAGCTATCCTTCCACAGCAGGTGTTGAATATCCCAACCTTGCTGGAGCACAGGAAAACAACCTCAAAAACAGCCTTTATAAATATGATAGAGTACCTTACATAAGAAATGAATACATCCCATAAAGCAATCCAGGAATACACAAACAAACAGAAAAAAGGAATGAATAAAACTGTTCAAGACCTGATAAGGGAATTATAATCAATAATCACAAACAACAGCAAAGAAACTGAACTGAAGGAATTCTGGAGTTAAAATCTTTAGATATTAGAACAGAAACTACACAGGCAGATTTCATCAACAGAATGCAAAAGATGAGAGAATCTCAGACATTGAAGATAGCACAGAAGAAATGAATATAGGCCAAAGAAAATGTTAAATTTAAAACATTTCTGACACAAATCATCCCAGAAATCAGGAACTACATGAAAAAACCCCATAAATCTAAATATAATAGGAATAGAAGAAGAACTCAACCCAAAAGGCCCAGAAAATAGTCTTTAGCAAAATCATAGAAAAAAATGTTTTTTAACCAAAAAAAGGAGTGCCTATAAAACCCCCAAAAGCATACAGAACAGAAAAAAAAAACCCAAACAAATAAAAGATATTGGACCAAAAAAAAAGTTTCCTTGTCTCTTAAAAATTAAAACACTAAACTATAGGACAGAGAAAGAATATTAAAAGCTTTAAGGGGGAAAAGGTCAAGTATTACATAAAGGCAGACCTATTAGAATTACACCTGATATCTCAATGAAGATTCTATGAACCTTAAGGGCCTAAAGAGATGTAATACAGAACCTAAGAGACCACAGATGCCTGCCAAGACTACTATGCTCAGTAAAACTTTCAACCAAAATAGGTAGAGAAATAAGACACACCATAATAAAGAAAAATTTTAACAATATCTATAAATCTTGCCATGCAGAATTTTCTAAAATTAAAAACTCAACCTAAGGAGTTTAACTACATGCTTTAAAACACAGGTAATAAATCTCACACTAGCAAAATAAAAAGAAGGAAAGGGAATGCACACACACACACACACACACACACAACTATCACTAACAACAACAAAAAAATTTCAGGAATCAACAACCATTGGTTAGTGTTATTTCTCAATATCAATGATATCAGTTACCAAATAAAAAGATACAGACTAAGAGAATGGATTCAAAACAAGACCAATCCTATCACTGCATTAAAGAAACACACTTTCAACATCGAGAATAGGCATTTCTTCACGATAAAGGGTTAGGAAAAGATATTTCAAACAAATTAACCAAAGAAGCAAGCTGTGTAGCCACTTTAACATCTACCAAAATAAATTTCAAACCAAAATTAATGAGAAGAGATAAGAAATGACACTTTATTTTCAACAAAGAAAAAAAGTCACCAAGATCACACTTTAGTTCTTAACATCTATGACCCAAACACATGGGGCACCCTACTTTTGTAAAAGAAGTACTACTACAGCTTGAATCACATACTGACCCTCACACATTGATAATGAGAGACTTCAATATCTGATTTTCACCCATGGATAGTTTATTTAGACAAAAACTAAGCAGAGAAAGTCTAGACCTCACAGAGGTTATAAACCAAATGGAGCTAACAGACATTTCTATAACATCTCACTCAAACATAGAAGAATGTGCCTTCCTCTCTGCATCTCATGGAGTCTTCTCCAAAAATTGACCTCATGCTCAGAAACAAGGCAAGTCTCTACAGATGGAATATTTGTAAATAGTGCCCTGTAACCTAAGAAACTGTCATAGGTTAAAGATGGATATCAACAGAAATAGGAATGACTGATGCTTATAACCCCATGGAAAGTGAATAAGTTTCTACTGAATGAAAACTGGGTTTGTAGCATAAGGTTTCTTGGTCCCGGGCAGCCAGAGGTAAAGACTCACAGACCTGCAGTCCCAGACCCCTTAGCCACCCACCACTGATTAGGCCCCAGAAATGATTCAGATGCTTATATTAATTTCATGCTGTTTGGCCTATGGCTCAGGTACATTGCTAGCTTGTTCTTACATCTTAACTCAACCCATTCTCATTAATCTGTCTGCTATGTGGCCTGTGGCTCACCTGTGTTCCTTACATGCTTCTTCTTGGGTGTCTGGCTCAGTCTAAATATCTCTATGGTTGCCCCAAACTGTACATGAATGGGTACATTGCCATCTATTGCCATGTTTCTCAGTCAACAGCGCATGAAACTCTTAATCTCAGGGTCATGGGTTCATGCCCCACATTGGGCGCCATTTGTAGTATTTGGTTTCTGGCCCTGACTTTCAGGCCTAGCCTCAAGGTTTAGGCCCACAGACCCATAGACCCACAGAGACACACAGATGACTACAATAGTTTTTGGCTGATTGGCCTAAGGCCCAGGCATATCACTTGCTAACTCTTTACCCTTAAACTAACCAATGAGTCTTTTACTATTCAGCCATGCAGCTCGGTACTTTTACTCAGAGCAGCATAGTTGTCCTCTGCTTCTTCTAGCTTCTCTCTGGGTTCTATTCTGCCTGTTTGTAGAGTCTTAGTCTGGTAGCCCCACCCACACTTCCTGTCTACCTTTAGCCAGTCTTCCTGTCTGCCTTTGGCCAATCAGTGCTTTTCATTAAACTCATAGGCGGGGACAATTATTTACAATGGAACAACATAATATCCCTACATTGGGTCAAGACAGATTATAGAAAAAAATTAAAGACTTTCTAGAATTCAATAAAAATAAATACACAGCATACTGCAAATTATGAAACACAATTAAAGTGACTCTAAGAGGCAAATTCACAACACTAAGTAGCTACTTAAAACAAAACTGGAGAGAAATTATACAAAAACTTAATAGCACCACTGAAAACTGTATAACAAAAAAGAAGCAATCACACCCAAGAGAAATAGGTAGCAAGAAATATCAAACTGAGGGCTAAAATAAAATTGTAAAAATCAAATAAATAAGACAAAAATAATCAATGAGTTGGTTGTTTGAGAAAATCAACAATATGGACAAATATTTATCAAAAATAAGTAAGAACAACAGAGAGAACATCCAAATTAACAAAATCAGAAATGAAAGGAGAGTAATAACAACAGACACTGTGGATATCCATGGAATTATAAGAACATACTTTTAAAACCTGTAGTTTACCCAATAGTAAAATCTAAAAGATATGGATGATACTTTATCAATAAGTACCACTTACCAATAATAAGTCAGGATAGATAAGCAATTTGAATTAACCTATACTTCTTGGTGAAATAGAAGCAGTCAATGAAACTCTCTCAACCAAACCAAACCCAAAACAATAAACAAACAAAAAGCCAAGAGCCAGATGGTTTTGCCATTTAAATTTATCAGAATTCTTCTTTCAAAGAAGAATCAGTTACAATCTCTTCAAATTATTGCACACAATAAAAACTGAAGGGACTTTGCCTAACTAATTTTATGAGGCCATAGTTACCTGTTTCCCAAACCACATAAAGATTCAAAAAGAAAGGAATTGAAAACCAATTTCTCCTTGTGTACATAGATGCAAAAATACCCAATGAAATACTTGAAAGCCAAATTCAAAAACACATAGAAACAATAATCTAGCATGATAACGTAGATTCTATCCCAGAAATACAGGCATGGTTCAATATATGGAAATCAGTAAATGTAATCTACCATATAAACAAGGGGAAAGAGAAAAATATTACATGCTCGATGATCATCTTATTACAAGTAGAAGAGGCCCCTGACATTTCCAACACCTCTTGATAATAAAAGTTTGGAGAGAATAACGATACAATTTATGGCAAGCCAGTAGCCAACATCAAATTAAATGGATAGAAACTAAAAGCAATTGCACTAAAATGAGGAGCAGGAGAAAGTTGTCCACTCCCTTCTGATGTGGGAATGCCTTTCTGTATGCTGTGAATATCAATCTTTAAATAAAGGAGCTGTTTTGGGCCATGACAGGCACCATAGAAGAAATAGGAGGAGAAATCAGAACATAGGTAGGAGAAACAGGGCGGAGTCAGGCAGATTGAGCAAGCCACCCAAGGAGCAACATGTAAAGAACACAAGTGAGCCATGGGACATATGGCGGACAGATTAATAGAAATGGGTTGATTTAAGATGTAAGAGCTAGCTAGCAGTGTGCCTGAGCCATGGGCCAAACAGCATGAAGTTAATATAAGGGTCGGAGTCATTTCTGGAGGCCTGGACAGCAGCAGCAGCTAAGGGGTCTGGCATGGCAGGGTCTGGGCCTCTGGCCGCCTGGGATCAAGAAGCCCCAATGCAACACCCTTCACATGTCTTTCTATAGTCTTAGCTATATAAAATAAGCACAGGAAATCAAGGGTTTACAAATTGGAAGGAAAAAAAGTCAAAACTGATGAGGATATGATAATATACATAAGAGAAGCTAAAATTTCAACTGGGAAACTCCTACAGCTAATAAATACTTTTAACAAAGTTTCTGGATATAAGATTACCTCACAAACTTTTGTATCCCTCGTGTATACAGATGACATATGGACCGAGAAAGATATTAGGGAAACAGCACCTTTCATAATAGCAGAAAATAATATAAAATACTGTTAGGTAACTGTAGCCACGTAAAATACTTGTATGACTAACAACTTGGCAATATGAAGAAAACATGAGTAAGATATCAGAAGATGTAAAGATATTTCATACTCATGGCTTCGTAGAATTAACATATAAAAACGGTTATCCTATCTAAAGCAATCTACAGATTCAGTGCAATCTCCAATAAAATTTCAATTTAACACTGCACAGATCTTGAAAGTACAATTTTCAATCTCATATGGAAAAATAAAATCTCAGGATAGCAAAAAACATGAACAGCAGCAAAAAGGACTGGTGGAGATTATTGTATGAGGTTTCTGGCCTGGACTTTCCCGCCTACACTTGGCTACAGTGGCTGACTACACCAAGCTCCTAGTCTACCTTCGTAGGATTTATCATTTTAGCAGAGGTACCAGGTGGTAGAATCCACAATTACCACTCTGGGGAATTTTAGGGTCCATATAACCACTAAGTGAAGCTTTGCCATTTGCTGCTCATGAACTCCATTTAAGTATTAGGCAGCAGGGCCTCTTAAAAGACCACAAGTGTTTTGCCTCTAAGGCTGAATCAGGAAGCCTCTCAAAAAGAGAAAACAAAACAAAACAAACAAACAAAAAAAAACCAAAAACAACCAACCAAACAAACAAACAAACAAAAAAACAAGCCTCTGCTTGTCTCCAGCAAACAGATCTGATCCAAGAAAACACCACCACTAAGAAGCCATCTTTGACTCTGTTCCCTTTTTGTCCTTACTAACAGAAACCTTACATCCATCATACATAGTTCCTTGCTTAGATTGAGGCTCAGGAACTGGTCTTGTTCTGCTTAAGTTGCATGCAGCAAACAAATATTTTGTAATTTAATCCCAATTGCTACTTAGTCTCTTTACCACAGCCCACTTGAGAGACACAACTCAGAAGCTGCTTTGGGCTCCTCCGTTTTTGTGCTTTAGACTGTTTTTAAGCTTTCTCCAGCTTTGTGTAGCTGTATATCACCCACTTTGGGCTGCTATTTGTTGTATGAGGTACGTTTCTGGCCTGGACTTTCTGGCCTAGCCTCCTGGCCTAAACCACAGACCCAAACCACAGACCAACAGCCCCACAGTCCCACTGAAACACACAGATGCTTGTATTAATTGTATGCTGATTGAGCTGGGGCCCAGGCATATAACTTGTTACCTCTTTCTCTTAAACTAACCTATGAATCTTATCTTGTTTAGCCATGTGACTCGGTACCTTTTCTCAGAGCAGCATTTCAACTTTCCTCTGCATCTGCTGGCATCTCATCATGATGTCCCTGAGGTTTCTCTGCGGCATCTCTGCCCTGTTCTTCCTGTTCCCAGAGTTTTATTAGTCAGGTAGCCCTGCCCACACTTCCTGTCTGCCTTTGGCCAATCAGCATTTTTATTAAACCAGTAGGTGGGATGATTATTTACAATGTAACAACATAATCCCACTACAGGAAATCTCATTATTCCTCATTTCAAATTGTACTATAGAACTATAGTAATTAAAAACTGCATGCTTGCACAAAAGTAGATGCATAGATCAAAGGAATGAAATTGGAGAACTAGACATAAAGCCATGCCCCTATTGAGACATGATTTTTAATAAAGCAGGAAATATGAAATGAAAAAAAATCATTTGTTAATAATGCTAGTCAACCTAGACATTTGCATATTGAAGAATACAAATAAGCCTATACTTACCACAAAGCTCTACTCCACATAGATTGAAGACCTCAACATAAAACCAAATATACTGATCCTGATAGAGAAGAAAGTGGGGAATGGCCTTGAACTTATTAGCACCAATGAAGGCTTCCTAAACAGAACACACATAGCATAGGCACTAAGATAATCAATAACTACATGGGACCTCCTGAAAATGAAAATCTTCTATATGGCAAAGGAACAACCATCTTGACAAAGTGGCAGCTTATGGAACAGGAAAAGATTTTTACCAACTCCACATCTGATAGATTGCTAATATAAAAAAAAATCAGTGAAGAAATAAAAAATTAGATACCACAAAAAAACCAAAAACAACCAAATAATCCAATAAAAAAACTGGGGTATGGATCTAAATATAGTACTATCAGTAGAGGAATTTCAGATTGTTCAACATCCTTAGCCGTCATGAAAAAGCATCTCAAAATAATTTTGAGATTCCATATTTCCTGTGTGATAATTGCTAAAATCAATAACACAATTAAACAGTTAATGCTGGTGAGGCAGTGAAATAAAGAAACCATTCTCCCATTGTTTTCAGTAGGGCAAACTTATGCAGCCACCCTAGAAATCAATATAGCAGTTCCTCAGAATATTAGGAATCAATCTACGTCAAGATCCAGCTATACCAATCACAGGCATATACACAAAGAATGCTTCATCCTACCACAAGGTATACTTTCTTAAACATCTTTATTGCTACTTTATTCATAATAACCTAAATCTTGAAACAACCTAGATGTTCCTCGACAGAAGGATAAGGAAAATGTTGTAGTTTATACAATAAATTGCTATTTAGCTGTTTAAAATTATGACATTATGAAGTTTTAAAGCAAATGAATGAATTAGAAAACAATCATCCTAAATAAGATGAGTCAGACTCAGTATGATAAATATAATATATATTCATGTATATCTGGAAATTATCCATTAAAAGTATGACAACCAACCTATATTCTGTAGATACAGAGACTATACATAATGGAAGGGACTAGGGTAACATATTAATCTCCCTAGGAAGAAGAAAAAGAATAGACTGTATGGATGGATGGGGGAAGGTGAGGCAGGTAGAGATGTGAGTGGGAACATCATGTGGGGAGACAGAAGGTAAATGAGATATAGGGAGGACATGCAGGAAGAGTCTTAACTCCTGAAATGGAGGAGCGTTTGTGAGATGGTATGGTAATCCAGTGCAGTAGAAACTCCTTAAACATATATGAAGGTGATCCAAACGAGGTCTCCTAATTATGGAGGAGATGGAGCTCAAACTGGCCACCTCTTCTCACCAAAAGATGGTTCTAGTACTAGGAATGAATTGCATTCAATTGAATTGTTGGCAAAGGGGTTTCTGGGAAAATGCCAAACAACTAAGATGCTTGCTAAGGCAAAGTGTTGCTCTCCACAACTGACAGTGGGGCTCATTACCAAGGACAATACCCACACAACTCTTTGAACATGGAGAAGTCCAGCTTTTGCCTACATGGAGTCCCCGTCACTATGCTTTAGTGTCTTTGATATAGGAAGGTGCTCTGCTGGTTACCAAGAGAGAAACAAAATGACCAACCCAGCAACAAACTCTTTGACTTAAAGTCTGTTTTACCTGCAAGATATCCTAGGGCAATGGTGATTAAGAAGTTGTGGGTGTAGCCACCAATGTCTCATTTGAATTAAGGTCCACTCCATGAGATGGAACCCATATCTAACCCCTGTTAGGTGTCCAAAAACCAGAGACTTGGATGACCACAGACAAAAGACCTAGGGTAAAACCAAACACTGTAGGTCTAAAACAATATTAAAAAAAAACAAAAACCAAGAAACAATAAAATGAGGACAAATAATACTTTGATATAAGCATAGATCAGTGCCTTATTCAGTTACAATCCTGTGGCCTAAAGGGAGAGATGTAGAGACCCACAGCTGGATATCCCACAGAGAGTCCTTTGAACATACAGATCTAAATGGGATGTCTGCATCAAATCCCTCCCATCAGCTTAGTATTTTTATGGACCCCTGAGTATATGAACACATGGTTTTCTGATTCTTGTGCCTGCTCTTGGGACTCTTCTTCATGATGGGCTGCCATGTTCAACTTCAATATGATAGTTTTGGTGTCTTCCTATTTTATTTTGTTGTGCATAATTGCTTTCTCTTAGAAGCCTGTTCTTTTCTAATGAGAATCAAAAACAGAGTAGATCCAGAGAGGAGGGTAGATGGGGAGAAACTGGGAGGTCTAGAGGGAGAGGAAACTAAACAGGATTATATCATATCTAAAAAAGAAATCTATTGCCAAGAAAATAAAGATTAATAAAAAGACATACAGGTGGGGTTTATGCTTCAGAAATTTATTCTTTTTCAATGCATTATGGCAAATTCCACACTCAAAATTTTGTAGTATTTAAGTACTTTCTAAAATATTTAGTATTAAGTAACAAAAAGCTTGCTGCATTTTCAAAATTAACTTCTGTAATGGAATACACACATAGAGGGCATAGGCTGACAACAAAGACCAGGAGCCCCAAAGATGAATTTTAGAACTTGAGGATTAGCTAAGTGCTTGGGTAAAGGTGTTACAGGATTCTTGAGATGAGTCTTAATTGAGAGCACTTTCATTATGTCTGCATATGTAGGAAGACATAGCAACAGTCAACATGATCTGCTGAGGCAGGGAACTTTTCAGGTAAGTATAAAAGTTGCATTGCAATGTTAGGCTCTGTACTCTTAATATAAAATGGGATTTATGAACCTTGGATTCATATTGGGAATATAGTTTCTGAGTTTACCTTTTATGACATTTTACTTTACCTCCCTGGATCTTAGATTTGAAAACTATCCAATGGGGAAATATGGAAGAGATTATCTGGAATCACTTTAGGGATAATATTCAGGTAAAATCTTAGTCCGTGTCTGGTTGGGTATTACGTGCTGGCATTATTAATGCATCATTAATTGCACTGTTTTTCACTCTTTTTTCTCATATAGTGCTATTCTCCTGTCTACAATCTGATTCCTGTTGGACTTAAAAAAAAAAAAAAAAAAAAAGGACTGGTCATAGCTCATCATTCTTAGAAAGCTAAATTCTTTGGCTCATTTTAGGCTTAGACGGTATATTATCAGACACCACCTCTCCTGTTACAGTATCTGTTATTTACACTTCTTACTCATTGGTCTGACTTGACAATCTTGTTCAAAATTTTTTCTTTTCCATTTTTTCAAAAAGTTTTCAATATTTTTGATCCATTTATGTTGAATCCTTTTTTTCTTATCACTTTGTCTTTTTTTCCCCTTCTAAATACCCAACATCTTCACCACTGTTCTCATCCTGCATCTGGAGTAAGGATAGAGAGAGAAATGAACGACAGTGCCCATCCAGCTTCCCAACTCACTCCCTTCCTGCCTTTCTCTGAATCTTGTACCTAGACCAAACTATGGTATCTGTTTTCCTTTTCCAAAATGAGTTCCTTTAGAAACATCTTTATAGATATACCTTGAGGCATGGTGTCCTAGTTGAATCTTAATCATGCCAAGTAACCATCCACACAATTCATCAAAGTGTACTTTTTATAAAGGCAATCCCTTCTCCCTACCTCATTTTATATTGTACTTCCACCTTTTCTCAATATGGCTTTCACTCCATATTTATTTCTGACTTGTATCCACCAAGAACTGTGAGAAACAAACTTCAGTTCTTTATAAATCATGCAGTCTCAGGTATGCTACTATAGCCACAGGAAGTATACTAGGAGAGTCTTAAAGAGTTGTACCAACTCACTGAATTCTCACATTCTCAAGCTCTCACTCTGATACTGAAACTACACTGGACAATGGCAACAGCCTCCATCTCACTATAACGCATTTGTCACCTTACTTTACTTCTGTCAGTCTTTGTGGTACGAATTCTTCTTCTCTCTGAAAACTCTTTGACTTAGGCTCCAGGAATCTTAGCTTCTGATTCCTCTTCTTTTAACAAACATTGTGTGTTTCTTTCTCCTTTGCTGATCATTTTATATCCTAAACCTGACCTCTTCTATGCTCACATTCCTCCCTTACCTAATACATAGCTTCTTTCTTTCTATGTGTACACATATGCTGATGACCTATTTTTCTTAGAATTTGAACTGTAAAAATTTTTAGTTCATCAGTTTTACATCCTGCACAGATTACATTATGATTCATAATAGTAGCAAAATTATAGATATGAAGTAGCAATGAAATAATTCTATGGTTGAGTGTCACCATAAGATGAGGAGCAATATTAAAGGATTGTAGCATTAGGAAGGTTGAGAACCATTGCTTATAGCCTGGGCCTGGTGACCATGTTAAGAAAGTGATCTGAATTTCTACTTACTTTTTATAATATACCCATAGAAAGATTAGGATTGAGATTTGAGGCTTGGAATGAACTAAAAATAAAAAGGAATAGAAATAAAGAAACAGGAGACTATCAAAGGCCTGTGAATTCTATTAAGCCAAATATCTCACTATGAATTAAAGACACAGTAGTTGATCTCAGGAAAGGGAAATTTACTAAAAATAGGTGTTTCTGCATGAACATGAAAGAGTTAAAGGGTTTACCATCAGTCTAAAGATTTCAAGACAGCTGTTGCTCATTTTAAAAAAGTGTTCAAATTTTCTCTAATTTTATTTCTTTTGTTCCTGAATTTATACTTAAGATATTAGCATTAGCAGTTAAATGGATTCAGTAAAACCAATTGAAGCTAGGAGAACACAAGTTCATTATCTATTCATGTAAATTCACGGAAGATACCAGAAGATTCTTTTACTTAAGACAAGTTAGTAGAGCCTATTACCTAACACAGGTTACAAGATTCTCCATCATCCCAATTGAAACTTTGTTTTTTATTTTGTCCAGTTTTTGCTTCACCAGGCACAGCTATGAGTCTCACATCCAGTTAGGTATTTAAAGCATAGCAGCCTTAGAATTCACTTTATATGCAAATCAATAGATTTACATTCATTCCTGTTCAATAGGGAATCTCTAATGATGTAAAAACACATGCAATAAATTCTGTGTGATCTTTCTCATTTAGAGGCTTAAGATATATGCCTCTGTGAGTGTCTGGTTTCACCAATATTCATGAAAATAACTTTCTGTCTATATGGCATTACTGAGAGAACGTAGGGCTTCATACATGTAAATCACTTATCAAGTGCCTGCCCACAGTACCAAATTATCAAAGGTAAGAAACTGTCATTATATTCCACTGTATTCATGGGGAATTCACTTTTGTCTGATAATCCACAATCTCTCAATATTAATACATGTAAGGTGAGAAACTAATCTTCCTCTCTTGCTGCACCCTTCTGGATACCTTAGGAGAGTTGCGGTTTGTTAACTGACCACGATAAAACTAAACATATATCACAACTTCTTCAGAAAGCAGAAAGGTCTATGAAATGTAATTCTCATATGGAAAATATAAATTTAATAAAACAAAACAACAACATCCCCTCCCCCACCATGGCTCCATAGCGCTAGCTCTGCCTTGAGCACAGCTGCAAATAAGTGAGGGCTCAAAAGAAAACCGAAAAAAATAAAGGATTGTAGTCACATCAGTTTCTCTTGTTTGAGGAATGAGATTTTTTCCCACTGTCTATCAAATCTTAAAATCTTAATCATTTTTTTATGTGGTACTATGTAGTTCATTAAAAGAGTCTTGTTAATTAGGGAAAAAAAATACCTGTTTAATATTTTTCTATTTGGAACCAAAACCATCTTTCCTGCTCTGTTGTGGTGGTGTGAGCCTTTCATTCCAGCATTTGGGAAGCAGAGGTAGATAGATTATTTCTACTAGTTTGAGGCCAGCCTGGTTTGTATAGAGATTCCCAGGACAGCCAGTGCTGTTCAACAGAGAATCCCTTCCCTGTCCCAAAACAAACAAACAAACAAACGAACAAACAAACAAACAAACAAACAAATCTTTTCTCTTAAAGAGAATCAAGGATATTTGAGTTGTTTGTTTAAGTTGAAACCAAAAGTGGATACAGAAATAAAGTGTCCATTGTATGTAGTTTCTGATTTTAATAGTCTATTAGAAAATATTATTGTGAAAACTGAAATAGCATTGTTGAGTGCTTGTCATGGACCCAGCAAAATACCAGTAAATACATTTCTCACACAAGCATTCCTCATCTGCAGTCACTGAGATCATCTTATTAGACAGGAACTGATATTTACACTTCCCGGATGGAAAACCTGCTCACAGAGAGAAAGTGATATGTGTTAAGTGTCACAATCAGTGTGTGAATAATAGATCTCTCCACCTGCTAAGTACTGTCATCCATATTCTTTATTTCAAACTTTTGCCCAAGCTACAAAATCGATATAGAGTCAAATAGTGTGACTCCTTAAAAGACATGTTACCTTGTGGAAACAGAGAACACTATTTAGTTTTAAGGGGAAAAAGTAAAATAGTTTAGAAAATAATATTTTACCTTATTTTTTGAGTCAGAATCTCTCATTAAACCTGGGGCTCCCAATGCAGCTAGAATGCTTGAATAGCAAGCTGAAGGGAACCTTACACCTCTATTCTCTAAACTGCTAGTGTTACTGGTGTGTTTGCAGCCACCATTTGGTCCCCATGCCTGCCAGCAAGCAGTGTACTCACTGAGCTAGCTCCCCAGATTCTGTTTACTTAGATTTTAATATATTTATTTGCACTCTATGAGTTTACTTCCACATGGAAATGAAACTTAAGTAACATTTGTTTATGCATTATACAAAGACATTTTATTTTAAATTAATAATTAAATTTCAGTAAAACTTATATTTTAACTATGATTAGCATTATTCTTTGCTTCTTAGTATTTTCAAAAATTAGAACTTTATTAAGCAAGTCTTATATTAACAGTGAGGGAATGAGAAGAAAAAGGGTCTTACATGTTTTCCAGAATTTAAAATAAAAAGGTAGCACTTACTTTAGAAATGACTAAAAATACTAAAATTGACATTTGATATGATGCAGATAATATTTAAAACTCTAAGAATACTGCACCAAACAAAAGAAACTTTCAAGTACCACAAAATCAGAAAGGTTTAGTAAAAATACACGGGATAAAAACTATCAATATTTGAAACGTACTATTTTTAGATTGATTAAAGCATAGGAAGACAAAGAAAAGTAACCCACATGCTTGTCTCTTATGTTTGAGTTTGGATTCAAAGATAGAACCTGGATACCAGATAAAAATGAAGAAGAGCAGATTCTTGCCAGGGACTCAAATTTTGCTGTGGTGAATGAGCTTTGTTTTAAACACCTGCTTGTAGCTCAATATGTGAATTCTGAAAACAGTTCCCAGGCATTTGGTCCGTTATTTCCCATGTCTTAGGCACAATTTGGTTTGGAATAATTTTATGATTATGATGCTTATTGCCCATTGAAATAAGCATGCTATCGTACACATTTTGTCTCTCTTTGATTTCTGTTTTAATGTATAATGCTCATCTTATGACATTATGATTTTCACGGGAATGGTTTGTGTAAATCATAAAGCTTAATGCCTTTCACTGCATTTTCCTGCATTGAAACTGGATTAGGAAAGAATAAGCTTTAGCTGAAGCAAACAAAAGTAGCTAAAAGTCAGATATAAGGACCAAAAGGGAGTGTTATGGATTTTTATACGTTTGATTATGAACTGACTATATTTATTAGGCAAAACGGTAATACTATGCTGTGCTCATCATCAGCTTCAGCCGACCCCAAACCATGGGCTGGTTGTCTACCAAGAACAACGCACTGCTACTAAATGATGACTCTAGTTTGTATCAGTGCTCACCTCTGTGTTTGCAAACTCTAACTTCATTTGACAATATCTCATCTACTACATAATCAGATGATACACAAACCATTCATAGGTGTTCGCATATTTTTCATATATATTTTCATACATATTTTCTGTCATTATTTTCATTTTTTAAAAAAGTTAAAAGAAAAATACGATATTCACAAATACATAAAACAAATGGACATATGTCTCTTATATGTCTTTATAAAAACATGGAACTAGAAGTAATTTTAAAATATATTCACCTAATGTGACAATGACCTTCCCTTCTAATTTCAGAAGGATTTTAGGTGTTGTCGAGCTATTGCAGCTTCAATTAAATCCTACCTTCTCCTGAGACATGGTTTAAAAATGTAATTCAGCTACAAGTAACAGTAACATTTAACTGTCTCCTCCAACTATCTACTCTGACAAATGCCAGTCTTTCTTCAGTCTCATATGCCTATGAGACATGCAATAGGCAGCTTTAGAATAAATAAAAAAAGCTTACCTAATTGATACCTTTATTTTTAATCATGTGTATGTGTGTGTGTGCAAATGTGTATTTATGAGTACAATTTTCTGCAGAGTCAAAAATAGGTCACCCAGTCTTTTGAAGCTAGAGATAAAGGTCTTTGAGCCACCTGATGTGAGTTCTAGAAATTAAACTCATGCCTTCTTTATTATTTATATGTTTTCTTAACCACCAAGTCCTCCCTCCAGCACTTTTATTTTTTATAACTCAGATTTATATACTTTTTTTGCTTTCAATAATAAATAATTTGAATTAAACTAGTATTAGTATATTATCCTACAAAAAAACTATTGAACAGTCAGTCAGTATACGGATTTATAATTTCCAAGAAAATAGCTAGTATTTTTGAAACAAACACAAATATTAGCTTTTGATTATTGATATCTATATACACACACAATTATTTATATGATTGATTTTGCACTGATATCTACGAGAGACTATCAAGGATCCTTTTAATATGGTAAAATTATCAAAGCTGAAACTCACAGAAGAACTGTGTGATGACCAGGGAGATGTCCAATCCACTGTGTATGATAATATTAGAATTTTAGTTTCTCTAATAATTCCACCCTGGGACAGGTTTTTATCTTTTTCAATTTGTTTAGATTTCAATGACACATACCTGAGTTAAAATATGATACAGATATTTTTGAACTTTTTCATGTTAGCACTTTTTGACTGTTTGGGGTGTAACACTGCTATCACTGACATTTCGGGACAGAACCTTGCCATGTACACCTACATATTAATGCCAGTCTTCACTTCCTTTGGTAACTCAACTATCCCGTAAAAGATCAGTTTTTGGTGTATATTACCCAAATCTAATTAATTTTTGTCTTACCTTCCAATTTACAAACTTTTTCTAAGTTGCAAAAATATGTATAATTGGAACCCAAGGACATCTGTAGAATATAATTTTTTTTAAATCTGCTATTTTAAATTTCCATCAAATCATAAACAAACAAAAAATGTCCATAAAAATCTGGGGCTCTCAGAACACATGTGAACACTTGAGCAAACACTTTCCTATGAATAATCACACAGATATGTAGAGGCCCACTCTAATTAACTCAATTCATGAGGATCACACGGTAATGTCACCTCACGGAGCCTTGTGTTCAGGATGAGCATCTGTGATAATGCCAGAGTCCAAAGTGACACATGGGAGGTTGAAAGGTACCTACCATCTGGCCTGGACTTTCCCTAAGCTCACAGCTACCCAGAAAAACAAGCTGTATTTACACAGCACATGCATTAAAATAGCTGGCTTCAGAGAAGGGGCTGGTTAAGATTTAAGTGGTTTACTGCAAATTTACCTGTGTACAAATTCCAAAGGAATAAGACATATTAAGAGAATTGATCTCAGTGAAACTCCACAAACCAAAACTGTTTCCCACTTCTTCCTGCTTTTCTGGCTCTTAGTTTCTCTTGGGTAAAATCAGTTTCAATTGATTGATAACATTTATCATTGCTTCTGGTTGGCTTTTGCTCATACTGGAGTATTATTTCTTCCACATCTACACATAAGATTCCTCTATTTGCCATATTGCAAATGTATCCTTGTTTCCACTATTACTATTATAGGATATTTGTAGCTGACCTGTCAGCTGTGTTCATTGCTTGTTTCTTGTTTAGTTTATTATTAGAGTTGGGTAGTGAGTTAACAATTAAGCAGAAACACATTTCAATATGAGAAAAGTAAGAAAGGTCCCTCACAGTTTATACCTCTGCATTGGTTATGGCCATGGTGACTCTATTTTCCTTTTGTGTGTAGAATTGAAAACTAGTAATTTGAAACTATGAACAAAAGGAGAGTTTATATGTGTTATATATTCAGATTTCTTTATCAACTCGACACATTTACTAAAAGCTTTCTATATGCTAAACACAGTGTAGATAAAGGAGCAATTCAGTAGAAAATGATGTGATCTAGAAAAGGAAAATACAGTAATGGTCTGGAGAACTGCATGAAACTCTAACTACGCTCCTGGGAGACTGAATAGAGCTTATCAGCTTGGGCAAAGAAGATGAGTTTAGAGAGTTTGCCTGAATTAGAAGGTGAGAGTGAAGGATGAGAGAAACTTTCAGAATCCTTTTTACGGACATTTGACAAACAAAAGAAAAATGTAAGGCAGGAGGGTGACATCATCAAATTCGTATCATATGATATTTATGTCTCTTTCCAAAAATTGGTGAAAAAAAGAACAAAAATGAAGAGGAGAGTCCTGTTTGTGCTATTAAAATAAGGAATAATAATAAGAATAATACTGCCATTGTGAATAACATATGAAGGCATTTAAGATGCAGGTGACTATAAATTGCAGTGTTCCAGCAAGGGAACAATCCTTGCAGTGCTTACTAATTGTGACTTTAAGCAGATATTATTCAGGTTAAATAATTTGTTTATATACTTATGCTCCCTTGATAGCCAAGCTTTAGAGTAGACCAGACTCTCAGGAATTTTAATGCTAGAGAGAGTGGGTGGGATGTTTGAGAATGACATGGAACCCCATGTGGTTCTATTTCAGTATGCATTAAAAGCAAATAGAAGAATGGTAATAGAAAACACTGATGTCAGCTATTGAAGGGCTTTGAGAATTTTAAATGTATCTAGTTTGTAATACTAAGTCACTTTGGGTTTAAGCAGAGAGTGGAGAAAGCCTTGGATTTTCTAAGGATGACTGCCAGGTTAAGCAGAATCCTCATGATACTAATTTCCTGCAATTCACATTTTAGTATAGCACCTCCCTTTGAAAACAGATGGGACTTGTGAGTTGCTCCTTGTCCATGAAAATGTGGTTGCCTCCTATAGAACTTTATATTCCAGAAGATAATTTCCTTGGTGGATGAGTGAAGCAAATACCTTTACGAAGAAGTCCAAAAGGTAGGAACATATAGCTGAACTTAATTAAAGAACTACTTTTCTGAGTTTCCAGAGCTGTTCAGACCTGATTATTTTTAAACAACTGTGATTTTGAACAAGGATGCTAAACCAACGTGACCGCTTATTCCTAGACATGCTATCAATTCCAGTTTCTGAAATCATAAAATCTTTGAGTTCACATAAAAACGTAAAACAAACTAACCAAAAACCCCAAAATCGGGCTTATATCTCACTAAAATCACCAGGAAATAAACTGTGTTGCATTACCCTTCTAAATATGTGTTATTATTAGCAAAAATATAATGTGAGACAGCATCATCAAATGATGTTCTAGAATTCAAAAGTTATAACTTACTTTATGTGATAGGAAGATAATATCCTCCTCTATTATATGGAAAATGAACACATAATGGATAAGTAATTGCAATATACATGCATACATATATACATAAAGTTTTGCACAATGCTTCTCATACAGTATGTCATGCTATTTTGATAGTCTTTGCAGGACTCAGAGGAGTTGGAATAGATAATGTTGTTGATAATGAAAATGAATAATTTGGACAGCAGTTTTATATGGTAAGTCTCACAGATGACTCATATTAAAGAGAGAAATAGAAGAAAGGAGAGAAAGATGATGTAATTTTTAGCTTGGGTGATTGGATGCGAATGATGCTGTAATTGCAGTAAAGAGTGTAGCAGAAAGGGTTCATTTGGCTGAAGAGATAACACATTCTGTTTTGGCAATATAAAATCAGTGTGCCTGTGGGAGGATGTCCATATGGAGAGGACCACTGTAAAGCTGGAAATGCAGACTTCTCATAAGAAAGGTCTGGATATATAGAAAGATTTGGAAATGTTTGAGAATTAGGTTATCTGGAAACTGTTCTTCAATCTCCCTCATTCCCTCCCTCCCTTCTTTCCTCCCTCCCTCCCTCTCTCTCTTATACACACACACACACACACACACACACACACACACACACACACACACACACACACACACACACATTCAAACACACAACACACAAAAGAAAAGTTAAGAAATTTCACGTTTTTTTTTTTTGTTATTGTATTTTTTTTTTTTTAATACACTGAGTGTTATTTAAAGGAAGTGGAAGCAGGGTCTAGGCAGAGTGGAGATTCTAAACAGTGAGTCTTCCAACACACAGCCATGGTATTTTTTCCTATCAGTCCATATCTTCTTTAATGTGTCACTTCGTCAATCACAAGCGATTAGATTATGTTTTAATAAATCTCAATCCTATTACCTCATCATTTTACTTCAAGTATTTGTGTCTATGAGGCACAATTACTGATTTATTTTGGATCTATTTGTTTTGTGTAGAGCACATGTCACAAAAATTCTTATCAGAAAAGGGCTCAGAAAATTAAGTCATTTAAAAAATGTATTCAGCTAATTAATGATAGAACAAAAGGCAATTCAAATATTTAACGCCCAAATTTGCTTTCTACATAGATATATGGCTAACACGGATGGTTGAATTGATACACGAGTTCTATTCAAGCTACAGCAGTGAGGATCTCATGTATAATTAAGAAAAACTTGGATTTTGAGATGGAATAGACATAATTTGCTTCATGATAGATTATTTTCTTTTTTCTGTCTTTGCTTTATTTTATTCGCTTTAGAACATATTTGGTCCACAGAGATAGGAGTGATAGTATGGTGTGACGTCCCCATAAATGCTGTCTACAGGCTTTCTTCTATTACCAACATTTGCTTTTAAGCTACAATAATCAATAACAAATATTATACGTCATCTATAAAGTCAGAAGAATGAAAAATGTGTTTAATGCAGTGATCATTTTTCTCATTTGACTCATGATTGAAGCAAGATGTTGCTACTTATCCAAAGTCAGAAAAATCATCAATGGTACATGAAATTAGAAACAGAAGTAGATGTATTAAATGGGCATTATGAGCATGAGTGAATTAATGTCTTTAAACTGACTTCTGAATGTATGGGCTTCTTAAGATTAGTTGACTCTTGTGAAAAACAAATCATTGCTCATATTGAACTTGCTAATCTACTTTACAAAACATGTTCTATCATTAGCTGCTTGTGTAATTGCGGCATGGCCTGGCTTGGATTCTGGTACATTTGGACGCTGCTTTCAAAAGATGGCACAAGTTCAAACCAGATACATTCATAGCATGGGGATGGGAAGTGTACACAAAGCCCATCCCCTAATCAAGAATCTATTGAAAATTGATATCTGTTGGGAGAAGGTAAAATTAATTTTCTCCAATGAAGTATATTTATTCACTGAATATATCTATCAATCACTCTCTAGTTCATGCTCCATGACTGAATATAACTGGGAAAAACAAAAGAACCTCACCCCGCAAACAAAAAAATTACATCTGTACCTCACTTGCGCTTTTTACTTTGGTTTGGTGCTATATGGCATTTCTTTTCTAATTTAGTTTTTGTTTGGTTCTTTTTAATAATTTTATTATTTTATTACTTTCTGAGGGAGAGAGATAGGAAAAGAAAGAACATGAAGTTTACTGGGTAAGGAGGTATGGAGGCTCTGGGGAAATGATGATTCTGGGGAAATAATTAGATGGCAAGGGAAATGACAGTGTTTATCAGACAAATTTTAGAAAGAAACTATATGTACCTAAAACATGACTCAATATGGGAATCCACTCATTTATAAAATGTGAAGATATTTTTATTTTCTAAAGCCATTCTATTTTATCTTTATTGTTCCTATTATTCTCTGTCTGTGGGGGTTTTGCCTGCATTTATGTATGCTCTCCGCATAATGACGGATGCCTGAATTGGCCACAGTAGCCTGTGGAATTCCCAGACAGTTCTGTAACTCCTGAGGTTATAGATGGTTCTGAGAATTGAACGCAGGTTCTCTGGAAGAACAACCAATGTTCATAATCATCCAGCCTCCTTTTTGTCCCCTTTATTTTTTCTTAATAAAAGGTTGTATACTGTTTTGTTTCTTAGTTCTATAAGAAATTCATTTAAATATAAGTATCTTAACTTATTTGACTGATATTCATATTTTATGTGAAGCATGGTTACAGATTTGCAACTATGCATTTTAAAAGACACATCTTTCATCAAAATCACTAAGTAAATTGTTCCCCTTCCCCTTATTTGTTTGCATCATGCTAGTTGATAAAATTCATACCTTATGTCTATCTGTCATTATGGTGCTATGGAACTTGGACATATGTTGTTAGAGAGAAATGTTTGGAACCAAGAAAAATGGGCTAGAATGTCTTTTATTTTATCAAGTATCACACATGGACAAGTTCTTAAGGTGATACAAATCTCTTGACTTGGGATTTGGCTCCCGTTAGCCATTCTTGGAGTGAGAACTTTTGAAGGAATCTTGTTAGACCAACTCACCCATTATAACAGAGCTCAGTAATCCTGCAGTTCTGTCCTCATCTACATGCTTTAAATGGAAGGCATTGTCTAGAGAGGGGAAGCCTTGGTTTTTTTAGTGGATTCTGTGTTCCTGAGATCCCTTAAACTTCCTTTTCACACACAGACACAGACATACACAGACACACAGACACACACACAGACACACACACAGACACAGACACACACACACACACACACACACACACACATTAATTAGTTGTTGTCCACTAATTGAAAAAGTCATAAAAAGTTCTCTGAAATCATGTACCAATGTATCAACAATAATAACAGTCAAAATATTCTTCCTACCGTATCACAATCTCTGATTTGAAAGTCATGGGTCTTGTGTCTCATGCTTAGACTTATAGCCCTGGTTTTTCAATAAGGTTTCATACATCTTGAATCATTCACAGATATTTAGTAATGAAGGATTGTGCCAGAATAATTTTTACATCAAGGGTGGAGTTTGATAATAACATGCTTGATGCTAGAATATTTGCATTTGCAGAAGATAATACGGTTTGATTATATATTTTAGCCAAACTATTTTAAAATATAGAAACTGTGCTTATGCTTAAAATTGCTTAAAGAGTAATGTTATTTATTACTCATTTAACTTAGATAAATTTTGACACATTCTTCCAAATTTATTAAATAAATCAACCCATATGTTAAATACTGAACAAAAGTCAAGCTCATACAAGCAAAATTCAAAAGAAAGATTTCAAAATTAGTTTCTAACCATTCAGAATTGTAAACCTTGCATATTTAAAGACTTTAAAAAAAATATCAGTTTAAATTTTATACTTAAGATAGAATTCAGTTCCTCCCTAGCTTACTCAAAACCAATAGCCACCATGATTCATTCTGTGCCATGGGAAGACTGTTTAAATTTCAGACAAATGAAACAACAGTAGAAATTTAGAATGTGGCTTACTTTCACCTTGTCCATTTTGTACAGCATGAGCTTTCTCTGAGGTTTATAATGCTGAAAACTGAAGAATACTTAATAAGCAAATATTAAACAGATAATTGGATTATGGTAGAATTATAGGAAGTGAAAGGTATAAATAATATGAAAGAAAAAATGTCCAAATAAAGTGGCTTTGCTAATTGAACATCTGGATTGATATGATGGCTCATTCCTCTTTCTCAGTACCCAAAAATCTAAATCTGGAAAATAACAAAAATTTAAAGCCAACCTGAACTACACAATGAGTGTTAGACTATGCAAAGTTACAGAATTAGAACCTATCTTTTTCTGTTATGTGTTTATCTTTCTTAAAATGAAATAAAGGTATCTGTTATTATGAATAATGTCAAATAATATAAACTTTTTTTCACCTAACTATGGTGATTATTGAAGACCTCTAAAGAAGTAAAAGAATTATACAGACAAATATATAGATCCAGAATATAAAAGTGAACATATTTGTTATAAAAAATAAGCAAATTATTAGAGAATGTTTGAAGAAAATATAGTGTAATATTAAAAGAACATTATATAGCTTTTAAACACTTAATCTTGTAGTGAAATACATATATCAAGTGAAAATACTAACCCCAATAGACTCAATTGTAATTTTCAATCAGGGTAAAAATAAGAACAATTTTTTAATTTGAAAATTGATTTATCATTCATAATAAAATTTTCTTTCTGTATTTGTCTAAATAATCTTTTCCATATTTCCAATGAAAGATTTTGGTATAAACTATACCTTTTCTGAGAAACAGATATAATCTAAACTTTGAGTTTATTGGTTGACTCTTTTTTCTTGGTTATTTTTTAATATCAGGCTTTCAGAGATCAATTTATTAAAATCAATTTTAATTGTAGATTAAACTTATAAAATGTATGCATAAACGTTCTTTCTTGAGCCAGAACAGTGTAGGATTTGACACTTTCAGAGAAAAACATTTATTCAGTGTGACTGTGAATCCTTCTCTAGGGTGATGTCCCAAAAGCTGTAGTGAAGGGTTTGGTATTATTGGAAGAATTACCTTTGCACAAACCTTGATCAATCCTACCACTTACAAACTTGATCTTGGGTAATTATTCAACATATAAAGTTCAAGTTGTGCTGTAAAAATATAGGAAAATCATAATATTGTGAGAATAAAATAGCATTCTGATGCATGAAGAAGTCTAGCATACCTCCACAACGCTAAAGTCCTATAACACTGAATTATGCTCAATAATAAATGTTTCTTTATAAATATGTCCATTTATTACTTTTTCTTTCATAAAATAAAACTGATTATTAAATTATCAGTGACCTGAGATTATTCTTTTCTGGAGTTTTAATATTAAATAGTGAAATGACTTAAGTATAATGGAAACAATTCTACTTATTTTTCCCCTTGTTCAGTCTAAATATCTATTTAAAAATTATAATATCACCAGGCCCTTTGTATTTTAAATTACTGCTAATATTTATCTCACAACACGAATAACTATATTAATCCATTAATTGTTAGTCAATAGGTACTTAAAACTATTATCTGTTCTCCATTTGACACATTTTTCTTGTAATTTCCTTTTTTTGCCTGTGAATTCCAAAATATTGTCAAAGAATCCGTCAGAATTCATTATCAAATGAATAGGAGAGTTCCCTGTGTGTGTGCTTCTCTATACATGAGCCAACGGTGGTTTTCGAGTGCTGGTCCATTTGATACTGGACCAATTTACTTTTCTAAACATTTTCCTCATCTTCAAATTGATAACTCCCATCTCATTTTACGAGCTAGTTACTAGAATAAAAGGAGATTAGGCCTGTAGAGCAGGCACTTGGAGATATAGAATATACAGTGCATAAGAGAGGTCATTAAGAGTGGGGTTGGGAGGAGGTAAAGGAAGGGAAACATGGATAAAAAGACATTTTTAATAAAACAATAAAATGCACAACAACAAGAAATCTAGATGTTAATTTTAACTCTTTAAGAAATGAATCCATGTATCATTTCATGTTTTGTGATTTTTTTATCCCCCTGTTTATCTATCTATATATCTTCAATGTATTTATCTTATAACTGCATTTCAGTTTCATTTGCTCTGATTTATCTGAAAACAAGCTTAGTAGCATAGTTGTTTGATTACAGCAGCTGAATAATTGGGGTGCATTCAATTGCCAAATTGAAAAGAAAATAGAAATAACTAATGTGAAATAAATGGAGAAATTCAACATATTATATAAAAAAAAGAGTGTGTAATCATGCAACTTCATGGACAGTGACTACACATACAAGCAAATGAAAGCAGCTGACCACGTACCCACACACCTTGGCAGAGGTGCACTCCACACTCGCCGGCCACCGCCAAGACAGATGATCTCTGCAGAACCTTCTAGTCGGTAACCCAATGAGCACGAGAAAGTCAGAGTATCACCAACCCCAAAGTTGAACCCAACTCGGCTACCATATTGCGGAATTCCAGGGTCTTCACAAGGCTCAAGGTTATATTCTGTAAAGAGCAAATAAATCACCCAGAGAAAGTGAACATTTAAAATATACTTCTTATATTTCGGGCCTTGCTCTATTATGTATAAGAATACTAATATGCTCTGGGGACCCTCATTTTCTTTTGTTCTGTTATATATAATAACTAAAAGAATGCTTTCATGTGTGAAATGCAGTGAAGATAGAATACTGTTACCTGAGTGATAAGCTGAAAAATGCAACTATCCTATGATGATTATTTCAGCATTTGAAATCTTTTCCACTCCATAGAGTTTTGAATTATAGTAATGACATGAGAGATGTGTATTTCCAAACAAAAGTAATGTTGTAATGAAATTATTATCGGCAAAAAATTACCATTCACTTTACTGCTTTGATTTAAATAGTGATGGTTCTTGTGCCTCTAGGATCAGACATTTAATTAAGTCATATTCTGAAAAGCCAACTACAGATGGGAAAGTTATGTAGAAATGAATCACTGGTAGTGATTACATAATGGATTTATACAGGAACCTTTCCCGGGCAAAGAATGAACATAGTGTTACTACATGACTAAAGAATTTTAAAGGTAAAAAAAAGATTATTTGGTTAAAAATTCTAATTTATATACAGTCTAAATATGAAACAGATTACCTAAATATATTTTCAGAATAATTCTTTATCCTTTACTAGTAATTATAGAAAAACATAAACAAAAATTTATTTTCACCTTAATTTTTGGTGTGGATTATTTAGATGTATTTTAAATATCTAGATTTAAATTGATTATACTTATTTATAAGTGAATACAGATTCTTGTAATTATTCTAGTAGCTAAGTATGTTCATCAAAATAAATAAATAATACCTTTAAAAGCATTATTGGCACTTGTATTGCATATTGCATAAACACATGCAACAACTTTATTGAAGAACAGAATTTTATTTTCATCATTGTATGTGCATTATATGTAATAATATTCTCAAGTCAGCATATAAATTACTAACTTCTGTTATAGAGACATAGCTATTTATCCCATTATAATTATAAAATATGACTTTCTGTGGGAGGGATTATTTTTTATGCTCCTGAACCTAATAATAACTTTTCCTGGAACTCAAGTCATATTACAGCTAGGCCTGTAGGATATTGGTGCTGGAGTTGAAAACAGACCAATGACATAGGGTTCCTGGCACCAGGAGAGAACCCTTACCTGGTCAGGGCCTCCTACCTACACTGGTAGGCTTAGAGATATAGCTAAAATTTTATATTTTTGATTTCACTCTTTTCAGAAGTGGTAACAATGCTATGGGAGATTCAGGAACAGAGAATTTCTCTCCCTCACATTTTGACCGCAATTCTAAGTTCCCATTAGAAATATATATCATGTTTTTTTTTTTATGGGATTACAGCCTCACATAAAACTTTAGACCAGTAATTATAATAACCATGTTATTTGTCTATAATTGCTGCTGCTGTATATGAAAGCCTATTTATTTTTACTCTATTGTAGATTGTTTATTTCAAAGTAATAGAAGTAAGGTAACCTTTAAACTTTGCCAGTCAGTATATCTTTAAAAGATACATGAAACTAATTATATTTCACTAATTTATTATTTTGTCTAGTTGAAAGAACAAAAAACAATATTGTATACTTATATTTATAATATGTAGTACAAATATTATATATATATATATATATATATATATATATATATGAGTACCCACTTTAAATTAAGTAGATATTTTAGCTGGTTTTGAACATCTGAACATGACATGATTTTAAGATAAAGATGATTAAATGATTGTAACCTTAGTGATCTTTTAGAGAATTTATTTATTCATTACTTATTTACTTGATTTTTCTTTGATGTTCTGCAATGTGTGTGACTACAAATAATCCTCAAGGTGTTACAAACTTGCTGGGAGGTAATTTTTGTTCTGTTTTTCTGTTTCAAAAGTTCTTCATCTTTTTGCAATTTTTCCATTTTTGTTTGTCATGCTAATAATAATTTTATAAGCTTAATTCCTTAAGGTTTCTTTAAATAGTTTTTGATTATTTATTTACCAGAAAATGTGATATTGAATCCTTCATATGATATTGAAAAATCTGAAATAAAGCGCAACTGAGCCCTGAAGTTTCCATAGAGACCAGCGTTGATTGTTGAAGGAAGTTCAGAACCAGTGAGGCGTGCCAGGGGTTGGGTAAAACTACCGTTCTCTGTGATCAGTAAATAGTCATGATGGTCTTCTAAGTGAAAAGTGTGGAAGCTGAACTGCACACCTGTGGACATTATTAGAAAAACAGACTTACATCAGGAAAAGCATATTAGTAAATAATAGAAAGTTGCCATCAACCTATAGCCTTTATAAGCTTGGCTTTTCTAATATAAAGTAACCCACTTTCATCACATATTGCAAAAACAAAGAATAATTATATTCTATTGTGTACCCTTCACTTACTTATCAACAATATTCTAGGTCAAACTCTAGAAACTTAGGACAAATGTCTGAAAAAACAAAACCTCTTTTTTTTAATATATATATATATATTTTATATATATATATATATATATAGTTTCAAGAAAGATGTGTAAGCTTTTGCAGCTTCCTGGTGACCATTTCCATGTCTTCTCCATTTCTTTCCCAACCACCTCAAACAACATGAAATTGGTTCTTAAGAAACTAGCTCCCAAATTTCAAGTAAGCCTGTATAAAATTCAGAAAAATAAATAAGGTAGACACAGTGAGGTACTATTTGATAATAAATTATAGTAACTTGTTATTCATTAGTTTTTATACCTTCCAAACTTTCCTTATAATATACTGAAATGAGGACATTATTCATAAAATGAATTAGATTTTGACTAACTAAATACCCACTTACAAATAGTGGCCCCACCAATAAGTACATTTCTGACAATACAGCACCATATATGCAAACATGCAAACTGTCATTTCATTATACCAAAGACAGTCAATCCCTAAACTTCTAACAGCACAGTCTAATTTTATATATATAATATATATATATATGTTTATATGAGCTTATAGTTTTTTATAATTGAATTGTAGTTATTATAATTATAATATTCTTTGGAGTCCGACTAATACTAAAAATTAGATGTGTGCAACTCATCTATATTGTTACACATTATCACACACTATTGTGATTTGTTATTATATTATAAATTGATCACATTTATTTATCTGCTCAAATGTTAGTGGTCATTGGCACATTTGCATTCTTATCAGGAACTTGGTTGCGCCACTGTGAATATGGCAGCATTACCATTGATGGACATACAAATTTGATTCTGTACATGAATGTGTAAGAACAGAATGTCTGGGCCTTGAGGCTATACACTCAGGTTTAAGATGAACGGCTTTATGGAATGGCTGGTCTGAGGTACCACAGAAGGTTACCTCATTTCCAGATGTAAGCATAGTAAATAGCTCTGCATCTTTACTTATACTTCTTGAATTTATATCTGCTATTGAGGAAATACAAGAACAAAATGGCAATGGGATAAAATATGAGAAAATGTATATGTTTATATTTAAATGTGTTCTGTTGCACATCAATTTTCAGGAAAAATGAAGATTTCTGATTAATATGATGCCAAAGAGACACTGTCAGTTATTTTTTCTTTGTTGCTTTTGTTATATTTTGTTTTTGTTTCCCTCTATCAATAAAAGGCTTTCAATAGGGGCAAAGAATACCTTAATAGTAATTAATTATTGTTCATTTTTTAAAATCCTAAATAGTAAGTACTAATGTTTAGCCTTTCAATTTTGTCTAGGTATTGAATAAAAAACTCTTTCTATTTATGACACATTGAAAGAAACATTAAAGTTTGTTTTCACTACTGCTAAAATTAAACAAGATCTTTAAAGTTCTGCTGATGGGAAAAAGATGAAGATTTTTAAAGTTCTGCTAAGAGTCAGTTAATTAACAATGAACTGAGAATGCAAAACTTCATTCTAGAATGAAGATTTAAGTGACTATAAATAACCATGTCCATCTGCAGAAAAAGAAGCATAAGACAAAATTCCAAATATCCTTCTAAGTGCTATAAAATTTTTTGGTGTGAGTCAATATATCAGCCTGGATGGAAGCAACAGTTAGCTAATGAGTTATTAGAGGCTTCCAAGGGCAGTGACCCTCTAATGTGAAGCGGGTAGAGGAGAGGCCCGTTTCAGACATCAGGAAGGAGACAAGCAAAGCACAGTTCTAAAGGGGAAGTGAGAAGAAGCTCCTGGTCTCAAAACCTTATGAGAATAATGATTCAAGGTGCTTTGTTTCCAGTAACTTACACTAGACATACTCTTGTATATCCTTGACATCAAAGTTGAAATTTCACTGATGTCAGATTTTTCTTTTTTTAAGTCATTTCACTAACGACAGCCTTAAAGGTGACTTCTTTTTTTTATTTTCCAAATTGTGAACTTCAAGATTTCCTGATGTAGATTTTATTTTTACCAACTCTCTATCTCCATAAGACAACATAGACATAGCGTATTGTTTTATTCTTTCGTACAACATGTCATTATATAATTCAACCCACAACTTGAAACCATGATTCTCCTGACTCAGCCTTTGGAGGGCTGAGTTGAAAGACAAGAGCTAACAGGATCAACTAGAATTAACATCCAGACTTTTTAAAAATATATTTAAGAAAATTTATATATCAAATAAACCAAAAGTGTAGGCTGAATGATACTATATTAATTGACTATGAACTTTTGAGCAATCTTATGTGATCAAACCCTGTAACTGAATGTTGAGTAATGAAGACATTATGGGCAATCCATTTGGAAATTCTTTAAATCCTACTCAATTCTCTACTTTAGATTCTTTAGATCCTACTCAAGTTTCTCATAAATCTCTAAAGTGCTGGTGTTTACACTTATGTATGAAAATCTTCTGAGTATACAATAGAAACACAAATGAAATGGAATTAATTTTAAAATTCTATCCTAAAATATTTAATTCAAAAAATATGATTAAATGGAGAAGCATTTCGTAGTCCAGCATTCTCATCTTGCTTCCTCTGCATCTGACTGGCAACAGCATCTCTATCTTTCTTCTCCCAGAATTTTCATAATCTGTTTGCCCTGCCTGTACTTTCTGCCTGGCTATTGGCTAATTAGTGTTTTATTAAGCCAATATGAGTGACAAATCTTTACAGTGTACAAGAGCATTATCCCACATCTTTGGGAATAACTGTCACCTAAAGTCACACTAATCTAAAAAGTTGAGTTATATGATTAAAACTTGTCAATTATTAGTATTTTATAGGATCAAAAGAGTTAATGAGAATGAGTATAGGCTTCATTCAGAGAGAGGCACCTGAAGTATATGTGTTTAGTGCTGGAAACTGAAACTTTTAGAGGTAGAGATTCCCAAAGCTGGATTATTTTCAGAGAAGGAAACCTAGAATGATTGTTTTATGTTTTATTTACTATTTATAGGTGTGGTGTCTTCTAACATCAGAGATTCAATTATGTAAAATAATTTAAGAAATGATTAAAGTTCTCCAGAGAAATAGCTTCTCTTTAATAGTAACTTGTAATTAAGACACTCCCTATCACCTTTTCAGACATCAATAGGAAGCAATCAGTGTACCCTGCAACAAGTTAGGCTGTCCTCTTCTCCCATCTTGAAGTCTTTCACATCACTTTGTCTTGTCTTTGGAACAGTGCTTCAAGCAAACTTTACTAACTCTTAACTGAAAGGCAGCTAAGCCAGAATCCATGCCATGTAAATACTGATTTAATTAACACTTACAACCTGTGATGATGTGAAACCCTAAGTGTTAATTAAACCTCTGTTTACATAGCAAGCAGTGTGTAGCCCTCCAATTTCTTGTATAATACCAAGGAGCTTATTTCAAACTCCATTAATCCACTGCAGAGTAAAATAATAGGATGCTTTCTTTAATTTCCAAAAGAAAGTTCTGTATTCTAGAATACAACACAAACCAGTTTTTTAATGTTAAGAATTGCATTGTTTCTGCTATATCCTGTATTCTCATTTTAACAGTTTTTCTTAGTAGCATTTAAATCATTATGGGAAACCTAACTAGAAAAGTTCCCATATAATACTAACCTGTCAATAAAATGGGGAAGAATTTTATTTAAAGTATTCTTTTATAAAGTCACAAATATACATTCAAGGTTTTACTTTAAAAATTCTGAAATTATTTTTATTGCTAATTTTTACTTTTGATTTATTAGGATTTTCAATAGCAATAATAAAATATATAATAACAATGTGTCAACACATTTTGTAAACAAAAATTACTTAAGAGCAGAAATCAAAGACCATCAATGCTTTCAGGGAAATAATATTGGGTCATTATAACTGTAACGTTGTGAAATAATAATCTTTTCAGTGCTACTAATTTTCTAGTCTAATTCCAATTGCATTAATTAACCACTTCAGTCCTATGTCACCTTTCAATTGTATGCATATTTTTAAAATTAGCGTCTACTATGCATACCACATGATTTTAAAGTTCATCTTAGTGATTTGAGACATAGCTGATGTTCTGTTCTTGATACTTGGCACAGAAATTTTTATAGAATATTATAAATGGGTTTGGAGATATCATTATAGTGAATAATTTATAAACAAGTATATATAAATATGAAATAAGCTCCATGTGATGCTAATGTCTCTCAGGTTTTATTGATGAGAGATCTCCAAATATTATTAATTTTCAATACCATAAGAAAAGTTATATCAGATTAGCATTTTTTTTATTTAAAACAACCATGGTATAATACTCTAGAAAAGCTTATATAAGCCAATGCTGCAGTTTTTCATTTAATTTTCTTATCTAGTTTTGGAAATACAAAATGGCTAAAAGGGATAGATCCATTGAAAACTGAGTGATAATCCAATTTTCTTGAATTAAACAACTTACCTTTTCCATGGGTTACATCAACTGTCCATGTACAATTCAGAGAGTTTGGATAAAATTCCGGGTAACCAGGTGATAAGATTGTCCCACTAGGTCCTCTCACATCTCCTCCACATAATGCTGAAAATAGAAACAGAGCATTATAATCAGTCACCAATGGAGAAGCAGAAGCTGAACAAATCGCTTATCTCCTCTCCTGAAACAGGATGTGTCCCATTATGTTTGTCTAATCAACTTCCTAGTAATAAAAGAAGTGTGGAACGATCTCTTTCAAATACAGCAAAATCCGCTCATCCATTGCAGCACAAGGGAAGAAAAATGTATTAATAGTCTCTGAGAATTATGACTGGCCCCAAGAGAATGTAGTGCAGGATTACATATTTGATTTTGAAGTATATCTTTACTCTCTTCTAATTATAAGCAACATTTGCATAAATCAATGGTCAATTAAACATGAGTAATTAATTGTTTAGCAGCTTCTCTTATTAAACCCTAAGAAATGAGTTAATTGAATAAAATTATCTTCTGTAGATTTCTGAAGGAATATGTGTCACACATCATGGTATTCATTTTAAAGCAATAAAGTAAGCTGAGAAAGCTTGAAATCTTCTTTGTATTCATATTTCACTAAAACAAAGAAGAATTATTGAAGGACACAGAAGTCACAGCTCTTGGTGGTAAGAAATATCTAAGAAAAGTCAAGGTAAATAAATGTTTATGATCTGCCATTGATTAAATTAACTGAATCAATATTCATGTAGTTTGTAGGAAATGTTTATATCTTCTGCCATATAAAATTCAATGTCTACTGTCTATATTAAAATAAACAGGTAATTTTATCAATGCTAAGAACTAAAAGAGATAACAGATATAGGTCAGGGTTTACATTTTGATTACATGGAAAGGACAATTGACTCGGATATAGATAGGCCAATCATAAACATAAACACAACATTGTAGGGGGGTTATGTTGTTCCATTGTAAATAATTGTCTCACCCACTGGTTTAACAAAGCACTGATTGGCCAAAGGCAGACAGGAAGTGTGGGCAGAGTTACCAGACTAAGAAAACTCTGGGAACAGGAAGAACAGGGAAAAAATCTCACTGAGAAAACAGAAGGTGCAGAGGACAACTATGCTGCTTGGAGAAAAGGTACCGAGCTGCATGGCTGAACAGGATTAGAATCATGGGTTAGATTAAGAGTTAAGAGCAAAATCTAGCTAGTTATATGTCTGGGCCCCAAGTCAATCAGCGTACAATTAATATAAGCTTTTGCATGTTTCATTGGGACTATGGGACTGTAGGCCAGAAAGTCCAGGCCAGGAGGCTAGGCCAGAAAGCTCAGGCCAGAAACCTTGACAAGTTTCCCCAAGATAGTAGAAAATTCAGTTGGCTTTGCCCTGTATCTTTCCATGATCATTCATTTATTTTCAAGTATGAGCAATGATACTGGGAAGATGCAAGGCAGACTGGCTGTTCCTCAACTTAACGGGAAATGCGGAGCCAGCAATTCCCAGGAGTTTTTAAACATAAAGGTTTGACTGAATTTTTAAATACATTTATGTGCTTTTTACACACACACGCACACGCACACACACACACGTATATTGACCTAGGCATTTATAGAGTCATCCTAACAAGTGATCTTCTGGAAGAAAAACATATAATTTCAAACATGGATTTTTAAAAATCAGCTCATTATAAAATCATGCCTGAATTGGAAGGTTATAATAATGCTTAGGGGATGTTCAGTCTATAATTGCTAATCTTTGTTACTAAATTTCTCACGTTCCTCTTGATGTTTTAGAATCCTAAACTGTGCTTCTGTTGGTCATTTAACTATGTACACCAATCCAACCATGTCAATTTGATAATGCCATTACTAAGGTGAACTATATTTTTCTTTCTCTCTTATTGATTTTCTTTTCCTTGTTTGCCTTTCTGTTTATGTGAGAGTGTGCACATGTATGTGAAGGTTTACAGGTATGTGGATGCATGTATGCATGTGAGTTTTCTTGTGTGGGGTCTATGTGGAGGCCTGGAGTTGAAGTCATGTGTCTTTCAACACTGTCGTCTACTCTAACTTTAGAGCTCTCTAGTTCTCTCTGTCTTGGCTGGCAGCTTTTTTGGGAGTCATCTGTGTCTCTCTCTCTCTAGTGCTAGAATTACAGGCAGAGTCATTACTGCTTCAGGCTTTTACCTTGTTTCTGGGAATCTGAACTTTGGAAAGAACTTTATACATCAAACTACCTCCCGAAACCTCAACACTTTGAATTATTTTCTTGGATTACATTCCATATGTCTATGTATGCCTCCACTAAAAAACAATAAACAAAACATAACCAATAAAACATTTATGAATTTATTTAGTAAGATGTAGTCAATAAAAATAATCTACTGGATTAAACCTATTTCTCTTTTGACAGGATGTGATATCTGAACAAAACTTCTTTGTTAACAACAACAAAACTTTGAAGAATGATATAAAGGTCTTAGAAACACGGGAAGTGAACTGGAGTGTGGTAATTTGTAGTACTCCATCCTATATCATATGTTTCCAAATGTTTTATTTACTTAAGAAGATACTATGATGACATGCCTATGGGTCAAGTACTCTCACATTAGAGACAGATGGATTACTTGGGATCTCTACCTTGAAGTCATATTGACTGTTGATGTGAGAAACAAAAGACAACATCCACACTTTCTCATTCATTTTCTTTAATAGTCACTTAGTTCTACCATCTTCAAATCAAAATCTTTTGTATTTTAATGTGTTAGTACTGTTTTTGATTTGATCTCTGTCTTTCAAATTTTTATTCTCCAACTGTTTTGTAGGTTCTTGAGGCAGTTTTTCATCACCACCAGCAGCCTTCTCATCTGTATCCTCATGTAAGCCTTCATCTTCCTAAGTGGGAATGATTTACATTGCTCATGTTTAGAAAGTTTTTTCATCATAAAATTAGCTTTTATAAGAGCTTGACTAGCATGTAAACTGTTAACATTCACACTGACATATGTTAATTTTATATAAGAAATTTGTGTGGGTTGGACAAGTCTTAATAGCAGCTAATATATAAATAAATCTCTCATACTATTTGTCAATCTGAAACCTGACCCTTCTATTAGATATAACAAATATGTAGGACAAGATTAACATAAGCTGTCATCAGTGTTTTTGATTTTAGCCATCCTGACAGGTATAAGACTAACATTTTAGAGTTGTTCTGATTTGCATTTCCCTGATGACTAAAGATGTTGAGCAATTCTTTAAATGTCTTTAGAGAATTTGAGATTCTTCTGTTCAACATATTCTGTTTAGATCTTTAGCCCATTTTTAAATTTGATTGTTTGGTATTTTGATATCTAATTTCCTGAGTCTGTCATTTATTTTGGAGATAGGCCCTCTGTCAGATGATGGTTGTTCAAGATCAAGAGGGGTACTTCACTGTTGGTGGGAGTGTGCATCTGTACAGCCATTTTGGGTATCAGTATGGAGAATACTCAGAAAACTGGGAATAGTCTACCTCGAAACTCACTGATAACACCTTTGAACATATACCCAAGGGGTATTCAATTATACCACAAATACTCGGTCAGATATGTTCATTGCAGCATTATTCATAACAGCCAGAACCTGAAAGCAACCTATATGTCCCTCAATAGAAGAATGGATAAAGAAAATGTGGTACATATACATATTATTTTACTCAGCCATAAAAAAAAATGACATCATAAAATTTGCAGGCGAATGGATGGAACTATAAGATATTATCCTGAGTGAGATAGCAGAGACTCAGAAAATTAAAAATGGTGTGTACTCATTCATTACTGGATACTAGATGTAAATCACTACATAACCAGGCTACAACCCACAGCTCCAGTGAAGCTAGCTAAAAAGGAAGACCTTAAGAGAGATGCATGGATAACCCTGGGAAGAGGAAATAGCTGAGATATCTTGAGTAAACTTGGGGTGAGGGTGGGCAATAGAGGCTAATGGATGGGCAATGAGAACATGAGAAAGCTTGATGGTCATTCTTGGGGAAGACAGAGTGGGAAAACAATGGAAGAGATATCTCAATTGATGGAGACATTATGGAATCAGGGAGAAATTTGGTGCTAGGATGTTTCCAGGAATCCACAGGATGTCCCAAGCTTAGACTGCTAGCAATAGTGGAGAGGGTGCCTGAACCAGCCTACCCCAGGAATCAGATTGATGAAGACCCTGTCATCATAGAGCCTTCATCCAGTAACTGATGGAAACAGATGCAGAGATCCACAGCCAAGCACCAAGCCACTCAGGGAGTCCAGTCAAAGAAAGGACAAAGCGATTATATGAGCAAGGGAGGGTCAAGATCCTGATGGGGAAATATACATAGACAACTGAACCAACCTCTTCGGAAGTCAGCAACTTTCGACCAACAGTTAGAGTCTGCATGGGACCAGATTAGATCCTACATATGGAAGACAGTTGTGTGTTTGATCTCTTTAATGGGCCCCTGGAAGTGGGATCAGGATCTATCTCCAGTGCATGAACTGGCTATTTAGAGCAAATTGTCTATGGTGGGCTGCCTTGCTCAGCTTTGATGTAAGGGGGAAGGGCTTGGACCTGCCTAAAACTGAATGTACCAGGCTTTTCTGAATCTCCATGGGAGACCTTACTTCTTTGGAAGAGGGGAAAGGAGGGGGTAGGAGATGAGTTGGGGGAGGGAACACTGGGTAAGAACAGGAGGAGGATGAGCAGGGAATCTATGATTGGTATGTAAATAAATAAAAAATGATTAACAGCCTATTGGACCTAATATGAAACATGTTTTATATTAATTTTAACTTATTTCATTAAGTGTATTTAAATCAAAATTTTAAATATTTTTTTCATTTTTATTTATTCTTATGAGTGTTAACTTCCACATTTGTATATGTACATGTGTGTTCCTGGTGTCCATGGATGCTAAAAGACAGGATCATCTCCCTTGGTACTTGGGTTACAATAGGTTGTGAGGTGGCATTCAGCTGCTGGGAAATGCATTCTTGTCCTCTGCAACAGTTACAAGTTCTCTTGATTCATAAGCAATCTTTCCATGACCTAAATATTAAGATATTCTATTTTGTATAATTTTTTTTTCTGTTTTGAGTGCATACAATCTTGGTGGTTTAAAAGTCAAGGGTTCCCTATAGTCTAGGGTCTTTGAAAACTTAGCATCTGTTGAGGATATTGGCTGGGGGAGATTTAAGCAGTATAGACATGCTGAGGGGATTATGTCACTGGGAAATAATCTTGAGATCAAAGAGTCTCAATTGTTGCATGAATAAAGTAAACTCAGGGACAGATCTCTGGTAAAGTCAGAGATATTAGAGAGAGTAAACACCACAGTCAGATCTTACCTACCTCTCTTCAGCTTCCTCAGCCTGGCTTCTCCTGGCCTCTTCTCACTGCCTGTCTTTCTACTCCTGCCTTAAATATTCTCTTCACTCAGTTAAGGCATGGCCCCACCACTGCCTGCCGGCAACCTGGAACTCCTTCTGTAAACTAAGATGACCTGAACTCAGTTTGAATTAAGGGTGTAGGTCACCACTCCTGGGATACTCCCTGTGCTGGGATTAAAGGTGTGAGTTACCACTGTCTGATCCTCCTAGACTGACTGTGGGTAGATCCCTCTGATATCTCTGAAATTTTTGAATTTTTTATTATATCCTCACACTCAATCTACACCAAATTTGAAGTCTGTGTTCTATGCTTGTAGCTCCAGATGTGAACTCTCAGCTTTTGGATCATTTGGCCATGCCTGACATTTACAGGTGTGCTATCCTGCTGATATTCTTTCCGTCTTTCAGAAACTATAAGCTAAAAGAACCCTTTCTTCTGCAGCTTGTCTGTTTTTTGTTTTATTTTTTGTTTTTCTGAGACAGGGCCTCTGTTCAACAGCCCTGGCTGACTTGGAACTTCCTTTGTAGACCAGGGTGGCCTCGAACTCAGAGATCTTCCTGACTTCACCTTCTGAGTGCTAGGATTAAAGGTGTTCATGACTACCACCAACCAGATCATAATACTTTTATTAAGAAAAAAAACATAACTAATACAAACTAAACTAAAACTGGGTATGAAATGTATTACTAGTATAAATATTGATGAAAACATGTGTATACCATCTGTGTGCTCTCAGCTTTCCCCGCTGATACCAACCCCATGTCCTCCCTGTATAAAAGATCTTCAATTTCAATCTAATTAAAGAGAAATTAAAGTCAACCATTTGAAACATTTTTATTACTTAGCTTTTGTTTACTTATCCTCATGTCAAATAACAATGCAACATGAATTCTAAAGAAAGAGGATCAAAATAATATGATAGATCCAATCATAAAAATGCTTCATAGGGATGTTGGAAAAGTAAGACTCAGTGGCACATACCTGTAATCCCAGCACAGCAGAGAGCCACACGGGATAATCGGGAGTTTGAAGACAAATAAATATGACATAAGTAAATCTTTCTAAAGCCTACCATAAACTAACTAACCAACAAAGCAAACACAAAATGAAGACAGAGCTGGAAAGAAAACCTACAATTAGCAATTCATATTTCTTTCTCCAAGACACATTGCCAGGGGCCAAGGCCTGTGCTGGCTGCAACAAAAACCATTTCCACCTAGTTTAGAAGCTAAGTTTGCAGAGCCTACAATGACATACCCCAGCTCTCCAAGAATGAGTAAGTGCAACTTCTCACTAATTAGGACCCTCTGCAGGTTTAGTCCCTTAACTCTCTAGGAATGCAGTTCTACCTCCCTGTCAGATAAGAACACCTGTAACCTTCCTGAGACAGGATATCTCACAGACTGGATTGCTTTTAGTAACCCCTCTTCCCCATTCTTCCCCACACAGCCAACTTCCTGCCTTACTTGCTTTGTAAACCGCGTGAGAAAAATAAAAACTGCAGCTTGGCCAGAACACTGCCTTGCTGTCATTCCTCCTGTCTCTTGCCCCTCCCACTCACCCTCTTCTTGTTCCAGGGTTCCTGCTCTCGTTGTAGACCCCCTGGCCAGCGCAACACAAAAACCCACTATACGTTTCTGACATGGAATATAACAAAAATAACCTCAGTGCAAAAGAAAAAGTTGGACCGAGAAAGTCATGCATTGAATTCCAGATTGAGTGTAATTACTCTTAGAGTTGCCGGGGCCTTGTGTTGCACTTGCTTTACTCTTAATAAAAAAATTATGGATGGCATTATAGCTATAAAATTTTCTGCTTCTACAGATAATGTTGCCTCTTTCCTTGACTTTCTTCGTCAATATTTCTTTCACTTACCAATTATAATGTCTCACTGGGGTCAGCAAACTTATTACTTTTATACATTTTTAACAGCACTACAATATATTGATCACCTGATATGAACAAGTCTAGAATAAGAAGTGCTTCCTTATTGTAGAAACTAGTCTGGATATGGACCAATAAAATAGTTTTCTGTGACTCTTCATATTGAAACATTGAAGAGCTATTAATCTTTTCTCATTTTAAAAATGCAACTCTATGTGCTATCTTCCTTGGCATTTCCCCTGACCTGTCAACTCTCACTTTGGTCTTGTTTCTATAAATTACACAAACAGAAAACTCTCAGTGGAAGAAAAAATTTGAATTCTTGCTTATCAGGTATGACAAGCATTCCATCATGCCTTTTTAGAGTTTATGAGCGGAACCAAAATTTGTTTTTATTTTTTAGCATCAGTGAATGTATGGTTTTTGTCACTTGTAATCTCAAGAGTGCTGACTAATATAAATGGTATCATAACAAGTGCAGGGAAGATGCACTGATGATTCTTTTGAACTTTTTAATGAATTGGCATAAGGCAGTTCCTAAAATATGTCAGCACTGAAAGTACTTAAATATTTAATCATGAAATGACAAATGTGATCTTCCCACATAAAAATACTAAATAGAGGTGATTGAAAATCATGTTGTAAATAGTAAGTACAGCCTAAAATAAATAATACATAGATTACCAGGCTGTGGTTTGTGATAAAACACATGTGACTTTACTTCTCAATCTTAGGGGAAGTATTTTTTCCCCCACTGTATTATTATATGTTAGTAACTGAATCCCTTTGGACTTATTTTGATAGAAAAAAAGAAATCAGCATTGGTTACTGCCATGCAATTTTTCATAACAAGAAATTTTCTATCACAAAGAAGTCTGTATAAATTTTCATGAAATTATATACCTAGTTATAATTTATTTTAAAGACAAAGTGGACATCCATGGCTAAAAAACAAGTATGTACATTCAGTGATTTCATATGATGGAATTTTCCACAGTTTTGCTCCATCTCACAATTAATTTAAAATGGAAATAAGTGTGGAGGTTCCTCAAAAAGCTAGAAAAAGATGTAGCACATATTAGAGCTATGCCACTCTTAGGAATATACCCAAGAGTTTCTCCATCTACTACACATGCACTTGCTTATTTGTGTTCACTGCTGCTCTAGTTACAGAAAATAAGAAAAGCCTAGAAATCCACTAACAGATGAATAGACAGTTAAAATGTTGAACATTATATAATCTAGTATTTATTACTAATCTGGTAGGAAGATAAAATTCTAAAATTTTCGAGTAAATAGAGTTGGAAACAGTCATTGTGACTGAGGTAACCTGACACAAAAATACTAAATTCATATATTTCCTCTCACATGTAGACATCAGTTTTCATGCTTTGATATGTATGTTTCATTTTGAATACTCACAGAGAGAGGCCTTCATGGGAAGGAAGATAGAATATATTTGTATAGGGTTAAAAGGGAATAATGGAACAGGAAGAGTTAAATGAGATGTAGGATGTGAGAACAGGAGTGGGCAAGGAATACACAGAAGGGTCATTAGCACTAACGTTAATAAAGATCTTAAAAAGTCATATGAAAAACTACTGCCACGAAGGCTCCTAAATTATAAGCATATACATATAAAAAGAGGTTAAGTAGAGTTACTATATAATGTAGCAACAATGTCTTCACTAGATACCACTGTCTAATAAAACATAAATGTCAGGAATGGGTTACTTCAATTGGAGTTGCTAGCAAGTGAAATAAAAAAGACCTCAAAGATTATAGGCCACCGCCATTGCCCTTAACCTCTGTAATTTCATAGTAAAATGCTGTTCCTAAAAAAAAAAAAAAAAACATTATGCATTTGGTAACATGAAGAAATCAAACTGTTGTTCACCTGGAAGTTTTATTCATACTGGTTAGCTTTCATATCACCGGAAAGTGTTAACACACACTACAAGAGAGAGAAAGTAATCATAAATCTTATCCAGCTGAGAATTCTGAGAGCTATTATAAAGATCTTTCCTGGCAATGTATGCCCTCCTCTGCTATAGTGGCATGATCATCAAGGGAATAACCAACAATTTTCTGATTGAATGCAAGGCCAGTTCCATACATTGCATGCCATATCTAGTGCCATAATTAGAACCAAAGAACTATTTCTAGACATGCCATAGTCCTTAGAGAAGACTTTTTATATTACTCTGCTAAAGTTATGTTGTATTTATCTAAATCCTAAAACTCTTTGTACTCATAGATTAGTCTAGCTCTCAAGTATTAGAACTTTTTTCCAGTTTTTATTTCTTTAATTAATTAATTAAGTATTTTTCTCTCATATATTATATCCTGGCCATAATTTCCACTTTCTCCTTTTCTCCCACTCTACCCTCTCCACCACCTTTCTTTTCTCACAGAGGCACTGCTTCTCCACAAATGAACGGCCTCTCAGGGCTATCAACTAAACATGTCATATCAAGTTACAATAAGATTACTGTACATATAGTTTAATACTTCATATTAATACTGGAAGAGGCAATGCAGTGGGCGAAGGATCCCAAAGTCAGGCAAAGGAGTCAGAGACAGCCCCCATTCCCACTGTTAGAAATCACACAGGAACACCAAGCTACACAACCATAACATATATGCAGAAGATCTATGTCAGACCCATATAGGCACCCTGATTGTAATTATGATCTCTGAGAACCCCAATGATCCCTGGTTAATTGATTACGTTGGCCATGTTCTCATGATATTCTTGGCTCCTTTGGCTCCGTTCTTCCTCCCCCTCTTCTGTGGGATTCCCTGAGCTCTGCATAGTGTTTGGCTGTTAGTTGCTGCATCCTGCACTTGCTGGATGGAGATTCTCTGATGATGATTATGATAGACTCAAGTCTATGAGTGGACTATAGCAGAATACCACTAGGAGTCATTTAGCAGTATTTGTTAATTATCACTTGACTCCAAGTGGTCAATATGCAGAGAATAAGTGACTAATGAAGTTCTCAGTCATAAGTGGGGCATCTGTATAACATTTCCTCCTCCTAAGGTCTAGGGATAACTAGAGGAGAAGCATTGGGAATATAGTAAGATTCATAATTTGTAGAAGATTAGGAAATTATGATTTCCAGAAACAGTATGGCATATAAACTCATAGCAATTTTGTCATCATGCACAAGAAATGTTTATGTTCAAACTAGAGAAAATTCTAAGTTTTGAGGGAGAAGGTAGACATAAAGTTTAACCCTCAAATGAGGTGCTATTTTTAATTAATAGTTACAATGAAGGAAGAGTCTGTTTTCTTTAATGGTATGTGCCATGGTAGAACTAACATCCAAAGTGGATGGACACACACCTAAGTGAGGACAAAAGAGACATGATGGATTTCTTAAAACCTGAGTTTATAGATTTGGGTTAGGATGGAATGGGAGGGTGGATCAGGAAGGAGCTATAGACTGATCAAAATACAGCCTATGAGGTTTTCAAAAACATTACCAAATATATTTTAATAACAAAACCTTTAAGCATGGAGTAAATATTACTCTCAGTGTTCTTTCTTATCTGTTAGGTTTGATAACAATTGCCAAAATTCAAGTAACTCTTAGCTACATGTTTACAAAGACTGTATTAGTTTTAATTCGTTTACGAATAGCAGTATTTTGCAAAATGAATGAATTCTTACCATCACAGGTTGGGAGTGGATGACTCCACCAGTGGTTTTTCTCACAAAGAAGGGGCTCTTCATGGCTCAGTCGGTATCCTGGATCACAACTAAATGAAACAGTTGACCCGATGGAAAAGTCATGGCCATACCGACGGCCATGGACAGGGATGCCAGGGTCCAAGCAAGAGTATGTGTTCACTGTAACACCTGAATAACAATATAGAAAAATCATCAATTAGACTGATTGAACTTAGATTTACTAAAGTGATCCCTATTTCATCCAACAATTACAGTAAATTTTACAAATTAAGTTAACGTGCTTGAAAATTTTAGAATTTGTGTTTACCATGTTCTACCTGTAAAGATAAATTTATGTCTTTAATTTGGAAGAATATAACAGAAATTTGTTATTGTCTATTAAAATATGTCCTATTATATATTTAGTTTATATTATAAATACAATAATCACAAAATTAAATGTTTCCTGAAGTTATTACATCTAAAGTTCTATATACAATATAAATTTTTTTTTTACCATTTTAAAAATAGAAAAATAGTACAATTCTGCAAAACAAATAATTCAACAGCCTGATATTTACATGCATGTATTTTCCATAGTTTGGCATCTTTCACAGACGCTCTACCTTTGATTCACAGTCACTGAATAAGCTCTTTATTTAGCAATATGTATGTATGTCTGTATTCTCATTGGAAAATCTCATGGTTCTTCTTAAATATCCAGTACTCTACTAAATCTTTATTTGTTCACATCAATTATCCAACAATAGCTGACCTTTGTGCAGTTTTATGTCAACTTTACTCAACCTTAAATCATTTGAGAGGAGATTCCATGACAGAATTCCTTGATAAGATCAGGCTGTGAGCAAGCCTGTGGGGTATTTTCTTAATTAATGATTGATGGAGGAGAACCCAGCACATTTTGAGTAGTGCCTTCCTTGGGAAGGTCGTTCTGCATGCTATAAAAAAATATGCTGAGCAAACCAGTAAGCAGCACTACCCCATGGCTTCTTAATCAGCTCCTGCCTCCAGAATCTTCTCCTGTTTGAGTTCCTGCTGCAATTTCCTTTGATGATAACCAGTGATGAGGAATTGTAAGTTAAATAAACACTTCCCTTTCTAACTTGCTTTTTGGTCGTAGTGTTTCTTCTGAACAATACAAACCCTATTGAAGATACTTCCTTTTCATGTGTCTCTTCTCTGTCCAATTTTGGTTGTGTATATTCTTAGAACATGTCATTTTATTACAGTCATACTTCACAAAGAATAGTGAATAATTCAAAATTGTTCTGCTAGAATTTAAGGTGAAAAAATTAGATTCAACTATTTGACCACTGAATCTTAAGATTTCATTATCTTTCAATGGTGAACCTTCATTTCAACTGGACTAATCTTCCCTCAAGCTCTATGCCCAAACTCACAGGAAAACCCCTGTTTGTTTCTCTCATTAACACTTCTTCAGTTTACATCTAAGTGGCTTAGATTCTCTCTCTCTAAGTTTGAACCCTCCTGTTGAATTCCAGATCAAAATTAATTTCCCTTTACTTAAAACTCTAAAATAGCATCAAATAGTAAAATCTTTTTTTTTTTTTAATGTGCCTATGGGGACTGAAGTTGTGATAAACATAAATTATGGCAAAATTTAACTAGCCAGGTGATTTTTTGTTTAAGAATGAATGAATTCTCTCATTTGCCTGTTTTAACAGGGTCCAGCTGATGAAGTGGACTGATACCTTTTCTTTTCTGCACTCCCTGTGCTATGTGGACACCTGACACGTTGAAAAGGATAAATACGTAATTCATAATAAATTGTTAAAATTTTTATTCAAGCTGCATTTCAAAGTCATAAAAATGCTAAATGAATGAGACAATGTCTAGATATTAGGAAGAGCTAATAACTATTGTTTATTAATATTAAAAAGTATTAGATAATTTTTAAAAGATTTTTAAATATTACCTGATAAATCTGGAAAAATATTCCTTCTCTATTGGAGAACATACTATACTGTGGACCCCAGGGAAGATACTGCCCACTGTCCAGTAGCATTGCTGAGAGCCTGCCCAGTATACAACAGAAGACACTGGAAAACTCCTTCCAACCCAATGAGACTAACTACACCTTCAAAATCACAGTCAAGAAATAATCTCACACCATCAAAACCAAAATAAGGGCACACATGCATACACACACACACACACATACACACACACACACACACACACACACACACACACACATACACACACACACACACACACTACCACCACCAACAAAATAACCAGAACTAACAATAATTGCTCTTTCATCTTATTCACTATCAATGGAGTAAAGTCCCCAATAAAAAGCACAGGTTAATATAATGGATATGAAAGCAGGACCCATCCTTCTGCTACATATAAGATACACATCTCAACATCAAAAATAAAATTACCTCAGAATAAAAGGTTAGAAAATGATTTTTCAAACAAATTGACCCAAGAAGCAAACTAGTGTAGCAATCTAGACTTCCAAACAAAATTAATCAAAAGAATTGGGGAAGAACATTTCATACTCACAAATAAAAATGAAACATTTATTGAGGTGATGCCTCAATTATGAATATCTATGCCCAAAACCCAAGAATATTAAAATATGTGGAAGAAACTTTTATAAATCTTAAATTGCACATTGAACCCAACATATTAATAATGGAAGATTTCTGCATCCCACTCTGGCCAATGGACATTTTGTCCAGATAGAAACTGAACAGAGGAAATATTGGAACTAACAGTCATTATTATGCAAAGAGACCTAACTGATATCTATAGAACATTCCATCCAAACACAAAAGAATTTACTTTGTTTTTCAGGACCACAGGAAACAGTTTCCAGAATTGACCACATACTTGGTTACAAAGCAAATCTAAAGAGATACACATAAGAAACTTAAAATAATTCTCTAATTTATTAGGCTAATATGGATTAAAGCTGCATTTAAGCAATAGCAACAAAACCCAAAAACAAAAAATAAATAAATAAAATAAAATCAAAATAAAACAACAACAAAAAAAAAATCACAAACAACCCCCAACCAGAAAACATAAACCTATGAAAATGAAACACCTCCATAATGAATTACCACTGGGTCAATGCAGAAATAAGAAAGTATTTGAAGACATTCTAGAATTCAGTGAAAATACATGTAAATCACACTCAAACCTATAGGGCCACAGTTCTAAGAGGAAAGTTCATGACAGTAAATATTTTCATAAATAAACTAGAGGGATCTCATTCTAGCAACTTAACAGTACACTGGAAATCTCTAGAACTAAAATAAGCAGACACATCTAAGATCAGATTGAAAGATATAAACAAAGTAAGTATTCTGAATTTAATACAATAGAAACAAAGAGAACAATACAAAAACCAACGAAATCAATATTGGATCATTGAGAACATCTATAAGATAGACAAACACTTATCCAAATTAGCTAAAATACAGGGCGAGAATACCCAAATAAGTAAAATATGACATTAAAGGGGACATGCTGTGGAATAATCGTTCTGTATATTGTGAATTTGTATTACTCTCATTGATTAATATAAAGCTGACAGACCAGTAGACAGACAGGAAGTATAGGCTTGACAGTCAAAAACAGAGAACTATGGGAAGAAGGAGGAGTTAGATGAGTGTTCAGCCAGGTGCAGAGGGAGCAGGGGATAAATATGCCATGATAATAAAGGTACTGCCATGTGACATAGTCTAGCAGACCTTAAGGAAGAGTTATTACCAATACTTCTCAAATTATTCTACAAAACAGAAACAAGGAATATTGTCAAATACACTTTATGAGGCCAGTCACTGTGATACCCAAACTAAAGACGCAAGAAGAAAGAGAATTACAGACCAATTTTCCTCATGAATATCTATGAAAACATCCCCAATAACATAAAAAAAATAATTCAAAAGATAATCCATCATCCTGGAGACGCAGGAATGGTTCAATATGACTGACTAAAATAGAAAAAAAAAAGCCCATGAAATGATTTATAATGATATTCTGTTATACTCATAGATTGGAGTTTAGCCTAATTGTCATTAGAGAGGCGTCTTATGGAAAGCTGCAGATTCCCACTGCTACACATTGGAGCAGAGCTTGAGATGAGGGGAAAAAATGATTGTAGGAGCCAGAAGAGTCAGGGACATCACAAGATATCCCAAAGAATTAAGTACTTTGGGCTCACAGTGACCCACAGAGTCTGAACTGACAATCATGAATCCTGCATGGATGTGACTTAGGCTTTCTCCATATATGTTACATTTGTATAGCTTGATCTTATGGGACTCATAAAAGAAGGAGAAGGGGCTGCCTCTGTTTCTTCTGCCTGTGTTGGGGAATCTTTGTGTTTATACGGCATCACCATGCCGAGCCTTAATAAGAGAGGATGCGCTTAATCTTAAGTGTATCTTGTCATGCCATGTTTGGTTGCGGTTTGTGGCAGTGGGGTTCAGGAGAGGAACAGACAAAAGGAAGGTTAAGAGGAGAGACTTTAAGGAGAGGAGAAACAAGGAACTACCATCAGAATGTAAAAACAAAAATAAATAAATTAATGAATATCTCTAAATATTGACTGAATAGGGAATTTTCAGAAGTTTATATTGCTGTTATGAGCGATGACACCAAATTGTTCTTTTTACTTGAGAAAATTTAAATGGAATTTTAAAGTGGGGTTGATGGTTATTATTACAAGTAATATAATTATTTGAACATTTTACCTTCTGGTTTTTATCAGCCCCTTCTTGTGTTATGATGTAATTTCTTGTCTGTGTTCCTAAATCTCTTGAGAATCTATTTGTAATTTCAAAGCGTTCCATATTCATGTAGTCAAAAAGGCTTCATATATGATTATTTTTTGAAATTTTTAGGAGAAAATTATCAGAACCCTTCCTGGTATATAGTCGAGTTTGTATTTTAGGAAAAATTTTATAATAACCAGAAGTGTTTTTTTCTTATTTGGGAATAACTATATTGATACAATAAATTAATAATATTCTGAAACATGATATATTTTTAGTTTTTAATTGTTAAAAACTGAAATTGATGCTATCTTATTAGCAAAGTGTTTGTAAGTTTCAAAAATTTTAAATTTCATAAATTTGCTTTTGAACTTTACATGAACTATTTTCTTATTTATTTGAATCATTTTAAATTCAAATATACGGTCATAATTTTCTCCTTTCTTTTTCCTCCCTGAAATCCTCCAACTTATCTCCCTTCATTTGCTCCATCCTCCAAAGCATATTTTTCTTTCTTTATTATTGTCTCTCTCGCACACAGACAAAGACACACACACACACACACACACACACACACACACACACACATATATATATATATAAATATAAGCTGCACAGTCTGAAGACTGTAGGACAGAAAAAGACAGAAGACCAGAAAACTATTGAGATTGAGTACTAGAAATGATGGGGAGCATCACTCATGATACTCAAAAATATGGATGCCTAAAGAAGACCCAGAGAAGTATAAAATCAATGGACATGTAACATGAAAGGGCAATAAATTGGAGGTATTTTAATTATCTTTCTTCTTAGAGGGAAAAAAATGTGATGCAAAAATGAAAGATATTGGAAACCTGGACTGTGGACAGTTATAAATTTGCAGTAAGTCCTTCCATAGGCAGGAATTCTCTGGAGAAATAATATTTTTTTCTAAATAATTTGATTTTAAAAGTAGAAATTCATTAAAAGTTCTGATGAACAATCCATTGGTGCTGAACTTAGGGAATGGTTCATTTAGAAAGGGGATTTATTTCATATACTAAACGTTATTAATGAGCTGTCAACTGGGAACAATTTTCCCTTTCTTTGTAACGAAGAAACTGACAGTAGAAATTATTTCACAGTCATAAATAGGTGAAAAGACTAATAAAATAAGCCTTGGTAGAGGAGATATCTTGTAAACTTTTAAGGTACTGCCTGCAGAATTCTGCCAGGTCTGCTGCAGTGTGTGGCTCACATTTACCTCCATCTTCCTATTCTCTGTCATTCTTTCGTTTTCTAAGGAACTGGTCAACCATAGTACTGTTATCTGGACTTTCTATGTGACAAATTTGCCAAGAGAAGATACACATTTGAGCTGATTTTTTCATTTTTATGCCTCATTTATTTAGTTTATTTTTAGGAAACTATTATTTATTAAAATTTTTATGAATATAACTCTCTACTCTGATACTTGGTACACATGGTTTCACTTAATTCTTGAAACTGTCTGTAACTGACACATGATGAACATTATAAACATTAGGTAAAGTGTGATGAATGCACCAAAGAACTATGAAGAATCCATATGTTGATGTCCACTAAGCTGTAGTGAGAATTAATATTAAAACAGAAACTTAGACTGGCTCCCTAACTCAGTTTCAAAATGACCACCAAGCCTACATGTTCCCAGTAAGATTCTTTAGTTGATTTTAGTTTTCAAATCTTTGAGAAATCCTTTTTATTTTTTAAAATATTTAGATACACTTTCATGTGATAAAGCTTGAAACAAAGGGATACTGTGAATAACAAAATTTCAAAGGCAAAAAATATTAATAAAGTATAATTTAGAATGTTCATGAATAAACTGAGGATACCCACCAAAGAAAAATATCCACAAACAAATACCAAATAATACATTTCTCATGTAGTAAGCTAATATTGAGGCACTGTAATTTACAATATACTTACAGAGAAAGAAATAATGTTGGCATGTATATGAAATAATAATACCTTGTAACAAACTGTTTCTTAAATTTTATTTACAATAGTTGCTTTTCATGTAAAAGTACAAGGAAATTTATTGTATTAAATAAGTTGGAGTTTATGTATGCATTTACATAGTATGTTTATGTATACACACAAATATATTTATAATAAGTCAGAAATGTATGCATTTACAAAAATATTTGTAAATCAGAGGTGCATTTCTACATGAACAACAGCATTGCAAAAGTTAAAGTAGAAATCAAGTGTGGTGGTACATGTCTTTAAACCCAGCACTGCGTAGGTAGAAGATAGATTTCTAAATTGAGGCCAGCATTATCAAAATAGCAATTCTAGACCAGACAGGGTAATATAGTGTGGACTCTGGCAAACACACCAACACCCACCATGCCCACCCATAACCGAGAGAGAGAGAGAGAGAGAGAGAGAGAGAGAGAGAGAGAGAGAGAGAGAGAGAGAATTGAAACAAATATTTCAAATTTTCTTTTACTTAACTATTACTGTATGTATATTCATGATGTGTGGGAGGATGCGGTTACATCACTGTGCAAATGTGGAAGCCAGAAGACAGCTTCGTGGAATATTTTTCTTTCTTTTTAAAATTTTTCTTATTATTTATAAGAAAGTCTTTTTATCCATGAATTCCCCTGCTCACTCTCCCTTTCCTTCTCCCAATCCCTCCCAGTCAGTATTCAGCTTCACTCTCTTATCTCCCCATCCCCCCATCCCCTCCCCCAAAAGGGCAAGAAGTCCCAAGGTGGGTCAGCTCAGCTTGGCACATCCACCATAGTAAGTCTGATTTCCTCATCCCTAAGTCAAGACTGGGGTAGGTGTTCCTTTGCAGGGAATGGGCTCCAAGAGGAAGCTCATGAACAGGAACACAGTCTGATCTCACCCCTTAAGGCTTCACACACTGCTCATGCCAATGGACAGTTGCCTACCCTTGGAGGGCCTAGCTCCTTTTCCCAGTGGTTCCCCAGTGGCTGTTCTTGTTTCAGTGAGCTCCCCAGAGCTCCAGCCAGCCATCACTGTGGGTATTTTCCTCATTGTCCCTATTCACTTGCTCATACAGACTCCCCTACCTCCATTTCTATTAACTGTTAATGTGATGACACTTAGGGTAGTTATTCATTTCATTATAGGGGAAGTTCTGATTAGGCATCCCCTTCACTATTGGAGATCTAGCCAGGGACATCCTGTGAGTTCTTGAAGGTTTCCTTAGCAACCGGTCTCTTTCCAACCCCATATTAGCTTCCTCTATCACAATATCCATCTCTTTTTCTCTTTTTTTGTTGTTCTTCTCACTAACCATCTCCTTTTCTCAACATTTGTTCCCACCTCTTTTTGGTTGCAACCTGTTATGATCCCAATTTGCTAAGGTGATCTCTATTTTCTCTTCCTAGGGAAATCTCTGGATGTCTCTCTTAAGTTCCTTCTGATCCCAAGCTATTCAGGGCTTGGGGTTTGATCTTGGGTATTCTTTACTTTTTGTCTAAAGTCCACTTATAAGTGAGTACATCCCATGCCTATCTTTCTGGGCTTGTGATATTCTCCAAATCCATCCATTTGCCTGAAAATTTTAGGATGTCATTTTTTTTCTTCTGAGTCCTACTCCACTGTGTAGATGTACCATAGTTTGTTAACCTACTCTTCAGTTGAGAGGCATCTAAGTTGTTTCCAGGTTATTGCTATAACGAATAATACTGCTATGAACATAGTTGAGATAATGCCTTTGGGGTACGAATGTGCATCCTTTGAGTATATGCCCAATAGTGGTACTGCTGGATCCTTAGGGAGATTGATTCCTAGTTTTCTGAGGGTTATCTGTGTTTTTAATCTTAGCAGTTCTGAGAGGTGTAAGGTGGTATCTCAAAGTTGTTTTTATTTGCATTTCTCTGATGGCTAGATGTTGAACAATTTTTTAAGTGCCTTTCAGCCATTTGTAATTCTTCTGTTGAGAATCCCCTTTTTAGCACTAAACCCCTTTTAAAATTGGGTTATTTATGTTTTTGCACTCTAGTTTCTTGAGTTTTCTATGCATTTTTGAGATCAGTCCTATGGTCAGATATAAGGTTAGTGAAGATCATTTCCCATTCTATAGGCTGTTGTTTTGTCTTATTGACTGTGTCCTTTGCCCTACAGAAGCTTCTCAGTTTCAAGTGGTCCCACTTATTAATTGTTGTTCTTAGTGTCTGTGATACTGGTGTTATATTTAGGAAGTGGTCACCTGTGCAAATGTACTGGAAGGTATTTCCCATTTACTTTTCTACTATTCAGTTATACCAACACCATTTGTTGAAGATGCTATCTTTTTTTATTGAATAATTTTGGCCCCTTTGTAAAACATCTGGTGTTCATAGGTGTGTGGTTTAATCTCGAGGTCTTCAATTAGATTCCACTAATGCACTTTTATGCCAGTAGAAGGCTGTTTTTATTACTGTAGCTCTAGAGTGTAGCTTGGAGTCAGGGATGGTGATTCTTCCTGAAGTTCTTTTATTGAGCAGGATTGTTTTGGCAATCCTGGGTTTCCTATTATTTCATATGAACCTGAGTATTGTTTGTTCAAGATCTGTAAAAATTATTGTGCTGGGATTTTGATGGGAATTGCATTGAATCTGTAGATTGCTTTTGGTAAAATTTCCATTTTTACTATGTTGATCCTACGTATCCAGGAGCATGAGAGATCTTTCCATTTTCTGATATCCACTTCAATTTCTTTCTTCAGTGACTTAAAGTTTTTGTCAAACAGATCTGCTACTTCTTTGGTTAGAGTAACACCAAGATATTTAATACAACCCTCAGGCCAAGCAGAGACCTTAGTCTCTGAACCCTGGCCCAGGACACACAGCTCCCTGACCCCAACCACAACCACCTCTGTCCTAAACCAAAGAAAGCTGGGAGAGCCCCCTCCCCAAGCCCAGTCCCAAGCAAAATATAGCTGGAACAACATCCCTCAGGCCAAACCCTGATCTAACTGCAATCTGTAGAATCATACACTGACCACTGGAGACTCTCAAGCCTCCTAATCCACAACTGACTAAGAACTGACTAAGAACCTACTAAGAGCCATCTAAGAATGACTCCTGCAACAACTGGAGACAAACAGCTTCTTGGCCTACAGCCAACTAAAAACTGACTAAGAGCAGTCCCTGTAATTACTGGACACAGGCCCTGGGCCCACAACTGACTAATAGCTGACTACAACCCATGTTGCAATGAGGTTTCTTGGTCCTGAGTGGCCAGAGGTCCAGACCCACAGACCTGCAGCCCCAGACCCCTTAGCCACCCGCCGCTGCTCAGGTCCCCAAATGACTCAGACACTTATATTAACTTCATGCTGTTTGGCCTATGGCTCAGGCACATTGCTAGCTTGCTCTTACATCTTAACTTAACCCATTCTCATTAATCTGTCTGCCACGTGGCCTGTGGCTCATCTGTATTCCTTATATGCTGCTCCTTTGGGCTTTGGGCATGGTGTGTCTGACTCTGCCCTGCTTCTCCTACCTATGCTTATTTCTTCTCTCACTTTTTCTATGGTGCCTGTCATGGGCCAAATATTTATTTAAAGATTGATATTCACAGTAAACAGAAAGACATTCCCACATCAAACCCACAATAGTCAGATATCAGTACAAGACTATATATATCTAATAATATGCAAGCATAACCAACAGAATTCAAGAAATGGAAAAGAGAATTTCTGGAGTGGAATATTCAATGGTTGAAATAGATATGTCAGTAAAAGAAACTCCTAAAACCAAAAAAAGTTATAACACAAAATGTCCAGGAAATCTGGGACACCAAAAAAAAGGCCAAACCTGAGAATAAATGGAATCAAAGGAGAAGAATACCAGTTCAAAGGCACAGAAAATATATTCAACATAATCACTGAAGAAAACTTTTCCAACCTAGAGAAGGAAATGCCTATAAAGATACAGGAAGCTTACAGAACACCAAATATAACAGACCTCCACAAAAAGTCTGCTTGCCACATAATAATCAAGGCACTTAACCTACAGAACAAAGCAAAAAACTAAGAGCTGCAAAGGAAAAAGGCCAAATTACCTATAAAGGCAGATCCATCAGAATAATACCCAGTTATTTAATGGAAACAATAGAAGCAGGAAGGTCCTGGTCAGATGTTATACAGACACTAAAAGACCATGGCTGCCAACCCAGACTACTATACCTAGCAAAACTATCAATAGACCATAGATGGAGTAAACAAGATATTTTCAGACAAAACCAGATTTAAATAATGCCTACCCACAAATCTAGCCCTACAGAAAACACTAGAGGGAAAACTCCAACCTAAGGAAACTAGATACACCCATGAAACCACAAATAATCAATTATCTCACAGAAGAAAAACACAAGGAAGGGAAATACACACAAGCTTCTACCAAAAATAAGAGGAAATAACAATAATTGGTCATTAATAGCCCTTAATACCAATGAACTCAATTCACCTATCAAAAGACACACCCTAACATTATGGATACAAAAACAGAAACCATCCTTATGCTGCATATAAGAAACATGCCTCAACTTCAAAGACAGACACAGGCTCAGAGTAAAGAGCTGAGAAAAGACTTTCCACTCAAATGGTCCTAAGAAACAAACTGGTGTAACCATCCTAATATCTAACAGAATAGACAGCAAACTAAAATCAATCAAAAGAGACCATGACAGACATTACTTATTTATCTCAGGAAATATCCAACAAGATGAACCCTCAATCCTGAATATTTATATCCCCATCACAATAGCACTTACATCTGTAAAAAAACACTACTATAGCTTTAACCTCACATCAAACTGCCCCCCCCCACTAATAGTGGGAGACTTCAATACCCTACTTTCACCCTTGGATAGGTCAACCAAACAGAAACTCAACAGAGAAATAAGAGATTTAACAGATGTTATGACCCAAATGGGCTTAATAGATATATACAGAACCTTCCACCCAAAGGAATATGCTATTTATCAGAATCCCATGGAACTTTTTCTAAAATTGACCACATACTCGGTCATAAAACAAATATCAATAGATACAAAAAAAAAAAAGGAAATAACTCCTGGTATCATATCAGAGCACCATGGTCTAAAGTTAGAGTTCAACAACAACAAAAATCACAGCCTAAAAACTCATGGAAACTGAACATTTCTCAAGTGAACTACCTCTGGGTCAACGAACAAGTTTAGAAAGAAATCAAAGATTTCCTAGAATTTAATGAAAATGAATCCACAACATACCCAAACTTATGGGACACAATGAAAGCAGAGTTAAGAGGAAAACTCATAGCACTAGATGCCTATATGACAAACCTAGAGAAATCTCCACAAAAGACCTAACAGGACAGCCGAAGACTTTAAAACCATTAGAAGCAAACTCACCTAGAAGGAGTAGAAGGCAGGGAACAATCAAACTTAGGACTGAAATCCATACAATAGAAACAAAGAGAACAATGCAACTAATGAATGAATCAGAGTTGTTTCTTGAGAAAGTCAACAAGATAGATAAAGCCTTATCTAAACTAAGCAAAAAGAGTATGCAAATTAACAGAATCAGAAATGAAAAGGGGCCATAACCACAGACACACAGGATATCCAGGGAATTATCACATTATACTTTGAAAATCTATACTTCACTAAAATTGAAAGCCCCAAAGAAATGGAAAGCTTTCTGAATACATACCACTTACCAAAATTAAATCAAGATCAGATTAAAAACCTAAACAGACCTATAACCCCAAAGGAAATTAAAGCTTTTATTAAAACTCTCCCACATTAAAAAAAAAAAAAAAAAAGCATGTGGCCAGATGATTTCAGTGCAGAATTCCACCAGACTTTCAAGAAGAACTGATACCAATACTATTCAAACTGTTCCATAAAGTAGAAACTGAAGGAACATTGCCTAACTCTTTTTATGAGGTCACAATCACCCTGATACCAAAGCTTCTCAAAGATGCAACAAAGAGAATTACAGACAAATTCCCCCCATGAACATTGATGCAAAAAAAAAAAAAAAAAAAAAAAAAAACCTCAATAAAATTCTGGCAAACTGAACCTAACAACATATTTTTTTAAAAAAATCATCCACCATGATCAAGTAGGCTTCATCTCAGAGATGCAGATACTGTTTAACATATGTAAAACTGTGTATGTCGTGCATCATATAAAAAAGCTGAAAAAGAGAAAAACCCTTTGACAAAATCCAACACTCCTTCCTGATAAAAGTTCTGCAGAGATGAGGAATACAGGGGAAATATCTAAATATAATAAAGATATACAGCAAGCAAGCTGACAGCCAACACCAAACTAAATGGAGAAAAACTCAAAGCAATCTTACTAAAATCAGGAACAAGACAAGGCTGTCCTCTCCCTCCTTATCTATTCAATATAATTCTCGAGGTTTTAGCTAAAGCAATAAGAGAACAAAAGGAGATCAAGGGGATACAAAATGGAAAGGAAGAAGTCAAACTATATTTGCAGATGCTATGATTGTATACATAAATGACTCCAAAATTCAACCAGGGAACTCCCGACAGCTGATAAACACCTTCAGCAAAATAGTAAAACTCAAAAAAAAAAAAAAAAAAAAATAGCCCTCCTATACACTAAGGATAAAAGGGCAGAAAAAGAAATAAGGGAAACATCATCCTTTATAACAACATGGAATCATTTTCTACCTTCCACCTTTATGTGAATTCTATGACTCAACTTTGGTTTCCAGACTTATAAAGCTAGAGCCTTGATCTGCTGAGCCCTCTTGCAAACATTGCTTGAGACTTTTACAGCAAACGATTTATTTACTGTGATTATTATGAGCTATTTCCCATGCTTTGGGTTACAGCTTATTTTAACAGATTTTTGCTTTTATCAATCACATATATGTATGTTTTACACTTTAATTTTATGCAGGAAATATTTAACATTGATAATGTTTGCAATTCATGTAAACAAAACATGTCAGAATAAGTGAAGCCAATGCTAAAATAATCCTATTGTTTTTAAGTATAGCAAACTGATAATGCCTTCAGGTGAATTTGTTCCCCTTAGCCATAAAAAATAATGCATTAAGCTTATTTGATATTTCTAACATTCACTCAATGTTTCCACTTAACAAGATATTAGATAGCTACTGTTTAAAATCCACTGTAACATTTACTTGTATAAAGATATTAAAAACATTAGGTTTATTATTTTCAAAAGAAAACTTTGCATTAAAAGGATAAATAAGTAAATCGCTTATTACTCTTAGGAATATTTAGATAATATCAAGTGTGGAGCAGCAGAATGAGGAAATACAGAATATTTGTAGTTACTTACTTTCATAATGAATCTTGAATCCATTATTGGAACGGCTATTGTCTGTTGTAAACAGAAGGTATATAAAGTTACTGCTGCTGAATAGAAACTGTGGCACTTGCGTGCCATTGTAAGACCCAAGCAAGGGTGACAGAAGATTTGGTCCATCATGGACTTCCAGAACATCATAATTTAGTTCAGTCTGAAATCTGGAATGAAGAGACACAATTGGAAACGTTAGAAAACTTATTGGAATAGAACTTACCGTTTACCCTACTCTGAGGTTTAGTTTTTAACCACTTTTACGATTTTTTATTTTTTTATGATTTTTTATTTTACCTTGTGTCTAAGGTATCACTGAAATAGCTATCTGTTCCAAATATCAGAATCATATGAAGGAATCACCAGTTAGGGGAATGTTTGCTTGTTTTTATAGGAAATTGTCTGCTGAGTATTATAGGTTATTCTTAGTAAATAAATGACCTGTTCCTAACCTATATGCACTTCTTAAGATATCTCCGCCTGCTATCTTCTATTCTGTGGAAAACAATGTTGCTTTATATTCATTTTAACAGTATATACTTTTCAAATCTAACCTCTGCATTATAGAAACTGACACATTTTATATAGTGCTTTGAAGATATTTGAGTTTTTTTTTAGTTTATATATATCTGTATGTGGGATTGTGCATATGAGAGAAGTACCTGAAGACTATGAAAAAGGCCACCAGGTTCCCTGCAACAGAGTGACAGGTGGTTTTGAACTACCTGATGTCAATGCTGGAAGCAGAAGCTAGGTCCCATCCTTAGGCAAAAAAAATACTTCTAATCACAGAATTATAAAACACATTTGATAGTGAAGGTGTAAACTTCAATATGAGGCTTCAAAGTTTGTTTTTCCAATGCCATTTTGACTTTATATAGGTCATAATGATGTGTATACTGTGATGTGGGAATGTCTTTCTGTATGCTATGAATATCAATTTTTAAATAAAGAAGCTGTTTTGGCTGTGACAGGCACCATAGAAAAAGTAGGAAGGGAAATCACAGCATAGGTAGGAGAAGTAGGGCGGAGTCAGACAGACTCAGACTGAGCGAGCAGCCCAAGAAGAAGCATGTAAGGAACACAGATGAGCCACGGGCCATGTGGCAGGAAAGATTAATGGAAATGGGTAGAGTTAAGATGTAAGAGCTAGCTAGCAATGTGCCTGAGCCATAGGCCAAACAGTGTGAACTTAATATAAGCGTCTGAGTCTTTTCTGGGGGCCTGATTAGCAGTGGGAGGCTAAGGGGTCTGGGCTGCAGCTCTGTGGGTCTGGGCTTCTGGTCGCCCAGGACCAAGAAACATCACTGCAACAATACTGTGTCTGATTAAATTGATTGCATGATGTTTTTACTTATTTTTATAATAAATTTAATGTAAAAGTTGCATTTTCAATTTAAATTATGTCATAGGAAATGGAAAATAAGAGTCACTCTAATAATCAAGCTCATTAATTGCAAAGAACTTCTACAGAATATTTTCAAAATAAAGTTATTATTTCCATTGTTTTACAATAAGTTGGGTAGAAGTCAGAAGCAAAGTGGGAAATAGAGATGTGAGAGAGCACTCCAGGGACTTCTACAAAAATGTCAGAGCGAATCCGCTGTTACATATGCTAAAGAAGCAATTTAATATTTAAGAAGACCCATAAGAAAAAGAGTAAACACTGTAGGTAATTCCCAATGCTTTCTTGGTTCTTGAGATCACATTTAGAAAACAAAAGAACATCAACAGGTTTTAAGGTCCATATACATGGAAGCAGGTAACATATGCACGCCCAATTTCAAGTGATAATTCAATCTGTTACTCTAATGAATAAAACCTGTTTGCTCAATAACTTAAATTACTTGCTCATTCATCTGTTGCCAAGTTACTCCTATACTTGCCAGATATCTCCATGTGATCATTCAAGGCAATGCTTTTCTGACCAACGACATGGGATATTAAAACCCAACGGTTTTCAAGAAAGAAGGAGAGGAAATGTGCTTTGCTTATATTTCTGCCATATAGTTTGCAATCAAGACTAATATGTATGGTCATAGAAGAGCTCTGCAAATAAAGGCATTTGCTACAAAGCCTGACTACCTGAGTGTGATCTTCGGGAATCATGTGAAGAATCAGAGCATCAACTTGCACAGGTTAGCCTATGATATTTCATTCATGCACATCATCCCTGCAGTTCATGTGTAAATGTGTTTTATAGGAAAAAATATTTTCATGCTTTCATGTGAAGACAAAGGGATCGAGTTCCCCAAAGGAGCATTTTACTTAAAGGCTCTTATGTATTCATGTATGAATGGAGAATACTTGAAAGAAGACTATTAACATGATGTGCTCTGTTTAGTCTGAAATACTGAGGATATCACTGACATATTCTTAAATCATTCTAATTGCCATATGGCAATGATTTTGACTGTCATCTGCATTCAGACTTCACCATGTTGGAACTGCGAGATATGCCCAAGCACATTCATTCTGCAAAACTATTCTGAATTTAAATGTATACTCTAGGCTAAGCATGGTCTACTTAGAGGATATTTAGTATTCAAGGTGATCCTGGATTATACAATGAGTTTGAGCGAGCCTAGCCTGGCTATATAATATAATTTGAAAACCCAAATAAAATAAGAGACTTACACACACACACATATAATATGAATATGTATCTGTATGTTAAAATGTTAACCCCTCCCCCATTTCATGACAATATTATGAAAGAGAATAAGTCTTTAAAGAGAAAATTAGACAAAATAAAATCATGACAGTGGGCTTCAATCCAGCATATCCTCACATATGTGAAAAAGGATCTAGGAAACACACATACATACATAGGATATGTATGACCTTGCAGGCAGAGTACAACATACTCTGATAGGTAGATAGATAGATGATAGACAGACATATAGATGGATGGATAGATAGAATAAAAATTACTGTATGAAGGTGGATAGAGGACAGAGCCAAAGACAAAGACCAGAAAAAGAATTCTTGAGAATCCTTGAGCTCAGAATCCAAGTCCTTAGAATTTTAGAAATATAAAGCTCTATTGTTTAAACCACAGTATCTTAAACTGAATGCCCTATACTCTGAAACTCAGGATTTAATTCTACATAAAATGAATGAGAACATCCGTTTCAGAGTATCAGTTTTGCTTTTGTCTTTAATAGATGGCACATTTTTATACATTACTAAAGTCATTTTAAAGTAAATTTCTTTATGATTTATCATCAGTAAGAATTTCATTCATTTATCTACTTTATACACATATGCAACCAAGGTCATATCAAAACTTTAGGCCAACGGGTCACAAGGGAAAAATGGTGAATGCATTCTGTATTAACTTGAGTGATTATATGATAGAATCATATGTGTGTTACACTTGGAGGCTATATTGAATTGTTTTTCTTTTAATAGTCCTTTTGTTCCTGGACATCTAGCAGAGCTGAATTCACAAGCCCTTAAAAATATAGGACAACTAAACTCATTAAATTAAAGGTCATATGTTCATATCTCAGTATTGTGCATACGTACAGGAAAAAGGTCTTGCATATCTTAGTAGTAAAGCTACAGCAGTAAACAAATAAAAAATTAACTTGAGATCAGACTGAAAGGTCAAAAGGGAGTAGACCTTCTTTAAACATTCAAAATACAGCAATTGACTATTCTAATAAAATTATTTATTGATGTAGTGAAGGGAATGGTGAATGCCAACTAGTTTAATGTCTATTCATTTCTGTATAAGATAGAAAAAATTATTTGCAGAGACCTTTCAAATGTAATTTTGATAGAGTGTCCAGGTTCAGCTTCAATCACCCACTCACAGTTCAAAGAGTCTTTGTAGTATCCTGGCCATCCTGGGGAGAGAATTACTCCACTTGGAGCTGAAAAGTGGCCGCCACATGGAGCTGAAAGATGAAAACATAGAATATAAGAATAGTCTTTACAGGATAAGTTATGTAAAATATTTTCAGTATTAACATTAAAATACTTATTTTTTTGAGACAAGTTCTTTTTATTCAGTCTATGTGATCATACTAATCACTATGTGATGTGGGAATGCCCTTCTTTATGCTGTGAATCTCAATCTTTAAATAAAGGAGCTGTTTTGGGCCATGGCGGGCACCATAGAAGAAGTAGGAGAAATCAAAGCATAGGTAGGGGAAGCAGGGGCGGAGTCACAGGCAGACCGCGCGGAAGCCGCCCAAGAGGCAACATGTAAGCACGGGTGAGCTGCGGGCCGCCACGTGGCCCTGGATTAATAGAAATGGGTTAATTTAAGATATGAGTGCTAGCTAGCAATGTGCCTGAGCCATAGGCCAAACAGCATGAACTTAATATAAGCGTCTGAGTTATTTCTGGGGGCCTAGGCGGCGGTGTACGGATAAGCGGTCTCGGGCGGCGGGTCTGTGGGTCCAGGTCTCCGGCCGCACGGGACCAGCGAACTAAATACAACAGATGGCGCATCCAACGTGGGCCGATTATCCACTTAGAGCCTGACAAAGATTAAAAAGAGTTCTAGATCGCAGAAATTGAGCCAGGGCAGCTTCCAAATTGTGTGTGTGGAGCGGGTCTTTGTACAAAGAAAGCATGGTCCGTCCGGGTCACATTCAAAATGGCGCCGGCGGGCTGTCGGCAGTCAGTGTGAGCTGCAGCTGCAACCAGTCTCACAGAAGACTAAATAGCATGTGATTGATTTTAGATTTCTGCTTATTTTGAACAAAAGAAAAACAAATTTTCTTCGTGGCAGTTACGGTTTAAGAAAACTTAGTGATTCAGCCTAATTTGCAAAAACTGTGCTTCTTTTTGGAGAATGTATTTTAAAAGCTCTTAAGGTTAGAAGATGAATAAGGATTCACAATAAAACAGATTCAGATAAAAAGAAAACCTGTAAACGGGTTACAATGTTTGTAAAAGATACATAGGCTTCAGAGAAAAAAGAAAGAGGTTAGAAAAAGTTTTTAAAGTGAGAAATAGAGTAATAAAATTATAATAAGCCACGTAAAGATGGAAAATAGACACAAAATCTGGATTTTGGTTGTTATTGTGTTTTCTTTTAATTTTTTAACTGTTAATGAGCTAACTGCAAAAAGACAATGGATTGCAAAGGCTACTAAGTTAAACAAGAATGTATATTTTAAAGGTATTTTGATTTTGAAATTTGTGTCTAAGGATTTATTGCTTTGGAAGAGTTCTGTTTCTGTTTCCACAGATGAGAACCTGTGGATTGCTTCCAGGCAAATGTGGTTTCATCAACCAAGACCCCCTGAAAAAACCTCTGATGAGAAGAGATGGCCAGATCAGCTTCACAGCTGCAGATTATGACCCAGTCTCAACAACCGTGAGATTTTCAACGCCCCTTAATCAGCAGGAAGTAGTAATGAATAACTTCGCCCAAATTCCCCAAATATTGTTTCTAAATGTTTGTTTTCATTATAAATGGTTAATGGTCATAGTCAATCTCTTTCTAAGAAAAAACGGGGGATATGGTATGTAAATGCTTTTTTAAAAAATTAGATTATTAAATTTACAGGTAATCAGCTGTTAATCTCAAACTGCTTTACATTGGTATAGATTTTGGTTTATTGATACAAATTTAAAGTCAATTTTATTATGCTGTATGTGTTTTTCTATTCTTGTTTAAGGTATGATGTTCATGTAACTGTTTTAAAATTGTAGTGTATAATTAAGAAATGAAGGTTAATAGTCACTTTTGATAATCAAACTTATAGTTAGGTTAGTTAAGATTTTTAAGTATACAAAGATATATTTCAATTAAATAGATAATCTTCAAATACTTCTAAGACCTACAGAATATGGCATTTAAAATATTTTAAGAGCTTAGACTTTTCTAGACAGTGAGACAGGTCTGTTCCTGGCAGCACTAATTTACTTCAACAGGAAGATGGGCATTGAAGAAACTCCATATAGAGTCTCATCTATTTGTGATAATGGTAAGCCACTGGAGAAAAAACTGTTTTTATATTGACTGCTTGACAGTATGCTGTTTAAACTAGACATGCAGGTTCCATAAAAAGATGACCTCTGGACTTTGACAGAGCAAGCCAAGATCATCATTCGGGTTCCTGCTTTACAGAGAAAACTGTCAGACATTCTTCAAGACTCAAGGAGAAACAATGGATGAACTGTGCCAAAATGGACAGAGCAGATTTCCTGCTTCACTGAAATGAAAAGAGACTTTGGGCCTGTAGGCTGAAGATAAATGCCCCAACCTTATAAAGGAACTTTGGGTGACTGTCCAGGCAGATAGGTGTCATCTCTGTCCCTTCTAGATTTTAGAAGTCGTTTGCACTTCTGGTTTACTTGGATAAATATTATATCCTTCTGTGGTCTTTGATGTAGTTGAAGATTAGATAGTTATATGTACAGTTTTTCTTAGTCATTTGAAAGGTATATTAGATATGAAACTTTATATTCATAAAGATAAAGTAGATGATAGAATATTTTCTTTAATTCTGCTAAATACAAATAGACTAGATATTGTAACTGTAATTCTTGCTTGATAGCTATTTTGTTTGTTATATGTAATTTTGCTATGTTAAAATTGAAACCTTCCTTTTTGATTAGAGAGAAAGGGGGAAGTGATGTGGAAATGCCCTTCTTTATGCTGTGAATCTCAATCTTTAAATAAAGGAGCTGTTTTGGGCCATGGCGGGCACCATAGAAGAAGTAGGAGAAATCAAAGCATAGGTAGGGGAAGCAGGGGCGGAGTCACAGGCAGACCGCGCGGAAGCCGCCCAAGAGGCAACATGTAAGCACGGGTGAGCTGCGGGCCGCCACGTGGCCCTGGATTAATAGAAATGGGTTAATTTAAGATATGAGTGCTAGCTAGCAATGTGCCTGAGCCATAGGCCAAACAGCATGAACTTAATATAAGCGTCTGAGTTATTTCTGGGGGCCTAGGCGGCGGTGTACGGATAAGCGGTCTCGGGCGGCGGGTCTGTGGGTCCAGGTCTCCGGCCGCACGGGACCAGCGAACTAAATACAACAACTATGGAACCTAAGTTAATCAACTCATCCCAACCTTTGTTCCTCAGCATCCTGAATACTGGGATAATAGGCATGTAGTATGGTACCTAGTCCAACTATGCTATAAAATAACATATCATTATTATGGGTATTAATACTATGTTAACCCTAAAAATTCATCTAATTAATTATTTCTGTCATTAATGGATTATTCCCTTATAGAGGTTATACATTTATAAAACTGTGACACAGCTACACTTAGCAGGTCAGCACATAACCTGACATCCTCAAGTCTCCAGATAATTTATCTATACACCTTGTACATATTCATGTGTTTCATCTTTTAATTTGAAATGATACATATATTGTCAGTCTTTAGTTCCTACTTAATTTTTTCCTCATATTATCAATTGTCTTAATTCATATTGTCTGAACTGTGAGTTGCTATTATAGTTTATGCAATTTTTGTCTAAGGATGGTCCTTATAAACTCATATGTTGTAATTCTAAGTCCCAGTTGGGAGAACTGTTTGGGAAAGATTAGGAGATATGGCCTTTTTGTAGGAAGTGTGTCACCAGAGTCTGCCTTTTAGGTTTCAAAATCTCAGACCATTTTCAGTGACTCTATGCCTAGTATTTATGAATCAGGATGTGACCTCACAGCTACTGCTTCAGTGCCGTGCCTACTGCCACAATCCTTGTCTTGATGGTATGGACTCTAACTAACACTCTAAAATCTCAAGCCCAAAATAAACTCGTTGTTATGTATAAGTTGTTTTGGTCATGATGTCTCATCACAATAGGAAGGTAACTAGAGAGTTTATACCATCCTTAAACACTGTCTACTGCTATTTCTCATTGTTATTTGATCTTTTGATTTGGTTTAACTGCCAAAGTAATATGCTCTATATTTTGCTTTTATCAAGCCTTTACCTCTAGACCTGAATTTTGATCTGTTTTATTTGTTTGTATTAATTTTAAACTTCTACTTAACACTATAATTAATGCTCTATTTTATTCTCTGTATTTCCTTAAACTCAAATACAACCACAACCACAGAGTTAGCACTGTATTAACGTTTCATTGTGGAGCTAAATGAACAAAGAGAACAACTGACTACAAAGTTCTACAGGTCACAAAAGTCTCAATTCATCTTCTCAAAACTGGTGCTGTATTATCATTGATGGAACTGGTCAATTACATGGCCGTGTATCTAGTAGTGTAAACAGAAGGCCAAGATGTATTTTCCTTATTACCATCATGTTTACCTCTTATCCATACATCCAACCCACCCTGAAATCTATCCTCAATTTTCCAGCTATGACTGTCACCTCAGTTTAAATGAACATAATTCCAACCCAGGAATAGCAAGGAGTATCCCTTATAAAGGAGTATCCCTTATAAAATACCTCTTTGGCTTCTGCAGTCACAGAGACTGTTACCTGTGCTGTATCTACAACAATTTACATAATGCTCTTCATTGGTTTTTTTTCCCATGATGACCTGCTTGACCTAGCCTTTGCCCAGCCTCTGTCCTTTCTCCTTCCACTGTACACAGTACACTGTGCACTGTACTGGCTACATTAACATGCTGTACACACAGCATATACGCAGAACAAAGCTTAAATTATAAGGTAGGTTTTAAATGTTCAGTATTTCCAATAAAGAAAATAGTCAAATGTATTCTAAATCAAGGCCTTATCACAATGGAAAATATCCCTTTAATATACTGCTTATTCTCATTAACATGGGTGGAGTGTTATTTTCATTTTCTCTTTACCAGGCATGATGACATATGACTATGCTAAAGCTCAAAGGATTTCCGAGACACTGACCTACCTAAGCTGCAGAACCAAACCTTGTTTCAAAACAAAAAAAACAAACTAAGCAATTAAATTTTCTCTCATTTTTAATCTTATTTTTCTCAATGTTTTACTTTATATTACATTGAAACCTATTATTCTGCATACAAATTTTATTCCCTTTATTCTTAAATAATGTGAAACAAGATAAATAAGATAGTAACTATAAAAAAATCTCTATAAAACACTCATTTGACCAAAGTCTTTATTGCTTTGCTATTTTATTGTTGTTGTTGTTATGAAGCAGAGTCTGAGGTGGCTCAGATGAGCTTTAAATACATAATCCTCCAGTCTCTGCCACCCTATGCCATTGCCTGGTATTCCTGGCATTCCATCTGGCTTGAATGAAGTTTTTTGTGATATTATTAAACATGCTATGTGTATGAGAACGTTGATGAATAAACCAAATACCATTTCCTAACTGAATCCAATATAACTACATAAAGGCTATTGAAGAAGGCCATTGTCATGAGGACCTACTTATTATTTCAGTTTGAATAACATACAATTTATTCTCATGTTGGTTTGTTATATATTTAAAATATAAATCTGTATGCATAATACTTGCATGATACTCATTTAAATTAACATACTTTAAAATAGTGAGTATTTCATTTAGAGAAGATATGGAGAATATAAGGCATATTTGCAGAAACCTTTATTATGTCATCTACTCACGTTATTCTCAGAACTCATTTATGCGTTAAGCCATTAAATGAAGTAATTAGTCATAAAATTAACAATTTAGGAAGGGGTCAGTACATGGTTGAGAGACATTGTTCCTGACCCCTCAATCCAAAGAGTGAGGGAAAGAGATGGATGGGTTCTTTAAAATATATCCTAACATAAAGATGTCTCTTATGTCATCTGAAAGGTCATTCTCAAGTAGTGTCAACACTCAGTGAAGGTTCTCTAACACTTATCACTTATACTAACAAAGAATCTCTCCAAATTGTCCTTCCAAAAGCATGGGCATAGCCAGACTGTAGAAGATCTGAAACCTAAGAACAGAGAGGTTTGCTCCATTAGGTCAGTCAGAAAAAGTTTCTTGATCTGAAGGACTGTCCAGTAAATGCCAGGACAGAGAGACTGCAGTGCAGCAACCAAAAAGATCCCAAGTGCTCAAGCCACACAAGAGTAAGAGCTAAGGAAGACTGGGGTGGACATTCAAGAGAATATAAGGAGACAAATGCAGGAAGCAGTACAGGGCTGAAAATAGTTATGAATGCAGCAGAAATGAAATAAGTTTTCAAACCACCACCTGCTAATGATGATAATGCTTATACAACGAATAGCATTTATGAGAAGCTAACTGCAGCATGCTTGATAACACAGAAAGGAAATCAATTAGTTGTCTAAATATTACAATTTTATGTATCATATATAAAAATAATACATTATGTAATAATTCTTTTTAGGTAGCACTCAATTTAATTTCACCTGAACAATATTATTTGACTCACCTTAAGCAAAGGCAATGAAATAATAAATTTTACATGCTTATTACTTTCCCCAAAAGGTTCAAAATTAATGGTAGCTGTTGATACTTTAGAAACACATATACATTTTATACCTAAATAAACTAATATCATTAGATTTAATGAAAGACAGAAACAACCTTTGATTGAAAAAATTTAGAATATTTACCAGAAATTAAAAGTCTAAAGAGGTATTTTTAAAAGTCAACTTAGTAACTCATCTATTCATGCATTCAGTCAATCAATCACATTTGTTATGCAACATACTAACAACTTTTAAAACTGTTTCCCTTTGTCAGGTGGTAAGCTAAGACAATTTATGGACCAGGGAAAGTATCTCTAACACCAGTCTCATTGATTTGGGGGCCAGTGATGACAGAAATATGAATATCTCAAGCCCACTTATGGGTTCAGCTATATGGGGAGTTGATGTGGGAATGCATTTGTGTGTGCTGTATCTTTAAATAAAAGTGCTGTGTTGGGTCATGGCGGGCACCATAGAAGAAATGGGAGGAGTTTGGGTAGGAGAAGCAGGGCGGAGTCAAAGGCAGACCGAGCTGAAGCCGCCGAAAGAACAGCATGTAAGGAACATGGGTGAGCCACACGGGCCACGTGGCCCGCAGATTAATAGAAATGGGTTGATTTAAGATATAAGAGCTAGCTAGCAATGTGCCTGAGCCATAGGCCAAACAGCATGAAGTAAATAGAAGCGTCTGAGTCCTTTCTGGGGACCCGGGCGGCGGGCGGATAAGCAGTTCCGGGCGGCAGGTCTGTGGGTTGGGACCTCTGGCTGCCCGGGACCCGCGAACACACTACAACAGGGAGTCACATGGACATATAGGTGACAAGCCCAGGAAAGGAAGAAAAAAATAAAAACAAAAGAAAGAAACAGAGTAGAAAAGCTACATCAGTTGTGAGTACTATGCATGATTAGCAAGCATAGAATGCGGATTCAGTTCCTAGTACTCCACTATCTGGTTGTAATGATGTGATTCCATAGTCTCAAACATGCACGGTAGAGGCAGGTCAGTAAGAAACATAACATCACCTTAAATAGACAGTAAGTCTAAAGCTTACCTGGGATACAGGAGACCCCATGCTCAGAGACGGGGGAGAGAGAGAGAGAGAGAGAGAGAGAGAGAGAGAGAGAGAGAGAGAGAGAGAGAGAGAGGAGAGAGAGAGAGAGAGAGAGAGAGAGAGAGAGAGAGAGAGAGAGAGAGAGAGAGGGAGAGGAGAGAGAGAGAGAGAGGGAGAGGAGAGAGAGAGAGAGAGAGGAGAGAGAGAAAGAGAGAGAGAGAGAGAGAGAGAGAGAGAGAGAGAGAGAGAGAGAGAGAGGGAGAGGGAGAGGGAGAGGGAGAGGGAGGGAGAGGGAGAGGGAGGGAGGGAGGGAGGGAGGGAGGGAGGGAGGGAGGGAAAGAGAGGGCAGGGGCAGGCATCACTACTCTTTTGATCATTTGGATTTGACATGAGGTATCTGACTGTAGAGAGTTTTAAAAGTTAAAGTTACGTTACTTAGCATTCTTTTTGTACAAAGATACCATGTTTCTGCATTATTTGGAAAAGACAGAAACAGAAAACATTGAAAATAAGTTCTATTATAAAGGTATACTGAATGTAGAGGACAAGAAGGATACAGAGAAGATATTTAAGTTGATCTTTTAAGGATGAATCTTAGTTGTGGAAAGAAGAGACGATGGATCCTGGACACAAATCAGCAGTGTGAGGGCGTATAGATCAAATCCTGATAAACAATTGAAACATTATAGAACAAGGTTGAGGTTTCCATTTGATGGATCATGCATGTGCAGTGCATTTGGGCTTTGTGAGATCAGCCAGGATACTTTCCAAACGAGTTAAGGAAGACTTAATCAGAATCTGACATAAGGCTGTTTCAGGGAAGAGCAGAATGATGTGTTTCAAATTTAAACTCCATAGTATTTCTTGGTGACACAATGTGACCTAAAAATGCAAAAGATCAAAACTGTTCCTTCTCTCTTGCTACATAAAACAATATGGGTGCTGATTTTATTTAAAATAACAGAGAAACTCAAAGCATACTAGGGCTTTACACATAAAAAAAAAAAAAAATCAATGCCATTTAGTGCTAAACTTGAAGAGGTTGCTGGCTAGTTTTAGGTCCTTTTAATTAGAGACTGATGTGAGAGGGTCCAGCCCATTGTAGACAGTGTCACCCTTTGGTGGTGGTTCTGAGTTCTACTGAAAAAAGAAAAAAAAAAAGTAGGCTGAGCAGGCCATGAGGAGAGATAGTATGCAGCACCTCTCTTAGACCTCAGGATCAGCTCCTGCTTATAGATTCCAGCCTTGTTTGAGTTTCTCCAAATACATTTTTTCCTCCACATTTGGCTTTTAGTCATGATATTTCATCATAGTGATAGCAACTCTAATAAGAACAAAGATTTGTGAAATATCAAATAAATAAGCGGATTGCTCTTGAGAGGAATTATTACTATCATGGGCTATGTTAAAGCTTAAGTGTGTGTAGAGGAGGTGAATATTGAGGAAAATAGAGTGTTAGAATATGTATCCCTTTGAAAAATGGTATTATGTAAATTCAAATATTAGCCAATAGCCATTACATCACCAACTGTAGGATGGACTTTCTGCTGGGATCTTGCTTGCTCCTAAGTGTGTGAATTAGGAAGCTAGTAACTGTTAAAATAATTTTACAAAACAACAAAATTGTTGAATTAATTATACTTGAACTGGGGAGACTTCACTCTGAAGTGTTGTCGCTATGGGCTGCCTCCTGTGACAAGCAACATTTACTTTAGAAATCATAAATTTTCCCCCCTTCCTTAGAGATACAAATCTCCCCACAGTCAATCAGACTCTCACAATTTTCACAACCCTCGAATTATGCCTCTCCTCTTGAACATCATCAAAAGCCCTGTGTGTAATCTCAGTGGGAGTGTAGGAAACGACTTCATTAAGTTCCAGTTAGAGAACATAAATGAACAAATCACACTGGGCATCTGTCTGTTTACCTTCCCCAGCAGCTTTCTACAAGTCCACAACAGGGCCTAAAAATCTTCACTCTCCCCTCTCCATCAGGATGACCCTGAGCAGCCTTAAAAAAAAAACGAAGTTATAGATTATTTACTTATTAAAAGTAATTTTGGGTTTTCTCTCTTTTCTGATTTCAAAGTTGGAGAAATTTCATACTATATATGACTTGATAGGAATCATGAGCCCAGGTAATTGTAGAGATTAGAGTCAAATTAATCATTAAGTTACAAGTTAGAAACCACTTTTTTTTAAACATATAGAATTAATTTCCTAAGAAAAATATTTATTTAGGTAATGTTTACTTTCTTTAATAAAGAGTGATATTGATAGATATTGAGGTAAGACCATTCGGTTCACAGGTTTTTAAATATAAATTGAAGCTTCTAAACCTTGTGCTAACAACTTTATGTTATGTGCCATCATTTCCATTCATTTATTGATAAAAGAGATTGTGTCATCTACAATTTGATAGCTAGCACTTTTTAAACAGAAAATCTACAATAATGTATCTGACTCCATAGACATACAAATTTTAAAGTTTTATTTTTTTTCTCGTTTTTACTTGTGTGCATGTGTGTTTGCGTGAATGAATATCATTTGTAAGTGGGGGCCTGAGAAGATCAGAAGGCAGCATTCAATCCAAGAGGCATTTGTGAGATGCCTGACCCAGGTATTTGGATCTGTAGTTAGATCCTCAGAGAGAACATTGAGAGCTGCTAACCACTGAGTTGTCTCTCCAGGTTTGAGAGAATTTACACAAGGTAGGTAGATGTAAGAAATATGAAATACAGTAAATTCATGCTATAGTTCAAGGGGAGACTCTGGATATACAAGGGTGTGCTCTAGAGACGATAAAGAAAACTTCCTAAAGAGGAGGTTACTAAACAAGGGTTTAAAGTATATGCAGAAGAATGAGATCTGGAAATGAAAAAATATTAATGTGAATAGAGAAAAGTAAATGACATTAGTGCGCGAAGAGAAACATTTCATGTAATTTTGTTTGAGAAATTATTTTGACATGTTTTACATTCTTTTATGCTATGGAATGTGGCTGGATTAAGGTGTCAGCTGATAAGGTCATAAGACACTTCCGGGACCCTGGAGGGGGTTTGGCCAACCTGGAGGGGGTGTGGCCAACCCCATTGATAAGTGGCTGCTGGGATCTTGGGAAGGCCCATTCTTTCTCTCTATTTATTTATATATTTATTTACCTGAGTGGGATTTGAACCCGGATCGCCATGGTGAGAGTGCAGAACCTTAACCACTAGACCAAGCCAGTAGCCAGGAACCATGAAGAAAGCTCCTCGTGTCCCAGCAGCCACTTATCAATGGGATTGGCCACACCCCCTCCAGGTTGGCCACACCCCCTCCAGGGTCCCTGAAGTGTCTTATGACCTTATCAGCTGACACCTTAATCCCTCCACAATGGAATATATGTCCAATGATACTAAAATGTGTTGCATTTATGTAGCTCTGTGAATCTGTGTTACTTTGCCTGTATAATACACAGGATTGGTCTAATAAAGGACTGGACGGTCAATAGCTGGGCAGGAGAGAGGGATGGGGGAGCTGCCAGGCGGAGAGAATAGATAGGAGATGAGAGAAGAGGAAGGAAAGGAGAAAAGAGAGGAGGAGACCAGGGGCCAGCTATGCAGAAACACGGGCAGCCACATTTTAAGAAGGAAAGGAAGACAAAAGAATAGAGAAAGGTAAAAGCTATGAGAAAAAAGATAGACTGTATAATTTAACTTAAGAAAAGCTGTCTAGAAACAACCCAAGCTAAGGATGGACATCATAAGTAAGAATACGTCTCTTTGTATTTTTGGGGGGTATTAGGCTGATGTGGGATGTCTTTTTGTGTGCTGTGAGTATCATTGGTCAATTAAAGGACCATTTTTGGCCTATTGCAGAGCATCTTTGAAGGAAGCGGAAATCTGAATACAGATAAAGGGGAAATAGAGCAGAGTATGAAGAGATTCAATCTAGCTGCCTGAAAAGAAAGATAGAAAGAAATAGGTAAGCCATGGACCACATGGTAAGTCAAATTAATAGAAATGGGTTGAATTAAGATGTAAGTAACAGGTAGTAATATGACTGAGCCATAGTCCAAGCAGATTGTAATTAATATAAGCTTCTGTGTGTTTCTGTGGGACTGTAGGTCTGCAGATTTTGATGATGGGCCAAACAGGCCAAAAACTCATTCTACAGTAGGCCCCCAAAGAGCAGAGTAAAAACCAATAAACTACAGAGGAATTATAAGATGCAAGTATTGTAAAATTGGTGGGTACCTAAGAAGCTTGATAAAATACAGATTTATAGAACATTTACAGAACAACTTTAGTGTTGTTTTGTAAACAGGATACCAAATTCACAATGTTAACAAGAAGGCTTCCAGTATCCTTCAGGTTATTTTATTGTTTAGAGGCCACAAACTCCATGAAAATACATAAAAGGTTATGGAAACAGCATGGGTGTTTCTCTACCTCAGAGATCTCCTGAATGCTATCTCTCTTCAGTTTCTGAAAAGTAAAGTTCTGTTGTAGCATAAATGAGAAATATCCACCAGATGCTCATACTTTGGAACCCTTGGCTCTGAGTTATTGGTGTTGCTTGGGAAGTTTTTAGAATCTTTAGGAGGTAGATATTGGTTGGATAAATAATGCATTGGAGAAAGCTTTGAAGTTTTGTAGCCTGGACCTTTTCCTTTTCTCTTGGACTTCTGACTGTAGGTCAATTGTCAAGCTCCTGATTTTGTCTCTTCCTTGCCGCAATGACCTGTATCTGCCCTGGAATTCTAAGCCAAAATGAGACTTTTCTTCCTTTAACATGATTTTGTGAAAGGGTGTTTTTTTATCACAAGAACAAAAAAAGCCACTAACACAGGGGAATATTTGTGTATATTAATGAGATGCAACTTGTTGCCTATACTTTTCCCATTTTGTAGCACTGAAAACAGCACGTGAGAAATAGAAAGGAAAACTATTTCTTTTCTCCAATTTAATTTTTTATAAGGAATACAATCTGTCATAAATAGTTTGCATTCAATTATTGATTCATTTCTTTATTTTTACCATAAAGAAATATATTCAAAAATACCTAATATACTTTAATATCTGCATGGCTCTATAGTCTTCAGATATAATTCATATAAAATTCTCTTCAATAAGAGTTCTGAGGAAGTTAGAAGTTTCACAGCAGGAGGTGATGTCAGTGGACAGTCATACTTAAGTACTCACCAAAAAAAATGGAGATGTAAAGCTGAGTTTTGATCATGTTTAACAACAGTGAATTTTAAAAAGCAAGCACTCATGCATTTGTGCAGAGATGACCCTCCTTTAGTAAGGTGCCTGATAAACTCAACATCTCACATCAACACACACAGATGCCCCTATTTTTTGACATTTCTTTAATTTGTTTTATATTTGTAGCTGTGGTAAAAAAAAATCATTAGATATATTAAACTTCAACACATTGGATGCTGATTCAAGAGAATGAAAGAATATTCATATTTTAAAAGATGAAACTATGTTTACTGAAATGAAAGTTTCAGTGTTCCTGAAACTCGAATAATAATTCCACTTGTTCAATTGCCACATTTCTTCTATTCATTTTTCAAACTTGGGCAAATAAAAATTAGGAGATAAACTCTGTCGGTGGCTATTATTTGTTTCTTGATGCTAGTCGTCCAGATGAAACTCAGTATTATATAAACATATAGATAAAAACAAATTCTTCTTTTGAGATAAATAAGTGGATGTGTGAACAAACATTGTATTAGAATTACAAATCCGTTCTGATATATGCTAGAGTTGTTACTCTAAATGCTTCTTCAAAAGAACTCTCTCCACAGAGAATGCCATGTCTGTGAAGAAGGGCTTCCTTTCCTCTGAGGCTGATTGAAATTCAGGAGAAAACACCTTATCTTCAATGAGAAAGTTCATCAAGCATGCGAGTCCCGCCTTGTGCCCAACAGTTCTCTGGGGACTCCAGGTCCATCTTATTCATTCTAAAAATTTTCTCAGATACCTCACTAGGCAGTAAGAAGAAACAAAAGCCAGAGTAACTCATGGAGCTCTCTTCTGAGGGTAAGGCAGTTTTGCTTGAGTAAGCACTTTTTATGGAGCATTCTGAAATTGTTAGAGCAAACAGATAGCATGGTTTCGTTCTCAAGTCTTTCTTTTGACTTTTTTTTTTTTTTTAATATGCACTATCAAATTTCCTCTCCTTAAAAAGAATAATCATGGAAATATACTTCAACATTCTAACTACTTTTAAATTTTATTAAAATTCATCCATTTTATTTTTAAACCCTTGGACTTTTTTATCAGTTACCTAATTGGGTAGTTGGAGAAAACTGTGCTCTGGGCAGCGGGCGAGGGGTGGGGGGTGTACTTGCTTATTCTCTGTCCTCATCTTGAAATAGAGAACTGGCAGCCTCTGGTGGTTTCCCTCGTGGTAAGAGTTAAGGCTAGTATGTAGAAGGTCTTGCTCCACTGGTCCTGTTTTGGCACTGGTAGTGGTACCAAGTATTACAAATGCTTGCTGTCACATTAGAAGAATCAATGAGTCTTTTGTAATTTCAAATAATTAGGAGAGAGTGCTTTCAATGCTTGATTCCTCAATACAGTAAACTCAACAATTTCCCAGATCTTACAATAAATTTGTGATCTCTTGTATTTCATTTATTAAGAAGCCAATCACAGATATCTACTTTAGTAGTTAGCTGGTGCAGAATGCACTTACATACTTAATTGTCAGACTGTTGGAACTACAGGGCTCTGACTGTCTCTAGCTTACCAGTTAATTGTAACTTTCTTTCTCCCGATCACTAGTCACCAAAGACATATTTATCTATAAACAAACTTATTCTTGGAAATTGTAGTTTTTCTTTCATATATGTATCTACCGTATCCTGAGTTGGCATTCAATTGGCATTGTGAGTGAAGAAATTACTATCTACTTTACTATTTGAGGATAAAAGAAAACCTCAATACCCCTGACCCTAACAGTTAAGAACAGAAAAAAAATGCATCAATTTCTCCTACTTTCCTAACTTCAGCTTAAATGAGTTGGAAGAGAAATGACTGAACTTGTCATTGAGAGACAAGAGTTAACTTGTATATCTCCATGGGGTCGCTAGAACACAATCGTCCATGGGGAAATTTGACATACTTTTTTTTTTCTGTTTAGCTATTGGTGCTAAATAGGAAGCTAAGAACACTGGCTTAAGTTCTTCATATTCTCATGCTAGTATTGTTTTTCTGGTTAGAAAGGCTTCAAAGACCATATTGTTCGAAATTATTATTAGACTCAACAAGAGGCAACTTTCCATTCAGTCAATTTTAACGTAGCATCTTAATTAAATTACTAGCTTTGAGCCAAGATAATTATGCAACTATTCCAATAAATTTCATTAAATGAAATCCTCTTTATCTACAGAGAAGCTCAGTGAATATTTTATGCCCTAATCATATTCAAGAACATGACCATGTAACCGGAAAGACCAATATTCCATTTCTATTTTTACTGGGAGCTTGCTTTAGATTAAAAAGGGCACTACTGACTACCTTGTAATTGGTTGAGGCTGCTAACATTAGGGAGGAAATACATATGCATTAGAGTCTTAAGAAATCCAGACCAAAACATATTATGAACAAATAAGTAGGCTCAGAGAAATAATCTACTTCTAAATTTAAACTACAAACCTCAATATGTGCAAGGATCTTTTTTTTTTTTTTTTTTTTTTTTTTTTTTTTTTTTTTTTTTTTTTTGAAAAACCAAGCATACTGCAAACAGAACTCTGAGATATCAGCATAAAGGGGTTATATAAAGTTAAATTCTGAATAAAAATCATTAATAAAGTAAACTAAATAATAAAATATTCAATGCAGTTCTGGAACACCCACCAACAAAGAATAAGGGCAGAGGTGAGGAATGTAAAAGTAAAAATGTGCCACAATAAAAACTAAACTTTTTTAATTATGTTATTAATCTAACATAAAGATTTATATAACTTAAAATGTCAGCCATTGGGAAAATTTGATTTTTAACCATTGTCTTGATTTGGTTTCAATTGTTGTGATAAAAATGATCAAAAGGAGGCAAGGGTTCATTTCCACTTAGAGTTCCCCATCCCAGCCTGGCTAAGGAAACCAAGGGAGGGACCCAAGACAGGAACCTAGAGCCAGAAATTGAACTGGGTCATGGGTGAGTGCTACTTATTTACTAGCTTGCTCCCCATGGCTTGATCAGATTGATTTCTTACATATTCTTCAACCACCTGCTCAGCTATGGCATCACCCACAGTGAGCTGGGCTTTTCCATAATTAATTATCAATCAATAAAAGTACTGGGGCATTTTCCCAATCGAGATTCCCTTTTCCCAAATGATTCTAACTTGTGCCAAGTTGACATAAAACTCGTCAGCACTGAATATATATTTCAGATTGTATGCAATATATTGTAATACAATAGTTTAATTACAATGATATAATCTATGATATATTATATTGCTGATAATTTCTAACCAAATGCTCATTTTCATTCTGCAACTAAACCCTTACCTGTTTCTGACAGTTTGACTGTGACTCTGTGACATTTCTTATTTTTAAAATTGACTTTAACCAATAAATACAAATCCTCATACCGAGGAAATGATACTTTCTGTGTTTGCAACAAGGATAGAAGAACTAATTTACCTTCAACGGCCTTGCTCTTTTAAAGAGAAAATTTGACATGAGTTAGAGCTCACTGTTTGACACCTCACAGAGAACTTTCTTGTTTAATTCTAAGTCTCTTGGCGTGCTACCTCTTTTAACTTCTTCAAATACATTAGGTGGTTTATTACTGGAAAGCACAGAAGCAAGCATTTATAAAGCCAGAGTACAGATCAAATAGTAGTTTGAAAAGATATGCCAGAAACTTTATCTCCTCTTCTAAAAATGCATAATTTCGTGTACTAAGGGAGAGAGAATGTTTCCGCTTAGCTTTCCCAGAGGACAGCATCTCAAATGAGAACACTCTAATGAGATGAGGTCATCATCCTATAGGACAGGGTGCAGGGGTATGAATGCTGCTTTAGCTTAGGGTCTTCAGATAAGATAGGCTTCCTGAGTACATAGAAGCAGTGCATAAGGTAGAAAAGTGAGGAAAAAAGCTACTCAGACAGGCAATTCTATAAGCAAGGGGGAAAGAGAAAGATACATTGATGATGATGATGATGATGATTGAACAGAATTCAGGGGTAGCTTAGGGTAATATTTGTGAAGCTCGCATATACTATATAAAATGTTTACATCCCAAATCAAAGAAAGTCAATATCAAATTTTCTTTCACACACACACACACACACACACACACACACACACACACACACACAGACACTCACACATTTTATATGATTCTTGAGTTTTCCTGGATCATCTTGTACAACTGAGCCATATAATAGCTAAACTGTTAGGAAAATTCCAAAAGCATGTGGTTATAAAAAAAAAAAATAATAAAAGACATGTATAGTCAAAAGGACATTGTAGAAAGAACCATGAAATAGAAACAACAGTGGGGAAAACATAACTGTGGAAGATAGGGTGTCCAGATTTGTCACCTAACTTCTCAAAGATGAGAACTATTAGGAACTTTTGCACAACTCTCAGGAAACTGGTGTTGGGCCCTCTGGTAAGACCCTCTGTCTTTTCCCTCCCCTCCTCATAAATAAGCAATACTAGCAAGGCATGTTAAGTCAGGCTGGAGTTAAGAATAGCACCAAATTCAGGTCCAAAAATACTTATGGTCTGGGGCTGGATGGCAAAAATTCCTCACACAAGGGCACACTGACAGTATATGGCCGGTTCAAGCTAATAAAAGCCTTAATGCTAAAACAGCAGTAACGCCATTTTGCAAGACTTAAATGATAGAATAAAAATGCAGGATGGCAGCAAAAATAGTTTTGGGTGGGCCCCAGCCCATGACCAAGAAAAACAAGCTAAGGCCTTGAGATAACCAACATACAGGGTGACCTCGACCGAGGCCAGCAAATCCAAGAAAACAACTTACAAGACAAAATATTTTGGGAAAAATAACCGGTGGTCTTGGCTTGTGGTTTGGCCCCGGCCCTGGGCCAAGAACAACAACAGCCACCTGGACTCTGACTGCCCCTCAGAAGTGGTCTCATTGAACTAACCAATCAGAACCCTGTAACCATGCATCTGCTTTTGTACACGTGCTTCTGCTTCCCAAACACTATAAAAAGGCCCTGAACAAAGGCCTGGGTGCTCAAGTCTTCTCGAATGACTGGGCCCACAGGATCCTGTGCTTCCTCAATAAACCTTGTGCTGATTGCATCTGAACTGTGGACTCGGCTCGGTCTTTGGGTCCTGGGGTCTCTTCCTGAGGGAAGATCCGTTCTGGGGGTCCTGCACCCCCGGGGGTCTTTCACTGGTTCTTAGGAAACTGCAAAGGAAAGGCAGTGTTTTTGAGATACTAGAATACTTTCTCAAGAAAGGATTGAGGGTAGTGATAATACCTGGTTAACTTAAACTTCCCAGTTAGCCCAACACATTCCTTAGGGGATTAGTTATTACTGATGAATTTTCAATTAAAATATTCAGAGAAACCCTAGTTCAGCTCATTTGTTTCCTAGGGTCAATGTACCTTCTAGTACTCAGTAATAGTGCTTTCAATTAACACTATTGTTCTTATGTTTTTAACATATTTTTGTTAAGTAGAAATGTATTTATTTATATCCATGGCTGCCCCTGTCAAAATTACTTGTCTCACTCTGGGTGCACAATGGCAAAAAGCCAGTATCTATAGTTCCTTTTCAAAGATATTTGAGAGAAAGTTGCCGCCTACCCTTGATTGAAGAGACCTAAAGCTACACACTCAGATGAAGAAATAAGCATAATTTAAACGCAAATGTGCCATGCGCCTTTCTTTCCTCTCCAAAGTTTGAGGCTGCTGGAAGAAACTTTGGAATGTATGATGCAGGTGTGCCTGACAAGGACTTCAGAAGCTCTTATAAGGACATTTGACCAAGAAAAAAAAAAAAAAAGACAAAGAAAGGGAAAAACTTCTATTATGAAAAGAAAGAAGCAAATTGAATCATACTAATTAACAAGGGAACTTCCTGTCAGAGCTCTGAATGTAGTGATGAGATTAACAGGCATTCAGCACAGGCTCGCCCTGTGTAGAGTAGGAACATAGATACACATGGCAGCAGTGAGTTTATGAGGCATAGAGGCAAAGTGGAAAGGCTGTGAAAGCACCTGTTATTAGTGATGAATTGAGGAGAGAAGATGAGAATATGGGGTTGGTTTCCTTTATAAAGTCCCTTATTTTGGTCCACAAAGCACCCCACCTTAAGCAGTTGTTATATCCTGCTTTGTGGGTTGGGATGCTTCTGTGGTACGGTAGCATGCAAAGGTTCACCTTAGATAGAACTATTTATATGAAGGGAACACTGTCAATGTAGATGGAAAGTCACTGATTGCTAGTTAATGAAAGTGCGAGTTTCAGAATTTGGAGTGAACTAACTTCAATGGTGATTCTGGAAACAAATGTTTTTCCCCATTAGCAGACATATAAATTGCAAGGCTTACAAAACATCTAATCAATTGTCATCATGATAAGACTGGATACATTTATTTTATAGTAAAATAACCACGTTTTCATTAAGTCGAAACTTCCTTAGTAAATCATTAGCAAAGAACTTCAGTTTATTGAGTAAAAGGTAGATTCTGAATATTTCTCACAATCTTATTTAAACTACTAGAAATTAATCCAACTTCATTTGTGGGAATACATTATGATACCCTGAAGGACTATGGCAGGTCAAAGATTTCCCAGATTTACAGACTTGTAATCATGTGCAGAACACTGTGCTCCAGAATGCTTTTACTCCTAGACGACTATGGCAGAGATGGGCTGGGAGAAGGGTCTGTAGCATCTTGAAGTAGATGGGTGCTCCATGTTGTCTAATCAAACACACTTTTATTTAAGATTTCTCTGATCATTTAAATTTTTCTCATTATTAAATAATATTTCTTACTATATAGAAATCCATGTTTTTTAAAATAACTTTAAAATGTGTTTATGCCATTTAACTGTTCATGTGAAGAGAATAAAATACAAACAGAACTTAGTATGCCTTTATTCATTCTATATTAAATGTTTGTTTTGAAGGTAATGAAAAACTTTAACTAGCACATTAAACATTTTTTATAAGACTATGCTAGGTCACTAAATGATGAATCATACTGAATAATAAAAATTATACCAAAATGTGTGGTATATAAAGAGCTAAAAGGACAGAAACATTATTTCCACAGGAACATTCCTTCCACACATTATTTTCCAAGTAAAGAAGATTGTCTGGGTAGCAAGTTGGGAGATGGTGTGGCAAGGAAAAAGAACCCACTTTGTTTTTATTTTATCCTTAAGGAAAATTTGATTCTTCACATATTCTGAGGCTTTAAGAAATACGATTGTGTAAAATTTTTAAATTTAGACACAGGAACAGGAAAATCATTATAGATCTTAGTTAGGAGCTAAGGATTCACCTCTTGGCTCAAAAGTTAGGTAGGATTTGATAGCAGTGAACATGTTTGAATAGAAAACCAGCTTCAAGTGTAGCCCAGGAGATTGGCAACCTTGCAAGGGCCACAGCTATGTTGCTTCTGGCAGCTGTTGATATGCCGTCTTTGGCTTCAGCTTTGACCTGAGGATGTTCCCACTGTGGTGTTTGAAAACACAACCAGGAAGGGAAATTGCTTCATTCAAGGAGAAAGAAATAGTTTTCTTCAGAAAATTCATAAAGCATCTCTTTGAGATATTTGGAGAGCTTAATGGCCTGTGCCAAGTTAGAGTTCAGTACACTGTGCCTTGCTTAAAAAAAAAATAGCATCCATTTTTCACAGGTAGTGGAAATTGCCTTCTAGAATTACCAATGATTCATGAAATTATTTGTTGTTATGATTTCATTAGTTTTAGCTCCCCATGTAGTTAGGCATTAGTCAGCTGTAAAATCAATGCCCTAGTTAGGCAAATAGGGCAATGGGATTCAGCAATTTTTAGGAAATGTTTTGTGTCTACCCACTGAGACTTAAAAGTGACATCCACAGAAATGGAGAAACCAGATCGGATTATGCCACTGCTAACTGAAATCTGTCCCAACCACACCACAGGATAATCCCAATCCCATTTAACAATTTCTAACCTAGCCTTTCCTTCTCTGCATACCCCTTTCATTCATTGTATCCATATTCCCTGTCCTATATCCCTGCCATAGGGTCTTGATGCTATTTCTTTATTTTACCTAAAACCAAACTTCTTTCTATTTCCACTTTTCCTTCACATACCCACAGGGCACTTCCTGAGTGGTTTCACCAGTCAGGGTCAGGAACCAAGAGGAGGAAGGAAGGAATGCAGGACATTTAATGGTGATGCACATGGTAAAGAAAATGGAACATTACTATTTTTCCTTATTATACATTTTTTTTTTTTTTTGTGCAGCTCCATTAATTTCAAAGAGAAATACCCCGGTCCTAGTTATCAGTAGAGTAGCCCATTACAAATGAATAAGACCTGAAGTTTCAAATAGTATTTTAAGATCATCTGCGCCAGCATTCTGATATCCACACGAGCAGTCATTAAAGTACAAAGGAAGGAGATTCTAATAAGAGCCACTAGGCTCCTTTACTACTATAACAACATGGTCTGAAGTTCCTTCATTGTGAGACACTGCCAACGTACTGAAACTCACCAAAGCAGTAATTTCTAGGTAATGATGGTAATTTGCAACTTAAAAATACTTCAGATAATATCAGATCAGTAGACACAAATGATAAATAAAAAACATATACTCAGCTGAAGTCCATGTAAGAGAGGCGGCAAAAAGATAAACTATTTTAAAGATGCGCCCAAACTCTGGATTTCATATTCATATATGCTTGTGTGTGTTTGTGTGCATGTGCATGCATATACGTGGGCCCATGTGTGTATCAATATGTGTGGATGTGCAAACATGTATATACGTATGTGCGTGCATATGCATCTAATTGTCTCTGCCTCTAGGATACTAGGATTACATGCATATGCCACTATGCCTGGGATTTTGTTTTGGACGTTTATTATGTATTTATTTTTTTCCCATACCCACCATTGTTCTCCCTCCACTCCCTTCTCCCAATGTTCTCCCAGCCTCTCTCCACCCCCAGTCCCCATTTACTCCCCAGATAGGACAAGGAGTCCCAAAGTGAGTCATTTGGTCTATGCTTAGAATTATTACATGGGTTCTACAGAGTCAATTAAGGGCCTCACATCTACAAAGCAAGGTTGTTATTTGCTGAGAATTCTTACCAGTGCAAAGGCTTTTATCACCAGAACCCAGAATAAAGTAGAATAAATCATCTAATGGTCACAATGAACTATTTTAGAGTATTTTCTGGTTCTAGTTCATTCATATTATTATTTACATGTATATTACTAGAAAGTTATCTAAAAAGAGAAAATGTAATTTTGAATGATTTTAATGTCTGCAATTATAAATCCTACAACTCTAAACACATACTTTTATAGATTTTACATTAATACATTATATATACATTTGAATATATTATATATCTGAGTGCAGTATTTCAATATGTGTATGTGTTAGTATACACAGTACTGAATGTTTTTGACTCTGTCTTACTGGGAAACATAAAAACTGAATAAGTTATAGCTACAAATGTTAGCCATTCTAAAACATACTTGCCATTTTGTTAGTCAATTATTATAAAATGAGTAACTATAAATAATTCAAAGCACCAAGAAAATGTGATGCAATAAAAAATGAATAATTACAATCTTAAATAAATTGCTAAGTTTATAGATGCTACCTGGCTTTCTCTTTATTAATATTCGAATTTAGGAATACTCAAAAAAGGCATTCTTAAATGATCCTAAACAATATTTTACACCAAAAGGCATAATTCAGTTACATACATGCATAATATGTAGCTTAAGTCAAGCATTGATAAGACAATGACAACAGTTGTCATGGAATAGCACACTTTCTGTTATGGTTTGCAGAAAGTACTGTGGTAGGGGCTTCTCTTGCCTCTCACCATTGTGCTTACCTCCACATCTTGGAATCGGTCCACTCCACATTACTTTTCCATCCATGAGGATACAGGTAATTGTTTCTGTTCCCTGAGTTTTAATAAACCCCTCTTCACAAATAACAGAAATGGAACTTCCTAATTGGAAGTTGTCTCCAAATCGACGAGCATTGATAGGTATTCCTGGATCAGGGCATTCATTATGTCCAAATGCTTAGCAATGAAAAAAAAAATATGGAGTATTAGAAAGGTATTTTCACATAATTGTTAAATAATGTGTAATAATTGTGATTGTTTCAACATGTAATTTATACACTAAGAATTAAAAATTAAAAATGAAAACTTTATGCCTATTTGTGATGCTCATTAGCATAAACCAACACAGAAATCTCCAGTATAACATGTTCAGATTCCAATTAACAGGAACTCCAACAGGATTGTATTATCTGTCTTTAAAACTCCATCGCTCTTCTTCCAGAAACAGGAAGAAGTTTCACTGGGAGCAAGAATAAAGGAGCTCTTCAGTCTGTTCAAAAAAATATTGTAATTCCTTCCCAGCTCTCCATGACTATATGGCGTTTCCTTTCTACTATCTCAAAAAGAAACTTTACTCTATAATGACCATGTCTTGGCACAGAGGTGTAATATTATCTCATTTAATAGTTAGATAGGCCTGATGAGGACCATGTCAGTGTGAAGAGAAATGTCAGATTTGAAAAAAAAACAAAATCATGTAGTTTGCCTCGTCATATAAATATGAGTTTCATAGGACTGCAATGTATCCTTATCCCTATGTTTTTATCTTGTTTCTTTTTGAATATCTGTTTAGCAAAAAGGAGACCTATAGCTGGGCAGGCGGTGATGAAGCACACCTTTAATCCCAGCACTCCCAAGGCAAGGGAGGCAAATCTCAGCGAGTTCCAGGCCAGCCAGAGCTGTTACACAGGAAAACCCTATCTTAAAACACCAAAAAAAGAGAACTAAGAATCCATTTATTTAAACAAATAATAGATTATTTGTGCTACCTAAACTTTTCTCTCTATTAATATATAGAACCATATATATGTACAGTCTAATTTTATTTCACTATAAGAGAAATAAAGTATTTCTGATTTCTGTGATGATATAGAATCATCATTTACAAGGGTAAGGAATAATTGTAAGGTTTTTATATTTTGATATTATAATTCTTTTAAGTTTTTATATTAATCACCATTTGAATATTGTTATCAATTTGCATTAATTTATTTTAATTTTTATCCTAAATTGTACAAAAGAAATCAAGGAACATTCTACAATAAATTAATATAACATAAGTACATTTATTTGAATGACTGTTATAGCTTTGTCACTTAAAAATTCTTAAGTCTTAAGAACTAATTAAAATGAAAGATATATTTTAAGTTCAACTTTTGGTTTTACTGTTCCTATATATAATGTGCAAGTTGATTTGTCTAGAAAAAAAAATGAGTTAAAGTAGAAAATATAAAACAAATGAATTTGCATATAACTAAATAAGTTATTTTACTATAAAAAAGCATAAACATAATATCTGAAAATATCAGGGCATTGATTAAAAACAACATGCATTTAACACAAACTAAAATTTGTATTAATTAAGCTGATGCATACATGTATTAACATTTATACATAGATGTGTTTAAAGAATTTTCAGGTAAATCCTGTTTCAGACAATCTTTATGACACATATCATCAAAATTACAGTTACACTTTGCAAATAGATTCCATGGGTGACAAGTACACAGCTAGACTCACACAGAAAGGACACTGACTACTTTGTATTTCATTGATGAAGCTCAGTGACACTTAGATGAGGGTGGACCGAAGGGAGAAATGTTTCCTGAAGTCAGTGCTGATATTTGGATACTACCACTTTCCCGTTCACTCAGTGGGTTAGACCACATCAAACATAGAGGGAATGCGTGAAGATAATGCACTAAACATTAGCAATGGTCCCCCGGGTTTTGACAAAACAGTCACATAAGAAAATAACCGCATGTCAGTATTTTAAGCCAAGAAGTTTTCTCTTTTATGTGATTTAATCTTTTGACACTGTTGTAAAAATATTCAGATAATATTCATTTCATCAGAACCAGAATGTGGTTCATATATAAAATTAAAGAGAAAACATATCTGGAATCTAGGAAAATACAGTACACACTGAAGCAGAGTATTAAGGGATCTAGCAAAAAAACATAACTAGTGGTGATTGTGATTGAGCTTATGCTAGATTTGCATACTGTATGATAAATTAATTCCATCTATACTTTATTTAGAGTTACTCTTATATTCCTCCAAGGTGCTTTTATATTTATAGATACGTGGATCAGGTACAGAATCTAAAAAATGTAGTAGCAAAGACAAGACTCGAAGTTGTACTGTCTGGTCTTATGTTCGACACTTTGAAACACTGAAGTATTTTTCTTCATAGTCAGCCTCTGGAAAACTAATGATTCTTTCTCTTTAGCAATCGCACTATAGCAAGAAGAGCTGTTCTTTGAAATTAGAATTGAATGCTGTGATTAATTTTTCTCCATGAGTTCCCCATAAGCTCCTGAATATCTAAAGAAAAGTCATTTTCTATTTTAAAAACTGATAAATAAGCTACAGAAAAAAAGAGTTTAATTTATCTTAAATTTTAATAGACCAATGTAATGGGTCAGCTGATATGGTAAAAAATATTGAAATGGATGTTCTTGAAATGAAGCCCCTCAAAGAGAAGGAGGAAAATGTACTTGGTTATCAAGAACTACGAAGCAATCATTGGCAGAACTAGGTTAAGAACTTTCTCAAATATCTTTATCATTGAAATAAGAGGGCTGGTATGTATGGTCACTTTTCAGCCCACTACAAATATGCTACAGAGATAAACAAGTAAACACACAGCAAAACCCTTACTGTTGTAGGTGATATTGAAGCCACGTCCTGACATGGAGTGGTCAGCTTGAAATTCCAGTCTCAGGATATGGCTGTTACTTGTAAGGTGAGAAGGCACCTCAGCTCCAGTAAAGGTTCCCAAAATGGGAGAATCTGGTGAGTCGCCATCTTTAACAGCGAGGAAGTCAAATTGAGATTCCAGATCAAAGTCGTTGAATGAAAGGTGGATCCGGCTTCCTGGGTCCGAGATAATTGTCCAGATGCAATTTAAATTATTTCCATAACCTTCAGGATAATCAGGGGAAAGGACTGTTCCCATCGGTGCAGTGAAGTTAGACAGGCAAGGAACTGGGAAAAATAAATAAATACAAAAAGAAGTTTACAAATAGTAAGTATTAATAAGCAATATCTGGATATACCTTAGTGTTAATTTACTATTATGATCAATAAGCAATTGAAAATAGAACAAACAATATATGCTACAATTTTTGCTTTGACAATTTGTCATTTTCCTTTACTGAATAGTGTATTCAGGGTTTTGTGCAAGGGTCATATTGTTCAAGGACACACAAACTTCATTTTATGTATGAGCAAAACCAGCTAGTAATTCACTTGAACATAAGGATAAGTGCTTGGCTGTGCACAAATTCAGAATTTGAATGAAAGCCTCATGATATTTTATGTGATTCCTTGTGTGCTTTCAGACAGTTCTCACTCTGTAGCCTGAGTTATCTAGTACTCATTTCCAGACTGGACAAAACCTTTTTTTGTAATTCTTGCTACTTCAGGATCTCAAGATGGAGATTAGATCACTAGACCCAGCTCAGTGACACCTCATTTTTCCTTTTCTGCTGTTTGTATTAAAATAATATACATATTTTATCTTTGCACTTAAGAGAAATTTACATGAGTACCCTCGAAACACTAAGGTTAATACAATGATTGAAGAAAGAAATGTCTTGTGAATAATTGAAGAGTCTTCTAAAGCTTACAGAGAATCAGGAAGGGTACAGCAATGGATATTTTTCTCTGCCTGTCCTTTGAGGTTCTGGCAGTTTATGACGGAAATAAGGAGTCTGATTAATACTAGTAATAGCCAAGAGCTGTCGCTGGTGGGAAAGCCTAGAAGGAGGTCTAAATAAAAGCAGCTACTCTACAGAGCATGTGGCCCTTTCCTGTGCAAAGCTGAAAACATTTGATTGAAATTTAGATAGCAGAGGAAAGGTAAGAAAGAGTAAAAATATTCAAAGTAAATCATTGTTAAAATATTGATATATTTTTCCCAATATTAGTAATACCTTTAACAAATCTCAGTTCATACAGTATGTACCAAACTCTCTTTGTCAGTCATATACACTCCACACACATGCACACACACACACACACACACACACACACACACACACACACACACACACACATAGACACTTAATGTTTGTACATATAAATATGTAGAAATTCTCTATAAAAATACATATATGTGTGCATATTTGTATATGTAGTTTTTAGACAGTTTCTCAATATGTAGCAAAGATGATCTGATTTATTCATCTTTCAGCTTCAGTCCGAATGTTTAAATTAGAAATGTGTCCCTCTATATTTGGTATATTATAAGTAATAAATGAAAATTCAAACCTACTATACATAATGATTTTAATCATTTAAACCCCTAACACCATTTTTATGTCTATATAAAATTTTAATTTAACATTTAGAATTGTAGCTTAAAATATAATTCAGAGATGGCTGTTTTTTCGTTATTTCCTTGGGATATTTTTAGTGAGTTCACAAAGAAAAAAAACTTAAATCTTCAAAACAGTTTGTAGAATTTCTCAAGTTCTAATAATTTGTAGTGAAATATAAAAAGCTGTATGAAAGAGCATAGATGCCTGCAAGCAGAACGTACTGTGATTCTTTACTTTCTGAGTTTTGTAGGGAAAATGTTTCTTTTTTCTTTTCTTTTTTTTTTTTTTTTTGATTTATAGTGAGTGCCAAGGTTTCTGATTGGGTTATAATATACCTGCCTCTTCACTTTATTAGAAACATCCTTGCACGGATTATGATTTTTTATGTTTATGTAGTCTTTTTTATATAAAAGAGTTATTTTTATCTATGTATCCCCCTGCTCCTCCTCCCTTCCCTCCTCCAAGCTCTCCCAGTCAGCCTTCAGCCTCCCCCTTCCAATCCACCCATCCCCTCCCCACAAAGGGCAAGAAGTTCTAAGTCACAATAACTATGTGAGAGCTTGGAAGAATGTTTCCCCCATATGCTCATATGTTTGAATGCTTGGCTTCCTATTGGATGAACTGTTTGGAAAGGATTGGGAAATGTAGCCTTGTTGGTCTTGGTATGACCCTGTTGGGGGAAGTATGTCGGTAGGGGTGAGTTTTGAGATTTCAAAATCCCATTCCTGATTCAGTGTCTCTGTCTGCAAGCCACCTGTAAAGTTCTTAGCTCCTGTTCCAGCTCCACGCCTACTGCATCCTGCCATAACGACCAAAGAGTAAATCTCTAATACAGAAAGTGAGCTCCTAATTAAACACTTTCTTTTACAAAGCATTTCCTTGGCCACAATGTCTCTTCACAGCACTAGAACATCATAAAGCAACCTGTATAGCATGACGCCCATTTATTTTGTTTTTAAAGAGGTTTAATAATAGGAATTTATTTGAGTTTTCTAGTTAAAATAGTACTTTGCTCACCTACATTTGATCATAGAGTAAAAGAACTCAAAATGTATATAATTTTATTTCTTTAAAAGTATTTTGTGTTTTTATTGTCTATTTGAGATGGCTTTATAAGCTATAAAATAACAGCCTTTGTTCTGAGCCATACTGCAGGCAAGTTTGATTTGACGATTTTTGCTTTTCTTTTCCCATGCTTTGGAATCATATTTTAAAAGCATATTTCACATTCTAGGAGAAAATTCTATGAAAAAAGATCCCTTACCCATTTTTTTTTTCTTGTGATACTTAATATGGAGCTTAATATATAGCATGTTATTGTCTTAAACATACAGCATTCCACCCTTTCCTCCAAGTACAGGGATTGTACATTGTATTTTCTGACCCTTTTCCCTTCCAATTATTCTTCAGGTATCTCATATATGTATGAAATGTATGCGTGTAGAATACAGTGTGTCAACCCTCTCTTCTCAGGGATCCACCTTAGGTTTCATGTTCTTTTTTCTTTTCTTCTTCATCCTCTATCTCTGTTTCACTGCCTGTCTTTCACAAATCACCGAGTCTAATCAATGTTTCCCATATCGATACAGGCGTGAGGCCTTCCAGTGGAGTATGAGCGTCCAGTGGCTAACTTCTAACAAAAGACTAACATAGAGCTATCAACTGCTTGTTGTTCCTCAGTTAGGAGTGGTACCTTGTGAGCTTCTGGATTATTCATCCAGGGAATTCAACTGGATTAATCTTGGATAGGTTTTGTTTGTAATCACTACTAATAAGTATATGCAATTACCAAGTGAACTGTGTTAACTTTGTTTAAATCTGTAACGAAATTTATAATTTGGCATACGCACCCATGTTAAAGATAGTATCACATAGTGATACTCATTCAAAAATAATTACTTGGTTCCAGCTCTTTGAAATTAATTACAAAAGCAATTATATGCAAGGATGGGGTAACATATGCCATTTAGAAGCCGAGCATTTGGTACTCACAGATACAGATGGGTATATTTGCAGACCATTGGTTATTCTCTTGACAAACAATGGATTTCTCTCCAATTAATTCAAACCCAAATTGGCATTCAAACCTTAAAACATCACGATTAGAAAAGCCATCGCCTTCTCTGATTCCATATAAAGGTGTGCCAGGATCACCGCAACTTTCTTTCTCAATTTCTGCAAAATCCAAGAGATAATTTAAGTTTGGAGCATGACAGATAGATGATAACCACACTATAAATTTGTTCCCATGCATTTTAAATGTAATGATACTTCAGAATAAGTGTGTGTTCATTTTCCAAACTTAATTTTATTTCTGTTCTACCATTCTTATAGAAGATTATGATAACATTTAGATGTTTTATGTACCTTATGGATACACATATACACCCACAAATATACCTACATGCATGTCCCCCAAACCTCCAAGTTTTTCTCATAATTTGTATATTATGCAGGAAATTTTAATCAGAGAATTAAGATTCGTTGTCTTCCCTTAAACTCCTCTGTAATCAATGGAAAACCTAACCTCAAGAGTCTTTTAGATAATTTCTAGTTGACTTAACCATGAGACAACTACAAAAATTAATCTTAAGAGCAAGAATCAATTTTCAATGTAGTTGGCCCATATATATTTCTTAAAGCAATGTTTATTGGATTACTTAAAGGAGGTTGCAAAGAAAAAAATTTCAAAAGCATCATTAAATTACGAGCTTTTGAGTCATATACAGAGACTCCAAATTGCAATTGTGAAGTTATGAGTACAAACAGAAATTACTAGGGTAGTTGTGCTCACTAGTAGATATCATTAAACACAGTAGATTTAATTATCTCCGTTAATTCTCATTTTAAATATGAGTTTTTTGTAGTGGCAATATGTTGTTACATTGTAAATAATTGTCCTGCCTACTTGTTTAATAAAAACGCTTATTGGCCAAAGGCAGATAGGAAGTGTGGGAGGAACTACAAGACTAAAAAACTCTAAAAACAAAGAGAAGAAAGCAAAAATGCCTCGAAAAGCTACAGAGACGCCAGACAAAGCAAAAAACCAAAAAGAAAAAAAAAAAGTAAAAGAAAGGAAAAAAACCCCAAAACAAAACAAAACAAACAAACAAAAAACATGCTACTCCGATAAAAGGTACTGAACTGCATGGCTAAACAAGATAAAAATCATGAGTTAGTTTAAGGGCAAAGGATTATCAAGTTATATGCCTGGTCCCCAGATCAATTAGCATACAATTAATACAAATGTCTGTGTGTTTCAATAAGACTAGGAGACTACAGTCCAAAAAGTCCAGACCATAAGACTAGGTCAAAAAGACTGGGCCACAATGTTAAGCCAAAAGGTCTAAGCTACGAGACTAGACCAAAAAGTCCGGGTCGAGAGGCTAGGCCAGAAAGTCTGGGCTAGAAACCTAATACAACAAATTCTAGCTTATAAAAACCTGAACAAGATCTTTATAAATCTAATATTATTTATTTGTCGTCACTGGCCTAGGTTTTCTTTTTATATGCTTGAAAAGTCTTACAATTATATTAGTCTATTTAAAGAATTTGCTTAAAGAACTTGGATGTTTTTCAATTCAACTGTTTTACTTTATCATTGACATATTTTATTTACAATTACATCTTTGTTTCTTTTAGATTATTTCTGTTTCTACTTTCTTGAGCTCATATTATAGAATCTTACTGCCCACTGACTCATTTTCTTAAATGGTTTACTTAAGACAATTTAGATCATTCTTTATCTAAAATATTTTTAGAGCTAACTCAAAGTTCCATAGGACCTGTCAGTTAGCCTACTAATAATAAGCTGCCAGTGACATAAGCAACTCCAATTAAGCCCCATTGTAAACATTCCATTACTTCTACATTATCATATTAGAAACAAACATTTCTATATATTAAACCCTTGAAAAAAATCACAGCCAAATTATAGCAAACTATAGTACCACACATTGAAAACCTGGAGAACTCTATGCATTTGAAAGACCTAACTATACCTCCCGTGTAAAGATAGTGTAGTTACCTCTCTTGGATCTTATAAGCTGTGTGTGTGTGTGTGTGTGTATACAGACATATGTTTATCATTTTTATTTAGATATATGTCTCCTTTCGTGAAATGCATAACATGTTTTCACTTTTACATTTCAATTGTCTATATATATGGTTCAAAAATAGTTTTTAAAAACTATATATAAAATAACATGCAATAAATATTTAATCATGTATAAACGAAGGGCTAGCATATAAAGGACATAATGTTATTATTTAATTAACACATGAAATGGCACAGTTTACAAAGATATACAGAATATATATAGAAATAGTTATAATGATTATATTTCAGGTATGTCTTTTGAAAAATGCAAGCCTGTTAGTAGTTTTTGTGGTTGATGAATAGGAGTGTTACACACTTTTATTAATTTATCTTTACCCTATGATTTATATTCTTTTTCACTGATGAGAATAAAGACTAACTCACAAGGACACATCATTCCAAGTATTCTGTGCTACCTTGATTTCTGTGGACAAAAATGTGGAGCTTCTCATGTTGGCTGACTTGAGTGTGAAGATTCTAAAAGAGGGTGCTATATAGTATTGTGGATTCCTTTTCTCTGCCTGTTTTCTAGGGATGGTTTGTGACCTTTCTTGAGCTCTTGACATGCTTAACTAGTGCATTAGTTTCCTTTCCGCTGCTGTGATGAAACAATGACCAAATCAACTTGAGGATGATAAAGTTTATTTCATCTTCTACCCCTCAGATCACAATGCATCATTGGGGAAGCCATTCTAATTTGCTTTATGTTACTATATGACAAACCATGAACAAAAAGAATATGGTGATTTTAAAAAAAAGTTTCTTTTTTTTTTTGGCAGGATACAGCAAATCAAGCCTGGAGTTCAAAGTAGGAACCTGGAGGCAGGAACTGAAGAAGAACCATAGAGGAACAATGCTTACTGGCTTTCTCTACTTGGCTAGTTCAATACACTTTCTAATATAACCCAGGGCCAGCTTCCCAGGGGAGGTACCAGTGGCAGTAGGTTGTGCATTCTCCCATCACACTCCAGTTAAATAAATGGCCCGCGGATATATTCATGTCAATGAGATGGAACCAATGCTATCACTGAAGTCCATTCTTCCGAAGTTACTCCATTTGTGTCAACATGACAGAAAATGCCCCATAGACATGCCCACAGGAAAATATGATGTAGGTAATTGATCAAATAAGGTTCCCTCTCCTAAGTGTGTCAAGTTTGAAAAGCTACCATATTTCATGTCAACATAACACTTGTTTCACTCAGTATATCAGGATAGGACTTACTGATAAGTATGATTTATCAGAGGAAAAAAAATCAATTCAGCAAGAATTTAGTTACTCTCCCAATGCTTCTTGATTTTATTACTCCGTAATAATCTCATCACTCACAGTGTAAAAAGGATTGGGATTTCATTAACAAATAGTGCCTCTAGTAAGAGTCATATAAGTATCTTTTAATCATTTATAAATAAATTGGTAAGGAACAAAGTGAATATTCAGTCCCTACAATCAGAGGTGTTAGTCACAGAGTAGCGCCCGCTTCTCTTCTTTTTCTTCCATATTATTTATTTTGGTTTTGGAGACAGGGTTTGTCTGTGTAACAGCCCTGGCTGTCCTGGAACTAATACTGTAGACCAGGCTGGCCTCCAACTCACAGAGATCCAGCTGCCTCTGCCTCCTGAACGCTGGGATTAAAGGCATGCACCACCAGCCTACTTTTCTTCCACGCTTTGGAGGCAGAGAAATAAGCAGAATGAGATATGTATGCTAAAATAAATGAGGATTAGAGGGAAGAGTAAATAAAAGCAGAGCTTTCTGAGGGCAGTAGATTGGGAGCAATAGAAATATAGGTATAAAAGGCCAAGGCTAAAGATTGTAGAAACGGCTCTCTCAACAATTTTTTTTTTGTTTTGTTTTACTTTTAGTCACCAAGTTAACTTTGATCGTTGATGCCTAAAGTAATGTACTCTAATTTTAAATTCCATCAGATTTCTTACCAAAGAGCAACATCTGGCCTTAAACTGACATAGAACCGCACATTGATCCAACTCTAACTTGACAACAGTTGACATGGTAATTCAAATACTTCACAGAGAAGCCATGTAGGTTAAAAGAAAGTCATCTGCAAAAGTTGCAGTTCTTCTGATTCTTAACATTAAAAAGGCTCCTGGGAATCTCATTACCTCTGCAACGGGCTTGCAAAGCTTGAGAAATAGAGAACCTTGCAGCTAGAAAAGATCTTGTGAGTTAATCTTGAACTCCTTCCCAGCATCTCAGAGAAATGAGATCACAGTCAACATTTAGTGAGATCAAAGCAAGGAAATCCTTAACTGCCTGGGGAAAAGTAAGGAGGAGTGTGCACGCAATAATAAAAGAACAAAAATGTTTTACAATTATGATGAAAAATACTGGCATTTTAAAATTCCTTCTGGGTAGGTAAAACAGCTCAGTAAACAATACAGAAAATACAGAATGGTGGCCAATTTACTCCATGAACAGGCTTGCAGTTTTCACAGAGCTGTATAGAACACACACAGTAGTTAAAAAGGAGTACTCTTGAGTAAAGTGATTGGAGGCACTTCTACGATGCTCACTTTTAAGTATATTCATGTTATAGTTATTAAACCTTTATGTTGGGCAGAATTATAATCTCTTTTACTTTGACAATAGCAATGTGCTTAAGATGGCAATTGATAATAAGAGGCTGTATATTTCAGAGACTATGTAGGAAAATTTCAAACATTTTCACATAAGGGAAATGATAAATAAACATGCACATGTGTTGCAGTGGGGTTTCTTGGTCCCTTGCAACCAGAGGCCCAGACCAACAGACCTGCAATTAACCCCAGACCCCTTAAGCCTCCCACTGCTGCTGCTCAGGCCCCCAGAAAGACTCAGATGCGTATATTAAGTTCATGCTGTTAGGCCTATGTCTCAGGCTTATTGCTAGCTTGCTCTTACATCTTAACTCAACGCATTCTCATTAATCTGTCTGCCACGTGGCCTGTGGCTCACCTGTGTTCCTTACATGTTGCTCCTTTGGGCCTCGGGCTTGGTCTGTCTGACTCTGCCCTGCTTCTCCTACCTATGCTCTAACTTCTCCGCCTACTTTTTCTATGGTGCCTGTTATGGGCCAAAATAGCTCCTTTATTTAAAGATTGATATTCACAGCATACAGAAAGACATTCCCACATCACCTCCCCCTTTCTATCTAATAAAAAAGGAAGGTTTCAATTTTGATATAGCCAAATTACATATAACAAAATAGCTATCAAGCAAGAATTACAGTTACCATATCTAGTCTATTTGTATTTAGCAAAATTAAGGAAAATACTCTATCATCTAACTTATCATTGTGAATCTAAAGTTTCATATTTAATATACCTTAAAATAATCAAGAAAAACTATACCTATAACTATCCAATCTTCAACTACATCAAAAAAATATGGAATGCTTCACGAATTTATGTGTCATCCTTGCACAGGGCCCATGCTAATCTCCTAGGAGGTCGGCTGTGTCAAGATGAAGCTGAATATCTCCTTCCCTGCCACCGGCTATCAGAAACTCATCGAAGTGGATGATGAACGCAAGCTTCGTACCTTCTATGAAAAGTGCATGGCCACAGAAGTGACAGCTGATGCTCTGGGTGAAGAGTGGAAGGGTTATGTAGTCCGAATCAGTGATGGGAATGACAAACAAGGTTTTCCCATGAAGCAAGGTGTCTTGACCCATGGCAGAGTTTGCCCGCTGTTGAGTAAGGGACATTCTTGCTATAGACCAAGGAAAACTGGTAAGAGAAAGTGCAAGTCTGTTCGAGGATGCATCGTGGATGCCAATCTGAGTGTTCTCAACTTGGTGATTGTAAAGAAAAGAGGGAAGGATATTGGATATTTCTGGACTGACAGACACAACTGTGCCTCGTCAGTTGGGACCCAAAAGAGCTAGCAGAATCCAAAAGCTTTTTAAACTCTCTAAAGAAAATGATGTTTGCCAATATGTTGTCAGAAAGCCGTTAAATAAAGAAGGTAAGAAGCCCAAAGGAGCAAGCCGCCCTTTGCAAGAAGCATGTAAGGAACACAGGTGAGCCACGGGCCACGTGGCAGGAAAGATTAATAGAAATGGGTTGATTTAAAATGTAAGAGCAAGATAGCAATGTGTCTGAGTCATAGGCCAAACAGCATGAACTTAATATAAGCGTCTGAATGTTTCTGGGAGCCTGAACAGCAGCACCAGGCAGCTTAAGGGATCTGAGGCTGATTGCAGGTCTGTGGGTCTGGACCTCTGGCTGCCCGGGTCCCAGAAACCTAATTACAACACACATGCTCAATGTTTTATACTGGATACCAATATCAAAAAAGCATCTGATAATTAACAAAGATAAATAGTTTATATATATATAAAACATATATATGGCAAAATAATATATCTTTATTTTAACCTGCATTATATTGCATAAAATTTCATTACTATGTGCTGTTGATAATTTATTCATTAAAATGATCTGCACTTTGCCATTTTAGAGTGGAGATAGCAAATTTAGAGGACCTTGGTGTGCTGTTCATGAATAACTGTGAAGAACTTGTACTCTTTCATATGTCCAGAATATGGAAATTTGTTAGATTCTGTTCAACAACTATAAGCACTTCCTGTCCTGTCTCAGAAAACACACACACACACACACACACACACACACACACACACACACACACACACACACACACACACACACTGGAATCCAAGAAGGTAGGACTGGTATTATTATGACTGAGACTGTATTTTTCTAACCCAGTGAAAGTAACTTATAATATTAAATTTTATTATTGACATAGTTCATGAAACTTGACAATGGTTTGAAACAGAACACACAATGTGACCACTCTAAAATTAAGTCATTACGTTCTAACCTTAATTTACCAACCTTATAAATCTATTTCACATACTTAAGTACAAAATAACTTAGTAAGATCTGTTGGTAATAAATTTCAAGAAAAGACAAACAAAACTGTACTGTGTATATCCCTTAGTGTAGAGGGTTTAAAATACACGTTTATCAAGTTCAATGTATAACTAATTTAGTTGATTTCCATATTTCCTAGACCCCCACTATGTGTGAGGAATTATACTTAAGGTTATTGCCACCAATACAGATTGGTATCATTTCATATCTCCGAATACTGTACTTTGGTGACTTAATTATGTTGAATTAAAGAGAAAAGTAGGTATAAAAACTCTAAGTACCCTTTTCACCTAAATACAGGTTATAACGTTGTTTCTGTTTAAAGAATGTCCCCTCATATCAGGAAGGCAAGAGTAAGCTTCCTGTCAAAGGCTGGGAATGATCGGAAGCAAAGCTATAAGAAAGTTGCTTGGCTAAACTTTCTCTTCCCTCACCTGTCACGGTGCCGCCATAGTGTGTTAGTCCCAAATAATGCCCTTCAGTGCTATTATTTCTCCACAGTTGCTTAAGGCTATCTTGGTGGTTTCGTCATATTCTCATTTTTGGTGAATACTTCGAATACTAGTTTTAAAAACACACTTTATAAGGGCAGCTAACAAATAAAGACAAATCAGTAAAGTAACTTGGAGGAATTTATTTTTAAAGAATGGCCAACATCTTAAGGAGAAAATATAAATATTTTAAAACCGATAAGGCTTATAAAGTTTGATGTATTTTGAATCATGGGATAAACTGTGGTTGAAATCTCTAAAGACTGACTTATGAATTCACCAGTGAATCCTCTCCTGTGACTCACCCTTAGGTGAGTAGAACAGGGCCTATGGTTTGTGTTTTCAAGGTTCTTCAAGAGAAAACTTAGGCGTTTATCCTGTTTGGTTATAAATGCTGCACATCCTGGGGCCAGAATATCCAGAGATCTGCTCAAGAGTAATTTCTCGTATAAACCTCAAAGCAGTAGACCAATGATGCAGCTCACTCTTGATTATTTTACTGTTAATTTTTCAGGTAGAGTGTTCCTATTTCTTTCTTCCTTCATCCATAAGATTATCAGTTTATGTGTCATTTCCAATGAACTTCTTGAAATTTTACAGTTTCAAATTAAGGGACTATATAAATGTTCAAAGTTAAACATACTAGAAAGAGATACACATACAGATATTTTTTATTTAAAAATATTTTTTTACGTATTTTACATACCAACCAAAGATTGCCCTCTCATCCCTCCTCCCTAGCATTCCTTCTATGACTCAGCTTCTTCCTCTTTTTATAAAAGGTAAGGCCTCCCTTTGGCTGTCAGCAAAACCTGGTGTATTCTATTGAGGCAAGTTCAAGCACCCCCCCTCCCCCATATCAAGGGTGTGCAAATTGTCCTTCCATAGATAATAGGCTCCAAAAAGCCATTTCATGCACCAGGGATAGAGCCTCCTCCCACTGCCTAAAAACCCTTAAACAGACCAAGGTACACAACTGTCACCAGCATGCAGAGGACCTAGTCCATTCCTATGCAGGCTCCACATAAAGTTCGTGAGTTCCTACTAGCTTGGTTCAGTTGTCTCTGGATATGTTCCCATTATGATCTTGGCCCCCTGGCTCATATAAAATCCCTCTTCCCTTCTTTGCCTGGACTCCTGGAGTTTGGCCTGGAGCTTGGCTGTGGATCTCTTAATTTGCTTCCATCACTTACTGGATGAAGGCTCTCTGATGACAGTTAGGGTATTCACCAGTCTGATTATCAGGATAGGCCAGCTCAGGCACCCTCTTCACTGTTGCTAGCAGTCTAAGCTGGGGTCAGTGGGTAGACATTTAAAAGTAAGGTAAGTAAAGTATTTTTAAAATGGGAAATATTAGAGCCATAGTATAAAGTGAAGAGTTGTATGTAGGTGTGGGAAAGAGGCTGGAGTCAGCAGAAAGGAGTGGTTTCTGCCTTCTTATGTGAGATGGCACAGTGGGAAAGAAGTTTCCTCCATCATCCTGAGCATCTGAGTTGGGATCCATCACCCACAGAACATTCTTGGAACTACAGAGTCAAAGGGAACTGATGTATGTTTCTTACATTAATGTTTTACAATGTATATAGAGGCACATAAAAATAAGTAAATATGTAAGATATTAATTAAGTATTAAAAAATGAACAATAATACAATTAAAAACCTACATTTTCACAGATTTTCATGACTGTATGTTAGAAGTTATATGGTTTCAGATTGTGACACTTTAGATAAACAGGACACTTTTATAAAATAAATAATATCATGAAACAAAGTGGCAAGCTTGGTAAATGATCAGCTCTCATACTGAAGTCATTGGACAAGTATGATGAAGGAGAAGATGTGTGCAGGAAGATTCAGGGTGATTCAGGTACACACTGTAGGGACTTTGACTATTCTCGGCAACCAGTGACTATTGCAGAAGCAGGACAGAAGAGTGCTTTAAACCAACTGCACGTATCAACAGTCACACAAGCCTCATGTGGAATGAAATCAGCAAGGTACAGAGTCAATTAAAGAGACATGACCCTGCTTTCTTAAGAGCTTACAGCCCAGTGACAGCCAGTCACATGAAAGTATGAGGGAGGGAGGACTCCTTTTTAAAGGAGTCACCAAATAGCACGGTTCACCTGCAACCTCACTTAACCCATCCATTTTTTAAACATTTTCTTTTGAAGTACCTTGAGTGAAAGAACAAAGTGAAATATAGATTTTTGTCTAAATCTCTGTAGCTACCTGTTTAAGAGTTTGCAAGCAAAGGTAGATCAATATTTTCTGAACTATAATAGCAATCAAAGTAAATGGATTTTTCTTCCCAAAGAATGATTCCTGCTAGCAGCCTAACAGCTGCCATCAAAACCTTCAAAACACTATTGCTCTTTCTGTATCTACCAGATGGTAAAAAGAATGTATAATTATTTGAGGCCATAGCTTTGTATATCTATAAAGCAGGTTAGAAAAATCAGCAACTCTTACTTGTGACAACAAAAGAACACATGAGAAAAGCCAGAATGCAGCAAGTGAACAGGACAGGTCCTTAGCTTTAAATATTAACTTGTTTAAAGAGTCCTAGGTGTTGTGGAATTAAGCTCCAAGACTACCTATACGATCTCAGCAGTTAAATAAACAGTCAGTGAGTTCCATATGTGCTCAGCTAGTGGACAGGTTAAGTCTTTGCTCAAGGAAATAGTAATAACTCTTTTTTTTTTCTACTTTGCTGTAATAGGAAAAAGTGAATCTATAAAGAAAAGGGTTTATTTTTCTTTATAGGTTACAGTCCATCATCAGAGAAACCTTGTTTACTGAATTTTATCTCCTGCTACACTTCAAGGAGCTATGTTATACAACCCAGAACTTTGTGCCCAGGGGTGGCAAAGCACACTGTGAGCCAGTCCCTTCCACATCAACCATCAAACAAGACAATGCCTCCACGAGCATGTCCTCAGTACAATTTGATGTAGGCAGTTTTAGAATGAGGTTCATCAATTAGGTATCTTTAGCATATATTAAGTAGGCAAATCTAGCTAGCATATCTTTTCAGAAAGGTTTTAACAGTGGTGAAGAATGCAGAGAAAAAAATTAATAAAATTCTATGTATTTGGAATTGATTACTTTATATGAAGCTATTTAAAAATACTTTTTTATTGTGTCTGTATGTGTATCTGTGTGTTGAGTATTCATATGAATGCCAAAGAACAATTTTTGTGGTATTCCGCAGCAATGCTATCTTCCTTATTTTTTACTTTTATTTAACCATGGGGGTAAAAGAGATTATTGGGTTTATTTACAGAGTATGAGTGACCAAATACTGGCCAAACCACAGCTGACTTCATTCACAATGAAAAGTCTTCAATGGATGATGGCTTCCCTACATCTAAGTGGATGGAGTCTCCTTCTGTTACTGTTGGGTGGCCTACACACTCTAGCAACCAGGACAGATCTTCATAGCAACAGCTCCTAAGAGTGGCTGGAATCTCAGGACTTTCCCACCCCTTCCTCTTCTGAGGAATGTCAACAATCAAACAGCCTGATTGTGATGGTCTCTTGCAGCAGGCACAGCTGATCTGAGATAGATGTTCTGCTCAAAGATCATATTCTACCACACACAGTAAAGTTTAGATTTCATCTGTAGGGTGAGGCTAGATTGGCTGGCCAGGTAGCCCAAGTATCCACTGATTTCAACATCCTTCCTACTGTAACTGTCAGTGTACCACAGCTGCATGACATTTTGTTTTTTAAATGTGGGTTCTGGAAAGTCCATCTTAGGTGTTCATAATTGTAAGATAAAACATAATTGCAAGATGAAAAATAAGTTTGTATTAGAAAAGACAAACCTTTACAAGGTTATCTAACCAGTTCTCAGAACATTATTTTCAAAAATAAATTCCCATCACTTTTATCTTCCTGGATCACTGATTATAGAAACAACAGATGCAAAGAAGATAATGTATAATTTTAATTTGAATTCTCATCTAGAAAATTATAGAAACAATACCAAATTTTCTGTTCTTCCTTTTATTGAAAATATATTCTATTCTCATACAATATATTCTGCTACAGTCTCGCCCCTCTCTACCCCTTTCAATTCTTCCCCTGTGCCACCCATCTAAATCCACTCTCTTTCTGTTTCCTTAAAAAACAACAGGCTTCTAAGATGTAACGATAACAAAACAAAATGTAACAGAATAAAACATACTAGGAAAAAGAATTCAGATCAAAATTAGTCAAAGGAAAACCAATAGTATGAAAGAGCCCAAGAGAAAACACAAGAATTAGGGTCTCGGGTTGTAGTTTATACCTTTACTTCCTACAATTAGGGAGGTAGAGGCAGATGATTCTCTTTGAGTTCCAGGCTAGTCTGGTCTACAGAGTGAGTTCTGGGAAGCCAAGGCTACATAAAGAAATCAGGGGGGGGGGGTGGGTATTTGTCCACGCACATCACACCTAGGATTTCCATAAAAATATTCACTGAAAGCTACAATATAGGCACAGAGGACCTAGTAGGACAAGTGTAGCCTTGTGCTTGTTGCTTCAGTCTCTTGAGGACTCTGGAGAATTATGGAAAAAGTTTGGTGTTTGGCTTTATTTACTCAACAAACAGCATATATCAAAATAATCATTGGTGTTTTAAATGGCCAAAAGTAGACTAAGCTAGAAAATCCACATAACAGAAAATTATATGGAGTCTTTTTCCATGTGTAAAATGGAAAACAAATTTAAAACCATTTTTTACATTGAAAATGCAAAACCAATTTTAAAATGGTATATTATGTGATGAAAACTCTCTACTACTCCATGTATTATTATTTCTGAATTGGAGGTTGGAGAATATAGAGTTGATTGTAGAAGAGAAATTAAATTTTCTGTGTTTTGTTATGAAATAAAAGGATGTCATAATTTTGATTACACTAAGAAAGAAAATTAATTTGAAAAATTGAAGGGTTTGAAGATGAGAATGGAAAACCAGATTGTGTCTGGAGGCTGAGAATTTTCTCTTTAGTTAGAGTAGAGTTAATCTGAGAAGACACTGAAAACATAGCAGAGAAGTGACTCAGAGAAAATAACATGGAGTCATGTGAAAATAAGAAATGCAGCCAACTATTGGAACAACTGAAGAATGAAACACACTAAAATATAGAATTTTGACAAAATTTGTATGATAAATTCTAGTATATAAAAATAAAATGAAATTCAACTTGTAAGTAGCAGAAGATGCAAAAGTGGAAACTAAGATGATTTACTGAAGATAACACCTATATTTATCAGTGAACACAGAGAAATTCAGTTGTTGTCTAACTGGAGCCTTTATCTCTTGAATACTTCCTGTGGAATGAAAATGTACATGCCATACAACCAGAGAAGAAAAGTGAGCACCAACCCAGTTATAAACCCTTTGGTCTACAGTGGTGATTTTCCACATTGTTATATAGTACAATAGGGCATAAAAATTAGGAAGTAACTGGCCATTATTGTATCAAATTTAATGCCCACTCCACAACATGGAGCCATTCCGGATACTACTAGATTGCCAAGAACTTGGAACTAGACAGGCCTTGTACCTAATGAAAAATCAAATAGTGTTGTTATCTTAAAGTAACACAAAAATATAATGACTCCTATTGACATTCTACTATATCCATAGAACATTGCCTTCTCACCCATCATCAGACAGGCTTCCACCCAAAGTAGGTGGAAACAAAACAGAGACCCATTGACTACATAGTGTGCAGAGTGAGAGATTTTTGAATATTAAGTTGTAAACAGTCTCTGTCAAACATTTTCTCTCATGGCTTAGGAAACTTTGCAAAGAGACAGAAATATTGTCAGAGTTGAAGGGATGGAGCACACCAAGGAAAGCAGGTCTTCCAGACCCAACAGGACCAATACACAAGTAAACTCATAGAGACTATGGTACAGGGCCTACAGGGGTATCAGCCAGATGGGACTCCAGCACTAAGAAAGGGAAGGGAATATCATCTCCCATCCATAACGAGACATTGTCTCTAATTGACAACTTCTCACAAAGATAAATTAGTTTTTACCAAAGAAGTCTTACTGGTACACAAGACACACTTCAAGGAAGGCCACATAGAAGCAGTAGATGACCAACACAAAATGAAATCAAGGGTATTTTTGGAAAGTTTATGTCTCATTATGAATATTCTGGAAATGTTTCTAACCATTCAGTTTTTTTTGAATAATGAATTTTACACACACACACACACACACACACACACACACACACACACACACACATGTAGGGTTTCCATCTTTTTGTTTATATGAATTCTCTCCATCTCTCTTTGTGTGTTTGTTGTGCCTCTTATGCTTCTTTTTATTCTCTATTTATATTTGTTTGACTATTTTCCAAAAAGAGGGAATTTATTGATTTGGGGAGATGGAGAGGAGGGAAATCTGGGATGCAAAAGCAAGGAGGGAGGAGAAACTGTGATTAAAGTAAATTGCATCAAAATAATCTGTTTTCAATAGACTATAAAGATGAAGCTATATGAATTGGTAAGAGGGCTACTGCTTATTGCTTTGAAGTTCTAGCTGTAAACATGGACAGATTATAAAAAATGTAAGCTGTGGAGGTCCAGAGAATGACTAAACAGGTCAGACTTGGTCAAGCGAAGAAAACGTCCTTGATTTTTATGCTCCTTCTAATCCCAAATAGGAAGAAAACCTATTCTGATCAAACAGATCCTATATGAGAACATTCTTTTCCTCAGCACTTGATGTTGAGATTATATATAGATATAATCATATTGCTCTCTTCTCATTTACATCTTTATCATCTGCGACTAATATACAGGTAAATGTAAGTGTGTTATATATTCATATTTTTATTCTCACACTTATACATATACAAATGAATATATGTGACCATGTATAGTAGGACACACTTATGAAGTCAGCGCATTCATGAGCATGCAGCAGTGTGATCATAATTTTGAAGTAAAACTTGACTATATAGAGAAACTCTGTCTCACTATAAAAATAATAATAATGGAGAAGACTGTAGCTCAGTTATATATGTTTCCTAGCATATTATAATGAATTCCCTTGGTTCATAGACTATATAATGCATATATGTATAATGTTAATATGGTTTAGCATTATAAAGTTGTGTCATATTTAATGTATGTCATCAGACAATGCTTACTTTTTGTAAGAGTATTATAAGCAACGCTTAAATTTTCATTCACTAAAACAATGCGACAATGCCAACCAAGCTCTTTAATTATCCCAATAACAATATGAGTTTTATGCTGAGGAATGATAGTTCACAGGTTTTCTAAATATTACTTGACTCCAGACAGTTCCCGTTTCCCTTGTTCCATATGAGACCCTTGATAGAAGTTATTAAGGTTTGACTAGCCATTGATGGAAAACAGAGAAATAATTAATAGACAAAGACACTAGAATAAAATTTGTGTTTTTTTCAAAAATATGCATGCAGTTCAATTTAAAACACGATTTAAAAGTAATAGAAAAAGTATTAAGAAATTATCAAGAAGGCTATTTTGTTAAATTCTAGTTGTTTTGAAATATAAGTGATCATGTCTCTTCCTACTTAACAAATTTTTCCTGGCCTAATACTGTCATTAATGTGTGTGTGTGGGGGGGCGGGTCGGGGGTTATACTAAAATAAGAGAAAACCTCTGCTTACCTGAGGTGATATTTTGTTTGTGTTATAACAAATTAAGCTTGCCTGAAAATAAGAGCTAGCCACTAATTAACTAGATGGCAGTGGTGCCACATACCTTTAATCCCAGCACTTGGGATCTTATGTCTTTGACTTCACTACTAGGGAGACACAAGCATTTAACCCCAGAGTCAGGCTGTGGAGACAGGAAGTGATAGGGTTGGGCAGAAAGAGGAATATAAGGCTGGGAGGAGCAAGGGCTTCTCCCCCTTCAGTCTGAAAAGTTGTGGAGGTAAGAGGTGACAGTGGCTTTCTCCTTTGTCTTTCTGAGCTTTCAGAATTTACCCACTGTATGGCTTTAAGTTTTTAATTATCAAGATCAATTAGGATTTGTGCTACAATTTTTCTCTTGTAAATAAGACACCCTTTAGAATAGAACTTTCACTACAGAAAATTGGCAATTGACAATTTTTCCAAATATTTAGATTTAATTTTCAGATATTAAATATACCTCTTGCTGTTCTTAAAAATTAATATTTTATTCAAATACCTGTATTTTGTTTCATTGAAATATAGAGATGAATGTAGAGAGTTCCCCCATTTTCTCTATTCTGAGAGAAAAAAGCCTTCAAAATGTTATAGCTCTTATAATAAAATTCTGACGGCTTTCCCTACCTTTGCAAAAAAGCCAAAGGATCCTGAAGTGTAAGTGAATTTAGTGAAATATGTGACAGTGTCACAGACTTCTCTTAGTTGAATATTCATTTTTATTTATTTTGAGAATATGTATGTAAAGAGACATTTCTAATTGCCTATTATGAAATGCAAAATGCATCCCTATCTTGCCAAATCTTCAGCAGGCCATTCAACATGTACATTTCATTCTGTTTTAATAGCCATTCAACATTAAAATAGAATTCATTGTATATTGCTTTTATATAGACCCTTTCTGCAATAGCAAAAGAATATGTTTTAATTTTATTTTCCACCAAAAACAGTTATATTGCAAATGACTAAATATATTATAGATAGATAACTCATAGACAGTAGATAAGTTAGAGATGACAGAGATTAACAGGTGATAGAAAGTTAGAAGATAGACAAATATGGATTTTGCATTATGATTTAACTGGGAAAGACTTTATATTGTAGAAATTTAAAGAGAAGCATAAAACATATTGAAATAAACATTGAAGAAAGGTAAATCAAACTCACCCCTAATCCATAGTAAAGCACTTAAAATTATGATTTCTTGCTTGCTCTGGGATATAGAGTTTTCTATGGTGCCCTAAAACTTAGTAGGCAATAAGAAGTTTCCACCTAGCTGTTCTAATATCTTTCCTGCATCATCTATTTGAAAATATATAGAAAGAAAAAAAATGCTATCATACATGGCTTTGGATTTCTCCAAAATATTGTTTTAAATTTGAAATTATAGAGGAATTTGAATTCAAAAAGTTTAAATTGCTCTTACCTTTAAAAGTTAATTATTCTTTTAAACATTTAAACTTTTCTCATACTACTAAAGAAAATACTTGAAACTAAGTTTCTTTAAATGGAAAACTTGAACATTTAGATTTCAAAAGAATGACGCAAACTCCACTTTTACTTTTCTTAACATCTAGTGAGGGTTATTCTCACTTTTTCAGGAATAAATGTACTGAATAATTTATCACACTCTGTGACTTTTAGTTCAGAAATTTTAATGTCCATGTGGAAATCATATCTATAGTAAATATTTAATAACATTTTTACCTATAAAATGTAAAGTTTATGTTACAATATTTGTTGATATTATATAATGTACTTATACACATATATATTAATAATATATGCAAATACTTATGAAGTTTTCAAGTGGTAGGATCCAAAACCACACATAAAAGTTATTCTAAACAGAAGGCTACAAATTGAGGTTGCTGGTTGCTTACTTTTATTAAGTCAAAACAGAACATATCTGCATATATTTTGGAGAAAATTTGTCCTTAGCATTTTTGTGGATTGAAAACAATTTTATTTTTTTAATTTCTTAATAAAACAAATATTAAATATTAAAACAAGATTAGCAGGGGCTGCAACTTTTTCAAATTTTACCTTTATTTCCCATGAAAAGTAATATCAAAGTATACTTAAGTACTGTTAGTGTTCTTACAACCATTCACTCAGTCCCAACCTTCAGAATCTCTGGCTTGTTCATGTTCCAGTGAAGAGGGCACTGAGCATCCAGAGGAAGTCCTGACAGAGGCAGAGTTAATCACTGTGATGGCCTGTTGGTGACAGTATCCTCAATCATTTATACTTATAAGTGTTCTCTAAACAACAAAAGCAAAGCTTGTCCCAGATACTGCTGGCATAAAAACATACTCACAGATTCCAAGGATTATTTTTTATTTATCTGATCCTGGCATCTAAATCCTAGACCTCCCCCAAGGCAATAATCTTAGAAGAGTCAGTAAAAGTGCTATAGCCTCAGGAAAGAGTTCGTAAAAAAATTGAAACAAAAAAGCTTTCTAAAATTCCCCCTATAGGGCCTCCCTCTGGAGTTTCTCACTCCGTTTGGTGTGGAAGTGAAGAGTATGCCCTTCTAGCAATATGAACATGGTCCCTGTGTGATGCTCCTGCATAGGATCCTCTGCACAAAGTTGAGAGCTATTAATTTGAAAAGCTCAGAGGCTGAGATTGAAGGAAATTCAGAGATAGAGCTTTACATGTGCTGATTATTCACATTAGGGACAAATCAACTTTCTGGTAGATTAGGATGAAACGTAAGCCAAAACTTGTAAAACAGGTTTGAAGTTTGACCATTACTGTGCATTTACGGAGATCGGAGTGGATTTGATTAGTCTAATTAATCCCAATAATCCTATTCCAATTACAAATGATTGATCTAGGTTTGGCCAGGCTTGATGGAATCTGGGCCAGTAATAAGCAATGAGACATTTTTTTTTTTTTTAATGAAAACTCAGTATTTGCAATAAGGATTTTATGTTTCTGCTTTTTGTTTTGGAACGTTGGCCATTGGCTAATTCAAGAAATGAGAGAGGACCACCAAGTATATCTAAATTAGCATCATTCTGAGGAGGTAAAGCTCAGACAAGAAATGGCATAGAAACAGCCTAACATACTTATCTTTGAAGACTAGAAATGTGGGGATATAACAATAAAGACAGACTTTTAGTTTTATAGGAGAATAGACATTTTAGTAGCAATAGGAACTAATACAACTAATATGAATAGTCTAACATTTGATGTACCTAAACCAGATAAATGCTAAAGAAATTTTATGATACTTGCAGTCTTCTATGTGAATAAAAACAAATTAATGAAAGAATTAAAAACTTCAGACTTTTTTTTAAATGCCACATAATATAAATCCGAATATGGATTAGTGAAGCATTCAAAATACAGGGCATCTTACAAGTACCCACTGAGCTAGTAGGTGTAGGAAAATATAGGTGTAGTTGGACCAGCTCAATAGATTGTTAGATTCTTGAACATAAAATATTTAAAAATGACTTTTTCTTGAATTTCTGGCACCCAGCAAAATGGGAAGTGCCCAATATGTTATTTTCTCTCTGTTTTCATGAATCATAAGGGAAATCAGAGGTAGAAAATTGGAAGTCAAAACTAGACCTCATTAAAAACCTAGCCTGTACTAATTAGTTACAGCTGGACTCATCCCAATCAGCATGATTCAGATTAGGAGATTGTTGCTGATTTGACTTCCTCAGAGCTCCTGTAAACAAACCCCAACTGGTAGAACTGTTTTGTCTTGTTTTTAAATTTTGTATTTAGATCTGATTTACCTATGAGGTTCCTAGTAAGAGCTTCCCACACAATCCTTAAGCTCCTGATGATATCTGTAGTCATAAGAGCTTGATACTCAAGAGCTCAGAAATAAAATAAAGATGGAAAATTAAAGGAAAAACAAATAATGGCACAAATGAAGAACTTTGCAACTGCCCTCCAAGTGTGATTTTGAGTTCAGATAATGGATAAAATTTCGTGGGAATGAGCAATTTGTGACACACTTTGTATAATTTGGTGTTATCATAGGCCTCAGAAGGAAGAATTGATTAAAAATGTAAAGACTCTTTTAGTCTCCAGTATTATACACTAAAATTCTATACCTGAGATGTTGTGTGATACTTTGATTGTGTTCTGACAAATAAAACTTCCTTAGAATCAGAGGGTGTAGCAATCCACCAGCTGACCCCAGGTAATCATAGAGGCAAGAAGAACTGTAGAGAGTGAAGGCAGGAAGTAGTAAGACAGAGAGAGAATCTCGGCCCTCTTGGATGGAGGAAAAGTTAGAACAATTGCTCTCTGAGTTCTCAGGTTTTTATCCCAATATTTGACTTCCTATTTTTTTAAATAAAGATTAATTACATTAACACTTGACTCAGATATTATTAAGATTTGAGCTAAGAGTTCAACATGGGGAATAATGAAGATTGGAAGTGAAGATTCTCATGAAGAGAGTAACAAATAAGTGACCGTGATAAAACACCTCATGATTTGATTGAAAAAAAAAGGGGGGGACTGAAATGTTATTTTATTAAGTAATTGTGGTCATTGTTAGTCACTTGTCTATTGCTGTAAAAAATTACCTCAAGAAAAGTTAAAATGAGGAAAGACTCATTGCAATTGTTGGAGTGAAAGATTTCAGTTCTCAGTTACTTGGCTCTGTTGCTCCTGTCCTGTGTGTAGCAAGGAAGAATGTCATAGAAGGCAGCATTTTTGTAGCAATGTGACTAAAAGTTTGATAGGTAGGAAATAGAACTAAGAATACATGTGGAGATATGATATGCCCTTAAAAACACACCATTAATTACAATGACCAAATAATTCTAAGACCTGACCTCTTAATGAACCATTCACCTACAAATTCACCAATATAATCATTTACATATGAAGTCAATATCTTCTTGATCTTAAAGATCTCTCAGTACCTTTATTGGTTGATGGTCAAGCCTTTAATATTTGAATTCCAATGATATTTGATATTAAAAGTACAACAAGGTCTGATCCAAATTTAAGAAATCGTTCACATGTTTTAGCTTTCTATAAATAGATCTTTTTTGTTAGCAATGAAAGCATTTTGATACCTTTCCTCTTGAAAATGTGATATAATTCTTTTACACACATGGTTGCCCTTGTTTGGGGAGCATGAATGTTCAGAATTGAGACTTTATCTTGACAGAATTTCCCTGTGATGAATATGAAATATTCTTCTCCATATCTTTTGATTAATTTTAGTTTGATGTCTGTCTTGTGAGATATTAGCATAGCTATACTAGTGTGCTTCTTTATTCCATTTGATTAGAAAGTGTTTTCTCAACCCTTTACTTACCAATGGACAGATATACCACACCGAAACTTATCAGAAATAAGGAAACTAACAGATGCTATGAGTTAAATGAACTTAATAGACATCTAGAGAACATTCTATCCAAACACAGAAGAATATACTTTTTTCTCAGCACCCCATGAAACTTTCTCTAAAATGATCACATAATCGGTCACAAAACAAATTTTAAAAGATACAAAAATAACTTGAAATAACTCCTGAATTTTATTAGTTCACCATAGTTTAAAGTTAGACTTTAACAAAAGCATACAAACTCATGGAAACTGAGTAGTGCTCAACCAAATCGCCACTGAGTCAAGGAAAAAATAAAAAAATAAAAGACTTTTTAGAATTTAATAAAAATGAATGTATAATGTATATAAACTTATGGGACACTATGAAAGCAGTATAAAAAGGAAAGTTCATAGAACTAAATGCCTACATAAAGAACTTGGATAAATATGACATTATTAACTTAATAACACTAAAAATGAGAACATGATTTCACTTTTTGAAATGATGAGTTAATGAAACATTGAGACTTTACCAATTAGGGTGGGTGTGTTTTTAACTCAATAGATATCTGCTAATGCTACTGCTTTGACTTATGGAATAATTTTATGTCTTAACATCTCCTTCTACAAATGAACCTCAGAACCTTTTTGAGGGAATTATAAATCTCTGAGACTGACTCTCTACTTGTATTTGAGTTGTTTTTCATTGTTGAGTTCCTGCTGATCACTGAATCTTATAAAGAATTATTCATTCATTTGGGCAGGTAGGCTTTATTTCACTCTCACAGTAGGTCAGGTTTATGAAATCTGAAGCAAATTTAAACATTCACCAAGTTCATACTAAACATAAAGCTGGCTTTGAATACACTGTGTATTCTTCAAACAGCACTTGAGATGAGATGCAAAACGCAGCTTTTTGTGAGAACTTAAAATAAACACAGGGAACGGAGAACATGCATTACTGGTGTTTCAATTGTGCTTATAGTTATTCTACCTTCCTTTTCTCTCTCCAGTTTTCTTCCACTTCATGTGGTAAGTTAGAAGAGCTAACATGCATAGAAAAGAGATCTTACCTGAACCCAAGAGAAAAGAACTCGGTGATATGAGTCCTATATCTCTGGTAATTTTAATAGGAAATTAAGAATTTAGGATGTTAATTTTTCAATTTGACATATGGATTTACTGTCCTAGGATAAGAGCCATTTTTGGAAATGCAAAGGAGAAAAATACCACAACAAAATGTTATTTTGCATATTGCAATTTTCCTTTGCTTTCGTCACCTTGAAAATTGCTGTTCATCTTCTGTGACTTATCTAAAGTGTCATGTGTCAGGTAGCTTGTACTAAATCCCATTGTTAGTGAGTTGTTCTAAATTTTTGGAGCACACATTCACATAAACTCATGTGCATTTTCTCTACATTTTGAACATTAGTAGATGACTGAACTTGTTTATTTCATCCTTTTGCCCTATTGTCTAAGGCAGAGGCTGAGGCATGACAATCATGAAAAAGTTCCTAAAAGGAAGTTACATCTGTGTATAAGATTTAAAATAGTTACTCTTCCTGTTTAAAAGGTTCAAAGGTTGATTCTCAGTTTCTGAGGAACTGCCATACTGCTTTCTAAAGATGCTATACAGGTTTACATTCCCACCAGCAAATGGAAGAATATTCCCCTTGCTCCACATCCCCTCCAGCATCGGCTCTCATCTGTGTCTTTGATCTTAGCCATTCTGACAGGTGCAAAATGGTATCTCACTCTCCCAAGTTATCCAGCAATACCACTACTGGGCATATACCCAAAGGATACACATTCTTGCCCCAAAGGCATTGGCTCAATTATCTTCATAGAAGCATCATTCATAAGAGCAAGAAACTGGAAACAACCTAGGTGCCCCTCAACTGAACAACGAATTAATAAATTGTGGTACATTTACAAATTTACATTTACTTAGCAGTAAAAAAAAAGTGGCATCCTAAAATTTGGAGACAAATGGATGGATTTGGGGAGTATCCTCCTGAGTAAGGTAACACAGGCCCAGAAAGATAGGCATGGGATGCATTCACTCTCAAATGGATTTTAGACAAAATGCAAAGAATACACAAGATGCAAACCACAATCCCTGAACAGCTTGGAATCAGAAGGAACTTAGGGGAGACATCATAGAATCCCCCTGGGTAGAGAAAATAGAGATTTTCAGAGTAAATTAGGATCATAACAGGTAACAACCAAGGAGAGGTGGGAAAAAAATCATGAAAGGAGATGGGAGATGGTTTAGTGAGAGGAGTAGCAAAGGAGGAGAAAAAATAGATGTATATCTTAATATAGGGAGCCACTGTGGATTTGGTAAAACGGCTGGGTGCTAGGGAATCCTCCCAGAACCCACAGGATATCCCTGGCTAGGACTCCAACCAATAGTGGAGGGGGTGCCTAAATAGGACGTCCCCTATAATAAAATAAATGAACACCCTAATTGTCGTTGTATGACCTCCATCCAGCAATGAATAGAGGCAGAAACAGAGATGCAAAGATAAGCATCAGGTTGAGTTCCTAGTCCAGCTAAAGAGAAAGAGGAGAGTCTATATGAGCAATAAAATAGAGATTATGAGAAGTCTCACAGAGATGCCTGAACGGAGCTCTGGGGAGCTCACTGGATCAAAAATAGCCACTGGGGAATCTTCAGGAAAAGGAACTAAACTCTCCAAAGGTAGATGACTGGTGAATGGCATGGGCATATGTGAAACCTTGTGGATTAGGATCAAATTATTTCCTGGTGCATGAGCTGGCAGCTTGGAGCCCATTCTCTACAGAGGAACACCTAACTCCCTAATATTGGGATGAAGGAACCAGACCTACCTCAAATAGATATACCAGACTGAACTGACCCACCCTGGAACTCTTCACCTTCCTTGGGGAGTGGATGGGGGATAGGGCTGGGGGAGTCTGAGGGAGGACTGGGAGTAATTGGGAGGAGAGAGGGAGAGTGAGCAGGGTATACATAAAAAACTTTTTAAATTAAAAAATAGAAAGATAAAATTAAAAATAAATAAATAAATAAAAAATAGAAGGGTCAAAGATGGAAACCTTGCAATACAATAGAAAATATTTTGTTTAAGACCACTTCAAATTTAATTGATGATATTTTAAAAATACTTTAAAATAAAAGAAACAGAACATCAAAATAACTTAAGATAACACCAAATTTTATGGTAGGTTAGGAAAATAGGAAGAATCATTAAAACAGAAACCTTCTATAAGTCACTACTTTCTATAAAATAATAAAAAGAATTATTTAAAAATCATGTTTTTCCAGAAAGAAATGATTAGAATTTAAGTAGAGAGGTCAGTGACATAACAGGACTCCAAAGGTAAAGGAGACAATATGAGGTGTATCCTCAGATTATGCTACTGACTGAACACTCTAAGTGAGCAATTTAACATGGATATTTATTGATTAAATTTCTGGAGACTCAGAAGTTCAATAATTAGACATTCTGCATGACTCCCGTTAACAGGAAATGCTCCAAATATCTGACTTCATGATGAATCATAATGTAGAGGGAAAAAGAGGTGGGGAGAAGGGAGAGAAAGAAAGAGAAGGGAGAGAGAGTGCTCCACTCTCGTGAATTATTGTCTATTATAGGACTGTTATCTAAATATCAAATTAAGTAGCGCTTAAACATCTGAATTTTGAGAGGGACCAAATGAACCCATAACATCAGAAAACAAGTCTAAGACAGTAACCATGGCCTATAATCAGTAAACTAGTAGCTAGGCACCTACAGGTAGTTACTCAAGAATAACTAAAAAGTTTCCAATTGGTTTCATATACATTCTGCTTTTATTATTAAAAAAATGAACAAATATAGAAACACCATTATTTTCCTTAAGCATCCATTTAAGTGACAAGCTTGCTGTGGGATACCTGTAGTCATTGAGCACATTGAGGTTAATTGGAAAACTTAGAAATACGGGCACCATCTAAATTGTTTTCCTGAGCTTCTGTTCATAAAATACAACTCTGATCCTGAATGATGCTGATGTTATATCCCGTCCAGTTTAGTCTTCAAAAGTGACTGATACTCTCATGAAAATCATTATTGACATGTATAGCTTAATGATTTTTATTGTTTCCAAGTTGCTTGTTTTCTTAATGTTTTTTAAATTTTTCTCTGGTTAATTTGAATTAGAATTTATACACATGACAATTTCAGCAGCCTAATAATATTAATTTAAAAGTGGTTCCAATGAAAATAGGCTGAGAATTAATTTTTATTTTTTAACCTGAATCCTGAGTGATGGGACAGGAAACCAAATGGAAGTTTAACCAAATTATTTGCCTCAGTGTAGGAATTCTGTAAAGATTATAGTCCTAAAAAATATTAAAATTTGTTATAAAGGTGCCAAGTGTAATGTTGTTCATTTTTAAAATAATATGGTCATTTTAACACACACATATGTATATCTGCTTAGAATCATATGAATATGTAAAGATACATTTTAAAGAGTCTTAAGTCTATATGAATTCTGTGTTTAAGAAAAGATTGCTATTGGCATCCACATACAGACCTGGGTCTAGCTTGGACAGTGATGGCTATGTAGACTATAAAGCTCAGATGCTGTGGTGGTTTGAATAAGAACAGCACCCATCAATTCATGTGTTTGAATTCTTGGCACATAGGGAATGGCACTATTAGGAGATATGATCTATCGTAATAAATTTTATTTGTGATATATTAAATATAGGATTAATATTTATTAGAAAGTAATTTGACACTTATGAAAACAGGTTACACTTTCGAAAGATATTTGAGTGATTGGATGGTCTAAGCGATGGATGTTGGTCTCATCTCTCAAGAAGGCAGGAACAAAATAGGGTGTTCAAGATCTCAGCAGCCCCTCTTGAACGGGGCTGGCCATAACAAATAAATAAAACAAATTAAATTAAAATTAAAAACTAATGAACAAAATACCTAAGCCATAGGCCAAACAACATAAAATTAATATAACTGTCTAAATCATTTTTAAAAACTAAACAACAACAAACGATTTAAAAGTCTAAGAGGTAGGTCTATGAGTCTAGACTTCTGGCCGCCCAAAACCAGAAAACTGTAATATAACAATGATCTTGTTAGATTAAGTGTGGCCTTGTTGGAGGCAGTATTTTACTGTGATCCTGGTATGAAGTCACAGATGCTCAAGTTAGGTCTAGAGTAGCAATCTCCTGCTGCTGCCTGCAGATCAGGATGTGCAAGTCTCACCTACTTCAACAGCACCATGTCTGTCTGCGTGCTACTATGCTTCACAATGACTATAATGGTCTAAGCCTCTGAAACCATAAACCAGCATCAATTTAATGTTCACCTTTATAAGAGTTACCATATGATCTTTATATAACTATTTTTCCTGCACATTAAAAGAAATGGAGAGTTGCACATACAGGATGAGTTGTCAAGGGAGGGATATATAGAGAGAGATGGAGAGAGAAGAGAGAGGAAAAAATCCCAAGGCACCTAATATAAGCTAATATGACTTTACTGTTCTGAAGTATCAGTTTGGATGTCATACTCATTTTTTAGCTGTTTGTATTATTCTACTTTGTTTGTTGATCAAGTACATATAATTGAATGATCTGTGTCAAAAAGTTGTGCACAAATATACATGCATGCACACACAAACACCCAGGTTAAGTGTCAAAATAAGTTAAAATTGCTCAGCCCTATTGGCAGTAGTCATAACTGTCATATTTTCCCCACTCCTGAAATACATATATACACATATGTACATACATACATATTATATGTATATAAATACATACAATATTATATATATGGACAGTATCCTGGTTATATATAAATATATCCCCAGAAAAACTATAGTCCATCTAGCTTTCTTGAATCAATACCATTGTATTAAAGATTTGAAAATGTGAAATATGTAATAGGATTTTTATGGAGGTGCAGTATATACAATAAATATATAAAGACAGCAAATATTTATCAAGGGCAGCAGTTTCACCAGCTTTATCTTTTATCTAAAAAACCCATCGCATCTCTAACTTTAGTAATGTTTTCTTCCATGTATACGTGGTTCCCAAGGTTTTAGTACTAGGGATAGAAAAGGAATTAATTGTCAAGCGAAGTTATTATTATTATTTTTTACTTTATTAATGTCTTCTGCCCTGTAATAGCCAGGTTGCTTTTTCAAATATTTTAATTTATCTTAATTAATACTATGACTCTATTTGTTATGTGTGATAGGGCAGTCATGGAAATTTCTCACTGTTAAACTGCAGACACCACAACAAATACAGGACTACAGTTTCCTCAAGGTCTCACATTATATCTCAAGGGTTTTGTAAAAAAGTGATGAACCATATTGACTCAACACAGAAACAGAAAGTTTCTTCATAAGATGCATACATATGTATGAATGTTTCTGCCTTTCAGTATTTTCTTGTATTTGGGACAAAAATGTGGTGTCTGTACATTCAAATTATCTCAAAAAAAAGATACAAATATAAAAGTCTCTTCCTCCTCTTCTCTCTGTCTCTGTCTCTCTCTGTGTGTGTGTGTGTGTGTTGTGTGCTTTGTGTATGTGTTTACAATCAAGCGTACAGTAGAGTTAACATAAAGTGACAGAGTACCAATGCAAAAAATACAAAATCCCGATAGATGGACAATAAAAATATCCATCTGATTATTTTATATTTCATAAGTTTGCTAAGTTTTTAAAGAAAAATAAAAGAAATAGTACTTTATCAGTGATCACAACAGTGACGCTTATGACTAAACAAAGACAATTTCCTTGAAGTGGGAATATTAAGTTGTTTGGACCAAAGATCAAGACTAAATAGGGAGAGATTAGGTAGAACAGTACTAATGATATTATAAAAGTTCAGACTATGATCTTGTGTAAAGAAATATCATAGTTACTATTTAACTGTGGGTAGCAAAGAAACCTTTTTAACTTTTAATGTATCTATAAAATGTAGAGTTCAAATATTGTCTTTATACTTTGAAATTTCTGCAATGTACTTATTAGTTTAAGCATATATAGAAAAATATACAGCTTAGAAGGGCTACTAACAGAGAGAATAAGAAATCTGGTAGTGTGAAGCTTTGATTTTTTTTTTTTACATTACAATTGGTTACTGTCCATATTTTCACAGACATGTTTTGCCAGTGGTAGCAAGATGTACATTATTTTTACTTCCTAAGGAAGAAGCATTTCTATCCTTGTGTCGTATTTAGTAATTTCTATACAAACACTTCACTTTATATTTGGCAGATCTTGTCATATATTAGACTTTACCTGAAACAATCATACTCACAAAATATTTAGAATCTATATTTTATTAAGTAATGATACAGTCCAAACATTAAAATTAAAAAATGGTGATTAAACCATAGTCAAGAGAAGATTTATCTCTTGTATCTTTGAAAGCTCTCTTTTCAGATGTCAATATTTGCATTACTCATGTTTCATATACTATAATGACCTACTTCTAGGATGTGAAGCAGTAAATTTTAGTACTATCATCCTTGGAGTGGACCCAGCATAGTTCACCTTTCATTCTGCTAGTGATGTATGATTCTGAGTACTTATAATTGTGGGAATTTGATTTTAGTACCTCTCCAAAAAGACATAGTTATGTAACTCTTTGGGAAATAAAATGAACTAGCCAATGCAGCACATTGCCTATCACGTATTGGAAACTGAATTAAGCAATAAATAAACATGGCCATGTTCTCTAAGCTCAGTGTTTTTCCACATCTGTGGATTACAGCAGCAGACAGAGAACCTGTCCTCCTCTTTATACCCTAGAAAAAAGAAAAGGAAGTATTTGGGAAATACCTGTCTTTTTGGAGTTGTTGATTGAAGGAAAGGAGAAAGCCATTTTAAATAGAAATAAAGTTATATAGTTGTCAGAAAGTGCTATATATGACAATAGAAAAGCAGAAGGAAGGTCCAAGGGCACAAAGAAATTGTAATTTTAACAGAGGCTAATGGTTGATTCCTTTAAAGTGATATCTGAGGTAAATATTGAAAGATGAAAGAATTAGTTATAATTATATCAAAGGAGCCATTCAGAAAAGATTATACCTGAGTGTTTGGAAAAAAATGTGACATATTTTCAGAAGGGCCATTTTGTGTGTTGCCTATAGAATAAAGTAAACAAAGTCAACTCCGATCTTGTTTCTACAATCAATATGATTGATAATGGTGAGTTTGGAAGATATTAACTGTAGAGGGGATGACAGAGGCCTATTCTTCAAAATGAATTCTTAGGGATTTGCTAGCATGTTAGAGCATTTAAATGGTGAATGAAATATCTCTAATGGTCTCTGAACAACAAACTGGAAAGATAAAATTTTGATCAACTGAAGTGCAGAATAACGTAAGACTGTGAGGACCTAGGTGGAGTATGACAAGTCTTTAAGGTATTCAAGCAGTGATCTCATGAACGTGGTCTGTGAGCATAGATCTTCGTGAAAATGTAGGCTGTCAATGTAAATGTAAATGGATGTTCATACAGCATTGCGGATCTGCCAGAATAATGAACTATCTGTCAGACTGAGGTAGGAAAGTTGATAGAACAAAGGGCCATCCACATACTGACTAGGTAGGGATGAAGGTAGCAGGAAAGAAGAATAGACCAGAGTGGAGTCAAACAGCAGTTAATACTTTTATAAATTATATATTATTTCAATTCAACACATACAAATAAATATTATTTATATTATATCACCCACATATCATGTGGACATTTAAGTTTTTATTAAAAACAGGAAAATAAAAATAACTTTACAACATAAAATTAACTCCAAGATATTGTGGAACATTAGTTAGAGATGTGGAATATTTGTTTAATGATGCCAAGATGTGTTGCATTCTTTCTTGTTGCATTTGTTTAACTCTGTGAAGCTGTGTTAATTTGCCTGCCTACAACACATGATTGGTCTAATAAAGAGCTAACTGGCCAATAGCCAGACAGTAAAGAAATAGGCATGGCTGGCAGGCAGAAAGAATAAATAGAAAGAGAAGAGGGAGAAGAAGAGAAAGAGAAGAAGAAGAGGGGACAGCCACCCAGCTATACAACCAATCTTTAGTGAAACATAAAAACCTAGAGGCAAGAGGTAGACTGGATAATTTCAGTTAAGAAAAGCTGACTAGATACAAGCCAAGCTAAGGCTGAGCATTCATAAATAAGACTCCATGTAATTATTTGGAAGCTGCGTCTAGAGCCCCCAAGAGTAAAGAGCCAAATGAGTAAAATTAACAACAACAATAACACAAAGAATGTAATATTTTAGAAAACTAGGAAACAATGAGGAAGGAAAGAAACTTCAAATGCAGAAATAAATGTTACAAATGTGTTAATCATGATGTGTTCAGAGAATCGAGTACTAGACAGCAAAGTACAGACAGTTTTGATTCTGACATAAATGTTATTATCTCAAAATCAGTGTTCAAAATACTGGTTTAAGAGATAGAGAACAAGGAAAATTAGATAGCATGGGCAGGATGCAAATTTATTGAGAAATTTGGCAGCAAGTAAAAGTGAAGATATGATTTTATAAATGATAAACAAAATTAAATAAAAAATGTGACTTTAATGTACTTATTCACATGGATTAGATGAGAAAGTAACTTAAGATCAATTTAGTAGTTTAGATAGCTCATTAATTAAAAAGAAACATAGGAAATGATAATTTGACAAATGGTGTATTGTCTTAATGTTTAATCAATAACACTAAAGAGCAAAATGATACAACATCAAATCAATAAAGTAACAAAACCAAGCAAATGATTAATACAAACTTATCTAGAATTTACACTATAATCAAATAAAATTGAAAGACTAAAATTAATATAATTTTGTCATAGAAATTATTTGGCACTCATTGTCCATGTCTATAAGCAATGACTAATTGGCCCTAAGAGCTGACCAATAGGAGGAAATTCATGCCTCGTACTAACAATCTTCCAACCTACTTATGAATAATGATATCAAGAACCTGTAAGAGAAGCTACTATTGCCGTTTCCTAAATATACAATCCTGTTTTCTTAATGCTTATCCTTTCACATATATATATATATATATATATATATATATATATATATAAATGTATTTTTAACCCCTCATTAAAGAATCTTTTCTTTTTTTTTTTTCAACAGATAATGACTATTCCAGGGATCCACAAATGAACAAGAGACAGAGAAGTGACAGTGTACTGTACACATCCAGTGTCTAGCCACAACACATTTACAACTACAACACAGAGAATATTATGAAAGTGGGTTCAGAGACTCCAAACATATTCCAGGAGATAGGATCTTCCAAACACAGTAAGAATGTTGTAGTGCTGAAACATTAACAGTATGGATGTCTAAACAAATGAGGTAATGATCCATCAGTAAAGGTGTCAGTGTAGATGGTGGGCATTTAATAAGGCTACAGACAGCTAGTCTGAGAGAGACAATAAATTTTCTCCATAGGTGAGTACTCAGATAGTCTATTTATCTCATGAGGTCACCACTAAACATATATACACAGAAGCAACTTTAAATAGAATCAGTAAGTTGGTACAATAGATATAGTTAATCTATATAATTTAAGAAGAAATCATAAGCTTCAGACCATGAAAAAACATGAGAGGAATTAGAGAAAGAGATACAAGTGATACAGCAGTCATGTTTGAATTTTTTTTTATAACATATAAAACACAATCAATACCAAATCTTGAGATACTACATATCTCTAATTATGCTCCACTGTAAAAGTACCCAGCCAATAGAACTGGTCAAGGTACTCATCAATAGATAAATAGATAAAGAAACTTTAACACAGGTACATAATTATATGCATAAAATAATTGCCACTCAAAATAAAAAATACGATTTGCATCAGTCATGAGGATACAGGACAATCCCCTTGACTGGGGCTGATGCAGGGTAGGCCACTGAATATGTGGGTGGGTTGGTCTACAAAGGGAGTTTCAGGACAATCAGGCCTACACCAGGTAATCGTGTCTCAAGAAAACAAAACAACAAAATTTCTGTTAATATACTTCATTTTCTTGATTCGATGAAAGCCTTAACAACATCAATGAATAATTACTTTGCATTTTTATATTTTTCCTGATATACAAATGTTATAAATGTAAAATTTTATATATTGTGTTAGTGAAGGGAAGAGTGAGGTATAAAATACTAATTGTAAATCTAAGAAATAGTTCATAACTTCTCTCAGATTTTCCATTACTCAAATACAATATAGTTGACTGATTCTTCTGCTAAAAATATGAGACTCTGAGTAAAATAACATGAACATAAATGATCTCAAGTACTGAATTATCATAATCTTCTCTAGGTCCTTTCCAGTTCTGTTCTGTGGGTGAACAATTTACCTACTATTGAGATAAATGAACAAAGGAGATGATTGAGCATTTAAATTCTGCGGAATATTTTCAGAGAATATCAAATATTATTTCAAGTTTCTTAGTATTTTTTTAGCCAAAATGGCATACATTTTTTTCTGGTTTAAAATTTACATTTTTATAAATATTAAAGTAAGCCAATATATAAACTTGAAAGGCAGGAGCAAAACTTAAATCATTCTGATCATTCCATTAAGAACATTGTAAAATAACTGTTTTTACAACTTATTAATTTTTGGCTCTAGAGTTGGCTATACATCAGTATATTTTACATTATTTTTCAAAAATAGTTAAAGTTTATTCCAGTCTGTCTGATAAACAAACAAACTAAGGAAAATAGCATGTTGCTGGATTTTAAATGTCACTTAAAACTTAAAACTCCAGTATACACATTAACCAAAATGAAAGATTTTTGAGATCAGCTAATTACATTTTAGTATTGAATAACTGACTTGCCGTAGGTTCTTCCAGACCACAAACCCTTGAGGTGCATTGGTATTAGTTTGAAATTATCTGGTGAAGTGTAAATTTCACCTTCTGACACACAATATCATGGTGTTTATCACAAAAACAAAAGGCACCTGCATTTGAGTTAAGTGAGGGTATTCATATGATCGAAGACACAAATCATTTGGAAGCCTTAAAACTTTGTCAGCTGGAACTATAATTCCCTACCACTCAGATAAAGTGACCTCAAGGCAATAAACTGATTATCACAATCAAACAAAACAATTAAATTTATTAGCTGAATTACCTGCAGAAATCAAATAAAATTCAAGATAATAGAAAGTAAGTTCAAAATCACCGAGTAAACATAAATATATAGCTATAAATTAGTGTATAAGTAATGTCTATTTGTTATAGTGACATCATTAAAATAATAAAAGTTTAATTAAATAATTTGTAAATATATGTGTTGATGGGAGGCACTTGTTTAACTGAAAGGGAAAGATTTTAGGATGAAAAAAGTATCTACTAGTTTAAATATCCCACATTTTCTTTACTTATTCATCTCAGTTTCACCTTACAAAAAAACCATACGTCCCCAAAGTGTAGTTTTCCTCCTGCTACTAATTCTAGTCCCTCAACATTTATTGATGTTGTCACATGTTTACATATAAAATTTGTTAGTTTTTTTAAAATAAAATTTTTAAATGCAATGACAGGCACAAACTTGAGAGAATTTAGAGCATTGTTTATCTTTCAAATAACAGAGTGGTTTATACTAATGTTAGTGAGGTTATTTATTTTTCTTTATTTAAAAATATAATTAAAAGTTGTAAATATAAATATTATGCCTGAAAATAATTAATCAGATTAAAAGATTATACAATGCAACCAACTCCTGTACATTTATTCATCAAAACTTAATTTGTAGAGGCTAATATTAAATTTTATACTTCTATTATTAAATACATTTTATTCACTTATCTATAAACAAAAATGAAAATTCATAAAAAATTAAATACTAGAAAACAATTAGTTATATGCTTTTCATAACTCACGGCTATTGCCTAAATTCACTGTTTTCTCTTCCTAGTTTTAGGCTATACTTGCACTATTTTATACTATACCCACATGCGCCTTTATTTATTATTCGCTAGGTTTCGAATATGAAGGGAAATATGTGAATTACTCTTTCTTTCTAAGACTCTAGGTGGTTCACAAGACTCTGAATATGGCCAGGATAAAAGTTTTAGAAAGTAAAATTTATGGTTAAAGGACATATTTCTTCTGGGTTTGATGTATTGTGCTTGTATGCTCAGTAATAACCTTCTGAAATCATGTAGATACCTTGATGTCATAAAGCTTAGTTGATTTTGACTAATCGTTATTTTTTTCTTAACACAGTAATAAAACAGTCTATTAATTGATTTTAAAAGGAAAAGAAAAATGGGTGAGAAAATTTTTATATATGTGTGTGTTCCCATACCCACCAACTCCCCCTCCCTCCCCTCCTCCCAATCCTCCATCAGTCTCCCCTCAACCCCTTTCCTCCATCTATTTCCCAGGAAAGGTAAGGACTTCCAAGGTGAGTCAATGCTGTCTGACATATCCAGTTGAGATAGGACAGATTTCCTCCCCCAGTATCAAGGCTGAGTAAAGTGTTCCTCTGTAGGGAATGGATTACAAAAAGCCAGTTCATGCATCAGAAATAAACTCTTGTCTGATTGCAAGAGGCTCTATATACTGCCCATGATGTTCTAATGTCATCTACATTCAGAAGGCTTAGATCCTTTCCTTGAAGGTTCATTTCATTTCACCTGTCATTTCAGAGTCACTGATCTCCCAATATCAACTAACCCATCTCTGTGGGTCTCCTCCTCATGATCCTGATCCCTTTGCTCACTTACTAACTCTTCTCTCTCTGCAGCTGGACCAGGAGCTCCTCCCAGTGCTTAGCTATGGATTTCCGCTTTTACCTCCAATAGTTGGCGAATGAAGGTTCTATAATGGCAATTAGGGTGGTCATTCATTTGACTGTAATGGAAATCCTATTTATGCACCCTCATCACTATTGCTTGGAATTTTAGCTTGGATCACCTTATAGGTGCTTAGGTGCTTCCCTAGCACTAGGTTTTTCTCCAACCCCTCAATAAGTCTCTCTATCAAGATAAATTCTTTTGTTCTCCCTCCCTGCTGATTCCCCCATACAACCATTCCATTCTCTCATGATTCTTTTTCACCCTCCATGCCCCCAGTATGATACAACTTTACTCAGGAGACCTTTGCTACTTCTCCTTCTCAGGAGAATCCAGAACTCTGAATCACCATAGATGGAGTAAATATATATATTTATATATATTTACTCCATATATATGTATATATATATATACATATATATATACCTTAAAAAAGATTTATATATATATACCTTAAAAAAAGATGTAAACAATATATGTGCACAAATCCAGCCATACAGACAATACTAGAAGGAAAACTCCAGACTAAAGAAGCTAGATACAACCATTTAGACGCAAGCAATAGATAATCTCACAGAAGCAAATACCCAAAAAAGGAAACTCATACACACCCCCACCAAAGATAACAAGAATTAACAATCATTCTTACCCCTAAATATCAATAGACCAATCCACATATTAAAAGACAAAGAGAAACACAATGGATATGAAAACAGGATCCATCCTTCTGCTGCATACAAGAAACACACCTCAAATTCAAAGTAAGACACTGCCTCAGAGTAAAGGGTTGGGAGAAGACTTTTCAGTCAAGTGGACTCAAGAAACAAGCTGGTGTAGTTATTCTAATATCTAACAAAATAGACTTTAAGTTTAATCAAAAGAGATCAGGAAAGACAGTACTTACTCATCTTAGAAAAAAATTCATCAGGAAGAAATCTTGATCTTGAATATTTATGCCTCCAAAATAAGTACAACTACATATGTAAAAGAAACATTACTAAAGCTTAAACTTCACATCAAACCACACACACTAATAGTGGGAGATTTCGATACACCACTCTCACAGGTAGATGGGTCTACCAGAAAAAACTTAACAGAGAAATAAGGGGTAAACAGATATTATGACACAAGTAGAGTTAATAAACATATACAGAATATTCCACCCAAATACCAAAGAATATAGCTTAAAGTTTCACTCTATGAAACTTTCTCTAAAACTGATCACATAATCAGTTATAAAAATATGAATAGATACAAAATTGGAAATCACTCCTTGTATCTTATCAGATGATCATGGGCTAAAGTTACAGTTCAACAACAACACAAACCACAGAAAGCCTACAAACTCATGGGAACTGAATATGTATCAACAGGACCATCTCTGAATCGAGGAAGAAGAACGAAATGAAAGACTTCTTAGAATGTAATGAAAATGAATCCACAACATGCCCAAACTTATTAGATGCAAGGAAAGCAGTGCAAAGTGTAAAGTTCATAGCACTGGGTATCTACAAAATAAATAAATAAATAAATAAATAAATAAATAAATAAATAAATAAATAAATAAATAAATGAATGAATGAATGAATGAATAAATAAATAAATAAATAAATAAATAAATAAATAAATGGGAGAACTCACACACAAGACTTAACAGCACAGCTGAAAGCTCTAGAACAATTAGAAGCAAACTCACCTAGAAGGAATAAATGGCAGGAAATAATCAAACTCAAGGCTGAATTCAATACAATTGAAACAAAGAGAACAATACAAAGAATCAATGAAACGAAGAATTGGTTCTTTGAGAAAGTCAGCAAGATAGACAAACCTTTATCCAAACTAACTAAAAGGCACAGAGAGAATATCCAAATTAACAAAATAAAAAATGAAAAGGGAGACATAAAAGCAAACACCTGGGAAATCCAGAGAAACATTAAGTCATACTTTAAAGAACTGTATTCCACAAAATCAAGAAACCTAAAAGAAATGGACAGCTTTCTGTATAGGTACCACTTACCAAAATTAAATCAAGACCATATAAAGGACCCAAATAGACCTATACCTCCTAAGGAAATAGAAACAGTTATTAAAAGTCTCCCAAGCAAAAAATTCCTAGGATCTGAGGGCTTCAGTGCAGAATTCTATCAGAAATTCAAAGAACTAATACCATTACCCCTCAAATTGTTCCATGCAATAGAAACATAAAGAAGATTGTCAAACTTTTTATGAGGCTACAATCTTGCAGATACCCAAACAACACAGAGATGCAACAAAGAAAGAGAACTATAGACCAATCTCCCTCATAAATATGCAAATATACTCAATAAAATACCAGCAAACCAAATTCAAGAACATATAAAAAAAAATCCACCATGATCAAGTAGGCTTTATGTGGAGATATTTTCAAATATAATAAAAACAGTCAGAGATATCAGAGGGATCTACCCACAGTCAGTCTAGGAGGATCAGACAGTGGTAACTCACACCTTTAATCCCAATACAGGGAATATTCCAAGAGTGGTGACCTATGCCTTTAATCCAATCTGAGTTTGAGCTCATCTTAGTTTACAGAAGGAGTTCTAGTCTCCCAGGCAGGCTGTGGTGGTGCCATGCCTTAGCTGAGTGAAGAAAGTATTTAAGGCAGGCAAAGAAAGACAGGGCAGGCAGAAGAAGCCATGGGTCACACTGTTTGTCCCAGCACTTGGGAAGCAGAGGCAAGAGAATCTCTGTGAGTTTCAAAGCCAGCCTAGTCAAGTTTCAGGACAGCCAGAACTGTTATACAGAAAACTCTATCTGGGAAAAAACCAAACAAACAAAGACTGGAGGAGGTAGATCTCTCTTCTCCTCTGTTATCTACAACTGTTTTTATTATATTTGAAAATATCCCTACAGCTTTATCCCAGAGATGCAACATAAGAAAAACTGTCAGTGTCATCCATCAGTTAAACAACCTGAAAGGAAAAAAAAAAAAAAACAAACAAAAAAACAGAAAACAAAAAATGCTGACATGCTCATCTCATTAGATGCTGAAAAAGCCTTTAACAAAATTCAGCATGTGTTGTATGACGTATTTGGCCCAGACTTTCCAGCCTAGCCTCATAGCCAGGAGTTTCATATCTACCATCCCATAGTTCCACTGAAACACACACAGACCCTTGTATTAATTGTATGCTGATTGACCTGAAAGTCCGGGCATATAACTTGCTAACTCTTGTTCTTAAACTAACCAATGATTCTTATCCTGTTCAGCCATGTAGCTTGGTACCTTTTCTCAGAGCAGCATAGTTGTCCTCTGCTTCTTCTGGCTTGTCTGGCAACTCTGGAATTTCTGCTCTGTTCTTCCTATTCCCAGAGGTTTCTTAGTCTGGTAGCCTTGCCCATACTTCCTGTCTGCCTTTGGCCAATGAGTGTTTTTATTAAACCACTGGGTGAAATAATTATTTACAATGAAACAACATAATTCCACTAAAAGCACTCTTTCATAATAAAAGTACTGGGGAGATCAGGAATACAGGGAAATAACTAAACATAATAAAGGCAGAGTACAGAAAGCCAACAGCCAACATCAAACTAAATGGAGAGAAACTCAATGCAATCCCACTAAAATCAGGAACAAGACAAGGTTATCCACTCCCTCCATATCTAGTTAATATAGTTCTCTAAGTTTTAGGTGGAGCAATAAGACAACAAAAGGAGATCAAGGGAACACAAAATGGAAAAAAAAAAGAAGCCAAACTATCATTATTTGCAGATGGTATGACAGTATACATAAGTGAGCTCCAAAGTTCTACCAGGGAACTCCTACAGCTGATAAACGCCTTCAGGGATATAACAGCATATAAGATTAATTCCAAATATTTGTAGCCCTCTTTACAAAATAATAAAAGAGCTGAAAAGGAAATTAAGGAAACATCGCCATTTACAATAGCTGCAAATACCATCAAATATCTTGGGGTAACTCTAACCAAAGCAGTGAAAGACATGTATGACAAAACTTTTGTCACTGAAGAAAGAAATTCAAGAAGATATCAGAAAATGGAAAGATCTTCCATGCTCTTGCATAAGTAGAATCAACACAGAAAAAAACGGCAATCTTACCAAAGCAATCTACAGATTCAATACTCAAAATCCCAACACAATTCTTCACAGACCACAAAAGAAAAATACTCAACCTCATATGGAAAAGGACCAAAAAAAAAAAAAAAAAAAAAAAAAAAAAAAAAAAAAAAAAAAAAAAAAAAAAAAAAAAAAAAAAACCAAACAAACAAAAAACCCAGGATGGCCAAAACAATCCTGTTCAATAACAGAGCTCGAGAAGACATCACTATTCCTGGCTTCAAGATATACTATAGAAGTATAGTAATAAAATCAGTTTGGTACTGGGCTTAAAACAGGATTGCAGATCAATGGAATTGACCCGAACATTAACCCACACACTTAAGAACACAAATTTTTGACAAAGAAGCCAAATATATACAATGGAAAAAAGACAGTATCTTCAACAAATGGTGCTGGCATAACTGGATTGTGGTATGTAAAAGAATGCAAATAGATCCATAACTATAACCCTGCACAAAAGTCAAATCCAAGTTTATCAAAGACCTTAACATTATCCCAGTCACACTGACTTGATCGAAAAGAAAGTAGGAAACACCCTTGGCACAGGTGACCACTTCCTAAATATAACACCAGTAGCACATACACTAAGTACAATTAATAAATGGGACCTTCTGAAACTGAGAAGCTTTTGTAGGCAAAGAACATGCTCAATAATACAAAATGACAGTCTACAAATGGGAAAAGATCTTCACCAACTTTACATCTGACAGAGGAATGATCTCTAAAATATACAGAGAACTCAAGTAACCAGAGGTCAAAAGAATTCTCAACAGAATAATTTCAAATGGCTGAGACACTTAAAGAATTTCTTAATATCTTTAGCCTTCAGAGAAATGCAAATAAACTCTGAGATACCATTTTACATGTGTTATAATGGCAAATATCAAAAGCACAGATGACAGCCTGTGCTGTAAGGAATATGGAGCAAGGGGAACACCCCTCCATTGCTGGTGGGAATGTCAACTTATACAGCAACTTTGGAAATTAGTATGGCAGTTCCTCAGAAAACTGGGGCTCAATCTACCTAATGATCCAGCAATACCATTACTGGACATATACCAAAAAGGTACACATTCTTACCCAGAAGGCATTAGCTCAACTATGTTCATAGTAGCATTATTCTTAATATCTAGAACCTGGTAACCAGATGCCCCTCTCCTGAAGAATGAATTAAAAAATGTTGGTACATTTACACAATGAACTACTGCTCAGCCGAAAAAAAAAAAAAAAAAAAAAAAAAAAAGACATCCTGGAATTTGCAGGCAAAGGGATGAATCTGGAGAGTATCAGCCTGAGTGAGGTAGCATAGACTCAGAAAGATAGACATGGCATGTATTTACTTTTAAGTAAATTTTAGGCATAAAATAATGGATAACCAGATTCCAATCCACAAACCCCCCGAGCAGCTAGGTAATAGAAGATACTTAAGGGTGAGAAAAATTTTATGTGTTAGAAAAAATATGGAAATATGGTCTTAGAGAATAGAACAGAAGGGTTTGGATTATGACAAGTACACATACCCCCCACACACACCTGTTTAACCATATAAAACATGGAATTTGTAAATAGTAGCTGAATTGAAAATATGTCTGTTACTGGATGAAAGCAACTTGAACTATCTTTAGAAATTGAGGTAAGCGTGAGCCATGTGTGTTTGGCACTAAAGGTCAGGGAATGATCTTTCTAGTAGAGATGTAAAATGAGTTATAACACCAAGTAGGAAGCACAGCATAAAGATGGAGAGAGAGAAGAGTGTAGAATACACAGGGTATCCATGAGAAGCTAAAAAGTCATAGAACCAACATGTCTCTTCACTGATTTTCTAGGGAAAAATAACTACTGATGTCGGAAATGTGCTTATAAAACCCAGAGAGTATATTTTTTTGTTGCATTTAGTCAGTAACTCATTGGTGATGGTTTACCTTTAGAAAGCAGTATTGTTATAATATACCTGAGAGTACACCAGCCAGCAGTTATAAATTGCTATTTAAACTCTAGTTACAAATTTGATGTACAGTCAGTTGATAAGATTGGATGTTACAATAGAATATTGAGTGTCCTTACAGAATGATTAATGAGTAAGGGATAAGGGCTGGCAAGATGGTTCAGTAGATTAATTACTGGCTACACAGTGTGAGAACTTAAGTTCGCTTTTGTAAAACCAATGCAAAGCAAAATCCAGTGACATGGGCATTACAGTGGGTAGGAAATAGAAATGTGATTCCCTGACACTTGTGGTTTGGCTAGCCTTGTGTTCACAACAACAAACCTAAGAGCTTTACTCTCAAACAAGGAATAAAGGGATCTCCAACACCAGAGATTATTTACTAACTTTAACACTTCCAAAAGTAAGGGGAAAAAAATGAAGCCATTCTGGAGTGAAACAGAAAGAGAAAATAATAGATATAAATAATAGTATAAAATGTCACATTTCTTAATAATAATATGTTTCTTTCTGCTACGGTATGGAGAAAAGATCATTGTACAGAAAATATTAAATATATTAAAAATAAATCTCCCCAAAATGAATTGTTGGTGATGATAAAGATACATAACATTTATTTGTGGTATTATGTCACATCCCCCAGAAGGACAGAAATCAAAACAGTGACAACTAATATGAGTTAGAATGTAGAGTAAGTGATACTCATCCATTGATGGTAGGATTATAAATTTGTATATTCACTATGGAAATCAGTGTGGTAGTTATTTAGAAAATGGGAATTAAATTACCTCAATGTACAGCTCTATTACTCTTGGTCATATACCCAAAAGGTACTTTATGCTAACACACAAAACACTTCCACAACCATTTTTACAACTGCCCTATTTATAATAGCAAGAAATTGAAAACAACCAAGAAGAATAAGCAAAATATGATATATACACACAGCAGAGCATTAATCATCTATTAAAAATATGAAATTTGAAGACAAATGGATAGAACTCATAATAAAACATCTGTAGTAAGATATCCCACATCCAGAAATAGAATTATGGTATGCATTAGCTTAATGTTGATAACAGATGTTAAGTAAATAACAACCAAGCTACAATCCATATATCCCGTGAGGTTAGGTTCAAAATAAAGGACAGGAATGGGGGACAGGTAGATTTTATTAAGAAAGGAAAATGAATAGTTAGTGACAGATGGATGAGGGGGACATTAACAGTAGTATAATGGGGAGGGGAAATGTAGAGAGAGATGATTAAGGAGATACTGGAAGAGACAGCTAAAATTAAGGGCAAATGAAGGGTAGTATGAAAACCCAATACAGTAGAATGTTTTACATGTGATTCCTTTACACTTGTAGTTCAGCTATATATGGGCTAAATATATATGCATATATACAAAGGTAATCTATATAAAAAATCACCAACTGGCCATCTTTTGTAATCAAATGAAGTTTGCAGTCGCAGGATTGGGTTACATTCATTTCAATTGCTGGTCAAATAGATCCCATGGAAATTCCTGTTTTGGTTACAAAGGTATTCACGTGTAGGCACCATGGAAAACAGGAATGTTAATCATTAAATGGCATCTCCTAAAAGGAAGAAATACATGTTTTCTTCCCAAAAGGCTAGGAGTGTATATTGTTAACAAAATGGTGACCTTTGGACATATATAGGGACAGATCTCACCCTAATCCCTCAAGTTTTTATACTAGACTTTTCTATCTCTAGCTACTAGTTAATAGAACCCATCCTTAGGGGAGACATCTTATGTTTTCTTATGGTCTGCTTAACTCCATGCTTTCTGTCAGAGACCACACTAGATTCTAGACCTTTAAGCTACAGAACCTATCTATCTTCATGGCCATGTGTATTTCGTAAAAAATTCTACGTACTGTCAGCTTAAGCCTTATTGTACACCTGAAATTAGAATACTGTTGCCTGGAGAACTTTTATATATATATATGTTATATATAAATATATATATTTATTATAAATAAATATATTATATATAAATAAATATATAAATTATATATAAGTATATAATTTATATATAAATAAATATATATATATTTATATATAAATTGTACTATGGTACTATGTTTAAATATGCAGGCAATAAATACACTGTCATCAGACTCTGGAAGATTGATCTAGACTGGCTAAGTCAAGCTGAACTGAGTCTTTATTCTCACCTATTCACAGATCATTTTGCTGCTTACTTTGACACTTGCAGGAACGCAAAGAAATCCCAAATGACCTAAGATGTTGCCAAGTCTATAGTTTGTTCCACAAACTGACTGCAAGACCCCACTGCTGAAGAAAACATCTATAGAACTCACTCAACATGGAGAATTTGAGCTGGTGCACATGTACAGCCTACTCACCTAGGCTCTAGTATATTTGATATAGCAATATACTCTGCATGCTACCAAAAGCCAAACATATACAACAAACCTAGCTACATATCCTGATCTACTATGGTGTCCTGTCTGCACAATATGCTAGAATAATGGTAGCAAAAAAAAAAAAAAAAAAAAAAAAACCAAAACTTGTAGGCGTCATTGATCAGTATCTGGTCTGATTTAAGGCACACTCCATGAAATAGATCCCATACACTATTCTGTTTGGGTGACCAGAACCAGAGAATAGACTGCTCAGGTACCTAGGGTTAAATAAACAAACAAATAAAATAAACAAATAAATGAAAACTAACATTAACCACAAAATAGTGACAATGTGACTACTAATGATATTCTGCTATACTCATAAAATATTGCTTTGTTTCTATAAAATTTCTTCCCTTAGGGAGCAGGAAACTCTTCAGAAGAAGAGTCAAAAATGTTGTAGGGTCCAGAGGGGATGGAGCAAATCAAGAAAGCAAGACCCTCTAAGTCATTATAACCAAAGCTCATGTGAATTCACAGATATTGAGGCATCATGCACAGGGATGCATAGGTACTCACTCATCAGGTACTTTTGGCTTCCAACTTAGTCTTTTCATAGGATTGCTGAGTGTGTGAATGGGTACTTATCTATTTCTTGTACCTTATCTTAAAATCTTTTTTAAGTTTGGTTTTCCTATTCTGATGTCTTAGATTATGTTGTCATATTGTATTCTATATTTTTTCATTATTATCGCTTAAAAGCCTGCTCGCTTTCTAATGAGGGACTGAAAAAAAGTGGACATAGACATGCTGAAGAGAGGTGGTGAGGTACTTGAAGGTGTAGGAGAGAAAACCCTAATGATATTATGTGAGAAAAAAATTATTTTCAATTCAAGGGAAAATTACTTAATGAAAAACAATGGAATGAAATCTAGTTGTGGCATCCCTATAATTGTTTGTTATATTAATAGAAATTGCATATATCAGATATATAATGAAACTCTTAAGGTTCTATAGTAGTTTTCTGAAGATTTAGTTTTCAGGTGATGAATTTGTAGTTAATATTACAATGGTCATGTTTCCTTGATATATTAAATTTCTAATATGACTACATTCACAAAGTATAGTCAGTGGAAAAAGAATCCCCTATTAATGAAACTAGAAGTTCAGGTACAAGAATGAAAAAAAAAAAACAAATAAAAGAAAACAAACACTATAAAAATAGTGATAAAGTGACTATTAGTGACATTCTGTTATTCTCATAAAATATTACAAATAAAGTAGGCCAATTGAGGTTCTGTAACTGTAGTGATTTATATGACAGCCCTGTTGTACTATGTAGATACAAATATAAATTTCAATTGATGCAACATTTTTCATCAAATGAAGTAATGATATTATTCTTGAGAAATAAAATACCTATTAGAAATAATCTTATACAAATGCCATTGAGAGAAATTAACTTCTAATGTTTTTTGCTTAAATTACAAATTTAAGCAAATAGACATTGGGAAGAGAGGTGGCAAGGTACTTGAAGGTGTAGGAGAGAAAACCTTAATAATATTATGTGAGAAAAAAAATCTATTTCAATCATGAAAGAAGGAGATGGTTAAGTAAGAGGACCAACAAGGAGTGAGAAAAAAAGAGATGGATATCCCAATACAGGAAGCCAGTGTGGGATTGGGAAGAGATCTGGTACTAGGGAAACCTCCAAGAACTCAGAGGATGTCCCTGGCTAGGTCTCCAGCCTAAAGAGGACTTCTCCTAGAATCAAGTTAATAACCACCCTAAGTGTCATCATGGAACCTACACCCAGCAAAGAATAGAGATGGAGGCAGAGATCCATGGCTGAGCACTGGACTGGGCTCCCGGTTCAGCTGAGAACTTGGGAAGAGAGTCTGTATGAGCAGGGGGATAGGGATTATGAAGAAAATTTCCCCAGTGGTGGATAGCTGGAGCTCTGTGGAGCTCACTGAATTAATAAAAGCCACTGGAGATCCATCAGGAAAAGGAGCTAGGAACTCCAAGTGTAGACCGTGTCTATTAGCATGGGCAATATGTTGAGCCTCGAGGAGTGAGATCAGACTGTGTTCCTGTGCATGGGCTGGCACCTTGGAGCCCATTCCCTGCAGAGGAGCACCTAACCCAGTCTTGACTTTGGAATGAGGAAATCAGACTTGCGTGGTGGATGTGCCATGCAGAGCTGACTCATCTTGGGATTTCTTGCCCTTTTGGGATGGAGATAAAGATGGGGAAGGGGAGGCTGAATGGTGACTGAGAGGGATTGAGAGGAGGGAAGAGAGAGGGAACAGGGGGATACATGAATAAAAGAGACAATTTTTATAAAAAATTAATAAAATGAAGAAAGAAAGAAGAAAAGAGAGAGAGAGCCACAAGAGAGTCCAATTGATGCTCTTTGCTAGATGGAGGGTTAGAGGATTTATTTGGTGGTGATTGTGATTTTAGTGTCAACAGATAAATACTGACTTAGCTCTATTTTTCATTTATGTTGCTGCTTAATTAGATTAACCCGAGGTGAAATTAAAACAGACTTCATCCTGATTTACTGTTAAAATACTGCTTGCCAAGTAATGATTCTCACAAGTTATTTTAGTTCAGTATTTACTAAGAGCAGTAAAAGCTAACTATATACAGAATGGTGAACAAAACAGATATTTGTGATAAATAACATTTTTACCACAATAAACTAGAAACAAAAAAGTATAACATTTAGTCAAACCTAACAACCAAGGAACAAGCTGTTTCATTAAGTGTTTATAAAATATGCTCTTTACTTAACATCTCTCATTTAATAAAGTGTTTTTATATACTTATTCATTTTTTTATGTTTAATTATCCTTTAAATTGTGTGTCTCCATATTTCTATTCCAAATTATTTGGAAAGTTACTCTAATGAATCCAAATAAGGAGGTCATATTTCTTTGTTTTACAAAGGATCACTTTTTCCCTCATTCTGCAGCACTGCAAAGTAAACATAGACACTATATTACTGTACTACTCTAAAAATGTCTTATTTTATGCTTTCACATTTTATTTTGGTACTTAGAACTTTGTTTATATTTCCATTTGTTTAAATAATTAAATGTGAATATTTTAGTTGTTATATAGTGCTTTTTAGGTATTTTAAAGATGATCCTGAATTAAATTCTTTAATGGAAAAAGATCATCTGTATTATATCAGGAAAACAGTACTTATAGATGTTGACTGTATAATTATAAGTAATATAAAACTAAATTATACAACTTTGAGCTAAAAAGCATAATATGAAATACTAGAGATAAAAGGAAAGGAATTTTAAAATGATAATTATATAATAATCCATGCATTTACTACTTTCATAGACATTGGACTTTTAAGAAGGGATTTTAATCCTGAGCTAATAAAATGATGTTTTTATTTAGGAAAATTCAGAGATTGAGAGAGAGAGAGAGAGAGAGAGAGAGAGAGAGAGAGAGAGAGAGAGAGAGAGAGACTAGAAAAGGAATAGTATTGACCTTAATAATTAAATTCTAATTTCAGTATGAAAATAACACTTTTCTTTCACTATGGCAAAAATATTTGTTTGTTTTGAGACTTGCCCATGTAAATCACATATAATAAGAACCCCGTATAGGGTAGGGGGTATCATAAGACTGAATACGTTTCTCTGGAATGCTACGGACATGAGAATATGGACATGTGACTGGGTATTCAGCTGAACCAGTAGGAAAAAAAAAACCCAAACAAATAGACATAAACAGGAAAGTTACTGAATCCACAGACAGACATAGAAATATTTGATAGGATGCCAGACCTCTGACAAAGCTTTATAAGAAAAAGGTGATCATTTGAATGACAGGGATGAAGAGGCTACACAGGAAGACTAATTCTTTTTTAACCACAGATGTGAAAGTGATAATGGATGGACTACAGGATTACATTATTTAAACACTAGTGAATCAGAGAATAAAGTCAACTGTTTCAAAATAATTTTATACCTTTTCAAATGTGGCTACAAAGAAGTATGATTAATATTTAGAAATCAACTGAACTTTCTGTGCTTTTTCTCAAGGAGATGGTATGACACCAGTTTTGCATAAGGTTGTTATAGTGAATTGAAAATATTGATGCAAGAGACATGATCATAAATCTACAAGTATGACCCAAGTTAAGACTCCTAACTATAGTGGATATGTAGCCTCAACTGGTATGGTCCTGTGACTGGATTGGTGACTACCCCAACTGTCATCAGAGAGGCTTTGTCTAGTAACTGATGAAAACTGATGCAGAGACCAACAGCTAAGCATTAGGCTGAGATCAGGTGATCTTACTGAAGAGAGGGAGGAAGGATTGTGGGAGCCAGAAGGGTCAAGGACATCAAAAGAAAACCCATAGTAACAGCTAATCTGGTTCATAGGAACTCACAATGTCTGAATGAACAACTGGGAAGCCTGCATGGAACCAACCTTCACAAGAGTAACAGTTGTATAGCTTGCTCTAACTGTAGGACGCCTAACAGTGGGAACAGGGTTTGTCCCTAATGGTTTGGCTGGCTCTTGGAGAACTATTCCTCATACTGGATTGCTTTGCCCTGCCTTAATACAAGGGGAGGTGCTTAGTCTTACTGCAACATGATATGCCATGCTCTGCTGATATCCCATGGGAGGCCTGCCCTTTCTGAATAGAATCAGAGGGGGAGTGATTGAGGGAAGCAGAGGGGAGGGGGCTTAGAAATAAGAGGAGAAGAGGAGAGGAGGAAGGGGAAACTGAGGTTGGATGTAAAAATAAATTAATTAATTAAATATAAAAATGTTAAGCTGAAAGCTATAATATACAAGAAAAGGACCTGATGCAGACCTATGTCAGCCCTGTGTTTGCTTCTCCAGTCTCTATGAGTTCATATGTTCTGGAGAATAATGCTCTTGTACACTGAAAAGATTTATTACTCATACTGGGTTAATGAAGCTGTGACTGGCCAGTGTCAGACAGGAAGTACAAGTGGAGTAACTAGACTAGGGAGTTTTGAGAAGAAGACAGAGATGCAGTTGTCAGCCAGACAAAAAGAAAGCAAGCTAAGAATGCTGGACTGAAAAAAGTTACCAAGCCATGTGGCTAAAAATAGATACAAATTATGGGTTAATTTATGTGTAAAAGCTAGACAGTAATATGCTTGAACTACTGACCCAACATTTGCTATAGTATTAAGACTCTGTGTCAATTAGTTGGAAAGCAGTTACTGAGTGTTTGGGAGTTTAGCAGGACAGAAACTTCTGACTACACATTTGAGCTTTGCTCAGTTGATTAGGAGACTTTGTTCTCTTGGTGCCCTCCATTATCTCTTGATCCTACACTCTGGTGGTTCCCTGAGCTCTAATTGGAGGGATTTGATGGGTCACCCCACTTAGAGCTTTGTGTTCCAAGTTGTTTCTCTCTCTCTGTCTCTCTCCCTCAGTCTTTCCCCTCCCTTCCTCCCTCCCTCCCTCCCTCCCTCCCTCCCTCCCTCCCTCCCTCCCTCCCTCTCTCCCTCCCTCCCTTCCTCTCTGCTTCTCTCCCCCCACCTGTATCTATCTGCATATTGTCTGTATTTGTTCCCATCATCTGTAAGATAATGGTTCTCTGACAATGGCAAAATAAAGCACTGGTCTGAGGATATCATTTGGACTCATAGGAGTCATTTTATTACTACTTTACTATTTTTTTCTACCAGTAGTATTTGATTTAACTTCAGGTCTCTGGGTTTACTGGTTTTCTTGTTTTGGGTCAACATGTTATGATAGGTATGGGTTCTAACTCATAGAGTGGGTCTTAAGTTATATGAACTCATCTAAGAGGGAGATAAGCCAACAGCATTTTAACTAATCTTTGAATCCTGTGAGCTACAAAATATCTGATCTAGCAAGATACTCACTGGTGCAATAGTGGCAGGAATGTTACAGGAATAAGCAAAAAATCACTTTTTGGTTGGATTTGAAGTCTGCCCCATAAGATGGAAACGTGTAGCTGATATCAAGACTGAACACCCATTACCAACTAAGTTATAGGCCTTTATGAAGAATATAGACTTTTATGTTGCTAAATAGACATAATAATAATCTGGAACCTATTTTTTTTGCCCGTAATTTAGCGTATCCCTCAACTCTCATTAGAAAAGATTTTGTTGCCATAGATAGTGATTAATATAGAGATGTATATCCACCAATAAGCAGAAAATAAGAAACTGTAGAGTGCTCAACTAAATGGGACTTGTGTATCACACACCTCCCATAAAGCTCAGAGATAACTGTAGAACAGAGGATAAAACAACATACATGTCTAAAGATGTATAATCTGCAAAGAAAAACATATTTGCTGATCATGAAAACACAGTTGCACACATAATCTATCAAGAGTTGGGGTTGATATGACAAAACTTGCAAAAGGCCAAGACAGCCAAAATGCCAGCATAGATGGCAAGGGGATCACACATTCCACCTTTGTCTGAGAAGTTGTTGGAATGCATGGCTGATTAAGAATCTGTGTGCTTTGGGGACATGGACTCTGAGATATCACACACATACAAGCAATATTAAGTTAAGTCAGTAGAGAAAAAGGGGGATGATGTTAGAAGGGACGTAGATATTGGGAATGGGGAGGAATGAAGGGTAGACATTGCAGAGATTATATGTATGTGATCGAAACATGTTACCTGCACTTATGAGCAAATGATAACCAATTTTGGAAAAGCAAAAAAAATAGAGAAGAACATTCTAGAAACTAACAAAACAAATGAAAAACTGGACTGAATAATTTCAGCTGGACATTTGTTTCTGAATTCCCAAACACTGTAAAGACAGTATAACTTTATTAAACAGTAATAGGAGCTCACGTTGAATACATATCTTTGATCCAGAGGTTCCTACATTGATAACTGGAATTATTATGAAGTCTCATCTCTGCTATATATTCATTCCTAGGATTTTTTTTTGGGGGGGTGGTTAACCTACATAAATACAATGGTGGTAATTTCATTTCTTACTATACTATTCTATATTTAGAATATTAAGATTAATAAACAGAAAGTTCACATCAATGGAGCCTGGGTGCTCAGATGGACAAGAAGACATATAAACATATATTTGATGAAGTTTCGTCAACTTGCTGAGAAGTACTCAGGAATAATCTCACATCTCTTCTGGAGTAAAGGTGTGGTTCTTGTGAGAAATACCATTTAGGAAAATTACGCTTCTATCACAGCTATTCTAAAACAGATTACTCTCATAAATATTGGTTGAAAAATCATTTTTGTTTCCTCATAAACTATATTTTGATAGGAATCAGTTGTGCTCTAGGATGTGAATTTTACCTATATTTTTTCTATGTTATGAGTATTATAAAAACATATTTTAAAAATTAAATATTATGTACACAATTAATCTAAATTAGAATTTACAAGAAGACACTGTTCCATAAAATAGAGATATAAACTGAATAAATTATGCTTATTAACCTAATAAATGTTAAAATACTAACCAACACATTATGTTACATCTAACTATGAATGGACATGGCATAAAGGAAATTTTCTTGTACTTATTATTGACTAAATTAAATACTGATTTCCTGGTTACCGAGGGACTCTATTAAGCTTCCAACCTTTCTCCTCTTGTTCTAATAAACGTTTTCACCTATGATTAGATTTAGCTTTCGGGTTTGAAACCTTATCATGAGTTTCTCAACATATCCTTGTCTGTTCCCGTTTATTCCCGCTCCATGTAATCAGCATAATCCTCACCTGTCTGGTATGGGTCCTAATTTTCTTGTCAAAGATAATTAGTTGTTCATGGCCTCCTCAAGCACTACATTTTCCTCTGAGCTTTCTTCCTACATGGAAACTCTCTCGGCTAGGATTCAGTTTTCAGTTCCTCTTTCCAGAAAAGGTTCTCTCTTGCTCTCTGGCTCCCAAAGCTATGAGCGTCGTGGATTTTTCTGAGATTAGATACCTGCTTTGCCATTTTTCTCTTTGCTCTTTTAGGGGTTTTGATACTCTGAAAATTTGCACTTTTAAACTTATATTTAAGTTGGTTTTATGGAAATGGGATCTTGCTCTTGAATTCAAACTGGCCTAAGATTCACCACATAGCCCAAGCCGCCCCAGAACCTGCTTTGACCCCTACTTTTCTGAGTGCTGAGACTATAGGCATGAGACCTCGTTTCGGGTATCATTTGGCTCACTCCTTTTATCTTCCTCTTGCCTTTCTTTATTCCTTACAACCACATTTTTAATCCTTCCTTCCTCTCTCTTCTGTCCTTTTCTACAATTTAGTCCAGTGTCAAAGACATGTACGGCTGTCATTCTACCATTTTTAACTGCCAGCCTGTGTTGTGCACTTCCTGTTGGGCGGTAAGACAGAAACTCTTCTTTCACTCAATACTTTACAGAACACCTCAACTACAATAAGCTTTGTTGAGTAAGTGACTTTGTTGAGTGAGAGAATTAGTTTTTGTTTTTTTTTTTTTTTGTTTTTTTTCCCCATCATAGGAAAATAGGAGAGCATCTGTGGCCAGAAAGAAATCAGACTTAAAGCAAATTAGAGCAGCCTCTTCATTTCTTACTGCTTTGCTATATTAAATGTTACTTCATCGCTAAAATATTTAGAAATTGCTTTAATATTATTAGCATTTACCCCTTGTATTTGATTTTAGAAAAGTTGTGACAAACCGTCATTGAGACTAAAATCTGGGCAAGAGATAAGATTTGAAGTAAGCCAGAAATAATTAATTGGAGGAGCCATCATCTGCCTTTCAGCGGGCAGCAAAATTTGCTTGAGGAGAAGCAGTGAGTAAAAGTAGATAAAATAAAACAATGTGCATCACAAAGCACTTTATCTCTGGAAACTTAGGTAGAATATAATGCATTTTAATTAACATCATTCAAGAGAATATTACTGATCCAAATGGTGTTTGGAGTGATCAAAAATACAGCTTCACTTTTTTTTTTTTTTTAAAAAAATAAGACATTACAAAATAAAAACGCTAAAACACTTCATATGAGTAATGTTTTAGTTCTTACTGGTATTTGATTTTTTACAGTATTATAGCTAAAGGCAGCCTATTTTTTTAAAGGTAAAACGTGGAACTTCTTTGTTCAGAATTTTAATGGGCAATGTATGATGGGGGATTGTTGTAAGCCTTGCTTTGTCTTGGAGGTTTGGTTTATGCTTATTGTGACAATGCAATTGTTAATTGCATTCCACATCATTCTCAGAAGTGTCCTTATTGAAACAATCATTCATAATGTCACCTTAACAATGAGAGCAAAGAAAAATGGCTGTGATGAGATCATAATAAAGCGGTTGACTGTGATAAAAACAAATTCAGACATTGTAACAGCTGACCCTTAATTCCTAAGGATTATTACCTATAATTCTGAAGAAGCTTAGCCTGCATATCTCATTTATGCAGTAACAAAGAAAAAAGCAACTATTTCATGACCTTTCCAAATAATGAGCTGATGATTCTATTACTGTAGCTACATTTCCATCCACAAAGATCTCTACTGCAAATTAAAGCACTTAGTGTCTGAAGTAGATTATTTATTAATGTAAATCATTGTCTAAACTCATCTCCTATTCTTAGAACATGATTGCATTCTGATGATAGTTTGATTGATAGCTCAGGGAAAAATAGTTTTGATCAGTAATGAACATGTAACCATACAGTATTATGACTGACCTTGGTTTATAGATATTGGTGCCACTGCTGTGGATGAAAAAGTGGAGATTTATTACCTGGGAAATCCTGAGCATATTTCTGTGTCATTCTAGCTCTTATAAAAGTAGAAAATGAACTGCTGTTTAAAATTGCTACCCATCTGCTTTATGATATCTGTTTTCCAAAACATAATGTAAGAAGACAAAATATTTCAATCAATTGTTTTTGGAGGTCTTTTGTATATAGATGTTTAGCAATGATTTTCACAAAATGAAATTCATGGCATAAAATTACTGATGAGTGTGTTGGCTACTTCTACATTTATTACAATATAAATAGTCCACTGAAGTTAGTATAAAAATTCTTCTATCACATTTTTATTTTTCAAACAAAAGTTTGAAATGTAGGCCAAAGAATGATGACATGCTGAGCACTTCAGAAGAAAGATGCTTAAAATTCAAAGATTTAAGAGGTCCTTTGGGAAAGTAAGGAAAATTCTTGAGTATTTAGTTTGCAAAAATAACTCAACATGTTCATAATGTACAAAGAAAATGTGAGGTGAAGGATATTTTGTTACACTGAGCAAATGCTTCCTAAAACTCCATAGAAATACCAACCATCACTTGATGGGTTCATGTGTGCATGTGTGTGTAATTTGACCTTGCTGTAAATGCATAAATTTTGAGTAAATTTGATGAAAATAAATATATTTTAATGCTTATATATTTAACATAAATTACATCTACTTTTGTCTTAGGCTGTATTATAAATTGAATATTATAATAATATTTCATCAAACTTTTTTTAAGTTGAACTTTAAGAATTAGTACTTCTACAGTTTTTCAGCAATAGTGCACACTCTGCCAATAGCTTAATTAATATTTATCAGTCTAAAATGCATTCAGTATAAAAACATAAAATTCAGATTAAATACTATAAATTCTCTGAAAATCTATAAGCTTGTATTACCTTCATTTGTAGTTTATAACAAAATTATCTGAAATTGTAATCTTATAAAGACATTATTTATAATTTCTCAGCCTTGTAAAATTTGGTTAGTCCATACTTACTTGGCTTTTGAACTAGAGCAAAGTATTATGGTTCTGTCAGTATAGCTTAAAAGAGATGTTCATAGCACAATAGATCAAGAAGAAGAAATTAGCTTCACAGTACATATAAAGTATGCACGTCCAAGTGATCTAGCTACTTTTGCTTTTTCCATCTAGGCCTGATGTCTACAATTTTCCAAAACCATCCCAAATAGGATCATGAACTAGGAAAAAAGATTTCAAATTGCAGAAATGCAGGTACAGTCTATGTTCTAATGATGCAATGCTTGAAACACCCAGAATCATGTTTACATCATTAAGAAGACCTGTTTCCACTAGCCTTTAAAACAAAGTATGGAATTCAAAATAAAGAGTCTTACACTTTCGTGAGAATTCACACATAATGTTGTGCTCAGTTTTTTAATGTGTTACAGTATTTATTCTTCCATAGCGATTTCTATAGAAGCAGCACATGCCTTCAAACCTGAGTTTCCTTCCAGTCCCTTGAACTCTTTGACAAATACTGACTACCATCTTAGAACCAGAGGACAGTGACACACTGTCCATATTTAAACTGTTGCTGTTTCTAGTCAGTACTACCTTTATCAGTAGTTCTCAAGTTCATACAGCTAGTAAGGCCACTGGATTTGTACAGACAGAAACTTTGTCATAACATGAGATGGTAGTGTGGAATTCTTTTTGCCACTTTAAAACTAATTTCGGGAAAGTTTACATAATCTCAAAAAAAATCAAAATACTATATCAGCTCAGAATATAAATTTTATCACTTATGGTGAATGGCTGAAAGTAGCAAGTTTTCTTTAAGGCTCTATGTACACCACTAAAACTATATTATACTTTTAATGATAAAAATCACAAAGAATAAACTAGTTATAAGCAATAGTGTATATAGAGGAATAACTGTTTTTCCTCTTACATTAGAATTACACAACACAACAAATGAACACATGTGTCATAATTCAACAGTTAAGAAATATTAACTTCTAAAAGTTTTCATACATCCTATCATATACATAGATAGTTCTGTAATATAGTTATGAAGAATTCCTTAAAATTTCAGAGTTATCTATTGTAAGAAAATGATACCACAAAATTTTAATTAGAAGAAATCCAATCTGAATGTCATACAGCAATCCTACTAATGCTGATATAAAATGGCTACAGAGAGTATCTTGGAAATTCTGAGTGAAATTGAGCATTAGATTCTTTCAAAATATCTATTCACAAATACTTCAGTATTAAAAATTATATATTCAGGGTATTTGCCACTATTTGAACATGATATGTTCTAGATTATATTCTGTGAACCAAATTGCCTTGGGGAAGAAAAGGGTTATTATGTTATCTTATACATTACTGTCCACAATCCAAGGAAGTCCTAGTAAAACCTTGTGTAAAAAACTGAAGTAAAGATTATGGAGAAATGCTGAGTACAGACATGGCTTGGTCATTTGGCTTTTTAAACCTCCAGGCCACCTTCCCAAAGGTGGTTGTGTTCAAGGTTGGCAGGACTCTAACAATTCAACTGTTCACAAACAAAGTCTCCCACATACCTGCTTACACACAAATAGGAAAGAGGCAATTTTTTTTAATTGAAATTTTCTATGAGGATGACTTTGGTGCAGTGGTTCTCAACATTCCTAATGCTGTGACCTTTAATACAGTTCTTCATGAAAGTGGTTACCCCTCCAACTGTAAAATAATTTTAGTTTTTACTCAGAACTATAAATTTACTATTGGTATGAATCATAATGTAAATATTTATGGAGACAGAATTTGCCAAAGGGGCCATGACCCCCTTGTTGAGAACAGCTGCTAATGTGTCTTAGTTACAAAGTCATCCAACAACCACAGCATATCTTTATTACATAAAATAATGAATGATTTCTAAAGAGATATACTTAAAGATGCACCAACAATCATATCTTGTGTGTTTACATTTTATGAGAGCATGACAATCACTGAGGTGTTTGTGTAGATCTCATCACTTTGACACTAATGGTTCGGAAATGAATGAAGCATACTTTTACAAACAACACAGCAAAGAAGTTGCACATATAAATCCAACATAATGAAAATGGCTTCTGAAACATATGCTCTTGGCTAAACTTCTATAAGAGGATTTTACACATCTTCTCTGAGGAACGTGCATTGGTAACTAAGACCAAATGCCATGTTACCACTATAGAGAAGAAAGATGCAATACCCTTCTCAAATAAAAGAAAATTACTTGGGTTAGGGAGACAGTCTTTCACATAGTGTGTGTTCTTCTTGATGAGACTTCAGGGCAAGTGTACATTGAACTGCTTTTAGATATTCCACTTCTATTCTTTAGGATTCACCGCCCCAATCTCATAATTCATACGTATTACATAAACTCAGATTATTGGCAAAATTACAGCACTATCCAAAGATACAAAGATGTTTGTTAAAACGTAAATGGGTAAAGACTATGTGTGATTTAAATACAATGGGATACTGTTCAGCCATGAACACAACAAAGTCCTTCCGCACAGAATAAGGATGAATCTTGGGACTACCATAGAAAGTTAAAAAGCCAGTGTGACAAGACATCTAGAGATCTTCCTCGTAGTCTTAGATTCTCACTTAATAATATTTTGCTAAACCCCATTACATTCATGTTTTTAATAACATAAATCTTTAAACTACACAGCTAAAATAATTCTTTATCATAAATTTATGCCAAGCTTCCAAAATATTTTACTGACAAGATGGTTTATAAGTAAATAATTCAACAGTGGTAACTTATTAAGATGAATATAATAATTGTAGCTTCGATACAAATTAAATGAGTTAAAAGCCTTATCTTCCATGAAAAAGCTCTCGAGTCTAGTTAGTCCAAGATCAATGTACTTTGGGTGCCTGCTGAGAAAACACTATATGGTTCCTAGAGTGTCCCTACTTGCTGTGTCTTCATGTTGAAGAAAGATGAATAAGATCCTATGTGTCTCTCTTTTATATATTTCATTTTAATGGAAGCGTGACAATAGACATATATTCATCAGGTGCAGTGAGTTTTCCTTATGCACATGTAGCATGTAATAAACACATTGAATTACCAGATTTCTGTTACAGATTTTAAAAATCCTCTCTTATACTTCCTTTGAAACATTTGATTTAAGTTTGTGAATCATAGCGATTTATTTCTAAAACCAATAGAACAATTCCACTCCATTCCAGTTATGTGTGATGCCTTCTCTTTTGTTCCTTTCCCACATTGTCGGAAACATTTCTAATCATGTTCTTTTCTTAATTCCTTTAGAAAAAACTTTGCTTCTTTGCTATATATAACAATACTTTTTTTCTTAACTTTATATTTATATCATTAAAAATGATGGCACTTAACACCACTAATGACTTTGCAATCTCTCATATTTAACACCACCCAATACTATTATCTTACGAATTTCAGTCTCAAAGTATAAATTTGAAGAATATGAACTTGCTAACTCTATCATGTCTATTTAAAATTTTATCAGAGTAGATCCAAACTTGTTATTACCATAATGAAAAAAAATCATACAAAAGATTATTTCAGAAATTTAAGCACTATTTGGTCAGCATTAAATGCTGATTACAGGTTGCTAGTGAAGGATTAAAATACAAATGACAATAAGTGAAGCAGTCGGCAATGCTGAATATGTGTGAAATGAGCGAAGACAGACAAGGGCTAGATTAAGAACAAAATAAACACAATTTAAACACCAAGCTTCCAAAAAGCAAGAATAGTTTTTCCCACAGACAGGGAGAAAGCATCTTTCAGATGACACATATTCTTTTCTTGAGAGCTGGAAAGAGAGTGGACTAAGTTATTTTTAAAGATTTACATAATTTACAATTATGTAAAAATGGTTGAGATCTAGATTTTTGTAGATATTTTTAATTTTAATAGCCTGTTTCTAAATACATAAACTCAGTCTGCTTAGTGTGTATAGAGTTAGATGTATGAATTTTTCCTGGACTCAGCATTTGCCATTGGCTAATGGATTGTTGTGGTCTTCCCTGAGGATGATTTGGCTTCCTGTTTTTAGCATGCTGGGTTGCCTGTAGTGCTTTGTGTAGGGTTCAGGCCTCCTGGGCATCACTTGCTCCTCTGCCTATTGCCCTTGCAGTTCATGACTTGTCATACATATATGTTTGAAACAACACAACTGAGGTCATGAACTGGAATAGAGCAGGGAGAGTAAATAAAATGCTTTTGGAAGTGGAAGGGGTAATGATGCAATTATATTAATTTAAAAAGTAAAAAGCAATTTTAAAAGTCTTTATTAATATACATACACTCATTCAGAAAATAACTACTTCTGCAAAGCCTTATATACAAGTTCATGTGGCATTTCTTTGCTAGTATTAATAGTTAAGAAAGGTGTAATTGTCAATATAGGCGTAAGGAAGGAAGATACAATACGCTTTGTGGCAGATGTTAGGATAATGGAGTTGACTTTTACATATCCGGAAAATATCTGTGAAGTCATTTTATTTCTTTAAATTTGAAGACTGTGAAATATGTGCAAAATACAAATTATATATTGTACTTTGAGAAATATACTTATATATATTATATATATAATTAATAAAAACAGTCAATTTACAATTGAACCTAAACAGAGTTGTCATGGCTTTGTATTATTAATATAGGTCAAACCAGATAATAAGAAAATAGTAGCTATTTCATTGACATTTGTTCTTCTTGACGTAAATGACATAATTCTACAATGATGAAACAAGCTAAACCTTGAAAGGTAGACAAGTTCTCCTGTAGAGAATGTGAATGATGGAATTCACATAAAAGGTTTGTAGCCTGCACATCCTGTTAAAATACCCATCCTGAAACATGCAGTAATTTGAACACGGAGTCTGATGTTTCTGCTTTTCAATGAACATTACAAATTACACAGCTTCTCCTGACACTTTATTGTCTCATAAAGCCTTCTTTGAGACTTTGTTTATATGTCTTATCTTATGATTAGATATTATGATTCCTGATTCTGTGATTTTATCGTGTGTGTGTGTGTGTGTGTGTGTGTGTGTGTGTGTGTGTGTTTGTGCATGTTCCTGTTTGTCCCCCTGTGTATTATTTCTGATGCTATTTCTTTGATTTGCTTGCTTTTGGCTTGTCTTTTCTGTCTGTTTTGTTTCATTCTACTTCAATAGGTCTTACATTGAAGTCTTTATTTTCTGTAGAAAGAGAGAAAGTGACATCGAGTTAGATACGTCGGGAGGTGAGGAGGATTTCAAAGAGATGAGATGAGAAGAGAAATGATTAGAATATACTTTATTATTTTTAATAAAGCAGTAATGAAATAAAAATTTATATTTTACAGGACAAGTAAGACAGAAAGTAACAAAAAACTATTGCTTCAGTATTGATATATATTTGGTTATCTTAATTGTTTTAATAAAATTATGACTATAAATTAAAAAACAAACTCAGTGTGTTCATATATAAGTGTGTGAAAAGTTATGCATCAGTGAATGCATGCCTATTCTTTTTAATAAACAAGTAAATTTAAAAACACATGCTTACTTTTTATGCTTAAAGAATAATTGTCACTTTAAAAAATGACAACCCAATTTTTAATAAATGGAGCAAAAATCGTACAGTTGAAAATGTTTTAAATAATTTCTTCACCTTGGAAATTTTATGTATATATATATATAAAGTTTAAATATGCATATATTAGAACATTACATATATATGTCAATGAAAATTTATAATGTTTAATGAATATCATATTAAGATGTGTATTTTTCAAATATCAATTTTAGCTGATAAAACATATTAATATTATTGATTTATACATTTATTTTTGTTTCTAAATGAAGCTATGCATTGAGTCCATTAGTGATATCAGCAAAATGACAAAACTGATCAGTCATTGAGATTTACATATTTAGGATACTTCTCATTCATTCAAGAATTTTTTCTCTTTTAGAAGAAAACTATTTTGAATTTTAGAAATCCCAGAATCACGAATATGCTTTAGAAATATGAAACACATTTTATCATTTCAAATGTAAATCAGATTTCAATGTGTTTATTTGATAGGAAAGTATATATTACCATAGCTTTTCCTTCCAAAACCTATGTGAAATAATATTACTTATAAAACCTTGGCTCCATTTTGAATACCTCTTGGACTATGTCAAGTAAAACAATTGCCTGCTGCTTATGTTAGGTTATTTAATTAAAAACAAATGACTAGACTGGATAATACAAATTGATAAGGAAGGAAGAAAATTTGGTATAACATGCAAGTGAAACAAAGCTTCTCTCAAAAAATCTTAAATCTAATCAGTGCTCTATTAGGCAGTGTTATGCACAGTGCAAAAATATTAATCATATGGAACTATTCTTGTACATATTCAAGTAATCTGGAAACAAAGAAACAAACAAACCAGACAGCAGATTTCTGATACTTTGAGTTGGGTTAGTTACTCTTGGTGGGCAAAGGAATCCCCTTCTTCCTTTCCTGGCTTACTAAGGTAGTTACTATTCTTAGTCATCGATGTTCATAAGTTAGCTACTTGACCACACATTTCTGCTCTTAGTTCTTAACCACAGTGGTTTGTATTTTCTCTACACCCTCTTGGTATTAGAAGGAGGAAAAGAAACTTTTGAAGGGATTAAAAATCCCACTGTCAAACATGGCGTCACTCCTACTTCAAGCTATCTGACTGTGCTATTGAGTGAATAATCTATCTTCTTACGTTTGCTGGTGTAGTTCTAGGCATCCCTATAACTCATTTCAATATTCATGTTGACATTCTCCTCTAGAAATTTTCTCTTGACCTCTATTTCAATGAATTTATTTTCTGTTCCATCTAATTCATTCTTTTCTATGGTAATAATATAGAGTATGTTATTAACAATAAAGACACTACCTTTTAGCACTTATCTCTCTAATTTCACTCAAGAATCATTTCCTATCCTCTCAGCATATTTCAATTTCTCTCAGTTCCTTTTCTTTCATATCCATCATTATGACTACATTTTGCTTAACCTTGCTTTCTATGTCTTATTCTGCTGTTTTAAATGTTATTATTGTTTTGAATTTTGTTCTGAAATATTATCCATAGTTAATTTCATATGTCAGTATACTGCCAGAGTATATACATCAGTCAGAGGTATGTGGAGAAAATATTTAAATTAATGCTCAACATATGATAGCCATAAGACTCTAGACAATCAAACACTTACTGAGCTGTTCCCTTGATTTCCTTCAAATCTATATTCTACTCAATCTCTCTATATATATATGTGTGTGTGTGTGTGTGTGTGTGTGTGTGTGTGTGTGTGTGTGTAGCACCCTGTGAGGTCATGCCCTGCTCATATGTGCCCAGATCCCTCAGATAATGCACTGAAATACTATGCTGACACCCCAGGGACCATACCCCTAAATATTCTACTAATGTTATCTGCCCTAACTCATATTCAAAGCAGCCTGGGTGGCCATGCCCTTCTTCCATGAAGTAGACTTTGACTTTGATTTGGATTTGATCTTGGACTTGGACTTAGGCTTAGAATTTGAATTTACATATATATATATATATATATATATATATATATATATATATATATATATATATATATATATATATATATATTAGATGTTTTCATACTTCTTGAACTCTCTTTATGTTAGGGATGGATCCTAAATACCTGACACATGTTAGGCTCCCTTTTATCACTGAGTAAGTCCCTTCAATTTTCCTTCAGGTTCTATTTCTTCTATGTCTCCCAACTGAAGACAATACTTTTACTGTTAGAAGGAATCAGTAATACTGCCAAAGCTCAGAGAGAGGAAAGAAATCTGTTTCTGTTGTGAGAAACTGATTTAACCATGAGCTAGCAATCTATGGCCTGCAAAACAAATCCTGCCAGATGTGTGTTTTCATAAATAAAGTTTTATTGAGAGACAGCTTGCTTGTTCTTTCTCATGTTGTCTTTGGTTTGCATGCCTAGCACTTTATTTGAATATGTACTAAAAATGTCTGCCAAAAACTGGTTCTGAATGCACATCAAATTATTTTAGTTTTCACAAGCATTGCTCAGAATTCTCAGTCTTGATGAAAAAATAAAAAATAGTAGTATTCATTAATACTGAAATTAATGTTGATCAGAATCAACATTACATTTAGATGTATTATTCATTCATTTACAAACAATTCTCATCACTCCATTTTGCTGCCTTTGAGCACATTACTTACTAATTAATTACATTAATTTTATTGAAATTTTCTTCCATCCTTCCTTTATTTTTTCCTTCCTCACTTTCTCTTTTCTTTCTTTCTTTTCTTTCTCCCTTCCTTCTTTTCTTTCTCTCTTTCTCTTTCTTTCTTTCCTTTTGTATGTCTTTTCTTCTCATCTAGCATTATACCTTCTTTAAAATACTGGTAGCCATGGATCTGTGTCTTTATAAGGAATCCTAAGATGAATTTCAGATGTCATTCCTCAGTCATTTCTTTACTTTATGCTTTTATTACTTAAACTCTTATTTTCATGTAGTATATTCATATCATGATATCTTACTTCACATAACTCCTCTTTTAAAAAAAAAACATCTCATTTTTTAAAGACAGCATCTTACTAACCTCCAGTTGGTGACTAATTTGAGTAGGCTGATGAAGGTGTGAGCCCCTGGTAATCTGCTGCCATTATCTCTCTAGTGCTTGGATCACATGCCCACACTAGTGCATATGCCTTTGTACAAGTATTAGAACTGATATTCAGTCCTTTCTCTTATGCAGCAAACATTTTGGCAGTTAAATCATGTTCCTGTCTATTTTCTTCCACCCGAGAAGTATGGATTTAAGCTTCTTATTCCTGATGCCAGTCACTTAACTATTGAATCATGTTCCTGCTCTAGCTAAGGAATTCACTAAGACATATCACTTTGTTTTTGTGTGTCATCATAACTCTATGAGATCCAATGTAGTGTAGGAAAGAAAAATAGCAATTAATAATATCAGGGAGCTTGGCCTGAGAAACAGAAAAAGTAAAGAAATGTGGAATGGAAAAACAAGAGTTATAGTTTATTTTCAGCCAAGATAAGTAGTACTATTTAGACATCCAAATAAAGATGCTCAGTAGACAGTTGTGTCTGAGTATTTTGTTCTAGTCTCATAAGTTCTGAGCATGTGAATTGGGAAAATTCTATCAAAGTTCAGTTTCAGTAGAGGAAAACTAAAGAAGACACCAGTGAAAGTGAAGAAATGTTGAGATACTCCCTATAAATAAAACAGACTTCAGCAACTTAGATTCAAATAATAATAATAACTGATGTTACCACAATTATTTTAAAATGAATACCTGATTTATTTTTATCAAATGCTGTTGCAGTGTCAGGCATGACACTGGCACATTACAATTGGGTTTTACCATAGTGATTGAAGGAAGGGATTTAATTCTAAGCAGCAAATTATGATGGGATGGGAAGGATGTTGCCATGAAAACAAAGCTCTGAACTCTCCTCTGATCTCTACCAAAACACTGGGAAATGGTACAGGAATTCATACCCAAGACTGAGATGGCACCTGGTCTTGAGGGAGAGAAGTATGCTGAAGGGCATTCTCAAAACCATTCTTAGCAAAACTGTCTTGGCTTACAGAACATAATCAAAACATATTCACTACAGGTGACCAGAGTGGCTTATAAAATACACACACTAATGTTCTACATTGCATACCATACACAGGGTATCATCTGTAATACTCTAAAGCACCACAGCTTTCCAGTTCCTTACATGAAAAGAAAGATGAAAAAAATCCCCTAACAGTGTTAAATTGAATTTTCAGCAGGTAAAATGTTGAGAAATCTGAAGCCTAACTTCTGGAAAACATAAACTACACTCTTTACACACAAGTTTATATTTTCAAATGCATCCTTGATGCAATAAAATGCCAAGAATTTTTTTTATTGTTTTTTTGCTTTCTGACTAAGTACAGGTTGTAAAAAACATATTCCCAGGCACACTTTTATTGGAATGTCAAGGGAATCTATATATTTTGGCTCAGCTTGGGAAGTAAAGTTTACTGTGGAAAACCTCCTGAGTGGTTTCTATGGTAATGAAAAAGAATTTAAAAAGTGAAACAAATGTCACTGATTAATATGAAAGAAAGGGAGACACTGATAATTTGTCAAAATTTAGGCTTTGACTGACTACAACAATAAACAAGTGAATACCAAGAAGTGAAGCCATTGACCTTATATCATTAATCATCTCTGTCTATCAGATTAAACACATTTTTAATGGTAAGTTTCTACAGGTTCATCTGAATTGCTTTCTGAATAATAATGCTTCAGCCCAGAGGTGGGATAATTCATAAATAATGTATCTACATGACAGTAATATCTTTATTGTATAAAATAATAGTTTTATTCATTATGAATAAGAGATGGGTAAGCTTATTGATAATTAGCATATTAGTAACTATAAGGAATAAATACTGAATTATTTTAAACAGGTTCATAATGTGTATTTATATTAGCTTTGAATTTTCTTGCTTACATTTGTAATTAATAAATTACTTTAAAAAATGATTTGATGCCCTAACTTCAGTATATTTGTCCTTCTCCATTCGACGTCTATTGTTCATCTGACTATGGATTTTATATGGAATTATTAACTGGGTTTTATATAGATTTTCAACACAAGTTTTCCATGGCATAGATAAAAGCAGTGTTTTATGAGAACAGTAATGTGGATGACTATGTATCCATGAATTAATGGCATATTAACAATAATGACAGTTATATAGGTCTTCTCATTTTGTCAGTATTTTTGCAATAAATCATGTATTTCCTAGGTTCTTTGTCTTTTCACTAACACTGTTACAGTCAGTATGCATCCTACTGTAAATCTGAAATAAACACAATGAACACTTATTATGTCTTTCATGAATTTACATAATTAACAGAGGTATATGAAGATTTAGAATACACTGTGGGTGTGGGAGCACATATCAGAAATCTCAACCAAACTATTTATGAGGCTGAGATGTGAGGGTCACATGTTTGAGTAAGCATGGGTAACAATACATTCTTGTTCAAAATATAAATTTAATATGCAATGAAAAGGTAGCTAATTTAAAGAACTTGTCTAGCATACACAAACACACACAGAGAGAGAGAGAGCAAGAGAGAGAGAGAGAGAGAGAGAGAGAGAGAGAGAGAGAGAGGGAGAAATGTAAGGGGCACAGGGAGACAGAGAGAGGGAAAAATATAACTTGGCTACACAATTCATATATTTAAGTACCTCTGCTGTCCCTTGACAATAAGACTCATTTTTATGAATTTGTTACGTGGAAACACTCAATTTTCTGTCTTCTGTACCAACATTTTATAAGTAATAATTAACCACAGAATTTGTTCAACATCTTTGTTAATAGCAAAACATGGCAATTAAAAGAAAATACACTTGCATTATATGATAATAAAGAAGGGTGATGTCCTTTGAGGAAAGATTGCTATTTACAATTGTAAGGAAAATAATTAAATATTTAATGGGTTGTGTACTATTATGTGAAGGATTTAATGTTTTCTTACAATCTAAATTCATGCTGTTGCTAGCAGCACTGTGAATACTTCAAAGAACACAATCTTTAGACTGGGGAATGTCAATGCGGTTTTGATAATTCAGTAGGGAAAACATATGAGCAATAATAGTATGATCAAATATAATGTCATCAGGCCACAGCAGTGAATAATAAAGAGCAACATGACTTTCAAGAGTCTCAAAATCTTTTCTTGGAAAATTTTATTCCCTCGCATAAGCTTTGTTCAAAGTCATTTCACAAAAAGAAAATAGAAAGAATTTGCCTTTTTAGTCAGATAACATTTTAACACATTACATACAACCCCTGATTTATGAAATAAATATTCAAAACAATCCTGGCAAGGATGTATTTCAATAAGAGATGAAAGGCATGATTATAACAAAATGCATTGATAAATTCATTGCACCAAAGTAATTCAATTATTGGACTAGATACTATAAAATTTCTAAGGATCTGTTCTGTTTTTGAGAACTACTTAGTAGCTCCAGGGACAGACCGTTAGACATTTTATGCTCTTATCAGATGCAGTACTGAAAGTTAATGGTAATTATCAAAATCTGAACACATGCTTTAAAAGAAGGAAATGAAGACCCAGATCCCAGATTCAATCTTATTTGTGGTTTGAATGTACTTGACCTCCATAATTTCAAAGCAAGTCGTATTATGTTGAAGTAGGTGTGGTCTCATTGGGGGAAGTATGTTACTGATATTCAGTTGACTTCCTGTTACCTGCAAGATGTAGGACACTCAGCTACATCTCCAGAACTATGTCTGCTTGAATGTCACTATGCCCCATGATGATGATGATGATGATGATGATGATGATGATGATGATGATGATGATGAACTGAACCTCTGAAATGTAAGTTAGCCATCTCAATGATCTTTTCCTTTATGAGAATTGCTGTGGTCATGGTGTCTCCATATAGCAATAGAAACTCTCTAAGATACCATCCATGTACTCATTCATTTGCTATATATAAATATCTTTCTTTGTATATGGAATTGTCGCAGAATAACAAAACACACTTCATGCTATATACTAGCACTTGTTATGCAAAATAGGCCAGAACCCTATTTTAAATAAGTCAATACTTAATAGAAATGATAGGTTTTTCTAGCTTGTTTAACGCAGTTAAATGTACTGGGCTTTATATCAATATCAGATAATTTCTGAAAAGACTTTTTGTGATATATATGTCAGAGAGCCTGATGGAAGAAGAGATGAGAAGAATGTAAGAGCCAGAGGGGAAAGCACCAAGGGGACAGAAAATAAAATGATACGAACTCAGAGACCAAAGTAGGAAGCACAGGAACAGCACAGTCTTCTGAGCTTATATTGCAGCTTCCAGTTCAGAGATTTTATGAGATTCCTGAGTAGGCCAACAGTTGCTATTATACTGCTGTGACGTCTCCTAGGCGCTTTTCTTCATGTGCGTTAGTCCTGTCTGACTTCGATGTGACAGTTTTGATTTTATCTTATTGTATTTTATTTTTCTCTATTTTAAAAAAAATGAGTGTAATTATAGTCTTTAGAATCAAGGTTACTGGTGGAACTGTCAACCAGTCCAGAGCATACCTTATGTTCTAGAGTAGTTGAACAACAAATACTGGACTCCATAGATTTTATTTTTTGTGTATCATTTATTTGGTTACAGTTTTGTGTGTTTTTATGTATGTTTATTTGTCTTTCTTTTTGAGTGATGCGTTTTGTATTCTAGGCTTTGAATATTTTTGTTGTTGTACCAGATTTTTAAAGTTGGGTATATAGAGAGAAGAGGAGTTCCAGATGAATTTAGAGGAAGGGAAAATATGATAATATAATATAAAGAAGTTTACTTAATAATATTTTAAATAATAGAACATAAATAAATACATAAGTACGAAAAAATTCCCCTCATAATGTGAAGCATCACAAAATCCCCCTATTGGCATAGAATGATCATGTACACACTGATACTTTTATTGGTGAATTTATTGAGTGTCTGATCAAGTGAAAACCTCTCCATACCTCAATCATTTTTCTTACCCAAGACCACCTCCCTCTGAAGGCATTTCATCACATAAGCTCAAAGTTACCTTTACTCAATCATCAGCCTCATTCTTGTATTACTGCATAATCATTACACTTCTTTTGTGCTCTTTTTATATGATCAGAATAGAGTTCCTACTTTGCTGTTCTCAACACTATTCCACATTCTTTCTACACTCTCTCAAATCAATATTTTTAAATAAATAGCCAACATTCTCCTTGACCAATACTTTTTTCTCCTATACTCCTTTAAATCCAATCTTATCAGGCTGTCTACACCTCTCTGAAACTCATAAAGGTTTCCTTTTAATGAACATAAGTGCCTTTCATCTTGAAATTTTCAAAAATAAATTATCTGCTGTCTAATTGTCCTATCACTCTTTACTTATATCTAAAAATGTGTTTTAAAATCTCCCAAGCTCAACCAAAAGCACTATTAGGTAAGCCTTAAAAAAGAAAAATAAATAGAATCAAGAATATGTGTCCTGAACTTGAATCAGGATGACAATAGAAGTTTAAAAAAAAAACAATATGAGAATTCTATGAAATAGATGAAGGATAAGTAGATATCACTCAAACATTTATAGAGTTTAAGAAATTTTTAATATGCATTTCTCATTACAATGCAAATAAAAGAAATCTGAATGTTAATAACTTTGAGAGACAATAACAGTCTAGACATGAAACTCAGGAGAGTGAATTACTTAGCATATAAGTGAACAGTGTTCAATCTCGTGTGTGTGTGTGTGTGTGTGTGTGTGTGTGTGTGTGTGTGTGTATTCTATATAAGTAGGTATATAAGTGTAGTGATATGTGTGTAATTGGGACACATATACACACATATCATTACACTTATACACATATACACACACACAGAGGTTTTTTTTTTTTTTTTTTTTTAATAATTGACCAATTATATGGAAGCCTGGCTACACACTGCTCTAAGCTATTCTATATTGTCTTCACCCTCTGTCCTGTCCAGAGTGACTTCATTTTAAGACTCTAGTCTCCTTCATTCTGTGTACAAATGCCAAGGCAGAAGGAGTGAATATCTTATTTGTGAAAGTAAATAGCTACCATCTGTCCAGTAGAGATTTATAGTTAATTTATACAAATAACATATTATCACACATGAACTTATCAAATTAAATTAGAAACAAATGGACACATTGATGTGTCAAAACTATATTAGTAAAACCAGGCCTCTGAATGTATCAAATGAGCCAAACCAGTAAGTGGGGCAATGGCTTCTTTGGGCTTATGTGAAATAAGCAACACATTATTCTACCATGACTCATCCTCAGAGAACCAACTTCATTTAGCCAGGAAGACTGGAGGTCATCACTTCCAGATTTAGTACCGCTCAGTGTTTTCTGCCCATTTTCATAGAATTGGTTTCAAGTATTAAATTCCTACTTATAGCCAAGGATCTTCAGTTTGGTAGTGTCCATGGCATCTATTCTGGCAGGAATCACTTGAGTGGCTATTCAGAAGCCAGCCCTGAGTCCTACAGCATCTCTACTATCCTGGGATGCTCAGTGACTATATTCTTTAATGCTGGAAAGAAACACCTGCAATGACCTTCTTTGCCTCCGTATCAGCCCTGTGTTCTCATCTTGAGGTAGGCTTCTTTAACTCTACAGCCTTTTAAGTCCATTCATCTCGCTGTGTAGCTGTATGAAGACTATTTCATGATCTAATGAATGATTAGTATTAGTATCACTGCACAAACTTTATATGGTAATGGACTCTTGTAATCCAGTACTCTAGATATTAATGCAAGACAATAAGAAGTATAAAGCCTTCCTTGGCTGCATAACAACTTCAAGGTCATTACAGGTTTAGGAGATATTATCTCAATAATGACCAATGTATTTCCTGTTTAAATCGCTAGAAAAGATTAATGTAATTATGTGGCTGGGTAACGTTTGACACTTAGCTAAGTTAAATTAATTCATATTATTTTTAAAAAGGCATAATGAAAGCAAACAGGGAAAATAGGTAAACAGAAACTACACAAGTACTTCCAAATGCCAGTTCTTTCCTTAAATGTCTAACATACACGAAATTATTTTATAAGTTACATTTAAGTCAGAAAAATCAATACCAAAAGGGATCTGTATAGAGTAAGAGTGGGGATATTAAACTGTTAGGCACTGAAAGAAATGTATGTGCAAGCTCCATCATTCTAAGTTCTATGAAGTACTGACGAAGACTTGGCCTTCTGCATGTATAAGAAACGTTAATGACACCAACCTTCAGAGTTTCATTTTCTATTTCAACATTCTATGTCTTTTCAAATGATTCATTTTTTTAAAAAAATGACAAAATTTATTACTTTTTGAGATTTTCACGAATCCAGGTAGTAAATACTTTATAAATTACAAAAAAAAACCATTGCAATATTTAAAAAAGTCAGAGAATATCTATGTGACAGGAGAGGGGCAGAATGAGAGAGAAGGGGAAAAATTTTGAGTAATGCAGGGTTCATTTATGAAAGGCAAGAAGCCTGACAGCAGGGTGTTGGCAAGTAGGGCAGATCCAAACACTGAGAATTATACATCCTAGTATACATATGTAAACTAGGAACTCTGTTAATTTGAGTTACATAGTATAAAGTCTTTGAGGAACTTGCTTCCCAAAATAAAATGGAGAAAAGTCATATGTCAGGATTTAGCTATCCCCAGTGTCCCTTCCACAATGAAAGCTATTAGATTATTGGAGAAAAATATCACTGAGTCCTATGGAATAATCCTTCTGCACACTGTTAATATGTATTGCTTTCATTGGTTAATAAAGATGTTTTCTGGCCAGTAGCCAGGCAGAAATTATAGGCATGACAGCAAAAAAAAAAAAAAAAAAAAAAAAGAACGGGTAAAAGAAGGTCAGTCAAAGGATATGCCAACCAGCTGCCTAGGATGCAGGACTTATAAAAGAAAAATGAGGTAATGAGCCCTGAGACACATGGAAAGCATAGATAAGAAATATGGATTAATTTAAATGTAAGAGCCAGGTAGTAACAAGCCTGAGCTACCTGCTAAGAATTTATAAGTAATATCAAATCTTCAAGTCAGTTATGTGAGAAACAGCTTCCAGTTATTTGGTAGCAGGTGGTCAGGACAGGAAACTCCACCTACAACTGGGGAAAAATTTCCTTTTAGACATTCTAGTTCTGAAATTTTAAGCCACATAGTGGGCAAGCTGAGCTCTTATGGACTTAAAGAATGTACAGAAAAAGTCAAACTTTTAAAAATGTGGAACAAACTATTAATAAATATTTTCACAGTATTAATTTCAAAAACAGCAAAAAAAACCCCACATTAATCAGAACTATTCCTGTATCAGATAGTGTTGCTAAATTCCTAACAGAAAAATTGTTTATTATTTAGGCAACAAATATTAATATGGAAACTATATTTTTCAATATAAAAATTGGTCAAGATAAGTGTCTACCAGTCCTCAAGAAATTCAAGAGCTATGGGAATAGTTCCTGATCATGTCTGTCAAGTGTAATTTTTATGGTAGTCAATTTGTAGAAAAAGTGCCTGACACGTTTGTCACACTTGCTTTGTTTGGGTTTTAATATGCCTTCGGTCCTTCCCATTTGATCAAAGCCAGGCTTTCTCTTTCATCTTCTGTCTTCAGAATTCCATGAGAGTGAGTCTCATTGGAGAAAATGACCTCAAACATTGCTGAAAGAGGTGTCTGTGATAGATAGTTAAAGGTATGATTACCCTCTTTTTCAGTTGTGACAAGACACATTCTCTTCAGTTAAGTTTATGTCACGAAGCTGGGTCACAATATTTTTTCTGTTGTTACCTTTATGTCTCTAGTACAAGGCTCATCAGTACACATAGCCACAGAGAATGATGAGAAAGGAGAAAAAAGAAGTTGGTGTACATATTTAAATATAACAACTATAAAAAAGAAACATAATGCAAGTAGCAATTCCAATCTTTTATGTGGGAAATTATTGCAACATTTAGATTTTTGGGAGCAGATATACCTCATCAGACAAAATAGAATATATTTGATTGAACTTTTGCTTTTAGCCATTAAAAGCTACAAACCACTAGAGTTCCAAAGTGAATTAATTAGAAAGAAATCTTTTATGAGTAAACTAGCAACAATTATGAGGTGGATCCTTCCTGGTTAATTGATTCGCTACTGAGACTATATTCTCTGAAAGGTGAAAAATGAGGTTTGATGTATTATCCACTTGTTCTACATAAACATCTCTGGTACATTTCCATGACTGAAATACACCTTCAAAGAGTTACTATTCATAAAGTTTTGTAGCACTGAGGTTTTCTGGCCAAGGGCGACAATGGTCCAGACCCACAGATCTGCCGCACCAGACCCCTTAGCCGCCCGCTGTTGATCAGGCCTCCAAAATGGCTCAAACACTTACATTAGCTTCACGCTGTTCAGTCTATGACTCAGGCATATTGCTAGCTTGCTCTTACATCTTAACTCAACCCAATCTCATTAATCTGTCTGCCATATGGCCAGGGCACCGGGCTTCCCCTCCAGCCGCTCACGCCTCAGCCCAGCGAGGCCCCTGGCGTCCTTCCTTGCTCCACTTTCCTATTTGATTAGACAGAAAGGGGGAGGTGATGTGGGAATGTCTTTCTGTATGCTGTGAATATCAATCTTTAAATAAAGGAGCTGTTTTGGTCCATGACAGGCACTATAGAAAAAGTAGGTGGGGGAATCAGAATAGATAGGAGGAGCAGGGCGGAGTCAGAGTGAGATCAATCCAGAAGCCCAAAGAAGAAACATGTAAGGAACACAGGTGAGCCACAGGCCACATGACAGACAGATTAATGCAAATGGGTTGAGTTAAGATGAAGGAACAAGCTAGCAATGTGCCTAAGCCACAGGCTAAGCAGCATGACACTAATATAAGTGTTTGAGTCATTTGGGGGATGGATCAGTGGCGGGTGGCTAAGGGGTTTGGGGCTGCAGGTCTGTACGTCTGGACCTCTGGCCGCCCTGAGCAAGAAAACCTCAATGCTGCAAAGTTTCTTTACCAACTACACAGCTTCCCTTTAATCATGGGTTCCATATAAAACTAAGAAAAAGTTAAAACAATACTCAGATATACTTTTAATACTGGCCCTTTGGCTAAAAAAATTGTGGAAATGCCAGGTTTCATTCCTGATGATACAAAGACATATATATCACATCTCTCTCTAGTGACGTGATATTGGATACTGTTCAGTAAATCTCATTGGATTTTTCTGCCTTGAAATAACAGTTTCTAGAAATAGAAGTATAGAAAAATTTCCAAGGAATATAATTTATTTTACCATCTGCTTTTCTTAGAAAACAATTAGTTAATAATGAGTCTGCCTTGGCTCCAAGCTCTGAGTTGTACATATGCTAGATGCAAATTTTAGTTTGTTATAAATTGAGCTAGTAAGTTGCCTTGGAGCTTTTGATTTACCTTCTACTTTTGTGTTGATATTTTTGATGGCTCATATACTTTGACCTACTCCATAAAAAGTTCTTGATAACATTGTATATCAACCTAAATATAGCAATATTTGCTGTATTAATACCATAAGTAATGAAACCACATTATTTTGGAGTATTTTTTTCAGCATATCCATGACACTTTGCACATTATTTTCCATCAAAATTTTAAAAAAAATTTAAGAAGCATCTGCGTCTTAAGGAACACATGACAAGTACAGGATCACACCTCTTTATGTCGATTTATAACTTTTGAAATTTTTTATTGTTGTTTTGAATTGCCTTCATGGACTATTGAATATAGGTAGAGCTGCCATTCATTATATTTTTTAGCCATTTATATAGTATATATTTAAGAGAGATGATCTCTTAGGTTCTTGCATAAAATAAGAAGGAAAGGGGGAGGGAGGAAGGAAGTGAGGGAGGGAGGGAGGGAGGGAGGGGAAGGGAGGGGGCAAAGGGAGGGAGGGAGGAAGTGAGGAAGGGAGGGAGGGAGGGAGGGAGGGAGGGAGGGAGGGAGGGAGGGGAAGGGAGGGGGCAAAGGGAGGGAGGGAGGAAGTGAGGAAGGGAGGGAGGGAGGGAGGGAGGGAGGGAGGGAGGGAGGGAAAGGGAGGGAGGGAGGGAGGAAGTGAGGAAGGGAGGGAGGGAGGGAGGGAGGGAGGGAGGGAGGGAGGGAAAGGGAGGGGGCAAAGGGAGGGAGGGAGGAAAAAAACTGCAGTTTTCAATGGCGGGTAATAATCTTGTTAGTTTTACTTTTTAAAAAATATAATGTTATAGAAATTTAAATTAAATTGGAGCTAGTTAATAGCAATGGCAGTCCTAAACACACACCCGGAGAGAATAGTGATATCTTTCTTTCTTACTTTTAGGAAAGAGACAGACAGGGTCAATGAAGTTATTGCTCTGAGCAATTAAGTCTTGTCTCTTGTACTAAATGGTAAGATTGTCACACATCTATATTAACTCATAAGGGAAGTTGAGTCTGCACAACAGAAGAGATGGTGATGGTATCCTCACCATAATCATGTTTATGTTACATATCAAAGGTCTCTAGTAGATTCTAAACTTAAGTTTTAGGTTGGTAAAATGAGATCAAATGATGAATTCATAACTTTACATTGTACTGAATTATATCAGAATATTCCTTCAAATTCTTTTTTATTCAAAGTATAGGGCTAGGGTTTAACTGGTAATATTTAAAGAGTAACTAGTGAACAATAATTTTATGTGGTTTTGAACATGATATTGTAGTCAAATATCCTTCCTACATATGATTAATGCATACTATTCAATTTGCAAAGAGTAAATTGATTTCATTTTCAAACTGCTTTTGTAAAATATGCTATTTTCTCAGCTTCTTAATGATGTTTCTGCTATCCACTGTAATTTTCTTTGTCAGAATATAATATTGACTGAAGGAAATTCTATATTTCAGCAAGATTGTGTTTTGTCATAATAATTACCATTCTCAGAATAATAGTTATTATTTATTTAGTGTTATATGTGCCAGATGTTTTTTATATACTTAAATATGCACTTTTAAATGTTAAGAGATATTGTTATTAACTTTATATCACATACAAGGAAGCTGAGGCAAATTAAGTTATTTATTGTGGACATGCGCCTGCATATATAGGACCTCAATAGTAGTTTTGGTTATGTGACCCTAAGGCTATGAGTTTAGCCTACATTCATGTTTTCCCATGAGTAGCAGACTATCTCACCCTTAAAATTCATTTTTTGTTATCAGTTTTGTTTAAAATACTCAAAATAAGACATCACCACAAATAATAACTAATGTACTACACTAACTTTAGGTTAAGATTTCAAGAGTAAAAATCCTTCTCTCAAGAAAAGTAAAATGAGTTATTGAATCTACCTTTTACTTTGCAAGAGCAATATGTGTTGGCACTTTGGAGACTGATGAAGGGTCCAATTAATCATTTATATAAGCACAAGCCTAGATGATGTAAAGCAGACACTTGTTTTTAGAAAAAGGGAAACAACAAAAAACAAAAACATAATCAAAAAACCCACTTCTTTTTTTTAAGCCACAATATATGTTGGTCTTTTCCTTCGATGAAAATGTGACCATGTAAATAAGTCTCCCAGATTTGTGCTGTCCAAAAATGTTCTTTGCCTGTAGTGCATTACCATAAGGAAAAACAAAACAGAAGAACTCTATAAGAGGTTAGCCACATCTCTTCTAGAAGGAACAGATGAAATCTCTTTTTAAATTTACAGTGGGATACTTTCAAATCCCCATGTTTATTTTTCTAATTTATTTACAAACCAAGACACTCGAGATTGACTTACTGTAGAACTATGTCATAGTTTCATTTATTCCTCATTAAGCATTCTGCTGAGTGGAAATATTAGATCACCCCCCCCCCCCCCCGCAAAAGAGAAACGCCAGTGGAGTTCTTGAATTGACTGTGGTTTGGGATGCAATATACATTGTAATCAAATTTAACACTATAAAAATGCCGTAAACAATAGCACACACCCATACAAGACAATAGAAAGAAAATTTAGTTTAATGTTCAGAGTATTTGTTTCAGGAACTATTCATCGACTCTCTTACTTAGACATCCCATGGAATTTTGGTTTTAAGGTAAACTATTAAAATTAATAACAGAGAGAAGATATTCTGAGTGATTTTCATAATGGTTGTTAACTTTTTGTTCTTCTAACTAATTATAAATGAAGATATTTATTAGTTTAAAATATTTTGGCTGTTACAATTTTGTGATACAATATTAATGCTCTTAATTGTAATTTATACAGGATTTAAAAATTGTTTTAATACACATTTAAAATAGTAAACAATTTTAATAATGTATATCTGTTGTAAATATAACCTTTTGAATGCATTAATATTCATTTAAGTATAACTTTATATATCCCAGCTAGGTTACTAATACATTACATTAAAATGTGTGTTTAAGTATGTATAGTTATAAGACATGCAAATTATTAGTAATTTTTTCGGTAGCTATGTATCTTGAAGAACAATTTAATATATTTATATAAATAATACTTCATCCAAAAATTTTCACATGTAATATTGTCTATCATTATTGCAAAGTTGTATTATCAGCCTTAACCTCCTGGCTTAGCAGTAAAGGTCATTTAACACAACTGCTTTGCATAAATCACCACCAGATGGCAATCTTGTGTCTTTGTTCATGTACACTTATTTCTGAAGTAAACTATTTCATTAAATGGTCTCCTTACCAAATATTACCTGCATCATCTGTAGTGAGTTATTAAACAGAAAATATATTATTTTGATTTAAAAAGGCTGGAGTTATTTTCTTTTTAATGTGTTTATATCTCCTCATTAAAAGAAAGGTTTTTGGACAAAATGTCTGTATCAAAAATTTTTCTTTAAATGCTTATCTGTCTACTTTTGTGGAAAATGTGGTAGATGATACCGAAATAAAATTTTAATGTCTTAAGTTATACTAAGGAAATATATATTTATAAAAATTTCCATAATTTCTATTTGAATTATATTACCAGATTCACTGCTTCTTTTCATTTTCTTTGTAACACACTAGAAACAAGTAGTAATAAGATCTAAAGGGTCCCTTGTTTTTACTTTATTGTAAATTATATGAAATACACAGGTAAAAGATATTGAATTTTCCCACTTTAGCTTATTGACTTTTGATAGTTATATATTAATAAAACATACATTTACATGATTCAAATATGATGTTTTAAAAACATTCTATGAATATAACAGACTCGAGACAGAGGCGCTGATTAGAAGTTGGTAATCAACAAAGTAAGAAAAAAAACACTTTGTGGATTCAGTTACATGTGGAAATTAAATGCAATCTCTTAGGAAAAAGTTAGGTAGAAATTACTGGATATGAAGCCATGAAGAAAGTGTTAAAAATTATGCTGGCAAAAGGTAAAAAACAACTTTGGTTCAAGAGAGTTTTTATACAACATGGTGACTGTTGGTAAAACTAACATGAGGTCAGATGTTAAGATTATTTACAATTTTATTTTATTATACATGTGTTAATCAGTTATGTTTAAACATACTAATATATATCTTCATATATGTGTGTGTGTATGATTAAGCTTTATGACACAATTTAGTTTGTATATAAGAAAATATACTCAAAATAATAAGTTGTAATTGAAATAAAAAAGGAAAAGTAAATTAGTAAGATATTTACCCTTCACAAAAACATGGATTATTTTAACATATAATTGATTATAAAACAAGATATGAGAATTTTACGATATATGGTATTTTCCTCTAATACATGTGTATATGTTAAATTGCAAAGAGAAAGGAAAAAGGAGACACAATCAGAAATTACTAAAAAATAAAAATATTCCACTGTTGCATTTAAAATTTTATGTTGCACCTTGTAAAATATGAGTTTCGCTTTAAGTTGAAGAGGTAAAATTGTAAAGATTAGAAATAAAATCTATGAAGGCAGGTAGTTCTCTGTGAGATTGAGGTCAGCCTTGTCTATAAAGTGCATTCCAGGGCAGTTAGGGATACACAGAGAAGTCCTGAGAAAAGTCTACAAGATGAAGTTACAATAAAGTAAACAGTAAAAATACTTTTGCTCACTCACTCAATGAATTTTATTGATACTACAAAGATTAATTGCAATTGAGCATCCTTATAGCATTATGTAGCGAATAATACTTTAGCTCTTCTGATCCCTCCAATCTGAAGATTAACACAATGCTTCTGTGAAATTATGTTTTTTATTGTAATTCCTAAGAACTGGGTAATATTATTTTGTTCAAAACTAAAAATATTTGCTATTTCAATCATTTTGATATGACCTTTGAGCTGTGTCTGTGAATTAACAAACATAAATTTATTGGCTTTAATTTTTAATGTACTATATTTTGATTATATTATACCCATTTCTCAAATTCCTGCTATATCCTTTCCACCTCCACTCACATTCATGTTCTCTCTCCCTTCCCTTCTCTCTCTCTCTTAAACACACTCCAGAACCCACACGCACGCACGCGCGCGCGCACACACACACACACTCCAAAACAACAAACAAAATAAAGAAAGGTATATGAAAACCAAGAAGTCTGTTTCAAGTTGGCCAAACAGCCCCGAGCAAGGGGCCTTCCCTGGAGTTTGGTTGATACACCCTGTGTCACTCCTTGAACCAACTGATTTTCCTTCTCCTAGCAGTCAGCAGTCATCATTAACAGCCTCTTGGTTATAGATGGGACCTTTTGATTACTTTCTGTCCTGCTTACTGTTTTTTTTTTTTTTTTCCCTGTTGGGAACATGTGCATGTAGGTGCTCAGGTTTCAAATTATCTGTGAATTCACCTGTGCATCAGCTCTGTTTTGTCAAGAAGATTTTTTAGAAGCTTCATTTTTGGTTTGGGAAGAAAAGAGGAAGTACAAGAGATTTTCTGATTCTTTCCAAGCAGCTTATGAAAATTTCAAACTTTCAGTTTTTTTTTTTAAATTTTGTTAGTAATCTAATACCTAACAAATTCCAATTAAGCCCTGTCTTCTAATTTTGGCATAACTGAGGTTATTGGAATGCCTTCAAGATTAAGATTTCTCTCACATCTACTTGAATTTATTAATGATCTGATATAATATCTTATGTATTCAATATCATTTTATAAAGATTATTTACAAAGGAATGATACAAATAATACCCAATGAGTCTTGCTATAGCATTGGAATAAGAACTTGAAATCTCAAAAGAAAATGAAAATATATTGTATTTTACACCAAACATGTAAAGGATGATCCTAAAAGTATAAAGAAGGAGAAAGAATAGGGTGTTCCTATATTAAATTCTGTGGGTTTTATTTTAAGTATTGGGAGAGTTAGTTGTTAAAAAAAATGGAGAAATAAGGTAAGAAATGATGAATTTACAAACATCGATTGAAAGAATAAATTATAAAAGGAAACTTGGTATATGAGTAATATTTAAAAACTGATGTGAAGAATTAGTGTCAGTGTAGAGAACACAAATTGAGCTGTTCAGATGCCACCAAGATGTACATAGCAGAAGGGAGGTAACAACAGGGAGATAAGGTTCCTCCACTGGGAACACTTTCTTTAAATGTAGAAACAGGATGTTTTTATTTGACAGTGAAAAGATGGACCTGGGAACTCTCACGTGGTTTATTTTTAACTGGACCTTCCATTGTATATGGACATGACTACTGATGTCCTCTATTTCTAGTTGTCCAAACCCCCTGTATATATATTTTAAGTGTTAATTGATATCACTATGACACCAAAAACGATTCAATGTGGTATTAGAATCTGATTCAAACAGCCAGTGATTTTGGAATGTTATCCTGTGTGACAGAATCTAGAAATCACTGTTGCCAGTAAAGATTGTTGCCTTGAGCCAGGATTCATTCCTGGAGTGTGTACTTTACTATCTGCAGCTGAGTGATCCCTCTTTTACTGCCCAGCATGTTTATTTACTGAAGCTTTATGATGTGAAATATTTCTATAGCTTACTTATTATATTGGAGGAAAGTTATCATCTCTGTCTGTCCTCCACCAAATGGCAAATTTCTTTTGTGAGGGAAAAAAATCAACAATGATCTCACATTGAGCAAAACAACTTACACAATTCAATCCACTTGGCTTGACTCTAATGCAGATAACTCCACAATGGGAAGGAAAATGGAAATTAAACTGTCCAGAGAAGAACTACTTTTCACACACAGACACACCCATATGCACACAGACATGTACATGCACATAAACACACACACATACAGACATACACACATATACACACCCATTCTCTTCCACATAAATATATACACGTACACACATGTATACACAAACACACATAAATACATACTCACACAAATTTTTGCACAAATGCACACATGCATGTATGTGGACGTGCAAGTATGTGCCCCCACACCTATACACACACACACACACTTTCATGGCTGTAGAGTCAAATGAATCCTAACACTTAGAAAAGTACAAAGGCCTCTCTCTAAATCTCACCTCAGAAATCCATTTCTCCTTTTCTACAAATTTCTAATTAACTTAAATTTGTTAGGAGGTCCTATCAGTCATGAGAAAAGATATTTATAAAGTAGCAACAAGTGCTGCTATAGATGAAGATTTCTCTGCATTTAATACTTGTGGAAATGCTTTAACAAGAACTACAATGTCAATTTTAAAACTTTAACCTCATTTCTGAGATGTAAGTATCTGTTAGTAGACAGAACACAGTAAAAAGATCCTAAAGAAGCATTTTGATCTTCCAAGGGAAGCAAGGTTGATTTCCTTTGATAGCCGGCCACTTTGCTTTGTCAGGGGACAATTGAACCCACAGCATCACCGGAGTGACAGAGCTGATGTACTCACTTTGGGGACAGGCTTCCTAATGGCACATCAAATTGAAGTCATTAAGAATACTGGAATTAGAATTGGGGGCTTTAAATCCCAACTCAACCACTTACTAGATTTGCAACCTTAGGCAAGACAATGGAACTTCAAAAGAAGTGCAAAAAGTAAATAAAGTGTTGCTTCATCAGAATTTATAAATTATGAAGGAGATCTGGAACGGCATATTATTAAGTCCCTAATTTGAAGGGATGCACTGTGAATGACAATTTGATCATCAACAATTTTCTTTCTGTAGTAAACTTTGTATTTAATGAAATAAAAATACCAAAAAAAACCCCTAAATTGTGTAGGAAAACATTGAAGAAAAATAATCAGACATTACAAAGACAGACTTAAAAGGAAAGTAGAGAAGCATGTTAAGCTTAAAAGGATTTACAACCCGTGACAATAGTATCTTAGTAATGGCATTATAGTTATTTAGCATTATACTTCTTGCAGGAGCAGATAAAGAGTGGCTTATTTAAGGAGCAGAAATGCATGAATGCACCATGGAATAACATCAGCTAGGGCAGTGGATCAAATCAAACAGAATTGAGATATGAAACTATATCTGAAACTGGTCTGGTCAGAAAATAACTATCTGTTCTTAGAGAAATTGATTAGTGGCTGGGTTCCTGACAGCGGCACCATAAGACTTGGCTTTAAATTCTACTTTGGCTGTTTTATTGTTATGTGGCCCTGTACAACCTGTCTCGCCTCTTTGAGCCTGAGATCATCATCTGTAAAATCTGGTTAGCAATAATCCTTACCCAGTGGGATTGTTTGAAGTTCAAATGAGTTAATGTAAGTAGAACACTTGATTCATGCTCAGTGCCAACTAATTGCATTGTAATTATAGCTATTATTATCTTTAATATTACCTGAAGAACAGTTTCTGTGAAGGTGTCTAAATCATTAGCATATGTGTATCCTTTTATGACTAATCATTTTTATTAATACCTTCACTTTAAATAATTTTTATAAATAGTATTTTACCATAGCTTTTGTGGGAGAAGAAGCTATTTTCTGTTTCTATATTTTCTGTTTCTATTTTATGTTGTTACCTTGATTTTTGTACATGTTTTACATTGCTGAATACTCAGTGAAGCAGTTCTTAGTCTTGACTGGACTTTAGAATCATCTAGAGAAACATTTAAGCGCTAATTTTTGGCTTCAGCTTAGGTGACATACATTAGATTCTTGGAAAGGATCTATTTTCAAAGTTCAGGTGATTTCTAAGGTGTAGTTGATGAATCAACTGTTTAATAACTTGACATAACTTATGCCTCTTTAAACAGAAATGTAAAGATTCACAAACATATAAATATGCACAATATAAACCTACTAGCCCTAGTAAGTGAAAATGGCTACATTAATAAGAGTACAACATCCATAAGACATAAAAGGGTATGAAAATACTTTGGTTACAATTTGGAATGCAACAAGCCCAGTGCAAACAATGACGTGGGTCATTTTAGGTGTAACTGTACTGTCCTAGTTCCTTGGAACATACAGTGGAAAGATGCTGCCAATTTCTTTTTCTGTTTTTTTGGTTGTTTGTTTGTTTGTTTTGTTTTGTTTTGTTTTTGTTTTTTTGTTTTTTTTTTTTTAATGTGTCAACATCTGTGTCTTTGGTGAGATTAAATGAAACACTCACTAAAATGTTTCTACTAATCTCCTACAAAGTAACCATCCCACCTGCATGCAAGCCAGCCAGGTCCTAAAACACATTTCTTTATCCACCTGAGTAAGGATGATCCATAAGAAGTATTCTTTTTTTAGATTCCAGTAAGAGGATGCTATATTCGAGTACAGTTTATGGGCTAAATAGCTGATATTTCCATATTAATATTAAGATTTACATAAAAATTTAAAAAAACAGAAACCACATTTACTCCGTATTTTTACTCAGTTATTTTTCTTTAACAGAACTCCCTGTCTCTGTTACATGTTTGTACTTCCTCTCACCAAATGTTTACAAAGTTATCCACAGTCAGCCAAATCAGCAGTCATTTTCCAGTTTTCACTTTTGATGTGTTAGTGGCATGCATTACAAATGATGATAAATACTAAGCTAAAAAAACTATTCATATGTCAAACTGTTCGTCCCGTGTGCCCGCTTTCACGTAAAAAGGCATCTCACACTTAATGGGTTCTAAACAGCATTTTAAAGATTGGTTCCTGAATAAATATCTCTCCTAACGGTACATCTCTTGGCTGCCAGGCTGTTCTATGTTCACAGTCTCAGGACTGTGCTGAAATGGTTTTGCAGACTTATCAACACAGATCACCCACCCTGGACTGACACCTGGGGGACCTCCATGGGACTGAACTAAGCCTTCTGAATGTGGATGACAGTTGTGTGGCTTGGTCTGTTTACAGGGGCCCTGACAATGGAACAAAGATTTACTTCTGGTGCATGAACTGGCGTTGGAGCTCATTCTCTAAGGAGGGATATCTTGCTCAACATAGATGGCGTGGGAGGGGCTTGGTCCTGCCTTTAATTCCTATGCTGGCCTCTGTTGACTCCCCAAGAGAGGCATTAGTGTCTCTGATAGGGGTGGGGTTGGTGGGAGGTGGAGAGGAGTAGCAGAAGAGGAGGGAGGGGGAACTTGGCTGCTACGTAAAATAAAAAAATAAATAAAGATTATATGGTATGAGCTTGGCACGTTGGCACCTGCTTTTAATTCCAATGCTCAGAGCGTTTTCTTTAAGTTCAAGGCAAGCTTGGTCTGCATAATGAGTTTCAAACCCAACCAGAGCTAGTAAGTGAATTCTTATCTCAAAAGAAAGAAAGAAAGAAACTAAAAATAATTATGTAATCTAATTGTCCCTATCCAGACAGCCATTGATTGCCTGTACCATCTAGAAATGCTTTTTCCCTGGTCATTGTTGGCATAATATGAACATAATTCAGTGAATAAGCCATTTAACATGATACATCTTAAAAATATTAATATACATATTTTCATATATATTTCAGTGTATACATTGTGTTTTATATAATTAGAGGTTGTTTTTTTGAGGCTTTGACAACTAAAATATTATCAAATGAGAAATACATAAGGAAAAATGTGATCCAAAGACAGAACTATCAATCCAGTGCATAATATATTCTAGATATTATTTTTGTGTGTGATTGAAGACTTCAGTGAGTCAAAATGAAATTTGATTTTTACCAAAAGCGAATACTACATTAATGAAAAAATGAAATAAAGGAGACAGTTTTATTAATAATAATAAACAGAAAGGCATGATTGTGGTGTCTAAAATACAAAAAAATATTGCCAAAATAGAAAGCAATCTCCATTTTTTTCTCAACATATTTCAGATGGAAAACTAAAAATAAATAAAACCTTCAGGTCCTTCAATTAAGTTTTTGCTATGACTCCAACATTGATCCCTTTAGAATCTCATGCTGAAATTTAATTATCAGCTGCTGGATGGCTCGGTGGATAAAGGTGATTACTGCCAAGCACGGGTATTTCAGTTTCTTTTCTAGAGCATATAAGCTAGGAGAGAAGCAACTCCTCCAAGTTGTCTTCTAGCCTCCACATGGCAAGCCTTCACACACATATAAACACAATTTAATTGTGAAGTATAATTGTCATTGTAAATAAAATAGGAATAGACATGTAAGAAATGGTTAGATCATAATGAACTCATTCTCAGAAGAAGGTATAAGAATTCTGTAAAGGAGCTCATGGATTTGGCGGTACTTATTTATATTTATTTATTCACTCCTCCTTGCATCATTTTATATGTGGAGATCCTATTTTTCTCCCTTAAAGTGAGGTCTTGAATGTGTAAACTTTGTAATGGAGACCAAGTAATGAAAAAATTACATATGTTGATAACTTGATCTTAGAGTTTCTAGTTTCCGTAACAGTAATGTGAAAATACATTTTGTTTATCCAGTTTTGGAGTATGTAACAACAGAAAATCGACCATAGCATGTGTGAATCAGATTCATTGATCATTGTCTTTTTCAGTACAGAACATCCTGAAAATATTCACCTAACTATAATATTATACATATTCAGTTATTTTATCCCTTAGTTTTCACCTGACTTTGATAATCCACCATTGTAACATTCATGGAAAAGCACAAGTTATTGATTTGCTTTTAAAATTTTAGTAGGAAAATACTATATTTAGAGATAAACGGGACCAGAGTTTAGTCATAATTTCAACAACAACATTTCTATAACACAATCTTTCAACTTTATTAGCCTCCTGTTTTGTTATCTATAAACAATATTTTCTTCCTTTAAGGAATCCTAAGTTATGGTCAAACTGAAAAAAATCAGTATTGTAGCTAAATCATGTTTTTGTTTTGTTTTTATAAACCACATCAAAGCTAAATTTAACATTTAAATAACCAAATATGTACACATGAATATTTGTTGAACCAGATATGCAAATATTATACCAATAAATAGGATGATAGCATGTTTACTGAAATAAGCTTAATTGATTTGAGAAAGGGAAAAAAAAGATAAAATTTTATCAGTCATGAAAGTAAGATGTTCAATAAAAAGTAAAGAATGCAAGTGTAACGTGGCTCCTAATGATAGACATACAAGTAAAGTATGAAAGCAATTAAAGGAAGAATTTGCTTACTAATAAAATGAACGCATTGATTTGCCCCAGGTGATAAACACTGTTAAGTCATGTACTATCTCCCATAGCCATATAACTGCCTGGATCCTTCCATTTCAGTGTAAAAATTTTTAGACACATAGTATAAAATAAAACTACATCCCATGTCACTCTAAAAATGATAATAAAATAAAAAGTAAATAATGATCAAGTGAGCACTGATTGAAGATGTTAAGTAAAAGCAGGGCATCAAAATGAAAGAAATTAAAAGGGTAAAGACTGAGCATATCAGAAAGAACGCAGCTGAAATGGAAGCAAGATTTCAACTTTTTAACTTCGCTCATGAAGAAAGTTAACACCATAAAATTTGAGAGAATACATTTTACAAGATTTTTTTTAAGTTTCGTATTTCCTACAAATTCAAGCACATTGAAATTATAATCCCTTTAAATAGCCAATCACTTTAAAAATCCAAAATTTCTTTTAAAAATGGAAAGTCTTTCAGCTGTGGGATCCTGGAAAAATTAAAAGTACGTTAAATAATTTCTCACTTCAAGAGGAAAGAACCAGGCCCCGGTCACAATCTGAAAGAGGAAAATCTCAATTCCAGCAGTATAAACAATTGAATGTCCATTGTTTGGGATTCACTCATGATCTTCTGGGATCCTTCAAAGGACCTGGGTGACTTTTCTCAAGCTCTGCCCTAAACAGCACATACAATTTATCTTTTAAGCTTAGGTAGCTACCACTCTACTCTTGCTGCTGTGCTTGGTGGTAATTCTATGGTGGTTTCGTAAAAACTGCTGGGGTCTTCTATTGCAAATGGGTTGCACATTCACCAGTATGCTCTCTTCTGCTCTCTTATGGTGCCAAGCCTCCACTGCTCCGTATGACACCTTCAGTCAAGGGTCTTCCAGTGCTACTGATTCTGTACCTTCACCAGTGGCCTCATTTGAACTTTCTCAGTGCCAAGTCTCAGCTGCTCCCCATGACCTCTTCATGCTTTCAAAACCAGGGCCACCTGGATTATTATTACACTACCAAGCTTGGTGGTCAGCATACGGTACAACCTTTGTCACCTCTGGAACACAGCTCTTGTGTACTGATTCTCACAAAACACTTTGCAGAAGATTTTTAACTTAGTGGTCCTGGTCTATTATTAATCATGGCTAATTACTGAGCCCTAGCTAACTTGACGAAAGCACTTTAATTCAAAATAAAATTAGTCCTACAGAACCCTAAACTTTCCTCTGAATCTTAACAAAGAAGGCCTCCATCATCTGTATTGCTTCTAATATTCTTGTCTTCCAAGTTTCTACAGAACAGTTCACTGATGTCTCAATACTTAATGGGTTTTCTTTTACAAAGTTCCAAAACCTTCTACAATCCTTCTCAAAAGAGTATAGTCAGGTCTGTCACAGAAATAACTTACTCCAGGTTCTAACCTCTCTTAATTAGGGTTTCTACTGCTCCAATAAAACACCCTAAATAAACCTTGGTAAAGAAAGGGTTTATTTGGTCTACATTTCCACAACACTGCTTGTCATTAAAAGAAGTCAGAACAGAAATTCAAACAGGTCAGAAACATGGAAGAGATGATGCAGAGATCATGGAGAGGTGCTGCTCACTGGCTTAGTTCTCATGGCTTGCTCACCCTATTTTCTTAAAGAATTTAGGACTAAGAGTCTATGGATGACAGAAGCATAATGGGCTGGGCTTTCCCTTTAAATACTGGTTAAGAAATGCCTACAGGTTTGTCTACAGACAGATTTTATGGAGGCATTTTCTTTATTGAGGTTTTTTTTTTTTTCCTTCTGATGACTCTACCTTGTGTCATAACTATACGTAGTTAACATCTATGGTTATTTTATACATAACTATAAAACTTGGTACAACACCTAAACTAGTCTATAAATAAAAAAATAAAAGATTTGGATTTAGATAACTTCTAAGTTACTAATATGTGCATGGTTGAACCGACAGGTGGCGATTTGGATTTAGATAACTTCTAAGTTACTAATATGTGCATGGTTGAACCGACAGGTGGCAAGGTATGTTAACCAAAGCACTGATATTAAGAAATTCACATTTTTAAGTTCAGTAGAAATATCTATGACATCTGTTTCCATGATAGAAAGGTAATGAGTACTTGTTAAGTTTTCCTTGCATGAAGAGAAAATAAAACACAAGTTGGAGGGATTTTTTTCTTTAGCATTCAAGAATGTGAGACATACATAGTCGCTCTTGCCACTTTAGGGTCTGAACATTGCAAAGCTAGAGCATTTACACTCATTTTCACAGCTCGTTACTCCTACACTCTTGTTCTAGCAACAAACCATTTCCTAATTCCAAAGGAACATGAACCATTTGTCATGATACCCTGCATGCTGCTGGTTCCTTCACACACTTTCTCCTCATATATGAACTTCTGACACATGAGCACATGTATGTTATTATTAACGATTATCTTTTCTTTTATGCCTTTTTGCTATGATTCAAGATAGTCTTAAGGAAACTCACATAAATTGTTGAATTTCCAGTTCTCAGGTTTGCAAAAAATATTTATTTCTATGTCAGATATATACCACATCTCCACATTATGGAGCTTTTCCATATGATATGTAGATATGTATTGTGATCACTAAATTTTAATTGACAAAATCAACTATTTCTTGAGATCCAGCTTTAAAATAAAATATTCAGTGAGCCAAGATCAACTTTATTTTTTGCTTTTAAACCTGGTCTTTCTTAACTAAACAATATTTTTCTTACTATTGCAGTTGTTACCAAATAAAGAAATATTTCAGGAGTTATACATTATTTTCCTCTTCACTTAAACATTAATCTTACATGCTGTGTTTGGACACTTGAGAATGCAAAATTGTCTTTTAAAGGTCCTTAGAGTCTATACTGTATTTCTATGGTCTTAATTGCAAGCTTTTATCTCTCCCTGTATAATAAAAATATCCCCTTTGTTTATTTTTGGTGCCAGATCTGTCTCTATATAATTAATAGGAATCAACTTGTGCTAACACAAATTATGAAATATTTAGAATTGTTTACCTTCCTCTATAGACTTACCATACTCTAAAAATGCAACTCTAATTGAACTGGCTAGTGGGCTTCCTTTAGTATACTAACAGCTAAAAAGGAAAACCTATTTGCAGTTGGCTCTTTGGAGCAGGGTGTTCCAGAATCTTTTTTTCACCTTATCTCTGCAGTGTTCCAGACACCCTCCTTTTGCATCTGTCTCTGTTGACCTTATGCTACCATTTTTTATCTGAAAACCAGATAGTAAATCTTGCCTACTTATCAAATTCCTGGCTCTCTGACCTTGGCTATCATTCTAATTAATACAAACTTCTGCTCTTAAAATTATACCAGGGAATTTTTAAATTTATAGATGCAACTCTCTCTTGTCTCATAAGGCAGATAGCCCCAGTACAAGAGCTCAGAGAACAGCACTGTCAGAGCATAAATCCACAAATTGGTTAAAAGTTGTTATGAGAACAAATACAAGATGAAGTGTCACCAAATTAAAAATTGTTTTCATATCAACTATTTAGTTGTAGTCCATAAGAATAATTTGGCTGCTGTTTTATTATTTAATAAACAACATTGTTTTCTTACATTTAAATAACATGAATAAATATATTTTATGGACATATGAAAATGCCTTTTGATAAAGTAACACATTTAAAGAATCATCTGGATAGTTTATTATCAAATAAATATTTATCGACAGGCAATCAAATGGTCCTCAAAGCTGTAATATTTTGTTGATTTGCTAGATCTATCCCTCTTCATGTTAAATCCTGAGCATCCAAGAGCATACTGTAACACTTCACAAAATATGCATATTTAAAAATTACTCTAACAATAAGTTATATTATCCCAATAACAGGCTTGAAAAATATCTTTTATTAACATCCAGGTATTTTTTTTACAGTTTAGAATAATTTAATTAACATACTGAAAGCTTATGAATTATAATGTCTGGTATGTGTAAAGTTTAGATAAAGTAGACCATGCCGACTTCTAGCTTGTTGCTTATTGTGTACAATAAATGTGTTAAAAACACGGTTGTTCTCTTTCTTGGCAGTTCTGAGTAAGCCACATGCTGACATTAGATTTTTCAAAGGTTAATTTACCTTGTGAGAAATTGGAATCCTATCTATATTGTCTGATTGGCTATCCATAGCACTTTCAGACCCAACACCAACCCAACTGTGTTAATTCAGTGGTCATTTAAACTCTACTTTCTGTTAAGAAATGATGTACACAGAATAAAACAAGCAAGAATTTCACTTATGTGGCTATTGATTACATTTGTCATTTTATTGATTCATATTCATTAATTTTTATAGTATCCATAAATTTTCTAACACACCCACACATATATATTCTTTAGAATATAACTACCATCTAATAAATATAAATTTAAACTTTGTTAAGGTTTGGTACTAAATACAAATCTCAAAAACATTGTTTTCTCTCATTTACTTTCTCTGTGTTACTTCTAGAAACTATCATCTATTCTGAGACAAAAAAAAAACTGTTTTATGTTAAAAGTAAAGCTTACTCATCTGTTATATCCCCTGAATTTTTATATATAGACATGATTTTGAATAGTGAGAGCTTGGTAAAAAATCAACTTATATAATTTAGGATGTCAATGGACATTTGAAATTATGAGGTTTTTACATTGGGTTTCAGTCCTAAAATAATAACACTTTCACTACATATCTGTTAAAAGTTTCTACCAATTAATTTACACTGTGATTGTTTTAGAAAGACACACTTGGGTCAGGAGTTTTAGTTGATTTGTTGGTTTAAAACTTAATGGTAAATGATAATTTAATTTCTTTGGAATCTCATCTTATGTTTGTATGGAGGTCCCAGGCCATTCTGCAAAAATTTTCTAAACTCAATTGTTTTTGCCTTGCCCCCAAATTCACAGCACACAACAATGAACAGAAATAAACAAACATTAAAACATCTTCCACAATAGTTCCAGATAGACAGCGCTGTCGTCTATGCTACATGAGTGAGTATAATTTTGTATCTGTATGAGGTCTATTCACTTCTTTTTAGCTTTAATACAGAAAGATGCTTAACAGACACTGGTGTTGGATCACTGTATTTAGAATTAACCAAAATGTCAAATTGTATATGCAATAGGATTGCTTACAAATATGAACCAAAGTATTTGTTAAAAAAGATAATTTAGGCATCACTTTCTTTTCTTTTTCTAAGGAACGAGACACAATATTTTTACATTCATTGAATTCTTGAACATATTCTAATTGGCCCGGGCATTGTACTTCACTGATTAAAGAATTACAAGGGAAATATAATATATCATCTTATTCTTTCTACCAGACATATAACATATAGAAAAGGAAATTTAGTATTTTCACTGTTCTTAGCAAATCAGTTTGAGTCAAAGTCTATTCTTTGTCATTAACATAGTGTAGTCAAAAATGTTATAAAAGAGAAGGATAGAGGTGGCAATCACGAGTACTGGCCAGAACATGCAGCTTACTGATCTCTAGGCTTATTTTTAAATGTGGAAAGAGACCATGAAAACTTGAGTAGTAGCATAAATCATACATTCTCTTGAATACATCGACTTCCACCTGAATCCTTTAAATTGGTCTAGTTAGTGTAACAGACAAAAGAAAATTGGAAATATATCTGGGCATTTGGAGAACAGAACTGGATTCAATTGACTTTTATTCTGTAAGTCAAAGAACTCAACTCTGGCAGAGCTGTTTTGGGGGCACAGCTAAACAAAGCAGAAAGTGCAAAGAGTTCCAATATAATCCTTAGGAGGCCATACATACAACCTCCTCATTAGTAACACCCTGGTTGATGTTGGTAGATTTGCTATAGTCAGTCTGCCTAGACAGATATCATTGTCACCAAAAGTCGTTCTTTATGCTGGAGTTTCCTCTTACCATTTTCATTATGTGTCTTCATAAGTATATAGTGACATATGTGCACTGGCTCTGTCATACGGATTAGTTTTAACTGCTCTAAACTTTTTCTCTCTTCACTCCTAATATTCCATGCTTCCTGGCTCTTCTTCATCAGTCTTTCAGAAGTTTGATCCCTGTGAGAGACGCCATGGAGTAGACATTTAGCTTTTTCAGATTAGTACTTTGATTTGTAGAAATTGGCTTATTTCCTTCGTGTTTTCTGTGGATAGATAACATTTATTTTTTACTGCTTAGGCTACCCCAGTTTATTTATACGTTCACCAACTATAAGACTTCTTAATTGCCTCCAAGTTTTGCAAATTACAAGTAAAACTACTACAAACATTCATGTGGACATAAGTTTTTGGTTTATTTGAGAAGAATTCAAGGAGCATAATTGCTTGATATTATGGTAAGAGTGTTTGGAACTGTCAGAAACTGCCAAACTGTCTTTGAAAGTGACTGCACATTTGCACTCCCTCGGCAATTAGTCAGTGTTTATTTTGTTTTGCATCACTGCCAATATCTGTGCTGGCACAGCTCTGGATTTTTGTCGCTCTAAAAGGTGGGCAATGATAGGACTTGGTTTTAATTTGACATATAGTAACGGCACATATGAGGTGAGGTGAGACAGTATTTTGAGTACTTACATACCATCTGTACATCTCTTCCATGATGTCTATTCAAATTTGTTACCCAGTGTTAAATCAGGTTTTTTTTTTTCCTTCTTATTGTTTGGTTTAAGTGCTTGTGTATTTTGTATAACAATAATTAGCAAATGTGTCCTTAACAATTTGTCTCTCTCTGTGTGAACTGTCACTTTGATGTTATCTGTAGACTAGTGATTTTTAGTTTTAATGAAGTTTCACATCACTACATTATTTTTTCTGCTATGCTCCATACACTCTTTTTGTGTATCTAAACAGTCAAGAGACTTCACCCTATTGGGGGTTTCTAGGATCTCTAGTTTTGGGTTTAGATTTATATTTGGGGTTACAATTTTGTTAAAGGTGCAAAACCAGTGTGTATGTTTATTTTTGATATGATTGTAGATGAACATTGCTCTAGTATCATTTGTGAAAACATAATGTGTTTTCTTTGTTGTAAGGTCTGGCTGCTTTGCCAGGTTATGCTGAATTCACTATGAGGGATTGATTCTGGGTTCATAGGTTTGTTGATTTTTTCACACACTGTAATATATATTCAATATTGTAGCTTATATTAAGTTAGGCAGTTTGGATTAAACGGCCCATATTCATTTTGGTTAATTACAAATAATAATATGAAAATTTAGTACCTAAAGTTTAGTAAACAAAGTGTGACTTTGTTTCCAGTATGTTAATTTTGTGGCATAGAAGTGGCATCTCAATGATATTAAGTTTTCTTATGAAAGAATATAATGGCTTCTTTTTTTCAGCATTAATTAGACACATGGGGCTTATTTAGGATATATATATATATATATATATTAAGGACATGAAATCAGATAAGTAAGTAGTCAGGGAGCTCAGAAGGGAATTGGAGGGAGGTAGTGATCTATGAATATGAACAGTATACAATCCATAAATATGTACATTTTAGGTAACGAAATATATTATTACAAAAAATAGCTTTGACATATTTTATAAGATATGTGTAATTGTTTCAATGGAGAGACAATGATAGTTTGCAGTGTATGCCCAGGTGCTCTTCATACATGCACATATTCCATACCTGCTTGTCCTTATGATTTTCACTTGAGTTTTATCCTAATTACAACAAAAGATACCAACACATCAAGTAGTCAATTATAAAAATATGACAGAAATATTTTTAAATGGATAATATATTTGGCATTAATAAAACTACATAATATGAAAATTTTCATGTAGCTATATAATGGATGTGTTTTTCTTGAGAGTAATAATATTATAAAGCTTGTTCAGATATTAATCCTGCCATAAATTTTTACAACAGCCCTAAACATAAAAATATAGATATCACCATTTTATAAACAATTGACAGCTTGAGGCTTCAACAACTAAAGCTAGGTTTGGAAAATTTCCAGAAACAAGTAGCAGAGATTTATTTGATATGTGCTTGATTCAATGTCTGTGATCTCAATACCTGAATTATACCACCATTGTGTTGAATTTGGGAAGTATGGGGATTTAATAAAGTTTCAGAAGTTTTGGAGATATCAGAGGGAATCTATCCACAGTCTATGTGAGGGGTAAAAGCTCCAGAAGTCCCAGAGCTCTAACCACAGTCAGTCTAGGAAAATCAGAGTGGTGATTCAAACCTTTAATCCCAGCACAGGGAGTATCCTGGGAGTGGTGACCAACACCCTTAATCCTAACTGAGTCAAGGTCACTTCAGATTATAGAAGGAATTCCAGGCTCCCAAGCAGGTGTGGTGGGGCCACGCCTTAATTAGGAAAGAATACTTTAGAGGGGATTAAAACACAGAAAAAGCCATTCCAAGGGAATAGAGGCTGAGGAAGCTAGAAGACAGCTGGGTAAGATTTGACTGTGGTGATTATTCCCTCTAGTATCTCCAACTTCTTCAGAGATCTATCCCTGAGTCTCATTCATTCATGCAACAGGGAAGTACTCTGCTGTTCAACATTTCTTTGTCTAGTCTGTCAAAAGATTTATTTTATATTTTCCTTTATAAGCCCGCTATATTTTCATAGATGCTTCAATCCACCATATGTGGTAGAATAAACAATTAAGAAATGAAGATAATGTGGGAGTTCTGTGTTTACAATCTGTAAACATGCATGGTTTTACAATAAAGAAAGATGTAAACAATCACACTGAATTGTATTTCTTTGCTTCAATATATTATTCAAGTTGAAATGTATCATTGTTTGACTAAGAATGGTCCCCATTATGAGTGCCCACAATAGCTCTAGTTTGTGACTTGATTCCATCTTAAGAATAGAAAGCTCAAATTTATTTTGCTTCTCAAGGCTGTATAACAGGATATTTGGCTGAAGGCATGGCTACTAGATGTTTTGAGAATTAAGAAGGTATTTATGTCTGTCTATACCTTGCATCATGGTGTCCTTCTGAGGAGAAGGTCTTCTTACATCCTTGCTTCTGTATAAAAAGGCTGTGAGAAATAAACTCAGGGCTGCCTTAATTTTAACTGAGAGTACTGACCCTATTTTTCTGTGTCTGTTTATTCTTCTTTCTCTAATTTTTCTCAATCCTCACTCCCTTATATCATAATGGTTTGAAAGGTCAGGGGGGCCCACCAGTCATAGCTTCATATGTTTGAAACTTTGCTCCCCAGTTGGTAAAACTATATGGAAAGCATTAGGAGGTACAGTCTTATTAAATTAAGTACGATACTAAGGGCTACCTTGTGTTTTCAAAGAACTCACACCATTCTCCTTTGTATATGGCTCCTACTTGTAGCTCTAGATGGGAAATGTCAGAAAGTCCGATGACCATATCTTTGCTTGGCCATCTTAGATTCTTAACCTCTAAAAACATAAGCCAAATAAAACACGTTCTCATACAATATTGCCTTTGTTGCCTTGGCTTTTAATCACAGCAATAGTGCAATAATTAAGACAAATATACAGATGATCTCTGTCACTGTTATTGATCAATGTAATGTATGTGTCTTTTTGTGTAATATCTTCATTAGAACCAACCCCATTTATTTTTCTTATTAGAGGAAGTTGTTTCACTGACCACACTGTTCATTCCTATTTTCAGGTTATATTTATTGTCCTGTTCTATGTCTCTTCCCCCCTTAGACTATCTCACTTTTCAGCTCATGTAATGTTAATTATACTGGACTTCTTTGTATATATAATTTCAATAATATTGTTTGCTTAGCCAAAGATTTTTATTAATGTATATGTTAGCTATTGTAACAAATGAGATTATTGTTTATAAAAGATTCGATCACTTTACAGCTTTAATTGGTACGATCAACTTACTTTTGATCAATGGGTATTAGAAAATATATTTATAGTATTTAAAATATGGTAATAGTTTTTAAAGCCTTTTATATTTGTGTATATGTATCTATTTTACTTTTAACATTTACAGTGTTGACTTTCATATAGTCTTTAGTATTTATTTCCTTTTAAAACTCACTCCTTTACCTTGCCCTCAACCTTGCCCTCCTTTTCTAAGACACAAAAACATATTGAATAAAAATGAGTGTTATGTAACAGTTATCATTTTGTGATTGGTTAAAGGGGTACCAGTGACTTGCATAAGATATATGGCTATTGCCATTGTTCTTTAGTACTCCAGAACACCATTATAAAGACTCATTGCTAAAACTACCACACACACACACACACACACACACACACACACACACACACACACACACACACAGATGCACACACAGCGAGAGAGAAAGAGAGAGAGAGACAGAGAGAGAGAGATAAACCATAAGAGTAGGAAAAATTAAGTTTGCACTAAATAAGAAACTTTATCCCTAATAGGTATGGGAGAATTTATGTATATTACTAAGAAGCATGGTGATGAATAGTCTAAGCTGTAAACACTGAGAACTATAATAATGAATGACATTGTAGCATATACATACTGGCACAATAGTAGCATACATATTAACGAAATTATCAACCACTTTAAGATTACAATTAATGAAGTCACCATAAAATGGAACTAATGCCTGGTATGATTAAGTATGCTAAGACTCCTTGACTTTCTATGTCATTGGACCAGGTGAGAACCTGATATTATTAATATGCTAAATTGAGACAGAGACAAACAGCCACCTAAGTTCTTATCTTCATATCTATAGATGAGTATACCTTTCCACTCTCATCAGAGATGTTTCTTTTTTTATTCATTAAGTTTTAATTAACATGGAGAACTCTCAGAGAGAAAATTTGAAGACAACAAATACTTTGGAGAGCTCTGCTCTAAAAAGGACATATAACATACCTCTGCTCCACAAGGCTCAGGCATCATTATAAAGAAAATACAGACAATGGTTAGTAGATGTCTAAAGCAAAGCATTGTGTTGGACATGACAGCAGATTTGTGAATATAACTCGCAGTAAATGTTACTTTTTCCATAAGATTCACACAAGATTAAGATAACAAAAATATCAGCATGGATAAAGGAGGGGCATCATGAAATCGCCTGGCTAGCTAAAGAAGTTTTAGAAATCTGTAGCTTTTTAGAAAGAAGAGTCATTTTGTATAACAGCACAGTCTCTCCAAAGCTACCTATGCTCCAGTAATTGGAACAAACACATGCAGAGAACTCTAACTGGACCCAGTGTCCTATTTTTAAGAGAATAAGAAACTTTGAAGGGAAAAGTAGTAGTTGAATGAATGAAATGGTAAAGAGTGAATAGAGAGCAGATTTAATCAAAATATTTTATGCATGAACGCATAAACACAAATCTCAAATAGTGAAATGATGGATGCATAGTTACCTTTTTATTCTAAACATGCTAATATTTGCCTAAAAATAAAACAGAGATCAAAGTGTATGTCTATTGGTCTATAATTTTTGGGCATTAGTTCACTTTCTAGACAACTATGAACCTCTGACACAGCTACCAAAACCACTAAAGGCTGCTAGAATTAGCATCCTCTATAATAATGCTGCATAGAACCAAGAGAACAACCAACCCATACTATTTTTGAATAAAGATTGGCTCTAATTCCGCACTAAAATTTCAAGAGTTATTTCTCACTTCAGATAAAGAAAATACTGTTGTCATTTTGTCCATCCAAGTAAAGATAACCCAAAACTCTTCCATAAAACATCGTAGGGCCTAGAAAATTTGACTTGTTCCAATAACTTTATATCACACCTTATGTCAGATAGGGAATATTACTGTTATTGCTTGCATTTCTTCTGTTTGCAATGATACTTATTTTATATTTATTTTTATCAATTAGACAGTATTGACAAATTTCTTATAACTCACAATATTCTGGTTTTTAGTTACTCAAATATAACCACCACAGAAAAATACCAAGTGTGAGTTGAGAAGCATAATGGAAAGTGACTTTCACAAGAGCCTATGGCAGGTTTAACCCTGAATTGGGCATTAGTCAATCATGAGAAAATTAGCATGTTTGCACCTCCATTTCCTCGTCTTAAAAAAAAAAAAAAAGCCATTTTTTTCCACAAAACTTTCAAAAATATCTCTGGTTTCTTGTTTGTTTGTTTTTTTTTTTTTTTTTGATTTAGTGGTATTAGTATACACTGCTTCTCTCCCACAGAGCAATGCAAGAAGCAGGCCTAGTTGAGAGCTGGAGGACAGATTACCCTCTTCATGAGTGAGGCTGACATCTCAAATACTGACAGAGTAATAGATACCCCCTGTAGGAAATCACAATATATACTTTGCCATTTACTTTCCTTTCTCATAGATCACTCCTCTCTAGATCCTTCTTTAGATTTCTGCCCATGTGCTGAAACCTTCTTTTCTTCTATGACTTGATGCCTTGTTCACACATTCATAATACTGTCCGATTCCCATCTCCAAGACAACCAACCTTTAAGCCTTATATCTCATGCTATGTTCACTGTTAGGAAGCCTTGCTTTGATACTTGTATTAGGTGCCTTATTGTATACCCCCAAAGTACATTCTGTTTCCTTTCTTTATGACTTATACTAAAATTATAGGAAGTGTTATTTTTTTAATCATACTAAACTAAAAGCTGTGATTCAGTTCTATATTTTTCTAAGCACTCTCTATTAACTTTACAATGCCTGGAATATAGTCAAAACTTAATGAACACTATAAAACTGACAAAAGAAAACATTCTACCTCTAATTCCATATGTATAGAAACAAATGGTTAGTTCTTAAAACAGGTTAGGATAAAGCAAAACGTATTTTCAAACGGTAGTTTTCTCAAGGAACTTGAAGTATTAAATATAAAGTAAAAAAATAAACCTTTAAGCTAAAAACGAAACTGCAAAGATTTACAATAATAAAACTTGCTTCAACATAAAGCTTTTGTAAGCCCTCTTTATTCTGAGAGGAAGGCTGAAAGGTTATGAACCCCTAAGCATATTACATGTTTTATAATTTTTCACAGGGAAAAGGAAGTATTTTTAAACACTGTGGGAGTGCAATAATCCATATGAGGTAGATGCAAAGAGAAAAAGACGTTACAGATGATATAAGAATAAAAACCCAAAGGAATGTTAGAGGTCAGTAGTAATAAATAGGTCATAAGCAAAGCATTATCAAATCTGGAGAACATTCTGGAAGATTTATCATAAATTTTGTGCAAATGATAGATTGTTAATGGTTTCAGTTTAATAGAATGAATGAATACTGACTGAAATAATCATGGACAGCCTAGTAAGTATATCAATATTTAATTCATAAGGTAAAAAATTGTGAGAACTTACAGGCAATCTAGAGAGTTTAAATCAACATTATTAAAGGTATGGCAGCTCACCTTAGAACAAATCTTAGGTCAGTTAAGCACACAAAATAACAATGGGGATAAGACAACTTATATGAGTTAATTTGGAGTCCAGTTTAATTCTGTAAGAAAATATAACATTCTAATGCTAATATCATATACATATATAAGTAATTTATTTTGTAAGAAATTATAATATTCTGATTTACTATCTAGATAACAAAGGAATGCTTTCTATTGTTGGTAAAATGCTCCATTAAACAAATATAAAATACAACCAGCTAATCTAAGTATGCCTCAAAATCCTTGCTCTCTTAAGATTGAAATCCATTTCATTGATTGGATAGCTTTTGGTAAAAGAGAAAGACTTGGAAAGTTTGATTTGATATAATTATCACTTACATCATTTAATTTTATTAATTTTATTTCATACTCTCAGGAAATTTATAAGTATATGGGATTGAGAGAATTATAACTGTCAATTAAAATATCACAAGATTTTTATTCATTTGTGTTTGACTATAATGAACAGTTTTAGAATAAAAATTCTGAGTTAATTTTTCATAGAGTAGTTACTTAATATTCAATTCTATTGAGGTTTTGACATTAATCTCATTGAACTCTTTCTGGTGCTAACAGAATACCATGTTCATTGGAACTTTAAATCAAATATGGTGGATATTGTAATTTCTATGGCATATAACAAAGGATCTATTTAGAGGTACTACAAAAATACAAATAAAAATAATGAGTTAACTATTTATCTGTCAATAGTCATAAACAATATTAACATTTCTTGAACACATTTTAGTAATAGTCTCAATCAGAAATGCTCTGAGTTGTAATTTAAAAATTTTGGAATATACAAATTTCAAGGTTTTATGAGAAAGAATAATGAGGTAACAGAGGGAAAATAAAAGTATAAAAGTACATATGGAAAAAGAAAGGATAGTTCCAGTTTCCCTGAGAATCACTTCTTAGAAAGACTAAGTCAAGTGCTGTTTAGACCCATTACTCTTGTTGTAGAAATGGTCAATGAATTGTAGGGAAGTTTTACTTTGTTTAACCAGACAGACGTTTTCTTTCCCATCAGGTGCATGTTTGTTTGAGATGGTACTCACTCATAAGTAGATGTTATCCAGAGAGTAAAGAATAAAAATGCTAAAAAAAAATAAACAGACCAAAAAGGTTAAGTAACAGGAGTGTTCCAAGGGAAACAAAAAATTCACTGTGAGGGGGAAATTGAATTGACATCACATGTTAATATGGGGAGATGTCTGAATGGAGGGGCAGGCTTGAGAATAGGAGGGTTCATGCTAGGGGAATATGGAGGGCAAGAACTAAACTGGAACCAGAAGCATCTCTAGGATGAGCTAGAAACCTAGTGCAAAGGGAACTCCCAGGAATCTATGAGAGTGACCCAAGCTAAGACACTTAGAAATGGAGGGTACAGAGCTTAAACCCACTATCTCCTGTAATCACGCAGGACTTGCAGTAGAGGGATAAAGACCCCAAGGCGGCCATATAACTTTGACCTACAACTTGTCCTGCCTGAGGTAAAGATGATGCAGAAATTATGGAATGACCAACCAATAACTGTTCCAGCTGAAGAATTATGAAGGTAGGCCTGTAGCCCCCAAGGTATACACTATTTAGTGGCCTGCAATATTTACTAGAACCAAATGATCCATTTCCGTTATCAGACCATTGCTCAAGCAGGTGCTGCAATTAAGGAATCAAGAAGTTAGCAGAGAAAAAAGAAGCTGACCCAGACTAGGTGTTGCTTGTGAGCTGCCAAAGTTACTCAAAGTGAATAAGGCAACCCTGGTATATGAGGCTTCCTCTGAGCTTCAATAAAGTTCATTCTTCACTCAAGAGTGACCCACATCTCTGTGTCTCTTAATCTCCAGGCCCTTGCTCAATATGAGGCTTGCTCAGGTGATGCTGGCATCACATGTGGAGGAACTCAGTGAGATTTCATTGCAGGTGGAGGCCCCCAGTGATTTCTGGGACTAGGGATTACCTGAAAGATTACCCCAGGAAGGCTGGCGAGCATATAGGAAATTAATATGAGGAGTGTGAATTGAAATATGGGAAATGCAAGATCCCAGCAGATTTTAACTGATCAACTGACAGAACTATTAAAGAAACAGGGAATAAAACATAGAACTGCTCAGGAATTTGTTAAGACTATAGAGATTATTAGTCCTTGGATCCTGCAAGCTGGCTTGTTTAACATTCAATATTGGGAACATGTAAAAATTGATTTGCAAGAGGTGTTTCACATCCAGGGGCCAGAGGACTTCCCTATTGCTATCTTTTTGCTTTGGCAGCTTATGAAAGATGCCTTGCTTAGTACTAATGTAAAAGTGAAAGAACAATTGGCCGAAGCTAGGAGGGTTTTTGATGAGATTCAGGAACAAGAGTCTCAGGCTTCTTTAAATGACTTTGATATGATGGAAAAGCCTGCCCCTAAGACCCTTGAGGAAGAAGAACTACAATTATAAGAGCAAATACAAATCCACAAAGAGTTGAAAGATTACTCCAAAAGTGAGTGCTTGGAGCCATTTTTTAGGGAATGCCTTATGCACCCTAGGAGCTTCAACCCCTTTGCAGCTGCCTGGGCTCTGCCTGTCTCAGCTCCACTTAACTTAGAGGAAGAATGAAAAAGCCTTGGAATTCAGGTAGAGGATTTAACACAGCATGACCCTCAACAGGCTTTCTCAGTAGTTGAGATCTCAGGGCAATAGAGTGTGACAGCACAATCCTCTAGCTTTCAAGGACATTATGCAACTTAAAGAAGCAGTAATGTCCTATGGAACCCATAACCTTTTACCATAGCTCTGGTGGAATCCTGCATGGACTTTAATCTTACACCTAGTGATGGACGCAGTTGTGCAAGGCTTGCTTCTGGGGAGAGACTACCTCTTATGGAGGAGGGAAAACTGTACAGAGACCACTCAGTGCAACGCTGCTGCTGCCATCCCCAAAAGAATGTAGAGATGCTTATGGGAACTGGTTCCTATGTGACCCTAGGAGCCCAGATGGTTTATGACCCTAGGGTTTATTCTCAGAGAGCTGTTGCAGCCACCAAACCATGGAAAGCATTACCTAATGGAGGAACTGGGGAGAAATTATCTAAGATAATCAAAGGTCCCTCAGAGCCCTATTCTGAGTTTATAGACAGACTGCTTCAGTTGGCAGGTCGAGTCTTTGGGGATGTGGAAACAGGTATGTCAGTAGTTAAACCATTAGCTTATGAAAATGCTAATAGATGATGTAAGGAGGCTATCTGCCCACATAAAAGCAAGAATTTAAATGATTATATCAGGTTATATAAGGATATTGATGAAACACAAGTCATGGGACAAGTTATTGGCTGCAGCTCTCCTAGGCAGACAAATGAGGCTTACCCCAAAACTTGCTTTAGTTGTAGAAAAACCAGTCACTTCAAAAGACAATGTTCTGGCATTCAAAGCAGCCCAAGACCTAGACAGTGAGGAAACAGAGGGGGACCAGACATTTGTCTTCAATGTCATAAAGGAGCTCATTGGCTAAATGAATGCAGATCAAAAACAGATAATCAAGGAAACCCTCTCTCATAGAAAAATGGGATGAGGGGATGAGGGACTGCCTCGGGCCCAGAGGCCTCAAGTGTATGGGATCATGACCTCATCCAGTGCTCCGATAAGGTGTATTCCCCAGAGAAGAGCAACATTCACGACCATGGCCAAGGCACCCCAGGAAGTGCAATACTGGACCTCTGCTCCTTCTCCAGAACAGTACTAACTTCCCAGATGGGGGTCCATGCTTTGGGAATGTACAGGCCTTTGCCTCCTGGAGCAGTAGGCATAATTTTAGGGAGGAACGGTACCTCTATATAAGGAACAAGAGTTCTCCTGGGAGTAGTTGATCAGACTATGTAGGAGAAATAAAGATAATGGTAGGAACTGAAAAGATGGTCCTAGTCCCAGGGAGCTCACGTTGCTCAGCTAGTGCTTTTCCCTTTGTTTCAGTCAAATAACCCTTTCTTGAAAAATATCCATGGCTCAGGGGGTTTTTGGGTCCGCAAGCTCTGCTACTGTTTACTGGGTGGCCAGTCTAGAGAGGCATCTCATGCTAATTTTAATTATTAATAGAAAGAAATTTTTCCGGCCTCCCAGATATGTAGGCAGATTCATCAGTGATCTCAAAAAGGCACTGGCCTTTGGCCTGGCCACTTCAACCTGCCATGACTATGCTTCAAGGAGTAGGGGTGGCTGATGCTCCTGAAATCAGTTCTCAGTATCTTCAATGGGCAGATGAGGAAGGGCATACAGGAAGCTTTAAGCCTTTTGTTCTGCAGCACCTCCCTGTTAACTTGTAGGGTAGAGATGCTCTTAGGCTATGGAGTGGTACTGAGCACTGAGCCGGTACTGTAGCGGACAAGAGATATGTTGCAGGAAAAGGGATTGGTAAATATTTACAAGAAGATACCCAACTTGTGTCTGACAAGTTACTGGACCTAAGATCATCTGGACAACATGAAGGTTTGGGAAATTTACCCTAGGGGCCATTACAGAGAAGTTGCACACCGTATCTATTAAATGGAAGACAGACAAACCTGTCTGGATTGAACAATATCTCCTCTCAAAGGAAAAGCCACAGGCCGCTCATAATTTAGTTAGGGAACAACTTCAAGCTGGACACAGTGTACCTTCTACTTCTCCATTGAATTCTCTTAGTTTTGTAATAAAAAAGAAATCAGGCAAATGGTGCTTGCTGCAGAACTCAAGAGCCATGACAAATTGTATGGAAGTTATGGGTGCCATGCAACTGGAGCTCCCTAGACCTGTTGGAGTTCCTAAAGGCTATTATATGGTAGTTATTAATCTTAAAAACTGCTTTTTATTATTCCTCTGTACCTTTCTGATTCCTATAGGTTTGCCTTTGGTGTCCCTACTATTAATTACAAGGAACCTTATCAAAGATATCAATGGATTGTTTTACCTCAAGTCATGACAAACAGATATGTCAGATATACGTTGCCCGTGCTATTGCTCCCATTCACAGTGCTCATCCTCAGCTGTTTATAATTCATTATACGGATGGTATTCTTCTGCAGGGGCATTTCAAGATGAGGAACATGAGGCCCTGGCTGATTTACAAGCCCACCTGGCCAAATACAAATTAATTGTGGTTCCTGAAAAGGTGCAACAACAGTTTCCCTATCAATATTTGGGTCACCAATTGTCACAGACCTGCATACGCCCTCAAAAGGTCCAGTTAAAGTCGATCAACTAAAAACTCTTAAGTATTTTCAAAAGGTTTTGGGGGATATTAATTGGATTTGACCTAGTTTAGGCCTTAGTACAGGACAGCTTAAGCCACTATTTGAAATTCTACAGGGAGATTCAGATCCCACCTCTTTTCGGAAGCTAACTGCTGCAGGGTGACAATATTTTTAATTGATAGAAGAACATATTGCTAAGGCCCATACTCATTATAGTGATTATACTCAGCCTTTTCTTTTGTTCATTTTTACATCTTAACATCACCCTACAGGAGTCTATTGGCAGACTGGACCCATTCTTTGGGTTCATGATCATGCCTCTTTTGCCAAGGCAGTTTAGTCATATTCTTCTGCAGTATTGGAAATTGTTAGAAAAGCTTATCTTGAGGGGCCTTGCACATTTGGAAAGATTCCTGACTGGGTCATCACTCCCTATACCCGATCTGGGGTGGGCATTGTTTTTATGCACTAAATCAGTGACTTGACAACCATTATCCCAGTTGTAGATTGTTACAGTCATTTCTTAATCACCCTGTGTATTTTCCTAAAGTTGTTTCTCAGCACCCTATAGCTAGGGTGGTGAATGAGTTCACAGATGAGTCATCTAATGAGATTGCTGCACTCTTTGTTAATGTATTATTATTTTTTTTTAAAAAAAAATGAACACTCAGTCTGGGAAAGTTGCTGAATTTATGGCTTCACAGTATTTTTTTAGATGTTCCTGTTAATTTGTATACAGATAGTGTTTATGTTAGTAAGGTTTTGGGACCCTTAGAAACAGCCAGAAGCATTGCAACAGTTGGAAGCTCTGCAACAGGTTCATCTAAAATTTCATCTCAATGCTGGAATTTTAAAATTTAGATACAAACTTTCTAAAGATCAAGCTGCTGCCATTGTCAGGAGTTGCCCATCTCTGTGGAGTTTCTTTCTGTACCCCACTGGAAGTCAATCCCAAGCGTTTATCACCCAATCATATTTGGTAAATGTATGCTACTCATGCTGCCTCTTTTGAGAAATTAAAATTTGTTTATGTCATTGTTGATACCTTTTCTGTAATTCTTTTTGCCTTTTCCCATACCAGGGAAAAGGTTAAAGATGTAAAAGTCACTGCCTACAAGCTTTTGCCTATTTGGGCATGCCAAAAATAGTTAAAACTGAGAATGGATGTATGTACACTAGTGTAGGGTTACAAAAACTTTTTGATGATTATTCTATTGTTCATAAGGTGGGCATACCCTATGATCCTCATGGTCAAGCTATTATTGAAAGAATGCATCATACTCTGAAGACATATAAGAAGGGGGAATATAATATCCCAAGGATTTGTTATCACTTATTCACTACATTTAAAAATTTTTAAATGTGGATAATCAGGGGAGGTTGACCACTGAGGGCCAATGGCAACCAAATTTTTTCACATACCCTCAAGTAAATGGAGGGATATGATGTCCAGAAAATGGTGTGGACCAGATCCCGTGCTGGGGTGGGGGCAGGATAGTGTCTGTGTTTTCTCCCAGAATGCTGAATCTCTAGTCTGAATTCTGGAATGTCTGATGCGTACTGTGGATGACCTTGTTGGGAATGAGCCTGGCAGAACAAGTCCATTGTGCACTGGTAAGGAATCCCCTAATGTTGATGCTGAATGGTCTTGATAGTGCAGTATGGCCCTACTTGTATCTACTGACTGGAAGACAGGCACCCTGTAGGCACTCATGAATCAAGATAAAGCTATCACTGACACTTGGAATCTTACTGAGAGCATCTGCTTTGAAAAGGTGTTGGATAAGAGCCATTTCCTAATAACTCTCTTGCCCATAGTAGGCGTATTTCAATAAGCAGTTCCTCAACTGCTGACTTTGGGTAGAACTTCTCCAATTCTGTTGTTGGCTTAAAAACTATACTTGTGACAATAAATAAAAATTTCAGAATCACACTGACTGCATCGCATCTCTCCAGCTAATCATTGCTGGCCTGGGCACCCTGACTACCACCTGGTCAGTTCACCATTATGGGATGAATGTATTGAAAATGCTTCATGTCAGCTAAGCCCTCTATGGTGGTAGAGGCCATAGTCTCTGTCAAAGATATGATGCAGACAACCTATTTTAATGGGGCTGCTTCTTGGAATTCAAGTACAGGATTTGAAAACTCTGTCCTCCCCCCACCCCCTTTTTTCCTTAGTGATGACAAATGCTATTAACATGTCTAGCAGTTTGAATTGTTCTAGAGAATCCTGATGTGGGAATGCCTTTTTGTATGCTGTGAATATCAATCTTTAAATAAAGGAGCTGTTTTGGCCCATGACAGGCACCATAGAAAAAGTAGGAGGAGGAATCAGAATAGGTAGGAGGAGCAGGGCAGAGTTAGAGACAGATGGAGCCAGAAGCCCAAAGGAGCAACATGTAAGGAACACAGGTGAGCCAAGGAACACGTGGCAAAATAGATTAATGAAAATGGGTTGATTTAAGATGTAAGAGCTAGCTAGCAATGTGCCTGAGCCATGGGCCAAACAGCATGAAGTTAATATAAGCGTCTGAGTCATTTCTGGGGCCTGAACAGCTAAGGCAGCTAAGGGGTCTGGGGCTTCAGGTCTGTGAGTCTGGGCCTCTGGCTACCCGGGACTGAAAGAAACCACATTGTAACAGATGGCACCCAACTTGGGGCGAATATCCACTTAAAGCCTGAGAGAGTTTAAAAAGGGTTCTAGTTCACAGAAACTGAGCCAAAGTAGCATCCAAATTGTGTATCTAAAGCAGGTCATTGTACAATGAAAGCATGGCAACCAGGTCACATTCAAAATGGTGCCGGCAGATTGGCGAACTGGCAGCAGGCAGTGTAAGCTGCAATCAAGCCAGTTCTATAAGTCTTACAGAAGACTCGGTAGCATGTTATTGATTTAAGGTTTCTGTTTATTTTGAACAGAAAGGAAGCAAGGACAGATACTTAGTAGCAGCATTTTCCTGGATCTGTTCTGTTTGTTGGCCACAAACAGATATGGTCCCTTTAAAAGAAATTACTGATTCAGCTTTGCAAAATCTATGTGGTTCTTTAAGAGACTATGAGTATTTTAAAAGCTCTTCTGATTGAAAGATGATTAAGGATTCACAATAAAACAGATTTAGATAAAAAGAAAAACCTGTAAATGGGTTACAATGTGTGTAAAATGTACATAAGCTTCAGAGAGAAAAGAAAGAGGATAAAGAAAGTCTTTAAAAAGAGAAATAGAGTAATAAAAATATAATAAGCTAAGTAAAGATGGAAAATAGACACAAAATATGGATTTTGGTTGTTATTGTGTTTTCTTTTAATTTTTTAACTGTTAATGAGAGAGCTGCAGAAAGACAATGGATTGCAAATGCAAAGGCTACTAAGTTAAACAAGAATATATATTTTAAAGGTATTTTGATTTTGAAATTTGTGTCTAAGGATTTATTGCTTTGGAGGAGTTCTGCTTTTGTTTCCACAGAAGATGAGAACCTATGGATTGCTTCCAGGCAAATATAGTTTCATCAACCAAGACCCCCTGAAAAAAAACCTC